>OY987214.1:25128975-26411267 GCA_963920805.1 Primula vulgaris | reverse complement strand
GCTTGACGTTGGAGCTTTTGACCACATTGGCCTTTGCCATCGAGATGTTAGCACTACCGACTCTCCTTACGGAGTGACGGTTCCTCACCTCGATATTGAGCTTCTCAATGAGCCCCTCCAGCCTCATTTCCTTCCGCTTGTGCTTCAGATAGTTTTGAAAGTCTTTCCAAGATGGTAGCAATTTCTCAATCATGAGTGCCACCTGGAAAGGCTCATTAATCACTAGCCCCTCAGCCTCAAGGCGATGGTAAATGAGTTGGAGCTCCTCAACTTGCTCCATGACACCCCTACTGTCAGTCATACGGTACTCATGAAAGTTCGTGATAACAAATCTCTTTATGCCAGCGCTATTCACTTTGTACTTGTTTTCGAGAGTTT
Organism: Primula vulgaris; assembly: GCA_963920805.1. Lineage (NCBI taxonomy): Eukaryota > Viridiplantae > Streptophyta > Magnoliopsida > Ericales > Primulaceae > Primula > Primula vulgaris. Next base: position 26,410,889 of record OY987214.1, on the reverse strand, counting down.
CCCACAACTCCTTTGCAGTAGCTTTGGGCTCGAAAACACTGAACAGCGTGTCATCCAGAGCACACAGGATATAGTTCTTGCATAAGTAGTCGGCATGTCTCCATGCCTCGTCCAGATCGTTCTCGCTTAGGATGGGAGCAGTGTTCTTAAGAAGTCTGGTCAGATTCAGGATGGTGAGATAAAACAGTATCTTTTACTGCCAACGTTTGAAGTTGTATCACCTGAATTTTTCCGGTTTCTCCAGATGAGAAGTTGGCAAAGTAGGCACAGCCGAATATATCGGTGTCTTGCCCTTGGACGCAGTCTTGGCTCTAGCCGCAGCCTTGGGCGCAGCCTTGGTCGTAGCCACTGCCTCGGCCGCAGCCTCGGCTTCGGCCGTAGCATCCGCCATAGCCGCAGCAGCGGCATCCTCAGCCGCTGCAGCTACGTCCTCGGCGTTAGCCCTCACATTCGCATCGCCCCCAATGTTATGGACAGTTCCACCAACCACTAGGTCATGCTCACTCCCGATAGTCCAATCAATCAAATATAGTGCAATTTTGATGTAAGGAAAACGAAAAAGATGAATAAAATGCTGAAACCAAACAAGGCTGTAATTAGTAAGACAGCACCAAAAGTGAATGAGAAAAAAATGTAAGATGGAAATTTAACATTTCCGGCAGAGTTATAACTTGGTGAATTCCAACAGCTACGTTAAACATTTTATTCTTCAGAAAGTTAGTATTGTTCTTCAATAACATGCATATACAACATATTTTTCCTTGGTAAATTTGAGAATGATATATGGATAACTAACATATAATCTTTTAATTCAATATTTATACATATTCGTCCTCCCCCGAGTCATGAAAAGATATTAGTTACATTCTTTTTCTTTAAACAAGTTTAAAAGGAAAATATCAGACTGATATCGTTTCTTATAACAAACAGGCCACATGTAGGCAATGAGGACATGGATTTGTGGAGGATAAGAAATCTATTGATTTTTTTGGCTGAACATAAAACTTTTATTGGTGGAATTCAAGTCAAGATTAATTGTACATTACTTATTCATATTTTCAATATTCGAGCTCTAATAACACAGATATTATACAAAGGAACAACCTCTACAGTATCCATTAACTGTACATATTCAACATGTTTCTCTGAGTTCTCAACTTGTTAAACTCCATATTTCTAACTGCGTTAACTAACAAATACAGTTTACAGTCCGAATCTATCTTAAAAACTTCAGATTGTGGAAGCATACACCCACCTCTTGAAAGACCTGTTTTTGATTATTCACCATGAGCTAGCAAAACTAATTGCTCAATCCAAATTTTCCAAATTGTACACTAGCAAATTTTGGAAGTAAATATTATTTGTTACGAAAGAGGTGGTAACTATTATTTGGAGCTATGGTCGATGTTGATGATATTGATGTTGATGTTGATCGCTTAACAAAACGTCCTTTCATTCTTGGTCGTTTCTCAGCATTGATTTTTCTAACTTCGTATCTTATCTTCTTAGAAAACAACCTCGTCCTCCTCTTCTCTCTGTACCTTGTGACTCTTGCCTCTCTTCCCACATCGCCGCATCTCGATTGTCCCCCTATCCATTGTTTAGAAGAGCCTGCCAGTGGTGACTCCTGCAAAAGAAGTACAAAAGTTTTTCATTAGTACAAGATTAAACTTATTGGATAAAATAAATCAAAACAAAAGAGAGGCTGAAATAATGATGTACTGCAAGCGCAAATAATAACCACGCAGATATTCTTATATAAAGCTTAATACAAATTGCTCATGAATAGTAGACAAGTTATACAAATTTGATTGACAGAACCCACCCTTATTTCCAAATTATGACATTAATTTTAAGGAGATATAAAATTATGCATTGAGTTACATTGAGACAGTTACCATGTTTAAGACCTAATATATATAATTAGTGTGCATTTGGCTGATTTTTTAAGAAAAACAGCTCAAATATGACAGTAGGCACTATTTGAAACCCTCCCAATTAATTAACTAGATTAAATATGATGCGGCGATGCCAATTGCCATCATATCTCATGATGTTAAAAGCTTTCTTTTTTTGTTAAAGTAATCGTGTATAAGAGCCAAAAAGGCTCGAACAATACCCGAAGGCTAGAACCATATCAATAGAAGATTAGTGCATCATCGCAAGAAAGATAAGCCTAAACTCATGAAGTTAATTAAAAGTTAATTAACTAGGCCATGTTTTTACTCTTTTTGGTTTATGTTTTGCTAGCTACAGTTCATCCCTCGTGTGCCAGGTTTGAGTTTAAATCAATATAGAACACCCAATTATGCTTGTCAATTAGAGATCACATCGAGGGTTACACTATCAATTGGAGAAAAAAACATGCCAGCAGGATCATTTATGATTTGGCAAAAATTAACATGTTTGTATACACCAACGATAATTTCTTAAGATGATTATGTAAAATAAATATTTTACCATGAATTCCGGCCAGCAATCATTCAAGTTCGTGTCTGGCCTTATTCCGTCAGTCCAAGGACAACCTTTGCAATCCCAAGCACTTATGACTCCTTCATAATCGAGCTTTAAAAACTTTTTACTCTGAATATTTTCTTTTTTGCCATCATCGCCTATGGCCGCCTTTTCCTCCTGTTCCCCCACCACAGAATCGTGCTCCCAGTTCATTATACCATTTTCCACCTTAACTAATTTCATGTCCTCAAAAATGCAATCATCAAAGGTTGCAATATTTTCCTGTTCTTCTTTAGTATCAAAAAACCCTAAATCATTTATTCCACAAGGAACCGAATGATCAAGACCTCCACCGAGTAAACTCTCCACATCAGCCGCAAAATCGGCTAAATCCATATCCGATGGCAGATCGAACGCTTGGATAGCATCCAACTCAGATGCTTCGTCATACATACCATTACTAAAATTATTTTCAATTTCATTCGAGACATCACATAAAAAGGGGTCGAAAATAGGGACACGGTAGAGTAATAGTTCTTCATCCTCATGAGGTGGATTTTCATCACTATTAATCTCGGGCACTAAAGCAAGAGGGTTAAGAATATTCAACCCTTTTCCATCTTTACTAAGTTTCTCCACGCGCTTTATGGGACGAGGAGTCCGAGCCTTTCTCGTGAACCCCTGGTGCCATGCTGGCTCGAGACTTGTCGAGCCACCTGGCTTAGAGAAAGGTAATTTCTCAAGCTGAATACGTTCATGACGGCTTGCTAATAAATTAGCAGAGTGCACAGACGAGTCGCATGTCTGGCAAAGGAACGCGTCATCTGCGGTGCAATACCACCTTGCACGTCTCTGCAAACAACCGTCACAGGGTCGTGCAGTCTTACCGCCAACAACGTTAGCGGTCTTCCTTTGAATAATCATTAAAATGGATTTCAAATGTTGGTTTAAAAAATTGAGAGTAGCTTTTGAGAAAATTTGGCAGTGAATAGTTTGAGTTCAAGTTTATATTTAGGATAAGCAATAATTGTTAGGGAAGATGTGACCTAACCCTAGTTTTCGATTTGTCATATATATATAAAATATATTACTAATGCTTGCCTTAAATTTTCTTCATGAGCTAGTGTCCCATTCTACAGTGATAGATAGAGACCAGCAGGTCCACAAGAAAGTTGTATCTAGTGTTTGATTGGTTGGTTTTTTCAAGTCCATCTGTAGCTCTTTGCTCCTATTGGCTATGACTAATATTTTGATATATTTGAGATCTTTGGTGTAACACTTGTTTTGGTTTCTTCTACCAATGGTACAATAATTCTTGTTTCAGCTTAAGACCCCATACTGCGGTCCCCTCGTGTTGCTTTCTATTCTAGGCTATTCTCTCACACTCACTACTCGCTTGAATGCAATTTTTTAAGCGAATAAATTGTTTATTTTATACTAAGGAAAAAAAAACGGCCACTACAATAAAATTATCAAGTATATAGCAACACACGAGTTTTTGAAAAGTGTTACGAAAATAAGTGTTGCTAATTTTTAGTAACATAATTGCAATTAATTGTTGTTATGTTGTTAAAATTTAACGACATACCCAATTCACTAATAGTTTTTATGTTGCTATCATGTCTTTTTATTGTAGTGGGCACGCCGGAATCAAAATATTAGATTGTTACGCAAAATAAAGAAAAAACCATTTTCAAGTTGACCAAGCAAGTATTCCCTCCGTCCCGTATTAAAAGGAACAATGGGGATACGTGTAATTTTGCAACGCAAAATTGGTGCATTTTAAATGTCGGAATTGTTAATTTCAAAAGTTATTCATATAATTTAGCATGTTAGCTATGTTACTAAATTTTAAAATTTACAATTCTGACAATTAAAAAATAGCAATTTTGCATTGCAAAATTACACGTATCTGTTACTTTTAATATGGAAAGACTTAAGTGTAAGTCCAAAAAAGTCTAAAATCTAATAAATTACATGGTAAAGTTTCGATTATTTTGTTTTATCATGTTGTGTTGCAAACTTGCAATTTCCTAAATTAATACATGGTAACTCTTCCCCTAGAAGCTGCAATCAAACAAGTCTCACTACTGTCACTTCACTCTATCAAATGTTTGTGTTTATTGTGTACTATCTTGGATAAATTCTAAAGATGGTGGTTAGCTTTTCTCCACCTGCAGTTGATGTAATTCCTGAATACGATCGATGAACTTTAAGCCTCTAACCTAATTGTGGGGTAAATTGTTAGGAAAGGGAATTTCGGAAAAAGTTTTTGATTGGCTAAATATGAGTTACCACTTTCTTGTACAGAAGCTGGGGCCATCTAAGATTATGACTAGTGGTGACATGTTGTTCTCTGGACAATAACTCAAGTGACGCTTGTACGTGGGCTACCTATCATGATGTTTATGAAAGTTTATAAAATTTACTCTCCTTAATTATTCACTCACTACTCTAAACTTACAAGTCCATTTTCCAGTAACTTTTTCATTATTTAATAAATCTGATTAAATATTTTTCTTAGAGTTTTCTGAATTGAATTATTGAAAAATTAAAAATAGAAACTCATTTTAATTAGAAAAATTCTTTAAATTATTGAAATAAAAAAGCTGACCAAGTTAAAAAATTGATTAAAAAAGTTTCTTTATTGAAACAAAAAAATTGAAAAATATACTAATTCATAGGCTGACCGGGTTAATTTTTCTCCTTTTTTTAATCTTTTATTTATTTGATAAAGGAAAATTCCTAATTTTTATCTACATCAAACTATTGCAAGTAAACAAAAATCTAATCGATGTGAAGTAAATTATTAGCATATAAGCTTTTTCGTAACTTTTTATTTCTCTGTTTAATTCAAGTCCCACTTTGATGTGATTGATAGTATTTTATGCTTTGGTCAAATAATTTCTGATCAAATTATTTAAAAAAATACATTTGTGATTTTGAAACAAAATTTAGATTAGATTTGTAAACTAAAAGATAAATGCTAACGAAACCAGATTAGAATTGAACAAAAGGAAGCATATATTTGTAAGATGGGGATGTGGGTTTTTGTGTTATTAGTTTGCCATTTTGCATTCATTCCATTAGAGGAAGAATTAATAAAATTCTAATGTATTTTTGTAAATGAGTGGAGTGACCCATATATAGAGATGTCACGTAACTTATGGTATAAAGGACCACATCATATGTCCTTCAAAAGGAGTAAATAATTTGTCTTATACTACTTTTTATCATTCATAATTTATTAGTCCCCATGATTCAGTAATACAATTCGAAACATGGTGGTTATATCTAGAATTTGAACCATTAGAAGCAACATGCAACCTTGCTTCGGAAAATATATGTTACTATCACTACAAAAAAATACTCAAATAGCGACGGGATTAGTGACGGTATTTTTTGTTACGAGCTTATTAGCGACGGTTTTTGTGACGGCTCTGTGACAGTTTAGTCAATTTGCGACAAATTTGTGATAACTTTTTAAATTAGCGACAGACTTGTGACAACTTTTGACTCTCACTAAATCAAACATTATTTTGTAGTGTATAACGGTAGATTATCTAATGATCAATATGACTAGCTAATTAATTCTTCATATTTTTATGAGTTGTTTGATTAAGTTTTTTAGTGAACGCTTCCCATATCATCTACAATAAATTAAAAAAGGTCTATATAGGCCTGTAATGCAGAAAAAGATCCGTGACTGAAATTAATTATAATGATTTGGTACATAATTTGAATGACTAATAATCGGAACTTAACTCACGTAAGTTACATGAACTGGTTGGCGAGTTCAGGTTATTCCCCTATCGCTGAAAATATAAACAATCATGTTTTTTTAATTAAGTTTGATATATAAAGGGTGTTCTTGTTGTAGGGTTCAACATTTTAAACTGAGCTTATTTGTTTTGTATTATGTTTAGTTATATATGTTTGACCAAATAAAAGTATATATTTAAACCGAAAAACCTAGCAACATTAAGGTTGATTATTTAGTTTATAGGGCAAGTGAAGTTGGGTAACCCTTTAGGCTCCGTTTGTTTGGGTGGAAAAATATTTTCTTATGAATGAAAATATTTTCCTTTTCGTTTACTGAGTATTTGGCGATATTTGAATTTTTCATGAATATTTATTGGCGTGTTTGCCATCGGTTTTTGTAATCAAAAAAATGTTTTTACAATGAGAAAAAAACTTTCTTAAAATAAGTCACTTTTAGTTTTTTACCTATAAATGACTTATAACTTATTTTTGTTAATAAGTCATTGTCACTTCTTTTAACTTATTGGTGACTTGAAAATATAAAAATAATTTAATTGGAAAGTGTTAACTTTTGGTGATTTTTGTGTGTAAAAACTAAAAAGTCCCCAAATTCCTAACTGTGGTGATTTTTTGCGAAAAATAGCTTTTTCCATGAAAGCTACTTTTGAAAAGATAAAAAAACTTATATATCAAACACCTGTAATTTTATTTTAATCAAAAAACCAAGATAAAGAGCATATAAATATATATATATATATATATATATATATATATATATATATATTTGTTAAATCGTTATGTTTTCCGTCCATTTTTGGGTTGAAACAATTGCCCTTGTTTTCCTTACGAGATGAAAATTAGTTTATTTAGTTTCTTATTTTTCTATCAACCAATCATCTATAAAAAAATCTTTTTTTCGGAAAAAATGTTCTCTTACGATTTTCCACTTAAAACAAACAGAACCACGTTTAAACCCAAATTGATGAGCTTCGTTATACACAAATTCTAGGTGCATTTTTTATTTGAAAAGACACAGAGACGCCCAGCTACTTAGAAATAAGCCCATAATTAAGTTATAAACCATGTTTTAATACACTCCATATATCCTCTTTGTCCATCTTTCTCTCTTCCACTTTCAACATATCATAACCTTAAAAGATAATTAATATTTAGTATATTTAACTATTATGCGTTTTCGATTTAGTGTATTGAACTGACAAGTTTACTGATTAGTATGCCGAACTAAAGGAAAATTTTCGATTTAATATATTGTCGTCCAATTGTCTAATAAAAATAAGTAAAGTACAAAATTACCCTTATGAAACTTAAATTAGTTTTGATTTATTATATTGTACTAATATATTTTTTCACTTTTATACACTATTTTTTTCTATCAACTTCACACTTAATGAAGTAATTCTTTTAGTTTGAGAATATAATCAATCTGATACTTATAATCTCAAATGCACCAAACATTAAAGAAAAGAAAGTGAAAAAAATAATATATAGGACTAATAACTTATATTACAAATTATTAGTACTTTTATTTGATACATTCTCCATGTACGAACAATAAAAACTATAACTCAGTTTTTTTTTCTCAATCAAATTTAAATTGTTATAACAAATAAAAAATTCTTTGTTTAGAAATTATAACTTAAATACTACTCATTAGTATAAATGTTTTAAAAATGGAGTCATTGAAAAACAAAATAAAAAATAAACATATATATACGGCCAAAATAAAATTATACTATAAAAATAAAATAATTTTAGTTAGTGAAATTCAACCTGCAAATCTGTGATGAAGAAACTAGACCAAAATCTTTTTTTTTTGCACCCTTTTAATTTTATTTTATAAAATTGACAATTAAAATAAAAAAAAATTGATGTAAAATAAAAATGGATGTCCAAAATGAAAAAAATCAACCAAAAAATAAATAAGTATATATATATACACAATGGCGGAGCTGGGTTTAGATTATCTAATATATAATGCATATATGTAATTGAAGTGTAGGTAGCATAGTTTTGTTAAAAGACTCCTCTATTACCAACAGACCTGGGTTCAAAACCCTACTGCCTATTCTCGTCTTTTATTTGGTTTAATTAATTTATCAGATAAAAGACTATTAATATTTAAGAGACCAAATATTGTACTATATAAGCGTTTGTAGTCCGGTTGGTTAAGCTTCTCTCTTCCATATTAGTACCCCTTGAATTTAATTGATAACGTCACTTCTTAACTGTCAATTTAGAGAACAAATATTAAATCACAAATTTATATTAAGTTCAGTATACTAATCAGAAAACTTGTTAACTGTCAATTTGGAGAACAAATACTAAATCACAAATTTATATTAAGTTCAGTATACTAATCAGAAAACTTGTTAATTGGGTATACTAAATCGAAATCAGCTAATAGTTGAATATACTGAATATTAATTTTCTCTAACCTTAATTTACACAATTTTATCACTTGAGCAATCCTTGTTGGAATTTTGTATATTTATCGTATAAGTTAATTGTTGGGAGGTCCAAATAAATTGGACTTATTTAATTTTTACTTATTTAATTTTTAGTCCAGTATCCAAACTTATTTAAATCTTAGTCCAGTACCAATACAACACTCGTGATTTTCATCTGTTTTTTAAAATACAAATTATTGACTTCTGGTAATAGATTTTACGTCAAAAAATATGTTTTTAAGTTTAAATAAATTTATACATGTAAAATATATATTATTAACGCGTATTGACTCGTACAAACACAAATTGTAATGTTTCATCTCGTTTATATTTTCATCTGTTTTTATATTTTTGACCAAAACTTAAATAACTTGTATTTTTTGGACCTATACTTAATAAAATATCAAAGACTGGACAGAACAGAAAATTGCCCTATACAAATCCGGTTTTGTCCGACTTTGAGGACGGGGTTGGACGGGTTGCACTCCACAAAACGGATCGTGGTTAGGAATTAAATCAAACCCAATTCCATTTGAATGAAGTACTCGTGGGAGCTTCGAAACTGTATAAGGTGCGTCCATAACCCACAAATGAAATATATTAGCCTTCAAAGTATAGGTTATGTACCATTTCAGGAATAGAAATTAAGCCAATCCAGTTCCATTTTAATGAAGTTTTTTCCATCTCACATTGATTGCAAACCGAACATTTGTATGGTTTATATGTCATTGCAAATGAGCAAGTAGTTGGGGCAAAATGCCTCTTAACTTTCGCGCACAATAGGGATGAGTTTTTGATAATTTCCGTCTCGGGTTTGTTTCTCGACCCATGTGCGTCGACCGCGGCCGGGGACACGTAGTCACGGTGCTGGTGGTACGGTGTACACATGAGCCCGCCACGCCTAATTTTAACTATCATACCCCAATATTAATTGTTGTAGCAAGTTTAAATAATTGCCAATCACTCCTCTTAGGTTAAAAAGTCACGTCTTTCCACTCTAAATCTGAATAAATTGCAACCATTTTGCACCATTTCGTTTCTTATAAATAGGATCCTACCCCACCATATATTTCATCTGAGTGTCTCTTTGAAACAGTCAACTTATTTGACTGTTTATGGTACAATTATTTTGATCACCGTTAAATTAGAAAATTGATTGTTAGATGATGTTTTTCAATAACTAATTTATTTTTTCTATTTTCAACAAATTAGAATTTGATAAATTAAAAACAAATTGTACAACACACTAAAAATCCAAATAAAAATATAGAAATCTAGGGGAGCCTAGCCTAAATTTAAATATTAATCAAAATTTAAAATTTTTTATCCATTTGACACTTTTTATGCAAAGGGATTGTGAACCAATAATATATATGGTGACTATTGTCTAGTAATTCCCCTTTCATCTCATTATCAATTTCCAAATCAGGATTATTCGGTCTTTCTCTAGAATTTTGTGCATATAGTAAGTGGGTTTATAATTGAATATATGTAGGTTTTTCCACTCATTACTATCGTCTCCTGTTCTATTCGAATTGACCCGGTTCATTTGACCAATACTGATATGAGCAACTAACAAAGAGAGAAAGGGAAAAAGATTATTTTTTAATATAGTAATTTTCTTGATATAAGAGAGAGATGAAAATGAGTTTTGATATTTGAAAGATGGGATATAAGGAGATAGGACAGCTTTTGAGAGAAAGTGATGTAAATAGGAGTTTTCTACATGTATTTTACGTTTGAAACTGATAGGAATTAACTCTTATACAAGCAAAACAAGATCGATAAAAAGATAGAAAGTATTGTACACATTCAAGAATGAACTCTTTACAATGAGAAATAAATTTTCTTTGTATAATTTAAGCATGGCAAAATAAATGGACTTAAAGGTTTACATATAATACATATAATAACGACATATTGTATATCACATTCGAATACGTGACGGGATTGCAAGAAGCATAGGAAGTTTTGCCGATGAAGCAGCTAGGACGTTGTATTATATGAGCTTATCCACTGGCGGGACCAGTATGGTGCTAGGGGGGTCAGCTGACCCCCCGACTTTTATATAAAATTTATCAAAATAAACATGTGATATTAAGTTAATTACAAAATTAGCATTTCATAAAATAGAGAGTTTGTATTATGCATATACAAAATTCTCTTTATATATAAGCGATGACTTTAACACTAACAAAGGCCAAACCCATTTTCTTTTACGATAACTAGTCATACCTGTTATTCTCAAAACAAGATAGGTTTGAGCCACAACTGTTTTTTTTCTTTAACTAGTTATAAAATTAATAATCTAATGTAATTTATTGATTCTATCCTTGTTTGCTTAACAATTGTTAATTACTTTAAAAAGTTAGGATAATTTTAAATAGATTTTTATTAGAAAAAGCTAGGTAATGTATAAATTTGGGAAAATTTTAGTTAGTTTTTTATTAAGATAAATTCTTAATGGAACATTTATAAATCAGTTGTGACTTTTAAATTAGTTAGTTGTTTAGTAGTTTGTTTACAGAATGTCTACCTTGTTATTTACACGTATTAATTAAGTTGGGTAAATTTACTGTTTGGCTTATTTTAATTTATTTAGAATAAAATTGTTGTTTCACTTTGTAACTTATTTAATTAGTTAACTTCATTGTTTTTTTCTATTTTATATGATTTAGTAATTTATATTTAAAATGATATATTTGAAATTTTGTCAAACGATGTTATTATCCATCGCTTTTAAAATATGGGTGACCGTATGAGTCGATTGTAAATTAAGTAACAATGTTTAACCTTTTGCAGTTTCATTTTTCTTAATTTTAACTTTTTTTTTTATTTTGTCAATATTTCGACCCCTCTGGTTTAAAGTTCTGGCTCCGCCACTAAGCTTATCTAATGACATTAATAGGTCTACCAATGTTCAATTATCTTAGTGTATCTTAAGGTTAATCATGCTATCATGTTTTATTTATGAAATAATTTGACAATTACGATTATGCAGTCGATGAAGATTTAACTTTCCGAGCAAGAAAATGGTTAAATAACGACTAAAAATAGCGACCGCATAAGAATAGACTCTTAAATTTCAAAAAAATGGCGACTCAAAACAGAAATGGTCGCTATATGACAGTTAGAAAACGTTGTTACCGACTAAAATTGGTAAGAAAATTACTGACTAAAAGAAATGAAATAACAAATTGTGACTGAAAGTTAAATGGCCGCTATGACAACTCGTGGCCGTTTTTGATGACTGATATCACTCAGGAATTTACCGACTAAATAGTAGTCGGAATTAATATAAACAGTCGCTATGCGACTACCGACCGAATTTAGTCGGTGATTTACTTAAAATTGGAATCAGTGTATTTGTAAAATTTTGCATGATATTTTACTATATTATCAGGTAGCAACAGAGCCATGATTTCTATTATAGGGTTGCTAAACAAAAAAAGTTATTGCAAAACACACAGTTTTTTACATTTTCCGAAATTTCCTTACATAAAATATAGCTTTTTTTATAAATTGGGGGTATAGCCGTACTTTATTGCACTACGGAAACTCCGCCTACGTTATCAGGTATGAACATAAAATCATTTTCGTCCTGGTTTTGTTTACCAGATAGATAACATTGGCAAATAATTGTTTTCAAACATAAAAATAAGCATATATATATATGTATATGTATATGTATATGTATTAAATTTTTAAATTTTACCTTAATTTCCAAAATATGCAATTATAGATCTCGAAAAAAAACAAGACGCATATTTGTGTTCTCATCATTGAACCGTGGAGATTTTCATTAATCAAATCTTGATTTAAAGTGTCTTTACATATGAGTGTCAAAATGGTGTAAAAAAGAATGTCACTTGAACCGCACCCATTATATATATATATATATATATATATATATATATATATGAGATGAGGATCCTAGAGAGAGACGACTAGGGTGAATAACCCTAGCCGCCGCAAATATGGTAGATCAAGATAAGATATATGATGACACCAACGCTCAGCTTATTAAACCGGACTCTCCGGTAAAATCTTTCGCTGCTATTCTGAAGAAAAAAGTCACGAAACCTAAAATTGATTTGAAAGAAATTGAATATTATCGAGGTGAACCAATGATTCAGTTTTCAAAGAAAGAAATATGCCAATTATCGGAACCGTTTAAATACACAATAGTAGGTAAATTCTCGCATGGTAAGCCGCAAATTGAAGACATTAAAAAGGTGTTTCACACTCTTGACCTACAAGCTAATTATCAAATTGGAGTTTTAGATTATAAACATATTCTAATCAGGTGTTTTCATGAAGATGATTATCAAAGAATTTGGTTACGAAAAATCTGGTTCATTAAAGGTTTTCATATGCGCACTTTTAAATGAACGTATGATTTTGATCCGGATGTTGAAACTTCATTGACGCCTGTGTGGATATCTTTACCTAAGCTGCCTATTCATCTATATAATACATCAAGTATATTTTCAATAGCTTCAGCTTTTGGATATCCTCTTAAAGTAGATGAACCTACTGCTAAGCTGTCTAGACCTGGGTTAGCTCGTATCTGTGTAGAAATTGATTTAAAAAAAGAGTTAATTGAAAGAGTTCGTATTGGATATGGGGGTGAAGAGGGTTTCTGGCAAGTCTGTAGGTATGAAGATGTACCTAAATTCCGTAACTATTGCAGTAAACAAGGGCATGAAGAAGCTCACTGTCTTATAAAAATGCAGGAAAGTAAGAATAAAGTAAAGGACATAAATGAAAAGGCTCCAGAACAAGGGCAATTTCAACAAAAGGAAGGACAAAAAAAGGCCTTATTACAAAAAATTGCACCAGAAAAAAGCATATATAAAAGGATAGAAAGGGAGAGCACTAAGGAATGGGTTAGTAGAAACTTTGGTAAGGGCAGCAAGGTGGTGGAAAAGTCTGCTTCAATGGTGGAAAAGTCTTCTTCAGTAAAAAATGCAGAGAATCTTGTAGAAAAAGTTCAGCAAGTTACTGCATTAGCAATTACTGGGAATGATAATATAGTAGATAATATTATTGAGGTTACTGAAGGAAATTCTACTGATATTATATTTGAAGAATTGGAATATTCTGCACCAGACAAAGATAAGGAAGATATTGGAAGTGAAAAACAACCTATTTCTACTGCAGAATTAGTAGAACCAAATGAGGTAAGTAAAATACTAGAGCATCCAGAAATAGTAGCTAATAAGTTGATTGGAAGTGCTATCAAGCAAACTGAAATTGAAGAAAACCTTGTTTTGGATGAATTGAGAGAATCTAATGTACTAGAGGATTTGAATTTATCACCAAGAAATATACCACTAGAGCCTGCAGATGAAAATTGGGAAGTTTGCATGTCCAATAGTGCAAAAAGAAAACAGAAAAAAAAAAAAAAAAGAGTTCAAAATAGCTGAAAAGGAGAATATGATTCTGAGATCCTCTAATGTAGGGGCTAGTAAAGTTTATAAATGATTAATGCTCTCATTTGGAATGTTAGAGGAATGGAAGGTAAAGGTGCTACAAGTAGAAGACTGAAGTTTTTTTGCAAGTTACACAAGCCTGTGTTATTAATATGTTTGGAACCTATGACTTGCAGTAGTAAGATTGATTATTATAAGTATAAATTTGGGTTTGATAATGCTATTTCTCAAGATTATAACAAAATTTGGGTGTTCTATAATATTGGTATTAATGTGGAGGTTTCTAATCAAATGGAGCAAGTTATTAGTTTTGTTATTAAAGGGAGTTTTACTCTGAAGCAAATAAAATTTACAGCTGTGTATGCTAAGTGTACAAGGGAAGAAAGAGTACCTTTATGGGATTGGTTGCAGCAAGAGAGTACAGATGAACCTTGGATTATTGGAGGAGACTTCAACACTGTTTCAAAAGAAGAGGATAAGATAGGTGGTCTTGATTTAAACATGGGAGCAGCTAATGATTATATAGACTGTATTAATAATGTGAATATGGAAGAAATGAAGTTTTCTAGTTCTAGATTTACTTGGTGGAATAAAAGAAGTGATGAAGCAGCTATTTTTGAAAGAATTGATAAAGTTCTGGTTAACCAGAATTGTCTAGATATATTTCAGCATATGGCTTTAGAACATTTAAACAAAGCTTCATCAGATCACAGTCCATTGTTAATTAGATGTAAAACTGATTTTGATAATAATCCTAAAAGGTTTATTTTTCAGCAGTTCTGGACTAAACATCAAGATTATAACAAGGTAATATCTTCAGTTTGGGTGCCTTATTCTAAAGGTGATGCTCTATACTCTCTAGTTAATAATTTAAAAAGAACTAAGAAGACCTTATCTGTGTGGAACAAAGAAGCTTTTGGAAATATATTCCAGAAAGTAATTGATGCTGAAGATGAGGTGCTCAAAATGGAGAGAATTTTTGTGACTGATCCTACAATGAGCAATAAAATTGTGTTAAATAAAGCTGAAGCTAATTTGAAATACAGAATAAAAATTGAGGAGGATTTCTGGGCTCAAAAAGCTAATCTAAAATGGGTCAATGAAGGAGATGCAAATACTAAGTATTTTCATAGTATAGTGAAAAAAAGAAGAGCTAGAAGCTATATTACTAATATTAAAAAGACTACAGGGGAGGTGATTACAGAGAAATTAGAAATTCAAAATGAAGCTGTTGAGTATTTTAAAGGCTTATTAGATGCTAATAAAGGTGTTCAGGGATCCTATAAGAGCTTGGATAGAATTTCTAAACTTATTCAAGATGATGATAATGAAATGTTAAACAAGTTCCCTGATGAAACAGAAATTAAAGAAGCTGTGTGGGGTCTAAACAAGAACAGTGCTCCAGGTGTGGATGGTTTTACTGGATGTTTTTTTACTTCTAATTGGGGTCTAATTGGTCAAGATGTATGCTCTGCAATAGTTTCCTTTTTTGCTGGTCAACTACTCCCTAAAGGTATTAGCAGTACTGTGATTGCTCTCATTCCTAAAAATCAAGATCCTAATGATTTTTCAGAATATAGACCTATTAGTCTATGTACTTTCATCAACAAAGTTATATCTAAAATTGTGGCTAAGAGGTTATCTACTATATTGCCTTCTATTATTTCTTCTAATCAAAGTGGTTTTGTTCAAAACAGAGATATAGTGGAGAATATTCTATTGGCACAAGAATTTATTGCTACTCTTAATAAGAAAAATAGTGGGAAAAATCTGGCCATTAAGCTAGATATGAAGAAAGCATATGATAAAGTCTCTTGGCATTTTCTCATATGTGTTCTAAGAAAGTTTGGGTTTTCTGAGGTATTTATAGACAGGATATGGAGAATTATATCATGCAATGGGACTTCTATTCTGGTGAATGGTGTATCTACAGGGTATTTTTTTCCTTCTAATGGGCTGAGACAAGGTGACCCAATCTCAGCAAGTCTTTTCATTATTTGTTCAGAAGTGTTAACTAGAAATCTAAATGCTTTAGTGGAAAAAAAGAGTTGGAAAGCTTTCAAATCTCCTTTAAATGGTCCTATTATTACTCATCTAGCTTTTGCAGATGATATTATTATTTTTAGTGCTGCTGATAAAAGGTCAATACTTAATGTTAAAAAAGTATTAAAAAGTTATAATGAAGACTCTGGGCAAGAAATTAGTTTGAACAAAAGTTTTGTTTATGTTTCTAAGTGTGTTGATAGAGAATTAAAGAAAGTTATTAATGAAGAATTGCAAATAGAAGTGAAGAAGACTCATTTTACTTATCTTGGCTGCAAGCTGTATACTGGACACAAAAAGTGTGTTTTGTTCCATGAGCTAATCCTGAAAGTAAGGAAAAAATTAAGCAATTGGAAAAGTCAGTGGTTAAATATGGGTGGAAGACTTATTTTGATTAGATATGTTCTTCAGTCTATTTCAGTGTATAACTTATCAGCTATGAATCCTCCTAAACAGGTTATAAAGAAAATTGATCAAATATTGGCTAATTTTTTGTGGGGATCAACTGATCAAATAAAAAAACATCAGTGGGTTAAGTGGAAAAAAGTTTGTTCTCCAGTGGATGAAGGTGGTCTAGGATTAAGAAGCTTTGCTGATTTATCTAAAGCATTTGCAGCTAAATTATGGTGGAACTTCAGAACTAAAGATAGTTTGTGGGCAAGTTTTTTGCAAGCTAAATTTTGTAGAAGAAAGCATCCTAATTGTGTTAATAATGGGAAAGGTGATAACACTTGGTCCAGGATGTTAAAAGTGAGAAAAGAGGTTGAAAATCACATTGTTTGATTAATAGGTGAAGGTAATATTTCACTTAATCAAGATAATTGGACTGGTGAAGGACCATTACAGTATGCTAGTTTGGATAATGAGATCAAGGTGTCAGATGTTCTTACTAATGGTGAATGGGATAGAGAGAAAATTGCTAATATTATTCCTCAAAGTTTGAGACATTTGTTTTCAAGTGATATAAGTATAAACAAGCTAAGAAAAGATACTCCTATTTGGAAGATTAATAAATTGGGTAATTTCAGTATAAAATCAGCTTGGGAGTTAATGAGAAACAAGATTTCTATAAACTGGATAAACAAACTGAGCTGGGATAAAATCATACATGTGAAGATATCTTGTTTTATATGAAAAATTTTCAATAAAGCTCTGCCTTTGGACCCTGCAATTCAAAAATTGGGAATTATGCTATCTTCTAACTGTGAGTGTTGTGGTTGTAATGTGGAAGATACAGAGCATTTATTCAGTAATGGGCCTATAGCTACAGAGGTGTGGAACTATTTTAATAGGTTGATGGGTGTTATTAATACTTCAGAACAAGTAAGGGGAAAATTTATTTCTTGGTGGTCTCAGTCAGGTACTGCTAAATCTAAGCTTTATTGGAAAATTTGTAAAATTATGCCTGTGTTCATAGTTTGGGAAATTTGGAAAGCAAGATGCAGTAGTAGATTCAACAATAAACAAATGAGTGGAGATATTATATGTGAGAATGTCCACAAGTTGGTTACATGTTACTCCAGAAAGGATAATAGTTTTCCTGCTAATTTTGATATTAAATGTGGGCTTACTGCTAAGGTTAATAATATTAAAAAGATGAAAGTGGTCAAGTGGCTATGTCCTCCTAAGGGTTATAATAAAATCAATATTGATGGAAGTTTTAGAAGAACCACTAATAAAAGTGGTATTGGGGGTATTATGCGAAATGATAAAGGTAAATTTCTATTAGGGTTTTATACTTCAATCTCAAGTAATTCTGGGCTTGAATCTGAGATGAAATCACTTTTATTGGGTGTTCAAATTGTGGAGGAAGCTAATATATTATTTGAATCAGACTGTCTACAATTGGTGAATATTATACAATAGAAGAGTATTTGTCCTTGGCAATTAATTTATTATATGGATCAAATTAAACAGCAATTCAAATTTCGTAATTTAAAAATTATGCATATAGAAAGAGAAGGGAATAAAGGAGCAGATCACCTGGCGAACTTAGGGTGTGATGAAGATCCAATTATTTCGAATTGTTTGGAAGACTTCTCAGATTATTTTAAGGGGGTTATTATCACTGAAGCTCAAACAATTCTTTACTTAAGAATCAAATAATTTTTGAAGGTTTTGGATGATGATGAAGAGAAGGAAGAGAGACAGTCTCTCTCTAAAGGAAAGAGATGATGATACAGTAGGAGAAAGGTTTCACAGTAGTTAACACTGGGACGCGTGTTCAATAGTTTGATTTTTTCTTTTTAGTCCTCAAGTTTCTGTCGGCTAGCAATTTGCACCGATAGTTTGTAATTATGACAATTTATTTCCATTTGTTCTATTAATAAAATTTGTGGGTCTCCCACTGTTTATTTAAAATATATATATATATATAAGATGAGGCGGGGTTGTGGTAAACACTAAAATATGCTAAGTTGATTGGTCCAAATTCGTTTGTAGATAAACTTTTTGATTATCATTTGTATTTTAATATCACACAATTGATGGGTTCTTTACTTATTTACGGTGATGTATATTATTTGCCTAAAAGTAATTTTTTCCATGCTTTGTATATGGCGGCACACGGGGAAAGTAGATATATTATCTTGGTTATTCAACGGAATTGTTTCGAGTGGTAATTTGAATGTTTCTTTTGAATTAGTATGTGCTTGATATTTCACAATATCTTAAACAGTCACCTCTGACAAATTTTATTTCAAAAAATAGCGTTTCTTCAAATTTCCAATACAATGCAAGAGTTAGGTGCCACTACATGCTCTCGTTTATCTAGTGAGATCTGATCAAGTTATAAAATGGACAGTATTTTTCCAGAGCTTCAAGATGATCGTCTTTTAAAGGCATGTTTGATATTGAACTGATTAAGGCGACCAAATTTGAACTATATGTTTTTGAGTACTTTTGGCTTGGAACTGGAGCCAATGGTACTTTACTTGTTGTCCTATTTTTTTCAGAACCTCCTGTATTTATTGGTTGTGATATAAATCGCTTTTTGGGTTCAGAAGCTTTAGTTTCACCATAATATGTTTGTGTAAATATCTTTTTACTGCCATCAGTTTGAGGATGAAAAGCAGTGCTCAAAAGTAACTTTGTTCCCAGTAATTTGAATAACTCTTTCCAAAAATCACTTGTAAGCAAAGTATTTCTATCAGAGACAATCTTTTTTGGAACTCCATGCAATCTAAAAATCTCTTTTAAAAAATGGTTTGCTAAATCAGAAGTTCCAAATGGATGTTTTAGTGGTATAAAATGAGCATACTTTGTCAGTCTATCAACCACAACCCAGATGCAATTAAACCCATTAGATTTTGGTAACCCATTTATAAAATCCATGCTAATTTCTGACCACACTTGTTTTGGCATAGATAGTGGTTGTAACAGACCAAAAGAATTTGTTTTACCATATTTACACCTTTGGCAAATGTCACAGCTGTCCTCACACTTTTTAAAATCACCATTAAGTCCTGGCCAAAACAGCTCCTTATAAGCTTGTGTAAGAGTTTTTTGTAATCCAACATGTCCAGCTAGAGGATCACTATGCATCAAATGCATAATTTTTAATTTAAGAGTTGTGTCATTGAGTATATACAATCTATTTTTGTAAAAAATTAAACCATTTATCCATTTATACTTAACTGAAGTTAATGTCTCTCTAGAAATGGAGTCATTAATTTCAATAATCTTTTGGTCAGTTGTATACCCATTTTTAATAGGTTCTCCCAAATCACTAATTTGATTCGTGACATTTAAAACTTGACAGTTTATAGGCTCATTTTCAATTCTAGATAATGCATCAACAACTTGGTTTTGGGTCCCTTTAGTGTATAAAATCCTGAAATTGTAACCCAAAAGTTTAGAAAGCCATTTTTGCTGAGTTGGAGTGCCAATTTTTTGTTCTAATAAATATTTTAAACTTTGATGGTTAGTTTTGACAATAAATTCTTGTCCAAAAATATATGGTCTCCACTTTTTAATAGATTGAACTAAAGCATACTATTTCTCATAAGTTGATAAGGTCAACATTCTTCCTTTCAAAGCTTTACTGTAGAAAGTTATTGGTCTTCTCTCTTCTTGTAGGACAGCCCCAATTCCAGTACCTAAAGCATCACACTCAATAACAAATTTCTTAGAAAAATATGTTAAGGCAACTACAGGTGGGGTTGTAACAGCAACCTTCAAATTTTCAAATGCTACTTCTGCTTTTTTATTCCATGAAAAAGCATTTTTTTTGAATAAATCAATTAGTGCACTTGCTATTCCCCCATAGTTTTTGATGAACCTTCTATAATATCAAGTTATCCCTAAAAACCCTCTTAAGCCTTTAATAGTTCTAGGTCTTGGCCACTCAATCATAGCTTTAATTTTTGAAGAATCTTCTTTAACTTCTTCTTTTGAGATTAAATGACCTAGATAATCAATTTCTCTTTTGAAAAACTTACATTTGGATTTCTTGCCATAAAACTAATTATCTTTCATGGTTTCTAACACCAATCTAAGATGGTTTTCATGTTCTTCTTCACTTTTACTATAGACTAGAATGTCATCAAAGAAGACTAACACAAATTTTATTTAAAAGGGTTTAAACATAGCATTCATATTACATTGAAAGGTTGCGAGAGCATTAGTTGAGCCAAATAGCATGGCCAGAAATTCATATTGACCTTCATGAGTTCTAAAGGTAGTTTTGGCTATATCAGTCTCACTCATTCTAATTTGATGATACCCAGACCTTAAGTTTAATTTTGAAAAAATAGTTGTATCATGCAGTTCATCTACCACAGATATAAGAAATTTATCTTTTATTGTAACTTGATTGAGAGCTCTGTAGTCTACATAAATTCTCCATGTACCATCTGTCTTTTTTACTAATATTACTGGTGAAGAAAATAGTGACTGAGAATTCCTAATTAAGTCATTACTTAAAATTTCTTTAACAATATTCTCAATTTCAGTTTTTTGATAATAAGGGTATCTGTAAGGTCTTACTGAAATTGGATTTGTTCCATGAATTCATTCTATCTTGTGCTCATATTGTCTTTCAGGTGGTAACTCTTTTGGCTTAGAAAATACTTCTGGAAACCTCTCAAAAGGGAATCAAGTTTGGAATCTTCAAGAAAGACATCATGTAACACTTCAGTAGAATACAAATGTAAGATAAATCATCTTTCCTTTTTAATATTACCCTCTAAAACTTGAATTTCAGCAACTTGAATTTTGTTATTGAGTCTTTTAGGACAAACTTCTTTATGTTCTTGTCTAAACTTCATTGTTAAGT
This sequence comes from Primula vulgaris, assembly GCA_963920805.1. Taxonomy (NCBI): domain Eukaryota; kingdom Viridiplantae; phylum Streptophyta; class Magnoliopsida; order Ericales; family Primulaceae; genus Primula; species Primula vulgaris. Next base: position 26,389,452 of record OY987214.1, on the reverse strand, counting down.
TTTTAAAATCACGGTTAATAGCCCCTAACTTGCTCAACCATTGCATACCTAAAACCATATCATAACCAACCAATGGTAACAGTAAGAAATCCACTACAAACTCAGTTCTTTGAATTGTAATTTTGACCTTTTTCACAATTACCAGCACTAGTGATACTATCCACATTTGCTACCTTAAACTTTATTAAGTCCCTTTGAATGACCGGTATTTTTAATAAGGAAGCCCACATTGGGTCGATGAAATTATGGGTGCTACCAGAGTCTACTAAGATACCTACCTTTTGACCTTTTAATTTACTCATAAATTTGATAGAAGAGGCATTACTACCCCAGTGATTGTTTATAAGGTTATTTCTGGATTTTCATGTTGGTCATCCTCTATACGTTCTTCTCCCTCGCTATCATTATCTTCATTTTCCTTACCTTCACAAGTTTGTAATAAAAAAAATTGGGTTTTGAACACTTATAGCCTCTAACTCATGTTTCGTCATAATTATAACAAAGGTTTTTCTTTCTTCTTTCTTCCATTTCAGTTTGTGACAGCCTCTTAATAGGTGGTAGATTATTAACCAAACTATTGTTCTGCACTCTGGAATAAGTAGTTTGTGAATTAGGAGGATTAAATCTATTTGATTGGTTAACCACCTTTCTAGAATGAGTTTTCGTTTCCAGCCCTACCTTTTGTTCTTGATAGTTAGCAATGGTATAAGCAGTATCAATATCTTATGAAAATTGCATCTTGACAGTTAATCCTATTTCATCTTTCAATTCACTCACAAAATACACTAACTTATGCTTTTTCTGAAAGATCCCTAACCCTGTTAGAAATAAGTTCAAATTCACTCCTATAATCTTTCACACTACCACTTTGCTTTAACTTAATTAAGAGATCCAATGGATTTTCATGCATGTTATCATAAAACCTCTTTATAACTTGCTCACTAAAATTTTCCCAAGTAGTTAGCAGCCCAGTTTGCTCTAGATTTTGAAACCAAATTAAAGCTTGATCCTCAAAATGCATGTTAGCAATCATAATTTTTTGATTATCTGGTGTTTGATACAACTTAAAAATTGATTGGCTTTATAAACCCACTCTATGCATTTGTCACCAACAAATTTAGGAAAATCCAGTCTAGCTTATTTAAAATTTGTAGAAATTTGATCATGGAAGAAATTTACATCACCAGCATTTGAAGATTTCTTGTTGTTTCCTGAAGATTTGGATGATTCTAGTATCTTTCCTTCTCCCCCTTTCCCTTGGTTGTAAGAGAAGCTAATTTGTTGTACTTGGGCATTCATTTGTGCAATTTGATTTTCCAGAATGACCTTGTCCTCCTGGATTTTTTTTTTTGTTCTTGTAAACTTGTTTGTATCAAGGCTTGTAACTGGTCTAGTTTTTGGTATGTGGTTAGTGTATTTTGGGTTTTTGGTTGGTCTAATAGTTGGTTAACTTGTTGGAAAGGTGTTGCTGGGCGTAGTTGTGACGCTTGTGATTTTTTTCCAGCCATCGTACAGCGCTCTGATACCAATTTGTTAAGGTTCAGATCGTATCTGATAACCCTAAACTGTTACATTCAGAGAGTATTTATACTGATAACCCTTAACGTAAATAGCAAAAATTTCATAGATAGCCCTAAACTGTTACATTCAGAGAGTATTTATACTGAATTGAAATTAACTAAAAGTGGGGGTGGTGGGTGGTTACTGCAATTAAGTAACTGCTGTAATCCAGACCGTTGATCAGATGTGGCGTGGCCTCATCTGGATCGTCCACTAAATACACAATCGTTTATATCCAACGAATGAGATTAAAATAACACAACTAATCCTACGGTTCAGACAAATACAAAAATAAACACAAATTAAACAGAAATTACACAGAAATGACACCTAAATATCCACACATCTCTCTCTTCTTTAGCTTCCATCAATGGCGATTTAGGGTTCTCATTGCATCTCGATCGCCTTGCTGTTAATTAGGGCTTCAGCCACAGAGTAACTACATATTGTCGTGAGAAGAATTTAAAAATGAAATTACAAGAGTTTCAAATCCACTTTGACAATTGGAAGTATCAGGTGGCAAATGATGTCAAACATTTGATTGTGGTGTAGCACTATATTGTCTATTTCTTTTATGTTTTTTAAGCCCCTTGAAAAACCAGTACTCGACACGATTTCGTTGGCTATCACAATCATATTTTCTATTCATGAAAGGAGTCCGTTGGGATATATAGAGCAGTTGTCAGGGTTTTACACCTTTATCTCCATGAAATTGCTGATATTGGCTAATTTACTATCATATTCTCATTTTTTATAGTGACATATAAAATTGTGCTGATTTGTTACCATCGTCACAATGATTGATGTAATGATTGGTGTAATGATTTAAACTTTATGGTTCTTTATTTTAAATACGGTTGGTGTGTTATCAGAATCTTGAAATTGTAGGGGTTTGAAAAAAAAATCATGGTTCAGCATTTTAGTTAATTTAAAATATTTTGTGAGGGAGAGAAAATTTATAAGCTTTATAATATTGTTTATGTAAAATCCAAAAAAAATCCTAATTTTCTTACATCACAGCTTCATAATTTCAAAAATCATAATTAAGGCAAAGATAACAATAGTTTCAATGAGCAAATCCTTGGGAGTACATATATCGGAAATTACCATGATTTAATCGTATACTTTCTAGTTACCATAAAAAATATTGGGAACAACGGGAATATAATAACTATTTGAATATCAGGGATGTTGAACGTTAAACTAGAAGGTATAGAAATAGAACTTAAAATTCCATTTTACTAAATTGCGAATGCAATTACGCGTTTCAGTTACAACCAGTTGTCGATTCGGTCGCAACTAAGGAGTAATAACTAACGGAAAGTAAAAAACACGTGTTTCTTAATGAAATTGGACTTCACCAATTCTACATCTCTGAGACATTCACCCATTATTTATTAATATTGAAAAAGTCTACGATAGTCAACTTGAGTCTTACAAATACTTATTGACTCCCTCACTAGTATATTTCTCTTAAGAATAATGTTTTCCCTCAAATAATTTCGTGGTTTTATTTCTCTCTCTTTGTTGTATATTATATGGTGTAGAAAGCCACGAAATTGTAAAGTCTAATAACTTTATTTATAAAATAACTCTTAATTAATGACTAAATAGGAAGTATTTCATTTCCTGATATTTTCTTCTATGATTAATATTCTGTTTAAATATTCTATAGTCTACAATCCAATTAAAAAAAATATCTCTTTGTTTATTTCTTCCATAGATTGCTTCACATCCCTTTTATTTGGTCTTCACATGTTTTTTTATTCATCAAATCTCTTTAACCGAATCTTTACATATCCTGTCTGTAACTCACACATGCACTTTTAATCATAAATTGACAAAAATGTAACATGTTTATATATTATAGCTTACATCGCCTGACGTATTCTTCCCATGTTAATTTTACTTTTCGAAAGTTTTATTTATACGAGTAGTAAGTTTCTAGCAAGTAAAGTAGAATGTAATTAGGAATTACAACCTGGACTAAAATGCAAAATGAGTATAAAAAACATGTATAAATGTTAAATTAGGCGCAATCGTATTAAACAGGATTTTTTTCGTTTTTCAAACAATCTTATTGGGACATACTTGTAACGTTTAGAAAACCATTGGACCCCCTGATATTTAGAACTCAACATAAATAGAGTAGCAATAAATGTTATGCTTCCTAAAATAAACATATTTAGAATTTGACTTTTATTTTTCAGTTTCCCTTATTGTCTTTCAATTTCAAGTTTTTTTTCTTATAGCATTTCAATAACAAGTTAATTTAACAAAATCTATGAGAAAATTGTACAATAATAGTCCCACCACTAGTATTATTTGAAAATTGCTTGTTTAAATCACAAATTTTGCTTGGATTATATTTTTGGTTCATAGCATTTAGGAGTATAGTAGAACCTCTATAAATTAATAATCAGTAAATTTATAAACTCTTTAAAATAATATTTTTTCTCGGTCTCGACTTGGGCCAATTGTAGAAAAATCACTAATTTCGATAAATTAATAAGATAATAATTTATTGAAAAATCCTTATATAAATATTTGGTACTCATAAAATCATAAATTAATAATTTTTTAGAATGACAAATATTAATAGTACGATCTAGTGAAATATGACTCGTAATTTATTTCACCATCAATATATATGCTTTAAATTATTGTATTATGAACCAATGTATACTTACTAATGAATGTTATCCGATTAAAAATGAACTTACAACTTTTTAAATGGTACTCAATGTACATGGAATTGATATAATACCTATATTATGTATCTAATGTATATTCTTAGTTTGCTACACTTAACAAAATGTATATATAAGTGAAGAAGTGTCTTTGTATTTTAATAACGAGATTAACGAGTATTCTTAGTTATATATAATGAGTTTTATGTTATTAACGATGATATCTATTGAATCGATAAAGAACTCTTTTGAAATAATAAAATATTAATTTATCGATTAAATAATTACTCTCTAAATTAATAAATATCCGTGATGCCAACATTATTACTAATTAAGTAAAACCTTTATAAATTTAAGTAAAACCAATCTTTACTTAATTTTCATGAAACATAGAGCGAAAGACCAGATAGGGCCAAATAGCAACATTTAGAAAACCAGCGGGCTATTATTTTATCTAATCACGCTCCAATATTTAATACTATCACAATTGTTTTACTACTATTTTTCTGAAAAATAGAGCGAAAGATCAGAGAGGACCAAATATAACATTTATAAAATCAACAAGCTATTATTTTATCTAATCACCCTCTAATCATCCTACTATTAAAATAACCAAACCCAATAAAAGTTGAGACTGTCCAATTTTATCCAATTTTTTCAAAAATACACTCACTCTATTTTAATAATTACCGATATACATAATATAATTAATTACTATTTGTCCTCACTGTATTATTCTAATTACGGATGTAGGCTAAATTAATTAACAATTCATTTTAACCTCCGTAACTATAATAAATTATATCAAATCTGAATATTATGTTAAAAATAAAATATATTACGAGATTTATGTCTTTACGTGTGTCATACGCAACGCGTGGGTAAATTTTACTACTATTTAATACTATCACAACTGATTTACTACTATTTTCATGAAACAATACAGGGAAAGATTAGAGAGGACCAGATAGTAACATTTAGAAAAATAGTGTACTATTTATCTAACCACCCTCCAATATTGTCATTAAATCTGTTTTACTGTTTTACTATTTTACTATTTTACTGTAACATAGAGCGAAAGACTAGGGATGACCAAATAGTAACATTTAGAATACCATTGGTTTATATATTATCTAAATAACCCTCAAATATTTAATATCACAAATGTCATTAAATTTGTTTTACTAATTTCCTGAAACATAGAGCAAAAAAAATTAGACAGGACCAAATATTAACATTTAGAAAACCAGCGGGCTATTTTATCTAAATCACCCTCGAACATTTAATAAAACAAAGCCCTTAATTTATTTTACTATTTATTGAGACATAGCGCGAAAGCTTAGAGAGAGAGAGAGAGAGACGGCGGCGGAATGATGGGCGGTGGAGCACGGCGGTTTCCGGAGAAGCGGCGGTATTCTCCGGCAACACAGAGCTGGAACTTTAACCGACTTATAAAACCCCATAAAAAACAAAAAATAATCTCACCAAAGGCTCCTAAAACCCTAGCATTAGCTGCTCAAAGAGCTAGTTATAATAATAATAATAATAAATGCAATACGCATATTTATATCTCCGACAATCATTCGGATTACAGCAGTGAACGGACCGAAAGGAGAAAGGAGATTCGGGCGGAGGAGGAGGGAGGAGAGAGGAGGAAGTGGCTATCGTCTTCTACTCACGACGGAGCGGTTTATAAAGGTGCATTTAATTTTTTAAGTTTTGAATTATTATTTTTTCATATTATTTAGTGTTTTAGTAATTGTGTTTTTGAAAGTTTCGTAATACTATAGAGATTAGACAATGTGTATGAACGTGGAGAGAATATGGAACTAAATTTAGTGTCGAATAAAAAAACATTTTTGAGAGAAAGCATATGAATGATTACTTATGTTACTCACACGAGTGTTTTAAAAAGCGAGACGAGGCACGAGCTAAGTGGTAGGCAGTAGGAAACCACTTTTTTTTTTAATATGGTATAAAAAAGTTGGTTAGTTGAGTTACAAAGTGATTTTTTTTCATAATTACCCTTTATTTAGTTTTTGTAAAACTAGATGCACATTGATTATATTGTTTACTATTTGATGTTGTTATAGACTATAGATAGACCATAGACCATGTTTAATGTTAGTTGATTACCAAATTGATTAATAGAGGGTATAAAAGGAAAAATAATACTTCTTGATAAAAAGGAATTTGGACTATTATTTTGGGACGGGCACTGACTGGACTATTAGTATGGGACGAAGGGAGTATTCTTTAATGTTTTCGTAATTATGTTTTGGAAAGAGTTGTACTCTTATAGAGATTAGACAACGTGTCATGTAATGTAAATAAGGTGGTTAAAGATGCTTAATGTTTTCACCTAGTTTAAAAAGGGTTGGTTAATTTAGTTACATAGTGATGTTTTTTTATTTATCGCAATTTCCCGTTGTTTAATTTTTGTAAAAGTGGATGCACATTGATTGTATTGTTTGCTATGTAATGTTGGTATGGATAGACAATAGATCCTCTTTAATGTTTGTTGATTACCAAATTAATGGGGGGGTGTAAAAGGAAAAATAATACTAGATAAAAAAGGAATTTGGACTATTATTTTGGGGTGTAATCAAAACGATACAACGCTATACTTTAGTGTTTAAGTAATTATGTTTTAGAAAGAGTTGTAGTCCTATAGAGATTAGACAATGTGTCATGTAATTTAGATTGAATGTGGAGAGACTATGGAGCTAAGATGCTGGGACACTTGAAGGGAAATAGACTTAGTGTCGGACGCGACACGAACACGGGAAACAAAGAAATAATTTAAAAAAAAAAAGTATATGAATTGTTAGTAAGGCGGATTAAGGTCAAATGCACCAAGGTCGGTCCGGCGCCTTTCTACACCTAAGTCGTACATTGTGTGGGCGCCTTTTGAACTTTGTTCGGAAAATTCGTAACTTGTGTAAAGAGAAAAAAATTGCAGAAAAACTACAAAAAAATCTGAACCATGTCATAATAAAACAGATTTTCCCAGCTCCTAGAAAATCCTGGATTATTACACAGTCAGATTCGTGCTCAGTACCATGCACGTAATTGTGTTCTAGACATAAAAATCTGACTATGTTATAATCTAGGATTTTCTAGGAGCTGGGAAAATCCGCTTCTAATAAGGAAACCCTTTATTTCTGACACTCATTAGGGAAACTTGCATATAGAAATAAAGCATCACTTTTAAATTGAGCTCTTTTGGTATGAAGCTAGCTTTTTAAAACAGAGATAGATACTGAAAGTACCATCTCTATGGTTGCGTAAGCTAATACCATAAATATTATACTCTTTCTCCGTATATTTTCTAAAGTCATGTTCCTTATATCTGTTTCCGTGTTGTTCAAGTGTCTACCTGCCAGGCTTCCAACTGTTTAAATAGCTAAAATTTTAGCAACTTAAAATGGCAGCATGACTACCCTTGCTTTTGTAAAGACGGGTTCTCTTTATATCTTTGAAATTATTTGGTTAAACGCATTCGAACATTATAGAACATGAAGCCTTGATGTGCATTTATGTAGTGGTTATCTATTTTTGAGGTGAAATTTCACTGCAGGTTGTTCATTAATAGGGTACTTGATGTGCTCATAGTAGCATCTTAGTATCTTCTTCTTTTTATATTGTAAAATTAGGCTATGTTTGCTAAAGTTTCTCGTCAGTGATCATTTTTAAGTCATTCCGACTTGAGTTACTTTATAGTAGGGGGGCGCTTTTCGCCAACTTAAGGCGGTGTTCTTCTTGTATGATATAATAATTATTTTTGGAAAGATTGAAAGAGCAAGAATAATCCAACTTAAGGCGGTCTTCTTATTGTATGATAATATTTCTTTTTCAAAAGATTAAAAAAGGAAAAATAATCCAGCTTAAGGCGGTCTTTTTCTTGCTTGATAATATTTATTTTTCAAAAGTTTAAAAAAGGAAAAAGAATGCTTTTCTGGATTTACTGGCTAGTCTCTATGCGGAGATGAAGGTCTTTTATGCAAAAGCTCTTTTTTTCATACAATTTCTTGTTTTTGGCAGATAAGGTCGTGTTTGTATCATACAACATACTAGGTGTTCAAAATGCTTTTAATCATTCAGAGTTGTACCAAAATGTTCCCCACAAATATATGAAATGGAGCTACAGGAAGAAGCGCTTGTGTCAGGAGATTGGTCAGTTCAATGCGGACATTCTATGTTTGCAGGCAAGTAAAGGTTATTCTATAAGCACTATAATACTTCATTGTGTAGAAAAAGACTGTAGTTGGGTTCGTTAACTTCGTTTATTGTTTCACTTTTGAAAAGTGTAAATTCCATTGTAATAATGACTTGTGAGGTATGATCTGGGTTTTATTTGACCCAACGATAGAGAGGAATTGATATTTTTGTTTTGAATAACACCCTTCTAGGAAACATGGTTACTTTGGGACTGTTGTTAAGTGTATGTTTTAAAGTGAATTACTTAATCTAGTTTAAATATTATTACTTATTTTTAAAACTGATGGATTGTTAAAAATATTATGGAGAACAAGTTAATGAGCGGTTTCCCTTTTTTAAAGGGTAAACGCAACCTCACAGCTACTTGCTAATCCAGTCACTCAACTGACGTGTGTGCCCCACCACCACCTAATAACCGCTTGCATAATTTTAACCAAGGTTCTAAAAGGTGCTAGGCGGGAAGGGTCCGCCTGGCGCCTAATTGGCCGCCTAAGCCGCCTTTTTCCCGCCTAGGCCGCCTTTTGACATAATGATTTAAACTAATGACCGAGGCAAACTCGATGCATGTACAACTTGACCTTATTGACAATAAAGTGACTTAGGGTAGAACAATAAGGAAAGAAAACATGATAGCTGCGACTACAATCAATTGGACAGTATCTACTACTCCCTCCGTTCCTATTTAATTGTCCACTACGAAACTACATGCAATTTTGATCGGCCAAGAACTTGTATCAAAATTGTCGGAATGAAAATTTTCAAAAGTTGATCATATAGTTCAAATGTTAAATTTTATGATTAGGTTTTAAAAAAAATCATTTCGACAATTTTGATACAAGTTATAAGCCCGGTCAAAATTGCACGTAGTTTCGTAATGGACAATTAAATGGGAACGGAGGGAGTATAAAGTATACTTTTCACCCAGATACACCGTGATTACCAATTTCTTGGTCAGAGAAGTGAGAAAAGAACCAGTCCTTCATAGAAAAGCCAATTCTTCATAGCAGTCATTATCCCTATAAGTCAGTAAACTCCAGACTACGTTAATTTTATCACCATTGTCAGTTAAACGGAGTTATATTAAGAACCGGTCTATTAAGTTTCCTCAGAAAGATTTTTATGACAATCATGTTTAAGACTATTGAAAGAACAAATTTTATCTATAAATACACTTTGTCTATGAAGCACAAGAACGGGTCCTACAATATGGCATGGGGACAAGAATACGGCAATATTTGAAATCTAAATGGTAATTGTACAGATACGGTACGGAGGGAATATTTTATATATATTTCATGTACAATATAACTACTATATATATATATGTATGTATATATAATATATATATATATATATGTGTAAATATTTACATATATATACAAGTTCCGTAGTCTAGAAAATCAAATCAGCAAAACCTAACAAAAAGAACTAATAAATTGAAGCCAAATTGGGGACCAAGAGTGATGAGAATACTATTGCTCAGCCCAATTGTATGTTTCGGCAGCAGCTAGAAATAATTGACTCAATGGAAGAAAGAGTTATACACTGTTTTATTTATTTATACTTTAATATGCTTCCGTGTATTCAAAATGTACCCATGAAGTACCGCATAGATTCGCAATTTTTTTTAAAAAAAATCAAATTAAAGTTCGTATGGCTGAGGTGCGTACCGTATGCCTCTCGACCCATGAAGTACCCAGTATTAGTAAAGAAGCATTTGGGGTGTAACCGTGCTTCATAGACTTTTATAAATTGAGTTGTAAAATTACAATTTACTGCAATTGCTGTAGGAGGTCGACCGTTTCGATGACTTGGAGAATCTTCTTCAAAATGATGGGTTCGAAGGGGTTTACCAGGTATACATTCAACTTCCTAATAAGGGACTGTTAAGACATTCTTTTTGTGATATGTCTTTTATTTATATAATATTCATTTTACTGTTTTCTTTTCTCACAAAGGCTCGAACTGGAGAAGCATGTGATGGGTGTGCTGTATTCTGGAAAAATGAGCTGTAAGATTTAGTTACTGTTATATATGCCTTCTTTACGCAATTGCATGTTGTGCATTTTGTCATCTAATTTCATGGGAATAGTGATCTCGTACAAATTAGGATCAGTCTTTGGAAAAGTCTTTCCGTCATGTTTTCCATCAACTTTTTCGGATTCAGTACGGTTTTGTTCTTTTTACTGGTACAGTAGTTGTTGATGCTAAAAAGTAGTTGCTTTAAATTCAGATTTACCCTACTGCATGAAGAAAAGGTAGTATTTCAGAAGTTTGGACTCCGTAACAATGTTGCTCAGCTTTGTGTTTTGAAGGTGTGCTGATCTTTAATTTCGCTATTTTTTCTTGTTCTGATTTTCTGTCGAAGGCCAAATATGTTATCCAGCTTCAAGTAGTATTTAGTTGTTGCATAAGGTAATGTAACCCAAAGAGTATTTAGCAAGTAATGGATTATAGAAGAGAAAGAAGTTTTAAAAGAACAATGTAAGATTGTACTCTAGTGGGTATTAATCCTTGGACTTCAAGAGTCAAACTAGTTTGTGAAAATACTCAACTCTAGCCACTGCTATAGTAGTTTTCCTAGTAGTCTTAAAAACTCTAAAATTCTACAACACAAGCCATCACCATTCAAACTCATTACAAAGTCACATATTACTTGCAGACGTCTTTTCATCTATTAAATCGCTTAAACTAAATTAAGGATAGCAGTAAACTGAATTAACCTAATTTTTTAATGCTTTTGTGTAATAACAATCTAAATTTACATGGCATCTCATTCATCATATTCGTTTTCATTCACGTCCAGAAAAAGCAAAATCAGTCAGATTGTGGTTTGGATGCTGAAACATCGCAGTAAGTACAATACTTCCTTTTAGTTTTTTTCTTAAACTATAGTTCGATAACTTGATTGCAGCTTGGAAAAAAAAATTAGCTGATGGAATTTTCTTTTTTGACTTTATAATTTGGTTTTTGATACGTGTCACTCTCATGAGTCAGCAGTTGTGTCTTCAAATGAGCATGCATACTATATGTATGATCAATTTGTGTATAGAAGTTAGAAATGAGTGTGTATAACTTCTTTCAGGCTGGCTGCTTAGAGTTGTGGATGAACTAGTTTGTACATGTGGATCATCCCAAGAGATGGAGTGTTTAAAAAAGAAAGGGAGAAACTGATAAGTTGCTACACAGTCGCTAGAGAGAATGTTTATATTCATGAAAATTAAAATACATTATAAACCACAAAGTTCAAAAACACGAGTATTCTACTGATTTAGAATTTTTACTTGGAAGATAAAATACATTACAAAAACCATAGATATGAATATTTTCAGCTTCATTTTTTGTTACTCTCTTCATGAAAGGAGAATGATATTATTCATCTAAATTAACAGCAAACCGTCGATTGAAATATGAAGTCGGAAGTCAAGGTTTATATCATTAGCGATTCGAAAGAAACATTTATTCTTTTTGTGTCATGTTAGAAATAAGTATGTTATATTTTGATATGTAGTTCTCACTATTCAGGCAACTTTCATCGCAAATGCTGTTGGTTGGAAATATTCATGTTCTGTTCAACCAAAAACGTGGAGATATGAAATTGGGACAGGTATGGCTTTATTTACCTATGTAAATTTTATGATTTCTTAAATGTCAAGGTTTGTGATTTAGAATTTAATTGAAACGAAAAATTCGGCTTCATAAGTAAATTTCACATGAATAATTTTTATGCCATTTTTGTCTTAGTTATTAATCTTTGCGCTCAAGGTAAAGTTAGATTCAAGGATTTCGAGTCATTTTCTTGCCAGTAATTATTTTGAACTCCATGCGAACGATAAAACATCTCTATAAAGGGGGACACTGTGTTAGTTTAACTTCCTTTTTAGATAATTGGTGAAGTAAATAATATGTCCATTAAGTTTGATCCGAATTATTTTAGTTTTTTTTTTTTTGTGATTTTTCTCCTCCAAAGAACCAGCCACACCTTTTTTTTAAGGAATTATGGTGACTGTTTGTTTTGTTGTGCAAGAGTACCACGCTTTGGTACATTAGAACGAACATGGTGCACTAGACCATCGAATCATAGTGGTTTTGCACATGCTCTCAGTGTTCTTTTAGTGTCCACTTTGTCTGTAGCTATCATCCAATTTGTTATTATTTTTCTTAAAATAAATTTGTTTGGAATTTAAGAGTTAAGACCATGGGTGCCAGAGAGAGTGGGGAAGCAACTTACAAGTTTGAAGTCCAAAGAATTTTTAGAATTTATTTGTATAATATTCCTGATTTTGCTGACCCTTACCATGTCATCAGGTCCGAATCTTTGTTGAAAAGGCACATGAACTATCACTAATATGGGGTAACATTCCGGTGATTCTTGGTGGAGACTTTAATAGCACACCTCAGGTGCAATTTTTTTTAGCGTTTTTCATCTAAAACTTATATGTTTTTAAATGAATAAATAAAAATCAACTTACATTATCTAGTTGTTGTTTTTTATGGCCAGAGTGCAATTTATGAGTATTTGGCTTCATCCGAGGTGGGTTTGGGATATCTTTTGCTAATTCTTTCAGCAACTTGCTACAATGGTGTAACCCAAAAATTTCAACTCTAATTTACCTGTGGTGAATCGTAGTATTCGAAACCATAATTGATCGTAAAACTATATTTTTTCAGTTGAACCTCCAATTACATAATCGAAAAAACATGTCGGGGATTTTGAGTTCAGAAAGTTGTGGAGTTTTCCAATCTCAAAGTACTCATGCAGCCAGGTTTGTCTCCAAAAGTTCCTCAATGTTGCATTTCTTTAGGTACTTTGAAAGCAATAAGAATTTTGGGATGATTGATTATTTGATTGATGTTACCGATCCAATGATGTTCAGTAGAGTTGGATATATATATACTGCGTTTACAAACTGCCCCCCTCACCCCTCTCTCTCTCTCCTCTCAACACACATTCTGTGCACAAAATTCGCCAATCTGTCATATATGAATCAATCGCACGCAACGCGTGCCTTAGGTTACTGTTATATATATATATACACACACACAGATAAATGGGGAAGGGAAAATAAACATCATCAAAAACATCAATATACACATCACAATCTTGACCTTCATTTTAACGGTTAGGATTACATTCTAAACTAAAGAAGTAAAAAAGGGGGGTGATACCCGTATATCTCGTAACATGTCCGACTCTCACTTTCCCTCTCCAATTTATTTATTGACCACATGTCCTTTCTATTAACTAACTTGTCTTCTACCATTTCAATTTCAATCTGGTGACGAAGGGAGATCACCAGGGAATGAGATTTCAACTTATTGGTGATGCACAGAGAAGGGCTGAGTTGAAATGTATTTGTTTGGATACCAATTTTCCACTTGCGTGAATTGTAGTTTCAGTAGTATCTAAGTTGATTTTTTCCCTTGTAAACTTATTTTGATTAGCTACAAATGTAAGGTTTGTTTTTAAACTTTAAAAGTAGATAGTATTTAATTTCAAAAAGTTGATGTTCATCTTTACGTTGACTGGAACTATTTTTCAAGTAAGAAATTCTCACATGAGTGTCAGAGATATACATGGGCATTTCCTCCGATAAAGTAATTTTTAAAAGGAAAAATGAGAATTATAAATGAGAGAGCAAAAGGTGAGAAATGGTATTACCCATTTTTTTATTCCAAAGTTTAATCTCACCTCTTAAAATATCAGGAAATCAAGGGTCAGGACTGTGATGTATGATTCAATGTTTTTGGCGGTGTCTATACTCTGTATATCCTTCCCCATATGTATACATATATATACATTAGGTCTTCTGAAGATTAAAGGACGCAGATAAAAGTCAGGGTTTTAGTACTCCAAATTTACTTCTTGTTGCTTGTGACCGTTCTTGAATCATCGGATCGGATTTGATAGAAACCTTTGTAATGCAAAGCTTTTGTTATATCAAAAAAAAATATGTTAGAGATTTTGGTAGTATAGACGGTCTCAAATCCAAAGATATCAAGTCTTAACTACCTTCTGAGAAAGTAATCTCTGAGCTAGTGTTGTACTTTATTTAGAGAAGAACTGTGCACTTTTATCTGTGTAAGGCAATTTCGTACTACTAATTATTGTTTACATGAAACAGGTTATGTGGTACAGTTCCAAGAACACGTCGGTATATATGGGGTGGGGAAGAATTAAAGCTTGCGACGGGCAATAACAAATTAAATTTTCTCAAACACCCCTTAAATTTATCCAGTTCATACCTTGGAATTCGTGTAAGATCTATTGACTGTATTTTCCTTATCCTACCACTCACACAAAACAATAGCTTTTTGTTGATATCTACATGAATATTTATAAGTTGTAAGTAACAGTTTACTTTTTGTTATATTTTCTCTTCCCAATTGCCAGGGAAACTGCACTACAAGGGGTAACTGTGGAGAACCCTTGGCAACGTCTTACCACTCCACGTTTATGGGAACTGTTGATTATATATGGTATTCATACTACTAAGGCTTAATGGACATCTTAATAGTCATTAATATACTACTAATTACTTACTACTAAGGCTTAATAGTCATTAATATAGCTTTTCCAAGTTCAAAATATTCAGTTACTCAATATTGAACAGGCATTCCCGGGAGCTAGTACCTATCCGAGTTCTTGACACCCTATCACTTGTCAATTTAAGAAAAACAGGCGGCCTTCCATGCAAGGTATATTATACTTATGAAAAGAGTTTTTGTTACATCTACCGTCCTTTTCGCATATAAGTTTGATACGCAGTGCGATATGCTTGTTCTTAAGTAGTAGGGGATGTTAGTATGAGTTACAGACTTACAGTTCCAACTTCCGATACACAATTGTTACATCACTGTCCACCGAAATTTTCTGTCATTACAATGTTTTCCTTCTCTAAATAAATCATTGATTTTTTTTAGTTGAAGTGTGATTCGCTTAAATAATTTCGTGGGGTCTGCTTCACAAATGTTATCCATGTGGAGTGTTGTGGAGACTCAGATATTGCCCCAAGACTTGTTATTTTTTTACATTGTTGAAAATTTTACGGGTTTTATATTGAGGTGTTTTTTCCGCTGCAGGAATTTGGAAGTGATCATCTTGCTCTTGTATGTGAATTGGCTTTTGTTGGCACTGATGACGGGACATGAGGTCTGTCAATCGATGTTAATTGCAAACTTTACCTGTTATATCTGCCTACATTATCACTATACTGCATGAGGATCAATGGCATAGGGTCGCTAAGCATGAAATTTATTTTTCACATTTCTTGCTATTTATGACTTGGGAGACGTAGTTCGTGGGATTATAAATCAGTGATTAGCTTTCCCTCTTTGGAGAAAACAATTTTACTGTATGTAGTTCTAAGGATTTAATATAACTAGTTAGCATAATTTATACTAGTAATCGTAGCCAACGCATTGCGTGTGCGATACGTATATAAATATGATTCTAGACAAATGAATTTAAAATTTTCAAAACGCATTGCGTGTGCGATACGTATATAAATATGATTCTGGACAAATGAATTTAAAATTTTCAAAAAAATAAAAAAATTATAAAATGAAGTATGTGTGACAAGTAGCATATTTGTTTAGTTATTTATGTATTTAAATTACATTATGGTATATGAGTAATTAGTAAATTAGAATAGGGGTATTTTTAGGGGAAATGGGCAAAATTTGGCAGCTTCATTTCTCTTGGCTTGGCTTATATTAATAGTATATGAAGTATGATATGATATAATTATTTTATCGAAATCACTTTTCTTAGTGTGATTATACTTTGTTACTTGATCGGTGTCTTGAGATACATCAAGAATTTAGGTCATTCTAAAGTTCTCAACTAGAATCAAGTAATTAGCCAAATTCGAGAAATGTGGCAACTTCTACTATTAAAAGAAAGAAAACTTGCCTCAAAAGGAAATACCCTCTAAACAAATCAGTGTGATGTTCCTGACTACATGAATAATAATAAGAATCATTTCTATATGCAATATCTATTGGGCTCTTTTAAAACAAAATTTCTTTGACACGGGCAATTTCTTGTTCCTCGAATTCAGAAATACAACTAAGATACTAGTATTAGTTCCCTTCCCTGTCCTTGGTCCTGCAAAATTTATTGTTTCATGTCCACATAGTTTATGATATCAAATTTATTTTATTTTATTGATCTGAAATCCACTATTGTTGATACTTATCATTCATTATTCATAATTTTCTTTCCTCATTTCATCTCAATTTCTCTAGTGACTTGGCTGTCTGATTTCAAAACATGAATTGGTTCATGCTAATTACAAATATGCATAAGAAAATGATAAGCTCAAACGCCAATCACTGAAAAATATATTCGTCAAATCCATACACTCGTAGTCCTACTTAGGTTGTGAGTAGAAAAGTTGCTCTTTGAGTCTTTTTTCCAAGTAAAACAGGGACGGCTTCTTCCTCAGAGTTTACCATGCCAAACCAACCTTTTTAACCAAAATCGGATCTAAAATTTGTTCAAGTGAAATTTAAGTTCTTCCTTTAAATTCCCATATACAATTGTAGCATTGGAGTTGGTCTTTCTTGTTTCCAATTTTCTCTGAAGTTTGTATTAACTTTTTAGGAAATTCTTCACAACTTGTTTATTTCTGGTAAACCCTTCGTCATTATCTGTTCTTGTCTCAGCCTCGATAGTTAATCAGTAGCACAGAGATCAATCTGCAAATATTTTTAAAATATGATTCTTTTTTCCCAAATTTTACGTAGTGACTGAATTTTTTGTTCCTTTAAGTAGATTTTCTTAGGTTCCAATATTCCTTTAGAATCAGTTTGGAAAGTGTAAATATAAATGAATTAGAATATTACAATATGAATCATCATTATATACAATATCAATTAACAGAAAGTAGCTATCAATTTATTAAGTTTCAATACTCCTTAAGAATCAGTTCGGAAGGTAGCTATCCATTTATTACGATAATAGATTATACAAATAGAAAAACCAAACGTATAGGCTAGTTGATGTGGTTTCATCGTTATGGTTACTCTATCGCCAAAGATGTCTTTGTCCAAAGTCCAAAGTCCAAACCATGAGGACAATTAATGTTTCAATAGAAACTATAATACCCAATTAATGCTGTTACTGAAACATGGGCACTATTTGATATTATCGACCCAAATTTCCATATTCATGTACTGCATTAGATTTAACTTTCCATAATTTCCATAGTTTTGACCAACTGTCAAAATTTCACTATGTTTTGTAGTAAAAAAGAATGGAGCAAAATTAGAACCCATAATGACGAGAAATTATGTGGTCATCCACAGTTACTGAGAATTAAACCCCTATCTGAATGAGGCTTGCATTTTGTCTTTGTTTGCCGATGATTTCAGCATTTTATTCAAAATAATCCAACAACCCTTTTGTTTTATTCTGTGTGTCACTGTGTGTGTATGTATGCATATGTATATACAGTATATTCATCATCTCAACACTCTCAAGTCTCAACATCCCAACACAAACCAACAACAACAAAGCAAGCAAGCACAATGTTACTTAGGAGGCTGTGTTGATATTTATCTGGGTTCAAGTAATGATAATTGAGACCCGCCCCCTTTGCTGGCGGCACAACCTGGTTCAGGAAACCAGTGTTTCAGCCACACTGGAGTCGGTTTTGGAATCAGATACCTGATCGCAACAGATCTGAGCCTCATTTATTCTCTTATGTGGTTTTTATTAGGTGTATTAACTTTTTACAGATTTTGTTATTTCCCGTTTTGAATTTGTTAAAATCGTATTTGTTTCATTTCTTTGCTTTTTGCAGATTTGTAATTTCCCGTTTCCAATGCAATGGTCTGGATGGGTGATTGCTTATAGAAAGAAATACAGTACACGAGTAATTTTTTTGAAATTAATGAGGCAAGTTATGAGAGCTTTTATTGAAAAAAACTTGTATTATTAACTTTTATCTTTATAGATGAAAATGGTTTCAAATGAAGTTCCTTGTTTACAGTTTATGAAGTATGTGGTACGGAGCATTATCGTCAAATAAACAATTGTCCAAACAGAGTTCTATTGAATGAAATTTGATCCTGAAAATATCATGTTGTACCATATCAGTAACACTAAACAGGCAAATGTACTTGTAGATATCTAATCGCTTCATATATGCAGTTTTAGATATCTGTTCTTTTACTAAGATAACAAGGAAAGCTCAAGTGCTGATATTCTTTTTGCAAGATTGTAGAAAGAATCATTTGCTCAACACATGTTCTGAAACAATCGTTTGTTTATGTTCCCTTCAAAATATTAGGAGACTATACAGTACTACTCCATTAATCCCAAATTAATTAGTCCAATTTACTTGGTATAGAATTATATATTGTTTGACATCGGAAATGTGCACTTAAAGAGTATGCAGTATGCTCAAACAGTCACACTGCAAGTCGAAGACCTAGTCAATGTTTCACGTTTATTAAAGCACTAGTTTAATACTCAATCACTCACAACTCTTTTTGAATTGAGCTTGTACTCAGTCTCTGCCGCACATATTTGCGTCTCGTTCACACCATCGAATCGAATATGACCATCTTTCCTTTATTGCTCTGATTTTGTTCAACTAGGTGCATTAAGCTTATATGATCAACTAGGTCTGTTGTTATAAAGGTTTGCAGATTAGTAGTAAAATGCAAAATCAATTACTCCATTTTAATGCCTAAATTATTTTGTTGTCCAAATTTGCTACTATTTGCTAGTGGAGTCATATTTTGATAAATTTTATAGCAATGTAAGATTTGCCAACTCTTTGACAGGACTTCATGTTTCGATCATTTAGGGTATTACTGCTAGAATAATGTTCGAATGATCCACTTTACTGGTAAAGTTCTTTTGTTAAAGTTTGGGGGGTTGTAACTAGCTCGCCCATTCGGACTCACGTTCCATCCCTCGAGTATTAGAAACTTGGGTGCTGAAAATTAGTTGTTCTTTCCTCGCCAGCTTTCAGCTTACAACATGTAATTGCATTGAGGCCTTGTAAGACGGAAAAATACAAAATGTGACGAGGCGTTCAAATATCAGAAATATTAAACAACGTTAAGTAATTTATAGTATTACTGTTACTTTCGGCTCTTGCTCCATGATACAATTTACGAAACATACTTGTACCAAAAGCTGCATCCACCGGATTGGGAAAAGAAACTGAGAACATGGGTCTTACAGCGACGGTGAGAAATGACCGAGAAAAGGAGATTTAGTTGGTGAAAATATCTTACAAATAAGTGAACCCATTACAGATTACAAAGACGATTAAATTTGCAAACTGTTCCAATGTCAGTGTTGAACGAGATTTTAGAAAATGAACCAAAATAATTAGTTTAATTAATTCATAGTTTCATCTAAATAAGTAGTTTGGAAAACATTTGTCGAGAAAATGATAAAAAGGAACAAATTAAGTTGGATAACTTTTGAGAGTCAAAGCCAAGAACTGTAAACGAAGTAAACAAAAAATAATAAAATAATAATAATGTCACAATTATGGAGAAAATATAAAAGGCTCAGATCTATTGCGATCGGATCTACGAGACCTTAAAATCGACACCGTCTGGCTGCAATAAATTGCCCCGCCAGAAAACAGGTCGGATCTCAAAAACCCGATCAGAACCCAGACTAATTATCCATCACAGCCTTCCAACTGAATTTAGGGTCTGTTTGGTTGCAGTTTATTTTTGTTTTTATTTTATTTTTCTTGTTCTTTATATATATATATATATATATATATAATATTAAACACACACACGCACACAAAAGGGTTGTTTATTTTTGATTTTTTTAGTAAAAAGAAAATGAAATCATTGGCTAATAGAAGGGGGTAAACCACCCTTAGAAAAAATCCCAAACCTTCTAAACTTTCTTTCTCCTAATAGAGAGAGAAAGAGAGAAACTTAAGCCTCATTCACTTTTCTGGGTTCTTTGTTTTACTTTTTTTACATTTTGGTTAAATGAAGATTTTTTATAAAACTATTCGGGGTGGTAAAATAAAAATAACCCCCTAAAGTATGGGTCATTTTCAAATAAACCCATAAACTACCAATTCTTACAACTAACCTCCATTAACTATCGGACTTTTACAATTAACGCCCAAGTTTATCTTTAATATGACATAACTTTTTATTCATTTGTTTTTTACAAAATTATTTTATTGTTATATATAGTTTATCGTTTTTCATGAGTTAAATATTACAATTATTGGAAAAAAAAAAGGCAACATAAGAGGCTTTATTAAACCAAATTGTTTTGGTGAAAAAAAATATTTTTTTATGTATTTCCGGAAAAAAAAATTGGTCATGCATGAATATCAAATAAACGATTGTAATAAATGAAAATAAACATAAAAACGGGTCATCAAGATAAAATTAAATTATTCATGAATCAAGGGTTACTTGCAAAAGTTAGATAAATTATGGGGATTAATTGCAAAAATTGATAGATATTGGGGCTATTTGAAAATAACTCATAGTTTCAGGAGAGTTATTTGCATTTTACCAATTATTCGGTCGGGGAGCTACATTTTCAAAAATCAGAGCATATGCATCAATGTCATCGTTTTGTGGCGTCTTTTATGTTCAAAAGTATAAGTATATTTTTTGTAACTGGGTTAAAAAATATACTTTTTATGTTTACTTTTTAATAAGTAAATGCTGTTTGGTGAACACGTAAAAGTATATTTTTCATTAAAAATGTTGTTTGGTAAAATATGTTTACTTTTTGAGTGAAAATGAATTGTTTATTCAAATAATGTACAGTAGGTACCACTTTTAATGTACAATGAATTATATTACTCATACATACCTCCATAAGTTCATATTCACAAAAAATGAAAAAAAAAAAAAAACACAAAATTATAAAAAAATTACAAAAAAAATTAAAAAAATTAAAAAAATTATAAAAAATCACAAAAATCACAAAATATTAAAATAAATAAAAAAATTTATAAAAAATCACAAAAATGAAAAAAAAATGAAAAAAAAATCATAAAAAATCACAAAAAATTATAAAAAAGGAAAAAATCACAAAAAATCACAAAATTTTAAAAAAATTACAAAAAATATTTAAAAAATAAAATAAAATAAGTTTTTGTGATATTTTATATTTTTTTTGATTTTTCGGTATAAAAAGTGTTATATTGACAAAAAAAAATTATATATATATATTTTTTTAATTTTTGTAAAAGTTTGTGATTTTTTTCATTTTTTGTGATTTTTTGTAATTTTTTAAATTTTTTATAATTTTTATAATTTTTTTGTGATTTTTGTATTTTTTAATAATTTTTTGTGATTTTTGGTGATTTTTTATAATTTTTGGTGATTTTTTATAATTTTTTTGATTTTTTGTGATTTTTATAATTTTTTATGATTTTTTGTGATTTTTTTCATTTTTTTTATAATTTTTTTTTTGTTATTTTTTATATTTTTTGTGATTTTTTTTATTTTGTTGTAATTTAAAACTATTTTTTTGGGTTTGTAAAAAGATAAAATATGTATATTATATTTTGGTTTGTATGACAATTTAGTAAATAAACTAAATAATTAAAAATTGTTACATATGAGGAATGTGAAATTATCAAGTTATATAGGAGGAATATAAGTTGATATGAGGTGCTTATAGGAAATTACCCCTTGTTTATTTCGATTAATAGAATAATGCAAAATAATTAACTAGCAAAAAAATATTTTATTATTTAAAGATTAAAAAATACAAAATTATGAAAATATAATGATGATATGAACTAGATTTTGAACTGTACTTTAAAAGCACATTCAGATTAAAACCTACTTAAAAGTATCATCAAAAGTAAAAGTATCATCAAACTTATTTTAAAAAAGTCTACTTATAGACATTTACTTTTCACCGAAAGTATACTTATGAGATGACGGCCAAACAAACTAAATATAAGTAAAAGTAAAACCAAAAGTATACTTAATGGTTTACTTTTATAAAAGTAAACTTTTAAAATGGCAGCCAAACAACATGTTCAATAGGTAAAAGTAAAAGTAAAAGTAACTTACTTTTCAAGCCAACCAAACAAGGCCAATATATCCAAATTATGGAACAATTTGAGGTGAAATACTTGGTTTTCCCATATTTTACATGAACACCATTTTAACGATCTCTCTATTATCTTCCTTATAAATTCTATTTATTATATTTTATAACTACTTATACAAGGAAAGAAAAGTATAATAAATGAAAGAGGGCTGTATTTTTTCACTGCAATTTATTTGTTTCCGTGCTCGAATCGTGGTTTTTTTTCTGAACCGTAATTTTAACTTAGGAACCATAAGTCAAAATTACGGTTTACACTGTAAAATTACCAAATTGCTCTTGCGTTGAAAATCTGAAAATTTTCCAAACAGTTTGGCCGATCGATCGGATGTGAAGTCCGATCGATCGGCCAAGCCATCTGTAAAAAAATTCAGAGGCCTACTTAACTCAAAAATTTCAGAGGCCTACTTAACTCAAAAAAAATTCAGAGGCTTACGGTTTAATAAAAGGTTAATAAGGTAATTTGTTTCAAGTAACATGATAAAATGTCGTTTCGAGTAGTAATCATTTAAAAAAATGATTAATTTGTTTAAAATGAAATTTGTCTGCTTATCTAAAAAATATATTTATGAATCGTAATCGTGACTTACGGTTTTATAAAAGGCCAATAACTTAATTTGCTTCGAGTAACATGATAAAATGTCGTTTCGAGTACTAATCATTTAAAAAAATGGTTAATTTGTTTAAAATGAAAGACGATTCAATAAGGACCCTAACGGTTGAAACGAAACTAAATTTGGAGTGAGTCCGAACGAATAATTTATAGTTCCACAATATACGATATCAAAAAAAATATGAATAAGTCAGATTACGATCCGTAAATATTTTTTTGAGTTAATTAGGTCTCTGAAAAATTTTCCAGAGAGTTTGGTCGATCGATCGGACTTCACAGCCGATCGATTAACCAAGTTCTCTGAAAATTTTTCAGATTTTCAATACATGGGTAATTTGGTAAATTCACAGTGTAAACCGTAATTTTGAATTACGGTTCGTAAGTCAAAATTACGATTCGGAAAAAAAATTACGGTTTGTGGAAACAAATAAATTACAGTGGAAAAATTCGGTATCTAAATTAAATGGAGGAGAAGGAATGTGGGCCCAATTAATCATATATGTAATGGATTAGAGGAGAGATAGAAATGTGGGGCCGCATTTAATATAATTTAATTTATAAGGAGTTCATAACTCATATTACTATAGCATCACTATCAGAATTATCTAACACATTTTATCTACAATTTTGATAACTTAATAGAAAAAGAGCTTTTGCATCGGTCTCATTTTGAAGAAATTATTTTGTCGTTTACGAATAGTCCTTCAATCCACCTTATAACCACATATTATGTGGGTTCCACAGTGTTACATAATAAAATATATTAAATGTGTGGTTATAAGATGGGTGCTCCTCATTTTGAGTTATTTAAAAATAAAAAGTAATAAAACTCATCAACTAAATAGAGTATAAACCATCTCTTTTATAAGATAAAAATAAATTTTTTTATAATATTTCATTCTCTCTCTCTCAAAATAACAATGGCCAAATAATAAAACATTATTAAATAATCAATTTAAAGAATAGAATAGAGATATTCATATAGTGGTTAAAATGGTCCAAATTTATTTGCTTAATTTTTAATTCAATTTGTCTCTCTAAGACTGAAAACATATACCACCATCACCATCGTAGAACTACCATTGCCTGACCACCACTGTCGATAGAGCACCGACGGTCATCACCTCCAGCTACCGTCATTGTTCATGACTGTCGGCGAGCTCTGACGATAGTGATCCGGATTTATCTCTGTTGCGCACTACACTTGCAATGATAAATGATAATACTCTCTGGTGCTCTATTAATTTAACCTTCGTTATCTGTCGCAACATTGGCATGAGAAATCTCTAAGTCATGCATGTAACTATTGTGATTTCCTGTAGTGGTGTGGTCATTGTGATGTATGGTTTCATTGAGGCCATAAACATGGTTTCATCGTTCTTTTCTTTTGTTACTCTTTTCCACAACTCTTGTGAAATATGGTTTCAAAGAGATTATAAATAAAAATATTAAATTTTATTTTTGAAAATGTTTTGTTATTATTTTTGGTGTGGAAATACGTCTATCTAATTTCTCTCATTTAATTACTCCATTCTAGTGCATGCCTAAATTATTTTATTGTCTAAATTTTTCTACCACGTATTTGATATTGACGTCATATTTTGATAAATTTTATAGCGCAATGTAAGATTGCTACTGACATCATGTTTCGATCATTTAGGGTATTACTGCTAGAATAATGTTCGAATGATCCACTTCAATACTAAATTTGTTTAAGCTGGAGTTGTAACAAGAGCCGTATTCAGAAATTTGGAGGCCGAAATCAAGTTAGAAAAAATAGGCCATCGTCAATGAAGCCATATATCTTCAAAGCAAGATAATATGATCCATTTAGTTTTTGTGAAATTCTTAAATTGATTATTCGATGAATAAAAGTAATACATACAAAAACAATCATAAGGAAAAAACTATTTGAGAAACATTACGTGTTTTATAGATTTCTAGACTTGTTAATTGTTAGTATACTATGAATATGCATAAAAAAAAACTGTATGCAATAAAATTAATAAAGGGAGTAAAAATATAAAACCATCATTTTGAATACTTGGGGATCAAACTAGTTAGTTTTTATTTATATGTTATTGTAAATATTTATGATAAAAATATATAAACCAAGTGACATTCATCTACATATTTAAGGACCATTGATATAAGTATGAGATGGTTATTGTCAAATACAAATATAATGAGAATGGGGCAGAGCACGCAGTAGTGCATATTTTAAAAGAATACTATTTTGTATTATATATAAATATAAAAAAAGAGTATCGATATATAGTCACCCTAAAATGTTACCCGAAAATCTTACCCGCTGATATGACGGATTATGTTGACCAATTGTAATTTAAATAAAAATATGTTTTCAATATCAAAATAAAACTAATTTGTACGCATAATCCGTCACGTCGGCGGGTAAGGTTTTTGGGTAAGATTTGTAGGTACCAATATCATTTCTCATAAAAAAACAAAAAAAGAGGAGACCCTTATCATCAATCCTATGCTTCAAGGATTGGGTCCTGAAGCCGTATCTGGTTGTAACTAGCTCGCCCATTTGGACTCATATTCTACACCTCGATTCTCGGGTTTCAGAAACTTGGGTGCTGAAAATTAGTTGTTCTTTTCTCACTTTATTTCAGCTTGCATCTTTTAATTGCATTGTGGCCTTGTGGGACGGAAAAAGTTACAAAATGTGATGAATCGTTAATTTAAATATCCGAAAGATTAAACAACTTAAGGTAATTTATAGCGTTACTTTCAGCTCTTGCGCCAGGATACAATTTCGGAACCGTAGTTAAACGAAAAGTTGCATCCACCAGTTTGGAAAAAGAAACTAAGAACATGGGTCTTATCGCGACAGCAAGAAATGACCGAGAAAAGGAAATTTAGTTGGTGACAAATAACATTAAACAATTTTTATTTGTTTTAAAAACTTCTTACAAGTTTCAGCATGTACCCGAATGAATAATAATTCCGGCAAAATTTCGATTACAAAAAACTGAAAAATAATCCGGGAAAAATTTGTAGTTACAAAATGAATACTCCTTTTACATCAAATATCTTACAAATAAGTTAACGCATTATAGGTTACAAAGACATTTAGTTTGGAAATTTTAATTTCAGATTAGTGTTGAACGAGATTTTAGAAAATGAACCTAAATAAATAGTTTAATTAGTTCAAAGTTTCATCTAAAGCCTAATAAGTAGTATTGAAAACATTTGTTTAGAAAATGATAGAAGGAACAGATTATGCATAAGAAAATGAAGCCAAGTAGGAAAAATAAATACAAAATGAGTAACAAAGCAATATTATCAGCTACTAGTGAACAAAAAATAAAAAAAATTACAATTATGGTAAAATATATAAAGGCTCAGATCTGCTGCGATCGGATCTACTAAGACCTTAAAATCGAATCCCGTCTGGCTGCAATAAATTGCCCCGCCAGAAAACGGGTAGGATCTCAAAAGCCCGATCAGAACCCAAACTAATTATCCATCACAGCCTTGTACCTTAATTTAGGGTCCCTTTGGTTGCAGCTTGTTAGCAATTAAGCTTTGATATTTTTGTTTTTGTTCAATGATATATACATAAACACACACACAAACGGGTTTTTTATTTTTATTTTTGGGAAAAATAAATGAAATCATTGGCTAAAAGAAGGGGGTCACCACCTTTGATAAAAAAAAAATCTAAAATAGCCTACGTCACACCTCTTATTCCTGATTTGGCATATCTCTTACAAATTTTGTTATTTTGGCCAAATTGAAATAGCACTTTAAAAATGCTCTCTTTGATACATGAAAAGCGCACTCTTAATGTGTCATGTTCAGCTTGTTAACCTGTGTAGCAACTTAAAAATAGCACTTTGGAAGTGATGTATATCTATATCAATCCATAAAAATAAAACAAAATAAGTCGGTTAGACCTATTGTTTTGTTTTATTAAATTCATCAATTGTGTTATTGTAGTGATAAATGTTAAATATGAATAATTATTGTAAGTGTTGGTAAATGTAAAAAGTTAAGAAACCATGCACAAATTAAAAAAAGAAAGAAAAATAATATGTAATTCAAAAGTGATTGTACTGGTCTGACTTGTAATAACAATTAACTAATTTTTAGTGTCACATACAATATGTTAACACAATTACATATACTTCTAGTCATTTCAGTGTATCATATTCCCAGCTCTAATATCTAGATTAGTCATATTATTACTGTAAAAATTACAACAAAAATCTCAAAATTAAGATTAATTAGTTTCTATTCATTAAAACAATTATATTTTCCAAGATCAACCATATTTTAAGTTAGAGAAAACAAAAAATTTACATTTTGATGAACATCTTGTCCATACATAATGAAACTAGTCAAGAATAAATTATTAAAATTCATAAACATTTCTTTAAAATCTTAACAATTCGAGAGAATGTAAAAAGGAAAAAAAAAATGTAACAATACAGTATAATTAGGTTGATATAAAAAAATGTTAAAAAGGTAATGATCATATACTTAATCCCGTTTAGCCGATCGAACACTTAAAGAAGGCCTGACCATTGTAGGGTAGAGTCTCGTCCTGTCACCGGGCCTCGATCTCATCAGTAACGGTCTAGCCACTGGCCTAAAAGGCGTAATAAGAACTGGCGTACGCCAAACTGAGTCAAGTCTAACAAAGAATCCAACAGAAATCAAGGAAAGTTAACCATCAACCATGGCATCATATTTGGTGTGATTTTCACACCAAATGGTGCTCCAACCGGACAATAAAAAATTATATTTCAATAATGTTTTGGTACAAACGAACAGTGTTGCACTATATTTAGTGTAACACTATTCAGTCACATTAAACATTACTCACTTTTATCATAATAGTTTAATATGTTTATATATTATTTTTCATCGATATTTAAAAAAAAATTATTAAAGAATATTAATTGATTTCACACATACCTCATTTAACAAGACTCGAACCATGTATCTAATATATTCTAGCGGGTTCTAGCCCACTAGGCTACTCCTAGTAGGTTTTATTTTTCATCGACATTAATTACTAATTACATACACAACAATTATTTTAACAAATTATAATCTTTTGGAATAATAAAATAAAAATATCTTAAAAAATAACTAATCTCATTAAATATTAATTACTAAATTATTAGTAGCTTTTTATAGTAAAAAAATGAAGTATTAGTATTTCACTTAAAAGTGTTAATATATGTTACAAAAATATTATGAATAATTTATAGAATAATTTTTAAATTAAAAAGAAGAAAATTTCACATAATATTTTTTTTATTGTGTTGTTTAGAATATAGTTGGGTTGCAAATGAAGTAATGTACATTGTACAAGTTGCACCATTTTGATGTGAAAATTACATCGTTAAAGTGAAAAAAAGAAAAAAAGCACTTTCAATTAAAGTATTATTTTTTAGTATTTAAAAATGACACACAAGTAAATCTGGAGTGTTTTTTCAAATTATTTTATGTTGTCAAAGAGTGCTCTTTTAAATAGGCCAAAATGACAAAATTCCGAAAAGATATGCCAAATATAGGATAAAAAATGCCACATAAGCTATTTTAAACAAAAAAACTCAAAATCCCCAACCTTCTAAATTACTTTCTCCTAGAGAGAGAAACTTAAGCATCGTTCACTTCTGAGTTCTGGGTTACATATTTTTTAGATTGGATTAAATGAAGAGTTTTGTAAATTACTCGGAGTGAGAGCTATGTTCAGTAGCGGCTGGAGAGCCCAATTCACGAAGCAGTGAATTTGGGACTCCAAATCTCAAGGGCCTCGTTTTTTATTTTATGTGTATATTATAAATATGTACTGTATATTTTTGTGTAAGAAAGCAATTGAAATGAGAATTAAATAAATGATCAAAAAGTAAATAAGTTTTGCTAAAAGAAAGAAGAGGTGATGGTTTACTTTACACGGATGAACCTTTAATTAATGATAAATACAGAAAGACTTCCTCGTGTTTTAAATTAAATGGTTAAATAACTCATAACTTTCGAATTTGCTGTATTTTATACATTTACTAATAAATTAAAAGGGTAGAAGTATAAACAGTCACAAATCTGGGGATTTAAAGGAACAAACATAACATAACGCAATTTTGGTCACCTTCTAGACTCTAGATGCATTTAGACTTACTCGATCTGCTATATTCTACTCATGTATTTTTAAATACAAGTCTATTTTTTAAACCAAATTTACAAACTAATGGTATGAAAGAACAAACAAAGAAAAACTTAGTTGACGTCTGGATCGACACTCATGGACTTGTGGCATTTAAAAGACTATAACCAAAAAAAACATTGAATTTAGTCATATTGTTAGATATTTTTCGTGAATAAAGTTTATTTTAATTTTAGACTTGTGATTATTTTGACGTGTAAAGTGAAATAGACAAAATAGGCGCCACTAGTATGTCCCAATTAGCAATATCGTTTAAGGCCTCCTATACAATTTAAATTTGGGCCTCCAAAATGCTAGAGACGGCACTGACTATGTTTCTAATATTAGATTTTAGGGATACAATTTGAAACTAATTACGCTTTTAGTAACGATATAAAAAAAAGGGTCCAAATCTAATTTATTTGTTTTTTTGATAAGCCTATATAGACTAAATAAATTCTCATAAATAAACTGTTTTAAGGAAACCATAATTCACATCTACTGTACCCATATCATGTCTAAAACGTTAATCCCGGTCGAAGATATATATAAGCGTTTATAAAACCTACATTTCTCACTTATTGCTAAAGGATTGTTTTTTTCAAACAAATAAGTTTCATGTTTGAAGATAACACACATTTTGTGCAACCTATTATTTCTCAAAAAACTCGTCTATTATTTAGCACCAAATATTCATAAAATTTTAAGATGAACTGGAAATATTTCAAGTTTTGAGCACACATAGCCTACCTTTCCTTGTCACGATATAGAAAGTTATATAAGAGTAACTGTATGCTACGTAAGTTGACTCATAATTAAACATAAAAACCAAACCTAGTTTCCGAAACCATGTACTAAATCATATCCAACATCTGCCTATCATCCTCTATAAGAGCACAAAAGTATACAATGAAAATTCTTGAACAAAAGTGTCAAATATCCAAGGAAAATTTGTCAAATATAACAGACAACCCATTCACACCACCCCCGACGTGTTGTTCATGAATAATCTCTTAAAAAAACATAAAAAAAAATTAAAATAGGCAGCATAAGTTCACCTATCTCAAATTAGAAAGGACTAAAAACCGATAATGGGCAATTTCCTTGCGGGCCTGTATCTGACGTCCTGGACTCAACACCTAACTATTTTCCATCATCATATAAATGCGGACGGAAACGTCACGACAATTTAGACTCATTAAGCTTCATTAGCACCGACACTCAAGTCTTTGTTCCCCGTTGTAAAAATAATAATGGGGCCAATTTTTCAATTGTCGTCCCCTTGTATTCCCTTGTATTGTATGAAATTTCACGATCAAATATTTTAATAGTCTAATAATTCAAAATTAACTCTCTGACGAAAAAAATCATCAATATAAATAAAACATCTTATCTCGTAACATTTTAGTCAAATTATACAAATTTTTATGTAAAAACACATTTACTTCACCACAATCATGTTAAGTGCATTTTTCATGCAGACAATTACACGTATAAATTTTTTTATACGCACACATTTTTTTTTTGTCAGCGTCGTTGGGCTTTGAACGATTATTTAAAGTCGTGAGTCCCGATGCGGTCACAACTCCTACATCTCTTCAGGACCACCTCTGAGTTTCACGTGATTATAATCATTAACAGGTAAACATGCACTTGGGTAAAATGATTATGTGAACCATATGATATGTCACGGTGCGTGAGACCGATAGCCATATGATGAAGAAGGAATATGACTGTATGAATATCATTTATTACATAAAAAAACAAAATAAGCTATAGAATGACGCGGGTGGACCAAACGAAATTTCTTCGAAAGTAAACACTTACTACATATCATCATGAAAGTGTCTAGATATTTTGCCTCTTTTTCTCCACACACACACACACACACACACACACACACACACACACACACACACACACACACACACCCCTAGCTAATTAACCCAAAAAATTTGGTCAGAAAAGTTGAGAAAATTCTACAATTACAATTTAATATGTATCAATTCATTACAACAATTATTTTTAAACAAAAAGTTATACCAAATTTATTTCGGAAAAATTATAAAAAATAGTGTAAACTAAACACTAAAGTTTTAAAAAATCATATAAAACAATATTATATCCAAATGTTATGATATTTATATAGTAATATATTATAAAAGCTCATAACATGCGAAAAAAGTTGTGAAAGTTTAAAATATAAGCGGAAATAAACAAAGACACACGAAATAAGTAGATAATAGGATGTAGAAGATTTTGACTCATCAACAAACAACGACATTTATTTGGGGAATCACTACATGCATAACGGAAAAGAAAGAAAACATATACTGTGAAATATAGGTTAAAAAATAGTGACACGTGTAACAATTTCTTATTGGTTGGTGATTGTATATGAGATGCTTCAATATTTCATCATTATCACGCATCGTCTCATTTCTTGCCTGACTGACGGAGTAAGCAGCTATGTAATGAGATACCAGAACTGAATACCCGGAATGTGGGATCTCAGAAGGTCCCCATTCGTATGCAAGTTTCTTTTGATGCCATTGTATGCCAGTAATTAGGTAATCTCTGTCCTGTGCGGTGGATACATACTCTTTATCGTCTCTGTCTTTGCTTGTACTAATAAGCTGGTAAAAGTCTGAGAGTTGGGAGTTGGCACAAAATTTCACAGGGGACAATCCCACCATATGGTTTTGAAAAACCAGATTCTTTGATTTCACATTCTCGAGCAAATCTTTAGGAAAACTTTGGAACATTGTTTTTTCGATTTCAAGTCCTCGAGATTATTAAGTGTTGATGCATGGTTGAGATAGTTGAAACTTTCAAGAATACCGTCTTTCCCTTCCCACTGATAATCATCAGACTCTTGTGGTTCAGTGTAGATTAATTGTATTACTCTCATGAGCCTCCTAATTCTGTTTTGTCACCCGGATGAGAAAGAATCCCAATGACCGGTCGTGACCCACCAACAATCCCTCTGCCCTTACCGGTAGAAATCAATAATTAAACTAATGATTGAGATATATATTAAACATGTGCGATTTTGGTCGACAAATAACTCTTACCTAAATTGTATTCAATAATTTTTTTTAAAGTTAATAATATAGTCACGATGGCGTGAGTAAAAGCTTCCTATTTCTCCACCCAGAATCCGCTTAAAGCTTCATATTTCTCCAACTGAATACATAAAACATATATATTTAAATTGCATTAGGTTATTTGATTAATTAGTAAATTAGAATAGATATATTTTTGGAAAAAAATGGTAAAATTGGGAAACCTCATGATTTCATGAGTTCACTTATATTAATAGTATGATATATAGTTGGTCTCATTTGCATGATAAAGATTAAAATAATTGTGGCCCGTAATTTTATTTCATTGTGTTTTTTTCTTTTCTTATGGTACTATTTTGCGTAGCTCTTATGCACTATGGTTTTAATGAGATAATAAATAAAAGAATAAATTAACAAAACATACTACTTTTGAAACTAAATTAACAAAAACATACCAAAAAATTTCTAATTAACAAAAACATACCCAAAAGTTCATAGCCTAATTTGTATATTTCATACCCTCATTCCAAAAGTTCATACACTTATTTCAAAAGTTCATACCCTAATTTGTATTTTTCATACCATTATTGCAAAAGTTCATACCATTATTTCAAAAGTTCATACCCTTATTTGTATTTTCATAACCTTATTCCAAAAGGTCATACCCTTATTTTAAAAATTCATATCCCGATTAGTAGAGTTCACCCTTATTTCAAATTTCATACCCAATTTACATAATTCATATACTTACTTACATAATTCAAATACATAATTTTCAACCTTATACTCTTAATTCATGTAATTTATACACTTATTTTTCAACATTATACATTAATTAACAAATTCAACTCTTACCCGTCCTCCGATCTCGAATTCGCACGTCGTCGTTGTGGGCATCTCCTTCGACGATTGCATCTCTGTCGATATCAAAGTCGAGTTTTCGAGCTTGCTCTATACCCTCGTCGTCGATTCTGACAGATGTGTTTGTCTCAATCTCCAAGAAAGAGAAAGGAAGAAGAAGAAAAATATCGAAAAAATAGAGTGAGGATGAGATGAGAGATCGAAGAGAGTGAGAAGGAGAAGGAGAGAGATCGAAGGGAGAGAGAGATTGGAGAGAGGGTGAGAGGAAGAGAGAGTGAAAGAACGAGAAAGATGAAAGAGATTGGGAGGATGAATCAACTTTTTTGTTTTTTATTAATTATTAATTAAAAATATCTTTTTGATAATTTAATTTTTAATGGTATGTTTTTATTAATATAATAGGTGTATATTATGTTTATGTTAATTGTCCACAAATAAAATTTCTTCCCATATTTATAGACACAAGTTAAACATAAAATCTCATAAATAAACCCTCTACATGTATCTATAACCCATATATACTCACATTATATCTAGAATGTTAAACTCGATCAAAAAACAGCGACGCTATAGAGTCAGACCGACTCAACTAGACTAATTGTCAGACAGATCTTCATTTAATATTTAGAATTCTTTTTACACACCAAGCAAAATAAAAATAAAAGCCTAAATATAATACTTATGAAACCCTAGTTGAGACTATCATAAACTTAATTATTAATTAAAAAATTAATAATTTTAATATATTTTATTTGATGATTTAACAAAATAAAAATTCAAATATAATATTATATAAACCTATTTGAGACAAACCTAAATTTAAATATAGAGTCTACACAAATCTTTTCAAGTAAATTTAAATAGACGACAAAAAAGCTAAGATACTCAGGATTTAACTAATGTTGACGGTCCTTCTAAATTCAATATTTTTAGCCATACCGGTGATAAAAAAAAAATCAGAGCTACTATGATAATGCAAACCTTCTCAATACAACATATGTATTATGTAAATTTTGTTAAAATTCATATTGTTTGTCTATTTGTAAATGTGGTCGTAACGCGAAGATAAGTCTCCATATTGAGCATAACTTGTGGAATCCACTTTGGACCGGTTTTTAATTGTAACATCTCAGACCGAGTGGGTGTGTCACGGCTAAATAACACGTGTGTCGGCACGTGCTAAACAAAGCCTAAATTAGAATAATTATAAAACGGTCACTAAATTAATCATTAAATATACTCAAATTTATATCAAAAAGCTTTCTTAAATATGATCTCGAAAATTCATTCATTACAAAAAAACTTAACATTTTACAAACTGAACCAAATTTAGGGCGTGTTTGGTGGACATCACAAAAGTGATTCCAAAGGTTAGAAGCCCGTTTGACCCTTTTTTATGTGTTTGGTGTGATTTAAAAGTAGACTTCCGAAAAAGTATGAGACTTTAAAAGTCGAGAAGTTGGATTTTCATACTTTTTTGTATAAGCACATTATACCACTTCTTCACGAAGTCAAAAACAAAATAATAACCGTGCTATTTCTCTTTCAAAAGAATATTTTAGCTTTAGTAAAATTCCCAATGTATTACTTTATAAATCATTTAAATTAACTTGCAATAACAAATAACAAAATAAATAAACCCTTTTCCTTTTCTTTCTTTTCTTTTCATTAAGATTAAACCATTTTAAACAGTTGCAAGAATTATAATAAAATCTCTTTCTTTAGTTTTATGATAAAACCAAAATGATAACATGTATATTTTAGGTTACCAAGCGGATTGACTTATTCAATCATTTACCGTCCATCTTTTTATCTGTTGTATAAACAGTACGTGCACTTCGTAATTAAGGTCATCACAACTTGAAGACTGAGTCTCTTCCTTAACATGATCCGATTAACGAAACTATATGCAATCATTAAGTTAACTGTTGAGAACTAAACTCGTTCGTTTAGTTACCAACGTCACCCCACTTCCCTCTTCCCGTTATTCGGAGATTCTCCACTACTCTTATTCTCAAACTGGTTTCAAATACAAATTATAAGCAAATCATAAAATAATAATCTTTAAAATCTTATATAGGATACATTGTATATGACCTTTATTTTTATAGGATATAAACTCATTAACTTTTATAAAGATTCACTATATATAAATCACTTGTTTTATTCTTGGTTTCTTGTTTTTTTGAAAAAAAAAATGAGTACACACACATATATATATACTATTAATCGTGCCGCACGTGTTGTGTGTGCGGCACGAAATGCAATAAAAATATAGAAAATAAGTATAGTTATGATATAAATATGTGGATAATAAAAAAAATAACATATTTTAAGATTTAAAAGAATGTTTGGATGTTAAAAAGGGATACATAGTTTTATTAGTTTTTAGTTTTTATATTTTTATTGAAGTATGGTATTATTGTAATTAATATAAAGATGTAGGGGTATTTTTAAAAAAAATGGCTAAATTGGGCAGACTCATTTGACTTATTATAATAGAAAGATACATAGATAAATCGATACTATTTTAAAAATAATAAAAACGAGTCTGCAATACTTATCAAAATATATAACAAGATATTTTTTAATAGCAACACAAAACCAATCCAACTTAGTTAATACATAACGGAAACAACCAAAGCATGTTTAGTAGAGACTGTTTCGCAATTGACTCCTTCATTAAACCTTAATTCTTCTCAACATATGGGATGTGAATTCCCTTTGGTGGTTCTATCTCATTCTATCTTATATATTAATCTAATATATATAAATTGTTAGTACAGTTTTTCACTTGTAACACGGTAGCAATATAGAAATAAATGGAGTCTGTTGTAGGATATTATTGGACTATTGGGCCTTACTCATAGTGGGCCTATCTTGGGCTTTCCTAGCATATGTAACCCTACCTTCTATTATATAAAGAGGGTTAGAGGGTCTCTTGATGTAACTTCCCTACACTTATCAATGAATAAAAGACGACTCTTTTATCTCTCTATACTTGTATCTCCATATCTATATATCTAGCTAATATGTCACACAACACGTTATCAGCACGATGCTCACGGATATTGGAGATTTTGGGTAAACGCACGGATATTGGGGATTTTGGGTAAACGCACGGATATTGGGTATCTATAAACCTCGAGGTTTATCCCGGTTTAATTGAGTTCGTTTCGACCTTCTACAAAATAATCGGAGTACGGTATATATTTTGTTCATCTTGCAGGTCCAAAATATTATCCATGCTACTGTTGCTAATTAGGATTGAAACAGCCTAGCTTGATACTACCAACATATATATAAAAGGAATATGTATATATGCTACTGTTGCTAATTAAAACGTCACTGTTTATAAACATATGTCCACTAATTGCATATTACTAGGTGTAACTTGTGTCTAATTTTGCTAGTAATATAAACATGTAGAACCAAATATGTTAATTTGAAAACAGTATGGACAAAACTGGAACGCACTGATATTTATGTACTGTATGTGTAAAACTATATATAGTTTAATTAAATTACAGTAGTGATCCCTGTAGTGTATACCTACATATAAAACAGTACATTTGTTTGAATTCACGTAGAATCTGGTCAATACATGCAAACTTGGAACTTGATTATGTAATTAGACAAATTACCATGAGTTAATATTTGATTCCTTTCATGATATAATGAATCTTGTGAATTACCATGTATGTAACTTGCGTGTATATTGTAAATTGGTAAATAAAATATATTACGTACATGAATGATTTAGTTACCATGTATATAACTTACACATATAGCAATAGAATAAATAAATATTGAGTAATATCTTGCTTAGTGTAAATTGGTAAATTTAGATTGTACTAATATGTACTACCATGCTACTGCTATATTATTTAATCATGTAAGCAGGTAAAATTTATATATTTATTTACTGCCATTTGTAAAATATGGTAATTTGCGAAATCATATATTTTCACATTTAAGTTGGAAAAATTATGAACCTTCCCCAACTAGGCTCACCTATTTGGATACGATGTCTAGGAAAGATATAGGCGGAATTCGATATCCTAATGAGGTCGGGTTTTAAGTGGCATTCGTGCCCTCCACCCTCACCGTCTTTCCTGGTCGTTTTTCAAGTAGAGCTACCGAAAGGGGTTGACTAAATAATAATTTCCCCGAGTGTGTTTATATAGTGATGTATGTTTCGCCGAATTGGTGTCTCTGTATCGACCTGTCGTTCGATCAATGAGAACCTATTCACATTAAAAGCAAAACTATTTTTCGAACCTGTCGTTTCGAAATAAAGTTTATGCTTGTGCAAACCATAAACATATAAACCAGTCGTTTTATATGGAAAATAATCCAGAACTCCCAACACATGTTGGATGCCATCTATGATGAGAAAATTCGCAAAACATACTTGCGACTGTTTAGACGTTGATTTTAATCCGTCACCACATGTTACTCACCCTGATGTGTGAAAATGTGATGCCCAAATTTTTTTTGGATGCCATCTTTGATGAGTAAAACACGAGTTTGTTGTTACCCTCAGGATGAATGCTAAGGCGTTGATTTTATTCCGCCGCCACATTTGAGACGTGATGACGTCTATGGTGAACAAATGTCTAAAAATGACATATTGGAGTAATCCTTCACCAAAATACTAGCTTGGAAATTGTATTCCATAAGCAGTATCATGAATTTATATTCACCATGTTCCTTTATCGCCCATCTGTTATTGGATAAGAAAATTCCCCCGGTGAGTAGTTTTAATCCTATTGGGTCAATGGCGAATTGTTTGCCTGATATTAATGCTCTTCGTGTACATTTTTTTCTACGAATCGAGAACCGAGACAAGTGTTATTTGTCTCGAACTGTCGCGATCCCGATGAATCGCCTAGCCAAGCGAGATTTTAGACAATCGTCAAAATTGAAAACCTGTGGCTTCATGACAGTAATTGAAAGGAACAATATAGCTCGTTGTCACAAAGCAAGAGATAATGCTCAAGGAGGCAACTCTATGCTATAAAGACAAAGGTCATGCACGGTTACTCCTTAAATAGTTCAAAACTATTATAAAGGTGAAAAAAACCCCCGATGCTAATGTGGTTAAAGCTAACTGAAAGGAAACTCTTGAGACCCCCGATTTTGTGGCTCAAATGAGTTTGATACCTTTCTTTATTGATTTTGATAAATCATTGAGCCATTTTTTCGCTCATCTGGATTATGTTTCCCATTTGGATTATTATTTTCCATTTGGAACATACTTTTGGATTGTGGTTTTCCTGTTTACGAAATTTCTCGAAATAATTTAAAGTGTTTTGAGCAAATTCCTTTGACAAATGTGACCAAACTTTAAATTATGAAATTTTAGGCAATACTTGTGGTGTAGTTGGTTTTCTGGAAATAGTGGGTAACAGTGTACCACATAATTTCACCAACTATTTGCCTAAAAGAATACTCAGTGACAACGATTCTGGACCTGTCGTTCCAAATCGAAATCTTTGGTAAAACCAAATTGATTTGTCAAATATGAGGTCTTATACTCATGTAGGTCCTGCCGTACCTTGTTGAGTTATAAAATATTCGAGAAAACCAGCGTTATCTGGTAATAGCTCATGAAAGAATTAAAATTTCTTTACATAGTCTCCATTCAATACGACCAAAAGCGTATTTTAGAGGAGTTGAAATGTCTTTCAAGTGGTTGCTACCACATTCTTTAAAGCATTTAAAGTTACCTTATCATTTCGCCTGTCGTCGAATGATAAATGATTTAGATGCTAAGACATGATTGTCTGTACTATCATTCGCCTGTCGTCGATTGATAAGAGAATTTTGATATTGTGGCATTGACCGGATGAGATATTCCCGGGTCAAAAGACGATGGTTGATTTATAATCGCATCGCATTTGGATTCTCTTTGAGAATATATTTCGTGATTAATCCGAAATTAATGCCACTAATGCTCACTTTGAAAGACTAGTATGTGTAAAGATCACGAAATGAACTCGTAGAATTCTGGTAAAGAATTGAAGGAGTTATTGTGGACTTATCCAACCATAAGACGGACCATAAATATAAATGGTTATGGTTGATGCATCGACAATAAGGTCACATTTTATTGTTGTCCACAGAAATGCAGCATTTCCCAAACTTTTAGCCCTATCATTAAGTTGATGGCTCATGATCCGGATTATCCTGAAAAGTCTAGTCGACTTGATAATTCCGAAGAGTAATAATCGAAATTTCGATTTGAATTACTTGAGTTTGGAAATTGAAATTGAACATCCTGTCGATTATGTTCAGACCCAAATGGACTCACGGAAAGTTTGATGATGCGGCTGCAAATGATTGCATGCATTTCTTGGTCTTGCGCACCAAGATTTATATTTCCGTGTGGGGTTATGCTATTTTGCTGCATTGGTCCGTTATGAGGCCCATAGACACTCAAACACCATATGCGTACCAGCTGGTTACTGGTTATGAGCCAGAAGTCTCATATTAACGCGTGTTTAAAGTGATTAATTAATATTTTGATTGAGCCGCTCTAGCGTTCAAAATATGGACCTCTGAGGGGGACATAAGTCGATTATGAATCTCCTGCCTATCATTTGATAGAGTAACCTTGGCAAGCGATCTATTTACCGCATGATATGCGAAAGTGACATCGCTAAGACTGTTCTCCCCGTCGTTAGGGGGAGATTTGCACGTTACCGTTGATAAGGAACGACGTGAAGTAACGTGGCATAACCCACTCAGTCTTAGCTTGATCCCCAAAACTGTACTTAGTGATAAGTAAGTGCATAGACTCCCTCAAGTCTAACTAAATGCCAGACGCATTTAATGATTTTATGAGATGTCACGAGATCATTTATATCTGCTGCAAAATGCTTGCAAGGATAGACGTCCCTGTCGGATGCCGTGTTCCTGTCGTAACACGTTGCTTTGGCTGAACCCGCCAAGCAAAGGACGCTGCCGTCGGCCGTCAGTCTGTCGTCCTTCCTAAGATATGAGGAAGTTGACCGGTTCTTAATTCGTTCAGCCCCAGAGGTGGTGAACTGAAACTCGTTTGTCGCACGAGATTATAAAGGATCTAGGAGATGTGTGATTCCTCCTCATCCTAAGAATCTCGAAATATCTGTCGATCATGATATCTTAGACGATATTGAAGCGAAACGAGACTGTCATTGATTACTTGTTCATATATTCGGTGACGACTGATAATATGAACAAATTATGACAGGGAACCATGTACCGTTGCCTGAAGTCAACGTAGAATAGACTGGCCTAATGGAAACTTGCAATCCAAGTAGACTCCTTAGCGAAAGTGTGTTCGGACCTGTAGTTCCAACACCACCAATATTAAACGAGTTCGTTTATTTGGTTATTCGTAAGGAAGAGTGATGAGAATAATGAGATTTCGAATGCTCGCCTAGTAGCGCAAGGCTTCTCTCACACCTTGGAATTGATTACGAGATGGTTGATTTCTTCGTAATGGACATTATAACAGTCCCCTACTTTATCAGTTTAGTAGTTTCCCAAAAACTGATTATGCAGCATGTGATTGTGGTCACTGTTTTATCTCTATGAGAATTTAGACAAAGAGATATAGATGAAGGTCCCTGTGTGACTTCATGTGCTTAAATCAAGTAGTTCATGACCACGGAACACGATCTCAATTGACTGAGACGTTCACTATATGGATTAATATAATCCGAGCGGATGTGGTATACCGCCTAAGTGAGTACTTGATCAGCTTGGGATACTTGAACAAGTATTATGCCCTTGCGTGTTATGAAGCAATCCACGTTTTGGATTTGCCCTTCGAGATGAAGGATCTTGGGAAGACACGGTAGTGACTCGGCCCGATGATCGAGTCCCATAAAGATTGAATCTAAGTCCATGATTCAGACTACACCCAAAAGGTGTTATGACGTTTTAGTCATCATGACGCTAAGTCGTCAGATTCTCCCATGATCGTTCGATCACTAGACATTGATATAGACCTAGTCCGTCCCTGATGAGACGATGAAGAGATATTGAACCATCATGTTCATATCTAAGTACAATAAGCGCATCATTGTACTTGGTCTAATGTGCTAGGACGAACATCTCGTATGCTGTGAATGGTATAGCTCGACACAGCATAGCGCTAACGCGCTGCCATCGAAATGGCACTAAAGACACATTCCCTTACCTTATGGTAATTTTGGAAGTGGGCTAGTTTATCCCATTTGCGTCATCGAGTGTACCTACCCCCTTCGGTACTCGAATTAACGCAACCCTTTTTCGGTTATACCGATGCTGGTTACTTATCAGACCCACATAAGGGATATTCCTAACATGGTATGTCTTTACCATTAGGAATAAGGCGATATCTTGGAGGTCTTGGAATGACTCCAAACGAATCACTATGATCTTCTCGTGCTCTATGAGACGACTAGAGAGTGTATATGGCTTCGAGCTAGTATTAGCCATATTTGAATTACATATGCCCTGTCTCACGATCCAGATAAAACACTTGTCTTATTTGAGGACAACTTGTTGTTATCGATCAAGAGAGACATGACTAGATTATCCTATTTAGCATTTTTCGCCGAAATAAATCTTCACATATGAAGTTTAAGAGCATCCAGTTGAATGTTCGTTCTATTCCACGTTAGATTTTCTTGCATCCAGTCGTGTGCAAGTAAATGAAGCATCCAGTCGAATGCTCGTACTCTTTATTGAAATATGAAATCCTTGCACCCTGTCGTGTGCAAGTGAGGGGGAGCATCCAGGTGAATGCTTATTGCACCAATTACTACTTAGTCGAAATCCTCGCACCCTGTCGTGTGAAAGTGAGGGGGAGCATCCAGTCGCATGCTCGTGTACTCTTTTTGTCCTTAGACCAAGGTTTTTTTTCCCACTGGGTTTTCCTTGGCAAGGTTTTTAACGAGACACGTTCCCATCATACCTCACTTAAGATTGCCGAAATTAGGGGGAGTATCCTGTTGTATACTTCTTACCACTGTGTACTTTTTTGTCCTTCGACTAGAGGTTTTTCCCACTGGGTTTACTCTAGCAAGGTTTTGATGAGGCACCTGTTTTGTGGTTGATCCCCTACTATTACCACTGTTGCACTCTTTTTTCCTTCGATCAGAGATTTTCCCATTGGGTTTGCTCTGACAAGGTTTTGATGAGGCACACTGTTTTGTGGTTAGTTACTTACATGATATTTCGGCCTATATCATTCGGCTACACAGTTTCTCCTAGGTACCGGTTTTGTCCCACACTGGGTTTTCCGGCCCTAAGGTTTTTATGTGTTTAGCACTGCGAATGAACTCGACTCAGATCGACTGCATGAAGACGAAGAATTCAAGACGTCCAAAGGGGGAGTGTTGTAGGATATTATTGGACTATTGGGCCTTACTCATAGTGGGCCTATCTTGGGCTTTCCTAGCATATGTAACCCTACCTTCTATTATATAAAGAGGGTTAGAGGGTCTCTTGATGTAACTTCCCTACACTTATCAATGAATAAAAGACGACTCTTTTATCTCTCTATACTTGTATCTCCATATCTATATATCTAGCTAATATGTCACACAACAGAGTCTAACTATTTTTTTTTATAGTTTTCCTAACTATACCTT
Source organism: Primula vulgaris (assembly GCA_963920805.1). Taxonomy (NCBI): domain Eukaryota; kingdom Viridiplantae; phylum Streptophyta; class Magnoliopsida; order Ericales; family Primulaceae; genus Primula; species Primula vulgaris. The sequence continues at coordinate 26,346,546 of OY987214.1, read as the reverse complement.
GTTTTCACTGATAAATGATATCAAATTTGTGAATTTTTTTTTAAAGTCAACGATTTCATTATTTTTTTAATAGTTACTTTAAAAAAATTGATTTTCATGTTTTTATAACATTTTGGCAATTTAATTGTTTATTTGCCAATATTTGACATTTTAAAGAAATATTATTCAAAAAATATATATAAATGCTAACTTTTTTTCAATTTTTTTTTTTTTGGATTCAAGTTATAATACCATATAACTAAGGATTATTAAAAAAAATATACAATTATTTATTAAGAAACCGAGGTTCCCTGGGGTGTCAATTTTACCCCATCCGACCCAACGGTTTTTAGGTATTCGGGTAACGATTTTAGCGGTTCTCTCATCATCTACGGGTCGGGTCGGGTTTATATAACTTTATTTACTTATTTTACCCGACCCATACCCGTATTTGTAATGGGTATAACGGTTTTCGGTGCGGGTATTTACCCAAAATATCCAAAATTCGTAAAATTTATTCTACTTTTTTAGATGTTCTTTTCTAAATAGTATTTTTACATATTGATAATAAATATATTTTTTCAAATGATTTCTTAACTTACTTGTTAAAAATAAATAAAGTAATGAGATACTATCAATTTCTTTGTTTCATATTGGTCAATAATGTGTTTGATTGATTATCGAATCACGTAAACATTACACATTCACTTAAACATTACAAATTAATGGTTATATTTTTCATTTTCTTAATTACCCATTTTATTACTAATGATTTTCCTAAATTATTAAGAAAAATAGACCGAATTAAAAATAAATTGTAAAAGTTGGAATCATAATAAATATTAACAACTATTTTTATATTATTAATGATAAATATATAAAAATATGGGGATAAAACCCCACAATAAATAAAAGAAAAAAATAAAGAAGCGTCAACTAATGAAAAACAAAGCATGTATAAAAACATCATAAAAACTAATTGTTCAATTTTAAATCTCCAATCGTGTTTTCGCACATATTAAAAAACATTTCATATTTCTTCACTTGTCGTTGTATGAGTTTTTGTTGTGTTATTTCTCGTGCATTTATCCAATGTTCGTTGCACATAGATAAAATGTATATGTATTTTTAAAATAAGGGCATATAAATGGAGTTAAAATAAGGGCATATATAGAGTTAAAATAAGGGCATATATATGGGGATAAAATGATATAGAGTTAAAAACCATAGCTGCCCTAACAATCAATGGAGTCGGGTTGGATAGATCTAAAAACGGTACCGTTATGGATTAGTTCGTATGATTTTTGGGTGGCTTTCGAGTTTGAATATTTTTTACACCCCAGCTGCAGTGCATGTGAAAAATAATAAAAACATATCCCCTTAAAATATCGGTTAAAAACGGCAAGACGTGTAGTGTAGCAAAGCTGCTTACATTCCGATATTGCTGAATGAATGAATACTCGATTTTCAAAAGCTGTACTGTACAATAATAATAGTTTATTGTCACTTTATTCAACTCTTATTCATAGCCACCCGTTTATTCGTACAATTCAATTGTCGTCGTCACTCACTTTTTAGTCTCCACCGAATCCACTTTAAATCTCTCTATTTGCCCCACTAAACAGTAAACACACACACACATATACTTACAAATTACATATATATATATATACTTACATACATATGTATATATCACACGCAGACACACAAAGGCTGGCTAAAAATGCTTTTAGATTTGAGTTTTTAGAGATTTTAATCAAAATGTTCTATAAATATCATTTTATTATTCGAAAACCAAAACAAGAATTCTAATGACGCCCGTTGAATAAAACAATTTTCTTCGAAACTAAAATCATACTACTATCAACAAACAACAAATTTATTTTATCTTAAAAAAAAACAAATTTATTGCATAATAAAAACATATCTATCCTCAGCCTTTGGAAAAAAGGAAAAAGAAAAAAGAAAAACATATCTTATGAAATATATATTAAAATAAAGACACGTGTAAGAAGGTGCTTGTATTCCAAGATTACGACGAACATAGTACTAAATTTTGAGTAAAATTCAAAAGAGACTATTTTAAAATTTTAATTTATTCCAGTCTTTTTGTTTCATAGCCACTCAATATTTGGTACCACAAACTCGTCACTCCCTTACTTTTTACTACATCACCCAGAATCCTCTCTCTAAATACATACATACATACACTGATGCACATATACATATATATATATATAGAGAGAGAGAGAGAGATATGGAGTAGAGATGCCTGTAAAAGCTTAATTCTCTAACTAAACACATAAATATAAATAAATATATATATATATATAGAGAGAGAGAGAGAGAGTAGAGTGATGCCCCCGCCGGGTCGGCTAGGTTCGTTCCAGTACAGCTTCAAGGAGAAGAGAGAGAGAGATAGAGAAAGAGAAAGACTCGTCCTCCCTGACCACATAATCTCTTTCCACCAAACACAACCTAATGCCCTCGTTAACAATAGATTCTCTTCTCTCTCTAGAGTGTGGAATTATGTTTGCGAGGTTAGAGATATGGCGGTTGATATGGGTCGAAAAGACCCGAGGAAGGTGGTTTTCTCTTTGAAAATGGGTCTTGCTTTAATGATTATATCCCTTTTGATCTTTTTTAAGGAACCTGTTGAGGAGATTTCCAAGCACTGTGTTTGGGCTATTCTGACTGTTGTTGTCGTCTTCGAGTTCAGTATAGGTTTTTTACTTACTTACTTTGCTTTAATTTACTCTTTTCTACCTTTTCTTTTAATTCTGCCCATCAAAGTTGCATGTGCTTTCGTATAGCCTGGGACAACCTACATGCTTAATTTTTGAAAAAAATCCATTTCGTCAATTTTGATTGTACGTAGTTTCTTATACTACAATTAAATGGAACACGGAGTAAATTTTAGTCGCTCGGTTCCAGTTAACTTGCTAAATAACACACAGTTAAATTGGCGAAATGGATTTTTTTTAGAATAGGTCGCTTTGCTTGAATTTAATAGTCCTTTCATTTTCTTTTGATTGTACTCTAGGAAAGAAATCATGTGGATTTTGAATGGCGAATAACTCGTGCCTAAATTGTAGGAAGTAAATAGTTAATCATACAGTTCAAATGCTGCATTTTTACAATTTTGATTGCACTTAGTTTCGTATAGGACAATTAACATGGGAACATTTGGAGAATTTTTTAGTCACTCCGTTTTCTTTTAATTGTACTCTACGAAAAAAAATCATGTGGGATTTTGACTGGCGGATAACTCTTGACTAAACTGGCCGAAGTAGAATTTTCTAGAGTTAGTTTCATACGGTTCGAATGTTTCATTTATGCAACTTTGGTTGCACTTAGTTTCATATAGAACCATTAAATGGGAACGCATGGAAAGAAATCATATGAGGACCGATTTGGAAGTACTAGTTAATCATACTAGTGCCTTTGTTTTTCTTTTAATTGTACTCTACGGAAAGAAATCATATGGGATTTTGACTAGCGAATAACTCTTTGATTAAGCTGTAGGAAGTAGAAATTTTTAGAGTTAAACGTAGTTCATATAAGACAATTAGATGGGAACGCATGGAGAGATTTTTACTCGCTCCGTTTCAATTGACTTGTAACTAACACAGCTAAATTAGCGAAATGGAATTATGTTAGGAGTTAGTAACGTGTTTGGGGCATCTTGACTGTAGTCGTCGTCTTCGAATTCGGCATAGGTCTCTTTGTTTCCTACTTACTCGTTACGTTCCAAATTGGTTGGCATAACTGAATTGTACAGAAAATATAGAACATTTAAGATACGATAATATATTTTGAAAATTTTCATTTCGACAATTAGATACGATTTTTTTACTGATTAAAGTTGCACGTGGTTTCGTACACGCCAAACAATTTGGGGCAGTAACATCTTTACTATATAAATTAATACTCCCTCCGTTTTCTTTAAATTGTACTCTATGAAATAAATCATGTGCATTTTGACCCGCGAATAACTGTTGTGGTCTAAATTGCAGGAAGTAAATTTTTCAACAGTTAATCATACAGTTCAAATGTCAAGTACATGATGAATATTTTTCAATAAAATTCATTTATGCAAGTTTGATACATGTTTTTGACTGGTCGATTTAGTTTCGTATAGGACAATTAAGGCCGCGTCGTTATATAGTCGAGTGTTTGTTAATCCAGCCCTAGCTTTGTTATTCTGAAAAGGTAAAACAAACTCGTACTTCCGAAGTACGAGGCTTGACTTTTTAAATTTTGTTGAGTTTTTTGAAATTTCCTTTTCTTTATCGTGAATCTTCCTGTTCTTTATAAAGGTGGATAAATCCATAATTTTTCCTAAGCCATAGTCTAGTCAACTTAACTTTACTTAGCAGGCTTCTAACGGAAAATTTAGAGGTAAATTCTTGTTTTTAGTAGTAGTTTACAAGCTTTGGAGGGAAAGAAGTGATCGGAATCATGATCAGAGTAATACTCCGGCAGACCAACTGTGCATTAATATTTTATATATGACAAATGATGTTTAGCCGCCGTAGATTTTTTACTTTCTTATCGGAGTTAGAAATTTTAAATATCAATAATAATGTACCCGTGGTATGAATTCCAAAAAAAAAATACAATATGATTCAGGAAAAGACAGCTGTCAATCACGAAAAAGAACAAGAGGTCAACAAGTTAAAAAAAGTCAAGCCTCGTACTTCGGAAGTACGGGTTTGTTTTCAGAATAACGAGTTTGTTTTGCAAAAAACAAAGTCAGGGCTGGATTAAGAAAAAACTCGACTGTATAAAGACGCTACCGACAATTAAATAGAAACATAGGGAGAAGTTTTTAGTTGCTTCGTTCCAATTAACTTGCAAATAACACGTAGCTAAATTGGCGAAATGGATTTCTTTGGGAGTTAGTAATGTAGTTTAAATGTTAAACAACCGAATTAAATTCTACATGGACCGTAATTTAGATATTAGAAATTTGCAAGTCAAAATCGCGTATGTTTGTAGTGGACAAATAAATTGGAACAAAGGAAGAAAGTTGTTTTCTTCTTTCCACATATAATAAATATATAAACTGATTGGTATGTTGGTTTACGGTCTTCCAATATGTTATATATTTTCAGTTTGGTGCCTAGCGTTAATATAGCGTAGCAATCAAGAGTTAACTCCATAGCAAAGTTGATATTATTCAACTCTGCTATTGTGTGGAGATCGAGGCAACCTTGAAAGTAGATGGGAAAGGCAAACAGTAATAGAATTTTATTCAAAAAGTTAATAAATACAGTAACTGTATCTGAAAATTATAAGCTATGGTAAGAAATTATTCTAGAACTCATACAAATGCTAGAGATTGTATTAAAGCTAAAAATAAGTAATATAATTTTGATTCATTAATAGTCTAGAGAGAATCTTAGTATTATGAAGTTATTGAAATTTCTCATAGGACCTTCGGAAACGCTGAGTTTAGACTAAAAAATGAATACTGGGGAAAACGAGACTCCCAGGTCCGTGAGATTTTTCCTAGATACTAACTGAAGGCATAACTCTGCTAAAAATATGAGAGAGGATCTTGTATTCATCGTCGTACTGTTTTATGTCTTTCCCTCGACCTTTACCTGGGCAAGTTTTGAAAAAATAAATGAAAAATACCTGGAGTGCCATTGAAACAAAACATACTCAGTCTTTCTTGTTAAACTCTCTCTGTCTTTGTTGTACCATGATAATTTTCGCTCTCATATTCCCTATTTAGTACAAATACTTTTAACTTGTATTATGAGCAGTTTATTCTATTTTTAGTATAAATCCTTGTAAACCCACCAGGAGTAGCCTAGTGGGCTAGAACCCGCTACGAATAGCTTAGGTATAGGGTTCGAGTCTTGTTATAGGGGGTAGGTGTGAAATCCTTTGATCCTCTTTAATAAGATTTAAAAAAAAAATAGTATAAATCCTTGTAACTTGTGCATAACTGATAACTCTTATGAGCAATTTATACTATTTTTAGTAAAATACTTGTAACTTGTGCATAAGGCTTATGAACAATATATACTTTGTCTAATGTTTTTAACAAAAGATTCTTTTCATGCCTTCAGTTTTTACACTTAATCAAATATTAGTTTATGTACTAAATAAGTGTAATTGATTGGCACTCATTAAATGTAGCTGGAATATTGGGCACTAATGTAGAAATTCTCCCTTAATGTGGATGTAATGTGTTTAGTATTGGTACCAATTGATGACTGATGAGGTTTTAGTACCCATTTTTGGGTTAGAACTTAAAATGCAGTGAAGATCTGGATAGGAGATCTCCACGTAATTATATGTTTAAAGCAAAAAGACGATGCTTCCTTGTATTTCTAGTTTTCTACATACAATGCTGAATGCTACATCATTTTGTATCCTCTTCTGTTGGTATAGCATTTTTGGGTCTTTAAAATGGTTGAAACTTGAATTGCTGTTCAAGTAGCACAATCAGCTTTGATGTTCTCATAACAAACTATCTTAGTGGTGCAAAAGCATCAGTGTATTGTGCTAGTGCCTAAGAGTCTGTATAATTGTTGATTTTGCAATATTTGGTGAAGATAGAGAATATCCTTCATCCTACATGTTATATTACTTAATTTAGAATTACAAAATGTGGAGTTTCTCAAGATTGGACGGGTGTGAGACACAAAATGTTTAGCGGAAAACCATGTAAGTTTTCTGAATGGAACAGCATTTATACACACATAATTGAAATTAATATTATTCCAAGTGCTTTTATAGATAACAAGATTAAACATGAAATAACTAACAACATTCTAGCATACTTTGTACCTTGCAGTGACTCACTGAAGTACAGTTCATGTACACTGTAAATTTTACAAAGTACTAATTTTCCCGATTTCGAGTGCTGCCTTCAGTATCGACGAGTGAGTATAACATGTTATTTGACACAGACAGTGAAGATATTGATAGAATAGTTTTTGAAAATTTGATGTCCGGAAAAGGGTTGTGTCATTTTTTGTGAATGTAGTGGGTCAATATTTGGCAGCGACAAAATGTTGGTGATTAACACGCTAATTAAAGGATAGATAGAAAGAGGCAGTTAATATTGCACTTCAGAATTCTGTTTTTCTTTCCTCTAAGGAACAGTAAAGTTTACATTTGCAATGCAATTCTTAAGGGAAAAAGTGATGTTGATGCTTGCTCTTTTTCTTATGTTTTTTGTTAATTTGCAGGCGCATCACTTAGCAAAGGGTTTAATCGCGGATTAGGGACATTATCAGCCGGAGCACTTGCTCTCAGCATGGCAATGCTATCTCAATTGGCTGGAGATTGGGAAGAAGCCATTATAGTTTTCAGCATCTTTGTCATCGGTCTGATTTTGCACTTGCTATTTTTTGGGAAAAAAATAAATTATGTACTGCTTTACCATTTTCTAATTTTTGGATTGCAAGTTTACTAACGGTGCAATATTCTGTCACATGCAGGCTCTTTGGCCACATATGCCAAGCTGTACCCCACTATGAAGCCATATGAATATGGGTTCCGAGTTTTTTTGTTGACATATTGTTTTGTAATGGTGTCGGGGTATCAAACAAGAGAATTTGTGTATACAGCCGTGACTCGATTTCTGCTCATTGCGCTGGGTGCTTCGGTGTGTTTGGTTGTAAATACATTTATTTACCCGATTTGGGCCGGAGAGGATTTGCATAACTTGGTGGTGAAGAATTTCATGGGTGTTGCAACTTCCCTGGAAGGTTCAATTTAACTTGTCCTTTTCGACATTAAGTTAGCATGAGTACAACAATATATGGCATGTATGGCCGGGTTTCATAAATGAACTTTCAGTTTGTCTTCTCGTAACTTTTTTGGACTACTTATTGGTCTGGAATCAGGATAGGCTCCTATGCTATTATGTTAAAATAAGTTAATAGATTCTTGAGATGATTCTGGTTCTGGTTCTGGTTAAGGAAAACGTGTTATAAGTTTCATTCAGGAACCATTAAAAAACATAATGTTGGAAAGATAAGAAAATATTTAGATATCTTTTGTTTGGTTCCAGAGTCAGAATTTCCTTTACTGTTTTCTTCCAGTTTTTACTTGTTTCGGGTTGATGACACTGGAACTTTTGGTCGGTTTCTAAAACTATAGAGGTTTTCAGGATTATTTTTCATTAGAAATTTCGAGGTTTAACCCACTGATGGGATTTGTTTGAAAAGGCACTAAAACCATCTAGAACCATGAGTAAATTCAGTTTTGATTTTCTTTTCTTTCAAAATTCACCCATATAATTGGTTTGGAAAGACATTGAAGGCATCATACACTTGGGCCTGAAAGCATTTGACATTATTATGGAACAAAGAAAAAAATTGAACTGGATGACCAAACAGATTTTCCATTTGTAGCGTTCTTGTTTCAGTTTCCTTTATGCTTCCTGACTTTCCATTTGTCGCGTTCTTGTTTCATTTTCCTTTATGCTTCCTTTTAATGCTTGATAAAATCTTAGAGCTTTTTTCTTTAGGTTGTGTGGACGGGTACTTAAAATGCGTCGAGTATGTGAAAATTCCTTCCAAAATTCTAAACTACCAAGCCTCTGATGATCCAGTATACAGTGGTTACCGTACAGCTGTGGAATCTACAAGCCAAGAAGAATCCCTGGTATTAACTCCGAAATAATTATATATTTTGTCTAATTGGATACAATCTGAAAAAAAATATGGGGATTGTATCTCATTTAAGCTAATACGCAGGTTGGATTTGCTGTTTGGGAGCCACCTCATGGGCCTTACAAAATGTTTAAATATCCGTGGAGAAACTATGTAAAAGTCAGTGGTGCTCTGAGGCATTGTGCTTTCATGGTCATGGCTTTGCACGGTTGCATTCTCTCAGAAATACAGGTGGTTATTCAAGCTTTAAAATTAATTTACACTGTCATGTTGAGTTGTCTTTTCTAATTATTGTTACGCTTATTGTTGTTCTTGTCACTACTCAAATGCTATTCGTTTCCTCAACCAGAATGAACCAATTGCATAAGGAAAGTGGTGAATAATTGGTGATTTTGACGTTACTTTTGCTGCATGTATTTATGCTTGATATTTTCAAATACGTTGTAACTACCTTCCTTTTAAAAAAATGTCATGTTTTTTTTTACATAAACAACATTACATCGAACAATTAGTTTTCCAAAAAAAAACAATTAGCTGGGAGAGCAAACCAGTAGAAAACTAGTACTTCCAACTCTGAGGAACCAAGATTTGAATGGGCAATTCCAGTCACTAGTTATGTCATTCATTTATTGCCTTCTTTCCAGTTTGATTTTATTAGCTACAGCAACAACCATTTCCATTCTTGATTTAAGTTTTTTGTAAAAAAATATCTTATTCCTAGATGCTTAGAAGTTAGCTGTGTGGAGCGCGGCTATCGATATATTCATAAGACGCAGACAAAAACAACTGTTTGGAAAGTAACTAGATTACCAATGTTTGTCTATATGTAGGCACCCGCTGAGAAAAGGCAGGTATTTCGAAACGAACTACAAAGGGTAGGCACGGCAGGAGCTAAAGTGTTACGTAAGCTTGGTGAAAAAGTGAAAAAAATGGAAAAATTAGGCTCAAATGACATACTATTGGAAGTCCTACAAGCAGTGGAGGACTTGCAACATATGGTAGATAAAAAATCGTACATTCTTGTCCATGCCGAGTGTTGGGAAATTGGAACTCGGTCAAGAGAACAAAATGACCCTCAAGAGTCTCTTAGCTTCTATGATGATGAAAATAGATTCAGTGCTGTAAAATCTCGCAGCGAAGCTGTACTTGATCTAAGCTCACTTTCGTTTTCAGACAGTGGTGATATGAGGAGTAATAAATTAAGGCCTAGTTTCGTTCCCCATGAAGAAGGTGAATCAAAAACGTATGAAAACGCCAGCTCTTTGTCTTTGGCCACATTTACGTCACTCTTAATTGAATTTGTCGCAAGGCTTGAAAATTTAGTCGAGGCTTTCGAAGAACTGAGTAAGAATGCAGAATTTAAAGATCCTGAAAGAGAGAAAGCAAGAGACGTAGATGGGTTCTTTAGAAGGGTATTTGGATGTTTGAGGTTTCGGAAAAAAGAGGGCCAGTTGCTTGGTTAGAATGTTTTTAATCTAATTATATGCTTAGGTAATAATAACTGGATTTTAATTATTGTAGTTATTAACAAACCAAATAGTCATACTGTGATAATATTGCCATGAGCGATATGACTTCAGCAATTGGGTGCCTGTAATTCTCCGGGTGCCAATGGTTTGGTAGTTTGGACGAAGGATCTTGAACTTAATGTACTCTATAGACCATATGGACTTTAATTACTATTATATTTTAGTAGTGCGTTAGTACTAATTTATAATACAAGTCTTATCTTTCAGACGGGAGGCCTCCAGGCTCCAGTGTGTTCACAAATAAACTGCGGCTAAAATCACGGAGTAGCTAATGGATGTTTTATTGTCTTATCATCAATGGCGGAAATTACTGTGGAAGGTGAACGCCAGTCGAAAGAAGTTCAAAATTCTCTGCCGTCTATAGATATAGACTGATAAGTCCGTTAATGATTAAACTACGTTGTTTTTAGCTAGGTTTTTTTTATCTGAATTTAGTATTATTGGTTGTCAATCATGAAATTGATTTTTAGCAGTCCATTTATACAATTGCAGAGAATTTACATTGGTCGGAAAAATGGCTTTCTGAAGATTCAGGCCAAATCTTCTTCCGTGGGGAATTCAAACTAAATTGCCTTTGTAGAAAATCGATACTATCAAATATCAATGTTATCATAAGAGATCTCTGCTTACTATTTATATGCTCAGCTTAGAAAATCCATCTAGTTCTAACGAATTACATTAGACCCTTTCTATAACAATACTCCGTATAAATAACCTCTATATAAAAATAAAAATTCTCGGTTCCAACTCAGGACCGGTTATAAATAAAATAATCTGTGATATTTCTTAAAATTTGAAGGTCCAGTTGTAAGAAAATGTACCTATATATAATTAACATAAAGTTGTAAAAATTATATATATGTAATTTTTCAAACGGCTTTCGATACTACATTATACATAATATTTATACATGTAAATAAATCATTAGATAAAATTTAGATCAATTTCCACATTTCTAAATAGATGTTCTCGATTTTCTACTTAATTAATTTTTCTTATATATTTATGATTTTTCACGTCTCTTGAATTTACGTGTTTAGCTAGTTAAAGTAAAATTATGTGCTTGTCTCCTAACTATTTGTGCTAGTTAGTTAAACGATGTATATATGGGAGATGTTAATTTGAACATCAACTTATAAATCAATTTGGACATTTTTTTGGAAAAACGCTCCAAATCAAGATTTGGTTAATGCAAATCTCAACGGTTTCCCGATGGAAACACAAATATGCAAATTGTTTTTTTTTTTCCGAGATGTATAATGACATGTTTTTAATTTTTAAATTTTACAATAAATTCCAAAACATGTCATTATACATCTCGGAAAAAAATAAGACGTATATTTGTGTTCACGTCATGAAACCGTGGAGATTTGCATTAACCAAATCTTGATTTGTAACGTTTTTACAAAAAAGTGTCCAAGTTGATGTCCATATATCCTCTTTAATTATATTGTATTATGTAAAATATGTATTCAAATAAATTTATTTATCAACTCCATTAAGTAATAACTTCTATCTCCTCTGTCTCCATATAGTAAAATGAAAAGATATTACTATTCACTTGCACTCATGTGTATAATAATATTTTTTTGTTAAAAATTATATTTTTATCCCTTTAAATATATATGGAGTGTGCGAGTTATATATATATTAGTAATACTAGATTTAACAATTTTTATTATTTTTAATTAATATTTAAATTTAGTGTAGGTTCAATTAGGGTTTTAGTATATTTTTATTTGAGTTTTTAGTAGGTTGAGTTTTATTATGTTGGATATTTATATTTTGTTTTATCAATTTATAGATTGTATTTTATTTATATTTGGATAGATAAATATGTTTTTATCAGGTTAGAGAGGGTATGAGTCGTGAGTCCAAACCTCTATACTCATAGGAATATTTTTTCGACATTCCGAAGATACCGGAGAAAGGTTCCTCTGTATTAACTTACAATCACTTTTTAATACTTTGACCCAAAAAGTTTCAAGTTCTGTAAGAAACATCCGTACTAATTTTGCTAATATAGCAATATTATGATCACAGATGGTTCGGAAACCCAAATCGCGAGAAGTTTTTGGCCGACATATATTATTCCAACGCTTGTAAGTATAGACCTTTACCTTCGTCCTTTACACCTCATCAAAATCGTTGTACTAAACGCTCCAGATCATCACTCAGCCCATTTAGGAAACCGAAAGCAGGTCATTGAATAAGATGGTAGACATTTTAGAACCGATCTTATCATAGTGCTTCGTCCGGCTTGAGAGAGGATTTTAGTTCTCCAACCATTAATTCTTGTTAATTCTTTTGATTTCACTTCAGAGTCCCATTATGTTCAATTAATAATCCGACCTATAGGTAAACCCCAAGTACTTTGATTTGGCTTCTATTTCTTTAATTTTCATGAGGTCGGCTATACTTTTACATTTTTTGATCCAACTTTTTTACCGAAACATATAGAAGATTTAGATAAATTAATTCGTTGTCCGGTTCATTCCTCGTAAGTTTCTAAGCATTCCATAATTGACCGGGCTTCCTCACTTTGAGCTCGACTAAAAATCAGTGTATCATCATCGGCAAATAAAAAATGTGATAGTGGGTGAACTCCACGAGGCACTTTAATTCCATATAACTTCTTATCGTATTTTTTTTTTAATCAAAAGACGAGACAATAACTACCCTGCAATTAATTCAAAATGTAAACTAAAAAATGTGACGAAATTTTCATTATAAATGTAATGTTACAGAAAAAGCAACAAAACACACAATAAAACCATTTACACATGAATAATATTATTCGACATCGAAGTCATCAGTTATATTGCATTAGGAAATCGTCGGCCGTAACTTTTTGGATAACGAAAGTAAGCTGATATATAATAGAAGATAGACACTCGGTTGATGTCACTCCACTAACCGACACCAACTTAACGGTCTAAATCATCGTTCATACACGTATCAAAACCTCTTATCGACTCCAAAACAAAATGACAACCGCACAAAATGTAATCGGTTGATACATTCACGAAAAAAGTGTAATAAAAAAAAAAACGGTCCAGAATGCAGAAAATATATAAGATGCATTAACAATGAAATATGTATAATCCATGTTGGGGTTGTTTTTTTTACCATTATGATATGTTTATGGTATTGAATCTATTGATTAGATATTTAGTAATATAGTAGCAGTATTGATAATTAGATCTGAGGGGAGGACCACACCATAGTCCCCGTTCTGAATTAAATTAAAAAACTAAAAACTACAAACTAATAAATAAACTAAGCCCCTTTTTTCCATCTCATCTGTCTCCTTCCCCATTTCTCTTTACCCATTTTTTTTTGTATCCTTTTCTTTTTCTTTTTCTATTTAATTAAATCATTCCAAACAAATACTCTCTCTCTCTCTCTCTCTCTAGGGTTCATCAATCAGGTCTCTAACTTACTCGATCTACGTTTATTTCGTTTATTAATTAGTCCAAATCATTCGATTAATTAATTGTAATCATTGTTACTTTATTGTTAATTTATACGCGGTTTAATTTGTTTTAAATTAGGACTAATTCTATTCATGATTAGGTTTTTTATCACCTGCATCTGATCAATTGGGATTTTTAGATCCGTTTATTTAATGTTTCTTTTAAATATTCGTGACTCTTGATCTGCTGTATCTTCTTGTATTTTTTATACATATAAAATCTATATTTGTATATATATATATATATGCGTGTCTGTGTGTGTTTTCTCAGGATTATTTCTTTAATTTATTAGGTTCTCGATTACTTGCATCTGAATAATCTGATTCACTAAATTATATTTATTTATATATATATATATATTTATACGTATATATAGATATATAGATATTGTTTTACTTATTAGGTTCGTTATTTCCTGCATCTGAATTATTTGTTCCGTTTAAGTAATTTTTGTTTTTAGATCTTCTGAGCTGGAAAAATGGCTGCGATCGACAAGCCTCTCTAATATTTTATTTTTTTATTTTTTCTATGAGTATTTAAGTAACTTAAACATGCTTGTTAAAACTCGGATTAATAAACCGAACATTTCATATTATTTCGTGGGCCAAGAAAGCAATTTTAATTTTAGGACCAAATCTGTGATTATTTCGTTTCTTTAATAGGTTCTCAGTTACCTGCGTCTGAATAATTCTATCTAATAAATTGAAAAACTGATTTCATGTTTCTGTTGATCTTCTGAGCTGAAAAATGGTTGCAATCGACGATCCTCTATAATATTTTATTTTTTTCTATGAGTATTTATGTAACTTAAACATGCTTGTTAAAACTCGGATTTTAAGACCTAACATTTTATATTACTCCGGCGCCAAGAAAGTAATTATTGAACTACAGGACCAAAGTTGTGATTATTTATTTTCTTTGTTAGGTTCTTAGTTACCTGCGTCTGAATAATTCTATCTATAAAATTTGAAAAACTAATTTCTTTTTTCTGTAGATCTCGCAAAATGGCAGCAATCGACGACCCTCTATTATATATTCATTTTCTATTTCTTCTATGAGTATTTAGGTAACTTAAAGATGCTTGTTAATAGTCGGATTTTCAAACGTAACATTTCATATTATTCCAGGACCAAGAAAACAATTATTAAACTATACGGCCAAGAAAGCATTTCATATTATTTTCTTAATCTAATTGAAATTTTCAATTTCATTTTTTCTGTAGATCTCGTGAACTGAGACAAAAATGGCAGCAATCGATGAGCCTCTATACCCAATCGCGGTCCTAATCGACGAGCTTAAAAACGAAGACATACAGCTGCGTCTCAACTCGATCCGGAGGCTGTCAACGATCGCACGTGCCCTAGGCGAAGACAGGACGAGGAAGGAGCTTATCCCTTTCTTGAGCGAGAACAACGACGATGATGACGAGGTGCTTTTGGCTATGGCAGAGGAGTTAGGCGTCTTTATTCCTTATGTTGGTGGGGTTGAGTATGCAAACGTGTTGCTTCCCCCTCTAGAGACGCTGTGTACGGTAGAGGAGACTTGTGTGAGGGATAAGGCGGTGGAGTCGCTCTGTAGGATCGGGGCTCAGATGAGGGAGCAGGACTTGGTCGACTCGTTCATTCCGCTCGTTAAGGTCATGTTGTTTCTAGTCATCTTTACGAGATTTGATTGTTTCGTTTGATAGTTTGTTAATATAGCATAGTCTTGGGGACACACACATATCTGTAGAATAACGACATATATATATATACACACACACACACATATATACACACACACACATTTATATATATGGATAGTAGTCTTGGGGACAATGTTGGCCGTTAAAACTAAATCTTTTAAAGTTGCCTAAGTAATATTAGCCGAATTATAGAAATTGTAGCTAGTGAGTATCGGATCCATGGCTATTGTTGAAACTTGAAATGGTAACTATTTAACTATTGGGCTAATGCAAAAAAAGTAAGCAAGTTGTTTAATTAATATAGGATGGTCTTGGGGGTGTCACACACATGTGTAGAATAGTGACATAAAGAGAGACTGAATGGGTGACATGTACAAAAGAAAGGCTCTCATTTAGTCTCACAAAGACATCAAAGTGCAGTACATGTTCTCGTTTGTGTCTCCTCGTACCATTACTCGTGTGTGTGTGTGTGTGTGTGTATACATATGTATATATAGGAGTCTTGGGGACATTTTTGGCCCTTAAGGCTTAATTTTTTAAGTTGCCTGAGAAATATAAAATATTAGCCGAATTATAGAAATTGTAGCTAGTGAGTGTCGAACCCACGGCAATTGTTGAAATGCTAACTACATAACCAATTGGGCTGATGTAAAAATTGCAAGCAAATTGTTATTCAATATATTTTTCTGCAGTTAGGAAATAGATAGATAAAACAAGGCCCGGCAGTTTGCTCGTTATTTTGTATACCCTGGCATTACTCGCCAGTTAGGGTTAGGCCAGCCCTGCTTGGGGACGCACACACACACATCTAAATAGTAGACAAGTATTCCGACACTTCTGTTGACATAATTTCATAAACTGATGTGTATCTGGGGTTGGATGTGGCTGTCTGAAAATTCAGATGTTTCTGTATACATATAGATGTATTTTGAATCTTTGATTGGTGACATTTCATCCACGGATTAAGAAAGACACTCATTTCATAATTACAGAACTACCTATGAAATTCATAAAACTGTCATTGCCACCTCATTATGAATATGCATAATTATTTATTCAAATCATGTCTCACATTTATTTATAAACTATTCAAGGAAAACAGAAATGACCATGATCTTATTTGTATAAGTCCCGTTGTCACACAAAACACTACCCTAGGATGGCTTGAAACTCCCATGTAGGTGAATTACTGAAAGTATGGTATTCTTTCATGGACCACTCGCAGATAACAATGTCAATAAATCTGATCTCGACAAGTATGCAAGGGGTTTACTCATGAAGCATCAGATTGCTGTTCCATCCCATACAAGAATTCTAATGGCGTAACAAGCCTTAAACCTGTTGCCTATTGCCTTTTACTAGATTAGGTGACCATTTATAGGGCAGCAATTGCTGTAAATTGTTCTGTTTGTTTATTTGTACTCTTGGTCACTCTCTTTGATATAGCCTAATACTTGATGAACACCGGGGTAATGTTATCTGAAAAATATTTAAAGATTATTAAACTTTAAACTTTTTTAGTCACTTTCTAGGACCTTAGAGTCTGCATGTGAGAAAGGGGAATCCAGATTCTGGAAGAATGATGATTCATTTGTACTAATTAGATATACAGAATAAGGTTCTACGTGACTATGTCCCATCGATTGCATTCTGTCGCCTTGTCTGGGTTTAGCAAGTGACCTTTTTTTAGTAACTTAAAAATGCTTATGTATTGATGAAATATATGGTTTAGATTGCTGGAAAGTTAATGGATTATGATGCAGCGAGAAACTGAAAGTTTTCAAATGGACCATACTATGATATCATCTCAGAAACACCGTCTTCTAATTCTCCACATGTCTTTAGCATGTTTATTCACGCATTGTTGTTTTAAATAAACAGAGGCTTGCTGCTGGAGAGTGGTTTACAGCTCGAGTTTCCTCATGTGGTTTATTTCACATTGCCTATCCTAGTGCCCCAGAAGGGTTGAAGACAGAACTGAGGACAATATACAGCCAGTTGTGTCAAGATGACATGCCTATGGTGAGGAGAGCCGCGGCAACTAACCTCGGAAAATTTGCTGCTACTGTTGAACCTGCCCATGTGAAAACTGACATTATGTCGATGTTTGAGGATCTAACACAGGACGGTAATTTACGACAACTTCATTAGACTATGCTCAACATATTTTTTTGACATTTTCTTATTCAAGCTTTCATATTTTTTTTAAGTTTAACTATTTCAATTATCTAAAAAAACCAACGTTCTATAATGAGGAGAACAAAAGCTGTTTTGACGTTGCTTTAAACATAATTGAAACCAGTGCTCCAATTAATTTCATCTTCTAATTCTGCTGACTTGGAGAAGTTCTTCTAAGAGGTCAAGTATTCTATATTATTCACCAAAAAATGAGTTTATTCTGTTTCAGACCAAGATTCTGTTCGATTGTTGGCGGTGGAGGGCTGTGCAGCTCTTGGGAAGCTTTTGGAACCCCAAGATTGTGTGGCACACATACTGCCTGTGATTGTTAATTTCTCCCAGGCAAGTCTATGCTCACATGTTAAAGGACCTAAATATTTTGCTTTCTTTCGCTAATTATCTTCTCTTTTATCATATAAGCCCAAATTGCTTATATTACTGTTTACAATGTACTGCACTGTACAAGTGCATTGTTTGTGTTGTGGATAATACGGAGTTGTACTTTGCATGAATAATCCTCACATGAGTTATTGCCAAATGGGTCCAAATTTCTACCTGAATGTGTGTATGTGTGCGTATATATATATATATATATTTATTTATTTATTTATAATTGCAGGTAGAATTTAAACCCATTTGTCATGCAATTTTTCATATCAGATGTGAAAACTTAGGCTGATAGATTTACTTCGTAATCATTTATAATCTTCTCCACATGCTTCTGTATCTCATCACTTCTATCTGAATTCTTGACTTGAATTCATTTGTATGCGTTTTTTCATTGTAGTAGTGCTTCTATGTGGTGGTCTAATGATGCAGGAATACCATCGCTTCACATTCTTCTCATTTTATTAGGACAGAAAATAGTTATTGTTTTACACAGTTTTAGGTTTAGTGAAGCAATCATCAATTCCTTTTTGGCGGGCATGCCATGCTTCTTCTGCTGTTTATAATGGGCGGAGAAGCAATCTGTTATGTTAGTTTGTGACACACACACACACACACAAATATATATATATATATATATATATATATATATATATATATATATATATATAAGTGAGCATAGTACAAGTTGTTTTGGTTCTGCCTTCTTGGCAATTGCAAAAAACCTATATATGTTCGTCATTGCAATTTTACAAAGACCTAGTCACGTTTTTACACATGGTTGAGGTATAATATACCTGTCTCTTTTGGTTTTCCCATGAGCAGGATAAATCATGGCGTGTTCGTTACATGGTTGCAAATCAATTGTATGAGCTGTGTGAAGCAGTTGGTCCAGAATCAACCAGGTAATCCTTGTTATGACATTGATTAGCCGCATTTCGATAATTTTCTGGCTTTCTTTTTTTATTATTCCAAAATTCTTTGTATATTAATTAATTTGAAAATCCTGGGGTAGTGTTTCTGTTTTCCATTAGCTCCATTGCTCAACACTGCACAGATAATTTGTCATAATTAAGCTTTCTTCGTATGGTTTTCTTGTAACATACACATCTGAGGTCACTCCTACATGATGTTTTTGAAGTTTTATGCATATAAAAAAAGTTATTCACAAAACTATATGTATTTTTCAGGACGGACTTGGTCCCTGCATATGTGCGACTTCTTCGTGACAACGAAGCTGAAGTTCGGATAGCTGCTGCAGGAAAAGTAACAAAATTTTGTAGAATTTTGAGCCCAGAGCTTGCTATTCAACACATCCTTCCTTGTGTGAAGGTACAAACTTATATTCTTATTCCTAAATACTTAATGGTCCGATGAGTAATAACAGTTTCTGTTTTTCCTGGGTTTACTATGGTTTTACTGGCAGTGACAATATTCTCATTGCTTATTTATTTAGTGATGAAGCTCACTAAAGGTTAACACATTTTCTTATTCAGGAACTATCCTCAGATTCTTCCCAACATGTCCGCTCTGCACTGGCGTCAGTTATTATGGGAATGGCACCTATTCTGGGGAAGGTATAGATCTCATGCACATCATTTTAGGTTGTTCTTTCTACTTTTCTGACGGGTTTACATGTTAATAGTATGTAAAAAATATATTATGTATATCAAGAGAAAAATGTATAAAGTCAAAAGGGGTTTTTAACAGAAAGGATATAACGGGCTATGCTCCTCAAAGAAACAAAGGCATGTTAGGGGGTATATTTATTCTGAAGAGTAAGAACATATTCTATGTATTCATACAGCATTTTTGCTTACCTGTTTCAGTTGATATGCATCATGCATGTAGGTTATCCCACTAAGTCAGTTGTAAGCCTTTATGAGCACAAACACAATTCTATCTAAATAAGCGCTATTTATAAAACTGTATTGGCCCATACTCATATCCGATAGGGTTCGGTAGTTTCCCATACTGTTGGTGTATTTTTGCCAGATGAAATCGGCTTTTGCTTTTATTTGCCATCTTCATTGCGTCTTGTTTCACTTTTCATCGTGATTGATATATTAGATAGAAAGGAAGTACGTTTTCACCCTCCTTACCTGTCTTTATTTTGATACAGGATGCAACAATTGAGCAGCTTCTGCCAATATTTCTCTCTCTTCTGAAGGATGAGTTTCCCGATGTCCGGCTAAATATCATCAGCAAGCTTGATCAAGTGAACCAGGTCTGTTAGGACCTCATATTATGCTAGTGATTGTTATTCGATCTAGTTGCCATCTGGGCTAGAATTATTGGAGTACCAAATGGGAGTTTCTTGTTTTATGTTCCTTTGATGGAATGATCAACAAGGTGCTATGAGGTTTGATGTTCATTTGTTTGTGGGTTAGGCTTTGGCCTTTACTGGTTCTACTTGCTTGTTTCCTGGCTAAGTATGTAAGATTTAACTCGAAAATATTCGTTGATAGATTACAACTTTTGTTTCTCATCCTTTCGGAATCAGAAATCTAACTTTTTATTTTATAGTTTGGATGTTTTCGACAACTATCTTGTGGTAGCAAAACCTTTTTCTTAAACCTGAGAATATGGACATTGTACATGGTTTATATGTTAGTCTCAGGTTGGATAGTGTCGAGTTGGACAAGAACTTAAATCTCGATCTGCGTCTGTGATTTGCAAAATAAGATAGTATAAAATAGAAAATGTTGAATCTCGATCGGCGTCTGTGATTTGCAACATAAGATAGTATCAAATAGAAAAGGAAGTAGCAAAATCTGAAGAAATCTGATGGCTAGATTTAGTAGCTGACTTCGCTTTCAATATATATGGACTTACCTATTTGTTTTTGCTTAGTATCTTTTCAGTTATGGTTATGTTTTTCCTGTGATCATTTAGATGAGGTAAGTACTTCAAGACGACGTTGTATTGTCTATAAGAAGTGCCAATTGATATTTTTGCAATTTCCGTGTTTTTGAAGTTCAGCTCTTCATATGATTTCCAGTTGTGTTTTTTTGGTGGTAATGAGCATTGTTTGATAGTTATCTGTTATTGTCCCATGTATAAGCTAGTTACTTTTCAATCCATTGATTTAAATATTTTCATTATAGGTTATTGGAATTGATCTGCTATCCCAATCCCTTCTGCCAGCAATTGTAGAACTTGCCGAGGATAGACACTGGAGAGTTCGATTGGCAATTATAGAATACATACCACTTTTGGCTAGTCAGCTTGGTGTTGGATTTTTTGATGATAAACTTGGTGCCCTCTGCATGCAATGGCTTAAAGATAAGGTAGGTGAAGGAGTATCTAAACATCCCAATCGATAATTCAGTTGAGAGTTTATTCGTTTTGACGTTTGGGTCAATCTCTGTTTTCTTCAACTATTAGATTTTTTTGTAATTAGAGTAGGTGATAATTACTGTTCGAGTGAAATAGGAATTTGTATTTGGGAATTTTGAATTGTATAATGGTAAATCTGAGGTGCCGAAAGAAGATTTTGAGAGAGATAAAAGAAATGAAGTATGGTGTAGGTGTATTTCATTGAAGAAGAAGATTGGATAGAGAGAGGTATAGAAAATGGAGCATGTGTAGGTAGGTGTAGTTCTCTGACGAAGATGGAAAAAAATGAAGGCCTTGTTTTGTTCAGCTTTTAAGCACTGTTATATTTTTATTCTTTTACTTATATAAATTTAGCCTAAAAGCTAGTGTCTATAATGTAGTTGGTTGACCAGATTAAAAACTTAGCTTTTCAGTTCTTTGGCTCAAAATAGCCTATATAAGCTTTAAGCTGGATGAAGCCGTTTTTTCTCAACCTAAAAAAATTCAGTTTATCTGCATAAAAACTACAACCAAACAAGCCCTTAGAAACCTTTCTAAAGCTGTCGCTGCTTCCTTCTGGTTGAATTTGTTGTTTTTGCAGCATCTGTATTATTGTTCACTCTATTCCTTGAACCTCTGTACTTGATTCGCTTATGGTATGCATGAATAACACACCCAATTAATTGTGAGGAGTTGGTGTCTCGAATACTCTAATGTTATTGCTAATCTAACTAATTGTGTGTTGGGTGCCATGAAGGTTTACTCCATCAGAGATGCAGCTGCAAATAATGTGAAGCGTCTTGCTGAAGAATTTGGTCCAGAGTGGGCAATGCAGCACATTATTCCACAGGTATTCATGGGATTAAACAATTGCATGGTCTGTTCCTCAGTGAGTCGGTTACATTGTGACAATGAAACTGGCACATAAGTGATGTTTGACATGGTTTGAATTTGATAAAAACATGATAGGAAGACGGAAACAAGTTTTGTTACTAACTATTTTTACAAGTACTTAAACTATTTTAAACTTTTACATTACATTACCAATTTTCAACTAGTCCAGTTTATAGAAGATAATGTTGAGATACAGATTATTCAATTTGTGAGAATAAATACATTATTTGCTGTATTTTTCAACTTGGTAGAAGGAAACTTCAACAACCCACATTACCTGTACTTAAACTATGTTAGCCTTCTCCCCGAATTTCCTTTCGACTTGCTTTTCTAAAGTTTTTTTTCCAGGTTCTGGATATGATCAACAACCCACATTACCTGTACCGGATGACCATTCTACATGCAGTTTCTCTCCTTGCTCCTGTGATGGGTTCCGACATTACATGCTCTAAACTCTTACCAGTGGCCATTACTGCCTCTAAAGACAGGTGAGAGTGTTGTCTTTGATTTAGATTTTAGTTTTAGATCTCGTGTTATTTTTAACAACTCATATGACTGATTATAATTTTATGTAGGGTACCCAACATTAAGTTCAATGTGGCAAAAGTGTTGCAATCTCTTATTCCGATAGTTGACCAGTCGGTAAGTTCTATGCAACAAATTATCTTAGTTTTGTAATGTCTGTGGAAATACGATAAGTTGAAGAAAACAAAGTGAAGGATATCTTTGGTTTATTTATTTAACTATTTAACTCTAGTGAAGGATAGCTTATATTCAGTAAGTAGGACAGCTTCAAGTAAGAAAAAGGTAAGTAGGAGTAAGAAAAAGGTAAGTAGAGGACCCTAGGAGCGTAGAGCACTATATGAGGGCAAGATTGATGCCAGCTTTCAATTCACTACATTATAACATAAAACAATTGGAAGTATCTAAGAGAAGGCAGGCATTGATGCGTTGTTTTGTTAGTGGTGTTTTACTAAGGATTTTGCATATTCTTAAAATCTACTCTATTTGTAAAAGTTAGGATGAGAAGCTGTGTGGTTATGTGAATTTACAACTCAAGGGATTTGGAATGGAAGGAAAGACCCTTTGATATTAAGGAATTTGATTTCTATGATACCATTGAAGTTTTGGAGTGATTTGAGTTGACCTACTACATGTAGATTTCAAATCCTTAGTAAAAGGTAATTATTTGAAATCCATGAGGTCTAGGGCCAAGGGCAAAACTAAGGGGACATTTCGTTAGAGCATTCTCAACAGTTAGTTTAATAAGCTCTATATCTCTAAATGTACATAGGTTTCAAACATCTCATCACCCTATATAAGCATGCAGATATATACTATTATATATACAAGGTTATAGATCCTTATCATTTGTTGATATGTAGCACGGATACGGATTCGAGTATCGTATCCGATACGATACGGATACGCGGATATGATTTTTTTGGAAATTTAGGATACGATACGGCTAGGATACATCAATTATTATATATTTTATAGTATATAATAAAAAGTAGCAACAAGTATTCAAACCAAAGACAGCTAGCATAGATAGTAGGAGAGGGGGGATAGAAGGAGAGAGTAGTCTTAGAAAAGAAATTTTCCCGTCAATACCTCATTCCCTCTATATATTAATGTGTATGTATATGTTTGTTAATGGGTATCTATATATTTGTGTGTATTAGTAAAACGTATCCAAATTGGTAAAACCTTAAAATAGTCACGATACTCCAAATCACATATCGGATACCGTATCCGTATCGTATCGGCGTATAACTCGACTCGATCTACTTTTTTATCTCCCCATGAATTCTATGTTTGTAACAATAGGGACAGAATTTTCTCAATTCCAATCGATTGGGTGTATTGTGTCGATTCGTATCCGTATCCGATACTCCAAAAAAATAAAAATTCGAAGTATCCGTGCTACATAACTTAATACATGTAGCAAGGATAAACATTATAATGTATTTTATTCCTTCAACAGAACTCCTTTTTCCCCATTTCTTCTTTCACTTTTCAATTTTATTTTCCACTCTAAAAATTCCCACCCTCACCATCTTCATTTTCTACCCCTGTTGAACTACCTGTTCTCAAATCGTTAATCTCTTTTGTCCTTTTCATCTCATTTCCACTTTCACGCCAGATTTCTAATTGGTTACAATCCCTTTCATAAATGAGTTTCAAATAAAGTTACAAAACCTTGCCCTGATTGCTTAATTGTGGAGGAGGAGAAGACCACCACCCAAGAAACTCTAGTAGATGACGACGGTTAAGCCATCGGGGTCTGGGTCGTGGCTGAGAAAGGCGATTCTTGCCGGTGCCCCTTTTTGCAGGACCACCCTGGTTTTAATGTGCACTGGAAAGGGAAAAAAAAGTAAATACTGTTTTGATGCGATAATTAGTTGTGTTATATAATAGTATATACTAATGATGTGCATTCATCAATCATCAGTTGTTATGTACGTATAATCCTTGTCAAGCTTTGTAACTTTATTATGTATAATAGTAAAATTGGGAACCACTGTTGAGAGTGCTCTTAGAGACGAATTTTCACAAATTCAGGACTTGAAAATTGATATCCCGAAGTACCGAGTGGAACGTAAAGTGTAAACGATTAGGTTACTCTTATATCTTTCTTTCTCTCTTTCTGGTGGATTTTATGGGTTCTCATATTTTATATCATCTCTTTTTTGTCCCAACTCTTATCGCCGTATACAAGTTCTCTTTGATTTTTTATGGTTCCTGAGAGTAAAGACTTCAGTAACTTGTTATTTTACTTTTATCTTTAGGAATATTGAAGATGTAGTACAGTTATTATCACATGCTAAATTGACTCGTGTTGAAAATTCTGAATTCCAACTGCAGGTGGTAGAGAGCACAATCCGACCTTGTTTGGTGGAGCTTAGTGAGGACCCAGACGTTGATGTTAGATTTTTTGCCAGTCAAGCTCTACAAGGAACTGATCAAGTTATGATGACTAGCTAAGTCGACGATTTTTAAATTTTAGGATTTAATTGTTCATGTGCTGAACACCCCAATTTAGCAATGTGTGTAGTTTCTTGTATTTAGGGCTGAAGTCTCCTTTTGACCGCAAATTAATGCCCTATGCCTTGGTTATTTTTGTTTCTTCTTTTTTGCCGGGATAACATTATTTGATGTTTTATGAAATTTTAATCGGAATCCTCTTCCACAAAAGTTCTCTTCTGCTCGGATAACTTTTTTATTTATAATTTTTATTATTGTCTGTAGTGCATCTTTACATGAACTGAGTCAAGTGCCTGTGTTTCTAGTAATTTATTTTCAATGCTTAAAACATGTGCATTGAAGAGAATAACCAAGTTTCTCTTTAGCCGTGTTGCACGTATCCGGTATCGTATTTGATTCGTTTTAAAAAAAAAAGAGGATATGATATGGCTAATATCCTTTCATTAATTTTGATAATAAAATTTGGTTTTACAAGTGCTAAGATTTACATAACATGTAAAAATATAAATGCGAAAAGAATGGAAGTCAAATTAATGCATTATGAGCTAGAGGACATGAAATATACTCTCCATGGAAACTTTTGCTTAGTTGTATCTGACTAGTTTAACTTATCACAAATTTAACTTTTTAATCACTTTTTAAATTGTTAAACCATAATTAGACTTGTCATATTGCATTAAAAAAAACTAGACTTGTCATGTAACAAGATAATGACATTCACTTTTCAAAACTATACAATTATTAAAAAAATATAAGCCCAACCGATTGGATACTAGTATTGGTGGTGTATCCATATTCAGAAAAGGGGAAAAAAGCTTTTTAGTATCTTATATGGTTGGTTTTTACCATTTTATTAGCCAACCACTTCAACATCAATTTTCGTCTAATTAAAGGTCCGATAATAAACTTTGATGAAATTACAGTCATTATATCTCACATTCGGAGATTTATTTTTTACGAATGTTGACACAATTCCATTGTGATAGCCGATATGTGAGTAAACATGACCTGCAAATCCGTTATTTTGTTAACAATATTCATCTAATTGAATGAAAATAGTTAGTTGAGATCTAAATTAGAAAAATTAAAGATTGGATACAAAAATGTTAAAAGACTTATATTACAGGTTACTAAACACCTTTTTTCCGATTCTTTTGTCCATACATCTAACTTATACATATAATTTATAAACATTAACAATTTAATGTTATACTAAACATATGAAATGTTTTAAAACCCAACCGACTTTCAAGAACACCAGTATAATTGCACTTTACTAGCTATTTTTTGAGAAGAATGTAATAACTCTAAAACTTTTTGGTAATGACTCGTTGGGCTTGGTTGGGAAAACAGTCGGATGAACATGGTACAATTGGGTACAAATTACAACCCTACTCTCATTGTATAACATATGTAAACCCAAAATTTTCATTTAACAGATAAAAACTAAAAAGAGAAAATTAAGGATTGTACCATGAAAACAAAAGTATTTAATGATTGGTCCGGCTATAAAATTTAATTAATGATTAATCCATTATTTCTGAAACTAATTAAGAATTGGTCTATTTCCCCTAACAAAACTTTCCGCCATACGTGTTACCGTAAGCCGTCGACGTCGGAATACTCGATGAACCGCCTACGGGAGGTGGTGGACTATCATAAATATCATCTGTTGGGGACGGATAATTACCACCTCTTGGAGACGGATACGACTCACCTTTTGGGGGTGAAATGCCACCTCCACGTGGAGGACGTGGGTCGTAAACTGGGATGGTTGGGACATCAGTACCAGAGCCATGGTCAGACCCTGATCCCGGGATTGACCCTGAACCAGACCTTGTGTTGATGGATAATTTCATGCCACCTTGGCAGTGTCCAGGAGTGGAGTATATGAAGTATGACGGGCCTGCTTTGTCGATAATTATTATGGTTATGCCTCCAGAGTGGGAGCTTATGGGGCTATCCGTTTTGCAGTTGTTGTAGTCATTCTCTGTAACCACTGCGACGCCATGGGTAGGGCCGTACTCGAACACTGCACGTCGAGTTTTGCAAAATAATTAGTAAAATGTTCGAATAGACGAAATAGTATATATATACATGGTATTACTATCTTATTTATATATATAGTGATGCTTTAAAATAGAAGACATGGGTCAAATTTTGAAGGAGAGATTTAATTCGTGTTCCTTGGAGGCTTTATCTCAAGTTACAGAACAACCATGCATATTGCTGGTTTCAATTAGCCCCTTCTATATCTCAAGTTAGGTTATTATAGATGTAATTACTTTCTAACAAATTGTATGCCCTTACTACTACCTCTATATATTAATCGCTAAATTGATTAAAAAAAATCCATACCAATACTATTAATTAATAGAAGTTTTAGTATATCTACCACATTTGCATAACTCCAAAAGATACGTATGTCTGTTCTTCAAATTTTCTTAAGTTAGTGTGGTCTGGTTTTAATGAGATTATCGGTTAGGCTTTTTTTAACAAATACTTTAGAATTATAATAGATTGTTGATTTAAAAAAAGATAAATTAACAAAACATACTACTTTTGAAACTAAATTAACAAATACATACAAAAAAATTTCTAATATATAAAAATATACCCAAAAGTTCATACTCTAATTTGTATATTTTATACCCTTATTCCAAAAGTTCATACAATTATTTCAAAAGTTTATAACCTAATTTGTATATTTTCATACATTTCTTTCAAAAGTTCATACCGCTATTCCAAAAGTTTATACATTTATTTCAAAAGTTTATACATTAATTCGTAGAGTTCACCCTTATTTTTAAAGTTTATACCTCAATATACAGAATTCATATCCTTATTTACATAATTGATATTCATAATTTTCAACTTCATACCCTTAATTCATGGAGTTCATACACTTAATTTTCAAGCTTATACATGAGTTAAAAAATTCAACCATTACCCGTCCTCCGATCTCGAACTAACATGTCGTCATCGTGGGCCTCTCCTTTGACGACCGCATCTCCGGCCATTCCGACGGATGTCTCTGTCTCAATCTCCACCGAAGAGAGAGATTGGAGAGAGAGAGAGGATGAGAGAGAGATTGAAGAGAGAGAGGGAAGAGGAGAGAAAGATTGGAAAGAGAGAGCGAGCAGGAGAGAGATCGGAAAGAGAGGGGAAAGAGGAGAGATCGGAAAGAGCGAGAATGGTGAACCTTAAATCTTCACAAGGTTGAGTCTTGGCCTGCCAAGTGATGAATAAATCTGAACATTGCACGTGTCTGACATCGTTGGCGAAATATTTATAAGTGTATCAAAATTATTCTAGAGGGAGAGAGTAGTCATTTTGTGGTAGCATCGTGTATCATATATAGTAACATTATGTAATATGTAGTAGCATCAAATTTAATAACAAAATGTAAAAATAAGTATCATCATCTACCATTTGTAGCATCATGATGAAGATTAAATTTTCACAAGGTTGAGTCTAGGCCCGCTAGGTGATGAACAAATTTGAAGCTTCCACGTGTCTGACTTCGTTGGCGAAATATGTATAAGTGTATCAAAATTATTCTAGAAAGAGTAGTCATTTTACGGCCACCTTCCTTGATGGTTTATGCTATCTATTTATAGGTACGTAAGGCAATGACGGTTATTTTCCTTTTTCACTTACTCCACGATCTAGGTGAAGGATATAAACGCCACTCTATCCACGATTTAGGGTATGGGCATTTGTTTGTTAGGTGATGACTAACTTTCCTTATCTTTTTCTTGGTATTTTGTTGGGTCATGTCCAGATGATGGACCATACTCTAGTCTATAGGGTCATGTTCAGGTGATGGGCCAGACTCTAGCCTATAAGGTCATTTACAGGTGATGGACCATACTCTAGCCTATATGGTCATTTGCAGATGATGGACCAGACTCTAGCTTATAGGGTCATGTCCAGGTGATGGACCAAACTCTAACCTATATGGTCATTTTCAGGTGATTTATCAAACTTTAATGTTGGGTGGTCATCGTCTGGCTGGCTAGACCTTGACGTGGCCATCGTCTCGCACCTGACCATTGTTAGTCTCGCGTCTAGCAATAATTTGATCTTTCGAAAGTTTGGGATATCTTACTTGTGAATTGGACAACATATTGAAAGTTGTTTTATTAAAATTTTTAATTTTAGGTCTGGCCATCATCTGGCTATCAAGACCTTGACTTGGTCGTCGTCTGGCACTTGACTATCGTCAGTCTGGCACCTGCCCATCGTCTGGCACCTGGCCATTGTCTGTCACTTGGCCATCGGCTGGCCACTGGCATAGTTAGTCTGGGACATGGTCATCGTCTAGCTGGCCACTTGGCAAGAACTTACGATTTGGACTGAGAGGTCTGGATTTTTATACTTAGTTTTCTGAACAACATATTTATCATGTTGTATTGCTAGACGACTTATTCTTTGGTCCGGACTACATACTTGGTGTAGTTTATCGGAATTTTTATGGTGTATCTGAACAACATTTAGTGAACTTGTATTATCAGATGCTTTTGATTCTGGTCCGGACTACACGCTTTGTAACGACTCGGAAATTTCGGTTTTATTATTAATTTGTATTGTTTTGTTTAAAGTAATATTAATGTATGGTGTAAGTGAATATATGTGAAATAAACAATGTAGTAATGCATATGTAACAATAATGTTGGGTTATATTTGTAATTAGTAATAACTATATGGGCTAAACTAGTAATTAAATAAACTTATAACCTAAAAGTACCGTGTGTGTATATATATATATAAACTTATGTTAGATATATATACATATATAGCCGCACCTATATATATATATACAGAGAGAGAGACACGAGTAAGAGAGAGATGAGAGACGTGATAGAGACCAGTAAAAAAGTGACTACGGGAGGTGGGGACTGCGACGCCAACAGGTCAGACCGCTGGTGTTAGGCGGAGGAGGTAGTGCTTTTTTTTGGGTTTTCTATGTGGCCGCTTCGGAGGCTGATTACGAGGTTATCGGGTGTCCGTTTTCGACAATCAAATATGTTTTCTTAGCCTATTTTTCGAGATCTATCTATCTGTGAAAGCCATTTTATCTGATTTTTAATTTTATAAAAAACCCATTTTTGGGAATATTTACTATAATCCGAATTAGGGACTTTTATATTAATTCGTAGCTCGTTTTAATTAAATTTTTAGGGCTGTTGAAGGACTGCTTTGGCCTGTCCAGATCTGTTTCTAACCGTTAGGTGGGTTTCGGCTTGAGTTTGGGGGTATTTGACAAACGAGCTCTCGCTTGCGTAGGTAAGGGAGAGGAATATGGTTTCGCTTTAAAGACGGTTTTGAGTGTTGTTTGTTGTATGCTAGGCTATGTAAAATGGTTAGTGTGTATTGCATCATGTTATTGTACTTTGTGTGCAACAGGCTTCACATTGTTTTATTAAAGATGATTTAATAAATGTGTTATTTAATTGTGAAAAAAAAGATGATTTAAATGTGTTATTTAATTAAATATTTTAAAAACGTGAAAGTGGTGAAAGTGTGACAGTGGTGATATCGTGTATACTCTTGTGGTGATACCGTGTATACTTTTGTGGTGATCTGTTTATCTAATTACATCAAATATTATAAAGTGTGTTTTATATTTTATTGTGGAGTTTACTATTTTCGTGTTTGGTATTCAGAGTCTTTTATATTTATTTTAGGGATTGCAGTACCAAATGTTAAGGCGGAGCTGCGTCAGCTTACGGTGAGATCCCGGAAACTTGTGCAAGCATTAAGTATATCGGTAACATAGGGTTAGTGTCCTTAAAGTCGTCCACATATCTTTTGGTCACATTTTAGTGTCGGAGTATGGGTGAGGGAACCATTGCACTTTAGGTCATAGAGCAGAGTGACTCTAAAAGTGGGTACATGTGAGACAATCCCAACTTTGTGTTTCGTTGAATCTTGTTTTATTTTATTTTATTTTATTATTAATTCAGTTGATCTTGATTATATGTTCATTTACTTGTGTTTACAAGTTATACTTGTTGATGTGTTTTTCGTGCAATTGCCCTTTGTCATTATTTGCCAAGATATCATATTTGCCATGTTAGGACTGTGTGTGCGTGCTTAGTAGCACGTGCCGTTTTTAAAGCGAGATTGCTTTCTTACCTCATTTCTTTGTTTTCTGTACATTTTGTTCATGATCGATGTACATGTGTTGATGTAGACTGTGGCGAAGTTTAGAATGCTTGCATGAGGCTCATTATCATATTGCACGTGATCGTGCGCACGTCAGACTTGTTTTTATCCATTTTGGTATTATCTCATTTTGAGCCTTGTGGGCTTAATAGGCGTTTAACGCAAGTTTATTTTAGATTACGCTATTTTATAGAATGTTAGCTGGTTTGAATTTAATTTATTCTTGTTGGATTATTTGGTAATCGCGTTGCGATTTTGTTATGTGTTGTTTCAGACAGGTCTAATTTATTGAAAACAAATAGATACACGAAGTTCATGTCGAAATTTCTAAAATAAATAAATATTGTTTTGTTTGTGTTGTCACATTTTTACACCGTTGGCTACCCTTAGGTCAATTTGGTGAATCAAATGGGATTATCAGCATGCCCTGAATTATTTATTTGGTTCTATTGATTGGCATATTATCGAATGGCATTCCGCATGTTTCGTGATTTAAATCTTTTCCTTTTAAATAATATTCACGACTCGGGTTTACTCAAATCTGGGGCGTGACACGCTTGGTGTAGTTTTATCGGAATCTTTATGATGTATCTGAATAACATTTAGAGATATCATATTACCAGATGATTTTATTTTTGATCCATACTACACGCATGGTGTTGTTTTATTGGAATATTTATGATGTATCTGAACATCATTTAGTGATATTGTATTACCAGATGATTTCGTTTTTGGTCCGGACTACACCCTTTTGTGTAGTTTTATCGAAATTTTTATGATTTATCTGAACAACATTTAGTGACGTTGTATTACCGTATGATTTGGTTTTTGGTCCGGACTACATAGCTACAATGTAGGTTTACCGAGCTTTAGATGCATGATTAGTAGAGATAAGGTATTGCTCACTAAGCCTTCTGTTTATGTGAAAATAAATTGAAGTTTTAGAAGAATTGAATATGATGGAAATAACTATTTTCTCCCACTCTCTTTTACTGATGTCCGGAGGATCGGCTATCCGGTTGACCATAGCCAGATGATCTAGGGGATGGATATATATAAACACCACTCTACCCATGATCTAGGGTAGGGGCGGTTGTTTGTTAGGTGATGAATAACTTTCCTTATTTTTCGCTTGGTATTTCGTTGGATCATGTCTAGATAATGGAACATACTCTAGTGTATATGGTCATGTCCAACTGATGGGTCAGACTCTAGCCTATATGGTCATTTACAGGTAATGGACCAGACTCTGGCATATAGGGTTATGTACAGGTGATGGATCAGACTCTAACCTATGTGAGGTCGGAACCTGGCAGATGGGCCAAACTCTTCCAAACAGTGGTCCGACTGATATCTAAATTTTAGGGTCAAATATGTGGGTTAAGCACATTCATTAATATGTTCATCAGAGAAGGAGGAGGAGAGAAAGATCGGAGAGAGCGAGAAGGAGGATGAGAGAGAGAAAAGAGATCGACACAGATGAATGGTGTTTTTTATTTTTTTTATTAATTACTAATTGAATTATGTTTTTGATAATGTAACTTTTGTTGGTATGTTTTGTTAATATAATAGCTGAAGGGTATGCTTATGTTAGTCCTTTTTAAAAAATCGAAAAATAATTACGAATACATATGAAAACCCCGATAAATCCATATTTGAGAGATTTGAGCCTGTGTCTGTGGGAAAATTGAGATATCTTGCCCTTTTCCCTATATATTTTCCAGTTAATTAAACCCTAGGCACCTCTTCGAGCAATATATTTTATAAATAATGTCCAATAAGTACCACTTTTAAACTTATATTACTCTTACCTACCTCTATAACTTCATATTCTCTATAGGTACAACTTTTTAATTATTTAATTTATTTACCAAAACGCCATACACATATTTCATAAAAAATGAAAAAAAAACACATCAAATTATATAAAATGCAAAAAATCTCAAAATAAAAAAAATTCCTAAAAAATTGTAAAAATTAAAAAAAATGTATTTTTATAAAAAAAATTACAAAAAAATTTAAAAAAATTATGAAAAATGAAAAAAAATCACATAAAATTATAAAAAATGAAAAAAATCATAAAATATTATAAAAATATAAAAAAATAAAAAAATTATAAAAAATGAAAAAAATCATAAAAAATTATAAAAAAATCACAAAATTATAAAAAAAATTGAAAAAAAAACACTTTTATTAAACTTTATGCACTTTCGACTGTACTAGATGCACTTTCGACTGAACCAGATGCACTTTTAGCTGAACTATATGCACTTTCAGCTGAACCAGATGCACTTTTAGTTGAACAAGATGCAATTTTAGTTGAACCAGATGCACTTTTAGTTGAACCAGATGCAGGTTTTATATAACGATATGCACTTTTGTCTGAACCATATGCACTTTTAGCTGAATCATATGAACTTTCAGCTGAACCATATGCACTTTCAGTTGAAGCAGATGCACTTTTAGTTGAACCATATGCATTTTTAACAGAACTATATGCACTTTGGACTGTACTATATTTATTTTCGACTAGACTATATGCACTTTTAACTTAACTATATTTACTTTCCACTAAATTAGATGCACTTTAAACTGAACCAGATGTACTTTCAGCTGAACCAGATGTATTTTTAGCTGAACTATATGCATACTCACTTTTATTGAACTATATTTATTTTTGACTGAATTGTGTGCACTTTCAACGGAACTAGATGTACTTTCAACTGAATTGAATGCAATTTCGACTCAATTTTATGCATTTTTGACTAACTATGTACACTTTCGACTGAACTATATGCACTTTTATTGAACTATATACGCTTTTGACTGAAATATATGTATTTTTGACTGAAATAGATGCACTTTCAGCTCATTTAGATTAAAAAAGACACATTTTCATGGAAAAACCATTTTTTTGTATAAAAAAAATTCACTTTTCGGTATAAAAAGTTTTATATTGACAAAAAAATTATATATTTTTTGTATTTTTTTAAAAAGTTTATGATTTTTTCATTTTTTTATAATTCTTTTTATTTTTGTAATTTTTGTGATTTTTTTATAATGTTTTGTTATTTTTTTGTGATTTTTGTGATTTTTTATAAGTTTTTGTGATTTTTTATGATTTTTGTGATTTTTTTGTGATTTTTTTTGGTTTTATAGAATTTTGTTGTAATTTAAAACTATTTTTTTGGGTTTGTAGATAGATAAAATATGTATATTATATTTTGCTTTATATTACCATTAGTAAATAAACTAAATAATTAAAAAAGTGGTAACTATGAGGAATATGAAATTATTAAGATATTTAGAAGGAATATAAGTTGGTAAGAGATACTTATATGGAATCCCCCTAAATTTTAAGTCTCCTTACAGAACAAAACCAACTACAACATGCATATTTATTCTTACTGAAGATTAATAATTTAAAATTCAAAAGGAATTTACTTCGGTCGTAAATTAGTAATATTTAATTACCTTAACCTAAAAGACTTCCTAGAAATACATATTTACTTCAATATACTACCTCCTATATTTTGTCTGGCAAATATGAAACAGGTGAACTTTTTATTTATATCGGATGTGCAGTCATGCAACCTGGTCTTTATAAAACCTAATAAAAATTTCAAGTAGGAAGTCTATAGTGACTCTATAGTAAAAATCAACTGTAGCAACAGATGATCATACAAAAAAAAACGTATAGTTATGAGATCCAAAACAATACATATATAACAAGTTGTAATAAAAATAATATATTTGTTACCTAGTGTATCACCAACGTATATAGAATGTTTCTCTAGATGCCCAGCCACGCAAGTCCGAGGTGGAACTCCATCCGGAACTACCGCCGACAATGTGTGTGGTGTCTTGGGCCGAGACAGCCATAAAAACAAGGCTAATTAGCATAGTAAATATAATTGCTGCCATAATCTCGATCTATTAGTGCTGACTAATTAATTACTAGGTATTTAGGTTAAGATATTTAATATCTAGTAAAAATGCGGTTCTTATATTTTGTTTCCTTTTCTTTTTGTCTTTATATATAGTAACACTAGCGGACCTGCCCACCCGATGGGTGTGAATCCAAAAAAAATATATGTAACCCATTATGGTAGAATCTTTGACGAAGGGAGCAACAATTAAATAGTACCTGTAGGAGAGAGAACAAATTCTTCAATTAAAATAAAATGGAATCCAGTTTCAGGAGAGAGGGAGAGAAGAGAGAGAAATAATGATAGTAGTTTATGATTTTAATTATTAAACGTTAGATTAGATAAGAGCAAGAGAAGTTATTTTTTCCTATTTTAAATTTTAAATCATGAAGCAGTTAAGTATTTGCTATTTTTGTAATTTCTATAATTATAGTGGTCTTTTAATTATTAGTTTTTCAAGGCTTCATTAGAGGTTTTCACATTAGAGGTTTTCACATAAAGTAATAGTAATATCATAAATTCCTAGCTTGCATGTTTCCATTTTGGGATTTGTAATTCTATGGTAAGATCCCTGGACAATTTAATTAGAACAATTATAGTTTTTTAAATTCCTTGCTTGACTTGTTTCCATTTGAGACTTTGTAATTTTATGGTAATCTTTGAGGACAATTTAACTAGAACAAGACTAAAATTAGATCGTGCATGTCTTAAGACTCACATAGGTCTTAGATATTTTTTAATCAGCAAAAGTTGCATCTAAACCTGTAATTAATGTATCATATAATTCGCTTCTAAGAAGGGGAAGGATATTAGGGTTAGAGATTTTTTCAAGTAAATAATTGTTGGTTCTACGTTTGCATGTTTTCTATATATAATAAATAATCTCATCATGATCACGAAGCATAATAATAAACGATCATGTTCAGACCAGCCTATATAGTGAATACTGAATATAGTAACACATCTAATGATCTAAGATCATAATTTTATGGTTTAATTGATGCAAATATGGCCTTGAATCATGATAATTACTACAATAAGCCAATAACTCTGGGTTTAAGTTAGGTCCAAATACATTTTTATCGTATGAACTATATGCTCGAAAAAATCTCCCGACAAGTTTGATATACTTAATCAACACCTCCAACCTACACGTTACCACATCATAGGACAATAATATAACCAACACAGTCCCAAGTATTATTATGAAAAAGTTTAGAATGACATTGAGATTTACTTTATAAACAACACGTCTCGATGGAGGGAGTCTTTCGAGATCGCACTAAAGGCTTATCAACCTTTTCGTTTGGCCTAACGACTAACTAATTTTTAGGGAATTTCTCAAACGGATTCAACGTCCCTCTTCTTGTTGCACCTTCGAGACGGTATAAAAAGATGTAGTCCGAATCCTTGTCGAAAGCCCGCAGGCACGCATGTGGGCAAGAATGATTTGTTTCTAAAATCTATGGGTTCGATTGCAGTTTTATTGGCCAGGTGAGCCATTACTACTATATTAAGGTAATGAAACATATATCAATGGTAATGTAAGGTCGCACTTAGCGACAATCTGCGTTGCTGCATCAATTCTCAACATGGTAGATAAATAAGATGAGTTAACCCCGCCATCCGGGTAATACTAAGAAAAACAATCATGCATTGCGATTAAATACGCTGAATGAGTAGACATATCAAAAAGGTATAGTTTTCGTAGCTATAATATTCAAGTTTTGAGACGACTAGCAAAATTGCCACTCTTAACAGGAAATTATGATATAAACTTGCAAGGACCACAACTCAATCATTTTATACGGAAACGAGGTTTCCATGGTTGGAAAATAAACATAAATGATTTTTTTTTGTATCACATATATTTTTCTATAAATTTTTAGAGCTTGTTTAATCATGTAAAACTAGTCTTTTATAAACTGCTGCGATTGATTTCAACAAATTCTACGCTATGTCAGTGAGTTTGAAATTCAAGATAAATTGAAAATAAAACATTTAAGTAAAACTTGTTCCAGATAATAGATATATGAGTTAATAATATCATATAAAAAATTTGAATCAAAATTCTAAGCGTAGTATTTTACTTCTAATATTTCATCACATATGTTCTATTTATCATAATAGTCGCTATTATTTTTGTCTGACTTTGAAATTTAATAATTCTCTGATGGAATCTTCAAAATTACAAACTCTATAGTTTTAAAAATGTTGTCATGTGTACTTCAATATACAGAAGCAGCAAAACTTAATTTGAACATTTTGCTTTAATATGCCATAATGGAGAGTATCTACAATGTAGTTCATATCCAGAATTTACACTAACTTTTTTTTATAACCATATCTATGGTATGTAAGCAACTTATAGGCACAAAACTTGCATGTAAATGATATAAAATGCGTGCATGGATGAGAGAAATCTTCCTTCCACGCATTTTATATCAGATTTGTTGAGTAGTGGTTGCGAAAAATAGACTAGAAAGGAGAAACCAAAAACCCGTAATTTAATAGATTTCCCAAAAACAGACGCAACAACTTATTTACGTGAACACGAATGGAGAGCCAAACCTTACAGTACTCCTCACCGCATTCGGACCACCAACCTTATCTCAAAACTAAAGGAACTATATGTATCTTGTTCGTATGTTGTTATGTACGTATGCCAGTAGGAAATTAACATTGACATGACGTGGTGAGTCATGAATTATGAGTGTTGATGGGGCTCAAAGTGGGTTGTACATATAGGTTGGGTTCGGCTTGGGTTGGGGTTGATCATTAGTTTTTTTAATTTTAGTCTTTGATTTTGCACAAACTGTATAATTAACCCTAAATTTTTAGAAAGCAAAAATTTCAGACATTTGTTTAACGGGATTATTGAGGCAATTTCAGACATTTGCTTAACATTTTTAATATTTTATACTAGCGACATCTTTGAACCGGTAAAAACTACAAAAAAAGCTGTCATAGTCTAAACAAACATAATGAATAATTAAACGTTGAATCTAAACTAGTTTGGTATTTTCTTATCAAATATAAAATTATTCTTAATTAAGATCCCCAACTATCTATAATCTTTATTAAGATCCCCAACTTTTTTCCCGATTCTTTTGTCCATTACATAAAACTTATACAATGTAAACCCAAAACTTCCATTCACCAAACAAATAATAATAATAAAAAATAATAATATAATTCTAACAAAAAGTACTTAGAAGATAAAATTCAACTAGATGTTGGTTAATAATTCTGACAAAAAAAAATCTGACAAAAATTAAAACATAACTAACATGGAATGGAAAAACAGAAAACATCATATAAAAATCTAAGAGTAAAAATAGCATGCATAGCTAGATAACCATATTTCCGATCAAGAATGTAGCAGCTAATGGAAACCAAAGCACCAAAGCACTGTTCAATTTCCCGTTAGCCACACTAGGACAAGCGCCATACTCGTGACAGTCATAACCCCCCATCGGGTAATTCGTTGAACCACCTATGGGAGGTGGTGGACTATCGTAAATATCATCTGTTGGGGACGGATAATTACCACCTCTTGGAGACGGATATGACTCACCTTTTGGGGGTGAAAAGTCACCTCCATGTGGAGGGCGTGGGTCGTATACTGGGATGGTTGGGACATCAGTACCAGAGCCAGGGTCAGACCCTGGACCAGACCTTGTGTTGATGGATAATTTCATGCCACCTTGGCAGTGTCCCAGAGTGGGACATATGAAGTATGTTGGGCCTGCTTTGTCGATAGTTATTGTGGTTTTGCCTCCCGAGTGGGAGCTTATGGGGCTATCCGTGTTGCAGTTGTTGTAGTCGTTCTCTGTGACCACTGCGACAGCATGGGTCGGGCTGTACTTGAACACTGCACGTCGAGTTTTGCAAAATAATTAATAAAATGTTCGAATAATCTTATTTATATATATAGTACTGAATCTACTGATGACTTGAAAATAGAAGACGTGGGTTAAATTTTGAAGGAGAGACATTTAATTCGTGTTCCTTGGTGGCTTTACAGACTTACAATACTTGCATAAGAAGATACTCAAATTGATCAATAAGGAGCTGTGTATTACATATTGCTGCTGCTTGATGATCATTTAAATTGACTCGAACATGCTTTTATGATTCCCAAGAAGTATTAATGTTTCTTAAGTGGTTAATTTTTATAACACTTGATTGTATTTAGTTTGATTGATGTTTATTCCTGCTATTGAGGTTTTTGTTTCTAAGAAAGGTTTTATACTATGTCTCTTTTGAGCAAATTTTGGTAGTCATTTTATCGCTCTTTTGATCACTTTGATCAGGCTATAAGGGGTGATATAAGGTGGGGAGATATAAGGAGAAAAAAGTGTTTAAAATGGACACAAATTTTGCTCTTTTATAGTTCAAGGTTAAATTTTTTGTTTAGTCTCTTTTTCTCGGATGAGCCTATATATTCTCATCTAATTCAGTTTGTATGTTATGTATTCGTTTTTTACCGGACTTTAGCCGGATGACCAATACGGGGGCCTGACACATGTTAAAACTATTGCTATTGTTTTATTTTAATAACAATGGTCCTTTATTAAAAAGAAAAGAAAAGAAGACTTACAATACAACCATATTGCTGGTTTCAGGCTATTGTAGCTGTAATTATCTTCTACTAACAAACTTTATGAAAGTTTATTTACAACATAAACTACAACATCTATATTGTTGTAGGATATTATTGGGTCTATCTTGGACTTTCCTAGCATATGTAACTCTACCCTCTATTATATAAAGAGGGCCAGAGGTCTCTTGATGTATCTCTCTACAATCATATTAATGAATAAACACTTCGTCTGTTGTTTCTCCTATCTCTCTCTATATCTATACATATCTCTATATATCTATATAACGAGCTAATATGTCACACAACACGTTATCGGCACTTTGCTCCCGGAGACTAGCTTATACGCTCGCGGATATTGGAAATTTTGGATAAACACACGGATATTGAGTATTTACAAACCTCCGGGTTTAATTGGATTATTGTTATATCGATCTTCACCAACATACCGTGCGTAAGGTATCGATTTTTTTTTTCCTCCTCCAAAACTCAGTTAATTCCGTAACACTGTATGATGCCTGTAGTATATACGTGTTCGAATTAATTATAATTGCATGTATTGTTTGGAATTAAATCCCACTGCCACACCTAAAGTATATGTTCTGCCTAGTATAAAAGAAAATCCTTTTTACAGCTACTGCCATGATTATATATGTTCTGGTAAAGTAACAAATAATACTAGCCACTACCATGTCATCTACTTAAATTTGTAAATTGAAATTGAAACTTCATGCTACTGCTACTGCCATCATCAAGGCACTGGGTAGATTCCTGCGTAGGTTTTTTTAAAATAAAAATAAAAAAATTCTTATGCTACTGGTACTGAGTACATGCATACATAATCAAGGTTCTTAAACTATTAATGATCTAATTGTAAAACATGTATTAATTTTTCGGATTAAATCTGAAAAAAACTGAAACGTATGTACTGAATTGTAATTCTCTGAAAGCTGTAAAATTACTCAAGGACTAAACTGAAACTTGTCTGAAATTCTGGACTGTATATGTAATAATGCTGTAAATAGATATATAGTTTGCTGTAAATTACACGCATGGTCCTGTAGTATAATACTTATACGAAAACAGTACATATGGTTGATAAGATATATTTGGTAAATATACACACACATGCATATAATTTTTTTTATTAAAAGGCAAACGGAAAAAAAAATTGCATGTAAATTGAATTGATTATGTTAGAATCTTCATGTATTGATTGATAATCTTAAATTGATTTGATTTGATATGTTAGAATCTTCATGAATTGATTGATAATCTTAAATAGATTTGACTTGATATGTTAAAATCTTCATGGATTGATTGATAATATTAAATTGATTTGATTTGATATGTTAGAATCTTCATGATTTGATTGATAATCTTACTTAGATTTGATTTGATATGTTAGAATCTTTATGGATAGATTGATAATCTTAAATAGATTTGATTTGATATGTTAGAATCTTTATAGATTGATTGATAATCTTAAATTGATTTGTTTATAACACCAAATCTACTGTATGATTAGATAGATCCTAAAATATATTTACTGCATGTTTATATATATATGGTTAATATAGACAGGTACAATCTATATTTAATTTATTGCCATGTTTATGATATGATAATTTGCGAAATCATATATTTTCACATTTAAGTTGGAAAAATTATGAACCTTCCCCAACTAGGCTCACCTATTTGGATACGATGTCTAGGAAAGATATAGGCGGAAGTCGATATCCTAATGAGGTCGGGTTTTAAGTGGCATTCGTGCCCTCCACCCTCACCGTCTTTCCTGGTCGTTTTTCAAGTAGAGCTACCGAAAGGGGTTGACTAAATAATAATTTCCCCGAGTGTGTTTATATAGTGATGTATGTTTCGCCGAATTGGTGTTTCAGTATCGACCCGTCGTTCGATCAATGAAAACCGATTCACATGAGAAGCAAAACTAATGTTTTCGAACATGTCGTTTCGAAAAAAAAGTTTGTGCTTGTGCAAACCATAAACATATAAACCAGTCGTTTTATATGATAAATAATCCAGAACTCCCAACACATGTTGGATGCCATCTATGATGAGAAAATTCGCAAAACATACTTGCGAAATGACTGTTTAGACGTGATGTTATTCCGTCACCACATGTTAGTCACCCTGATGTGTGAAAATTTGATGCCCAAAATTTTTTTTTGGATGCCATCTTTGATGAGTAAAACACGAGTTTGTTGTTACCCTCGAGATGAATGCTAAGGCGTTGATTTTATTTCGTCGCCACATTTGAGACGTGATAACGTCTATGGTGAACAAATGTCTGAAATTGACATATTGGAGCTATCCTTCACCAAAATACTAGCTTGGAAATTGTATTCCATAAGCAGTATCGTGAATTTATATTCACCATGTTCCTTTATCGCCCATCTGTTATTGGATAAGAAAATTACCCCGGTGAGTAGTTTTAATCCTATTGGGTCAATGGCGAATTGTTTGCCTGATATTAATGCTCTTCGTGTACATTTTTTTTCACGAATCGAGAACCGAGACAAGTGTTATTTGTCTCGAACTGTCACGATCCCGATGAATCGCTTAGCCAATCGTCGAAATCGAAACCTGTGGCTCCAAGACAGTAATTGAAAGGAACAATATGGCCCGTTGTCACAAAACAAGAGATAATGCTCAAGTAGCCAACTCTATGCTATATAGACAAAGGTCATGCACGGTTACTCCTTAAATAGTTCACAACTATTATAAAGGTGGAAAAACCGATGCTAATGTGGTTAAAGCTAACTGAAAGTAAACTCTTGAGACCCCCGATTTTGTGGCTCAAATGAGGTTGATACCTTTCTTTATAGATTTTGATAAATCATTGAGCCATTTTTTCGCTCATCTGGATTATGTTTTCCATTTGGATTATTATTTTTCCATTTGGACCATACTTTTGGATTATGGTTTGCCTGTTTATGAAATTTCCCGAAATAATTTAAAGTGTTTATTGAGCAAATTCTTTTGACAAATGTGACCAAACTTTAAATTATGAAATTTTAGGCAATACTTGTGGTGTAGTTGGTTTTCTAGAAATAGTGGGTAACAGTGTACCACATAATTTCACCAACTACTTGCCTAAAAGTGTACTCAGTGACAGCGATTCTGGACCTGTCGTTCCAAATCGAAATCTTTGGTAAAGCCAAATTGATTTGTCAAATATGAGGCGTTATACTCCTATAGGTCCTGTCGTACCTTGTTGAGTTATAAAATATTCGAGAAAACCAGTGTTACCTGGTAATAGCTCATGAAAGAATTGAAATTTCTTTACATAGTCTCCATTCAATACGACCACAAGCATATTTTAGAGGAGTTGAAATGTCTTTCAAGTGGTTGCTATCACATTCTTTAAAGCGTTTAAAGTTTCCTTATCATTTCGCCTGTCGTCGAATGATAAAGAATTTAAATGCTAAGACATGATTGTCTTTACTATCATTCGCCTGTCGTCGATTGATAAGAGCATTTTGATATTGTGGCATTGACCGGATTAGATATTCCCGGGTCAAAAGACGATGCTTGATTTATAATCGCATCGCATTTGGATTCTCTTTGAGGATATATTTCGTGATTAATCCGAAATTCATGCCACTAATGCTCACTTTGAAAGACTAGTATGTGTAAAGATCACGAAATGAACTCGTAGATTTCTTGCAAAGAATTGAAGGAGTTATTGTGGACTTATCCAACCATAAGACGGACCATAAATATAAATGGTTATGGTTGATGCATCGACAATAAGGTCACATGATTATTGTTGTCCACAGAAATGCAGCACTTTCCAAACTATTAGCCCTATCATTAAGTTGATGGCTCATGATTCGGATTATCCTGAAAAGTCTAGTCGACTTGATAATTCCGAAGAGTAATAATCGAAATTTCGATTTGAATTACTTGAATTTGGAAATTGAAATTGAACATCCTGTCGATTATGTTCAGACCCAAATGGACTCACGGAAAGTTTGATGATGCTACTGCAAATGATTGCACGCATTTCTTGGTTTTGCGCACCAAGATTTATATTTTCGTGTGGGGTTATGCTATTTTGCTGCATTGGTCCGTTATGAGGCCCATAGACACTCAAACACCATATGCGTACCAGCTGGTTACTGGTTATGAGCCAGAAGTCTCATATTAACGCGTGTTTAGAGTGATTAATTAATATTTTGATTGAGCCGCTCTAGCTTTCAAAATATGGACCTCTGAAGGGGAGATAAGTCGATTATGAATCTCCTGCCTATCATTTGATAGAGTAACCTTGGCAAGCGATATCTTTACCGCATGATATGCGAAAGTGACATCGCTAAGACTGTTCTCCCCGTCGTTAGGGGGAGATTTGCACGTTACCGTTGATAAGGAACGACGTGAAATAACGTGACATGACCCACTCAGTCTTAGCTTGATCCCCAAAACTGTACTTAGTGATAAGTAAGTGCATAGACTCCCTCAAGTCTAACTAAATGCCAAACGCATTTAATGACTTTATGATATGTCACGAGATCATTTATACCTGCTGCAAAATGCTTGCAAGGATAGACGTCCCTGTCGGACGCCGTGTTCCTGTCGTAACACATTGCTTTGGCCGAACCCGCCAAGCAAACGACGCTGCCGTCGGCCGTCAGTCTGTCATCCTTCCCAAGATATGAGGAAGTTGACCGGTTCTTAATTCGTTCAGCCCCAGAGGTGGTGAACTGAAACTCGTTTGTCGCACGAGATTATAAAGGATCAAGGAGATGTGTGATTTCCTCCTCATCCTAAGAATCTCGAAATATCGGTCGATCATGATATCTTAGACGATATTGAAGCGAAACGAGACTGTCATTGATTACTTGTTCATATATTCGGTGACGACTGATAATATGAACAAATTATGACAGGGAACCATGTACCGTTGCCTGAAGTCAACGGAGAATA
Source organism: Primula vulgaris (assembly GCA_963920805.1). Taxonomy (NCBI): domain Eukaryota; kingdom Viridiplantae; phylum Streptophyta; class Magnoliopsida; order Ericales; family Primulaceae; genus Primula; species Primula vulgaris. The sequence continues at coordinate 26,301,821 of OY987214.1, read as the reverse complement.
GACTGTACTAATGGAAACTTGCAATCCAAGTAGACTCCTTAGCGAAAGTGTGTTCGGACCTGTAGCTCCAACACCACCAATGTTAAACGAGTTCGTTTATTTGGTTATTCGTAAGGAAAATTGATGAGAATAATGAGATTGTAGAATGCTCGCCTAGTAGCGCAAGGCTTCTCTCACACCTTGGAATTGATTACGAGATGGTTGATTTCCTCGTAATGGACGTTATAACAGTCCCCTACTTTATCAGTTTAGTAGTTTCCGAAAAACTGATTATGCAGCATGCAATTGTGGTCACGGTTTTATCTCTATGGGGATTTAGACAAAGAGATATAGATGAAGGTCCCTGTGTGACTTCATGTACTTGAATCAAGTAGTTCCTGACCACGGAACACGATCTCAATTGACTGAGACGTTTACTATATGGATTAATATAATCCGAGCGGATGTGGTATACCGCCTAAGTGAGTACTTGATCAGCTTGGGATACTTGAACAAGTATTTAAGTGAGTACTGGTTTTGTCCCACACTGGATTTTCCGGCCCTAAGGTTTTTATGTGTTTAGCACTGCGAATGAACTCGATTCACATCGACAGCATGAAGACGAAGAAATCAAGACGTCCAAAGGGGGAGTGTTGTAGGATATTATTGGGTCTATCTTGGGCTTTCCTAGCATATGTAACTCTACCCTCTATTATATAAAGAGGGCCAGAGGTCTCTTGATGTATCTCTCTACAATCATATTAATGAATAAACACTTCGTCTGTTGTTTCTCCTATCTCTCTGTATATCTATACATATCTCTATATATCTATATAACGAGCTAATATGTCACACAACATATATATTATAAACTGATTAATAAAAATCTAACTAACATATTACTCTGCCCGACTTGGGCTAATGTGATAAATTAATTACTAAATCAATTATTTAGCAAGTCGATCTCGAAATTAAAAAGTTCGTCCCCATACTATTAAATATTAATAGAGATTCTAGATTGTTAGTATATCTACATCACTTTACATAAATACAAAAGATACGTGTCTGTGGAAAAATTGAGATAAGCAATAGATAACAATACGACCAGTTGCAGATTAAAAAAATAAAAAATTACGACCAGTTGCCTTTTTTTTCTTCTTAAATATATTTCCAGTTAAAACCTAGACACCTCTTCGAGTAAAAATATTTAAGGCTCCTTTCAGAAAAATCAACTACAACATGAATGTTTATTCTTACTGGAGATTGATTATTTAAAATTCAAAAAGAACTTCAGGTCGCAAATTAGTAACTATTATTTCACTATCTTAATCTAAAAAACTCCCTAGAAGTACATAATCACTTCAATACACTACCTCCTATATTTGTTTGCCAATATGAAAGAACTGAACTTTTATTTATCTCGCATGCAAGCTAGTATTCAGAAAACCTATTAAAAAAAATTAAATTGGAAGTCTATACTAAACAATTAACTGGAAACGCCATTCCCAACCTTCTAACAGTTGTAATGAAAAGAATAACGTTAACACATATACACAATAAGTTGTAATGAAAAGAATTATATTTGTTACCGAGTGTATCACCAACGGTGAATGTTTTTCTGGAAGCCCAGCCTCGTATGTCCGAGGTGGGACTCCATCCAGAACTACCGCCGACAATGTGTGTGGTGGCTTGGACCGAGACAACCATCAAAACAAGGCTAATTACCAGAGAAAATATAATTGCTGCCATAATATCTATTAGTGCTTAGGTAATTTAGGTTTAGATATTTTTCTAACAACTCTGTGGCCTTATATATATATAGAGGGAGGGATGGAGAATATCTAGTAATTATGTAGTTCTTATATTTTGTTTCCTTTTCTTTTTTCTCTCCTTATATATAATTTAGACCTTGTCTTATCTTAGAACATTTTCTAATCAGCAAAAGTTACATAACCTGTAATTAATGCATCAAATAATTCGCTTTTAAGAAGGGGGAAAAGATATTAGATAAATAAATTACGTTAAGGAAGCACATGCTAGAACAAATCACCAAAGCACTAGTTAAGGAAGCATATAACTAGTCGAGGCGCCAAAGGCTTGCGCCAAGGTGATCCGTTGTCTTTCCATATTTTCGTTATTTGTATGAACCTTCTTTCGTTAATTCTTAAATAAATTAGGTTAGATAGAGGCTTTAAATACCATTGGAGATGTAAAGATCAACAAATCACCCATATTTGTTTCGCTGATGATCTTATGATTTTCTCGAAATCTAATGTTAATTCGGCTAATATATTAAATTAAGAAGGTTCTAGATACTTTTTGGTAATTCTCGGGGTTAACTCCTAACCCGGATAAAAGTCACGTCTTCATCGCCAGAGTCGATCCCGTTACCCGCGGCAATATCATTGGGTTGTTTGGCTTTGTCGAGGGGTTTTTACCTATCACGTACCTCAGAGTCCCTCTTTTAACGTCTTCTCTCTCCTTCGGTGATTGTCCTTAGTCGACCGCATAACTAGTCGAGTTTCTTCTTACACGGGTAAGCTTCCAGCCTATGCCGGTAGACTTCAACTCATTAGATCCGTCCTTTTAGCGATGCAATCTTATTGGCGTTCTCATTTTATTCTTCCGGTAAAAGTTATTGACGATGTTGAAGTTATAATCCGACGGTTTCTTTGGAGTGGTCCGGATCTTAAGCGATTTGGGGCTAAGGTTGCTTGGTCTAATGTTACTCTTCCGTTTTTGGAAGATGGTCTAAATATTAAAAAGTTGAAGGAATTGAATAAAACTTTAATGGGTAAAAACATTTGGGTTTTATTGTGTCCGGATATCGTTTCTCTTTGGAAGAGATTGGCCGTGACTCATCTTATTCGAGGCGGAGATTTTTAGTCTATGTCCATTCCTTCAAGGTGCTCGTGGACATGGCGTAAGCTTTTGCAATTAAGAGAGACTTTTCGAGACCACTTTTATGTTGCCGTCGGTAATGCGCCCGTTGCCCACCGTCGGTTACACGGTTAAATCGGCATATAGAGCTATTCGGATCTGTAAACCGATAAAGCGTTGCACTCGGTTTGTTTGGGCTCGTAATGTTCCCCCAAGATGTAGGTTTATCCTTTGGCTAACTTGTCTAAACCGTCTATCTACTCTTGATCGTTTACAAAGAATGGAGTTGGTACAAGTGAACCGATACGAGTTTTGTTACCATCATTTCGATACAAGAGACCACCTCTTCTTTGAGTGTTCTTTCTCTCGGAGTATTTGGCGTATTATCCTATCAAATTCCGGTTTGGTAGCGCAAAATGGACCTTAGAGTTTTTGGCTAAAATGGGCTAACGCTCACTTCAAAGGAAACACGGTGTCCGACTCGTTAATTGGTATCATTATCGCTTCTACGGTCTATTGTATATGGCGTGAAAGGAATGCTAGATTGTATCGAGAAATTAAATCCACTCGCGGAAATATTAGCAATCAGATTGGGGTGTTTGTTATGAGTAGCTTGAATAAATTCAAAAATGTAAAAAATAATTCTAAAAATAAGTTTATTTGTAATGCTCAGAGGTTAGGCCCATCATTCCTTCGATGAGACGCTTTCTCTTCTACGATTTTGTTGTAGCCTCCAGACATTATTCGAGCCTTTGGCTTTATATATACACTTAATCTCAAAATAAAAATATTAGGGACTGAGTTCTTTAAAGTAAATAAATGTTGGTTCTACGTTTGCATGCATGTTTTCCATATAATATTATTATTATGATCACGAAGCATATAATTAATGTTGGATAGATTCAGGCAAAGCATATAATGAATATGCTAACATCTGGGCAACAATTGCAGGCAGATTTAAGATCTATGACGGGTACGTGGGGCTCACATGCGTTGACTATGGCGAAAGCGTGGATGATCGGGAGTAGGGATGATAATGGATGATAATGAAGCAAAAGGAGACGAAAACAGTCAATTTGATTTACGTTTCGTTTAGCTTTTGAGTTTTTCGTTATCGTTTCATTTCGTTTAGTAATGAACGAAAACGAAACGAGATTTTAACGAAAACAACACGAATTTTTCAGCTCATTCACATCCTTATTAATTTATAAGTAATTTAGTAACTATAAATTTATTACGTGAACGAGTATGTTACACGTAATGCTACTTACACTTCAACTTATATATTGTTGAACTTAGAATTCAATAATGATTTTGATTATAACTTTGATTATGTCTTTAATGATTTTACGATTTCGATGATATAATGCTTGTCTTGTACAAAAAGAGAAAACTTATATTTCAGGTATTTAAAATGATAGAGCATTCGATAACGAAGCCAACGGTTCAAGCGGAACCAAAATCGGAGCTAAAACGAAGAAGATACAAGCTTTCGAAAAAGACCGAAAAACTGCCAGAAGAACAACGACCGATCGACTGGACAAAAACGACCGATCGTTTTTGGTCCAAATTCTTCCAGTGAGCTCACAATAAAAACGACCGATCGTTTCTCATAAAACGACCGATCGACTTTAGAAAACGACCGATCGTTTTCTGCAGATTTCGAAAACAGCTTTTCAGCTTATTCTGGAAAGTTGCTTAAAACCTGTGGATAAAACTGCCAACCACTACCAACGGTCATATACAGAAAAAACAGACTTTGGTGACCATATAAACCACCCCAATTCACTTTCCAAATTCATCAATTTTCATCTATTCTTAACCTATCATCATCCTTCAACCTCTATATATACAAAACCCAAAAATCACCATTTTGGTGAAATAATTCGAAAAAGAGGGAAATTGAAGAAAAAGCAATTCGAGCTCAACCAAAGATCAAACATTATCAAAACCACAAATTAGCTTATTTAGAAGCAATCAAGTTGTGGGTGTTGTTTCAATTTTTGATAAATTGTAAAGAGTGTTTTATAAACTCATTTGTGAGTGAGTGATCGGGTAGAGGCTTTGTAAGCAATTGAAGCTTAAAAGCTCTATGTATTTTCATTCGGGACACTCATAGAGTGAGAGGGAGCTTAATCGGTCGATTAGCTCGTTAGGATTGTAATATCCGGAAAACGATTTTTTAGTGAAATACTCGGTAGTACCGAGGAGAGGACGTAGGCCGTTTGCCGAACCTCTATAAATCACGGTGTCATTTTCTTTCCCTTAACTTTTACTTTCCGTAACTTTTTATTGCTTATTTTCTTGCTTGCGTTTATGTATTCTAGCTTGTTATTAACTTTATTAAACGCTTAAGCTTAGAATAGCAAAAAGTTGGGTTGTTAGTTGTACTTAAGTTTAATTAGGCGAAAAACGCTACAACCTTATTCACCCCCCCTCTAAGGTTTAGCCGAACCGGGGCCAACATATATATAATGAGTTTTAAATTCATATTACTTGTTGTGAGTCTTATTAGCTCAGTATATATATTATATAGGAGACATAGAGAGAACATAGAGAGAGGGAACATTATGTCTTTATTAATCAGAATGTGTATGAATGAATGTGAAATATAAGACCCATAACCCTTTTTATATAGATAGAGGGGTAGGATTACAAGCCCAATTGAGCCCATAAAGTACAAGCCCAAGAGTCCAATTATATCCTACAACACTTCCCATTTGGACGTCTTGAATTCTTCGTCTTCATGCAGTCGATCTGAGTCGAGTTCATTCGCAGTGCTAAACACATAAAAACCTTAGAGACGGAAAAGGCAGTGTGGGACAAAACCGGTAACTAGGAGAAACTGTGTAGCCGAATGATATAGGCCGAAATATCATGTAAGTAACTAACCACAAAACAGTGTGTCTCATCAAAACCTTGCCAGAGCAAACCCAATAGGAAAATCTCTAATCGAAGGAAAAAAGAGTGCAACAATGGTAGTAGTAGGGATCAATCACAAAACAGGTGCCTCATCAAAACCTTGCTAGAGTAAACCCAGTGGGAAAAAATCTCTAGTCGAAGGACAAAAGAGTACACAGTGGTAAGAAGTATACAACAGGATACTCCCCCTAATTTCGGCAATCTTAAGTGAGATATGATGGGAACGTGTCTCGCTAAAAACCTTGTCAAGGAAAACCCAGTGGGAAAAAACCTTGGTCTAAGGACAAAAAGAGTACACGAGCATGCGACTGGATGCTCGCCCTCACTTGCACATGACAGGGTGCTAGAATTTCGACTAAGCAGTAATTAGTGCAATAAGCATTCACCTGGATTCTTCCCCTCACTTGCACACGACTGAGTGCAATGATTTCATATTCGAACAAAGAGTACGAGCATTCGACTGTATGCCTCATTTACTTGCACATGACTGTATGCAAGAAAATATAACGTGGAATAAAACGAGCATTCGACACGATGATTTTAAACTTCATATGTGAAGATTTATTTCGGCAAGAAATGCTAAATAGCATAATCTAATCATGTCTCTCTTGATCAATAACAACAAGTTGTCCTCAAATAAGACAAGTGTTTTATCTGGATCGTGAGACAGAACATATATAATTCAAATATGGCTAATACGAGCTCGAAGCCATATACACTCTCTAGTCGTCTCATAGAGCACGAGTAGATCAGAATGATTCGTTTGGAGTCATTCTAAGACCTCCAAGATATTGTCTTATTCCTAATGGTAAAGACAGACCATGTTAGGAATATCCCTTATACGGGTCTGATAAGTAACCGACATCGGTATAACCCAAAAAGGATTGCGTTAATTCGAGTACCGAAGGGGGTAGGTACACTCGATGACGTAAATGGGATAAACTAGCCCACTTCCAAAATTAACATAAGGTAAGGGAATGTGTCTTTAGTGCCATTTCGAAGACAGCGTGTTAGCACGATGCTGAGTCGAGATATAACATTCACAGTTTACTTATAATTCATAAAACTTGATTACAGTTTATTTGACACTTGCATTGTTTTTTTATTAAATTAACACTTATAATATTTTTTGACGCAATTTTTGATTGTTATCTTTTGAAACTATTAATTTAAGAGTTAATACCACTTTCAAAAATAGTTAGTGCAAATTAGTAGCCCTTGTCAATATATACATAAACCCAACACATTTGGCCCAAATAAAAAAAATGTAAAAAAAATAAAATAAAATTCAGAAAAAATAAAAAAATCCAGAAAATTTAGAAACTTATAAAATATGTAAAAAAAAATGAAAAAATCAAAAATTGAAAAAAAATCAAAAAATTTAAAAAAAATCCAGAAAACATAGAAAAATTGAAAAAAAAATTATAATTTTTTTTTTTTTTTACAAAAATCTAAAAAATATATATAAAAATAATACAAGTTTTTGACAATCTAATATAATTTTTCTTTGACAATCTAATACAATTTTTAATAATGTAATAGATAATCTAATTCAATTTTTATAACAATCTAATTCAATTTTTATAACAATCTAATTCAATTTTTTTGACAATCTAATACAAAAATTTTAATAATATAATTCAAGTTTTTTGACAGTTTAATAAACAATCTAAGCAGATTTTCTTAATGATCTAAAGTTATTTAGGTAACAAGTGTTTGATTTTTTGCAAACAGGTACTCGTCACTCACAGATGCACTCCGTCGTATTTGATCGGGAGAGGGGCTTGCGAGATTGAAAGGATAGAAAGAGAAAGACGATGGTAGCGGTGGGAGATAAGACGATGGTGGCGACGGAGATCATACGACGGTGGCGGCAGAGGCGGAGACTAGACAACGGAGGCGGCGAGACCAACGATGTTGATCATATCACGTATATACATACATATATATATATATATATCAATATATATATAGATCTATGTATATATATTTCTTATTTTATAAACAACTGAGATGATGATGATGTATACATATATATATCTGCATATATAGATCTGAGCGTATATATGTCTCCCACATCTCCCACAACATATATATCTCTCTATAAATAAAAAGACACATATGATGGTATATATATATATATATCTCCGGCAACGGCGGAGCTCCGGTTAATTCGTGGTGCGGTGATGTGTATTATTTTAGAGAGATCGATATATATATATATATATATATATATATATATATATATATATATATTATTTTTTATGATTGTGTATCTCAGATCTGATAGGGTGTTTTGGGAGCTAATTTTTAGAGAAAAAGAACAATGAGTTATGAATCAAAATAGAATTAGACCTCTGTGTATATTGTAAGGTGGTGGTACCAATATCAAATTAAAATGGTTCAAAATGTATTTTATGCTAATAAAAGTTCCAAGTGGTATTAAAACCTAAAAATTATCTTAAAGTGGTACTAACTCTAATTATTTCATATTTTTCCTCATGAAACCCACATTCATTTTAAAAAAAATGTTAATTTTATTTGATACGATGCAATTTTACGTCTCATTAAGAACAAGGCCACCAGCTAGCCAGCTTAATGGTAAAGTAACAAGATAATTTTTTTAAAAAAGTAGTAAGTTTAATTTCCAAATTAAAACCAAAAAAATGTCTACTTAAAAGTTATTCCAGCAAAACACCAAAGCCAGTAGAAATACGTTTTCAAGTATTTGAAATGAGTCAGACTTACACGGTACGACAAAATTTAAAATATAAATCAATTAATTAAGAACCTCGCAAATTTAAAGGAACCAATCGACATATGTTCATTCACCACAACCTTTACAGATTAATAATCGATGAATCAATAACCTATCTAAAATTTTCCGGTCTCAATTTGGGCTAATATGCTAAATAGACGTACCAATTATCTAATAAACTCATATTTTAGGTTGCATACCATACTCCATCTGCTCATGTTAATTATTCTCTACAAATCCAAATACAATTTTGACACGACAAAAAAAATAAAAAATTACGGAAATAAATGTGCCATTTCGACAATTTTAATTCGAGTTAATATAAATCCGGTCGCATACTACATATCAATAAAATAAAAGTGTTATTTCGACGATTTTAATTCAGGTTAAAAGTTGAAATAAATCCGATGGCATAACATAAGTAAATTGATCCGTATCGTGTTTCAGTTTAGTTGTGTGTATTGTAAGTTGGTTTGATCCGGTTTATTAACGATCGAAGCAGCGGAAGTTAGGTAAGACTATCGGGAAAACGTAACACATAAAATTCACAATTATGATTTATTAAAATTTTAATTATACACTTTCACTAAAAACATGTTAAAAACTTGATTTGTCAGTTTTTTTTTACTAAAATATTGTATTTTATGTAAAATTTGTTGGAAAATAGACTAAATCTACCCCCACCCCAGGCTTTGTTCTCCGATTCACCGTAACCGACTCTCTCTCTCTCTCTCTCTCTCTCTTACGAAGGCAATAAACCCCCCCACATTAACAAATTCATCACAAAATAAAATAAAAACAGATCAAAAACCAAGAAAATGACTCAATGAGCATTATCACCAGAGAGATCTAAATAGAAAGAATATAATAATAAAAGAGAAAGAATAAAGTAGAAAATGTCTAGTGGTGGTGAGAGGGTGTTTGAGTATATGGTGGTGTGTGGGTTAGGACCTGAGATCCGAACGCTAGATGGAAACCGAGGTTATCACGGGACGGGCGTGTTGTATCTACCGTCGTTACTCGATCAGTACCCGACGACTTCTCTCTCTCTCTACCCTCCCCCTCCTCCCCAACTCCCCACCGTACCTACTATCATCCTTATTATTCTTATTATCATTATTGTTAATTTGTTATGAGGGACTGAATCAGGAACTTTAAAGAGGAGGGACTGAAACGCTACTTTTGATTTATGGGGAGGTGGCTGAAATACTACTTTCTTGTTTACTAGTATTAGCATTATTGTTAGTATCATTATAGTTATTAGGGACGGAACCAGGAACTCTTTGAGGGGGGACCGAAACGCTACTTTTGATAAATGTGGGGGCTGAAATGCCACTGTTGATAAATGGGGGGATGAGATACTAATTTCATGTTTACTATAATCATTATTATTATTATTATTATCATTATTGTTATCAGGGACGGAACCAGTAACTTTAAAGAGTAGGGACTGAAACACTACTTTTGTTAAATGGGGGGCTGAAACGCTACTTTTGATTAAGAGGGGGCTGAAACACTAATTTCATCTTTACTATTATCATTATTATTAATATCATTATTGTTATTGTTAGTATCATTACTGAATTTGGTACATGAGCCTTGGGGCTTGTTTGGGAGCATCTTTTTTTGTTGTTGAAAATCGTGCTTATAATAGCTTTACTTGTAATGTAATGTTTATCACCACCTAAATTATTTTTGCTTATAAGTTTTGTTTATACCTAAATTATTGTTATTATTGCTAGCATATTGTATTATTGTTATTATTTTTATGTTATGTCATCTAAAATGATATTTGATAGTAGTTTGGGTTTGTATAAATTTGGGAATTTGACTTTATGGCGCTCGGGGTTTGTTTGGGAGCAGCTTTTTTAGTTGAAAAGCCTGCTTAAAATAGCTGTAATGTAGTGTTCGTCGCAATATTAAACAAAAAACAGATCAAAAACAAAGGAAGAGAAGGAAATGAGCATTATCACCGGAGAGATCTAAATAGAGAGAATAAAATAATAAAAGAGAGGAAAAACAAATGCCATGACCGAAGTTGAGATTAAACATGTTGGTCAAACAAGGTAAGCGGAAATGAATTCTAATGTTCGAGAGTCACCAAAACAAATAAGTTGGCCTATTTTTATTTCTTTCAGCCACCAACAATCATATACTTGGTGCTCTAGCATTTGAAAACTGATCATAGTATCATATCCAACTTAAAATGCTTGTGTTCATAGGCCTTATTAGTTGTAAATATCTCCGGACTCCGATTAGGTCTGGATTGCATAGTCCAATATTCTTTTTTGTAATATTAAGTAAGAAACACAGTCGCACACTAGGATTGGAGTAATTCATCTAGATAGTAATCATAGACAATTAAAAGGGTGATTAACAAAGAGTAACATAGTTCTTTGGCCGTTCAAAATCCTCTCGACCCTCAGCTAATAGTAGTTATAGCCAATAATGCTTTACGATGGCTTGAGTTGAGCCACTTGCCTGCTCATCGTGTACGTGAGGCGGGTATTTATAGTTAGAATTGGGTTTAATTTTGTTCACCGGTTATGATGCAGCAAACCACTTCTTGATCTTAGGATGATCAGCCAACCTTATCTTCTGATAAATAATACTCCTACATTTTTCCTATAACCGCTTAACCAGACTGCATGCCCTTTTCCCATTAGATGGGTTAACCAAGGAGTTTGTCTATATATGGCTGGCTCGAGATTTAGACTTTCAGGTTAGTTATTAAATAATCTATGTTGCTTGTTGTTTCTAGGGACTTGGAACTTTTACTTTGTATATTTGATTCTTATTATATCACTACCCAAAATTTGGAAAGTATCATCTCTATGTACTGTGTTGATTAAGAGTTGAAAGGTTCAAAGTAATAGCAAATAACCTTTAACAGTTTGATATTGTTTAGAGCATACTAGAGGTAAAACATCTCAGGATCGAGATTTATCACTCTTAGAATGGGTTCTTATTTTAATTTCTCATGCTTTGTTAATTTTGGGGTTTTTGAAAGTGGAATTTGAGCGTTTAGTGCATGTATGGATTACCTGATCATGTCCCACCAAACTATGAATGTTATTTGTTTATATCGGGATATGTGAGTTGACCAGTGTAATGAACTGAATACGGAGCAAAATCAAGAGAAGAAGAGCAGAAGTATTAAGATTACAAACAAAGGATTGGACTTAATTGTCGGGGGTAATCTGATAAATGGGGTAATTCATTACAACCAGGATTCATGAACTCTGTGCTATTGGAGTTTTGTTTTCGTTTTCTCTTGGGTTGATTCATACATATAGAGCTTAATAATTTGGAGCTGTCTCGAGCTTATATTAATATTTAGAAAATGTCTGCTTCAATGTTTGGCACTTTAGGCTGTTTTTTCATTTGATTTCTTGTGAATTCGTGTTTTTGGGGATTTGGGGACTTGGAATTGAGCATTTTACTTCATATGTTTGATCCTCCGTTCATATCCCACCTGAAATATGAATAGTGTCTCTGTATATGACAGTTAGTTTGTGGTTTAGGACATGTCACTCCTGTGCTATTGGAGTTATTTTCTGGTTGCTTATCTTTATAGCTTAGAAAATTATATATGAAAATGGTAATTTGCATTTACTTGTCAACCATAAAATGCAGTTGCAGGAGTCAACTGAGTAGAAATATATCTCTTTATATAATAATATAATTATATATAGAGAGATTACTATATAGATACGATGACATGATTTATTTTTGGTAATGTAAGACAATTGGACTGGTAAATGATTATTTTCATTGGTAGGGGTTTTATATTTTTATTTTATTTTATTTAATTGGAGAGGCAGGAGATGCATACTTTTTATTAACATACGCATCACTGCTTTGAATATATATAATAAGTTCCTGAATTACCTTTGGTTGTCTTAAATAGTTGTTTTATAACTCTGTCACCTTGAGTCATTTCATATCTTTCCTGTGCTAACTTAGTACATATGTTGATTGCAGTGTGTATTACCAGCTGGTGTAGAGTTGTATTCGTCAGGGTTCGATGCTAGTGATGTCGCAACCTTTCCACGATGTTATCCCATAGTGTTAACTGGTCAGCACCGGTTTGATATTTTTGTGCAAGCAATTTTCAAAGTTTTGTTCAAAGTTGTGAGAGTACTTTTCCGCTTTTCTTTAATAATGAAAAAGACCTTTGCATTTGTTCTTCGAACCGCGCATTTAAAGGTCGACACCAGCTTACCTTTTCTTTTCTTGACTAAAGCTATTTGACATGGAACTTAGGGCTTTTGGGATCAGCTTTTAAGCAAATGTACTTTGATACTCCGTACACTTCTACTAAAATGCGTTGTAGTAGGAAGAAGGGGACCATTTAAATAGCAGAAGCACCCTCGAGCACCCACCCTCAATTGTTGACCAATATGAAAAAGCCCAACAATTGCAACAAAGTGCCTATCCACAGGCCCAATAAATCATAATGCCCAACTAGGCACAAACGTGACAAACCAGACAAATAAACCACCAAATTGAACCCAAACCCACTCGGATACCATGCAGAGTCCATACACTTGTCACTTAAGGGCATCATAGTAGGAAGGAGGGGGATTTATATAAATAGCACGAGCACTATCAATTATCTATTGATGTGGGACTAATATAACAAACCTTAGCATTCGGTTTTTATAAAACTTGGGTTAATCCAGCTTAATCTTTAACATTTCAGGTAATTAGCACAAATTAAAAAACTTAGCTTTTAGCTGATTAACCAAAAGTATAGTCCAATTTTTAAGTGTAAGCAACCTAATATTTTCACCTTTCCTTCGAGTTAATTCTGCTTTAACATTAACCAGGGTCCTATTGGTTGTTTTTGTCCTTTATCTTTGCATTTTAAACCTAGGCTTTTATAATATAAAAAGTATTCTCTTTTCCGTTTCTAAAAGCTCTCATCTTTTTGTCTTCATGTGGCGTGGCTGCAGAGGGTGATGGATCAAAAATCTATGTTAGCTGCATTGCTTTTCGAGATCCAGTGTGTGAGGATATTATAGAAGCTTATAGAATCCCAAGAGATTCTTTTGCCGACAAATGTATCTGTCTAGTTTCACATTCTCCCAGTTTTCGTGTCCTTAGAGATGCATTGGAGGAATTATTCACACTTTGCTTCTCCCCTCACGGAAGCAGGCATGTTTTTTTGTATATTGGCGATGATGTACACAGACATGTCTTTACTTTCTTATATGCAACAGTTATTTGAATCTATTCTACAAGAGAGATTAGAAATGTTAATGCTTAACCCTGAGTGCAATTTTTGTTAAGGTTTTTGTATTATTAGTTTTAGGGCTTAATATTTGCTTTGATGCTTAACTAGTGATAAGATGCCCCTTGTAGTTGTAGGATTAATAGCTCTTGAGCTGTCATCTATGATGTGTTTGTACAGTGCGAAGCATGAAACGTCACTACGGGATATTTAAATAACTTTAGTTATGTGCCAAGCAATTTTCACACGAGCTTAGATCCTGATAATTACAACTATCATACACTATGATTCTTATTATGTTTTCTTTAATCCAGTAACTTGTGATTGACTAATATGGTGGATGTAGGAAATTTAGGCAATCTCTATTCTCTCCCATATTGGTTTTCCTTTGTCTCTTGATTTGATTTTCTTTTCCTTTGATTACAATATTGCCTTATCTTGGATGATTAGGCGGAAATCTTTAGAACTTTGTCGGTGTCCATGGGTAATTTTTAAATGAACCAGCCTCAGTATTTTCAGCAAGGTTTCTTTCACTATCATGATGACCAATTGTTAATGTTTTCATTTAATAGTATTTTTTTGTTCTTACTGGTCAATGTTTAAAAAAGATTTAAGTGTTTGGTCTCTATCAATTTTGTTAAGAGAAATGTAGGTTGTTAATTTTTCTGCGGAACTTCAAATGCTTGACAACGATACTGATGGGACATAACCAAGATTGTATGATTTCATAGGTTTTTAACAAAACTGTTTTAAGCTGCCCTATACTAGTCCCCCGTATGCAGAAATTTTAGTCCAAAACTGTTTTAGAATAGCAATATTCTCGTGTAATATCATAGTTCTTCGGTTGGTAGATCTTATTTGCTTTCTATGGAACAATTTTCAGCAAGCCATTGTGGGATGTTATTGCCAATCTTGTGATTGCAGTATCTCTGCCTACCTCAGGACAAGACAGAGTTTTATTTTCCATTGAAAAAAGCCTCCTTGCGGTTGAAGTTCCGACAGGGGACGGTCTCCCGCATGCTGATGTAAGTCTCTAAACTATTTTTTGTCCATATATTTTTGGTTAATTGCAATTTTGTACAGCCTGCTATGACGATTGTTGATTTCAGCACAACTCAACTAGCATTTATATTGGTTCATGCACTAGCGTTTCATCTATATTTCATTTAGTACAATCCTTTCACTTTCCCCAAGTTGAATGACATGTGACTCCTAATGGATGTTGCAAGTTGGATGACATGTGACTCGAAATGGATGTTTTCGTTAGAATTTAGTACATTTCTGTACAATCAACTATCACATCCAACTTTGACAGTAATCATAACGGAAGTGTACTAAAGGGAAAAAAGAAAACCTGGTGTATCAATTAGAAAAGTTTTTTACTGGGGGTATACAGTATAACGTGTAATTTACTGTGGCTGTGGTCTTTGCTTTAAAAAAACTATTTTTTAATGCTCAAACATCCTTCGTACCGTCTGCGCGCATTGTCCTGGCATGGGAATGGACTGAAAAATTTACATTTAAAAGATTGGAGCCACAGTTTTTATTTTATATGAATCATTTTTTTTAATGATGCGGTGTATAAAGTGTAATTTACTGTATGGCTGTGGTCTCTTTTCTTTAAAAAATAACTTATTTATTATGCTGGGCATTGTCAAGGCATTGGAATGGACTGTAAAAAGTTACATTTAAAAGATTGGCGCCACAGTTTTGATTATAAATGATTCATATTTTTTGTAATGATGCTTCTCTTCCTCTCATGCAGATATCCTTTCAGCCACTGGTGCAGAGCTTGGACGTGGACAACTTTCTTAAACTTTTCACAGCAGTGTTACTCGAGAGGAGGATTCTGATTCGATCAAATAAGTAATACTCCCTTCTTCTCAAATTAAATGATAGTAGTTCCATTTTGGGATGTCCGAAACAAAATGAAACTTTTCCAAAACAGATTCCTAACACATGATACATTTACTCTATTACCCCCACATTGGAGTCCGTGCACATACAAAAAGTAATAGTTTAACTAATTTAAGAGGCATTTTTGACAAACACATGTGCAATCATCAACTTTTCATAAAAAGTTGGATTCCTCAAGCATCCTTATACGGAGGGAGTAATTTATCTTCTTGCAGTTGAATAGAACATATTACCAACTAGAGAAATCATTTTTTTGCCTAATTTATAATGTATACTTTTATCTCCTGGATGTTGACAACTTCCTTTAACTTCTTCACAGCAAGATATTCTCTTTCCTATGTCCCCTTGCATTTGAAGCCTTTTAATACTTATGAAGGGGGGAATATGGAAAAACTAGGTAGCATGGAAAACGTAATAAAATCATGTTTTCCCATTTATTAGGAATTTTTTTAATTAATTATTGACTGTCTTAGGTCAATGACAAACTGGTTGACATGTGTACATTGATTTTTGGACTTCAGTGTTTTGGTAGCATTTTCTTAAAAGGGGTATTAATAGGAGCCTGCACTAGTTCACTAGATCCATGTCTAGGTAAGGTTGGTGGAACATATGTAATGTTTAAAATGTCCTCGTCATTATTCACTACATGATTCAGTTTTTTACTGTTATATGTACAATGGAATCCATAATAATGAGAGGAGCTATATTTTTTCAAGCTTTACATGTTTTGAATTTGCAATGACTTGCAATAGCTATTCTGATAATTGTTTATTAGGTTTAGTTGCTACCATTGTATAGGTTCAACTGTTTAAGTCGCCATTTTGGAATTAGTTAACAAAATTAATGTGTTTACTATCATAATATAATACCGTTAGTCGTCTTTAACTTTGTTGGAATTGTCCCACATCGTTTAGGCATTGTTAAAGCCAAGCATTAATATAAGCTCCTCTCCTTCCTTACTAATAGGCCTTTTAGTGGGGAATGAATGGGCTTCAACATGGTATCAAAGCCAAGGCTAAGCCGGTTTGTATGATGGGCCACCTCCATCCAATTTGTTGATTGCACTCGTTGGGCTTATCGGAAATTGACCAACCCACGAGTGAGGGGGAGTGTTGGAATTGTCCCACATCGTTTAGGCATTGTTAAAGCCAAGCATTAATATAAGCTCCTCTCCTTCCCTACTAAGAGGCCTTTTAGTAGGGAATGGGCGGGATTCTACAAACCTTAATGCCATGTAATAACTACAAAACCCCTTTCAGGAAAATTGTAATAACTAATAAGATTGTTTAATTTTCTCCCACATCTCATTTGATCTCCAACTGCGTCTTGCAGGTATTCTATTTTAACTCTAGCATCAGAAGCCATGTGCCATTTAATATATCCATTTCGATGGCAGGTATTGGATATTTTTCACTGAACTATATTTTTTGTTATTCTAGAGTAATTTCCTTTTTTGATACTTTTATTAGACTGAAACTTAACTAATTTCAGATGAAAGTGTGGATTAAAACTGTCTGGTGGCATTTGATGTTCTGTAGTATTGACGTAAATAGATATATTCCTTTTGTGATGTTAAAAGGATCGCTATCTAATATTTCTTTTTTGTCTTTTTGTTGGACTGAAGCATGTCTACATTCCATTACTGTTTTTCAGTGGAGTTGACTACATTGATGCCCCCACACCATATATGATGGGACTCCATTCAGGGGTCGACACTACTGGTCTTTCTATGGATGGTGTAAGTTGCTTTTTTTTATCTTTTTCGTAGATACAAATTTACTGTTTATGTCAAATTATTTGTAATATATACTTGTCTGGCTAGTCACGCAAGTTATAGGTTCAATGCCATGTTTCAACAATAATTCAAATAAATCTAACATACTTAGTGTATTGATCTAACATCACGGGTTTAAGTTGTGGAAGCAGCCTCTTGCAGAAATGCAAGGGAAGGCTGTCTGCATCAGGCAGCGGGAACTTTAGCATCGGGTTTGCCCTTTTTTTAGAGTAATGATCTTTGGTGATGGATTTTGTGTTTTCCATATTTTACAAGAATTGCGTACTTATATATAACTTTTGATCATGTTGTAGTCCAGGTGTGAAGTATTATTATAAAGTCATTCTTGTTTGTTTTTTTCAGGGGGTGGGGTTGGGGGGTTGGGGTTGGTTGCGAGGTAAACTTACTATATAAATGATTTCTTGTATGACTAGAGCTTGTTGGTTGCGATATAATTTATGCACCACGTTTCTTTTTTTGTTTGTATAAATTAACTTTGCTTTTTTGTGCTTTCCTTATAACTCCTAGACTGTGTATTGTGTCCATACTATGTGATGCTCCAAACTTGTCTGTTTGTTTCTGCTGCTACCAAAGAAAAATGTTGACTGAGAACCTTTATCCTTTTTTGAATGATTTGCATGAAGAAACTTATATCTAGAAATGAAATAGGTAACCAATTTCTTTTCTGGCATATATGTTTTTGAGGGCTACGTTTACTGTGGGGCAATGCTTATAATTTTCTTTCTGAAAATATAATTAATACAGTATAATTTTAAAGTGAATGATTCTATTTTGTATATATGTAGGTAGTCATTGTTGACATTGACCATAACTGCATCACCACAACTGAGGAAATTCCTCCTATTCCAGAGCCAGAATTGAGCAGATTACGTTCTGACATTATGAAGTTATTGTGTCCAAATGTTGTTGGCATTGACCAACTGAAGGGTAGTTTTGGACGTTCTTCTGAACACTATCCAAGGGGTAGCAGCAAGCCCTGGGGAGTAGACCATGACCTTCAACTCAGGTGATACTACAAGCTATATATTTAGCATTTGGGTTATTAGATTGAATGCTATTGGAGTGGGGGGTAAATGTGATTCTATAACCCTAACTATCATTTTTATAATTTAGTACTCTCAACTTCTATTTATTTTTTATTTAGTATGAAACAGGGTTATTTTAAGTAAACACCCTCAAATGTAAATCGTATATATATTATTATGTATTTAATGTCCTATATTTTAAAATATCGAAGTTAAAGTTTTAATTTATAATAGTAAATATTGATAAAAAGAAACATCATATTTTTCACCCTAATACAATGGCTCTATAAAATTGAAGTATGTAAATTGTAAAGTGACTAACTACCCCGACATATGGATGAAAAAAAAGGTGTAGTTGAGGGTACTAATTCAAAAAAAGAAAGAAAGTTGGAGGTATCAAATCATGGAAAAGCTAAAGAAGAGTGTACTAATTAAAAAAAACTTATTGGGGTATAAAATTGAAATTGTTGATTGGTTGAGTTACTTCTTCTGTGTACTTTAGAAGTTTGTATGTAAGATTGACAAGTGAATGATGGTGATTTTTGGTTCACCTTTCTTGTGTTCTCAAGATCTTATTGAGTTTCATCTCATATTAGATCCTTTTATTTTAACTTTCTCCTTGATTAAGTGGGATATCGTGGGAGATTATTCTTTCTTAGAGCAACATTTTTTTCCCTATCGTATGGCTTTACAACGAATAATGGGTCAAGCGATCATCTTGAGACGTTGTAGCATATCCTGTTAACTACTGTCTCTGTTCCACAAAGATAGTTCACCTTTCCTTTTTCGTATGTCCAAAATTACAGTCCACTTTCCCTGTAAAGGGCATGGCTAATATCTTAACTTCCAATAATATCTGCAAATAATGCCTATCACTACGGTATTACCGTTATAGGGGTATATTGGAAAAACTAATAAGCGTTATTGAATCAAGGGACCGAGGGAACATTAACATCCTTCTGAACCTAGGGAGACCAAATTGAATCAAGCCTATCCGAAGAAAAAGATATAAGCATGTATGGCCATGAAAAGTGGGAATTAAACATTTTTTGAAAATAGAGACCCTATAAGAAAAAGAAAGTTGTGCGCCATTAATTCCTGAACTCTTTCACATAGGCTGTAGCTTCCTCTCCAATCTAAATAAATTTGAAATTGCTATGTTAACAATCACTATTCTCTTCCGTATGTGTTGCCTTTGGCATGATAAGCCTCTGCTACTTTTTTATAGCATTATATTTTTCCTGAGGGGAATTATCCTGGCTTCCCCTATTTGGAGATTCCATGTAACTCTTAATTGTTCCCTCCCCCTCTCCTTTGGGATCCATTAATTCTTTTGCTATTCCTTGGTTTAGGTGTTTTTGAAGGATTTGTTGCTACTAGCGTTCCAATGGAAACCAATATGTAATCTAAAACATCACATTCTAACTAGATGAATGTACTTTCATGCAGGTTTACATTCCTGAAGTTTTTCGCATCAATTTTAGCTGGGTACCGCAATTTCATAGTACGAAATTGACTTCTTTTTTTCTGTAATCTTTTATATGTACGGGTGCCGCAGACCAAAATTCTTAAATATGATTGGTTGTTCTGTTCAGGAAATTACTGCAACTCAGGTATTTAACAATCAAGCATTTTTGAAGAAGCGTTCTCGGTCAACTGATCAGCCATCAGAACCAATGGTAAATACATCATTTGATTATCTTAAAATAAAATTGTGTAAAACTTCATGACAACATTAAGAGAGAGAAGTTATTTATTTATTTATTAAGTCTTCAGTTAAAACTTTCTCACAGTGCATTCTGCGTGCTTATATCGCTGTTTCTGTACGACCTTTTTACTAGTTATTGCCCATTTGTGGTAACTTTTAACAGATCTCCCAGTTTTTAGAGACTCAAGGTTTCATGGATTATCTAGAGAGAGGTTTAGGCTCTGATGAAAATAACAATAATCTTCTTGACAAGTTACAAGATGCGATTGGAAGACATCAGGATCCTTTGTCAATTCTTCCGAAACCTGTAGAAGAACATGAGATCATAACCATATCAGATCCCGGAACGGAAATGTCAGGTACCTAAAGCCTTATTTGGCTGTAGCTTATAAGTTCAGGTTTTTATTTTGTCTAAAACTTGGGCAGCATTCGGTTGACCAGCTTAAGAACCCAGGTGTTTTGAATTTTTGGCCTGAAAAAGCTAGAAGCTTTAAATGGATGAACCTAGCTTTTGGGGGTGTTCGATATTGTCCCACATTCATGGGTTTATGTTTATATATCAGATCCTCTCCTTCCTATCAAACGCCTTTTACTGAGTATGGATAAATTCTATTTTAGTATTAGGGCTATTTTTTGTTGTTTGTTGGGCTCCCTCGTTGTCTAATTTGTTTACACTTGTGGGCATTTGGTCCATTGGGTATTCGTTTGTCTCGGCCCAGAAGTGAGGGGAGTGTTGAATAGTGTCTCACATCGATGGTTTATCGGTTCTAGCCTATGCTTAGAGTTTCTCCCCTTCCTATCATGAGGCCTTTCGGAGGAAATGGATGGACTCTAATAGGGAACTGAACTAGTCCTGTTTTTTTGCTTAAAAGCTGCTGCCAGACAAAACCTAAGTGAACTAAGGCCTATTTGTTACAAGGAAATACAACGGAATACTTGTTCAGTGAAAAACATCAGAAGTTTTAGAAAAGAGCGGTTTGATGATGCGTTATAGATTCTAGTATATAAAAGTAATACTCAATTCCACCTATAAAAGATGTGGAGATGGACAGGATGGTTTATCATGAGAATACGTTTTAGTAGTAAAACATGAAAAATTTGCACTAATAAAGTATCCCATCGTACCAAACTAGAGGGCGCTCTACAGATGTTAAGCATTTTATTTTTGATAATATTTATTCTTTAATGTGGCCACAATGTTGACCAGCTTCCTTTATGTTTGTTTCAGGTGCCAAGTACACTTATGATAGATTTCCTTCAAACATTAGAACAGAAGAGCAAGAAGAAAAGAGGAAGCAGATTCTAACAGCTGCAAGTGGAGCTCTGAGGTAGTAGTTAAATGCACATGTATATATATATATATATATATATATATATATATTCGTAGTGCAGAGCCATGGAATCTTTTTGGATGCTTTGCATTGCAGAAGATTATTTAAACTGTCGCTAACTTAATCTTATCTTTTTTTTAAACCAGTTCAACTCCTGTCCTTTCGAGTAAGGACTCCAAGGCGGAAAGTCTAAGTCCCAGGGAGAGGGCTGTAAGCATTGTGAAATAACTTTAATTTGATGATAAAAAATTCTATTCAATTTTTCTCTTTTAATTGCTGAATTTATATTGTAGGCTGAAAGGGAGCGCATGGTTTTAGACATAAAAGTGAAGCTGCAGGTATGTCCTCCTTTTGTAATCTTGCCTTAGCCACTAGTTCATTAATTTATACCATTGGGAAGCTCAAGTCAATTATTAAGTGGGTAATTGTTGGAATGATAACTAGCCGATTAGAACATAAAAGTTGTAGTGTGCATGTGCTGGTGTCGACCTCTATAATTTATCAAACAGAAATTGGGAAAATCCAAGAGGTTAATGCTGTGTATTTATTGATTTCTTCTATTTTCCACTTTTTATTGAAGTAGTTTGTTTTCTCCACAGTTGTTTCAAAATTGTAGGACTATCCGTGTGAGCTCTTTAAGGATTTTTTTTTATTGGTATTGTACACGTCAAATATGAATTGCTGGAAAAAGTATCATTCTAGCCCAATGGTCCAGTAAACTTGCTGGCAACCTTTATAATTTCTTTAACAGAAATAGAAAAGCCCAAGAGGTTTATGCTGTGTCCTTTTTATTTATTGGAGTAATTTCCTTTCCTCGTAACTCTTTCAAAATTTTAGGACTGTCCTTGTGCGTCTTTAAGGAGATCTTTTATTGGTATCGAAAACGTCAAATATGAATTGCTGGAAAATTTACCCTTCAGATATCCTAATTGACAGATAAAATTTGTTTATTCTGGTTTTTGATAGGGTTTATGGTTGAGGCTTTTGAGACTTGGAGCAACTGATGATCCACTTTCATCTTTTGAATATGGAACAATCCTTGGTAGTGTTTCTATATTGTTTAGTCACACTCACCTTCATGGGCTTTCATTGCGATCAATCCTGTTCCTTGTTAAACTAATATTCCATGTCTAACTGACTTTTGCATTATTTATTTATTTTCGTTGCAGCTTTGATCGAGTCCGATGCAGAGGGGATTGGTGGAAGTGGCTTTGTCGAATGCATAAGGGAGCACATACATTCAGTACGTTAATCGAAAGAAGCATGTTTTCTGAGTTTTAGTTGAAATTTAACTGATGTTACATATACTTTCTTTTTCTCAGGGATGGGTGTGTCAATTAAGTGAGGAGCAGTTCATTGCGGTCAAAGAACTGGTAAACCTTGCTCTCGTTA
This sequence comes from Primula vulgaris, assembly GCA_963920805.1. Lineage (NCBI taxonomy): Eukaryota > Viridiplantae > Streptophyta > Magnoliopsida > Ericales > Primulaceae > Primula > Primula vulgaris. The sequence goes on along the minus strand of OY987214.1, from coordinate 26,278,878 downwards.
GTGTATCATGTTTCACCTGGTCTTCTTTTGATTTTGCTGGGACCACAAATAATAAATTTAATAACAAAGTTTGGGGTTTTTCTGAAGATTTGTCAACTTTTTCACTTGCGATCTTCTTAGGATTGAGTTCTGCTCTAAAAGATGGAAAACACGTTTTACATAAACAGGAGTATACTTCTTCTTGTTCTAATCTGAAAGAGGCTCCTATCTCTGTCATTTCTTCCAAAGATGTAGATAATCTTACTTGGTGATAAATATTTTTTAGGCTTCAGTAAGTATCAGTCATCTGTCTTTTAATCTTTTTATAGCATGTCTTTAATTTTTCATTTTTCTCAATATCGTTCAACAGCTCAAAACTGCTATTACTCGTGCTATCTCAAGGAATGACATGTCAACTGTTCGAGATGCGCTTGAAGTATCTTCGGAAATGTATAAAAAGGATACGAACAATGTGTCCGACTATGTTCAGCGACATCTTCGTTCCCTTTCCATCTGGGAGGAGTTGCGGTAGGGTTTTTTCAATTACTCCTTTTTGCTCCCCTTATTAAGAGAACTTGAACTTGTATAACCATAATAGACAGTATCTTTTTCCCTTTCAGTAGAAATTATTTTCTCGTAAAGAATAACCGCGAGTCCTTTAAATTACAGTTGGCATCATAATCATTTTTGATTTCGTGAGTACAAGTATTGCACTGACATTTATAAGATTCATGTTTAGTAAAATCCAATTTCGCAGATGCATGGATAAGATCCATGGAACTCAATAGATTTGTAACATTGGGTATCTTGAAAATGTTGTATTTGACTAAAATGAAGAACTTTAATTGCATGCTTTTATGAAAATTGCTATGATCGATTGATTTGAAGTAATATAAATGTTAGGAGAATGGGATGCACAATAGATAAAACAAATTTAATTATCAACGGAAAAGTAAACTTACAAATGAAATCCACCTGGAAGTGGCTTGAAGTTGCAAAAAATGAAGTGATGGATGACTAAGCTATTTGAAATGGTTTAAGCTAGCTGCATCAGCTTGCATTATTGTATAGGAGTACGCTGCATGACTGTCGGTTAATAATAATATTTCTTGGAAATAACAATCAAATTTTCTTTACTTAAGTAGCACAAGTGCATAAGAGTATTTCTTTCAATCTGGGCTGGATTACTGAATTTATGGTTTGAATGGATGATGTTTGCTACTTCTGTTGTCAAATGTGCTGATTGTTGCTACAATGCTATTACATGAAAAATTGTGGTACTAAATATGTTTTCTACGTCTTCCTTTATATGACAAAATTTTGCTTAATTTTCTTGATTTACGAATTCCTCAGGGGTTCTTTTCCTAAGAAAGAGTTTAGTATTAGCTTTGACCTGTTTATTCGGCTTCATTGTAGGTTTTGGGAAGGTTATTTTGAGTATCTTATGGAGCGTTCCTCAAACCGGTAAGAAGCTGCTATGTCCTTGAAGCCTCTTATTTCGTGTATCTGACCGTTTATCATTAATTTTTGGTTATGCCGCCCCATTGTTCTTTCCAATACATGCTTTTCTTTTACCTTTTTTTTTGGTATTCGAGTTGCCATCAGTCATCTAATGACTGTGCTGATTTTAATACTGACATTTAATTGCTCACACCTGCTCCACTATCCAAAGAATACTATGAACCAGCTTTGTTGGCATGAGTTGGTGTTTTATATGTGATGCCTTCAATAGGAGAAATCAGGAACTGAAGGAAATAAAATTTAAGTAAACATGGTGACCTGAAAACAAACTAGGCATATCATTCTAGAACCTGAAATATTGGTTTTCTGATTTGCTTGTTAAGTTCTATTTATGAAAGCCCTAGGAGTTTCCAACAGTTGAATATTCAGTTTTTCAACCATAATGTCCATAGTTAGAAGGATTATTTTATGGCTGTGGTGGGGTGTCTGTTCAAATCTTCTTCAGTGAAGTTTTTCTTGCTATGCGGTAAGAGGAACGACCTTTTCCTCTCCATACTATAACAATATACCGTGTCAAAAACAATGTATTTACCACCAAACTAAATATTTTTGTAATTAAAGCAACTGCCATGTTGTACCTTTACAAGAGTCCGGATCTTCTACCCCTCGATTTGTGCCCCCTTGTCTATATTTGGTCACATTTCGAATTTTTTTTCCTACTTATTTCGTATCTGAATAAACTTTTAAATTGTAGTCTTCACAAATTTTATAATTTGTTGGCATAAATGAATCAAATTGCTTTTTTCCTTAGATTAAAGTTTATTTACACTTGTTCTTATATTTTCTCCAACTTAAATACTACTCCCTCCGTTCCCATTTAATTGTTCATTACGAAACTACGTGCAATTTTGATCGGCTTATAACTTTTATCAAAATTGTCGAAATGAATTTTTTTAAAATCTAATCATAAAATTTAACATTTGAACTATATGATCAACTTTTAAAAAATTTCATTCCGACAATTTTGATACAAGTTCTTGGCCGGTCAAAATTGCACGTAGTTTCGTAGTGGACAATTAAATAGGAACGGAGGGAGTATTCGAGTTTATCTCAAAAAGAAATTATTAGAATATATTGATAAATGTTTAATCATAATTGTAGGATTTTTTGTCCAATTTTCTTAATACATGATTTGAGCTACTAAGTGAAGGGGTATAGAAGAAGGTACAAATTAGGGGTAGAACATCCGGATTCACTTTGACAAGTATACCATAGAACTCAAAGTATTAGATTATTATACTGTTGGAGTTATAATCCAAAAAATTAAGAGTACAGTTATTTAGGTCCATAGTGAAAGCTCACATCAAGAAATTCAGGTGATTTTAAGATGCGTGAATGGCGAAAGTAGTCATGCTTGTGTAAAAATAATGCCTCTGTATTCATTCTTTTAAATGACTTTTAACTTTTTACCTACAGGTCTGGTAACTATGCGAATATGGTGACAGCACAGCTGATTGTAGTGGCATCTCATATGGTAGTGAATTGGCTTTTATCCTTTATTTTGTTCATCGCTTCTATTCTTTTTTCTTCCTTTGGTTTTTCTTGTAAGGATGTTGAGTTCCCTTTCCTTGCCTCATGAAGACTATTATTTTTTGTTGTTGCTAGGCTGGCCTTGGACTTCCTGACACTGATGCTTGGTATACCGTTGAAACACTTGCTGAGAAAAATAACATTGGGTATAAGCAAATGGTAAAAAAATTACCTTTCTTGTCGGGAATTTTATTGTTGTTGTATCATGCTTATAAGAAACTATTATTTGTAAAAAGTCTGCTTTTTGGTCTTTACAATTTATCAATCTGAAAACATCTTAGAAGCTCTAACTGCCTTTAGCTAGTGTTTTTTGCAACTCTAAACAGCTGATTAGTAGCATATTCGCTTGATTGATGATATTCCAATTTGTCAAATGCATTTGAATTACTGAATTAGTAAACTGAGCAAGATTTTTAAGCCTTTCAAGTACATATTTTATTGCAACTTCCAGGATTTTAATTAATTTGTACTTTTCCCATCGATTATGAAAAGTTTGCTTTTGGGAAAAAAATATGTTGATGACAGCTAGCGCAAATTAGCGTCATGCTAGGAAAGAGGTTTAGTCGTACAGTGTTTATTGGTTTTTGATATTAAAGCTTGCAAACTTGCATCCACGTTTTTCTTGGTAATAAACTTGAGTTTTCCTTAATTGCTTGCTCTTTTCGTAATTGTAAGGAGCTGTTCGCACCTGTCAGTATATGCCCATTCTCTATTGTCTTCTTTCTACAATCTTTTTGTGTTCCGTTTCTTGGTCAGTCTCAAGGGATTGAATGGGCAAACAGTTACTCTGGATGTGCTTGATTAGAGCACTCACTGCAGCTACCCTATATACCAATATTACCACAACTTGGTGATCTGTATGTATTCATATTAAAAAAAAAAACAGTGGTTAAACACCTTTCTTATCTGTTCCTTAAAAAAAGACCACTTTGTTCCTCTGACAACGAGGAACCAAAATGGTTCCCTACAAAACACATGATTACACAGAAAGTATAATTATACGTGGAAGAAAAACAAACTGATAATAAATATTATTGATGACAGGAAAAAAGTACTGTAATGTGAAATATAGATGACTGGGAAGTTGATGCATAACCACTAAGGCTAGCTTAGTGGCCAGAACCCACTCTATCAAATAGGAGATTGTGCGTTCGTTTCTCATGGGGGCAGGAGGGAAATCCTTAAGATCCTTTTTTAAAGAAGGAAAAAGAGAAGAGTTGATGGCAAAGCTGGTGTTTTGTTTAAATGTAAAATGGTTATTAAAAATACTTAGTGATATATTTTACTTCAAACTTACAGGGTTTTATAAAGAGGCAGTGAATGCTTTTATTTTGTGTTTCTCTGTTCTCTAGCTTTAGTCAAATGCAACCTTTAGCAAACTTGCATTCCATGGTGTTATTTATCAAACTTTGTGCTGATTTTATTTATACCTTATTGCAGATAAAGCTGAGGGGATTCTTGTCACATGTTCAGCAACTATATAGTAGTTACTGGGGAACGTATGCTATAAAAGTACAATCCGTATCACCCTATGGTTTGCCCTCTCCTCACTCACAAGATGTACAAACTGACACTCAACAACCTGCGGAAGCTTCCGGAATCGGAAGAAACTGGGTTCAGAGCATGTTTAGCAGAGATGCATCTTCCAGAGTGAGCGCTTCTAGTCGTTCTCGAAAATGGAGTTCAGACAGTGGACCCTTTGGTGTGTATGCTTCTTAGTAACTGAGTTTGTATCTAAGTTTTCCCGTGTAATGTAACCTGTTTATCTATTTTTAGGAAAAATATCACTATTCTACAGTATCTTATCGGCTTTTAACTATTAATAGGTCATTTTATTGAAATTTGCAATTTAGGCGACAACTAAACTAAATCAAATAGTTAATACACCAATATCAAAGTTTCAGAGTGAAAGAGCTAGCTATATATTATTTGCTTAACCAGGCTGGTCTAGTAAGCATCAATATACAGAATCAAACGATTTGAACACAAGTATTATAATTTAAACTCATCCCCTCGTGAGTTGCATTAATTGTTGATTTTTTGTAGATTGGTGTCTAACTTGTAACTTTTTAGTTCGGTGGACTATAGTTTTTTTCCTAAACATGGTGGATCATATTTATTTTGGTGTATAAACAGAGACATTTAATAGTATAGGTTTGTGTATAAATTGTTCTTGGATATATTTTCAATTTTTTTTCTTTGTATGCGTGCATATTGCCAAAAAAAATGAAGGTTCATGAATTTTTTTTCCTATTAAAGCGTAAAACATATTCAACCAAAAAATGGTGTCAATCCGAATTAACTCGCTTGCAGTACATAGATATTGACAATTTACAAATAACAATTAAAAGAAAATGTCTGGAACTCATTAAGCACAAAAATTTGACATACGGCTGAATAGAAAACTTAACTTAGTAGGTAGGAGTTTTGCCAGTATTGGAAGTACATGGGGTTTATTGCAAAATTCTGTACTACTAATATTCTTTTTCCATTTTACCTTAATTTCTTTTTATTGTCTAACATGCTATATTGGCTTCTGGATGTGGCAGCAAGTGAGAACGGCACTCCTCACAAACAGGATTTAACAGCTGCTGGCCAGAAGAAAATACAGACAAATGTGCGGTTACTTAGAGGTCATACTGGTGCTGTAACAATCATACATTGTGTCACAAGAAGAGAGGTTTGGGATTTGGTGGGTGACCGCGAAGATGCTGGTTTCTTTATCAGTGGAAGCACTGACTGCTCGGTAACCATGCACCGACTATTTTTATTCAAACTTGTAGTAATATTCTAGCTAACTTTCAACTTTTTGTAGCACATGGTTTATATTTTCCTCTGTAAATTTACAGGTGAATATATGGGACCCCAGTTCTCGGGGTTCTGAACTCAGGGCAACCTTGAAAGGACATACAGGGTAGTTTTCTGGAACTTTCTGTTCTTGTTGTTTCTTTTGGTGCCAGAATTCCTTGGGGAGGAAATGTGATGGAACAAGATAAAATTTTCTCATTTATGGATTTTGGTGGAGACATTTTCTATCACATTCTCTATAAGTTATCTGTGCACCAAACAGAGTGTTTATCATATATTTTGTTGTTTTCCGGTTTAGTGAAAATACACTGTTGCTTCTTTTTATCTGTAGAACTGTAAGGGCAATAAGTTCTGACCGGGGTAAGGTGGTGTCAGGGTCCGATGATCAGTCGGTGATAGTATGGGACAAACAAACAACTCAACTTCTGGAGGAGCTGAAGGGCCATGATGCTCAGGTTTGACTTTTTAAGCGATAATTGCAACTGTACCGACCTTTTCTTTGTTTGATTTCTATAATTAATGAAGTACCTGACTTCGTGAATGTTTATAGACAATGTTTACAGGAAAGTCTCTAGAAGCTAGAAACTAGATAGTAGTTTATGGTTGGGAGTTGTCACTTGGACCACTTGCATTTTGTTGTTGTTATATTGACACATAGAAATTCGTTCCATTTTTATTCTTCTTTGTTTTTTTTGTTTTTTTTCTCTTTTATGCTACCAAAATCTGAATAAGGGAGATCGAATATTTTCCTTTTTAAAGAACTGAAAGTGAATTTTAACAGCTTAGAAAATTTAGTGTGGTGATTTCTGTTGCAAATATCTTCATAGGTTGGCTGTGTACGCATGTTGTCTGGGGAACGTGTTTTAACGGCAGCTCATGATGGTACTGTGAAGATGTGGGACGTAAGGACCGATACATGTGTTGCAACTGTTGGTCGTTGCCCGGGTGCTGTTCTTTGCTTGGAATATGACGATTCAACGGGAATTTTGGCTGCTGCTGGTCGAGACGCGTATGTGAATCTCATTTTTTAAAATTACATTATTAAATATTGAGTTAAAGAATTTCTATTGTACGGCTGAGCGTGGAATACAACAATGGTCCACGTACTCTGATGTACAACTCAAATTAAATCCCTCCAGTTTCGATTGCAACACTAGTGGTCCTCATACTGCGGGTTAAATTTCAATTCACCCCTCATAATTTCAGTTGAAACACTGTCGGGCCCCATTGCATGAGCTAAATACAGTAATAGTCCATATGCTTCGAATAGGTTGAATAAGTGGTCCGCACGTATAACATACTTGGTCTCTAGGATGGGAATCACCTTTGTACTATTACTGTTGCAATTCGAACTATGCGGACCACCAATGTATCCTATTCAAACCTCAAGGACCAATAGTGTTGCAACTGAAACTATGGGTTCCAGGTCAAAATTTCTCCCAAGGTTGGGGTCCACTGCTGTAATTCAATGGCTAATTTCAAATGGTAAACTGATACTCAATATCTGCTATTTTGAAGTGTTGCCAATATCTGGGACATCCGTGCTGGCAAGCAGATGCACAAGCTCTTAGGCCACACGAAATGGATTCGGTGAGCTTAACTATCTGATAAAGGATTTTTATTCTTTGTTTCCAAAATTGTTGCTGCAATTGACTCGCTAATTTTATGTCAATTTTCAGGTCACTCAGAATGGTTGGTGATACTTTGCTTACGGGTAGTGATGACTGGACAGCACGTATGTGGTCTGTTTCTCGAGGAACATGTGATGCTGTTTTAGCTTGCCATGCTGGTCCTATACTGGCGGTAGAGTACTCGGTCGCGGATAGAGGAATAATGACTGGTTTGTGTCCCTACTCCTTGTATTTTCTCCATTACCGTTTCTTTTTTTACAGCTTTCAATTTCCATACCTTAGCTACAGGTTCTTCACTAGTGTAATTTATGATAATTGGAGAATTAATTTCTAATGTCATCTTCTCAGGTTCAACTGATGGCTTACTCAGGTTCTGGGAAAACGAGGAGGGTAAGAGTTACCATGTACCTTGTCGTTTATCGTTATGCAGTTTACATGTTTTATCACAGGCATCCATAATATACCCGTCGGGCAATTTTTGTTAATTAACTTGTGCCTTAGTAGTTTTTATATGTCTGAAAGTGAATACTCATACCTATTTGGTTTTCTTATTCACTCAAGCTACTTTCTTAAAGGAAAAGGCCGCATATTAACGATGATTGCATCATACAACGCTATCGGCTAAATCATTAACATTACGACCAACCTAATTACATGTGTTTTTTTTGTAAAAATACTATGTAAATGCTGGCTTCGCAGAGTCAAGGAATGCTTCTTTTAAACTTTAAATCATGAGTTGACAAGTCGTTGATGATATGGTTTGCTTTTTTCTGTCTAGGAGGTATAAGATGCGTAAAGAATGTGACCATTCACAATGCTCCCATATTATCGATCAACGCTGGCGAACACTGGTTAGGAATTGGAGCAGCTGATAATTCAATGTCTTTGTTCAATCGCCCACAAGAAAGATTTGGCGGTTCATCTGCCACAGGATCAAAGATGGCTGGGTGGCAACTATACAGAACGCCTCAGAAAACTGTCGCAATGGTAATCACTCACCAGTTTTTTTTTCTATTCTAGAATCTTTCGATTCTTAAATCTAAGTTGAGTATGAACATTTGGTTTTTATTTATTGTTGTTTTTTTAGTTTATAGCTACATTAGAACCCATTTGACCCGCAATTTACATTTTCAGCCTTTCAAACTCGTGTTAGCGATGTTCTTTGTTTTAATGGGGGAAGCTCTTCTGCTTTGAAGCTATACATTTCGAACTCAAAGATCTTTGTACAAATTAGCACATACAGACACAGACGTCTAACACACACACACACACACACACACAGAAAACATGTGTATTGTGTGTGTGTGTGTGTCAATAATGCAGGTTTGTAAGTTATTAGAATAGATGAATTCTTGAAACTGTTAACTATCCAAAACCAACTGAAATTCGTCCTCATTTTGTGTCCTGCTTTCTGGTTTTGCTTCCTATAACTTTAGTATCCAACCAGTGACCATACTCTGTCTTTTTCCATTCCCGGTGCTTGTTTACGTCCAATGTCTCTGTTATGTTATTTAGTTTCCATTTTGTTCTTTTTAACTTATTTTCACTTGATTGCGCATTAAGTACCATTCTTACAATGAATGGTGTTTGCCTAAATATTTTAGTGAGAAGATGTTTTACATTGTAACACATCTTTTCGAAACTGCAAAGAGAGTTTCACCTTGGTTGATTATGACTCATCTTCAGTTAGTTGAATTTACCAACTTTACAGACACAGGTCTGCACTTGTTGTTCCTCCTTCTGTAGCTTTTGTGTTTCCTTATATGTGTACACCTTTGTAACAATAGTTGTCACTGATTCCATAGTGATTAAAGGATTGTGTCCAATAAGCCAATACTTATTGAGAAAAACAATGCTGACAAGTCCCATTCAGAAAAAGATGTTAACTCTTTCTCTTAAAAAAATACTGATTATTTCTTTTTCTTTACAATGTTTCTTCCATTTGCTTGTTCACCAATGTCTTTCTTTTAACAATTCAGGTGAGATGTGTTTCTTCAGACCTTGAAAGAAAAAGGATTTGCAGTGGTGGTCGTAATGGGCTTCTTAGGTTGTGGGACGCAACCATCAACATTTGAACTTCTCACATTGTATATGTATGTACTGGTTTTGTTGTATGTGTGTTTAATGTTGTAGTGCTTGTTTCGGATCAAACAATTATGTTCACTTCAAAGAGAGAAAACATCAGTTCTTTGCAATTTTGGTTTGTACAGTTTATACTGTATAATTTAGCTGGATGCAAGTTAAAGAGGATTAGTTTGCTAGCCAGTAAAAGGTGCACTTTGTGTGAATTATCTATAGCTCTGAGACTCTCATCTGGAGCATGGAATCTTAGATTTGGAAGATATATTGTGTGCAAGTAGTTCATTAGTTTCAACATCTTTATATGCATTAGTTGAAATATTCGTTGACACTCGCTTATTCTTCCTTAGGTAGTTGGGGGAAAAAATAAAGTTGTGCAAGTGTGAAAGGGCCATACAACCCCCATTTTTTTGCTTCACAAGGAATATACAGGGAGTGTGAAGGAGTGTGAAAGTTATAAACATAGACATGTTGGTTCATGCACATGAGAAATGACTGGCTTATTTTTTCCTACTCATACCTTCCCTGTTTGGACCAATATATTTTTTTTAAAGTCTGTTTGGACCAATATTTTTTTTTTTAAAGTCTGTTTGGACCAATTCTTATTTATTAGTTACATTAGCTTAAGTTCGCCCACCACATACCAGCTTAAGAAGAACAATCAAGGTAACTAACAAGTGAATTTTTGGGAGATTCTCTGGGTTTTGATTGCGAAAATTGTAGTACAAACAAGAAATCACAATTAAGAAACTCCAGGATATCAAAAAACTACAAGTCTACGACGAGCTTATTAATACAGCTGATATTGGATAAGGTTATCCAATTAGTTGTAAGACTTCCCTGAAGTATCAGAACTTCGAATAAATACCCAAGGTATCTGATAGTTTTCAATCTAAGTCCAAAAATAGATTATTTAACTTTGATTTCCTGCACTTTTCTCCTAATTTTGCCGCCTTCGTAGATTTTATACATTTACTACTAAAATGATGATTGAGCCTTTTCTAATGACTCTAATTTCGGATTAAATTTTCATCCGATAGATACCTTCATGGAGGCCCTCTTGGATGGATATCACGTGGAGTGGGGTTTCAACCTATAATTGAAGATGACTAATGTAATTATAAAAGAGGCATATGGTATGAGGAGTAATGCCGAGCGTTTCAAACTCGATTAGTTTACTAAACGAGCCTAAAAAATTTCAATTTCGGGCATTTCGGCTCGTTTACAAACGAGCAGACTCAGCCCGTTTTGGCTTTGCTAAGCTTCAACGAACCGAGATTCGATTATCCATTTGCTCGCAAAAATCTTTTTCAGGTAGTATGATAACAAATAGGGGTTTATTATACTTTAATACCTTTAAGTATACTCATTTTTCGTTTATTACCACAAACTATGACTTTTTTTTCCTTTAATACCCTAAACTATACTTCGCTAGCTTTTTATACAAAAACGTGACTAACTTGGATGGAAACCTTAGCACGTGACTGTTTTACTAACAAAGTAAGGGTATATGGTCATTTAATAATAATTACTAGCTCGTTTGTGGATATAGATTACTCCATAATTATAATTTATGGTTACATAATAATCATGATATGTATAGATTCGATACAAATATATACTGAAATTATTAAACGATTCCGAGCATGAGCACAAGACCAATATTTTTGTTGAGACTCGCTTTGTTAGTAAATGAGTGAACATGAAGCCTTTAACATACCGAACATAAGCTTGTTCATGAACGGCTCGGTTCATTTATAGCACTATCGATCTATTAATACCGGTGCATATGTGTTTGTCATCCATTTTTTTTAACTAAAAAGGGAGAATACTTTAGTGTCTTATTTCGCCTGGACAGCCAAAATGCGATTTTTGAAGGGTTCGAAGACAATAGAGGAGAAAAGGCAATTGTAGCAAAAAATATAAATAAAAAAGAAATATCAGAATATTTTCTGGCATAAAGGGAATTGTACTTCCAAAGATTTAGATAGATCTAATTCATGTCAAAAACGAATATATATAGATTCAAATTGATACCGGAATCCCTAAATAAATAATCGAAAATCGGGCAGAATGAATAAAGGTGTTGGAAGTTTATAACCTTAGCTTATATCCTAGGACTACAAGATTTTGGGGCATGGCTTATAAAATTATGTATATATGTAACGAGATGATATTGGTATATCTGTATTAAAGATCACAATTTGCATTTGAAGGCATTTGGTGAGTATCTTTTTTTCTTTTCAAAATGGGTTGTTCGATGCTTATTAATTGTATTGTTTTGTTACACGGCTCCCGCGTTACACGGCACGATAGAGAGAGTCTACTCCGAGCACGTCTTTCGTTAAATTTGATAGCACGTTAGAGTCCATAGGACCATGTATACCACCAAAATAACTTATGATAAGAAGGAGAGTAACACTAATACAAGCATAAGCAGATGTGAGATATATTGTAACACACATCATTATGATAAAATTATGAATAATTTCCACAATGATTTTCCTTGTTGAGTCTATAAGTAATTGACTTGTATACTAATTTTTATGCCAAGACCTTTAAAACATAATACAAACCAGAAAACTATTTCGTGGTTCTACAAAAAACCAGCTACTTTCAGCTGAAACTGTCTTCGATCCTAGTTGATAATTGTAATAAAAAAGTTAAACCGCCGAAATATTGAGGTCTCTATATCGTTTTCCATACTTGTTTCGCAAATCTACTAATATCTCTTATAATATTGAACTTAATCATGAATTGTTCGAAACAATAAAAAGAAAATAATTTATTTCACAGCTCTTAAAGCAGAATAGAAGAAGTTCCCAGAAGCGCAAACTCGTGTTATATATATATATAGTCATCAGTTCTTAGTACTATAATTTGAAATGGTAGTATTTTTTCTTTGTAATGTTAAAAATGAATTAAAGGAGAATGACATCATTGACCTGGTGAAAATTAGTAAGCATGCATTTGGACGAAGTTATAAGTAAAAAGCATCATCATTTTTTGTCTATATGAAAGGGCACCCTTGCACGTCTCTACCGAGTTTTTTCAATGTACGTAATTACTCCCTAACTAGCGAATTTTGGTGAGTACTCTAAATAAAGTTGAAGAACACAAGGCAATATTTATATTTCCGGAATAACCATACGTTCATAACAAATGTGTGATTAAAGATCAAAACTATAATATGTCGTAACCCTCAAATTGGTGACAAAGGCAAACACGACTTTATTTATATATAGTTCAATACAATATCGGTAGATAAAAAACACAAACTCAATTCCGACTCGGTGAAAGTTTTAATAATTCATGGTTTGGTTTGTAGGTGGCATCATTCCCATTGGCTGCTGCTGCTGCATGTTGCTTCTGGCCAAATTTCCTTGCCAGCCTTCAAAAACAAAACAAATTGAATTTTAGCTTATTTTCGGGTTAATCAGATTTTTATTTCAAAAGGTTCAAATACAACAATCTTAGTGCCTAATTGAGCTTTGAATAATTGACAGAGTGGTCCATGTTGGGACGGGAAAGACATCATATCAAGTGACTCATATGTGATATATGCAAAATGCTACTAAGATTTAGTCCTGTGATTGTCATGCCTTTTAGGATTTTTAATATTTTCAAAAATTACCACGGTAATTTTGTTTTATTTGAAACTATTTTCTGAACAAAAATATGTAAGTTTTATTAATGCTTCAATTGTAACTATAAATAAGTAAGAAAAGTAAGAGCAGGATAGCCAATTCACCCCAGCTTAACTTCATGCTTGTTTAACTTACAAAATACTCCCATATAGTATATCATTATTATTTTGTGTAATATGTTTCTTTTAATCTCTTATAAAAAAATGACGCCATGTATAAATAGATGTGTGTACCGATAGAAGGGTCGAGGCCCCTCAAGTTAAGCTCTCTGTAGGTTTGGCAAAGAGCACACCACTCGCACAAGCAATGAGTCACCCAGTCAGATGCTGGAGTTTCCATGAGCCCGAACCTGCTCCTAAGCTTCGTTCTATAACCACACGATAAAATACAAGGGACTCCTATAAGGGCTGATATACACCCGTACATCAACCCACTTGTCGCGCATGCTGCAAAAAGTAAACACAAAATGAGAAAATAATGAACAGGAGTAAAGTTACGTAAATATATTTAATAGTTGTGAAGAACAGCGTAGGATCGTTATCGGGTCTATCTGAGTTATTGAGGCACTGAAACAGACTTATCTATAATAGCCATGTTTAGTTGAATCTTTTGAGCTCTTTTTTTTCTCGACTGTATTAATTTGGTTGATTAACTTTATTATAACGTTTAGCTTTCTTGGTGTTTCTAGAATTTAAGCTGGATGATTTATTTGTTTTTCAGTATAAAAAAATTGCATCACTTCGTTGATTAAAACAGAAACCAAGCCCTCATTTGACTCGTCTCTAAGATTTGCTTGTGTTGAGAAAAAAAAGATGATTTTTTTTTTGAAGATTAAGAAAAAAAGATGATTTACGTAGTAGCCTGTCCATGCCATTCAAGCTAATTAATATTTAATATTTTAGTTATCCAACTTGTAAGATTATTTAAATAATAACGTAGACTTTGATTTATTTATAAAGGTCAATGAGGTGTTACAAGTTGACAAAGAGAAAGCTGAGAATTAGGACATCGTATACTCCTGTAGAAGCGAAGTCTAAAATGTCTCTGAATTTGAGCCACAAGTTGAAATTTTATATGGCACCTATTAATTAAAGACATTTAAAGATATCGATTTTATTGTTCTTTGTCATCTAGTTTATGGTATTATTGCGATACAATGTATGAAAGGCAGAAACATGGAAATGTGTCGACAAATAAAGAATTACTTAGACTTTGATTTATGAAGGTCAATGTGGTGATACAAGTTGTCAAAGAAAGGCTGATCAGAATGAGGACACCATATATTCGTGTAGAAGCGAAGTCTAAAATGTCTTTAAATTCAAACCACAAGTTGAAATATATAATTGAAATGAAACCCATTATAGATATTTATAAATATCAATTTAATTGTTCTTTGTCATCTACTTAATGATATTATTGCAGAAACATGGAAACGTGTCGACATGTCATATCAATCCTTGTACTCTGTTTGGTATTTTATTTGAAAAACGCGGAGAGGCACAACAGAAAAGTGAGAGCAAATACAAAATTAAAGTGGGAAAAACTGGCAAACCTATTTCATTTTCTATAATTATAACTTCAAATACTAATACGGTTCATCAAACATATTTCATTTTCTATAATTATAACTTCAAATGCCCCTTCAATTAACCAAATATAAGCTTATTGTTTGTAAGATTAGGGAAAGTGCAACAAAAAAGGTCACATTAAATATTCTGCAAAAGACATGATTGTGAAGAAGCAGTGTATATATATAGTAACTTACTTGTATGGCCATTGTCAATGATCTCCGCAATTTGCCCAAAAGTCACGCATGGAAAACAAGCCGTGATGATAGCTGAAAATGTCATCCGAATTGTATTTGAATTGTATTATGGTAAATGATTAATTAGTAAATTAGAATATAGATATTTTTGGAAAAAAATGGTAAAATTTGACAGATTCATTTCTCTTGTATTGACTTTTAATAGTAATATGATTTTTTTTTTTTCAGAAACTCTAAACCAAAGATAAAAAAAAACAAATTTGACCCATCCCATTTTTGAGCAATGTTTCATGTACACTTGTCAATTCTCTTATAAGATCCATATAGGTTTGTATTTGATACCTAATAATGCTTCGGGGTAAAATTCTGTAACTTGTGGATGATATGTAGAGACGAAAATATTACAAAATTGGTAACTAATTTAATTATTTGCCACTTAGCATAATCGAAGGTAAAACATTTTTTAAATTTATTTATCCAAAATTATATTTATATATGTATCGCAAACCACAACACCTGTGTTATTATTACTGGAATAACTATATAAGCACTCGTCACTCATCTGGTATAAATAACAAAAGAGGTAACCATGGAATACGAGTGATTTATTGATAAATCTTTCATTTATTGTTGTACTCCATCAATTAATCATTACACGACAACTGTTGAGTCGTTGACAATTAATGTAAGTCAACTCAAATTTCTATTGAAGTAAAACAAGTGCTTGTTACCTCATTACTAGACCTCTTATAAGCCAACAAGAAGTAGTGTAATAAAATCATGTTCTTTACAAACAAAAATATAATAATAATTTCAATAACTTCATGTTATGATCCACAACTTTGGCTACAATACACAGTAAAAAAGTAAATTTATTTTAATTTTGTCAATATGCGGGGGCAATGTCCCTTACTATTTCCTCCTCCTGCTAACCTCGGATTAATATTGAATATTTATTTGTTTTTAAGCAAAAGTAACCAACTATTATTAAAACCGGAACAGAAAAAACAACTTCTTTTGAACCATTCAAGGTACAAGAATGCTTGTATGCCTATGTAAATCAAAGAAAAAAACAATAGTAAACTATACTTTGTAAAAGCAAAGAGATGCACAAGTCCAATTGTCCAAATAGATTTAACTCAAAAGCCCATTAGCAATTAATTAAATATAATTTGTGTTATTTGTTATTTTGGACTAATCTGTCAGTTGCAGGTTCTTAGTGACTCAATTGAATGTTCAATAAAACTTAGTTCCTTCTTGTTTATTAATCATTTTATATTTGTCACTTTATGTAAATGATGGACTAAGTTGTAATCCATATGAAACTATCTGGGACTATATAAAGGACCGAGAATAATTATATAATTAATTCATTAATAAAATCTATTTTCACCGTCTCTCTCTGTATTTACATATATATGACGATTTTTTAAATCTTGATAGTACTACGTTTTATTGCTGTTTTCCGATCACCGGAACATAACCTTCTACCGTTAACAATCATATATTTCTACAATTAACAATCATATCTTTAGAGACTTATCTTAGAACAAAGTGATAGCATAAAATGAAAAAAAGTGATAATTATTAAAAAACTCAGAATGAATACTATCATAATGTTTGTTGTTAGCATGAGTGTCGCTGTATTTAAGAACAAAATATCTGCATAACAACACCAGATTATGTTGCGCAACACTTTTGTTAAATTTAGCGACCATCACTTAATCAACATTATGTCTCTTTCTATTATTATATTTTGTTATAATAGATGATTTTTGATAGAAAATTTTTGACACTGCATACTTACTCCAGGTCAATGATAGATTGATCAAATAGTTTTTGTTTAAAAGTCTTAGTTACATCATTAATAAAGTAAAATGACAACTTACTACTTTGAGGATCCCCCATACAGTCGAAGAGGCTAGTCCTCCAAGGCTCGGTCCCAACATGTGCCATTGGTACACCTGATGCTAGATTATTTATAGCCGATGGTGGTCTATATGAACTGTATTCTGGCCTACCATATTGGGCGGTTGGGCCATTGTAGCAGGGATATGCCTGATAAGCAGGCTGAAATTGCATAGGCTGTGGTGACCGTGTTGGTGGGTATTGCATTGGTGAACCTGAAATAATTCCCAAAAAAACAGTCTCACCCAATATTCACTACAAGAAAATTTTATATCACAGACATATAAAGTGATAAATTTTTCTCCAACACTCTAAATTTTAGGACCGAAGCGTGATGGTTTTTAGTTTTAGTGGTGACTTTTGTCAGTTTGTAATCAGATTTGGATGGTCATCCCTGATTTGAATTTTTTTGTAGTGATTGTTTGGAAACAGGAAATGAAATTTTAATAACTTTAGTAACTTAATTTAGGCTATGAGCCTATCACTAATGTAAACTTATAAGACTTTTGGCAACCCTAACAATGTACACATGACTTTAAGTCAATTCTTGTTTAGTTTTTGAACAATTATGAATTTATGATTCATAATATATTTTTCGTTATGTGAAGATTCATAATCTGGTGATTATAGTTGCTCATTATGCAGCTAGTCGAATTTGATCAAATTCGTCACATATGTAAAGATATATATAGAGAGAGATCGCAGTAAAATATATGAATTTTATTATATAAAACTTACAAATTAATTCAGCTGAAAAAGGCTTATATAGGTCCTGAATACAAAGTTCTATCCAGTCCATAAGTTTCACATAGTTACAGAATTACACAAAATAACAATTTAACACATTGTACTATTTAATAAGAAATATACTTTTCTGCAACTTGTAATTCAATCCTGAAAGTCCTGAAACTTACACAATTAGTCCAAGATAAAATTATACAATGTATACTGTTAATATACCTCCCTCAAGTTGGACTGTGGATTGAAAAAACACCCAATTTGACTAACAGATTTTTAAACATGGATTCACCCAAATATTTGGTAAAGATATCAGCTAAATTATTGACAAAATAAACATGTAGTGGATGAATAACTTTCTGCAAAATCTTTTCCCTAATAAAATGACAGTCCACCTCTATATGTTTAGACCTTTCATGGTTAACAGGATTATTAGCCAAAGTTAGAGCTGATTTACTATCTGTATATAAAATCACTGGTTTTTTATGCTCAATTTTGAAATCTGATAAAAGTTGCAGTAACCACATAATTTCACAAGTTGTATTTTTCATAGCTCTATACTCAGCTTTAGCTGAGCTTCTAGAAATAGTATTATGTTTCTTGCTCTTCCAGGAAACTAAAGAATTTCCAAGAAAAACACAAAAACCTGTCACTGATTTCCTAGTATTTATACATGCAGCCCAATCAGAATCAGTAAAGGCTTTTAAATCAAAATTAGAATTAGAAGAGAAAAAAAATACCTTGAGATGGATTTTGCTTGACATACCTGAGCACTTTCAAAGCAGCCTTATAATGAATCTTACTTGGATTTGCTAAAAACTGACTTAAAACATTAACTGAAAAAGAGATGTCAGGTCTGGTAATAGTTAAATAAAGCAACTAACCTATTAATCTTCTATACTTAGTAATATCATCTAGTAAATCAGTATCTTTATTGGTTAGTTTTAATTTGGTATCCATGGGAAAAAGAGCAGGTTTAACAGCCAAATAACCAATATCATCTAATAATTCTAAAGCATACTTCCTTTGACATATATGTATTCCATTTTTATTTCTTGCTATCTCTAAACCCAGAAAATACTTTATTTCTCCCAAATCCTTTAACTGGAACTTTTGATTTAGAAAAAACTTTACTTGATTGACCAAATCAGAAGAAGAACAACCAATTAAGATATCATCAACATAAACTAATAAAGCTATAAAAGAATCATTTTTACTATAGGTAAAAAGAGAATTATCTGCTAATGACTGAAGAAAACCAAAATCCAAAAGGGCACTACTTAACTTTGCAAATCACTGTCTATAAGGAAGCACCATATACACATCTTCAGACAAACCACCATGCAAAAAAGCATTATTCACATCTATCTGAGATAAAAACCAATTATTTACTGCAGCAATGGATAAAAAACACCTAACAGTAGTCATCTTAGCAATTTGAGAAAAAATAGCATCATAATCAATTCCTTCTATTTGTGTATATCCCTTAGCAACTAACCTAGCCTTGTATCTTTCAATACTACCATCTGACTTATACTTAATCTTATAGACCCATTTACAACCTATAGTTTGTTTTCCATGTGGCAATTCTGTTAAAAACCAAGTTTTATTACTTTCTAAATATTTAATTTCATTTTGCATAGGTTCTTGCCAAAGAGGATTTAAAGCAGCTTGCTTATAAGTCTTAGGTTCAACATCAGAAGAAATAGCTAAAACGAAATTTTTATGCCTATTAGATATTTTATCATACCCAACATATTCTGATAAAGAATAAACAACACTATTAGTACCAGAAACTACAGAACCACAATGAAAATTTTGTAAATAAGAAGGCTTTTTACTAATCCTATGTGATTGTCTAACATTACTGACAGACTCAATATTGTTTTTTTTATTCTCATTATCAGTTGTCATATTGTCAGTGTTATTACGATTCTTATTATTCATGATTGTAGCACTATTATCATTTCTGTTAGTTATACTATCAATATTAATATGGTTACCATCATCAGTAAATGGCATGATATGTTCATAAAAAACATCTCTAGAAAGAAAAACTTCTTTAGTAGTTAAATCATAAAGTTTATATCCTTTTGTTTTTCTACTCCTAGAATCAAACTTAGTCCTACTTCTTGTTAAAGAACTAGCAAAACACAAACAACCAAAAATCCTGAGATGACTATATGCAGGTTTTTTATTATATAAAACTTCAAAAGGAGATTTACTCCCCAAAAGAGGAGTGGGAGTTCTGTTAATCAAATATGCAGCTGTTAACACACAATCACCCCAAAAATTTAAAGATAAATGAGAATGAAATCTCAAAGATCTAGCTACATTAAGTAAATGTTGATGTTTCTTTTCTATTAAACCATTTTGCTGTGGTGTACCTACACAGCTTGTTTGATGAATAATACCCTCTGTTAAATAATTTTTTTGTAAATTAAACTCAGTTCCATTGTCACTTTTCAGTATTTTAATCTTAGAATTAAACTGAGTTAATACCATTTCATAAAAATGAGGAATAATAGTCATAGTTTCAGACTTGTTTTTCATTAGAAAAAACCCAAGTACATTTAGTATAATCATCTACTATAGTTAAGAAATAATTACAACATTTATTAGTACTAATAGCATAAGCACCCCATAAATCACAATGTATAAGTTCAAAAGAAAAAGAAGGCTGGGTAATACTAACAGGAAAAGAAGATCTTTTATGCTTGGCAAAATGACAAACTTCACACACAACATCATTCTTATCTGAACAATTAACATGATTTGATTCATTATCAGAAACAAGTTTCATAACAGCCTGTGATGGATGACCTAACATATAATGCCATATACTTGGCTTATAAGAAATACTATTACAAGAAACTTGAAATTTTAAAAAAAACATTATTACTAACAACAGAATCTTGAAAAATATAAAGACCATGTCTTTCTTGAGCACTACTAATCATCTTCTGAGAATCCAAATCCTGAATATAACAATTTCCAAACTTAAAAAATAAAGTACAAGGTATGTCTCTGGTTAACTTATAAACATAAATCAAATTAAACCCAAAAGATGGAATACACAGAACATTTCTAAGTGTTATTCCAGAACTAAAAAATACATCACCAACATGAGTTACTAAAGCTTTAGTACCATTAGGTAATTAACATGTGAAATATGGTTTTTCCTAATATTCACCATAAAGTTAACTTTATTAATCATATGTTCACTAGCTCCACTATCAATAATCTAAGATGTACTATTATTATTAACATGACCAACTCTATTACTTTGGAAAAAACAAGTTAAAGGCAAATGAATACCTGTTATACCTGTGTATGATAAATTAGAGAAAGGAGTAGATCCATCATTTGCTTGCTGAACAGAATCCACTTGTATAGATGAACCAGCAGCTTGATTACCAAAAACATCACATTCATTCCTATTCCCTTTAAACTGGCATTCCATACCCTGATTCTGACAAACCATTCCATGAGCTTGACTATACATACTTTGATTCTGACCAAAATTCTGAGAGACTACAGGGTAAGGTGAATGAGGTGAAAAACCAAAGGTTTGGGGGTTGGAAAAGAAATTATTTGGCAAAGCCAACTGGTTTGGTGAAGATACAGAAACTTGATGAGCTTATGGGGTAGAATATGAGGATCTAGGCTATGAAAAATTAGGTCTAGGTCTAGATTTTCAGCCAGGTGGATATTCATGTACTTTGTAACACTTGCCTTTTGTGTGTCTATTTGACCCACAATGAGATCACTTCATCAAATTACCCCTTCCAAAACTACTAGGCCTATATCCACCCCTACTATTCTGTTAACCAACAACATTTACCAACCCATTATTCCTCTGAACACCCACATTCAAAGCCATATTGTGACTTATACTAACATTATGCATATTTTTCTCATCTGAAGTAATCATAGAATAAATTTCATTCATTGTAGGCATAGGCTTCATTAGTAGTATCTGACCTCTAACCATAGAGTACTTATCATCCAATCCCATCAAAAAAATCATCTTAAAAACCATATTCTTCGTAGCCACTATTGCAGTCATGAAACTACAAGAACATCCACTCACTACACCACAACTACACCTAGGCAAAGGATCAAGAATCTTTAAAAAATTCCAACAAGTGTCAAGTTTTGTAAAAGAAGCAGCTATAGTCCTATCACTTTGAACTGTACTATGCAATTCCTATTGTAACTCATAAATCCTAGGTTCATTACAATAAGAAAAGCTCTCACTTAATTCTCTCCACATCATACTAGATGTATCCACATAAAGAATAGACTGGGTAATTTCTTGATTCACAGAATTAATAATCCAACTCATAACAATGAGATTACACTGAATCCAAGCAGCAAACATAGAATCACTATCAGGGGGACAAAGTAGGGTACCATTAACAAAACCTAGCTTTGATTTTGCTCCTATAGAGATTTCCATAGCTCTTTTTCAAGAATGATAATTGGGACCAGTTAGTAAAGGAGAAACAAGTGGTGTACTAGTGTTTTCATTAGTCTGTACAAAGTAAGGATTCATAGTGGTAATATGCTGGGGTGGAAGACTATTGTTATGATTATCAGTTTTAGACATTTTTCAAGAAATATCTAAAAAATATCATGGAATAGGATATTAAACGATTTAAACAACCCTATAATTTCAGCAAATACCAACTAATCTTCAGAAAAGAAGAGGGGAAAAAAAACAAGAAGATGAACCCTAATTCTTAGTATTTGGGGGAAAACAAATTAACCAATCAAATCTCGATCAAACAACCCTGGTCTCAACGATAAACAACGAATTACCCGAATTGATCAATTTTTCAATCTCGATTGAAATAACCCTAATCTGAGGGTAAAGAAAAATCAAACCAGTAATTTATACGCAGCGGATTGAGGAACTCTTTGCTCTGATACCATGTGAAGAATCACAATCTGGTGATTATAGTTGCTGATTATGCAACTAGTCGAATTTGATCATGATCGTCATATATGTAAAGATATATATATAGAGAGAGAAAGATCGCAGTAAAATATATAAATTTTATTATATAAAACTTACAAATTAATTCAGGTGAAAAAAGCTTATACAGGTCCTGATTACAAAGTTCTATCATGTCCATAAGTTTCATATAGTTACATTATTAATACCAAAAATTACACAAAATAACAATTTAACACATTGTACTATTTAATAAGAAATATACTTTTCTGTAACTTGTAATTTAATCCTGAAAATCCTGAAACTTACACAATTAGTCCAAGATAAAATTATACAAGGTATACTGTTAATACGTTCTGCTCTAACCCCTATTTATGAAAGTAACTCTGTAGTGGAAGTTCTTTACTTTCTAATATACTGATATTCTGATATATATTTAGACATTTGCAAACAAAACATGTAAACATGTAGGATCTATGACTTAGTTAAAATACCCGATGTATTGTTTTTCTAACCGTTATATAGTGTAACAATCGCATAGGTAGAACTCACCATAAAAAACCGGTTAACTAAGAGAGAATACCTATAGAGTTATATACAACACACAGGTAGCTTAAACTACCGAAGTGAGATAATGCAGTTTACACTACATCAGCTTATAATCATTACATATATTATGATTATATCTCTTTTGAAGCTTGTGACCACTTTAAAATTTCCGTTGGTTATTCCTTTACCGTCACACTAACCAGTCCGCCAAAGAAATATCTAACATTCCGTTGGTGAACAAGATAGTTTGATAACGAATATTACAGATGTTCATCTGATCCATTTATGATCTATGTCCTTTCCAATTAATCTATTTCTGGTAACCAAAGATATATACTTCATAAAATTAAATTGCAAACAACCAGAAAATGATGGTGCAAAATATATTGATTACCTGGAGGATAGTTAAGTGCTGGTGGAGTTCCCATTTACAGGGGGTTGCTGAGGTGGCAAATACGGTGGTTGGTATTGTTCTTCAACATTGTTTGTTTGGGGTTCCATTGGGTTCGAAGCATTGTAACTCGCTTGTTGATCAATATTATAGTTGATTACCATCTCAGTAGGGTGGTTCTCGTGGTCCACAGCCTCGACACCATGTTGGTCATGTTCATACTCTTGTGGATTATCGGTCCGACCCATTGGAGATAGAGAGACCAGAGTGAGAATGTGGAGGTAGGTTAGGAGAGATTGGTGAGTGAAATCGCAAGAACTTAGCTAATGCTATATAGAGATTGTTAGTGTAGTTATGGATGAATTACGCTAATGATATATAGCAACGGTGTGGACTAATATTCTCTTTTGTTGTTAGCCCTTTTTTTTTCTTTTGATAAAGTCGTCTTGTAGCTGTTCCATCGTCACTCATGTAAATTTTGTAGAAAAGGGCCACAAATGTAAGGAAGCATTTTATGTTTGCTGGGTTATAATATTTTTTCTCTAACCTTCACAATATATAATATATGCGTAATTCTCAATAAGTCACACTTTTCAAACTTAATCCCTAAAAAGTCACACATAAGATTACTCTTCTAATTTAGTCACATTTTAATAAAAATATAAATAGGCCTCAAAATCTAATTTGAAGGAGATGTAATACACTTTTCTCTTCCAAACTATCTTTCTCTCTAACAAACCCTAAAAAAATACAAATAAACATATTTTTTTTTAAAAATAGCTTATTTCATAAAAAAAGTAGCATTTTTCACGAAAAAACAGCTTATTTCACGAAAAAATAATAATAGTTTTTTCACAAAAAAATAGTTTTTCACATAAAATAGCTTATTTCACAAAAAACAGCTTATTTCTCAAAAAAAAAATAGCTGTCACAAAAAAAACATATTTTTCACAAAAAAAACAGCTTTTTCATAAAAAACAGCCTTTTCACAAAAAAACAGTTTTTTCACAAAAAAAAGGCTTTTTCACAAAAAAAGGGCTTCTTTCACAAAGAAAACAGTTTTTTCACAAGAAAATAGATTTTTCACAAAAAAAAACAGCTTTTTCATAAATGTGCATAACAAGTGTATAAAAATACATAGAAAATGCATAAATGTGCATAAAAAGTGCATAAAAAGTGCATAACAAGTGCATAAAGATAAATAGAAAGTGCATAAAAAATACATAAAAATATGCAAACAAAAAATGCATAAAAAAGTGCGTAAAAGGTACGTAAAAGTGGATACGGGTCTAAAAAGTGTATAAAAGTGGATACGGTTTAATAAAAACATAAAAGTACATAAAAATGTGCAAAAAAAATGCATTAAAAAGTGCGTAAAAGTTACGTAAAAGTGGATACGAGTCTAAAAAGTGTATAAAAGTTGATACGCTTTAATAAAAAGTACGTTAAAGCGCATTCGAGTGCATAAAATGTGCATAAAAAGTGTATACGGGTGCATAAAAAGTGCATACGGATGCATAGCATAAAAAGTGCATACGAGTGCATAAATTGTGTATAAAAAATGCATACGGGTACATAAATGGTGCATATAAAATGCATACGAGTGCATAAAGTGTGCATAAAAAATGAATACGGATGCATAAAGTGCATAGAGAGTGCATAAAAAGTGTATACAAGTGCATAAAATATGCATAAATGATGCATAAAATGTGCACACGGGTGCATAAAAAGTGTATACGATAAGCTTAAAAAGTATATACGGGTGCATAAATAGTGCATGAAATGTGCATACGAGCCAATAAAAATGCATAAAAACGCATAAAAACCTATTTTTTTCACCATAACCCGTTTTGTCACGAAATAATCACATTTTTTCACCAAATAAGCGTATTTTTTCAACAAATAGGCATATTTTTTGAAAAATTAACTAAAATGAATAGTAAAGTGCATAACATTCACTAAAAAGTGCATAAAGTGTATAAATGTGCATAACAAGTGCATATATGTATATAAAAATTGAATAAAAAGCATATAAAAGTGCATAAATGTGTATAACAAGTGTATAAAATTCAATCAAAGTGCATAAAATGGCATTAAAGTCAATCAAAATGCATAAAAAATAAGCGAACAATAATAAAAAATCAAGAAAGTGCATACAGGTTTCATAAAAGTTGGTTCCTTTTTAAACCAAAAAAATTTAAAAATCCACAATTGTGTAAAAAAATTAGAAATTTTTTAAATCTAAACAAAGAAGCACTAAAACTTGCACCACCAAGCCTACATACGTGTGAATAAGAATATATAACTATAACAGACCAAATCTGACATTACTGTAAATCCCCAAATGTGTAAAAAAAACACTAGAATATAGTTTTTCCCCAAAATATTCAATACAAGCCTAGAAAGCATATTCATTCTAATTCTACAATTCAATTTTAAAATTCTCTCATATATACATAGATAGATTACAGAGAGAATACATAGATATATATAATTATATATATATATATATGACACGTCATCGTCTTTCCCAAACAACGTCGTGTCCTCGCCGTAGCCACTGTCGTCGGAGAGGCCACTGTCGTCGGAGAGCCTCTCGGACGACGACTGAGGTCGAAGATCTAGTGGGTTTATGGAGCTTCGGTGGGGATGGCGGATCTCCGGCAGTGATTCGTCAGAGAGATAGAACGATATAGTGAGAGAGAGAGATGAGTTCGTTCGCAGAGAGAGATGGTTGAACTGTAAAATTAGATTTCTATATCTATTTATGTTTTTTTATGAAGTGTGACTAAATGGGGATATTGTTCTTATGTATGACTTTTTAGGTATTAAGTTTTAAGAGTTTGACTTATTGGGTATTTTTCCTATAATATATTGTCAAAATTATTAATTTAAAAGAAATTAATTTCTTTTTTCGTTGTGGCCTGCTCAGGTGGTGAAATATATACGACGCCTGACTTTTAACTAGATGTTTAATCACTTTATTAGGGGAAAATCACTATTAATAAATAGCTCACACAACAACAATTTATTATTTGAAAATCGTTGTCAAAGTGGATGTTATTAAATTTTAACAACGGAATATCAACTAATAAAATTTAGCATACTCCCAACATTTAAAAAAAAAGTAAACTATTGTTTTCTGAAATTTTATTTGTACTGAATTAAGTTAAGTTACAATTTCGGAGGCTTATTTAGTAAAAGCACAAGTTGATGGAGCAATAAATTCACAGGATTCTCCGTTTTAGCATTTTTATATGTTATTAGACATTAATAAACGTTTAATCTTTTCTCATTAGTGTATATATGATGTAGTTTAGTACTATATGTCTAGCATCCTTATGACCCTTGCCACATCTAATTACACTATTAAAGCTCTTGACATTAATACAAATAACAAAATATAACACATTAATTTGCAAATACAATAGAAGTAGGGGGAAAAAAACAACCCGGTAACAAATATAGTAACTGTCAGCATCTGACTCCCACAACGTCTCCCGCACTATTCAAAACAGAGGCGCTCTCTCTCTCTCCGAAACTTAAACCGTGCTCATCATCAGCGTTCACTCTTCTTTCTCCAAACGTGGAAGAAGAATTATCACAGGTACATTGATTTTGCTTTCAATGCAAATTCCTCAACTGTTATATGGTTCTATATGATTTTTAAAAAGCAACCGGACATTCAGTTGTTAGGAACAACTTTCTATTTGTCGATCTTGGCAATCTTATAGTTTTCAATCAAGGAGAATCTAAACACAATGAAGATAAGCAAATAGACATGACGATGAACAAGAACGTCTTTCTTAGACGGTAACGGATACGTAGGATACTTCAAATGAACAAATGCTGAAAATCATATGATTCTATATGATTTTTAAAAAGGAACCTAACATTCAATTGTTAAGAACGATGATGGAAACAGCCCCGAGACGATAATCCTTAATTAGGGATTATCGTTCAAGTATGCCCTATCATAGCACTTAACGGACTTGCTCACGGTGCGAGATCAAGACCAATGTCGATAGACTAACCTCTCGGTTTAATTATATTAATTTCATAATAATAATGAGTGATTATATGGGAATATATAATGACTCTTTGGTGGCCGGTCAGCTTGTAAAAAGATTTTTGTTGTAAGTCATTCTTGTCGCAATATTTAAAAAAAAATATATTATTTTCGTAACTTTTTGTTATCTTTTTTTACTTAATAATTCAATAAAAGACTAAAAAAAAATAGCTTTTAAACTGTTTTTCTTACATTTTAATATCTTTCCCATGTAGATTATCTATTTTTTAAGCTTAAAAACTCTTATTTTACATTTTAATATATTTCCCGTATAAATTATAAGTTATTTTTTAATCTCTTTATTATTGAGCCGGTTGACTGAAATTTAAATTATTTTCGTCCTACCACTTGGACTTGAAAAATCTTATAAAATATGATATCTAACTAATATTTTCAATAGTATAACCATAAAGAAACTCTAACTTTAATTGGTCTTGGTCTGCTAACAGTAACCCTAATACCTTTTAATAATAAAGCATTAAATAAAATAATTAGATAATTTAATTAATTAATAAAGAGTCTGGTTCCATCATTCGTCACTTCTTCAAATCAACATTGCCCTCAAGGTTGGACTTAAAGAACATGGATGTTCGATCAAATTGTTTTTCTCGATCTGGTAGTAACCCAAACGCACCCTTCCAACTAGCTCCACTAACTCTTCTTCCACGATCAGCGGAAGTCCAAGTACTATTTTCAGACCCTTCAATCCTCGTCGATGTCGAATCTTTGACGCTCGTTCAAACCATTGGTTCCATGTCATAAATATAGGTCCTTGCCTTGCAACTAACACAAATAATTGAGCAAATGATATATGAGTGGCGCAACCAAAAATACTCATATAAAGAAATTTCAGCTTCTCTTGTATAATCCAATGTTCAAATTTCCGACTCATACCATCCCATAAAGGATCAATATAATTACTAGGAGGTTTATACCCGAATGTAGCTTGTATGTTCTGTTTGTTTCCGTGTACGAAATAACAATTAACATAAAATAAAGGACTAAAAAGAATAAAAAAAATCAGTGTAATCTTTATTAATTCAGAATTGAAACTGAAATTACTGATTACAACATGTATGGATTGAATAGTAATTAAAACAAACGTTAGTCAGATTATTTAATAATCTGATGTACTGAATTGTAATAAATAGAAACTGCCGGACTGGAAAGTATAAACTTAACAGCCGGTCTTTTCTGATTGAAAATTAAATTACAGGACTGAATAGAAACTATTCTAATTACAGAAATTAATTACAGAATTGAAATTATAGAACAGAAACAGTACTTTAAGGAAATTACAGAAAGTAAAGACACAATTGAAAATTACAGCTAAGTACAGCAAATTAAAATATTTAAATAAAATGGACAAAATGTAATTGCGGAATTTAAATTACAGAATTGAAAAGACAGAAATGAAAAGACGAGGCGACTGTTAAACAGTCTGTCCTTAACCGATATTCGCCCAACCAGCTTAAGTTTCTGGTTGCATTGGTGCTTCGATCCCAATGTACAACGTCTTAGATGACTCACCGGAAACTGGCGACGAGTCAAGGTCGAGCCGTTGGTGAGTGGTTCTCTCTCTTTCTAGGATGCTATGAGAAAAATAAAATGTATGCTGTTTTCAGAATTTAAAACTGTGTTTAGAGAGTGGGGCAGAGTTGCCTATTTATAGGCTGAGCTGAAATCTCAGCCATAATGGTCACTTAATTCAGCAATCGAAATTGCTGAATTAATGGTGCAATTATTCTCATTTAATTGCATCAGTTACAAGCTTGCTGGAATTTTTGGGGACTGTTTTGTTATTATCCAAAACTCTTAGACTTTCTTGGAACCGGAACCGGAACATTCCCCAAGCCCCAAGCCCCAAGTCCCACGCCCCAAGTCCCTAGTCCTAAGTCCCACGCCCGCGCCCGAGATCGAGCGAGCACGCGCGTGTGTGGTGCTCTTGTCACGCCCCAAAATCCAAAAAACGGACATCAATGCGTGACCTTTGAACAAAAGGAAAAAGAACCTGTTGGAATCTACACGGCCGCCCGTATAAAGCCTCCAAAGGTGTCATGCCAATACTAGCTTAGAAGCTATTATTATACGCAAACTCTACTAAGGGTAGATGGCTCTCTCAGCCTCCCTTGAAGTCATTCACACATGCACGTAACATATCCTCTAGCACTTGGATAGTCCGCTCCGATTGTCCATCCGTTTGGGGATAGAATGCCGTACTCATTGTCAACTTGGTCACTAAGGCATTTTACAATGCGCCCCAGAACCTCGACACAAACCTCGCGTCTCGATCCGATACTATCGAAATCGGTACCCCATGAAGTCTAACAATTTCCTTCACATACTTTCGTCCCAAGATTTCCACCAAGTTCGTCATCTTAATTGCAATGAAGTGTGCGGATTTGGTCAAATGGTCGACCACAACCCACACAACGTCATTCCCACACCGATCTAGGTAAGTTACCTCTCGCGTTACCTCTCCCCCCACGACCTCTAGCAGTCCCATTTGCCCCCACCTTAGGCAACTGCACCCCTTGATGGTGGTGCGCCTCCGCGTGTAGCTGTTCCTCGTCCACCAGTCCTTGTGGTAATAGCCATGACTACAAACATTTTAAACCGACACTTTAGTTGCCTCACTTGACACTACTACTCCTACATGAATACTCTACTTATTCGTCTTGACTCCCAACACTTAACAAAATACACATTCCACCAAAAATTTCAAATTCCGCTAAATCTCTCTAGTTGAGTGTTTTAATAACAACAAAATATGTAAAACATGATAAAAGCTATTTTTGCGTGCTAATCATTTTATCCAGATTTCTAAGATTCATAATTATAGAGTACTAAAATACGAAGCCAACGGTTCAAGCGGAACCAAATTCGGAGTAAAAACGAAGGAGTTACGAGCGTTTGAAGTTTAGCGAGAAAACCGCAAAATTTGCCAGAAAACGACCAATCGTTTTTGACAGAACGACCAGTCGTTTTGGTCCAAATCTGACCCGAGAGATCAGAAAAAGACGACTGGTCGGAATGACAATACGACCGATCGTTTTGGTTCAAATCTGACCCGAGAGATCAGAAAAACACGACCGGTCGAAATAAAACTTAAAAAAAAAACGACCAATCGTTTTTCTGCAGAAAATAATGATTCAAAAACGTAAAATTCCTCAACACTTGTAAATTCCTTACATGGCACATATCACACAACTTCATCATTTTAGTCCACAACATTTTTACGATCAACATCCATTCGCATATAATATTCATTCACACACAAGTTAATAATTTAGAAAACACATTACGTAAGACCATCAACTTCACAATTCTCGCACTCTAATATTTCGCTACTACTTGCCATTGCAAACTTATACTTCATACACGCTTTATCAATGTTCACACACGTGTAAAGAACACAAAAGTGCGAGGGATAACCCCTCACGATACGTTATCCTAAAGCACCCGAGCGTCCTCGCATACTCTAGAACTCCACATCGCTAAGGTATTCCTTCACACCTACCGACGAGAGGTCCACCCACTAGTTTGGCGAGCGGGATCAACAAGCGTCCTCATTGTCCCCAATTTACTTCACATGTGGACTTTCCTTTCATCAACTACTACTAAATTCTAGCTACATGTCCTAAGCTAAATGCAACCCCCCGTTTTAGAAAAGTTTGAGTTTTTTGGAAAAGGTTTTGTGAAAATGATACGATGGATCTTGGTCCAATGGTTACCCATCTTCCCGTCGTCCCAAAATATACAAGAACCTGGTTAGCTTTGATACCAACTTGTCACGCCCCAAAATCCAAAAAATGGACATCAATGCGTGACCTTTGAACAAAAGGAAAATGAACCTGTTGGTACAAAATTTAACTTTTAAAGGAAAACAATTTGCGAGCTAAAGGAACAATTAAACGAATGAACTAAAAATGTTTGCCAAATGCGGCTACAAGACAATATGGTTTTAACAGATTTATAAAAGAAAAAGGTACCAAACGAATGTAATTTGCACGTAGGCTACAACCTCAAAATGGACTAAGTAAAAAAAAACGACTAAAAGAAGCCCTGAACCCATGCGATACATCGCTAATGCTCATATCCAAATGCCTCAGCCTAAGTTGTACCTGAAAGACAAAACTGTAACGGTGAGTCTCACGCACATACTTAGACGGGACAACACCACACAAGATACCGTCACTCCATCCAATAAATGGAAGAACTCACAAACGACAACTATAATAACAACGTATCAAAAGAAATGTAATAGCATCATACGACGAAATAAATTAAGTAACTTCAACACACATCTATAACATACATGCACCTTTCACGCCACATACCCCAGTCCGTAAGTTAGGTCATTCCCTATACCACTCGGCTCGTCTTATGCCATCGGTATAGGGAGAGACATAGACCATTGCCAACATATAAATATATCTATTACACACATGGACCTTTCACGCCACATACCCCAGTTCGTAAGGTAGGTCATTCCCTATACCCCTCGGCTCGTCTTATGCCTCCGGTATAGAAAGAGACATAGACCATTGCCAACATATAAATATTTAAAGTGCGCACTTGGACCTCTTCATGCCACTCGCCCCAGTCCGTAAGATGAGTCATTCCCTATACCCCTCGGCTCGTCTTATGCCCTCGGTATAGGGAGAGACATAGACCATTACTAATAAATAAATCACAAAGCCTCGGCCAATAATATTATACCATTCAATTATCACAATTCCCAACAAAATCACATAAGCCAAACAAGTCCAACAATATAAAATCTCATTCAGGCATTTTAACAAACACCTTGTATGCGTAAACTACAACTCATCTTTATTCAACATAGAATTTACCCAATTTCATCAACAACTATAATAACACATAACAACTCATAAAAACACACAAACTCATCTATATTCTCATTAATTCGAAATTCATATGTCTAAATTCCCAATTCTCAAATTCAATTAAGTGAACCAAAATAGCAATACATAAAACCCAATTAATAATTTAATAGTATATAATTGAGACAAAAGAAAACCCCCCAAATTTTATAAAAAACAAGATCTAACCCTAACATACACCCCGTCTAGTCACAATGGATAACCGCGTTACCTTAGTTCGTAGAGGAGATGCTTCCGGTAAAAATCCGCTAAAGTGGTTTCTTCTTCTTCTTCCTAAACTTTGGAATCTCTCTTTTCGCTCTTTGTTTTTGGTTTTCTATTTTGAAAGTGGGCTGAAAAGTGGTTTACGTGAAACTATTTTGAGAGAGTTTGGGGAAGTGAACTATTTGGTCCTCAAAGTTCTAAAAGTTAACTCATGATCAAAATTATTATTTTAATACTCAAAAATAACAATTGTTTAGAAACAAATCTTTTGGGTCCTTTTTATTTATAAAATTAGTAACGGGTTTTAAAAATAAAATTTTTCGGAAGAGTTTCGGTTTTTGGCTAAAAATTAGTATAAAACGTTTTTGGATATGTTAAATCATAAATAAAGCCATTTATAAAAATCTGGGATGTTACAGCTCTTGCCTACACACACAACTATGAGGCTACACATTATTACCACTCTCTAGTGGTGAATATGTATATAAACTATTCAAAATATTTTTTCCTCTTTGATATGGAATAAACATTTGGGTGGCTTCCCCATCCATTTGTTTTCCCAGTCTCTCTTCCCAAATTCCAGATTTCGTCCCTCCATGGTCTAATTTCGAAGCCAATTTCCATTCACACCCATTCACCGAATAGGTCATGCGATATACTGTTTTAAATCTCGTCACACGAGCTACTCAAACCATTTGAGTACGGAGTCTAAATTTTAGATTCTTTGCATGGAATTTGACCAAACTTTTGGACTCGTGATCAATTCGGAAAACCCCATGAAACATGGTTTTTTCCAACAATCCCCCACATGAATGCAATTAGTTCGAAAGCCCATGCCCTAAATGAAAATTAAGAGAACCTCAAAAGTTCACTGTCTAAGGTCAGGTAGTGCGCGCCTTGAACCTGCTGTAGCGAAATATCATCCAGAGTACTGGTATTAGGTAGCATAGATGTTTTGAACCCTTTAGCTTTGTGTATTCCAGTATGATACCCGCACAGTGCCCTTTCTGCCCACGTACTAGGCCCTTTAGTTGTTGTCCATATTTGGCATGGACTGCCTTGGCAACTTTAATTGAGTACTTTAGTGATTTAGCCCAAGCTCATCACATGGTACCGGCCTTACACACTCGTTATAGGTGGTTCCAAGTCGAAAGTGTCCTGACTCACCTTAGTTGACCGTCGAGTTACTTGGGTCATTAAGAGCCTCAAGCTCACCCTTACAATAATACAGGTCTATCACTCTGTCATCGCGGAAATGGGCTAGGAACTACTGGTTCTCGCTCTCTCTCTGAATCTCTTTCTCCCGCATCCACTTTCTCTCCCATCTCTTCCCTCTCTTCATCTTGTTGCCAAGGGTATCTCCTATAGAGGCTGCCGCCTCTCCTTTTTCTGCGCCTTCTCTTTTTCACCTCTCTTTTGTCGGAGGCTTTGACTATGTTCATGATGGTGGCTGGTTTTGTTTTTACAGCTAGGGGTTTGGTGATGGTCGTGGTTGCGGTGATTGTATTGTTGTTGTAGGTAGATGATTGGCGATGATGGTGGTCATGGTGGCGGATGTTGTGGTGGTGATCATGACGGTCATGGTGGCGGTAGGTGTTGTGAATATGGCGGCGGTCAAGTCGGTGGTGGTTGGGTTGCTATTTGATGATTGACTGAAGTTGGTTATAAATTTCACGGGTCCTAGCCGCAACATCCTGAATCGATTTATTAAGTCGATCCCAACTATTATCATCAACACCAGAATAAAAAAACTTTCCCATTAATTAGCCAGAACAACTGATTTAATATGGATCTAAGCTCTGATACCAATTGATGGAAACACTATCGAGACGATAATCCTTAATTAGATATTATAGCTCGAGTACGTTCTATCGTAGGACTCTGTCCTACTTGCTCACGGTGCAAGATCAAGACCCATGTCAAAAGCTAACCTCTCGGTTTAATTATATTCTCTTCATAATAATCGTGAGTGATTATATGGGAATATATAACCATAAAGAAACCCTAAAGCCTTTTAATAATAAAACATTAAATAAAACAACTAGATAAGTTAATTAATTAATAAAAAGTCCGGTTCCATCAAACAACGTTTTGTCTGTCGATTTTGGCAACCTTATAGTTTTCGATTAATGGGAATCTAATCCCAATGAAGATAAGCAAATAGACATAATGATGAATAAGAACAAAATTCTTAGACGGTAGCGGATACATAGGATACTTCATGAATAAATGCTGAAAATCAAAGTGATGCATGACGATATATCCAGCGATTAACAAGATAATAATGAAGACAACCATGAAAAACCATCAAGAATGCTAATGATAACTTGAAATAAGTAGAACTCTTGAAAACTTATTTATTTCTGTAATAAATAAATAATATGATCGGTTATAAAATTATATTGCTGGTATTTAAATGCAATAGTTTTTGTAGTTCAATGTCAGTTAATTGTTTTATCAATGAAATATTATAAAATAAAAGTTAATATTTAATTTTCCTAATAACCCTCTTAAAAAATAATATTTCAGTAACGTCAAACGGAGCGCTAAAAATTTGATCCCGTAAAAATTTGTGAACTAAAAAATTTGAACGCTATTGTGCGTAGCCAAACTGTAGTTACGCCGCAGTTAATGTCATAGTAAAGTGTCAGTGTATGTTTATTTAATTTTGCTTATTTACCAATGAATCTACTTCTGAAAAACTTTTCGTAGCTATCGTATTTTTGATGGGACTATTAGTTCCCGTAGCCATGCCGTAGTTAAGTCGTAGTTATTTTCTTAGTAAACTATCGGTGTATCTACATATATACATATAATTTTGCGTAATTACGAATACATCTACTTTCTGAGAAAGTTTCGTATTTGTGATGGGACAGTAATTTACCGTTGTCAAGGCATAGTTAAGCCGTAGCCAAGTCGAAGTAAAATGTAATTATGAGTATAATTATCTTCCCAGTAATCTAATCTTTGTCAATTAAGCCATCCATACTTGATATGACTATCTATACACAACCGTTGGAAAACTATACAGAATAAAATGATTCATAAATTGATACACCACTTTCTTATTTTCCCCTATAAAATATCTCGTTTTTATTTTACTACTCACCTCAAAATCCATTTTTATCTAACTAAACGTCTTTTTGATGTATTAAAAATAATTTTTAAAATTTTGTTTTTTGATTTAAATTAAAAGTTATGAAGAATTTTGTCTTAAAGAGTCTCACTACTTTTTCAATTATAGTTATAATATTATTTTGCTAAAGTAATAAAATGCAAATTTTTTCTGATTATTTTGTTAAAAAATAATAATTAGGGAAGCACATAATGGTTTTTTTTTTTTTAAAAAAAGGAATACATTCATTGTAAATTTATTTAGTTGTAGCTGTACTTTTGTTACTCATTTCTATTAATAGCAGTATAATTCTATTTAATTAACTTATTTAATGTTATTCATTTAATGTAAGTATTTTATTTTCGGAATTAGAATTTTTAATCGTAGTTCAACACCGTATCCTTTTTTTCCTTGTCCATGTTGTATGTTTTAATCTTTTCTAATGTGTTTATATAGTATTTTTAAAACAATATATTTTATAATTTGTATATGTGTTAAATAAATTTTTGGTAATTTTTTTTTTTTAATTTCTTAGAACTTATTAAAGATGGCACCACCAAGGAATATTGCATTCATCTGAGCG
Source organism: Primula vulgaris (assembly GCA_963920805.1). Taxonomy (NCBI): domain Eukaryota; kingdom Viridiplantae; phylum Streptophyta; class Magnoliopsida; order Ericales; family Primulaceae; genus Primula; species Primula vulgaris. Next base: position 26,242,494 of record OY987214.1, on the reverse strand, counting down.
TCCGTGCATCCGAGTGGAAACATGGTGTATGTTTTTTCTTAGATAATTCAATTAATTTTACTATTTATTGAAACTAATATATTTGTTAAATTCTATTTTAGTTTCTTTTCATCCGTTGGTTTGTTTGATATCTTCAAATCGAGGCAAGAAGCTGATGTCATGTCTTGTTAGTATGTTTCCTTCCATCTGAGGGGTTACTTTTGAGATCAATTTCATCTACATTCAGAGTTGGCTACATGATAAGTTTTCTGAGCAAATTGTTGGGACGTCTAAAAAATTAGAGCCTTACTTTATTAAATTTTTTTAATTAATTGTGGTGGAACCACATTTTAGCTTTTATTTATAATAAGTTGTTCAAAACACAAAATTACAAGTTAGAGGGCATAACTGTTACAAAATGTAATATAGCTCCTCCTAACATAATGAAATAAACTTAAGTGGACTAAATTGAACAAAACTTTAGACATATCATCCTGGTCTAATCTTTTCCTAAAATTAAAAGAGCAAAATAGTGATGCGCCTTCTCTCTATATATTATCGTCTGCAGCAGGCGATTTTCTCCTTCTTCTTCGATGTCAATACGCAGGTTGATCAGCCCAGCTTTTTCCAACGTCAATAGCCCTGTCATCCTTTTAGGAAAATCCTTCAGTTCATTAGAGAAAATAGGGGTTGTTAGCTCTCGTGCCTGTTTGGCTAGCAGATCTGCTATACCATTTGCCTCTCTTAAGATATGTTGTATCTTCACCTTTCCTTTTTCTTCTTTTACTAATTGTTTAATTTTAATAACCTTCAGTATGATATTCCATGGAATTTCCCCCTTATCATTACAGATGTTGGCCATGATTTGAGAATCAGTCTCAATAATTATATTTCTATTGAGCATTAGACCTAATTTAATACCAGCATGTATAGCTTTGGCTTCTACCATAATAGGTGTATTGCCTTTTACTTTTTTTTGCAAATGCTTGTATAAAATCCCCCTCATGATCTCTAATTACCCCCCCCCCCCTATCCCAGCTTTCTTTGTAATGATACACATACTCTCATCCACATTGATTTTGATGCTTGAACTGTCTGGCTTATCCCACTTGATAGTTTTAGTTATTTTTGTTTTGCCTTGAATTGTCACACTGTGAATGTTATGGAAATTGAAGTCTTTTGCATATTTGGTGCTCCTTTTAATGATCATGTTATAGCTATCAATAACCTCTTTTATTATACTTTCATGCTTCATTGCAATGCTTTCCATTCTACTTTTACATATGCTTTTTCAAATGTTCCACAAAATGAGGTTAGAAATGATCTTGTTGCGTTTAGTAATAAAAGCCTTTCCCTTTGCCTTTTCCCATTCAATAAGTCTCCCCCTTATTGTAGTATTTGTTTCTTTAATTCCCATGTGATTTTGAAAATACTCCCACTCCTTTCTAGCTATTTGTCCATTGCTGAATAAATGTTCTAAACTTTCTACTGTTTTTCTGCAGCATTCACACTGAGAAGCTTGTTGGACCTAGAATTTTTGAATTTCAGTGTCTATTGGAATTGCTTTGTTGAGTATCCTCCATACCCCTACTGAAATCTTCAAAGGTATGTCCTTTTCCCACATACTTTTATTATACCAATTGATGCTGCTTTTATCCCTTAGAGTGTTATAAGCTGAATTTAGAGTGAAATTTCCATACTCATTTTCTTTCCAAATAAGCACATCTTCCTCATTTATTGAGAATTTTGGTTCTTTTCCCACTTTAGATCTAGCTTCTATAGGAATTTCTTCCATTTTCCATTTACCTTCCTCATTTAGGTATTGATGTATCTTATTATTAGAGGCACATTCAACATTGATAGGTCCATTCTCATTCCAATTGTCCATGTTGAAATCCACTTCCCCTTTACCAATGATCCATTTCATGTTTTTTTCAGCTGTTCCTGATAACTTAGTCATTCTTCTCCAAACTGTAGACCCTTTCAATTGCTTAGCTTGAACTAGATGGTTTTTCCTATAGTATTTTCCTTTCATGTGTTGTGTCCAAATGGTGTTATTCTTTCTAAACTTCCACCACAACTTGACACTAAAGGCATCTGTTATGCTTTGCATGTTTTTTATACCCAAACCTCCTTCTTCTTTTGGTCTACATATTTTGTCCCAACTCTTCCAATGATATTTGTTTTTTCCTTCCCTGTCTCCCCAAAAGAAATTTACACAGATTTGATCAATTTTCTTAATGATCTTTTTTGGAGGCTGTATAGCTGCAAGAGTGTAAATAGGCATGGATTGTAGCACTGAATTGATTAAAACCAATTTAGCCCCCATAGAAAGATATTTTGCCTTCCATCCTGATAACTTTTGACTAATTTTATTGATGTTGTCCTGAAAAATATTTGCTTTTTTATGTCCATTGAAAATGGGACAGCCTAGATAAATGAAAGGGGTTTTTTTAAAACTCATATTCATGATATGGGCTATTTCATTTTTCCTCTGGGAATTGATAAGATTGGAACAATACATGTTACTTTTTTCTAAATTCACTTCTTGTCCAGAGAGTTTTTCATAATCTTTAATGGCTTTTTGAATATTTTTAATGGTCCTTTTATCAACAGAAGAGAAAATAACTATGTCATCTGCAAAAGCAAGATGAGTAACAGGTTCACAAGAGATAGGTGTTTTGTAGGGCCTAGTTTTCTTTTTCTAACATTAAGTTATTGAGCTTTCTAGAGAGAACCTCAGAACAAAGGATAAAAAGAGTAGAAGAAATAGGGTCCCCTTGCTTTAGTCCTCTAGTGGATTTGAAAAAACCATGTTGAGTTCCATTAATCAAAACAGAAAAATAATTATTAGAAATTAGTCTCCAGATTATGTCTATCATAAGTTCTGAAAACCCCATCTTTCTCAAAGTTTTTATAAGGAAAAACCAGTCCACTCTGTCATAGGCTTTTTTCATATCCAGCTTCATAATAATATTACCCCCCTCATTTTTCTTGTGCAACTCTGTGGTCAATTCTTGTGTAAGGAGAATATTTTCAATAATGTCTCTGCCTTTTACAAAACCACTTTGATTCTGAGCCACTAACTTAGTGAGTACTTTAGACATTCTATTAGAAATAATCTTGGATATAATTTTATTGCAAAAAGTGCTTAGACTAATAGGCCTAAAGTCTGTAAAGCTATTAATGGCCTTCTTTTTTGGTAACATAACTATTATAGTAGAAGTTATAGCTTTAGGTATAATAGCTCCTGCATAAAATTGATGTACTGATTTTTTGATGTCTTCACTAATGATATCCCAACTAGCTTTAAAAAAGCAACCTGTGAAACCATCAATACCTGGAGAGATGTTGCTATCTAAGCCCCAAACTGCTTCTTTTATCTCCTCCATTTCAGTAAAAATATCCATTTCATCTTGCTCCTCCTTGCTGATTATTCCATTAATGTGATTTAATAAACCATCTTGCCCCATGTCTTTTTTTGCAGGTGCTAGTAAATCCATGTAAAATTCAACAGCAGCTTTGCTTATATTCTCTTTTGAGGTAACCTTATTCCCATCCTTATCTTCTATTCCATGTATTTGAGTTTTGCTTCTTATTGCTTTTACAGTGACATGAATTTTTTTTGTATTAGCATCTCCCTCTTTTATCCACTTTAAATTGGCTTTTTGTCTCCAGTAGTCTTCCTCTCTTTTTAAGTGAACTTTAAGCTCAGCTTTTACTTTATTCATTTTAGTTCTATTATTATCACATGGATCTTCTTCAAACTCTTTTTCAGCTTTTAAGGTATCATCTTCTGCATCCTTTGTTTTTTGAAAGATGTTTCCAAACTCCTTTTTATTCCATTCTGTTAACCCTTTCCTAACCCTCTTGAGGTTTTCTGCAAAAACATACATAGCATTTCCTTCTTCATATTTCCTCCAATTTGTCCCAATTATCTATTTATAGTTGACATGTTTGATCCAGTAATTTTGAAAAACAAATCTTCTTGGCTTAAAATCTAATTCTGTAGCTGCTGAGAGAAGAAGAGGTGAGTGGTCAGAACCCACTTTATTAATATGTTCCAGGCTAATTTTTTTGAATAGATTTTGACATTGATCATTCAGATAGACTTTATCTATTCTTTCCCATATAGTTCCATCTCCATATCTACTATTCCACAAGGTAAATCTTGTCCCTATAAAAGAAATTTCTTTTACTCAATGCTTCTTATACAATCTACACAATCATTAGCTTCATTTATGTTGATAGGTAACCCTCCAATTTTGTCTTCATTTCTTGTAACAGTATTGAAGTCTCCCCCAACTAGCCAAGGATCTACTGTATTAATGCTTTCCAGATAGCTCCATAATTCCATTCTTTCCCTTCTAGTGCATTTGGTATACACTAAAGTAACATTAATAATGCTCTCCAAAGTATTACTCTCAATTTTTAGTGATATGCTCTGGTTCATCTCACTTGTAGTTTCTACTTCCATACTATCACTATAAAAACACCAAATTTTATTTTTCTTTTGGCAAATAACTTTATCGAAACCCATTTTAATTCTATAATGTTCAGCTTTACTCATTTCCACCATAGGCTCCAGACATGCTAGGAAAACCAATTTGTACATCACTTTAAGCTTTTTAATTCTATTTACAACCACTGCCTTTGCAATCCCTCTTATATTCCAGATGATTAGATTTATCATTAAGATGTGTATTTTTTATTTTTACTTGGCTCTGCTCTTAGGTTCATCCTTTTTTGTTCAGCTTTTTCTTGCTGTCCTTTCTTTTCTTCTGTTGCTGCATATTTGTGTCCCTCGATATATTGATTGATTTTTCCTTTTGGTCCTGTATCCCTTCTAGCATTTCCATATTGATTGCACTTTGTACCAAGTAAGCTTTAGCAACTATAAACTCATTTCCAAAGTTCTCTGGCTCACCATTTTTTTCCTTACCTTCTGCTGCACCTTTATTTATGTCTTCCTCATTTTCTTCTTCCTTGTTGTTTTCTTCTTCCTCATTATTTTGGTTAATTTATGTGGCATCCCCTCTTTTATGTAGGTGTTCTTGTTGTTGTTCTTCTTCTATTGGCTTGCTGTTGTCTTCTTCTTCACTGGTATCTTCATTTACTTCTATAATTTCCTTTTGTTCAGTATTTCCATCTTCTTTGTTGGCTGCTTTTTTGTCCATTCTTTTTTCTTCTTCTTTTCCTCTGTGGGTTGCTTGCCTACCATTTTTCTTTTTTATATTCTTCTTTCTTCCCATTGTTTCCCATTTCTCTTCTTCTTCATTCTTTTCCTTGTTGTTCTCTTTCTTCTCCTCTCTTTGCTGCTCTTTTTCATTACCATCCATTTGTTTTTCTTTTTTATAGCTTTCTTCCCCTATTTTACATTCTTCATTGCTATGTCCAACCTTTTTGCAGTTGCTACAAAAGCTTGGTAGGTTTTCATATTCTATTTTCTGCCAGAAAGCTTCTCCATCTTCCTTATTTCCATATCCTATCCAAACCCTTTCTGCCAATTCATTTTTCAAGTCCACCTCTATACACACTCTTGCTAAATTGGGTCTAGTTAAACTAGCAGTGGCGTTATCAAGTTTCAATGGGGTCCCAAAAGCATTAGCAATAGAAAATATGCTTGATTTATTATATAAATGGATTGACAACATTTGAAAACTTGCCAAATGGTTGTAATAGATGGCTCATGACCTGGTTTAAAATCATATGTCCACTTAAAGACTCTCATAGGGAAACCTTTTATAATCCATTTTTCCCTCATCCATAGCCTTAAAAAGTCTTCTTCATGATATAGTCTTATTAAAACATGCTTATGATCTATTGTACCTAGAGTAAAGGCAGCCTTTAAACCCAGAGTGTTCAAAAACTTATTGATTTCATCATACTGGGGTTTGTCATGAGTAAATTTGCCCACTAGAGTGTATTTAAAAGGTGCTGATAACTTTTTGATTTCATCCATAGTAAATCTAATAGAGATCTCACCTTTGTATTTGCCAATGTCTTTAATAGGTACAAATGTTGAGTCTTGAGGAGCTAGATGCTGTTTGTTGCTCACTACTTCTGCGAACGATCTCGATATTTTTTCTTCTTTTTCCATGATTTGAAAGTTTGTAATGATGCTGGCTTTGTTATTAATACTATTGTTGTTAATATTGTGTTCTAGTGACTCGTTGCTGGAGTCTTTTAAGCTTTGCATTTGAAAATGGTGGAGTTTTCTTATTTCGTCATATTTTCTCTCTCTAGGCTGCCAACGACTCTTTTTAGTATTACCAGTATAATATTTCTCACCAAATAAATAAAAGTTTTGGCATTCGACGTACTTTATTAAATAAATACATGAATGTTTTATTAATAAAAACTTAAAATGTAGTGAAAACTGTTAACATTACATTATGTTGGACTTAGTAGCGTATTCCATTTATTAACTAATTTACTTATTTGCAAAGTAAGTTCTTCATAGTTTTTCTTTTTGCATAATACTTACAGTTAGTTACTTGTTTTTCACCACCATGTACACTAACTTATCATATATAACACGAACCATGTGGTAACATCATTTTTACTTTCACTTTTCGTCTACTATCTCATATAAATAACTTTATCTCATAAATTATTATTTACTTGATTTTCTTGCGTATATGTTTTGACATTCTCTCTTTATTTAGATATTGATCATAAACATTTACAATTTTTTTTATTATCTTTTGTTTTGTTAATGGACCAATAAAATAAAATAAGAGCATCTTCAATTTATATATTTTCTTGTTAGGCCCTGTAAAATACTGGAGACAACTCTGGCTATATTTAGATGAATTAATGCCCAATAGGTACCACTTTTGAAATTATATTCCTCCTAGTTACCTCTATAATTTCACATTCCCTATAGGTACCACTTTTTAATTATTTAATTTATTTACCAAAACGGCATACAGATATTTCATAAAAAATGGAAAAAAAACACATAAAATTATATAAAATGCAAAAAATCTCAAAATAAATGAAAAAAAACCATAAAAAATTGTAAAAAAAAATAAAATAATGTATTTTTATAAAAAAAATCACAAAAATCACAAAAAATGAAAAAAAATAAAAAAAATAACAAAGAAAATAAAAAAATCATTAAAAAATTATAAAAAATGAAAAAATCACAAAAAATCACAAAATTTTAAAAAAATTACAAAAAAAATAAAAAATGAAAAAAATCACAAAATATTATAAAAAAATAATAAAAAAATAATAAAAAATGAAAAAATCACAAAAAATGAAAAAAAAATAAAAAAAATTATAACAAATGAAAAAAATCACAAGAAATTATAAAAAAAAATGAAAAAAATCACAAAATCATAAAAAAAAATTGAAAAAAATCACACAAAAAATCATTAAAAAAAATCACTTTTATTGAACTTTATGCACTTTCGACTGTAGTAGATGCATTTTCAGCTGAACTATATGCACTTTTAGCTGAACCAGATGCACTTTCAGCTGAACCATATGCACTTTCAGCTGAACCATATGCACTTTTATTGAACTAGATGCACTTTCAGCTGAACCATATGCACTTTTATTGAACTAGATGCACTTTTAGCTGAAACATATGCACTTTCAGCTGAACCAGATACACTTTTAGCTGAACCAGATGCACTTTCGGCTGAACCATATGCACTTTCAGCCGAACCATATGCACTTTTATTGAACTAGATGCACTTTCAGCTGAACCATATGCACTTTTATTGAACTAGATGCACTTTTAGCTGAACCATATGCACTTTCAGCTGAACCAGATGCACTTTCAGCTGAACCATATGCACTTTCAGCTGAACCATATGCACTTTCAGCTGAACCATATGCACTTTTAGGTGAACCAGATGCAGGTTTTACAGAACGATATGCACTTTTATTGAACTAGATGCACTTTTGTCTGAACCATATGCACTTTTAGCTGAACCATATACACTTTTAGCTGAACCATATGCACTTTCAGTTGTACCAGATGCACTTTTAGTTGAATCAGATGCATTTTTAACAGAACTATATGCACTTTCGACTGTACTATATTCATTTTCGACTACACTATATGCATTTTTGACTTAACTATATGTACTTTCCACTAAATTAGATGCACTTTAAACTGAACCAGATGCACTTTCAGCTGAACCAGATGCACTTTCAGCTGAACCAGATGCACTTTCAGCTGAACCAGATGCACTTTTAGCTGAACTATATGCATACTCACTTTTATTGAACTATATTTACTTTCGACTGAATTGTATGCACTTTCAACGGAACTAGATGTACTTTCAGGTGAATTGAATGCAATTTCGACTCAATTTTATGCATTTTTGACTAACTATATACACTTTCGACTGAACTATATGCACTTTTATTGAACTATATACGCTTTTCATTGAATTATATGTATTTTTGACTGAACTACATGCACTTTCAGCTCATTTAGATTAAAAAAGGCACATTTATCATGGAAAAACCATTTTTTTGTATAAAAAAATCACTTTTCGGTATAAAAAATGTTATATTGACAAAAAAATTTTTTTTGTAATTTTTTAAAAAGTTTATGATTTTTTTATTTTTTTGTAATTTTTGTGATTTTTTATAATTTTTATAATTTTTTGTGATTTTTGTTATTTTTTTATAATGTTTTGTGAATTTTTGTGAATTTTGTGATTTTTTGTGATTTGTTGATTTTTTTTGATTTTTTGTATTTTTTGTGATTTTTTGTGATTTGTTTGTGATTTTTTGTGATTTTTTGTAATTTTTTGTGATTTTTTAATTTTTTAATTTTTTTTGTAATTTTTATAATTTTTATAATTTTTTTTGTGATTTTGTATTTTTTAATAATTTTTTTTTATTTTTGGTGATTTTTTATCATTTTTGGTGATTTTTGGTGATTTTTTATATTTTTTATGATTTTTTGTGATTTTTTCATTTTTTTAAAAAATCAATTACTAATAAAACTCATATAGTATAAAAAGTGGTACCTATGAGGAAATGTGAAATTATCAAGATATTTAGAAGGAATATAATTTGCCATGAGATATTTATAGAGAATTACCCCTATTTAGATTAACTACACCATTATTAAATAACTTAGCACATAAAATTTATTGGTTTTCACAACATAATATGATTTTTAATATAGATTGCAGAGGTACTTCACTTGGATTACGGAGCAAAGAAATGATGTGTTATCGACGTTTTTGCTAATAACCATGTTCCACTATAACGAGTGGATGGCAAAAATAAATAAGAAAAGTCGCAGGCCCATTTAGATTGGTGAAACTGTTTGGCGAGAGTGGAAGAATTTGTGGTATACATAGATTTTCAATCCGACATTTGTGTTGAATACATGACCAACTATGAGTGGCGTAGTTATCAGCTCAGTCCGATCATAATAAGCTCTGACAACTCTAAGGCCGAAGAGGATCCATCTCAGGAGTAACCGAACTATGCACCACATGGAGATAATTAAATCATCGTAATTTCTCTATTGTAATATTTTGGACAATTGATTTTAATTTCAGATTGTAATATTTCAAACTATGTATCCGGGTGATGTTTGTTGCTTTTCAACATTCATTATATTTGAAGTTAATTTGAAAAAAATGTGATATTATTTTAAAAAAATTGTGAAGGGTTCAGGATAATGCGGTAATCGTTAAATCCCTAACTCTATGTTTTTTTTAAACATTGTCAAGAAATTTACCTACGATTTCCAATACGACTTCACTACGGTTGTAAGCAAACTATTTCATAGAAAATTTAAAATTCATGTTTTGACTACGACTTGCTTATAGTTTTATTCCGGTTTTAAAATTAGATTTACTACCACTTTATATTAGGCAAGGTACCTCCCAGGCTTGACACATTTATGGAGGCAGAACTAATAATTCAAATACTACTAAAGGGGTGCAACAAAGACAATCTAGCACTCATCGTCGACGTGTTAGCCCCATCAACCCCTCTGCTAGCAATTCAAATTAGATGTGATAAGCTCATCAGGTTGGCAATTCAAACCCGCTGCCGATTACGTCCCACCGCTACCCTCCTCCACCTCACCACGTCCTTCATCTCATCCACCCAATAATGATTTCTTCGATGAGGATGTACCCTATGATGATGTTTTGGATGATGTGGAAGATGAAAAACAATGATAATACGGAAGATGAAAACAATAATGATGTGAAAAATAGAACAATGACATTGTTCGTGGTCCCGAATGCGTTATTTATCGCTTAAAGAAAGGCAAAGCGAAAGGAGAGACGTACAACTCGAAAGCAAAAATCGTACACGTAAGATATAAAATGATATATTATACCTAGGGCTGGCAATTTTGACCATCACTACAAAAAAATACCCAAATAGCGACGGAATTAGTGACGGTATTTTTTGTTACGAGCTTATTAGCGACGGTTTTTGCGACGGCTTTGTGACAGTTTAGTCAATTTACGACAGATTTGTGACAGTTTTTTAAATTAGCGACAAACTTGTGACAACTTTTGACTCTCACTAAATCAAACATTATTTTGGAGTATATCCACCCAGCCATGACCAAAAAATTCGGGTTCGGTCGGGTCGGTTTCAGTTATGCTTGGTTTTTAGAAAGAAAAAAAACGGTTGGGTTTGGTCGGTCTTTTTAGAAAAAAACTAGGCAGAATAACCGTCCAATATCCATATGTACGACTACGCAATCGGTTTCGGTCTATGACAGTTTTAAACAAATTTTAGATATTTTTTTTATGTTTGTAATTTTTTACTTCATAATTAAACTTGAAGTTTATTTGTTTCGTTATTAAACTAGTTTTCTTTTGTTGTAAATATTTTAGTTAGAAGTTCTTATATTAGAAAATATATAACATAAAACTCCTAAATAGAAAATTCAAAATGTATTAACAACGGTGAACGTCTTTTAAAACAATGTAACTTATAAATTTTGATTATAACTTATACATATTAAATATATATATATATATATATATATATATATATATATATATATATATATATATATATATATATACAAGACGCATATTTGTGTTCCCGTCGTGAAACCATTGAGATTTGCATTAACTAAATCTTGATTTGGAGCGTTTTTACGAAAAAGTGTCTAGTTGGGTGTTTTTCATGATGTTCATATAACATTTCCCTATATACACACACACACACATATATATATATATGTGTGTGTGTGTGTGTGTATAACACACACATATACGATGGTTACTTTTCGGTTATCATCCGGGTTTAATGATTCGGTTTCAGTTACCTTTTTTCGGCCGGCTTGACGGTTTTAGTTTCAAAAACCAAACCCTAACCGTAATCTTCGGTTTTGGTTTGGCCGAAACTTCACTTCGGTTTAAAGCGGTTATCCGTTTTTCGGTTTTCGAGGGGGTTATGGTTGTGTTTCGGGTCTCGGTTTTTTTTGCCACTCCTAATTATACCTTAGTTTGCTCATCTTTGTTTCATTTCGTGTTTTAGTACGCCCAATTTCCACTTTCCTTTTTAATTATGCTACTCCTATTAAGTACTAATCACACATTCTCCTGATCTCCCATTAGGTTTCGTTTATATCATTTTAACGCCTAAGAAATCTAAATCCATCATCCTAAGCCTACACAACAAAAAGAGTTAATAATAATAGACCATTCACTCATTGAGACAAGTTTCTTAATGAGGCTTTTTTTAAAATGATCATTTGTGCCTTGGTTGGTTGCAATGTAAGCTCTTTTCCTCCCTTATTATTTGTTTTAATAAGTTTAAAAGTTGAACTTTTATTGGTATTGTTATTTTTCGTGAAAAAGCTAGTAGCTTTAATAGGGATTAATCTAGTCTCTCTTCTCAACTCTAAAGTAGGGCAGTGTATTTGCTGAATTATGTTTATGTTCTGTATTATTGGGCATGCCATTAAGTAATGTAGAATTGGCAAGTTGTACTACATTACGCATTGTTATATATGTGTAGCGCTAGTTTATACTATTAGTCAACCACCAAAATACGCAACATTATCGACCAAATTCAGCGACTGAATAGAGGTTGGTTCACCAATAAAAGGACTGAAATATATTCAGTCGACAAAAATATTTAATGACCAAAATTGGCGACTAATAGTTGTCAGTAAACGACGAATAATTAAAACGGTCGCTAAGCATAAGGAATGTAGCGACTGAAGTCATTTTAGTCGGTATATATGGCGACTAATATTTGTCTATAAATAACAACTAATTAAAACGGTCGCTAATCACAAGGATATGTAATGACTGAAAACATTTTCGTCGGAAAAATATTTAACGACTGAAATTGCGACTAATAGTTGTCAGTAAAATAACCATTAACTCAAACCGACTGATAGATGTCAAGTCCATCCCTGTTCTTAAAGTGTTTTGGTTAAAAAATTAGTTCCTTGCTGCTTTACACAAGAATTTCATCCAATGTGGCAGTTGTAGGTATCTGATTTTGATATGTTGTTATGTAATTTTTAGGCATTTGGTATGTATTTTATTTGAACTTAGTTGAAGAGGGTTTGACACCTAGATTATGTATATATAGGGTTTGTTTGGTTGCATCATTTAAGTTGAGATCTGATTTTGTATATGTAAAATAGGAATAAGGAAAATAGAATAAACAGACAAGATAATTATTTCATTGGTGATACACATATAAATACAAGAGTATTCCTCAATTAGTGGAAGATAAAATAAGGTAATAATCAATCACAATCTTTTTTGTAACTAATTGATATATATCTATACAAAATCAAACAACTTCCTAACACTCCCCCTCAAGTTGGAGGAGAGTGAACGTCTCGAATTCCCAACTTGCCAATCATGGAAGTGAAAATATTTTTGCTTAATGCCTTAGTTAGAACGTCTGCCAGTTGATTCGAAGAAACAACATGCTTGGTGATAATCGAACCATCTTGAATTTTGTCTCGTATAAAATGGCAGTCCATCTCGATATGTCTTGTTCTCTCATGAAAAACAGGATTAGCGGCAATGTGTAGTGCCGCCTTGTTATCACAATAAAGTATAGCTGGGTTGGAGTGCATCACACCAAGATCCATAAGAAGGTTTCGTAACCAAGTCAACTCACAACAAACATTAGTCATAGCTCTGTACTCTGCTTCGGCCGAAGAAAGTGACACCGTTTTTTGTCGCTTCGATCTCCAAGAAATTAATGAAGACCCAAGGAAAACACAATATCCGGTGGTAGATCTTCGGGTCATTGGACAACCAGCCCAATCAGAATCGCAATAGGCACTAACTGAAAGTCATCTGATGAAGAAAAAAACAAACCCTTTCCAGGAGCATTTTTAAGATAACGAACAACTCGTAATGCAGCATCCATGTGAGATTTACGTGGTTTATGCATAAACCTACTTAATATGTGAACAGAATACATAATATCCGGCCTCGAAATAGTCAGATAGATAAGTCGCCCGACTAGTCTGCGATAACGTGCAGGATCATTAAGCAGATCCCCTTTATCACACAATTTGAGGCCATTCTCCATTGGATGGTCGACAGGAGCTGTGCCTAATAGTCCAGCATCTTTGATAATTTCAAGTGCATATTTTCGTTGGGAAATAAAAATCCCATTGCCTGACCGAGAGACCTCTATACCAAGAAAATATTTTAGATCACCAAGCTCTTTTATGTGAAAACAATTATGAAGGAATTTCTTAAGAGATTGTATTGCAGGAAGATCATTCCCGGTAATTAATATGTCATCAACATAAATTAATAAAGCAGTGAATGATTTTCCTTGTCGTCTCGTGAATAACGAATAATCTGATTTGGACTGAATAAATCCCACAGATTGAATAGCTATAGAGAACTTAGCGAACCACTGGCGAGATGCTTGTTTAAGACCATATAAAGATTTATGGAGACGACACACCAAATTCTCCCCCTGTCGTCGAAGTCCACGAGGAGACAACATATAAATTTCTTCATCTAAGTCACCATGTAAAAAAGCGTTGTGGACGTCCAGCTGGTGAATAGACCATTCTTTTGCTGCAGAAAGAGCTAGCAAACAACGAACAGTGACAATTTTAGCCGTAGGAGAAAAAGTGTCCTGATAATCAACACCTTCAACTTGTGTAAAACCTTTGGCAACCAATCTTGCCTTATATCGTTCAACAGTACCATCGGACCGGTGTTTTATTTTATATACCCAACGACATCCAATCGGCTTTTTACCAGCAGGTAAAGAGGTAAGTGACCAAGTTCGATTTTCTTCAAGAGCTTTAAGTTCGATTTTCATGGCTTGTTGCCATTTGGGCTGTGTAACTGCTTCATCATATGTTTGTGGTTCAATTTCCTGATCCACATGAGCTACTAAATTTTTATTAGAAGGAGTAAATCGATGATAAGAGACATAATTACTCAACGGATACCTGGTGCTTGTGCTTGAACCTGGAGACGATAAAGACGATGGTTCAGAAGAGAGTTTCGTGACGGGTTTCCAAGAATAATCTTGAAACTTAATTGGTGGGACAGATTGACGTTGAGACCGTCGAGGAGGAATTGGAGAAGCATCGATGTGAGGCAGATTTGTAGGAGTAAGAGATGGCGCTTGTTGTGGCTCGGAAAGTATGTCAGATTGACTGTTGTAGAGAGTTGTTGTCTCGACTGAAGTTATAAAATGTTCGTGTTCCTGATCATGTGGCGCGGGGCTGGTTTGTGGTTCGCTTGAGGCTGTGACAGATGGATGACAATTGGGTGTGTCGTAAGTAATATGAGATTTTATTGAGGATGTAGAATGTCCAGTAGGTAGGGGAGTGGGCACAGATTGGCCCAAACGAATTCCTGGGGCAGGTTGCTTGGTGTCGAAAGTTGTGTGGTATGGGAAAATTGTTTCGTGGAAAGTAACATCGCGACTTGTAAATATTTTATGCGTGGTTAGGTCATATAGCTTATATGCTTTTTGGCCAACCGGGTATCCAACAAAAACGCATTTTATGGCACGAGGAGAAAATTTATTTGTAACACGATTATTTTTGGCAAATGCTAAGCAACCAAACACACGGAGATGATGAAAAGTTGGGATTTTTGAATATAACCGTTCAAACGGTGTTTTGAAAGAAATTATCGGTGTAGGTAAACGATTAATGATATGTACCGCTGTTAAGACACATTCGCCCCAAAATTTTATATGCAAGTTTGATTGGAAACGAATTGCTCTTGCAACTTCGAGGATATGGTGATGCTTGCGTTCTACTACCCCATTTTGTTGGGGAGTGTCAACGCATGATGTTTGAAAAAGAATTCCGTTTTCATTGAAAAACTTTTGAAGAGAAAGAAATTCTCCACCGTTGTCACTACGCACAGTTTTAACAGACGAATTGAATTGATTAGAAACATGTGAGAAGAACTGTTTTAATAAAGATTGTGTCTCATGTTTATGTCTCATTAAAAATATCCAAGTAAACCGAGAAAAGTCATCAACAATAGTAAGAAAGTAATGAGCACCAACAGTAGAGGGATGGCGATAACTGCCCCAAATATCACAATGCACAAGATCAAATATTTTTGAAGATGAAATAATACTTGGACCAAAAGGGCGACGAGTTTGTTTCGCTAATGGGCAAACATTGCAAACCCTATTCAAAACGAAAGGAATATCAAGAAAATGTTTAGATATGAAACCTAAACGAGATGAAGAAACATGACCCAAACGGTGGTGCCAAATATCAGTGGTGGAAGCTACTGTGTTACAACGAGAAGGCTTTGGAGTTGTTTCGGTTGTAAGTCCCACCAAGTAGTAGAGCCCGTCACGTTCTCTACCCAAACCAATCATCTTCCTCGTATCCAGATCCTGCAAAACACAAAAAGAAGGATAAAAGGTCACTGAACAATTCAATTGATACGTCAATTTGTTAACTGACATCAAATCAACTTTAAAATCAGGAACGCATAACACATCTTGCAGTTTGTGAGTAGAACTCAATGGCAATGATCCTACTGAATTAATTGGTGATCTTTCACCATTTGGCAATAAAACAGGTGATAATGATCGTAATTTATCATTGTTACGAACTAACAATTTTGACGAAGAGACTATATGGTCTGTCGCACCGCTGTCGATAATCCAATGACGACACGAAAATTTAGACAAACCTGGAGTACTGATGACATTTGCTTGGGGTGAGGTACCCAAACTACCTTTACTATTTAATATAGCAAGAATCTGTTGCATTTGATTTTCCAAAAGAGCTGAGATGGGGTTGGGTGTATCTCCCCTTACCTCACTGACTTGGTTTGCTGCAGTCACATTACCTGCTCCTCTAAATTTTGTCACTTTAGTTCTCGAATTTACAGAAGGGAACCCATGAAGTTGATAACAAGAGTCGACGTAGTGTCCGGGTTTGTCACAGTGAGTACAATGAGGCCTTCTATTGTTTGAAGATCGCTTATGGTTTGGATCTCCTTTGTTAAAGTCAATTTGGTAGTCATTCACTCGACTCGGCTGGTTGTTTCGATCAAGTGGTCGAGCCATTGGTTTACGAACAACCATCGCTGCTGCAGCTACTTCCATTGGTTGTTGAAAATTAGTTTGGCTGAGGTTTCTTTGTCTTTCCTCGCCGGAGATTGATGAGTAAGCTTGACGTATGGAAGGAAGCGGGTTCATCAATAAAACTTGTCCACGAATAGCGTTGTATGAATCATTGAGACCCATCAAAAACTGCATCAATTTCTGTCGGTCTTGTTGTGCTCCACAGTGACATAACTCGGAATAAGAGGCGAGTTCATCCCAAAGAGATTTAAGTTTTGAATAATATGCTGCTACTGACAATTGGTCTTGCCTAAAATAGGAAATCTCTCGTTGTATCTCGTAAATACGAGGAGCATTGCTTTGAGAAAAACGTTCACGCAGGTCTTCCCAAATCTCACGCGCCGTTGAATAATAGATGACGCTGTCCGTGATATCGGCAGCAAGAGAATTAACGATCCAAGAGTGGACTATATCATTGCATCGCGACCAGGACGCATAACCATCAGGATCATTCGAAGAGGAAGGGATAACAATAGTCCCGTCGACGAATCCAAGTTTATTTTTGGCGTTAAGAGACTTTAACATAGCCCTATGCCAAGATGAATACTTCTCTCCAATCAATGGTTTGGTGACGAGAACTAGACCAGGATTATCAGAATGATGAAGAAAAAAAGGATTTGGGGCATTAGCCTGGTTTGATTCAACCAAAACTGATTCAGACATGTTGAAGGCTTGGAGATTGATGTTTCGATTCAGAGAAAAAAAAATCAGAGTTTGAGATCGTGCTCTGCTCTTGATACCATGTAAAATAGGAATAAGGAAAATAGAATAAACAGACAAGATAATTATTTCATTGGTGATACACATATAAATACAAGAGTATTCCTCAATTAGTGGAAGATAAAATAAGGTAATAATCAATCACAATCTTTTTTGTAACTAATTGATATATATCTATACAAAATCAAACAACTTCCTAACAGTATATTCTTGGAAGTTATATTGCATTTGGTTAGTTAGCTACTTAAATTTAAGTTAAACTTTTGAGATTGATGAAACTACTTTTCATCAGCCTCGAATAATCAATCTTAGAGGCTTACGAGAAACCCTAGTCCCTAAACACGCTTGTAAGT
This sequence comes from Primula vulgaris, assembly GCA_963920805.1. Classification (NCBI taxonomy): domain Eukaryota; kingdom Viridiplantae; phylum Streptophyta; class Magnoliopsida; order Ericales; family Primulaceae; genus Primula; species Primula vulgaris. Next base: position 26,224,870 of record OY987214.1, on the reverse strand, counting down.
ATGAAAATTTTATAATATATTCCGCGCTTAATGATTAGTGGCAAATGTACGTGTCCTTCGTATTGCATTTAATTCTTGAAAACTCTAATCTCTATATTCATTACTTCTTGATTAGAATTAACCAATAAACTTGCAAATATATGAGTATCGTGGAAACACTTTTTAAAATATTTTAGTTGACTACATTTCTTGATGATATCTTAATTGAATTTAAAGAGTTTTTTTTCTTTTTTTAGGAGGGGGTTCAGAAAAGAAAAATTCAAGCAGTGTCAACGGTCGCAATGTGGTGAAACCGTACCTGATGACGATGATTTTTTTTTTAAGCGATCGGAAGTACGAAAAAAGAAAGATGGAGTGGTGCCCATAGCCAGACGTATTCAACAGGTGAAATAAAGGGCATACTAATAAAGAATATTCTATATTCGAGCTTACTACGGTGCAGGAGGACCGTATTGTTGATAAGTTGCAAGCTCGTTTGGTGCCACTAATTTTAGAGATGCTACGACAGTTTGCCACAGATATGATGCGAAATGAAAATCCTATTCCATCTAAACCTTCCAGGAGTACCGAGAGGACATCGTCTAAGAGAAACGGCGACGACAACAATATGCTCATGCAATGGCCACACAAGGATTATTGATGTCAATGCTGAAGATGAATACCTCACTGACTACAATGAAGATGCCCACAACGTTGTCAATTAAACTGGCGAGCGAGCGATAACTTGGTTTCTATGTTTTTTTTATGTCGGATCAAAACATTTGGATAATTTGGTTGTGTAATATTTCGACAAAATTCTATTTGGCGTTGCTTAGTCTTTAATGATGTTTTTCTTATCAATTTGAAAGTGTTTTAAATTAATAAATTAAGCTTTGATGTCCCCCCTCAAAAAAGAAATTGTAAAATATATAACGATTTTAATACGAATTTTGATAAATTTTATTAACTACGACAATCAATTGGTGATAACTAATTTGCTGTCGTAATTTTTGTAAATAAAAATATAATAAATTAACTACAATACAATGAAGAATCTTTCCTGTAGCATTTTTTTAAAAAAAAATTTAGAAATTAATAACTATTCTTTTAAAGATTGATATTTTTAATAATTATATTTAATTTCATATTTTAACTCAATCGTTTATATAAGATATTTAAATTTTAAGCTACGACTTAGTGTGACGACTTGTTGTAGTTAATTTTAATTTGTACCTACAGCTTGATGTCGAATTTATTCTAGTTAATTTTAATTTTTAGCAACGGTTTAATGTCAAGTTTATTGTAGTTAATTTTAATTTTTAGCTATGATTAATTTAATTTTTAGCTACGGCTTAGTCTCAAGTTTGTTGTAGTTAATTTTAATTTTTAGATACGACCTAATGACGAGTTTCTTATCGTTAATGGGTTATTTACATCGAATGTTGATCGGAATTTATCGTAATGAAACCGTAGTTAAAATCACAGGTAAATATAGGACAGTCAATATGCCGACGGATTTGTCGATGATTATTTCATGTAGACAACGTTGATAGTGACTACTTCCCTACGACAATGACCTTAGATAATCCTCTGTTTTCTTGTGGTGTAACACGTTTAATTTGTGAGTATCTTCTTTTTCCAAAATGAGTTGTATGCTTTGAATTGAATTATATTGTTTTGTGACGGGACGATAGAAAGAGTCTACCCCTTTCTTCGGATTTGATAGGTAGTCCATCCCACCAAAAGAATTTATGATAATTAGGAGATTAACATTAATTCAAGAACAAGAATTAGCAACAAACGACGGGGGATATATTGTGAAACACATGAGCTATAATAAAATGATGAATATTTCCCTGCATAATGATTATCATGTTTACTCTGTTGGGTTTTTGCCGCTGCAGGTTTGGTTAGACTATTTGTGTGCTTATATGTTAGCGCTTATTTATATTCGATTGCGGACGATTTGATCTTTTTGGTAATAGTCATTTTATAATATGATTCCCAACCGGAGTAGACGCGAATAACTTTACTTTAGGAAAGGGGCTCGATTGGGGTGCTTTTGGGGCTCGGATAACTTATTAGGGCTGTTTGGTCGGGTTATTTAGTGTGTTGGCACCCCGATCGTAATTACAACAACAGATTGAGTTGGATCTCTTGAGCTAACTGTGCCTTTTCTCTACCAAGGGTCTGATATGTCATGTGTTCTCTTTTGTTGGACGAAATATTACAAATTTTGCTAGTACCGAGTAGGGCCTTTTGACTTGTATATCGGATTTGTGTATTATATTATTATTTTATATACCCATTTTGATTGTTATGTATATTATAATTTCGTCTCTACTATTGCTATTCGTTTGGCGACAATTGGAGTTTTGAGGCTATGTTTTAAGTATAAGTGGTTATTTCGGTCTTTTGAGTATTTGGTTGGCTGCCGATTGGGCTCTACACCCATTATGGTTTGCACGCTATGTTTAGTTCATTTGACCATCCTCTGCTTCGACAGACGCACTTGACGAAACTTTTTAGCTTGATAGTTGAGATAATATTAGTGCGTATGTTTCTCTCTTTTGGTGTATTTTGTTTTACCCATGATGGATTTGAGTGGTAACACTTGAGTAGGAGGGTTTCGGGCACTCTGAATGGTCTTGTATTATGTATTTTTACTCAACCCCTTAGAGAAAATGATGAATATGTACTAATTAATGGTACTTAATTAAATAAAACACGGATCATAAAATACTCTCAAATATTAGTATATACTATTTTATTTATTTCTATTATACCCTTAAAATCAATGACACCTTATCATCTCTCTCCTCTCTCCTATTATATGCGTTCAATAAACTTACCGTATTCCATATTCAATAAAACTTACACCACATAAGTAACTTAAAACCTACCATAATCATGTCTCGATCAAAGCATTCGTATGATACTAGTACATATGTTACACAATCCTACTAAATATGCAACATGATGCTACTATATATGTCAAATGATGCTACTACATATACTACATATGCTGTGTTTTTATGTACTACATATGCTACATGATACTAATGAATATGCTTTATGATTGTACTACATTTAAAACATAATTAATAAATATTACAAATAATATAACACCAAAATAAGGATAATTCAAAATTTTATGTCAATTAAATTCATTTCTATCATGTTTCAACAATGAAAATTTACAAATCAAGAAGTATAACAATTGTTTATATGAATACCTTATCCTTTGAGTGTCCATTTGAGGATTTTTTTAAAATCCTTTTGGGTTTCGCTACAAATTAGGAGTTCCTCCCGTTTCTTTTCCACCATTGTTGTAGGTTTGGGTTTTCAATTTGAAGAGATGATGAAAAGATATGAGAGAGAAGAGATGGAGGTTCAATAATTTGAGAAACATTGACATACAAAGTCAAAATATGGTAATATTAGAGAGTGGTTTATGGAGAATTGGATGGAATATTTGGTATTTTAGGACATTGAAAGATGCTATTTAAGGGGTGTTTGACAGAGATGTCAGAAGTGCTTTATGATACTAAAAGTACTTTCTGCGTTTGGTGAATAACATTTGTGTAACGTCTTGGAAATTTTGTATTTTATTATTATTTTTAGTAATAAGATAGTGATATTTATTTTTGTGGATGATTACGTATTTGTGTGAAATATACATGTGTGATATGAAATTGGGTGTATATAATAGTTGTGGGTGTGATTTGTATCTTGTAATTAGTAAGTGGACTAATTAGTAAATTAGTTATACTAAAACCTAAATGTGTAGATAATACTTATACATATAGACATATACATATTACATATATACACATACATAGATACATACATAAGGAGAGAGAGAATAGAAATGAGAGAGAGATACCAGCGAAGATTTTAGAGGGAGAATCGAGGGAGTGATCAGCGACAAAGTGATAACGAGTGGAGAGAGAGTTGGCCATGGTCTGGGCAGGCCGTCGTGAAAAGCAGCGGTGATCGGTTTTCGTGTTTTTCGGGCAGCGGCTTCGGGAGTCGATTGGGTGGTCATCGGGTGTCCGTTTCTAATAATCAAATATATTTTCTTGATCTACTATTCGAGTCCTATCTATCTGTGTAAGTCTTTTCCTCCAATTTTCACTTTTATAAAAGGTCGTTTTTTTTAGGACTTTACCCTAATCCGAATTTACATCAATTATAATGACATCTAGCTCGTTTTAATTATGTTTAGGGACTGTTTAAGGACCGTTATTGGGCTGTCCAGATCTGTTTCTAACTGTTAAGTGGGTTTCGGCTTGAGTTTGGAGGTATTTGACAAACGAGCTCTCGTTTGCGTAGTTAAGGGGGAGGAATATAGTTTCGTTTTAAATGCGGTTTTGTGTATTGTTTATTGTATGCTAAGCTATGTAAAATGGTTAGTGTGTATTGCATCATGTTATTGTATTTTGTATGTAACAGCTTCGCATCGTTATTGTTATGGTGATTATATTGTGTATGGCGATTTTACTATTTTTATTATAAAATGGGGTAATTCACTATAAGTACCTCATGGCAAATTATATTCCTCCTAAGGTATCTTGATAATTTCACATTTTCTCATAGGTACCACTTTTTATACTATATGAGTTTTATTAGTAATTGATTTTTTAAAAAAATGAAAAAATCACAAAAAATCATAAAAAATATAAAAAAATATAAAAAATCACCAAAAAGTATAAAAAATCACCAAAATCAAAAAAAATAATAAAAAAATCACAAAAAAATTATAAAAATTAAAAAAAAAATTAAAAAATCATAAAAAATTACAAAAAATCACAAAAAATTACAAAAAATCACAAAAAATTACAAAAAATCACAAACAAATCACAACAAATCACAACAAATCACAACAAATCACAAAAAATCACAAAAAATCACAAAAAATCAAAAAATCACAAAAAATCACGAAATTCACAAAAAATCACAAAACATTATAAAAAAATAACAAAAATCACAAAAAATTATAAAAATTATAAAAAATCACAAAAATTACAAAATAATTAAAAAATCATAAACTTTTTAAAAAATTACAAAAAATATTTTTTTTTGTCAATATAACACTTTTTATACCGAAAAGTGATTTTTTTATACAAAAAAATGGTTTTTCCATGATAAATGTGCATTTTTTTAATCTAAATGAGCTGAAAGTGCATCTAGTTCAGTCAAAAATACATATAATTCAGTCAAAAGCGTATATAGTTCAATAAAAGTGCATATAGTTCAGTCGAAAGTGTATACAGTTAGTCAAAAATGCATAAAATTGAGTCGAAATTGCATTCAATTCAGCTGAAAGTACATCTAGTTCCGTTGAAAGTGCATACAATTCAGTCGAAAGTAAATATAGTTCAATAAAAGTGAGTATGCATATAGTTCAGCTAAAAGTGCATCTGGTTCAGTTGAAAGTGCATCTGGTTCAGTTTAAAGTGCATCTAATTTAGTGGAAAGTACATATAGTTAAGTCAAAAATGCATATAGTGTAGTCGAAAATGAATATAGTACAGTCGAAAGTGCATATAGTTCTGTTAAAAATGCATCTGATTCAACTAAAAGTGCATCTGGTACAACTGAAAGTGCATATGGTTCAGCTAAAAGTGTATCTGGTTCAGCTAAAAGTGCATATGGTTCAGACAAAAGTGCATCTAGTTCAATAAAAGTGCATATCGTTCTGTAAAACCTGCATCTGGTTCACCTAAAAGTGCATATGGTTCAGCTGAAAGTGCATATGGTTCAGCTGAAAGTGCATATGGTTCAGCTGAAAGTGCATATGGTTCACCTGAAAGTGCATCTGGTTCAGCTGAAAGTGCATATGGTTCAACTCAAAGTGTATCTGGTTCAGCTGAAAGTGCATATGGTTCAGCTAAAAGTGCATCTAGTTCAATAAAAGTGCATATGGTTCAGCTGAAAGTGCATCTAGTTCAATAAAAGTGCATATGGTTCAGCTGAAAGTGCATCTGGTTCAGCTGAAAGTGCATCTGGTTCAGCTAAAAGTGTATCTGGTTCAGCTGAAAGTGCATATGGTTCAGCTAAAAGTGCATCTAGTTCAATAAAAGTGCATATGGTTCAGCTGAAAATGCATCTAGTTCAATAAAAGTGCATATGGTTCAGCTGAAAGTGCATATGGTTCAGCTGAAAGTGCATATGGTTCAGCTGAAAGTGCATATGGTTCAGCTGAAAGTGCATATGGTTCAGCTAAAAGTGCATCTAGTTCAATAAAAGTGCATATGATTCAGCTGAAAGTGCATCTGGTTCAGGTAAAAGTGTATCTGGTTCAGCTGAAAGTGCATATGGTTCAGCTAAAAGTGCATCTAGTTCAATAAAAGTGCATATGGTTCAGCTAAAAGTGCATATGGTTCAGCTGAAAGTGCATATGGTTCAGCTGAAAGTGCATATGGTTCAGCTGAAAGTGCATATGGTTCAGCTAAAAGTGTATCTGGTTCAGCTGAAAGTGCATATGGTTCAGCTAAAAGTGCATCTAGTTCAATAAAAATGCATATGGTTCAGCTGAAAGTGCATCTAGTTCAATAAAAGTGCATATGGTTCAGCTGAAAGTGCATATGGTTCAGCTGAAAGTGCATCTGGTTCAGCTAAAAGTGTATCTGGTTCAGCTGAAAGTGCATATGGTTCAGCTAAAAGTGCATCTAGTTCAATAAAAGTGCATATGGTTCAGCTGAAAGTGCATCTAGTTCAATAAAAGTGCATATGGTTCAGCTGAAAGTGCATCTGGTTCAGCTAAAAGTGCATATAGTTCAGCTGAAAGTGCATCTACTACAGTCGAAAGTGCATCAAGTTCAATAAAAGTGATTTTTTTTAATGATTTTTTGTGTGATTTTTTTCATTTTTTTTATAATTTTGTGATTTTTTTTCATTTTTTTCATTTTTTTTTATAATTTCTTGTGATTTTTTTCATTCTTTATAAATTTTTTATTTTTTTTATATTTTTTGTGATTTTTTGTGATTTTTTATGATTTTTTTTTTCATTTTTTGTGATTTTTTTTCATTTTTTTTATTTTTTTTGTAATTTTTTTAAAATTTTGTGATTTTTTGTGATTTTTTCATTTTTTATAATTTTTTTATGATTTTTTTTTCTTTTATACTTTTTTTATTTTTTTTCATTTTTTGTGATTTTTGTGATTTTTTTTTATAAAAATACATTATTATTATTTTTTACAATTTTTTGTGTTTTTTTTTTCATTTATTTTGAGATTTTTTGCATTTTATATAATTTTATGTGTTTTTTTTCCATTTTTTATGAAATATGTGTATGGCGTTTTGGTAAATAAATTAAATAATTAAAAAGTGGTACCTATTGGGAATGTGAAATTATGGTGGTACCTAGGAGGAATATATTTTCAAAAGTGGTACCTATTGGGTATTAATTCTTATAAAATGAATTGTGGAAAATAAAATGATTTAAATGTGTTATTTAATTAAATATTTTAAAAAAAACATGAAAGTGGTGAAAATGTGTGGTGATATCGTGTATACTTTTGTGGTGATGTGTTTATCTTATTACATCAAATATTATAAAGTGTGTTTTATGTTTTATTGTGGAGTTTACTGTTTTCGTGTTTGGTATTTGGAGTCTTTTATATTTATTTTAGGGATTGCAGTACCAAGTGTTAAGGCGGAGCTGTGTCAGCTTACGGAGAGATCCCGGAAACTTACGCAAGGTTGGTCACATATTAGTGTCAGAATATGGGTGAGGGTACCATTGCACTTTGGGTGCTAGAGTAGAGTGACTCTAAAAGTGGGTACATGTGAGGCAATACCGACTTTGTGTTTCGTCGAGTCTTGTTTTATTTTGTTTTGTTTTATTTTATTTTGTTTTATTATTAATTCATTTGATCTTTGATTATATGTTCATTTACTTGTGTTGCGAGTTATATTTGTTGATGCGTTTTTTGTGTAATTGCCTTTGTCATTATTTGCCAAGATATCATGTTAGGACTGTGTGTGCGTGCTTAGTAGCACGCACCGTTTTTAAAGCGAGATTGTTTTCTTACCTCATTTCTTTGTTTTCTATACATTTTATTCATGATCGATGTACATGTGCTGACGTAGATGGTGGCACAGTTTAGAGTGCTTGCATGAAGCTCATTATCATATTACACGTGATCGCACGCACGCTAGACTTGTTTTTTGTTCATTTTGGCATTATCTCATTTTGAGCCTTGTTGGCCTAGTAAGCGTTTAACGCGAGATTGATTTTCTTTTGGTTGGAGTAACTTATCTCGTGCACTTGTATATTTTAGATTACGCTATTTTATTGAATGTCAGCTGGGTTGGATTTGATTTATCCTCGTTGTTTCAGACAGGTCTAATTTATTGAAAACACATAGATACGCAAATCTCATGCCGAAATTTTCTAAAACGTATTGTTTTGTTTGTGTTGTCACATTTGAACACCGTTGGCTACCCTTAGGCTCAAATATGATTATCGGCATGGCCTGAAGTATTTATTTGGTTCTATTGATTGGCATATTATCGAATGGCATTCCGTATGTTTCGGTATTTAAACTTTTCCCTTTTTATTTTAATTTACATTCACGACCTGGGTTTATCCAAAATCCAGGGCGTGACAATTTGACTGAGTTATCGAGAAGTATAAGTGATTTATAAGTCAAATTTGAGAAGTCGGTATATGGTGCTTCTCAGGAAGTGTTTCAAATCACTTCCGGAGAAGTGAAAATAAACATAATGATTTTGTTTAGAGAAAGCGATCATTTTCACACAAAAAAAAGGTTTTTCTAAATATTAATTTTTTTTAGAAAATAGATTATTTTTAAGAAAAAAATGGATTTTGTTTAGAGAAAATATATAGTATTTTCAAATAATTTTTCTCTTCATCTTATAACGACTCTTTTCATAAAGTAACTTTTTTCAAATACGTTTTTATCAAAATTATGTTATTTTCAAAAAGGATGTTATTTCCATAAAACGACCGGTTTAAGAGATTATTTATCCAAAATAGTGATGTTTTAAAAAAAGGGTATTATTGGTTCAGATTTTCGAAAAGAAAAAAAAATGCATTTAATCGATTAAACTATTTTTTTAAACTCACACGTGTTTTTTTTAAGTTAGATTTATCGTTGTAGAGAAATGTAACTTTTTTTTGTGTTAACAAAAATTTCATCTTATTACCTTTAACGTTATAACCAGACTATGGTTGTATTCGACCAAATTGTGTTAGTCATGATCATTATACCACTAATTAATTAATTCAAATTCGATATTGTATTGTTTAATTTTGTTTTGTCGTAAGGTACTGCGTTTTATGTTATTAACAATATAAATTTTGAAAAGTTTTTAATAAGTCACTTTTGATATCTATACCAAACACTACAAAAAACATATGAAAATTAAAAATATTTTTTCACCAAACATAATTTTTCATATCAAATTACTGTAGCACTTCTACAAAATACGCACTTCTACAAAATACACTTTTGCAGACGTATTTTGTTTCCGAACGCCCATTTAATAAGAATTAAGGCTATTCTATTCCTATAAAATTACATATGAAGCAAAACTTAAAACAAATCTAAGAATTCGGATTTTTAGAGATTATGTCTATTTTTATGTACTAATCAACGAATCTCCCTAAATATTGATTGTCTTGAATACACATTAATATGCCAAAATCTTCAAAACAAAATACAAGCGAGAAAACTGTCTCAATCCTAGTTGATAATCGTAATTAAAGAGTTAAATCGCCTAAATATTGTGGTATATATTTCGTTTTCCATACTTGTTTTGCAAATCTACAATCCCTTATAATATTCAACTTAATCATGAGCTGTTCGAAACAATAAAAATAAAATAATTCATTTCTCAGCTTTTAAAGCGGAATAGAAGAAGTTCTTAGTACTAATAATTTGAATTGGTAGCATTTTGTGTGTGTGTAATGTTAAAAAAGAATTAAAGGATAATGATTTCATTGACAATTAGTTAGAAATCATTCGGACGAAGATATATGTAAAATTAGTGTTTTAAAAATCGCACGTTGAAGCGTTAAAAGTTCTTTGTTAAAAAAAATGCCTATCTTTTTTTTTTTTGGTTAATAAAGCACTATTAGTGCGCTTTTTGCGCTTTTTCAGGACTTCTAGATTTTTTTTAATTATTATTTGTCTAAAAACCTACGAAAACGACGTTGATTTAAGGTTATCAATTTTACGAAAAACATAATTCCTAACAAATTCTATCACATGTGCCAGTGATACTTAATCGCTCATTTTGACGAATTACAACATTTAAAAATTTAAAGTACTAAAAGACTTAAATCCGTATTTTTTTTACTATTTATGAAATATTTCAATTTTTCTTATATACAAAATCATTAAATGATATTTTCAAAATATATATTAAACATGTATATTTTTTAGGTTTTTTCTGACATGTATATTTTATACTATAAAAAGTTTACGCTTTACGTTTCAAATCTACGCTTTTAACTTTTAGCGGTTTAAGCGTATCTCTCGTAAAAACGTTTTGATCAACTTAACACTTTTTAAAACACTGAGTAAAATGTATCATTGATTTGTGTTTATACGAGAGGGCATACCCTGCATGTTCCTTAATTGCAATTACTCTCAGACTTGCGAATTTTGGTGAGCAGTAATAAAGTTGAAGAACACAAGACAATTATTTATATTTCTGGAATAACAATAAGTTCATAACAAATGTGCGATTAAGAACAAAACTATTATGTTGTAACCCTGACATTGGTGACAAAGGCAAACACACTCTGAATTAAATTATAGACATTCGAAAATATAAAAAAATACAATCAAAACGTACATATATATAGTTCAATTGGTAGATAAAAAACACGAACTCAATTCCGACTCGGTGAAAGTTTTAATAATTCATGGTTTGGTTTGTAGGTGGCATCATTCCCATTGGCTGCTGCTGCTGCATGTTGCTTCTGGCCAAATTTCCTTGCCAGCCTTCAAAAACAAAACAAATTGAATTTTAGCTTATTTTCGGGTTAATCAGATTTTTATTTCAAAAAGTTCAAATACAACAATCTTAGTGCCTAATTGAGCTTTGAGTAATTGACAGAGTGATCCATGTTGGGACGGGAAAGACATCATATTAACCATTAAGTTACTCATATGTTATATATGCAAAATGCCAAAATTTAGTCCTGTGATAGTGTTATACCTTTATAATTTTTATTTTTTTCAAAAAGCTACTACCACGGTAATTTTCTGAGCAAAAATATGTATGTTTTATTAGTGCTTCATTTCTAACTCTATATGAGTAAGAAAAGTATGAGCAGGATAGCCTATTCACCCTTAACTTCATGCTTGTTTAACTTGCAAAAACGACGGCACGTATAAATTGATTTGTGGGTTCATAGTGAGTACCGATAGAAGGGTCGAGGCCCCGCAAGTTAAGCTCTCTGTAAGCTTGGCAAAGAGCACACCATTCGCACAAGCAATGAGTCACCCAGTCAGGTGCTGGAGTTTCCATGAGCCCGAACCTGCTCCTAAGCTTCGTTCTGTAACCACACGATAAAATACAAGGGACTCCTATAAGGGCTGCTATACACCCGTACATCAACCCACTTGTCGCGCATGCTGCAGAAAGCAATCAAAAAAATAAGAAAACAATTAACAGGAGTATATATATGTTTATAAGATAAGTTACGGAAAATATATTTGTAGTTGTGTACGTAGAACACAGTAAGATCTTATTTGGTCTATCTGAGTTTTTCAGCAGGTACCGAAGCAAACTAATTAATAGTAGCCTAATTTAGTTGAATTTTTTGAGTTTTTTTTTTTTCATTAGCTAGGTGCTCGATCGACTGTATTTGGTTGATCAACTTTATTATAACATTTAGTTTTTTTAGTTGCTTAATTCATGAGAGAAGCTCAGAAGATTTAAGCTGGATGATTTAATTACTTTACAGTGTATAAAAATCCATCACTTTGATTAAAAACAGAAACCAAGATCATTTGACTCGTCTCTAGCTAATATTTGTTTGTGTTGAGAAAAAAAAGAAAGAATTTATGTAAAGGGCCATGCCATTCAAGCTAATTATATTTAATATATTGGCTCATCCAGCTTGTATTTTTTTTATTTTTTTTAATAACGTAGACTTTGATTTATTTATGAAGGTTAATGTGGTGTTACAAGTGGGCAAAGAAATGCTGAGAATTAGGACATTATATACTCGTGTAGAAGCGAAGTCCAAAATGTCTCTGAATTTGAACCATAAGTTGAAATATTTTTTGTACCCATTAATTAAAGACATTTATAAATATCGATTTTATTGTTCTTTGTCATTTAGTTTATGATATTATTGCAATACAATGTATGAAAGGCAGAAACATGGAAATGTGTCGACATGTCAAATCAATCTTGTACTATGTTTGGTATTTTATTGGAAAAACGCGGTAAGACAGAAAAAAAACAAAAAAAAAAACGAGAGCAAATACAAAACTATAGTGGGAAAAAATAGCAAACGTATTGTTTGAACTGTCAGGAAGTTCAAAACCAACAGAATTTAATACTACTATTAGCTCATGATCGAAGATTTAATTCTATTTCCAATTAATTATAATTTTGAAACAATTTGTTTCTATCACCTTCTATCAAATAGTAGTAATCTAGATGTGCATATTTGCATGAATTGTTTAATAAATTTACTGTTCACTAAACATACTTCATTTTCTACAAGTACACACTTCAATTAATTAAACATACATAAGCTTATTGTAAGATTAGAGAGTGCAAAAAAGAAAAGAAAAACTAAAGGTCGGATTAAATATTCTGCAAAATACATGATTGTGAAGAAGAAAAACGTATAACTTACTTGTATGGCCATTGTCAATAATCTCCGCAATTTGCCCAAAAGTCACGCATGGAAAACAAGCCGTGATGATAGCTGAAAATGTCATCCGAAAGAAAAATTAATTTTGAAAAATGTTTTACCTTTGGTTCTGGCTAGTGGCAAATAATTTAATTAGCTACTAATTTCGTAATATCTTCGTCACTACATATCATCCACAAGTTACATAATTTTATTCCGAAGTAGTTTTAGGTATCAAAATCAAACCTATGAGATATTATAAGATAATTGAAATGTGTACATAAAACATTGAACAAAAATGGGATAGGTCCAATTTATTTATTTTTCTCTTTGCATAATTTAGAGTATCTGTAAAAAAATTCTTATAGAAGCACTCATCTTCTTAAATAACGAAAGAGGTTACTATATGGAAGAAAACTAATTTTAAATCTCTCATTCATTGTTGTACTCCATGAATAAAAATGATAACACGACAACTGTTGGCAATGTAAGTCAACTCAAATTTCTTTTACGTATAATAAAGCAAGTACTTGTTACTTCATGGCTTGACTTCTTATAAGCCAACAAGAAGTTGTAAAATAAATTCATATTTTCTTACAAACAAAACATAACAATAAGAATTATTCAATAACTTCATGCTAATAACGTCTGGTTCTAGCTGGGGCTCAAAACTTTATAATCCTCAAACTTTGGCTGAAATACTCGGTTAAAAGATAAATTTATTGAGACCCGCAAAACAAACATCTCCTTAGACACATATCTTAAAACAAAATGATATTCAGTGTATGTCAAAAAGTCTCTACATATATAATTACTCAAAATCAAATTCCAGCTTACCACTTTGAGGGTCGTCCAAACAGTCGAAGAGGCCAGTCCTCCAAGCCTCAGTTCCGACATGTGCCACTGGGTTAGGAAACTGGTTAGGCATCGGTACACCCGATGCTGGCTTATATGGAGAATGAGGCATAGGCGACCCGTAGTTTTGAGGTACAGGTGGGGGAGCGTATTGAGGCCCTCCATATTGGGCAGCAGGTCCGACGTTGTAGCTGACTTGTGATGTCTGATAAGCAGGCTGGTGAGCTTCTTGAGATGGGGGTGGTGGAAATTGCATAGGCTGTGGTGACCGTGCTGGAGGGTATTGCATCGGTGAACCTGAAATATTTCCCATTAAGTTAGTCTCACGTATAAGATTCACTAAAACAAAATGTCCCTTTTTTTTCTAACACTATTCTGAGTCGGAAATGTGATGGGGTGTTAGTTTTAGTGACGACTTCTGTCAGTTCGTGACATTTCCAAACCATATTTGGACAGTTTCTGATCTGAATTTTTATTAGAGTCATTGTTTGGATGTTGGAGATGAAAACTTCATAACTTTACAAATTTTAGGCTATGAGCCTATCATTAATGTGAACTCATTTTTCGCAACCTGAACTTTGTACACACACGCATAATTTAGCAATCAACTTAAGTATTTAACACCTCTAAGTCAATTCATGTACATGAATTCAGGATTCATAATATATTTGTCGTTCTGCTGTAAAAGTACCCCTAAGAAAGTAACTCTGTGGTGGAAAAGTTCTTTTGTTTTTAATACAACCGATATTTTAATATGTATTTAGACATTTGCAAACAAAACATTTAAACCTCTAGGATCTATGACTTAGTTAAATGGCTGGTATCATTTTTCTAACCGTCATATGGTACGATTATACCTCTCTTGTTACTTATGACCGATATAAGATTTTCGTTGGTTGTTCTTTACCGGCACACTGATCAGTCTGCCAAAGAAATATCTAATATTTCGTAGGCGAACAAGACAGTTTGATAACGAATACTACAGAAGTTCATCTGATCCATGATCCATCTATATATGTCCCTAATTTCTATTAATCTATTTCAGTAACCAAATATATTTCATAAAATTAAATTGCCAACACCTAGAAAATGATGGTGCAAAATATATGAGTAACTTAATGTTTAGTACATATTTTAGGACATAGTAAAAACCCGAATTTATATTTTTCATTTAAGAACTGGTACATGTAGCATCACTAAGTATCGATGATAAAACCAAACAGAAATAATAGGCAGCATTGAGCATCTGTACATAATCTTTAAAGATATTTAACCTCGGGTTTTTGATAATTAAGTCTCAAAAGTTGTATTAAATGATCATTTCTCCAAAAAAATATTGATTACCTGTAGGAGGATATTTAGGAGGTGGATTTCCCATTTGCGGGTTTTGCTGAGGTGGCGGATACTGTTGCTGAGGTGGCGCATACTGTGGCGGGTTCTGTTGCTGAGGTGGCTGGTATTGTTCTTGAACAACGTTTGTTTGAGGTTCCATTGGGTTTGAAGCATTATAACTGGCTTGTTGATCAACATTATAATTGATTACCATCTCAGTAGGCTGGTTCTCGTGGTCCACAGCCTCGACATGACCATGTTCATCATGTTCGTACTCTTCAGGATCATCGGTCCGACCCATTGTAGAGGGAGAGACCAGAGTGAGAATGTGAAGAGAGGTTAGGAGAGATTGGTGAGTGAATATGCAAAACCTTGGCTATGCTAATAGCCTAATATATAGAGAATGTTAGTGTAGTAATGGGTTAACTACACTAATGATAACAATAGTTTGGATTTATATTCTATTTTGTTCTCTCCTTTTAGTTATACCATTGTTACGCCCATAAATTATGTAGAGAGGGTCCCAAGTTTTGAGGAAGTATTTTATCTTTGTTCGCTTTAATAGTATTATTTTCTCGAACCTTCATTTTGTCCATATATATAAAAGATATTATCAAAATTAATTTTTGAAAAATATACTTTCTTTTTTCTTTTTAGCTAGATTTTTGTTTCTCAATTTTTAGGGTGTCTCTGAGTATACATACAAAGTTTGTAGATGTAACCATTAGAACGACTTTCAAGTTCCATCAATGGTGAGTCCTTAGTTACATTAAATTGGGGACCATATCTGTTTCGCTTGAAAGCCAAGGACCGAATTACTTTAAATTTTATGAAACTGTGAGGACTATTTATTTAAGTATTATCAAGTCTGAATTCAGAAGTGAGTTGGAAACATGCATACCGGCAGTTGAATTGTCAAAAAACTTCAAAAATAAATAAATTTACAATGATTGAGAATGAGTTCCTTCTAAATACGTATTTTGAGTTTAGTGAAGTCTTAAATCACACATTTGATCACGAACGTTAATTAGCACAATTAAATATTTGAAGTTGAACGTCTAGTTTTAGCCTTAACGTTTTCTCTTAGAAATATTTCAATTACCAGCTGTTATTAAAAAAGGAAAATTATGTTACCCAAAAGAGCTTAATGAAGCAAGTAAGTACAAAGGATTGCTAAAGTAAAACTAATTAAGATCATTGAAGTGTACACATGTTATATATCATATATGTATGAAAAACATATTAATTTACTTTTTTGTTATAGAGGCCGACTTGAGTGGGGTATCTAGTTCACTTGATTGTTGTGGTAGCTTGCAAGCAAGAAGTTTCTTCGAAATTCTGAATGACAAAATTCATGTACACACATTGCACACGTCTGGTCATGATATCATTATAGGCGAACTTGTCTTGGGTATTTAATCAGCAAATTTAAACTTTCTGAAGCAATTAGACACTACAAAAAAATAGTCAAATATCGACGGGATTAGTGACGTTATTTTTTATTACGAGCTTATTAGCGATGATTTTTATGACGGTTTTGTGACAGTTTAGTCAATATATTTGTCACAGATTTGTGACAGCTTTTTAAATTAACGACAGGCTTGTGACAGCTTTTCACTCTCAATAAATCAAATATTGTTTTGCAGTGAGAGTAACAAATAATATCTTTGGTATTCATGCAACTGGTTGCAAATTTCCAGTTAGATTTATCGGATTTTTATCAGGTTATCGGATTTTTGAAGTGTATTCTTAATTATGTTTGGATTATATATTTTTAATCAACCTTCTATATTATTTCTAAAATGTTTGTTAAAAAAAATCTGTAAAATTTGCAATTTTTTTTTGTATTTATTAATATTACAACCTTATAAATTACCAAACAAACGATTAAACAGGAAAAAAAATATAAAGTCAAATTTTACAGATTTTTTTGAACAAACATTTTAAAAATAATATAAAACGTTGATTAAAAAAATATAATTGAAAAATAATTACGAAAACACTTGAAAAACCCGATTATCCGGAAACATGAGGAATATAACCTCAAAAAATTTACACCCCGTGCAACTTCATGTAGCCAGTGTCTTTATATAATTAATTAATATTTCAATATTTGTATATAATATGAATTTCGTTGTATTTTACTGTACATACCAATATCATGAATGCATCTCTTTCAAAGTAATCATATGACTTTTACTCGTCAACTGCTTTTTTTTTTGGCAAATAGTAGTCATTTACTTCATAATTATTTGGTAGGAGCATGAAATAAGATGGCGACACTTTAGTTTTTTTACCTTGTAATTTGCCGAAAACATCTCAGTCATAGTCCCTCACCGATGTTGGCAACCCGAAAAATATTATGAAAAAAATAATAAAAATAAAATAAAGTAAAAGCAAGGAAAATAAGCTTGAAATCATTTTCCGGTCATATGTTTGAAAAGTTGTAAAATCAAGAGAAAATAAAAGGAAAAAAAAGGAGATAAAGGGAGCTAGTTTTAATCTTCGCATTTGTTTTCATTTTCCTCTCAATTTTGAAAATAAATTGTTTTCATTTTCCTCTCAATTTTGAAAATAAATTGTTTTCATTTTCCTCTCAATTTTGAAAATAAATTGTTTTCATTTTCCTCTCAATTTTAAAAATAAAATGTTTTCTCTCATTACATAAACAAAATTTTCCTTCACTTTTTGTTTGTTTTATTTTTCATTGATTTTCCTATACAATCAAAAATAAAAACATGTTTTTTCGAGAAATCATTTTCATTTTCACATAAATTTTCTAGGTAACAAACGCACCCTAGAGTTATAATATAAGTTTAAGCCTCTCTCATCAACGTGTTTGTAGTTTTACCTGGTCTAGAACGTATATTTGTTCATCTATCTATCTCGTCTAAATTACATTGTGGTAGAGTGAAAGTGTGCATAGAGATATAAAACTAGCCACGTGTACACGAGTTGCATTTAATTTAAAATTTTATATGTAAAGATTCATCAATTAGATTATAAATCACATAATTAGATGTTTATGAATTTTATGTTATGTAACATTAACTATACAAATGCAGACAAATCCATAAAATTAAATTGTAAAGAAAAATTATACCTTACTGATGATCAGGGACACTATTTAAATGATCCAAAAGAGTAAACATGAAATTGGGAATTTACAAACATGGAGAGTTGAAAGGTATAAACTGAAAAAATTACGGATTCTTGTATAGAGACTTTGCTAAGTTATTTAATCTGAACAATTTTTATCTATATATCCTAAATTGAAATAATTAATGAGGGATTCTTATGTATCTATTTTACTGAGTTATTTAATCTGCAAATAATTGGTGCGGAAAAACCTATATTTTTATTTTAATTATTGAAATAAATATATAGGGAAATAACCTTACAAAAAACAAAACATATCATAGTATCAAAATTGAAAGATATACACACAACTTCTTGTTAAATTGGCTTCTTTCTTTCAACACTTGTATACTTTCTAAATAGTAAGGCGTACCCATGTCCCTGTCTCCAAGTGTGTGATCCACCGATTCACTGAGTCGTACTCTTTCTTACCGGCAGAGTCTCTATTTCTTATAGCCTTATCAGACTTCCGATCCATCCCTTGTTTGCCAATTAAAGAAAGCCAACTATGGTCGTCTCAAACAAGCAACCGACAAGAACTTAAAGGACTTAAAAAGTAATTTGCATCATCATGAGTAAGAGAAACAAATAGTTCTTGAGAAAGAGAACAATGGTGATTTCATCTCCCTCAAGTCTCAAACCCTAGCTTGATTCTTCACGCAAATATAAGTAATTTCTTGAGTCTCCGTCTCAATAACCCCTTTAAACTCATATGAAATATCATCTAAGCAATCAATTAAAGAACAAAGGGTTTCCTTCACTACCCAAATTAGCCGGGTAATAAGCTCCTTTATTCCCTTCTCTTTTTGTATGATCTAATTTGATGTTAATTGTTTATAAGAAAGAAAAACATAAAGTTCCTTCCCGTTGATAACAATTTTAAGTTCACCATTGTTTTTCATCATGGTTGTTTGATGTATTCGGGTAAGAAGACACAAAATTTGCATGGATCGGTTCTTACTTACAACTAAAGATAGTTACATGTTAACAAATTTCATTATAAAAAAGTGGGTAGTTAATTTGATGAATATCTATTTGAGATTATATTTGATGGGGGCGCTCATCAAATTGTTAATCATAATGATAGTACTAGAGTAGACAAAGTAAAATGCTGATGTGATAACAATGAAATAGATTCAGAATTAGGTAAACTATTTTTCCTTTATAAAACTCTAGCTAGCCCACGAAGCATGACTCTCCGTACAAACTCTTAGTCAGCCATTCTTAGTAAAATCTACAACTTGCTGAACTTTAGCCTATAATTGATCTTGGTTGTGAAGTAATTCTGATAACGACTAAAGAAAATTTTACATACAATAAAATTCACATAGTTAGCCTATAATTAATTGATCTTGGTTGTGAATAACCATTAAAGAAAGGTTTACATGCAATAAAATCCCCTATATATAGTTTATACCTTTAATATGTGACTAAACAATACTCTCTCCGTCCCACGCTTTTATACGAAATAACTTCTTTTTTAAAATTTTATCATATAATTTAACATTTGAACTATGTAGACAAAATTTAAAAATTTTCGTTTCGCCAATTTAGTTACAAATTCAAAACCGGTCAAAGTACGTGGTTTCGTACAGAACTTATAAAGTGGGACGAAAGGGGGTATTATTACAGTCAGATAATGCTTCAGTAAATCTTAACATAGAAAGTTTTAAATTTTATTTCAAAAGTTAATGTAACCAGATAATTATATGTGCTAGCAGCCCAAAAAATTAAATGATGTCAAAAAACAAACTAAAAATTTGATATTTTATCACACACAATCTTAGAAAAATGTTATTTACTATCATATCCTATAAACTTTTAAATATTTAGTAGACAACCTATTTTCTTTTTCAATTCGGTACCCAAACTTTGTGTATAACAGATAATTAAAACACTCATGTCCAATTAAGCATTTTAAGTTGAGTACCATATTGGTAATGGTTGGTAAGTAATATGGTACTAATGTGGTCATGTTTATTGTGAGTACATGTATTCAATTAATAAAAGATGATAAGATAGGGTAATAAATTATAATTTTCCAATTAGAAAATAGAGCGGAAACAAGAAGAAGTGTTTAATTGACCGAGTTTCGTTAATCAGATACCTAATCAAAAATTAGGTTGTGTACAAAATTGTTAAAAGATGATATGATGGGGTAGTTCATGATATTTTTCCCGTAATAACATCATTTTATGTACAAAAACATCTATATAATTTTGTAGTTAAAGTCATTTATTAGTTATTACTATATAGAGGAAAATTAATCGGACAACAAATGTAGAGTTTATTCGAATTTCAGAATGCTTCAAATCCGGTTGATAAATATTTGCATTTTTAATATGATATTTTAATACGATAAGGGCGTGTTTTAATTATATTCTTAAATGTTTGAATGAGATATGCCATTTTAACTTTTAAGAGTAAAAGATAATATTTGCATTTTTGCTATGCCAAAATCTATCCATAATTTCAATTAATTGGGGAAAATTAACGTGCTATGTCATGATGGCAACTTGTCGAATATATAGATAGGATCATAGGACCAAGCCAGTCATATATTACAAATGGATTCGCTAGAGATATTAAATTTTATACATGTAATCTTTAATCAAGGCAATCATTTTCAATATGATACAAATAAACAACCCAAGTGTTTGACTTTGTACGCGTTTACTTCATTTTACACAATGATGTGGTAGGTAGCTAAGTTGTCTAAAAAATACAGTTTAATTTTCAAATAAAAGGAAAAAAAAATCAAAAAAACATTACAGGGTTTACTTTGACTTAGCAAAAGTCTACTCCTTAGAGAGTGGCTCAAGCTCGAGCACATGCAGTGATTCCTGAACAATGTTAATATGTACATCTATTTCAACGTCAACGATTTATGTTGCCTACCATATAATTTTATTTTCTTCTTTCTATAAATTTCATTTTATTTAATATTATTTTATATCAACATGTTATGGCGAGGTTCTATTTGTCGAATATTATTAGTTGTAAATGTAAGGAAAACAGTTCTTTTTTCAAAGCTTAGCCTACAATTATTAATGTCGCCTAAGCCTTACACTTGTATTACCATTATTAATATTACAGTCTAAAAACTTCAAATGTCAATTCATTCAATTTAGATATTATCATGGTGCTCTAGATAACTTAGAATAATTAGGTCGTGATCCTAACAACCTATTTCTTTGCTTGTATGTTTGTTTATTACGTCAACTAAAAGTAGATGGATTTTATTTAATTTCTGTATCAACGCCGCATTAAGTTTTATAGTTTATACCTCCAATTGGTCTTGCAACTTGCAATATGAGCTATCAGAATATATACATGCTATGTATTTTTTTAGTAAGAGTTGTATTTTGATATTTTCTAGTAAATTGACCATGATGTTTACTCTCGATTATCAATTGTTCCCTAAATTAACTACTTTATCAATAAAACCTTGACTTGCTAAAAATGTTAGGTTATTATCCTTGTGTCCGGCCAGGCTAGGGCTGGCCGCGACATGTGAAGATGTTTAAGTACGTAGTAGAATGATTTTATATTTTACCCTACAGCTCTCAGAGATAAAGTACATAAATCTTAGAAGTTTTTTTTTTGGAGAAATAAAATATACAAGGAATTAAGAACGTTTTTTTTCTTGGAAATGAAACACCATATCCCTTTACAAAGCCAGCTGATACTAACTTGTTCCTGATCCAATCAGAAACTAACTCAAACAAAGAGAAACACTAGTATCATTATGTCTATTAAGAAGACAAAGATCCATTGGAATACATTAAACCGGTTCCACATAACACTCACCGGAGAAAACTTTTAATTGCACCTTTCATCATCAAAACGACCATATATCTGCGGTTTGGTTAAACTTATCTTCAAGAAGAAAGTAATCAGGCTCGATCTTGGCTATGTATCCATAGTCCATACGTAGTTGATGAAAATATGATCTGCCCTTTTGATACTTTTGAGATTACTTAGGTGAAAAAAAATTAAGGTTTCTTTTTTAACACCAAGTCTTATTAACATACGCACACATCTGTCTACCCGGTATAACTATACTCTTAATTAAGTCGTGCCTATATCTCTCAAATCTCTCTATAGTGTTCAGTACATTATTTAATTTTTATATATATAAATTTGTGGGTAAACCCATTATTTCATCAAACAATTATAGTAACAATCTTATTACAATTTAAAACAAATAAAACTTGAAACGAAAGAAAACGTCTAAGAAAATAAAAACAATTCTCCAGACTTATCTCAAGTGGCCCTTAGGTAGAAAATTAGCCAACAACAACCCTATCTCAAGTGGTAATAAAATATAAAAAGAGAATCATAGAAGAAGAGAATTTAGCCGTCTGTACTTATTAAGTACTCCGTACTCCCTATCATCCTTATAATTGGTTTAAGAAATTCTTGGACCCTGATCTTAAAATGAATTTTATTTGGTCATAAATTCATTAATAAATATGATCAAAGTCACAAAATATAACGTAACATCATCAGCAACCCAATACCATTGGCCGTCCTGCTTTTTCTAAATGAATATCTACATTCTTCTATACGTCATTTCCTTTTCAAGTACAAAGAAATGAGTCATGGAGAATGAAATGATCAAATTAATAAGTGTCCATGTGCATGCCTGATTTTATTTTGGAATTAAACCGTATTTACAACCTAATGTATAGAAGTAGATATAATTATAATATTCTTTTGAAAGACTTTAAATCAGATTTTTAACTATGAATTATACCTGGAACTCGGTCTAGTTCTTGTGATGGACCGATAAAGTATCGATTAATTATAAAATTACATATGAAGTGATCCAAATGCATAACAAAATTTAAAGAATAACGATGAAACCACATCATATGATTCCTTGAGCACGAGTGAAAATAATTCGAACACATAAAGAAGAATTATGTGTAATGGTTAGCGATAAATTGTTATAGATGTTGATCATGCCTGTATATTTCATGAGTATCCGCTGCTGAATTTTTTTTAGTGCTATAAAAGTAGACATGCTATATTTTCGGATAAATATGTTTTTATTGTAGTGCTTTTTCCGAAGCTTGTGACGGTAGTATTTACCCCCTTTTTTTTTAAGCACAGTGTTTGTAGCTGTTTTGTAGTCTCTTGATTTGTTGCTTCTAGACTTAAAAGCCATAATATATAAATAATTTTGTTTTTAATAATAAGCGGGAGAGTTGCCTCTTTTATAAAATTAAGCGGTCTTCTTTTTTATTGGTCCGAGAAACTTTCAGAAGACACTTAAACTTCTATAATCATTTCTGCCACTTATATTTGATCATATGAACTACAGTCTAAGAATAAACAGTATATCTGCAAGAAATGAATGGATCGTATTTCTAAATTTTTAGGACCAAAAAGAACTTTGTTCAACTATATTGATCAGTAGTGTAACTTACCCAAACCAGCACTTGTACCAACTTTCTTCTATATAGCATAGGTCTTTATTTGATTCACTAGCCAACTTTCTCCCATTTTCTTGTTGCATTCGCTTTCGTGTCTCTCTCTCCAATGGGACGCAGTGAGGAGCCACAAGGACACCAAGAGTATGGACTCGACCACAAGGAACCGAACGAAAACTTTGTTCAAGATCAATACCCACCTCAGGAAAACCTACATATGAACACTCCACCTCCTATCTATCCTCCTCCTGGTAATCAATTTATTTCAAAGATAGCATGCATGTATCACTTCTTTTTGTACCATTTTCTAGGGTTTCCATTCTTTATGTTTGATATGAATATAACCAGTATTAATTAATGAAAAGGGACAAGAACCCAGATTTGAGAAACATAAAAGTTATCTAAGAAAAGCTAAGAAGAATTATGGATTAGTACAAAGTTTCACACACAATGTTAAAAGAAAAAATAGGGATAAATACAGATGCTCCCATACCACCTTTTTTTCTCTTTGTTTTTTATCATTTGAATATTAATTTGTTCAAAGACGACATACTGATATGAACCTATATATTGTTTAGAAAAAATATATAAAAAAATACGGTGTTTTTATATAAAGTCCAAAACTATTTAGTAAATGTTAAGATTTCCTTGACGCTAAGCTACTTTAGTGTAGTTTAGGGATTTTGCAAGTTTTAAAAGTTCTCATGAACCATAACCTATATACCTGTTAATTCTTAAATCATAATCATCGCTTCCTATTTTTCTACGATATCGTGTCAGATTAATAGCTTAAAATTGAAAAATACACTTCAGGTATGTCAATGCAATACCCTCCAACACAGTCACCACAACCAGTGCAATTTCCGCCGCCATCTGATCAGTCACAGAAAAGCTATATTAATGGATCGTCCATGCCTTATACTCCTACTCGGTATAATATGGCTATTCCACTAGCCAATCAGGTTTCTATCGGAACCCAGCCTTGGAAGACCGGCCTCTTCGACTGCATGGCTGACCAAGAAAATGGTAACCATCGGTTGTTTTGTAATGTTTGCTTGATTAAAAATCTTGTCCAAAAACTTCCGCTTTGTTAAAATGTTTAAATTTTACTGCAGCGTATATTGTTCCTTCGTAAAAAGTTCTGTAGTAAGAAAGTCGGGCTTTAATTTCAGCTAAAGTTATTGTTGACTTTAGAGATTTATATAAAAATTTGTTAAAACTTAATTGTGTCATGACTCATGAGTAGTTCCTATAAGAACATGAAATCAGAATTTCGTCGAGTTTACATTTTTGAAATTAATATTTGCGTTTGTAATTATTGACTAATGATACCTTTAATTTCAGCTATCCTGACAGCTGTTGCCCCATGCTTGACTTTTGGGCAAATTGTGGAGATTATAGACAACGGCAATACAAGTAAGTACATCTGTATGATTGTATTAGTTATCCAATGATTTTTCTTAAATTTTTACATCACATTTATATTCTAAATAATATTAAAGTGTCCCTATAATCTTCCCTATGAGTGTTTCTACAAGAAATAAAATATGTTTGTAAGTACTATTTAGGATCTCTTTGCTGCCAAGTTTCATTTTTTCTGTTCCTTACACGTATATTAGCTGCGGCTCATTCCCTTTTTATCTATACCAAACTGCCTTCTTACAAATGGTATGTTATTTTGAAGGAAGAGCGTATCGGGTTCCATGTTATCATTCGTTATTTAGGAAAAAGCTAGCATAACAACAACCGACATGACTTTTTTAGAAACTTATATTGAATCATGTGAGATCTCAACAATTTGGCATATGCATGTATATAATCAAATTACATGCATGATTCAATATAACTCGTGAGAACAATTTGGCGTATGCATGTATATTAAGTTACACACATCATTTCATTTTTGAAGTGTTCATTTTGAAACTACGTACAGTTTTAACTTGCAAAAAGTCATATATAGATTTCTTTACGAAAGTTTCACACATTATCTCTCCGCAAGTGAAAGTTTAACGTATGTAGTTTCGCAAGAAATAGTCAAATCGTAAAAGCTGGAGAAATATGAAGGACAAAAATAAATAAATTTAAGCTGGATGGATCGTATGAAATCGTAAAGACTGTATAGGTATTTCTTTTACAATCAGATCTTAAGAAATGATACAATTAGATATATTCAGATCAAGTCAAGATCTCTTTCTGGTCTGATATCTTCAGTTTCTATTGAACGTGTCTAATTCTATTTGCTTCTTCTTGTTGTGCACTTGACCTGCAGCAAGTGCCGCAGGTGCTCTGAGGTACTTGTTAGGAATTCCGTGCCTATTTTCATGTGCGTATAGGACAAAGCTTCGGACAAGATTCGGCCTCGTGGAAAGTCCGACATCCGACGTGATGACTCATTGCTTGTTCGAATGGTGTGCTCTCTGCCAAGAGTTCAGAGAACTTAAGCTTAGGGGCCTAGATCCTTCTATAGGTACTAATATTTCACTTCTCTCATTATTTCCCCAACTTTCAATTGTTATACTTACATGGTTAAAACACTAACCCCCCATTAAAAAAATAGCAACTTACGTGCAGCTATAACATCCCTACACCTTCAAATCTTTTCAGATCTATAAAAAGTTTCCATTACTTAATACACTGACTTAATTACATTGAATATTTCTTGTTTTTCAAGGGTGGCAAGGAAATTTAGCAAGAAGTAATATGCAACAACAGAAACTACAACAAATGGGGCTGATACCGCCGACCAACCAAACCATGAATTACTAAATCAAGCTGAATTTCCTTAAGCTAAAATCAAGTTGGACCCTTTTTTTATCAACATTTTCAATTGAAATGTGTATTTGATTTGTTTGTATAGATTATGTTATTTACTTTGAAGTGTATTTAAAATTTCATGCGAGAGACCGAGGTGCATGAGTATATGATTTTGGGTGTTTATCTGTCCAAATCTTGGTCCAAACCGGACACGGTCAGTTGCTTGATAATAACATTTTGTTGTCAGTTGCTTGATAATAACATTTTGTTGGTGTTTCTATGAGACTTGTATATTCTTATGCCTCGGCAAAAATATGTGGCATTGCCTACAACTTTGAGTGGTGGACACGAGGCCGTTGATTGACTATGCACCACCAGCGGGTTCACGGTTAACCTAAACCATTGGCTAAAACTTATGGTGCTTAGCAAGATAAATACCAATTCAGTACAATATGAAATATGTAGATAAAAGTAAGAGCAAATAGCTCGAACTCTTTTAATCAACGAAGAAATACAAAAAGACAAAACCCAATTTACAAATAGAGAAGGATTTAAGTCACAATTTTAGGGAATATCTTTTTCATAGGATAAGAAAATAACAAATATATATATATAATTGGTGAGATTACAAAATAATGTTTGATTTAGTGAGAGTCAAAAGCTGTCACAAGCCTGTCGCTAATTTAAAAAGTTGTCACAAATCTGTCGCAAATTGATTAAACTGTCACAAAACCGTCACAAAAACCGTCGCTAATAAGCTCGTAACAAAAAATACCGTCACTAATCCCGTCGCTATTTGGTTATTTTTTTATAGTGTATATAGACATCAAATTAGACATTTTTCTAGACATTTTTATGCAAAAACGCTATAAATCAAGATTTGATTAATGCAAATCTCCACGATTTCACGACGGGAACACAAATATGCATATTGTTTTTTTTTTTCGAGATGTATATAACTACATGTATTGAATTTTTAAAATTTATCTTAATTTTCAAATAACTAACCTGATAAAATAAATAAAGTTAACTAAGCTCAAACTCGGTATCCAATCCAGAAGCATAACTGAAAGTTTCGACGTCTTGAAGGTTTAAAGGTTATTTTTATGATTCATGAATACGCTTATCATTCATGTATGAAGCCTGATACGACTAACTATAGCAAAGTTTATTTTAAGTGCATTATCAACCAAAAATTCAATTTGAGATGCCTCTTGAAACAAGCCAAGCTTGTTTAAGAATGGAAAAGGCGGAAACATATTCGGAAAAGGAGCAACTCTTTCAAAAGAAATTCACCTAAAATACTTCATAGAACAAATAATAATTCTTCAAAACTTCAAATCCAGTGTAAAAAGACAAGATAACCAGAAATGGGCGACTGAAAGTTTCGGCAACCCAATGCCTTATTGAGTCGACCCTGTTTTCTTTTTCACTGTAACCAATTTAGGAAGAACGTAAAATACAATAAAATTTAGTTTCGGCTGAAAGTACATCTACAACCAATGTCCCCAATAGGGCTGGGTTCGGTCCGGTTCGGTTTTGCTAACAAAATTTAAGGATAAAGCACATGCATCTGTTAAATCAAAATTCAAATTTTCCTTATTTCAAGAGGTTGAATGGAAAAAACAGCCATGTATCCGTGTTCCTTATAAATCTCAAAATTAACATTAGTCTAAAACATTCTTCTTTATAAGGAAATAAAATCTTCCCTTGGTGGTTACTATAATATTGAATTATGATTGGGCCCACAATTAACTCGTTGATAAATTTTTATGATTAAGAAATAATAATAAACAAATGAAAAAAAAAATAGTGTACGGTTATGATAGGCAAATTGATAAGAAACTTGGTGGTTATGATAGGCCACGTCCATATCAACAATATTGTCCGCTTTGGTACAACTTCCCAGGAGGGTCACCCATCCTGGTACTACTCCAAGCTAAGCACGCTTAACTGTTGAGTTCCGTCCTCGCTAGTGTGCCGCACAACTTTGAAAGGTCTTGTTGATAGGAAATGAATCTTTAAGCTCATATACCACACGAGTACTCTCGTATTTGGACGATGTAGGACTGACTCACAACACCGCACCACAGAATTTCCATCATGGAAATCTGAGTCGTCACAATCACCCTCCCTTTAGGCACGACGTCCTCGTCGTCCTTCAGGGGTCCACACACACGTGCTAGTCCCCTCATATTTCCGGCCAGATAGAGGCTCTGATACCATCTGTAACGCCCCGGCCCCACGAACCGAACCGCCACGTCCGTATCAACAATATTGTTCGCTTTGGCACAACTTTCCAGGGGGGTCACCCATCCTGATACTACTCCAAGCTAAGCACGCTTAATTGTGAAGTTCCGTTCTCGCTATTGTGCCGCACGACTTTAAAAAGCCCTGTTGATAGGAAATGGATCTTTAAGCTCATATACCACACGAGTATTCTCGTATCTGGACGATGTGGGACTGACGCACAACACCGCACCACAGAATTTCCATCCTGGAAATCTGGGTCGTCACACTTATCATCCTAAATTTTTTTAAAAGTTTGAGGTAGCTGATGCGGTTGCTATATTGTAAGAATCAGCTCTATAACTACCAGAATGTGTTAATTTCTATTCACTTTGGATATCTTCTCAACCAGAAGGGAAGAAGTGAAAAATCAAAAGTAGCTAAAATAATATCAATATAAAGCGTCCCAAGAAAGCGAGAGCTCTCGGTGGGGTAATGCAATAGTATCAGATGTAGAAGCCTTGTATAGACACAATGATACAGATATATGTGCCAAAAGTGATTATTTGCATCATCAAATTTGCCTACTGAACTGGTTAGAGACATTATATGGATCTCGATTGTTTATTGTAAATTCGTAATGGTGGATCAACACTTGACAATATGAACTTCTAATGCATAATCATACCCAGGGCAATAAGATTCTTTTACAGAAATACTAAGATCAGTTCCAATCAAAAGAGGCCAAGGATTATAAACCGATTTTAATCAGGTGAAAACAATTGCTTGCGTATATAAAAAACATTTCAAACTCGCTACTAGTAAAATTCTTCCGTCTTACAAAATTTTCTTATAATTACACTGACCGCATAAGACAAGTCTAACTAACTTTAAGAAAATAAAATCGAGAGATGTCTTAAGTTATTACTGTATTTTTTACCACGCACAAAAATGTATATCCATTGGCCATTATAGGGTAGAGCAAGCAGATCATGTTTTTTATTCGAAGCAAAAAGATCATCAATCATCTTCACTCTCAAGAATTAAATGGAAATGAATTATCACTTCCAAATAGAGCACCAGTTGAATCTGAAGCTTTCCACCAGTCAAAACTTGCTATCGGAAACTCTTCTTGGGCGATAACCTCTTAAAAGCCATAAAGGTCACAGCTGCTGACAGAGAATACCTGAAAAGTACTTCCATTAACATCGAAGAGATTTATTCTAAAATCATTCAAATAGATGTTACCAACAAATTTCAACAAATTCTTTTTCGGATTTGGTACAGATGAACACCAAATGTTATCAACAAACAAATAACCAGTTCTAATTCAAAATTGATTCAAACTTGAATCGGCAGACTTAAAAGAGAAATAACTTCAATGTTGTAACATCAACCAAAAGTACCAGTTATGATACACCTGACCACTGCATTCCATGATGATGCATTGCATTTTTAAAGGCCACTAGTGTGTTCACAGTGTTGATCACTAATCTATTTCTATACCACAACACAAAGAAACCGACACAGTTACTCAGTTCCAATACCAATAGAAGATAGTTCTATTTGTGTAAGGGACTGTAGTGGTGCTTCTGTCCACAATCAAACCTACGTTCTGTCAACACCGAAAGCATCATAAGAAGTGGCATTTTGTTTGCATTCAAAGTGTTTTAAAAAGGATCCTATTAACATCTAAAACTTGAATAATTGTGTTGTCAAATGTAGAAAGTCGTTATACGATTTAACTGGATTGATTCACCATATCCAGTATACTCAGGTTCACTTGAGCCACTCGAGTAAAATTTCTCCACTTATATCCTACGATAAAATAGGCGGGACTCCTTTCAGCCAAAAGTTAAGAAGCAAGCCAAACAATTTTGTATATGCATTTTATACAGCATCATGCGTCATAAGAAAGGCGGGACTCCTTTCAGCCAAAAGCTAAGAAGCAAGCCAAACAATTTTCTGGCATCGAGTAGTTCTATATGGTTCTCAAAGCTAATATTATCCCTCTAGTGAAAAAAACAAACCGACATATTCAAATATTTATGGGAGATGTATTTTCCAAACTTAATTGGAAACGAGAAAACAAAAACCATCCTGATTATTCTCAAACAAAAGAAGGTTTATTAAATTTATCTGACATTAAAAAAAATAGAATTTACTTTGACTTCTCGTTATGTTTTTGACTTCTCGTTAGCCAATTTATCTGACCTGGCTAACTTAGTCCTCTTAAGATTTACAAATTATAATAATATTCAGCCTAACCTTTTCAGGAACTTCAGTTTTTCCTTTCAACAAAATAATTAGAGTTTGACCTAGCCGTAATCTTTCTGCAAGGTATACAATATATACAGGGGGGAAAGTACCATGTCAACATATAATTTAGATGATCTTGAGGCATAACTGAACTGCGAACAAATGTGTTGGCATCCTTTGGGACCGGGTACGGATGACTATGATTTATATTTTCATTTATCTCCTCGATGTAGATTGTATTTTCAGGAAGTCCACATGCACGAGCAATTGCAGGGACATCAACATAGAACCACTGTGCTTTGCTAAGATCATTTGGTGGAACAAAAATACTTGGTTTCTCACTTCCACGAACAATTCCGACAACTTCTACTAATGGAACAGGAGGAACCTGCTCCTGTACGTTGAAAAATAAATTTATCAATGAAATTTTATACAGATTTAATTTTGTAATAAACATGTATATGCCTATAAATGAACTAAAGAATTCATTAAATTGCGATATTCTTAAATGTACTCGCCAGATAGCCCTATGTACTCACGTTACTAGCTATTTACTGCCACTTATTATTTAGATTCGTAAACAATCTCATATCAAGCTTCGGAATTGCATAACTTTGCATCCACTAGTCCATTTTGTATAAAACAGTACAATTTTCTGCTTCAGTTAACAGGCGCCTTACTTGCATTACTTTTTAACAAATCAGTGACGATTCAACCCGACCATTGATCACTAAGTTATACCATAATAAAACTGACCACGGGATTATTAGTAGAAATAGATAGTCCATGGGGGTTAATAGCTAGTATTCAAAGTAAATGGGGGATATTGCAATACATGGGGGTTGTTTTCAGTCTACTCATTGTCTATCTAAGAACTTGCGAAGAGACCAAAAATAGAAATTAAATACCTCAATAACCGTTGGCTTGGTAGACCAGAACCTCCACCAAGAAGCGTTTTCATTCTTTTCTACAGAGGATGATACAATACTCGATACTTGTTGATCATTTCCTGAAGCTTCTATGGGCTTATCTCTCCAACTGCGAGGGACCCAGCCTCTATTGACTAAAATCGGTGACTGCACACTGGAAATGTACTAAAATATTAATTATATAAGCAGGTCCACTTTGTTGATTATTTACCACAACTCTAACAAGTCAATTCCCAAAATCACTGTTTTGCTGAAAGTTAACTAACCACGTGACTAGAGCAAGACGGACAGTGAAATCCAAAATATTCATTAAACATAATACTTGAAAAAGATATCTTCCTCAACTACTATAAGACAGTTGAGAGGTTTAATCAAAAGAATGGTTTATTATAACCATATATCAATGCACAGTAGAAAAACTTTCATGCCTTTGGCCTTTTTCCGAGACAAAACCACGAGCAATGTGCTCTGGAGTTACTTTATATATACTAATCTATATCACTTGCCACCTATGTTGCACAGATACGAAATTATGGTTAAGGCATCGTATTCAATGTGATTGTATCGTTTATCCCACACGAACAATTTTTGAAATTCAGGCTAGCATACAGCTTGGATATGGCAACAATTTCTCCAATATATATATAAGTATGTATACATTAACATATATATACATATATATATAAATTTATATGGACATATATATTGACGTACACATAGCTAAATTGCTAAGTTCTATATAATCGATCAAAAAAAAATTCTAACGAGTTAATGGTCTTAGTCCATACTACATACGATGCGGTCCGAAGGTGACGAGAAGGGAAGTTGATCGACTCTTTTGTGCAGTCGCAGTCAAAAGACATCCATTCTATTTGAACTTTGTGGTGAAATTGCCAACTTATTATTTTTCATTCGATTCATATTTAGATAAAACAAACGAGACCCATCATATGACTAGATTGTAACAGATACTTTTTTGATATATAGTTTTAATTTTTAAACATTTTCTGAAAAAAAATTGTTCAGTTTTGGCCCAGCTGTATCAGATACCGTATCGCTGCCATAAATCTCTTGTATTCAAGCCGTTTCTGATTAGCCAAAGACAAAGAAAGTCAATGATAATCTAAAAATGTGTATCTGATGCACGTATCCCCATATCTGTATTGTGATCGGACACTTGTATTATATCTGGGTATTGGTGCTACCTAGCTTGGCCCCGAAGGTCAAACATTTTCCCATAAGTGGAATCAAAACACATACCTCATCCATACACTAAACAACCCATCTATCACAAAGATGTTGAAAGTGCATGCCGAATTTTAAATATTCTTGGAAGTTTAAAGGAGACCATTCTTACCTATCTGAATTGTCGGGAACAGAAACAAAAGGAGTAATGATGAAGTAGCCATTTTCCGTTACTCCTGAAATACTTCTAGAACGTGGCCCCACATAAATTGACTTCTTCTCGTCGTAGAAACCTTTACACACCACTCTCCTGAACTCCAAATCTTCATTGAGCGAAGCCAATTTTTGTCCACTAATCGACTCTGATGCCAATTTATTCTGTCTATATTCAAGCATTTTTATCTGCCCAATCAAACATACAACATTAATTATAGGAAAAAGTAAACAAAGTCCAACAACATACGAAAAAATGAAAATTAAAGCAGTAATCAAACAAACTGTATAAGAAATGCAAGACTTTTTATATTTTGATTTACTTACTAGGTTTAGCTGCATCTTTTACCAACAAAGACAAGTTTTTAAAGCTCAAAATTATCTGATCTATCCAACTTAAAACTTGAAGCCTTTCATACTGAAAAATAGAAAAGATTAAGCTTAAAAGCTACCCAAATAATTTGCAAAAACTTAGAAGAAGAATGCTTAGATTAAAAGCTGCAACCAAACTAGCTGTACCAATATTATTGTATGGATTATGGAACTTCCAGATTGGTAGGATAAAAAAATAATAATAAACAAGAAGCCTTAATTTTACCATAAACTCACTTACGGGACTATTTTTATGCAAAATCAAACTAACTAATACATTTTCAATCAACCTTCTCCTCTCTTCTGAAGAGTTGCCAAGTTCCAAGTCCAAAAGTCGCAACTCCTGGGATAAAAAGCAGGAACCTTGACCATTTCCCTCTCGTTGGCTTCTCTGATAGATTTCACAAAAAACATCATAATAAGTCAACCTCTATTACACGAGGAACAAAATGGTGTGTCGTTTCCCTTTGCGTATCATGAAATCAAACTAAGGAGGGAATCTCAATGAAAAAAACTGAGAATTCTAGTGTATCTACTGAAGCATCAAGGTTTAAGTGGACAAAAATTTCAGTCTAATAAAATGAGTTTCTTGAAACATTTCCATATCGTTACTAGTTCAAAGAATCATAACAAGTAGAATCATAGAAGTGATAAATGTTAGTCTTCAATCATCTTCATATGGCATGCTTTTGAACTTAGATGATTGTAGCTTTTTAAGAAAATTGCTTCCATATTCTATAGTTATAAAATAAGTTAACTCTACTAATACTCCTTACTCTTGAATGTAAGCAGCTTATTTTGAGATAATAATCTAGCTGGCTTGAGGTTGACAAAATAAGCTAAAAATTTATTCAGCTGGAATCTTGATATTTTAGTATCTAAAGCCAGAAAACAAAACAGCCAAGCCTTTAACCTCACTAGCCAGGCAGAGTACACTTTCTAAGCAAAACATTTAAGTTTTACAACTACTAGCACCTAGCAAACAGCTTTCAGTATAACTCCAGAGTTAGAAATAGCATTTTTCATGTAGTTCTTGTCCTATTTAATCACTAAATACATTGCACATCCATATGACGGTTATTGCAGCTATTACAATCTCCCCCCATTTTGTTCTGTTTCTGAAAACCCTGTGTGTACCGGAGCATATTAGATACATGGTCCAGATATATTGCGTACTTTCGATTACCTAACAATTGTACGAAAAACTTAAACTATGGGTAGACGAAACTCTTTAATTATTTACAACATTCTGTGATTATCTTATCAAAAACGGGATGATCTAGGTAAAGACACTCAGGGGCTGTAGTCTTCATTTTTATAAAAATCGACGGAAAGGGAATTTTCTATATATATTTAAATTAAAATCCTAGAACTTCGCTTAACAACCCCTCTGATAATATGAAAAACAAAATCATGAATATCAGGCCCTCCCATTGGCAATTTTAATTCCTGATAAAAATGAAATTTAGAATTATGGAACAGCCAACAACGTTGAGTATTTATCGTAGTCATCTCAATTAAACATTACAGGCACCACGCCCTCGCGCACACATAGAGAGAGAGAGAGAGAGAAAAAAGAAAAGGGGGGGGGGGGGTTGTTGTAAATGAATACCTTCAATTTGAGAAGCAAGACTTGAAGCGGAGGGAATATCTGAAGCAGCGGCGGCGGCAGGTAAGGTAGCGATCAACCTATGCTGAGATGATGAAGTCGCCGCCACAGAGGAGGATGGATTGAGGTGGCGGAAGAGAGTGGTGTTCAGGATTTTGGAAAGGGAGGTTCGAGGGGGGACGGCCATGTGTATGCAGAAACAAACTAGACAGAGCCGGTGCAAGAGCTTTTGAGGCTAAGGGCCTTCGCCCCCTCAAAATGTCAATAAAAAGATGCAATACGTTAGTCAATACAATGGAAACATGGAAAAGAATCTCTTATTATAAAAAGTAAAGAAACCAAACTATAACAAAGTCAAAAGTATATTAAATATAAAAGAAAAATAACAGTACTAACCGAAATATTATATATTTTTTTTTTCTGTAAATTCGGCAGTAAATTACTACAATTTAGTTTAGACGACATAGCCAACACGTTAAATATCTGTTGTGACATAAGCTGCCAAAGAATTTTTTTATTAAATATTTATTTTTGACCCATCAAAAGTTGAAGTACAAATTCTAAGTCTTTAAATTCTTCCAGATCAAAACTTTTGTATACCGAGTACATGTGAAATAAGCTTAGGTATCTGGACCAGTTATCTGTTGCAATTATATTTAAAAAGCTTAAAATTCTTGTTTGACTGCTCTTGAAAGCAAGTAAGCTGGTAAATTTGAACTTACTAGGAAAGCTCCAGGTCAAATCTTCTAGCTTTATAGCTTTAGATTAAAAAACTTAATCAAATTTCTTACATTCATAAACACAAGATACAGTCCAATTATAAGCAATTAAAAAACCAAAAAAGGTGAGCTTAAAAAGCAATTATAAGCGATTAAAAAACATTTTTGCAGTCTACGGTTAGTTCTACTGAACACTGGTAACTATTTCCTTATTTTAGTATATTAAAGTTAAAAGCTTGCCCTAATTGGTAGAAATCAACCGAATCTCTATTTTATACCAGAATATATTAGCTCTTTTTAATAGACCCATTCAAGTGAACAGATGAAAATGTGAGTATCCACAATGGTCCATCCCAACAGGCTCTTATCAACATAAACAAACATATTTAACTATTTTGTAACCAAATAATAAATTAAGATTAAATTAAGAACACACCTTCTTCCTCATAGTTTGACGATGTCCACCATCATCTCTGGACATCCAAAACTGGAAGCGATTGCGAATATATATAGGAATAGCGATAGACAAGAATGCCACTGGAAGACAATTGCCTGAAAAGGTTTGATAGTGACGTTGGATAAACCAAACATATTATTAACCTAAAGAAATCCGACTTATTTGATAATGTAGCTGAATGAACCAAACAATTTTGCTAACCTAAAAAAAGATCCAGCTTATTTTGTTACTAATAGAGTACAAAAAAGCTTAAACACTCAATGAGAAGATTGCATAAGTGATATTGGACAAGCTTGAAAGTATCATAGACCCAAATGGAAATGAATATGACTAGCAAATACTATCAAATAGTACTATCACTATGCTAGCAAACTAAGATCCACATTGTAGGTTTAAATTTTGTTCTCTAAAATTACCACTACGATTTGCTATTTACTAATAGTAGTTTCTGCAATTGAAAAATATATATTGGTACTGTTAGCATAATAGAACAGAATTTGGAAAAAAAATTACAAACAAACAAGCGTAGGTTGAAGAAAAAAGTCACCAGAGCAAATCTAAGAAAACCAAAGCACTCTAAATTTTAATTGTTAACTATTTAGTTCAAAATAAGTAAACAATACAAGTAGAATCTGCAAAAACAATGAGAAGATAATCCCTTTTTTAACTAGACGAAGCCTACTTTCCCTTAGCATTAAATAAGCCAGTTTTGAGCTTAAGATTTGCTGTCAAACAAACCCTTTTATAATTGAATTGCTATACAAAAATAGTGATGATTATGCTGAAAAATAGTAATCAGGGCTTGTTGGCCATAAAAAAAATACATCTGAGAGATTAAATCATATTTGAATAATATCAGATTCATAATTTTTAAGGAAAAAAAAAAACCAATCTCGAAAAGGTGCCCAAAAACTTGAGTTAAAATTCCACAACCAATAAATACGGTGATACGGTGTATGTATGAGAGAGAGATTAAACGATTTACCTTGAAAATGATATGTGGTGGGAATCAAAGGCGGCACACTCTCTCTCTATCTCCCTGTTATAGATCTAGGTTTTGTACAAAATGAGTGGTTCATATGAACCCTCTCAAATTATGGACATAGTTAATCAACACATATCTTTGTTTTCTCTTGCAATTTACTCCATCTTTTTTTTTTTCAATTTCATAATTATATACAAATTGATCTTTAATATATGAAATACTAACAACTAAACCCAAAACCAATATAGGGTTCCTCAATTTGATCTACATTTATATATATTTATTAGATATTGTATGATTTTTGTGTTCATGTATGTTTGAATTTTGAACATGACTTAAATATATAAATTATTACGAAATCTTAAATTTCCTATAATTTTACTTTGGTTACATCTCTACCGATGTTATATTTGCAAATCAACTCATAATCAATCAATTACGCATATGTATTGTTATGAGTGAACTTTTATGTGATCGGATCAATGTCTTCGGTGACCATTACGGGTTTGTTGTTGCTTTCTGATACTTTCACCGTCTCCATCGATTATATCCTTGTCGGAGTTGGTGAGGATTGAGTTTGATTGATGGTTTTCATCGACCAATTGATTTGATATGCAGAGTACGACTTACACATGAATGATCCGTTTTTACATAATATATTACTTCGTTCACAAGTTTAGATGAAGTGGACAGCCATTGATAGAGTTGTAACATATAGTTTTAGTATGTTTGTCTTGACTACCTGGAACAATTGAGTCCCAACTCTATGTGCTAGTATACTTATAATATATTAAATATGACAAACCGATATTATGTAATGATACCGACCGCAATAAAACAGTTATACCTAATAAATTATATTATAATTACTTAATACTATTAATCTCTATATTATTTTTTATACATATATTTAACTTTTTTTAAACCTACAGTAGAAACTCGATAAATTAATATTCGATTATTTAATAAACTCTCTAAGATAATATTTTTGACCGGTCCCGACTCGGCGATAGGGTGCTAAATTAATAATTCGCTAAAATTATAAGATAATACATTTTTGATAATTTCTTTAGATCCCATATAAAATATAAATTAATAATTCCTTATATATAGCATATTACATGAATGATTTACGAAGGTTTTTTGAAAAATGACTCAATTGTCTTTTGTTTTTTGTTGAAATCAATTTCCCCTTGAATCTCGTCTCTAATTTTCCTTAGCATGGTAAGAACTTCTGGTGTTGTTTTCTCATAGCTCAACAAGAAATTGTTCAATGTGATTGCCGCTTTAATAGGTTCGTTTTGCGAAGGGGGCTCCATTGTAGAACTTTCATCATCTTCTTCATCGAAAAGTGATGAAGAAGATATTTTGATCTTGTATTTATATAGAAAATATTTTTAATGTCCATAAAGTGATACATTGAACACAAGAAGCATAATAAGGTGGGAGATTGAAGGTTTCTTTCAAATTGGGCCCTTCATTTGATATACATGCATTGTATACAATAATTAAGTGGAAGCTTGAAAGGTGTTTGTAAACTAAGTATTTTACTATAAATTAATAAAATATTAATTAATATATAAATTAATAATTATTAATTTATCGATTAATTAATAACTCTTTTAATTAATAAATTTTGGTGGTCCCAAGTGTATTATTTTATAGAGTTTCTACTGTATTCTTTAATATACCTCTACAAGACAAATTACAAAAACCAGTACATTATCAATTAATACAGATTAGATTAAATATAGTACAATATTTAATTTAGCTTTGTTTAAAAAAGTACATTACTCAATCAAGTATATAATTTTAAAATGTGAGATACGAAGTATTTGGTAAAAAATACTAATAGAATTACTAACTTGTATTTACAAAGTGTTTCATTGTCCCACTTGTCATAAATTTGCAACTACCACTTAATCAATTAGTAATTACTAACCGACTTGTTTTATATTGGTTGCTATTTATTAACTGAAAAGCCATGTAGCTAATCAGTTGGAATTTGCCTACTACATAGTTCTTAGTTAACAATCAGTTGGTATTTACCAACAAAAAACTCTTCAGTTGCTATATAGCAACTGAAATTGTCTTAGTTACTAAACAGTTGCTATACACCAACTGAAAATATTTCAGTTACAAATCAGTTGGTATTGTTTAATAACAAAGGTTTTAGTTGGCATTTCGGTTACAATTCTTTAACTGCCGGATCAGTTGCTAAAATGAGTTACTATTCAGATGTTTTCTTGTAGTGATCAAACTTTATGATGAAAGTTAGTTAGTTAATCATAGCATCAACAATCTATATAAACATAATTTAAAACTCTTAAATCTAAAACAGTTTAATTTAAACCCTTAATGGCAGACACGGTTATGGAGACACCTGAACTGAAGAGAAAAGAAAAAAAAACCTTAATGGAATTATGCAGATAATTGAAAGAAAACTAACCTAACAATAGTTGATGTTGAATAAAACCAGGGAGGCTTGATGGGTTTTTGTCAACTATTATTTATCACTTTATGTTTGTCGTTATGATGTCAGATATAAATTACGTATTAGGAAAGGAGGAGCAAACAAAAAAACTGCAATTAGCAGCCGTATGATAAGAACGACGACAACAGTTAGATTGGAATCAAAACAAACCCAAACAAAAGAAAAAATGGTTACTCAATATTTAAAAGTTTCCATTGATTTATTCTTGTTTAAACAAGTTCATAAATGCCTATCTATAAACAAACATATATACATATATATAGAACAACATGTGGAGAAACGGACCTCGAATCCAAATTCAGATTTAGAGAACCAATATTTAAAGATAGGATTAGATACAATCCCAATCAAACTGTTTAAAGAAATGAAAAAAACCCTTAAATCAGACATGGTAGCTATGATAACCCGATCCCTCGACCACCAACAAATTTATTTTAAGTTTGTAATTATTAAACGGTAAACTGAAGTTTAGTTAGAAAAACAAAAACAAGGTCCAAATTCACAGCTATCTTACACAAGAGTACATGAACAAAAACAAAACAAAAAAACACAGAAATGAGTATTCTTGGTTGATTTAAAAAAAGGAAAATTATTGCGACACGTAATATTATCAGAAATGATACCCCGAATTTGTATAGTTCTCGTTTGAACTGTTTCATGCATCACTCTGGGTAAGTTTAAGAGCTAGCATTTAAATAAATAAAAAACGCGACGAATTAAAAAGTAAAAGAAATATCTTAGCAAAAATAAACAAACAAATTGAAGGAAGTGATTAATTGGTTTCATACAGTTTAGAATAAAGAAATATCTTATTAAAATTCATGAGCAGTGACTAGTAAGTAAGAGTTAAAATTAAAATAGGTTGAATAGTTAGGAAAAAGTGTTATTTCCAAATAAGTTAATACCAAATAAGTTGAAGGGTGTGTTTGGAATATGAAAAATGGATGGGAAAAAGAAAATGATTTACTAAGAAAATATTTTTTTGTGTTTGGTTACATAAGAAAACAAATGAAAAAGAAAATGAAAGAAAGTATGGGACAATTTTATGTGTAAAGTGAGGGAAACCATTTTACTTCCAAAAGTGGGAGGAAAAGGAAAACAAATGAGAAAATTAAGGCTAGCTCTCTCTCTCTCCTTTCTTTTATTTTCATTTTCTTTTCTTTTCCCAATCTTTCAAACACATGAGGGAAAATTATTTCATGTTAATTTTAATTTCCTTTCCTTTCTTTTTCTTTTCTTTTCTTTTCCCGCCACATTTTCGGGTTCCAAACACACCATAAATGAACTAAAAGTGAAAACCAATTTTAGATTTAAGCAGACACAATTAATAGAGTATATAAGTTTATTAAAGTGAATATTTTTCCCTTGGTTAAACTTCATTAAAATTCATGAGAGTAGCAAGTAAAAATGAATATTAAAAAAGGTTGAATATTTGGGATTTTTTTTTCCAAATAAATTAATACCAAACAAGTTTAATTCAACTAAAAGTGAAAACCCATTCAGATTTAAGTAGATACAATGAAATACAAGTAGAAATGACACCCAAATCAATTTACCTGAAATTAAAAAGCACACAACAACTTAACCAAAAAGGTTGGATAGTTAGAGAAAAAGTTTTACTAGCAAACAAGTTTAATTCAACTAAAAGTGAAAACCCATTCAGATTTAAGTAGATAGAATGAAATACAAGCAGAAATGACACCCAAATCAATTTACCTGAAATTAAAAAGCACACAACAACTTAACCAAAAAGGTTGGATAGTTAGGAAAAAGTGTTACTAGCAAACAAGTTTAATTCAACTAAAAGTGAAAACCCATTCAGATTTAAGTAGATAGAATGAAATACAAGCAGAAATGACACCCAAATCAGTTTACCTGAAATTAAAAAGCACACAACAACTTAACCAAAAAGGTTGGATAGTTAGGAAAAAGTGTTACTAGCAAACAAGTTTAATTCAACTAAAATTGAAAACCCATTCAGTTTTAAGTAGATAGAATGAAATACAAGCAGAAATGACAACCAAATCAATTTACCTGAAATTAAAAAGCACACAACAACTTAACCAAAAAGGTTGGATAGTTAGGAAAAAGTGTTACTAGCAAACAAGTTTAATTCAACTAAAAGTGAAAACCCATTCAGATTTAAGTAGATAGAATGAAATACAAGCAGAAATGACACCCAAATCAATTTACCTGAAATTAAAAAGCACACAACAACTTAACCAAAAAGGTTGGATAGTTAGGAAAAAGTGTTACTAGCAAACAAGTTTAATTCAACTAAAAGTGAAAACCCATTCAGATTTAAGTAGATAGAATGAAATACAAGCAGAAATGACACCCAAATTAATTTACCTGAAATTAAAAAGCACACAACAACTTAACCAAAAAGGTTGGATAGTTAGGAAAAAGTGTTACTAGCAAACAAGTTTAATTCAACTAAAAGTGAAAACCCATTCAGATTTAAGTAGATAGAATGAAATACAAGCAGAAATGACACCCAAATCAATTTACCTGAAATTAAAAAGCACACAACAACTTAACCGAAAAGGTTGGATAGTTAGGAAAAAGTGTTACTAGCAAACAAGTTTAATTCAACTAAAAGTGAAAACCCATTCAGATTTAAGTAGATAGAATGAAATACAAGCAGAAATGACACCCAAATCAATTTACCTGAAATTAAAAATCACACAACAACTTAACCAAAAAGGTTGGATAGTTAGGAAAAATTGTTACTAGCAAACAAGTTTAATTCAACTAAAAGTGAAAACCCATTCAGATTTAAGTAGATAGAATGAAATACAAGCAGAAATGACACCCAAATCAATTTACCTGAAATTAAAAAGCACACAACAACTTAACCAAAAAGGTTGGATAGTTAGGAAAAAGTGTTGCTAGCAAACAAGTTTAATTCAACTAAAAGTGAAAACCCATTCAGATTTAAGTAGATAGAATGAAATACAAGTAGAAATGACACCCAAATCAATTTACCTGAAATTAAAAAGCACACAACAACTTAACCAAAAAGGTTGGATAGTTAGGAAAAAGTGTTACTAGCAAACAAGTTTAATTCAACTAAAAGTGAAAACCCATTCAGATTTAAGTAGATAGAATGAAATACAAGCAGAAATGACACCCAAATCAGTTTACCTGAAATTAAAAAACACACAACAGCTTAACCAAAAAGGTTGGATAGTTAGGAAAAAGT
This sequence comes from Primula vulgaris, assembly GCA_963920805.1. NCBI lineage: Eukaryota > Viridiplantae > Streptophyta > Magnoliopsida > Ericales > Primulaceae > Primula > Primula vulgaris. The sequence continues at coordinate 26,181,865 of OY987214.1, read as the reverse complement.
GTTACTAGCAAACAAGTTTAATTCAACTAAAAGTGAAAACCCATTCAGATTTAAGTAGATAGAATGAAATACAAGCAGAAATGACAACCAAATCAATTTACCTGAAATTAAAAAGCACACAACAACTTAACCAAAAAGGTTGGATAGTTAGGAAAAAGTGTTACTAGCAAACAAGTTTAATTCAACTAAAAGTGAAAACCCATTCAGATTTAAGTAGATAGAATGAAATACAAGCAGAAATGACAACCAAATCAATTTACCTGAAATTAAAAAGAACACAACAACTTAACCAAAAAGGTTGGATAGTTAGGAAAAAGTGTTACTAGCAAACAAGTTTAATTCAACTAAAAGTGAAACCCATTCAGATTTAAGTAGATAGAATGAAATACAAGCAGAAATGACACCCAAATCAATTTACCTTAAATTAAAAAGCACACAACAACTTAACCAAAAAGGTTGGATAGTTAGGAAAAAGTGTTACTAGCAAACAAGTTTAATTCAACTAAAAGTGAAACCCATTCAGATTTAAGTAGATAGAATGAAATACAAGCAGAAATGACACCCAAATCAATTTACCTTAAATTAAAAAGCACACAACAACTTAACCAAAAAGGTTGGATAGTTAGGAAAAAGTGTTACTAGCAAACAAGTTTAATTCAACTAAACGTGAAACCCATTCAGATTTAAGTAGATAGAATGAAATACAAGCAGAAATGACACCCAAATCAATTTACCTTAAATTAAAAAGCACACAACAACTTAACCAAAAAGGTTGGATAGTTAGGAAAAAGTGTTGCTAGCAAACAAGTTTAATTCAACTAAAAGTAAAAACCCATATCAGGTTTAAGCAGATACAATAAAATACAAGCAGAAATGACAACCAAATCAATTTACATGAAATTAAAAAGCACGCAACAACTTAACCAAAAAGGTTGGATATTTAGAAAAAAGTGTTACTAGAAAACAAGTTTAATTCAACTAAAAGTGAAAACCCATTCAGATTTAAGTAGATAGAATGAAATACAAGCAGAAATGACACCCAAATCAATTTACCTGAAATTAAAAAGCACACAACAACTTAACCAAAAAGGTTGGATAGTTAGGAAAAAGTGTTGCTAGCAAACAAGTTTAATTCAACTAAAAGTAAAAACCCATATCAGGTTTAAGCAGATACAATAAAATACAAGCAGAAATGACAACCAAATCAATTTAACCGAAACTAGAAAGAAAAAAACAATTAAGGTAAAAAAAAGGTTGAATAGATAGGAAAAAGTGAAAACCCATGTCAGGTTTAAGCAGATACAATGAAGTAAAAGCATAAATGAGAAATGAATAAATTAAACTGATATTTAATAGCACACAAAACAATTGAAGTAAAAAAAAGAGAAGATAAATAAGTGGAGATAGAGAAAGAGAAAGAGATACCAGAGGTGATAGTGGACACGGCGGAGAGAGAGATATCAGAGTGCGCCGTTACAAGTCCCCCTCCTACTAGCAGCTTGTATTCTTTCAAACTATTTCATAACTTACAATTTATTATAGGCATCACTTTGAAAAGTATATAAAACCTAATAAATCTAAAATCCCCGTCTTACTTTTTCTCTCTACACATCACAGTTGTTTCTCTTTCCAAAACCCTACGCCACAACTCGATCTACCTACAACTCGATCCACCTCCATTACACATTTCACTCGGGTTTCAGATCTCACCCAAACTTCTCCCAATAACCTCTCTCTAGCATCGTACTCATTGACAGAATGGTGAAAACGTGAAACAATAAAAAACGTGATAGTGACGAAGTTATGGAGGCACCAAAAAAGGTATTCGCTAATTTGATGCCCTAATTTCAAATGTATGCAATTGATTGTTAAAAAAATATATTACTTTGATTTGTCCTAATTTAAGTGTATTATGCCCTAATATGAATTTTATACAGTTTGTTATGCCCTAATTTGAGCAAATTTCAGTGTATTGTGGCATAATTATATTGTCGTTTATGTAGTTAGTTTCGAACTATATGAAGTTGATTTTACCTATTTGGAACCATACGTAGTTAGTTTCAAACTATATGCACTTGATTTTACCTATTTGGAACTTTACATACTTAGTTTTGAACTATATACACTTGGTGCACCAGAATACGAAATTACGAAGCTATAGTGCCCTAATTTCAATTGTGCAATTTAAGTGTATTGTCCCATAATATAAACTTTATACAGTGTGTTATGCCTTAATTTGAGCAAATTTCAGTGTATTGTGTCCTAATTATGTTGTTGATGCTTTTAATTTTGAAACATACGTAGTTAGTTTTGAACTATTTGCAGTTGATTTTACTTATTTGGAACCAAAAGTAGTTAGTTTCGAACTATATGCACTTGATTTTACCTATTTGGAACTTCACATACTTAGTTTTGAACTATATACACTTGATTTTACCTAATCTACATTTTCCCTAATTAAATTTGAACTATGGATGCACCAATTTGATCCGATCGTGCCGCAATTTGACCTGATTTAAGTGTCTATGCCCTAATTATCTTGTCGTTGATGTTTTTAATTTTGAATTGGATGCACTTAAAATGTTCAATTTTATGCCATTCATTTTTGTACGGAAAACTTAGTTTTGGACTATATGCACTTAAATTCACAGAAGTTAATGGCTCGACCAAAAAGGAAAGCCAAGGGACCAGATAAATTAGTAAGACGATCTGGAAAAAAAACAGTTTCACCAAGAGCATAAACTCAAGATAGTTAAGAATGTCTAATCCAAGACATTAATATGACAAATGAAGAGCAATAGTAATATGTCACTTTATTTAGTTTCTCTAGAATAAATAAACCATAAACATATGAAATGCATATATTTCAGGTCACAATGCATCTAGTTTAGACTAAAATAGATATAGTTTAAGATGAGATTTATTACATTAAGGCAATTTATTTGGTTACTCTAGATTAGTAAAACATTTGGTTCAAGTAAAAGTGCATCTAGTTCAGGTCAAAGTGCATCTAGTTCAGGTCAAAATGCATCATGTTCAGGTCAAAAGTACATCTTGTTCAAGTCAAATATGCATCTTGTTCACTTTATAACGTTGAATGTAAATCCTTACATTAACAGAATAACATGTGCTGATGACAACTTCAAAGGACACTGTCGGTCCTTCAAAAAAAAAAGAAGAGAAACTCAGTTTGGATGAGGATAAAGATGGAAGTGAAAAACAACTAGCAGATAAGGATGAAAAACAAGATAGAGAGTTGGAAGGGGCAAAAGGTAACATGACAATTTATTTAGTTTCTCGAGCTTAAATAAACATATGAAAAATGCATATATTTCAGGTCAAAGTGCATCTGGTTTAGTTGAAACGAGATATAGTTTATTTGAACAGCATAACGACATGTGCAAGAGATGAATTCGACGGACACTGGTGGTCATTTGAACAAAAAAGGAAAAAAGAAATCCAGCTTGGATGATGATAAAGATGGAAGTAAGAAACAAGTATCAGATAAGGATGAAGAACAAGAGAGAGAGATGGAAGGACCAAAGGTAATATGACAGTTTATTTAGATTCTCTAGCTTCAATAAATATTTGAAAAATGTATATATTTTAAGTCATAATGCATCTAGTTTAGTTGAAATCAGTCTGAACGCCATATTGACATGTGCACGAGATGAGTTCAAAAGACACATCTGGTCCTTTGAAAAAAAAAAAAAAAAAGAGAAATCCAATTTAGATGAGTATAGAGATGGAAGTGAGAAACAACCGTCGGAAAATGATGAAGAAAAACATAGAGAGCTAGAAGGACCAAAGTTAATAGGACAATTTATTTAATTCTCTGGCTTAAATAAACATATGAAAAATGCATATAATTCAAGTCACATTCAATCTAGTTTAGTTTAAACCAGATATAGCTTATCTTAGCGACATAACGACATGTGCAAGAGATGACTTCGATGGACACTGTTGGTCATTTGAACAAAAAAATAAAAGAGAAACACATTTTGGATGATAAAGTGCAAAATATAGAGGATGGTGAAGGAATCAAGGTAAATAGAATAGTTTAATTAGCTTCTTTAGTTTAGAAAAAAATCTTAAAGCGCACCTAGTTTACTTAAAAATGGCAAATTGTTTTGTAAAATTAGACTAATAAGATAACAACATATGTAGGACACAACTTTAAAAGACAATGCTGTTTCACAAGAGAAGAATAAGATTAAAAAGATGAGTGAAAAACATATGGTGGATGAATATGAGGATGAAGAAGGCATCAAGGTAATAACATAGTTTCTGTAGCTTAGAAAACATTTGAAAATGCATATATTTTAGGTCACAGTGCATATACTTTAGTTGAAAATTCATAAAATGCATCTAGTTCATGTCATAATGTTGAATATGTTGTTTATATGAATATATGCAGGAAACAATTTCAAAAAAGAAGGATAAGAAAAAAAAATGGAAAAAGGCAAGAGAAACAACTTGCGAATGAAGATAAGAAGGGTAAAAAGGGAAAAGGAAAGGAAAAAATAATTGACGAGGAGGATGAAGAGGTTGAAGAACTTCAAAATTTACAGGTAAATTTACAACTAGTTCCTTTAATATTGCATCTAGTTCAGTTAAATTGCATTTTGTTCAGATGAAAGTGCATTTACCTCATCTGAAAAGTGAATAAACTTCACCTGAAAATTGCAAAATTCATTCAATTCATTTAAATACACTACATAAATTTATGTTTTAAAGCGCATCTAGTTTAGTTGAAATGGAAAATTGTTCTGTAAAATTTGACAAATAAGATAATGACATATGCAGGACACAACTTTAAAAAAAATATTGTTTCACAAAAGAAGAATCAGAATAAAAAGTTGAGTGAAAAATATTTGGTAGATGAATATGAGGATGAAGAAGGCAGCATGGTAATAGCATAGTTTCTATAGCTTAGAGAACATCTGAAAATGCATATATTTCAGGTCATAGTGCATATACTTTAGTTGAAAATTCATAAAATGCATCTAGTTCATGTCATAGTGTTGAATATACTGTTTATATGAACATATGCAGGAAACAATGTCAAAAAAGAAGGATAAGAAAAAAAATGGAAAAGAGCAAAAGAAACAAGTTGTGAATGAAGATAAGAAGGGTACAAAGGGAAAAGGAAAAGAAAAAGTAATTGAAGAGAATGATGAAAAGGTTGAAGAAGTTGAAAATTTGCATGTAGATTTACAACTAGTTCCTTTAATGGTGCATCTAGTTCAGTTAAAGTGCTTTTTGTTTAAATGAAAGTGCATGTAGTTCAGATGAAAGTTCATTTATTTTATCTGAAAATTATCATTTGTAGGCTGATGATATGAAGACATATATTTCTAATATGTTTGGAATGGTTCGTACCATAAAAGGAATAAATCTCATTAAGACACACTTGGATCATTTAAGAAAATACTGTCCATTCTACAAGCTTATTGAAGCAATAAAATATGGTAAATTGCCACCTCATATTTGTAGAAAAAATGAAAATGATATAAGGGATATTTTGTCAACCTATAAAAGTGAGTAAGGCAGTTTTAATTTTGAAGGGGAATCAAAATAGTTGACCAGTGATCATATAAGGAGCATATTTGGAATATGTGATGGGAAAACTATTCCGAAGTTGGGTGCACAGAGAAGACCAGACGAAACTAAATTTTACAAGAGATATTTTAATACAGTTGGTAGAGCCCTATATACGGGTCCTGTCACTAGTGGTTTGGTAAAAGCAACGGACAAAGAAAACGTTAGAAAGAATAAGTTCGTTAAGGACACGATACGGTTGTTAACTTTGTATATATTTCAGTCTTGTATGGTGCCAAAGCGAAACACCGATATACCATGGTCGTATATCAGACTTGTGCTTGATGTGGAGCAGCTTATTGAGTATGATTGGAGTGGCCACATACATAAGACCTGGATCACTTCACTTGACTCTGAAGAATCAATTGACAAAAAGTCAGGCTGTATAGTTGTTTACCGGTACGCAGATTAATGTTTAAATTCCAATACAAGTAATTAGAAAATAATGATAATATACATGTTAAACTATAATTTGCGCTTTTTTGTTGTTGTTACAATATTGGCTCACGAAAACATTTCCATTTTAGGTCCCCGAAAACCCAGCTGAGGAAATTCTATGTATCAAATGGAAAATTCCAAAATTGTCTCAGGAGACGAAGATTTTTTTTTATTATTGAGCTATCACAAAAGGTAATTTTTTAATCACCCAGTTTATGGTTTACTATTTACAATTTACAGTGTACAGTTTACAATTTACAATTTACTTGAGAAATGCATATTTTTAAATGTAGCAAAAATTACGTACTGTTCATCTTTAATGCATATTTTTACTTGGGAATCTACTGCAGCTACTAGGGCATCTAGTTCAGTTAATATGTATATATTTCAAATTAACTTAAACTTATTATATGCAATTGTAGTCTATTGATGTTAGTCAAATATTTCCTGAGAGTGTTGCAATAGAGGAGCCTGGGTCTGATACGGAAGATGAAATAGTTCCTGAAACTAATGTAAGTAAACAAGGAATTCTTAACATCAACGATCCATTCTCTCTTCCTTCGCAACATATTGATGATATACACAAAGAATGGGATGCAACAACACTAAAATTAAAAGAAGTTTCAGGAAGCTCACAACAATCCGAGTCTGATTATGGAAAAATATCACAGCGAAATATGACAATTATGGAACGAAACAAAGTACTAAGAGAAGAATTGAATATATCAAAGCGTAAATTGCCATTGAAGGTAACTGCTCATGCTGCTGCAGTTAAAAGGGAGAATGATTTTAAGAACAAGTAGGTGACTTGATGTGCAGTAATGCTGGTAGGACCTCTTTCTGTCTATTAATTGATTCAATCGCATCTAGTTCACCTTTATGTGCATCTTGTTCACCTAAAATGCATTTAGTTTTGATTTGCATTAATTTAGTTTGATTCGTTATTGATAGATTTTTGTTTTCCTACAGAGTTATCCAAGAAAGTTGATCACTTGACGTGCACTAATACTGGTAAGACCCTTTTCTTTCTATCAATTGATTCAATTGCAACTGGTTCAGCTGAAACTATATTTGGTTTAGCAGAAAATCCATCTAGTTCAGCTCTATGTGCATCTTGTTCAGCTGAAATGCATTTAGTTTTGATTTGTATTAATTTATTTTTATTTTTTGTTGAAAGATTTTTGTTTTCCTACAGAGTTATCCAAGAAAGTTGATCACTTGAGGTGCCCTAATGCTGGTAAGACCTTTTTCTTTCTATCAAGCGATTCAATTGCAACTGGTTCAGCTGAAACTATATATGGTTCAGCTGAAACTGCATTTGGTTCAGCTGAAAATGCATCTAGTTCAGCTATATGTGCATCTTGTTCAGCTGAAATGCATTTAGTTTTGATTTGCATTAATTTATTTTGATTTGTTGTTAAAATATTTTTGTTTTCCTACAGAGTTATCCAAGAAAGTTGATCACTTGACGTGCACTAATGTTGGTAAGACCTTTTTCTTTCTATCATTTGATTCAATTGCATCTGGTTCAGCTGAAACTGCATCTAGTTCTAGTTCAACTAAAATGCATTTAGTTTTGATTTGCATTAATTTAGTTTAATTGGTTGTTAAAAGATTTATTTTTCCTACAGAGTTATCCAAGACGATTATGAAGGCTACAAATGAAAATGCAAATTCTCAAGACGAAAGTCAAATCATTGTAGATGTAATTACTGATATCAACTCTGCAAAACTTCTTGTTAGTGAAGATTTGATGAGAGAAAGGCTTCAAGCAATAACAGACGAGCTGGTTGCAAGCATGGGGCCAGTTACGCAACAAAATATTTTTCCGGATATCGATGATATAGTCAATGGAGTCTGCAATGATATTGGTAGTATGGTTGTTGCAAATGATCCAAATGATGATGTTCTGCATGATAAAAAGGATAGTGAGAAAGCTGCTAAAAAGGGACTACATGAGAGTCGAGAAATTGCGAACAAGGATATGGAACAAGCTGTTGAAAAGAGGTTATATGAGAGTCGAGAAAACGAACAAGCTGCCGAAAGGGGTAAAGAACAAACTGCTCGGAAAAGCCGACCACTTCCAAACCCTTTCGCAAAACCTCCTCATCCTCGGATAATGAATCAAGCAAAGAAGGCTCAAGTTGCTAGTCCAAAGGCTCCGATATTTAGGGTAAATCAGATGGCAGAGATTAGTAAGATATCAAATGATGAAATGCCTTCCATTGACTTATGGACTCCAACTCCACCAGATGAAGATGACAGCAAACTTGGTCCCAAAGAGCTAATGCACAAGAAAGTTATGAATAACATCTTATCGGATGACATAGTTGCAAAGTTGAAATTGATTCACAAGAAAGTAATAAAGTAAGTTATTATTTAATAGCTTTTTTGTCAACATAGTTAAGTTATAAAGAGTTAATGTACTGCATTTCAGCTGAAGTTGATATAGTTTATGCTGAACTAGACGCACTTTCTGCTGAAGTAGATGCACTTTCTACTGAACTAGATACACTTTCACATAATTGTACTCTGAGAATGCATCTTATTTAGTTCAGAGTTCATCTAGTTCAAAGTTTATCTAGTTCAGCTAAAAATACATGGAAACTAATGTTTTCCAAATGCAGTACGACTATTTGGAGGAATGGATGGAGGATTCAACAAATGGTTATGGTTAAAGAATTATATAATATTCATAACGGATTAGAGCTAAGCGACAACGTAAGTAAAACATTTAAGTTTTTAGTATAAGATTCTTTTGATTAAATAATTTGCTTATAATATTATCTAAACCCACATATTTATGTAGATAATGGACGCTTATTGTTCGATGTTAGTTGAAGAAAGCAATAAGAGTGCAGAAAAATTTATCATTCTGGATTCTCGCAGTTGGGTAAGGTTTTTAATTTTTTTGAGTCTTTATATAGTACATATATTTATGATTTTTTAAATTTTATCGAGGCTTTAATTGAAAATATATATGCTCCACAGAAGTACATAACAGGTGGAAAGGAATACGAAATCACAACCAGAAACTTGGTGCACCGTTCGCTCTCTAAAAAAACAAGGATATATGGAAATGATTTAACAAAAATCATTGTGTCAGTTCTGTGTAATGGTGGTAAAGCCAGGCATGTTGAGACATTCCATTGGACGCTGATAGTATTTGATGTTGCATCAAAAACTTGGTTTTATTATAATAGTTTGAAGACATATTGGAAAAGTGGTGAAGATCTATATCAAATGGATGCAATGAGAGTGGTATATTGTTGTTAAAAGTGTCATGTTATTCTATGTTATTCTACATATTTATGTTACATTTGTTGTCTTTTCAAATACAGAAAATGCACGGTGAAGATGTATTCAAGACCATCATCAAGAACAAAGGAGGAAATGTGAGTGAATATAAGTTTAAGTCTAAATTTGTTGTAAAAACAGAAGAAGTAGCACAATGGGCAGTTTCAAGGTAAGTTTATAATTGGGAAAAAATACATTTACTATCCCAAACTATAGTGCGGTTAACGATTTGGGTACACATCTTTCAAATTTTCCAATTTAGGTACCACACTATAATAAATTTTCCAATTTAGTTACCACCGTCTTAATAAATCACGAAATCATGTCACATGACATTTGACAAGCATTAATTTGAGGCTAATTTGACATATTGGGAGAAAAGTTTGGATTATATGCTAAATTTTGGATTATATGCTAAATTTAGATTATTTGCTAAATTTTTTTATTTGTGAAATTGGGAGAAAAGTTTTTCTAGAATGACATATTTTTGTGCAAAATTGTCAAATTAGCCTCTTAAATTAATGTTTGTCAAATGTCACGTGACATGATTTCGTGATTTATTAAGACGGTGGTACCTAAATTGGAAATTTATTATAGTGTGGTACCTAAATTGGGAAATTTATTATAGTGTGGTACCTAAATTGGAAAATTTGAAAGGTGGGTACCCAAATCGTTAAAAATAGATAGTTTGGTGTACTAAATATATAAAACCCCGTTTATAATTACATATGCTTCAGCTTAAAGTTCATTTTGTTCAGATTAAAGTGCATATACTTTAGCTGAACTGTATGTGCACTTTGTCAATTGCATTCAACCTGTTGAAGTATACACACTTTTTCAATACTTAAATTGTATTATTTATGTTTTTCTCTAAATTATGAGTTTGGATTGCGGAGTAATTGTTGCTTATTGAATAACTTGTTTAGTCCGAGAAAATGAAATCCCAAGCAATATGGTGGATGATGATGTTTTAAATGCATTTAAAGCAAATATCATTACAAAGATTGTAGAGCCCTACGACTTGGAGACCAACTTTGATACAACAAATATCGTCTTGATGTCACCGAGGAAGACACTTTAAAAGATTTTAAGGACGAAGATTTGTAGAGACTTGCTTTGGTCAAGTAATTGTTTTCTTTCGTTTCATTTCAAATTTGAAGTGTATTTTGTGATGTGAAGTTTGTGAAAACTTGTCATTTTTTATGTTCCTGAAATAAGTTGTGTTTTTTTTGTGTATGTGAAATTTGTTCTTTTAATGTTCCTCAAAGTGCATCTGCTTTAGCTTAAGCTGCATTTGTTTTAGATCAAAGTACATCTATTTCAGATCAAAATGCATATAGTTCATCTACAAAATCTATTACGACTATGTGAATTTTGTTGTGCTAGTTTTATTGTTAATAAAAGTGCATATAATTCATATAAAAATTGAATAATATATTTTTATGTTGGTGTAGGGCACAAGTCTATTTTTATTCGTCATAAAAAAATGAATTCGTCGTATTCAACGCTTAAATACATTCATTTTTATGCTTTAATACATCTAGTTATAAAATAAAATTTAATAGCAAAGTTCAAACAAGTTCAGTCAACTAGACGCACTTTCTGCTGAATTAGATGCGCTTTTTGCCGAACTAGATGCACTTGCAGATGAAGAATATGCACTTATTGGATAACTTGTTTACTCCGAGTAAATAAAATCCCAAGAAATATGGTGGATGATGATGTTTTAAATGCATTTAAATCAAATATCATTACAAAGGTTGTAGCGCCCTACGACTTGGAGACCAACCTTGATACAACAGATATCGGTCTTGATGTCATCGAGGAAGACACTTTAAAAGATTTTAAGGACGAAGATTTGTAGAGACTTGTTTTGTTCAAGTAATTGTTTTCTTTTGTTTCGTTTGAAATTTTAAGTGCATTTTGTGATGTGAAGTTTGTGAAAATTTGTTATTTTTTATGTTCCTGAAATCAGTTGTGTTTTTTTTGTGTATGTGAAATTTGTTCTTTTAATCTTCCTCAAAGTGCATCTGCTTTAGCTCAAACTGCATCTGTTTTAGATCAAAGTGCATCTATTTTAGATCAAAGTGCATATAGTTCATCTGAAAAATGTATTATGACTATGTGAAATTTGTTATGCCAGTTTTCTTGTTGCTAAAACTGCATATAATTCATATAAAAATTGAATAATATATTTTTATGTCGCTGTAGGGCACAAGTCTATTTTTATTCATCATAAAACAATGAATTCGTCGTATTCAACTCTTAAATACATTCATTTTTATGCTTTAATACATCTAGTTAAAAAACAAAATTTAATAGGAAACTTCAAACAAGTTCAGTCAACTAGACGCACTTTCTGCTGAATTAAATGCGTTTTCTACTGGATTAGATGCACTTGCTGATGAACAATATGCACTTATTGGATAACTTGTTTACTCCGAGCAAATGAAATCTCAAGGAATATGGTGGATGATGATGTTTTAAATGCATTTAAATCAAATATCATTACAAAGGTTGTAGTGCCCTACGACTTGGTGACCAAACTTGATACAATAGATATCGGTCTTGATGTCACCGAGGAAGACACTTTAAAATATTTTAAGGACGAAGATTTGTAGAGACTTTTTTTGTTCAATTAATTGTTTTTTTTCGTTTCATTTGAAATTTGAAGTGAATTTTGTGATGTGAAGTTTGTGAGAACTTGTTATTTTTTATGTTCCTGAAACCAGTTGTGTTTTTTTTTTGTATGTGAAATTTGTTCTTTTAATGTTTCTCAAAATACATCTGCTTTAGCTCAAACTACATCTGTTTTAGATCAAAATGCATCTATTTCAGATCAAAGTGTATATAGTTCATATGAAAAATGTATTACGACTATGTAAAGTTTGTTATACTAGTTTTATTGTTGCTAAAAGTGCATATAATTCATATAAAAATTTGAATAATATATTTTTATGTTGCTGTAGGGCACAAGTCTATTTTTATTCGTCATAAAACAATGAATTCCTCGTATTCAACCCTTAAATACATTCATTTTTATACTTTAATACATCTAGTTAGAAAACAAAATTTAATAATAAACTTCAAACAAGTTCGGTCAACTAGACGCACTTTCTGCTGAAGTAGATGCGTTTTCTGCTGAACTAGATGCACTTACTGATGAACTATATGCACTTATTGGATAACTTGTTTACTCCGAACAAATGAAATCTCAAGAAATATGGTGGATGACGATGTTTTAAATGCATTTAAATCAAATATCATTACAAAGATTGTAGCGGTTTACGACTTGGAGACCAACCTTGATACAACAGATATCGGTCTTGATGTCACCAAGGAAGTCACTTTAAAAGATTTTAAGGTTCAAGATTTGTAGAGACTTGTTTTTTTCAAGTAATTGTTTTCGTTCATTTCATTTAAAATTTGAAGTGCATTTTGTGATGTGAAGTTTGTGAAAACACATTTATTTTTTATGTTCCTGAAATCAGTTTTTTTTTTTTTGTGTGTGTGAAATTCGTTCTTTTATGTTCCTCAAAGTGCATCTTGTTTAGCTCAAAGTGCATCTGATTTAGCTCAAATTACATCTTCTTTAGCTCAAAATGCATCTATTTCAACTCAAAGTGCATATAGTTCATCTGAAAAATGTATTACGACTATGAAATTTGTTATGTTAGTTTTAGTATTTCTAAAAGAGCATATAATTCATATGAAAATTGAATAGTCTATTTTTATGTTGTTGTAGGGCACAAGTCTATTTCTATTCATATTGTTTTAATTTTTCATCATAAAACAATAAATTCCTCGCATTCGACGCTTAAATACATTCATTTTTATGCTTTAATACATCTAGTTAAAATCCAAAAGGAAAATTTAATTGTAAACTTCCAACAAAGTTGCATATAGTGTTATAAGCGGTTGTATTTGATACAAAATTGCAGGTCAAAAGTTTATCTGCAGAAATTGAATATATTTCAGTATAAAGTTCATCCACTTGAAAAATTCTTCTATTAGATAGAGTATTAACACTGTATATACTATTCCATACTTAATTTTATCTAAATAAAGTGCATATGGTTCAGAAGCAAGTTCATCTACTTCACTAGAAATTGCATCTAGTTCAACAGTACCGTGAACTTCAAACTTGTATATGCAATATTAATACTCTATTACAAAATTCATATGCAGAAAGTGCATCATCTTAGCTTGAATACTCTATTAAGAAAGTTGATGTTATCTTGAGAACGTACAAGATTTGATCTGTTTCAGTAGAAAAGATAAAATCCGCTGAAAATTACAACTTTGACCAAAATACAACTTATTGAAAACAAAAACCATCTCTCAGTCATTTATAATTGCTTTACAACTTCTTCTGTTGTGGGTTCCCTTTACTCCACAGTTACCACATGTTATTTTTCTTGTTCGTTCTTGCTCAATACCTGACTTTATTCTACCTGTTCTTGGTCGACCTGGTTGGAGTCTCATTGTTGGAGGTTGTATGAGAGGTAACATTAATTTTTCAAATCTTAACCTCAATGTTGTTGGGACAGGATATATTGGTACTTCATATTCCTTATGATACATAGAAGTATGATAGTATGGATCAATGTAATCATGTATTATAAGATTTGATCGTCCAAAATACACCATTGCGTGCTTGCAAGGAAATCCATCAATCTGCAAAACCCCACATGTGCAGGTACATGTTCCGACATTTACCATTTGCGAAGGATATGTAAGAACTTCAAAAAAAGTATTAGTAGCCTTCATGCAATTCAAAGAGCGATTCTAGTCAATCATATTGTGCACAATTTTTGCAACCCCTTTACATAAAATAGTTTCCTAGCGAGCTGTAAAAGAATATAGCATATGTAAGAAAAGAACAATTTACCGGTTATGTTCTTATGGAAAAGTCTATCTAATAATTCTATTTAAGTTGAATATGCATCTAGTTTGAAAACTACGGTGAATATTAGCTCAACATATTTACCAGAAAAATAATAAAATATTAGCAGTACACAATGAAGCAATTACAGTCAAGTTCATCTCCAGGAAATGTTTTTTTTTTTTGCTAAACTACTTACAGTTTAAATAAATTATACTTGATTTCTCTTTTCTTTCAATGTGCCACTTCATCAATGCTTCTCTAATACCTTCTACAAGTGGTACAATCGGTAGTCCCCTGTAGTTCAAAACCAAAGAATTCAATGACTCTATCACACTCGAAGCCATTGAACCATAACGACATTGCCCAGAATACGCTTTTGCCCAATGTTTAAATGGTAGTCCATCAAGAAAATTAACAATTTGAACCCCACCTCTTCTAATAATTCATCCATGTGAAGATCGAATAACCCAATTGTAGTCTCCTATGCACAATTCCTAAATAATTCCAGAATACGGGTTCTCTTTAGACCAAATACTAGACCACTAAATTTGGTTTTCAAATTTTCCCTCAAGTGATAGTAGATATAATAATAATAACTATTTGAGAATATACTTGGAACTGCATCTAGTAGCCCTGAATTTCTATTGGAAAAGAAAGTTATTTCTTATTCTCTTCCAATAATAGCCTTTAGCTGTTCCAGGAACCAAATCCAATTTACCTTTGTTTCTCCGTCAACAATAGCAAAAGCTAAGTGATACCACCCTATAACATTAAAAAGTGCATACAGTTCAGTACATCTGTTAAAAAGAGATACAGTTTAAAAAATTCATATGATTCAGTAAAAAGTGCATGCAATTCAGTACATTACATTTAAAAGGGGTACAATTTAAAAGTTCATCTAGTTCAGTAAAATGTGCATGCAGTTCAGTGACAAGTTCATTATGTTCAGTAAAAAGTGCATGCTGTTCAGTAACAAAAGCATCCGGTTCAGTAAAAAGTGCATGCAGTTCAATTTTCAGTGGCAGATAACAAAGTAAAAGTACCTTGATCACCGTTCTTTCCAGTGACAGATAACAAGGTTCCTTGATATTTTCCAAACAGATGAGCAGCATCAATGAAAAGAAAGGGCCTCACGTAGTTGAATCCTTGAATGCATGCTCCAAAAGCAACAAAAATACGTTCAAATTTATTGCTACTTTCATTAACTTCCAAAAGAATTCGACTTTCCGGATTTTGAGATAACACAACATCAATATACCATCGAAGATCCTTATAGGAATTCTTATCATTGCTTTTAAACCTTCAATTTGCAAAGTTGACAGCCTTCCAAGCCTTCTTATAACCGATTTAAATACCATATCTGACATCCATCAATGTAATCACATCTAATGCATTAAATTTAGGTTTCTTCTTCACCTCATCTTTAATCAAGTCCCCTATTCTATGATTGTCTAATTGTTTAGAACGATGGTTTGTTATGTCAATATCACAAGTATGCTCGTTATTAAATTCTCATATCACATAAGCTCCCATTTGCTTCGTAACTGTGGTAGTTATTGACCAGGTACACGCCTTATCTCTATTTTCTTCATAACAAAAATCATGTACACGCCTCTTATCATTTTTACTCATTTTGAAATGAAAACCACAACGAACAGAATATTTCACCAGTGCCATCCTGAATTCTCGACAACCCCCTGGAAATCTCTACCCTACTTCTCTAATAAGTGTATACCAATGATCCGACAATTATATATTTAAGTTCAATTAGTTCAAGTCGTCAACAAAACCCTAATCTACATACAATTAGCTCAATTCATCAACTAACTATAAAATTTGAATAAACATATACCTGCGAAAATGAGATTACTGAGATGAGATCGCACCCAATTCGCCCGATAAGTTTCTCTCTCTAGAATAACTTTCGCCCAGAGATGAGATGGCGGAGATAAAGAATACGACGGAAATAACGTGAGATGAAGAAGATGAAGGAGATAGGCGTCGGAGATTGAGTTTCCTAGGTTCACGCTAAATAATTCGCCCAATATCTTTCTCTCTCTAGAATAGAAATAGAGGGGATAAATAGAAACAGAAAAATAGAAAGATTTTTTTTTTTATATAGTAGGTAAAAGCTGTATCTAGTGGGAATGTAAATTATGATAGGTATCTAGTGAGAATTAAAGATTAAAAGTGATACCTATGAGACATTATTTGTTGTTTTAATGTAAAACAAAATATTTACGGGTAAAATAATTATTTCAAGTGACTGGTAGGTAAATGTAAAATTCAAGGAAAATATTTTCCCTAAATCAAGGAAAACAAGGGGAAAGATTTATATTGAAAAAATAATAGGAAACGTTTACAGTGTTGGCTAACTGGAACAATATAATATAGTTTATTCCATATGTATTTACCTATTAGTAAGCGGTAGTTTGACATGCTTGCTTGTGGTATGGTCTTGTTTATGGTCCGTTGTTTTTTGGGTTGCTATCCTTTAGTGACTGTGAGTCGTAGCTAGCTCCATATATTTCTTAAGTTGGTGTGAGTCAAAGCTATCATAATATGTATATACGTGTCATTATCATTATTCCATCTAATGTCACGCATGTCCCCTGTATTAAGAACTAATGCCACGCAAATGGCTTTCACATCCCCAACACGTCACCTTCCTCTACTCATAAACAATCCTTCCATGATAACTTTCGAAAACAATTACGACTAGACTCCGATATATAAGCTGAAAACATTACATATTACAGTACTATCGAAAGTAATGAGAAAATTAAACCAGAAATGCTCAAAGATGGAGTTCCTGCCATATATAAATCCTTCCAATGCTCTTTAAAATACTATGATTTACAATGACCCACAACTAATTTATCATGTATTCTTTAGGTTATTAAAGCTAGCTTATCGTGTTATTGTTTGGATTAACAACTGCAACAATAATATGGCGTTTACCTCTCCGGAGTATATATGGGCTGCATCAACATGACAACATCCAATCTTAGAGGGAGATGGGCAGTGCTTATTACTACACAATAATGGTTAGTTTACCAGTTTCTGTTTTATTGTTTCCACTTTTATTCCAAGTTATTCTTAGCTTCCAATTTTGCTTAATTTTGTACACGGTAAAATTTGGCTATTTTCCCTATAAAAAAACATTTGTATAGAGAATCAGGTTAGAAAATAACTCAAATTTCCAGAACTACAGTTTTATCCTATATATTTTCGGATTTCAACTTCCGCCTAAAAAACTATTGCAACTACTCATCATTTGATTTGATTTGTGAGAGGAAGTAATTAATTATGTCATCCATTTGAACCTCTATGTGTAGTATTTTCGATGTATTTCTGATTCCGGTAGATATATACATAACTCATTATGAACTTGTGATATGGGGAAGATTTGAGTTAAACTAACCATTTAATAATAGTCAAAATTGGACCTCTAACAATCCGGCTGCTCAATTTCAAGCTACCCAACATAAAAAGCTAAGATGGGACTACACAAAATCGAGGCTTCTCTATGTTTTCATGTACTTTATTACTGAGAGGGATGATGAATTTGGATATTGGGATATGATAATACAAATCTATCTAACTGATTGATTTCTGTCATAGATGTTATGTTTTATTTTTTGATTTTTCAAGTACTTTTGGTTGGATTTATATAGGTTTGTAAATTGTAAGTCAACGGGTTCAAGCAATTAAGTCGCATGATTCGGTAAAACAACCTATAAAATTGTTGAAGCTGAGCATTTGAAACACAATAGTCGATGTTATGTATGTACATTGGCGAAACTTGAATACATTTAATTCATTATCTTTGCTGAAAACAGCTAAGAATTGCGAAGGAAACATCATAAGGATTTTCTTTGTCGGACAATCGTTTAGGGATCTATAATAGAAAAAAGCTACTTGAGAATTTGTTTTCTTACCATTTTTTTTTTTAGAAGTTTTGAGGACAGTGATTACAAGGATTGTTATTAATTTACTGATATGATATGCATAAGAAGGTGGTTTTAGGGATAAGTTATTTATGGACAGTCGCCTCATGGAAAGAATGATTATTCAAATCACCAACACTTAGTATTGCATGCCTTAACTTTGTACGTAATATATCAAGATTATTAGAGTTCATGGCAACTTTTTAATGTCTTCATATAATCAGAGTTTTTGGGAATTTTTTGTAGCATCCCGTATTTTTATAAATGATTTTATTCATAATTTAATTTATCCAAAAACGTTTTATACAAATTTTACCAAAAACCGGTCACTCGACTAATTTTTAGCCAAAAACCGAAACACTTCCGAAAAACTTTATTTTTAAAACCTGTTACTAATTTTATAAATAAAAATGACTCAATAGATTTGTTTCTAAAAATTTGTTATTTTTGAGTAGTAAAACAATATTTTTGGATTAAGAGTTAACTTTTAGAACTTTGAAAAACAAATAGTTCGCTTCCCCAAACTCTCTCAAAACAGTTTTTCTAAACCTCTTTTCAGCCACTTTTTAAAAACAGTAAACCTAAAACAAGAGAGAAAAGAGAGAAAGCAAAGCTTAGGAAGAAGAAGAAGAAACCACGTTAGCGGATTCTTACCGGAAGCATCTCCTCTACGCGCTAAGTTAACGGGGGTTATCATTTGCGACTAGACGAGAGTGTATGTTAGGCTTAACTCTTGCGTTTATTATAAATTGGGGGTTTTTGCCTTTTATCTTAATTATGTTCTTAAATTGTTAATTGGGGTTTATTTGTTGTGCTTTTAATTCCATTATTTGAATTGTAGAAGTTGAGACTTGAGACATATTAATTTCGAATTAATGAGATTATGGATGAGTTTGCATGTTTTATGAGTTGATTATGTGATTATATAGTTGTTGATGAAATTGGGTAAAATTATGTTTAATAAAGATGAATTGTAGTTTATGCATACAAGATGTTTGTTAAAATGCCTGAATGAGTTTTTATGTTGTTGGACTTGTTTGACTAGTTGTGAATCTAGCACCTATGCTTATGGGTTATGTTGAATTACGTTAAAGTGACGTATGAGAATGTGATAATTGAATGGTTTTATATTATTGGCCGAGACCTTGTGATTTAGATTAGTGGCAATGGTCTATGTCTCTTCCTAATTCCGGGGACATAAGACGACCGATGGGATAGGGAATGACTCGTCTTACGGACTGGGGCGAGTGGCGTGAGAGGTCCTAGTGCGCACTATATTTATTTTTATGTTAGCAATGGTCTATGTCTCTTCCTAATTCCGGGGACATAAGACGGCCGAGGGGATAGGGAATGACTCGTCTTACGGACTGGGACGAGTGACGTGAGAGGTCCAAGTGCGCACTTTAAATCTACTTTTATGTTAGCAATGGTCTATGTCTCTTCCTAATTCCGGGAAAATAAGACGGCGGAGGGGATAGAGAATGACCTAGCTTACGGACTGGGGTGGGTGGCGTGAGAGGTTCATGTTTGCTATAGATGTGTGTTGACGTTATTTAATGTATTTCGTTGTACGATGTTATTATATATATATATATTTTTTTATACGTTGATTATCCTAGTTGTTGTTTGTGAGTTCTTGCATTTATGGGATGGAGTGACGTTATTTTGTGGTGCCGTCCCGTCTATGTATGTGCGTGAGACTCACCGTTACAGTTTTGTCTTTCAGGTACAAATTAGGTTGAGACGTTTGGATAAGAGCTATGGCAAGACATCACATGGGTTCGGGGTTTTCGTTTTCTTTTTACTTAGATCACTTTTGAGGTTGTAGCTTACGGGCAAATTACATTATTTTGGTATTCTTTTTATAAATTGTCAAAACCATCTGGTCATGTAGCTGCGTTTGGCAAACAGTTTTATTTATCCGTTTAATTGTTCCATTAGCTCTCAAGTTATTTTTTTTTAAGTTTAAATTTTGTACCAACAGGTTTCTTTTTCCTTTTGTTTAAAAACGTCACGCTTTGATGTCCGTGTTTGCAGATTTTGGGGCGTGACATTTTTCAACAGGATGGCGTAACCGATTGAACCTACCTGACAACCATCACATCAACAAAGAATCACTCGGTGCTACTAATACCTTACGAGAACCAAACACTTGATAAGGGCGAGAGGAAATTAACGATCGTTGCAATCGAGGATGAAGAAGTACCTCAAAAGAAATCACAGGCACACGGCTGCACTCTTAAGTATATCTATGTAAATATAAAATTAAGTTTTTCTGATTATTGCTTTACTACTAAACTGAAGTCCCAAGAAGCCCCCTGCACTTGTTTCTTCACGACATGAAGAAGCGACCTTTTATTTTGCCTCAATAAAAACAAAGTACACGTGTCTGTATGTAGAGAAAGCTTATGAGTATGAAATGTGTTGTTTACCGAGTACAGTTCTACACCAGTTTACCGTACAATGTGCTTTATTTTGCCTCAACTAAATTATAGTCTGTATGCTATATGGAATATGCACTTATTCAAGCAACTCTAACTTTCAACGTGGTTTAGTTTTCGCCACGACTAAGTTCCTATGTGTCGACATTTATATGTAGTGTTTACGTCACCAGCCATAGAATGTTAGTTTCTTTAAAATAAGAACAATGAATTTCATTACTTTTGTTTCATTTTGTTATGTTTTATTTACTTTTTCCTAACGCTACAAACTGATGGACGAAATTATATTAACGTATCTTTCGCGCAATGCGCTGGTGTCCTTGCTAGTAAAGATGTATACTTACTATATTCTTAATATCTCCTAATTACTCCAGCATAAACAAAACATGTATCTCATCCTAACAAATACTAAGTTACTTCATCTCTTCATTCCTATCTCTGTATTGATTTTTTTAATTATTGATTTTGATGATATTTTGTTATGATGTTGTGCATTTATCTATATATCAATTAAATTTTCAATGAACAATATCATTATACCCGATGGGAATTTTTTTTGGCACAAAAAGTTGAACAAATCATAAGTAAAATAATTATAAAAAAAGTACATTTTTTTTTTATTACTTTTGAATATACGTTTTACATATATACATACAGCTCAATACGTACATACATATATATAATTTGGAGCACTGGTGCAAATTTTGTTTTGAGGTACCAAAACAATTGTAGTACTACGAATTACGATTAAATTCTTTAATGTAATTGTATATCCTATTTTTTTTGAATGGACTGAATGTTGATACTCAATAAATTTGATTTTCAATACATTTTCTGTGGAAAATTTTTTACGCACCAAACACCCGTAAATGAAAAGCAAATAAAATTTTCATCGTAAAACTTTTACAGGAATTTTTTTTTCGTGATAAAACGTTTTACTGTGAAACAAACGGAGCCAAATGTTACAGAAAATTAATAAAATTTGATAATTGTATGTAAACATTCCGACATGACATTCCGGTACAACATAGACACGATAAAACGGGTCGTTTTCCATATTGTGTCATTTTCGTAATGGATTGAGTTTGCACACATTCCGACACCACACTTATGGTAAATTTTTAAAATTTAGCACCCGACTCGATAACGACACGACATTGAATAGATGATTTTTTGCACCTTTTTACATCGTACTATTGACTTTTTACGATTTTATACACCATACTATAAACTTATTTAATTAGTACACCATACTACCACTTCTCAATGATTTTATACACTTCCGTTCAATAATTTAACAAATTTCATCCAATATGAATCTCTGATAAGAAAAGAGTTCATCATTTTTTATAAAAGTCGAGTTAACTTGAAAAGTTAAACTGATTTGTACATAATTACTTAGTGATATAGAATGAGCATGATAAGTTTGAGGTTATTAACCTATATGGATCAATGTATACAACTGATATTTAATAAAAAAAAAATCAATGTTATACGTGGCAGTCACATGGTTGGTACTTATTTGACGGAAGTGTCAAAATCACCGAGAAATGATAGTACTAATTAAATAATTTTATAGTATGGTGTATAAAATTGCAAGAAGTCAGTAGTATGCTGTATAAAAGTGTAAAAAAAACCCTGAATAGAGTAAATAATTATGTTTTTAATACATGTGATTTCTTTTTCTATTTAAATAAACAACAATAATTTGTCATATATATTTGTTTGTGTTTGTGTGTGTGTGTGAAATAGGTTTTTTTTTTTTTTTTGAAATTCAAAATCGTTGTATTGTGATACTACAGGGGTGCAAATTCTATACTATTTTGATTTGAATGCTATGAAATAGTCCATTGACATATTTATATTAAACATTAATTTTTATAGAGCTCTTTAAATGTTATCAATATAAAAAAAATCCAAATTTGACTCATTTTTCAGCTAGTCGTGTCATGTTAATATGTTATCGTTGAACCTTGTCCAGCTCGTGTGTCCAAATGTTAAAAAAATCACAACGGACACAGTGGCAGGAGTTATATATGACCAGGGGTTGCCACGACAACCCCACAATTTTTAACAATTTGATTTTTTCTATGTTGTTTTTCAGAGTAATTTGTAAATAAATCTTTTCAGCAACCTTTTAAATTATATTTATGGTAAACCCTTTCAAAATTATTAATTATTTACCAAAAATCTAAAAAAAAAGAAGAAAATAAAATTGAAAATTGATTGTAGTGACTCTAATTACAATAACAACTAACTATGAAGATTTTATTGACTACCATTACCACATAAAATAAATTTAACACGATTTCGGATGATTATATCTTTTATATTGTACATTGTTCGAAATCTTGATATCTAATTAATCAGATATTTATTACAAAAATTACAAACACAACTCTCAAAATTAAGACTAGGTATTTTATATTTATTACAAAACATTTATATAAATCATACATATTTAAATTTAAAGAAAACAATAAAGTTATAAATCTTAAAATTCTATATTTTAATCAATATATTGTCCATAAATTATGAAATTCCTCAAGAACAAATTATAAATTTCATAAATATTTCTTTATAATCTGAGAAAGGAAATAAAAACAATGTTATAAATTTATTTACTCGATATTTTGGAAACTTAAATATATAAAAAAATTGTTCTCTACTAAATTGTCGTTTTAGGTATTTTTTTTGTATTTAATTTATGAAAAAACTTAAGTGAGATGTATTTAATTAGCCAAAATAATCGGTTGGCCGAGTGACGCTATGAAAAATATTTTATTTGAAATTTTTATACAAGATGGTGATTTTTTATGGTTAAAGAAAAAATTTCCAGACCACACTAAAATGAGGAAACTTAGTGTCGATATTTTTTTTCGGCAACCCCAAAGTTAATGTTTTGTCTCCGCCCTTGAATGGAAATGATAATTTGCCGTGTTCGACTTTTCCAAAAAAATGATGGGGTTATTATTATGTGTGTCCAATTTAAATTGAAAGACATTTTTAATAATTATATAGCTGACCCAGATCCGAAATTTCGAATTTTAATCCGACCTCATGGACTTCGATAAGGACGGATGTTGCTATATTAATTATATTGTATTTTTTCCGAAGATAACGCTTTCATATATTTCGTCAACATTGATCGCAATATAATTAAATTCATATTAATGATTTTTATTTTTGGCAAAAGAATTCATATTAATGATTTAATATGATTTATCTGATCCCAATGCTAAACTCAAATATCATACTCTGGAATTAGGTCATGCTAATTATATAAAAACTGTTTGTTCATTAATCAGAGAAGAATATATAACACTAAAATTAGACCCTATTAAAGGGTTATGCCTGTGACCGAATGTATTGATATATAAATTGGACGTTGTAGTTGGTCTTTTTATTATTAACAGAAATAGGACTACACGTAAACCTAACATGGATAACAAACAAAAGGTGCAGAGCTCTCAACTTATATATCAAGGAGGCTCACTCAGTATCTTGTTCTATCTCTTATTCATTCTCTTTTGCTAAGGCATAGCATAGTTTATTTTACTACCCCATATAATTAAATAAACCCGAAAACCAAGTTCTTGAACTGGTTGACACGCCGTAACCGGTTATAAAAATCATATACACGCTTTGTAACCCGTTACGGACGCCCAATGTATAAAATTAAACCTTAGCAATTTAGCCACCAATGAACTCAAATTTATTAGATTTACTCTATGATAAACAGTTTATAGATTGACATTTCAGATGAGATTGGGAGTGATGGTGAAAGAAACTATTGCCTAAGTTCCAAGCTGCTGTTACGCTTTCAGTTATAACTTAGTTTTAACTCAATTTGTAACTGAACAGAATTCAATACCAAAAAATGAATAAACAAAACTGAACACACAACTTTAATTACGAAGTTCGATCTAGTGCTAGATCTACGTCTCCGAGACACTCACCCAGTGATTTATTGATATGTCAAGGACAGTAATAGGTTTTGAGACTTACAAAACTCTGAGACACTCAACTATTTGCCTAATCTAACACATCACAAGTTAAACACTATCAATCTCTCTAGACCGAAGTCTATGATTGTTTTTCTGAATATAACTCGTGTGTTTTTTTCTCTCTCTCTCTATAATAATATGTCTGATCTTTTTTATGAGAGGTAAGTAAAAAGAATAACTCTACTCCGTTTATATAATATGGTTACAAGACTAAAACAAATCTTAATCAAATTTTTTTTTTCAATCTTCAATTTTGTAATTGATTTGATATTTCCTTTGTTGATCTTTTTATCAATCAAGTATTGATATCTTTATTTCGAAATTCATTAGTATCTTTTCTTTATATGTATTCAAGATCTTTCCTTATTTATCTTCATATCTCTTTTTTTTTTCTCTTTCCTTTTTTATTCTAAATTGATTGTTTCCTTGCCTTAAGGACCACGTACAGATTATGATTCCTTATCTTATGGTTCACGTCACAATCTTTCACAATCTTTAACCACGAAATTGGAACTATATGTTGACAGAGTCCTTTCTTGTAAATTCGCCATAAACCCAGTCATACGGGAGTTATATCTGAAACTGGAACCAGTTGTAACTGTAATGCATTAGTAACCTGTAAACTCACATAGACTCAAACAATTAAACATACCAATTTATATCATATTAAAGTCAATAAAACAAACATATTAACGACAAATAAGTTAGCCAATTCCTGGACCTAACAATCTCCCCCTTTGTCGTTTAAATTGGCAAAAACTAAAGTTGCTAGTCAACATATATAAAATCCTCTGCAAACAAGAGCCATTTAATCAAATATAAACAGAGTACATATTTGATTATCACAAAACTCCCCCTGAGTTACTTATTCAGTTATAAATGGATATTTCATCTATTCAACTCCCCCTGAATTTTTGAATCACTTTCCAGTTATAACTCATGTGCCAATTTTTCATAAAACACAAATCATAAATCAAGTATTCAAATATAGTATAGCAACATAGAACAAAATACTTAAGAATAGCTTAAACCACAAGTTATAGGTCCAGATATCTTGTTAAAGATTTTCATAATAAAAGACTCCCAAGTCACTCCTTAATGATTCAAATCTCTTTACATCCAAAGATTTTGTGAAAATATCGGCCAGTTGATTTTTAGTTACAATATGACTTAAATGTAGACAAGCTCTCTAATATGATGGCGGCTTAGGTCTATATGCTTTGTACTTGAGTGTTGCACACGATTATTAGCAAATTCAATACCACTTTTATTATCCCAAAGTAACATCAAATATCATGTTTAACATTATAATCGTTTAGCATTTTTTTCAACCACAACTATTGCGCACATCCTTTACGTGCATGAACTGTAACATCCCGTATTTTTATAAATGGTTTTATTTATGATTTAATTTATCCAAAAGCGTTTTATTCAAAATTTTACCAAAAACCGGTCACTCGACTAATTTTTAGCCAAAAACCGAAACTCTTCCGAAAAGCTTTATTTTTAAAACCTGTTACTAATTTTACTTATAAAAAGGACCCAATAGTTTTGTTATTTTTGAGTAGTAAAACTATATTTTTGGATTAGGAGTTAACTATTAGAACTTTGGGGACCAAATAGTTCGTTACCACAAACTATCAAAAAGCAGCTTTTCTAAACCTATTTTTCAGCCTCTTTCATATCATAAACCAGCATAATACAGAAGAGAGAAGAAGAGAGAGAAAGAGAGAAAAAGAAGAAGAAGAAGAAGAAGAGGAAAAGGAAACCACCATTAGCGGGTTCATACCGGAAGCATCTCCTCTACGCTCTAAGGTAACGGGGGTTATCCATTGCGACTAGACGAGGGTGTATGTTAGGTTTTGGTTTTTGTGTTTATTATAAATTGGGGGTTTTTGCCGTTTATATTAATTGTGTTCCTAAATTGTTAATTGGGATTATTCGTTGTAGTTTTAGTTCCATTATTTATATTGTAGAGATTGAAGCCTTAGATATGATCATTTCGAATTAGCGAGATTATGGATGGGTTTGCATGATTTATTAGTTGTTTATGGGATTATATAGTTGTTGATGGTATTGGATGAATTTATGGTGAATAATGGTTAATTGTAGTTTATGCATACAAGGTGTTTGTTAAAATGCCCAAATGGGATTTTACGTTATAGGAGTTGTTCGGCTAGTTGCGAATTTAGTACATATGGTTATGTGTTATGTTGTATTACGTTACGTGAACGTTATTGGAGTTGTTTGGCTAGTTGCGAATTTAGCACATATGGTTATGTGTTACGTTGTATTACGTTGTTTGGAGTTGTTCGGCTAGTTGCGAATTTAGTACATATGGTTATGTGTTATGTTGTATTACGTTACGTGAACGTTATAGGAGTTGTTCGGCTAGTTGCGAATTTAGTACATATGGTTATGTGTTATGTTGTATTACGTTACGTGAACGTTATAGGAGTTGTTCGGCTAGTTGCGAATTTAGTACATATGGTTATGTGTTATGTTGCATTACGTTACGTGACGTATGAGAATGTGTTATTTGCATGGATTTATATTATTGGCCGAGGCCGTATGAGAATGTGTTATTTGCATGGATTTATATTATTGGCCGAGGCCTTGTGATTTAGCTGTAGTGGCAATGGTCTCTGTCTTTCCCTAATTCCGGGGACGGAAGACGGCCGAGGGGATAGGGAATGACCTACCTTACGGACCGGGGTAGGTGGCGTGAGAGGTCCCAGTGTGCACTATTTACTTTTATGTTAGCAATGGTCGATGTCTCTCCCTAATTCCGGGGACATATGACGGCCGAAGGGATAGGGAATGACTCGTCTTACGGACTGGGGCGAGTGGCGTGAGAGGTCCAAGTGCGCACTATAAATCTACTTTTATGTTGCAATGGTCTCTGTCTCTCCCTAATTCCGGGGACAGAAGACGGCCGAAGGGATAGGGAATGACCTACCTTCCGGACCGGGGTAGGTGGCGTGAGAGGTCCATGTATGCTTTAGATGTGTGTTGATGTTAGTTGATTTATTTAATTTATCGTAGTTGTAGAATGTCATTATATTTCGTTTTATACGACGTTTATCGTAGTTGTAGAATTTGTGAGTTCTTGCATTTAAGGGATGGAGTGACGGTATTTGTGGTGCCGTCCCGTCTAGTTACGTGCGTGGGACTCACCGTTACAAATTTGTATTTCAGGTACAACTTAGGTTGAGGCGATGGTTAAGAGCTTTAGCAAGGCATCACATGGGTTTGGGCTTTTGCTTTCTTTTCATGTATATTTTATTTTTGTGGTTTTAGCCTACGGGCAATTTACATTCGTTTATTTTATCTCGCCTTGTAGCCGCGTTTGGCAAATACTTTTGTTTTTTGTTTAATAGTTTCTTTAGCTCGCAAGTCTTTTTCTTTTAAAAATTTTAATTTTGTACCAACAGGTTCTATTTTCTTTCCTTTTAAAAAGGTCATGCCTCGATGTCCGTGTCTTTTGGATTTGGGGGCGTGACATGAACATATTCAGCAGTTTTAGTAATATACCTCCCCCGATTATAACCAACATTTTTGAACATTTTAGCATTAGCTGTCCTATGTCTAGAATATCCAATATCAAGATAACAAGGATCAGATGCAACAAATTTTAAAGATGTAATAGAAGCATTCGCACATGAGGTTATGTCAGATTTTTGTTTAGGTATCTATACCCATTTGGAGACAGTTTTTGAAAAAAACTTAGAAGTGTTTCTTTTACAAGGAACAAAAACATTATTGAGAATTATTTTCTTGTCCAAAGATTTTTTTAAAACAATCTATTTCACTATGACCATTTTTCCTGCAGTACTGACATACCCTCACATAGCTTTTAGTTGAAGACTTAGATGCAATTCAGAAAAAATAGTTTTCAGTTACATCTTCAGTTACAACTGAAGACTTTTTAAAACTTACAGTGGGTTTACAATGAGGCTTGATGAACAATGTTTTGCCACTTTCTTGATTTCTAGAATACCATATACCAGAGTTATCCTTAGCATATATTTGAACCGAGAGAATTTCATCAAGTCTTTCACTTGCTGAGCTGTTGAGAAGTTTAATTTTTCTGTGCATTTCATCAAAGCTCTATTTGCTTTGTCTTCAAAATTTCACTTATCTCAGAATTTTCTCTTTTCAAACTTTTAACCAATGATTCCAAATTTTGCACCTTTTTGGACATACCCGAATACCCAGTGTACAATAATGCATATTGCTCTTCCAATTCCTCCATAGAAAACTCTTCACCCTCACTTTTAGAATCGGTTCCATCATCAGTTTTAACCGACGCTTTTTCTATGTAATCTGATTCATTCATATGTTCTACTTTAGCTGCAAAATTACAGAAATTTTTATAATTGTTATCATTCACATCACTATCATAATCACTTAAATCACTGTGGGTGGCTGCAATAGCAGCTTTTCTTTTCTTTAAAGTATTTGCACATTCAGAACGTATATGACCATAGCCTCCACATTCATGACATTTTAAGTTTTTCGATTTTAACTGATATTCCCCATTATCTTCATCTTCAACCTCATTATTATTATAAGACCCATTCTGATATTCCCCTTTTTGAAAAACCCTTTTGCCATCATCTTCAAAGATTTTCTTCTTCTGAAATCGTTTGTAGAATTTCTATGCAAATAGAGCAAAATTTTTCGTATCATCATATATATCTTCAGTTTCAGTTATAACTGATTTTTTCTTCTTAACTTGGAATGCAATTCCTTTTCCAGCCTTATTTTGAAAATTTAGCTCGTAGGTTGTTAGATTCCCGACCAGCTCTTCCATCTTCATTGATTTCAAGTCACTAGATTCTTCGATAGCTATTACCTTCATCTCGAATCTTTGGGGTAAAGATCGGAGAGTCTTCTTTACCAATTTAGATTTGGAATAGTGTTCACCTAGTGCTGAAGCTTCACTTGCGAGATCACTGATTCTTGAATTGAAGTCTTCAATCGTCTCATCTTCTTCCGTTCTCAAATTTTTGAATTTGGTTGTGATTTGCTGAAGTTTGGATGCATTTACTTTTGTCGTGCCTTCGAATGTGACTAATAGAGTATTTCATGCTTCTTTCCCAACAGTACAGTTACGGATCACTTTGAACTGATTCATCTAAACTCCATAGAAAATTGAGTTTATGGCTTTAGAATTCGAGTTTGAAAGTTTTCGTTCGGCCGCTGTCCATTCACTTTTGTCCTTTTCAACTTTATTATCACCACTTTCAGTAGTCGGAACATACCATCCATCGACTATAGCATCCCATGCAAGCTCATCAAGAGATTTTATGAATGCCATCATTTTCACTTTCCAAAAACCATAGTTAGATGATCCTAATAGTAACAATAGTCTGTTAATTGATACACCTTCATTCATTGAGTCCATAGTACTTGAAACACCGGATCCACACTACGTATATCAAGCATGAGGCTCTGATACCAATGGTAAGAAACGTAAGCCGAAGTTTCAATTTGCTGTTACGCTTTCAGTTATAACTCGGTTTTAACTCAAGTTATAACTGAACTCGTCTGGAATAATAAATGAACTGAACACACAACGTTGATGACGGAGTTCGATCTAGTGCTAGATCTACGTCTCCGAGGCCCTCACCCGGTGATTTATTGATATGTCAAGGACAGTAAGGAGTTTTGAGACTTACAAGACTCAAGCGTATATGTCTAACTTTATAACTCACAACTTAAAAACTATCATTCTCTCTAGACCTAAGTCTATGATTATTTCTCAATAATCATTCGTGTGTTTTTCTCTCTCTAATAATGTGTCTAATCTTTTTATGAGAGGTGTGTAAAAACTATAACTCTACTCCGCTTATACAACACGGTTACAAGACTAAATAAAATCTTTTTCCTTCAATCTTCAATCTTGTAATTGATTTGATCTTTTTCCTTCGTTAATCTTGTTATCAAACAAGTACTGATCTTGTTTATTTCGAAATTCATCAGTATGTTTGTTTTACATATCTTCAAGATCTTTCCTTATTTATCTTCATATCTCTTTCCTTTTCCCTCTTCACTTATTTATTCTAAATTGATTTGACTTTTATATTATGGAGAATATATTCTGATTTAATCATTCAACTACTTGTAGACAACGTCCAAATCTTTAATCATCAAAATTCGAGATTATCAACTAAAACTGCAAATTCGTCATAAACCCAGTTATATGTGAGTTATAACTGAAACTGTAATCTCCTTCACCAGCTGAGTCGAAAGTCCAGTTGTAACTGAGATAATAAAAACATGTGAAACACCCTCAAGTTAATCGATTAAAAGCACCACTTTGTATCAATATTAAGATCAATAAACTACCATATTAATGACACACAAGTTAGTCATTCTCTGGACCTAACAATCTCCCCATTTGTCATTTAATTTGGCAAAACTAAAGTTGAGTGAAACTCTTCCTGCCTATGACAATTATATAAATAATAGACATATAAGTAGCAATCAAAACTCCTCCTGAGTTCATCATCAGTTATAACTGGATAATCATTTTTCACAACTCCCCCTGAATAGCCAAAAACGTTCTCCAACTACTCAACCATATTTCTCCCCTTTTTTGTCAAAGAAATTACAAAATCCATAATCAATCAAAGAGTATCAGACAGTATTAATCAAATCCATAATCAAACAACCACTTACATAGAAAGAGACTAACTCGAAATCATATCAAATCTTAGCATAGCATATCATATAATCAACAAATCTTTCCAAGAATCACACTAATTTTCATTTCCATCAAACTTCTTTCTTATCACATAAACTCTCTTTAAACACATTCAGTTATCAGAATAAACCAACTCCTTCCCAAATTAACAACCAGGTATCACCAAAATTTACTTAACAGATTTTTGAAGAAAATAATCATATCACATCATTAACCAATAATCCAATAACATTCTAAGAAGGATTTTTCCAATAACATAAGACAATTCATAGATAAGAAATAATCACCAAATTAGATCAAATTACATCCCAAACAAATATTATTGACAGAGTTTTAAATACTAATAATAAGGTAATTTATGTAGCGGAATTATAAATAAATAACTTTAATAATCATTTTTTGAAAGATTTGAGTTATTCCTCAGTTATAACATAGAATAGTAACTGCATCGAAACTAAACATACTGGTTATTCTTCCAAGAAAAAAATTTATACTGACTTTTTTATTGAGAAAACTTACCCTTCTTTTCCAAGTCTTCGCATGTATTTTAATTAACCAGTTTCTCCACACTATGGGATATATATACATATATAGGATAAAGACTGGATCCACTATGAAATCTCTAGAAAATAGGCTAGGCATTAGGATAGTAGCCACACATATCCAGTTCAGTTAAGAGATGGTATCCTTGATCTCCCTTGGTAACGGCTGGGATATAGATAGCGGTGGGCGGAACCTACTGATCAATGTCTCTCCAAATAACCTCTGGTCCTTTTGACTTAAGAGTTAATATTTATATAGATAACCATTTGAAGATTTTCTTCAGTTATAACCCAGTTTTAATTCATCATTCATATGATTTAAGATCTCAAAGAAATATGACAGTTTTAGACTCCTCTTTTATTAGATTAAATATAAAGATTTTTCCGATTAACTTTGATAACAAGCTCGTACAGATTTATCATGGTTCTTTAACACAAAAGCTAACTCAAGTCTTTTTCAAAATAAATTATTAATTATAAATCTTTATAATAGCAGATACCTAAATCACTCCTTAGTTGTTCAAATTTTTTCACATCCAAGGTTTTGTAAAAAAATATCAGCCAATTGCTTCTCAGTTATAACATGATCTAAAATTAGACTTTTCTCTTATACAAGTTCTCTTATAAAAAGATGTCGATCAATACTCTTAATCCTAGAATGTTATACAAGATTATTAGCTAAATTAGTAGCAATTTCATTATCACATCAACCAACTATGCATACATTCATTCATCATGCTCTAAAAAGTTTGTCATTATTAGACTATACATGACAATTAAGACATAGTAAAACGATTAAGTCATGATGTCTCTTTCTAGTAAACAAACCTTCACTTACCTCTGCCATGATGTTGCCTGGATACTGACCTTCTTGAGTCCTCAAGTAGCATACTCTCTTTTCTAGAGTCTTATCTGCACCAGTCGTAGCTTCAGTTATAACTGGTTTTGTAATTGAGTCAGGGTTCTCAACTTTAGTTGGTCTCTCAATTGCACCCGATGATTCAACTTCTTCATGTTGCTCTCGTTCTACCTGCTTTTCGTGGGATTCTTTCATTAGATCAATTAGCTCTTCTTTACCTGTATACTCAAATATGTTCCGGACTACAATTTTTCCTTTATTGCCTGCTACATGCTTAGAACAATCATCAAAATAACAAGAACTATCTTTTAAAGTAGTTATTGTAGCTTTTCTACATGTGATTATGTCCTTTTTCTGTTTAGAAATCCAAACCTATTTAGACACTGGCTTATAAAACAAATCGAAACACTTTTTATTTTCAGAATTTTTTTTAAAAAAGGTTCTTTGCAAATGTCTGGTTTTATTACAATAATGACATAATTTAATGTAACTTTTAGTAGCTGGTCTATATGGAGTTTTGAAAAAATTTCTTTCAGTTGCAC
Source organism: Primula vulgaris (assembly GCA_963920805.1). Classification (NCBI taxonomy): domain Eukaryota; kingdom Viridiplantae; phylum Streptophyta; class Magnoliopsida; order Ericales; family Primulaceae; genus Primula; species Primula vulgaris. Next base: position 26,148,588 of record OY987214.1, on the reverse strand, counting down.
TTTGAGTTATAACTGTAGTTTTAGAAAATTTAACAATTACATCTTGAGTTGTAACTGGAAGTCTTTTGACATTTGTTTTATTTTGAGGTTTTGAAGAATTAATACAAGCCTTAGAACATGAGATTATGTCAGGTTTTTGTTTGGAAATGCAGACCCATTTAAACATAGGTTTCAACAAAGTATTTAAAGTATTTCTTTTGTATGGCACATAAATATTTTAGAAATTTCTTTTTATATCAAAGTATTTCTTAAAACAATTTACTTCAATGTGACCATTTTTTCTGCAAATACTGACATATTCTCATGTAACCTTTGGTTACAGACTTCGATGCAAGATTGAAAAGAAATTTTTTAGTTACCTCTTTAGTTACAACTGGAGACTTTTTAAAACTTACTGTCGGATTACTATGAGGCTTGACAAATACTCTTTTGCCACTTTCTTGATTTTCAAAGTATCCAATACCAGAATGATCCTTAGCATATCTTTGAACGGAGAGAATTTCATCAAGTCTTTCACTTGCCGAGTTGTTGATAAGTTTGATTTTTCTGTTTGTTTCATCAAGCTCTAACTCCCTGCTCTTCAAGAATCTACTTATCTCAGAATTTTCGTTTTTCAGATTTTCAACCAATATTTCCAATTCTTGTACCTTCTTAGACGTACTCATATGCTTAGTATATAACAATAAATATTGCTGCTCTAATTCTTCCATAGAGTGCTCTTCATCATCACTCTCAAAGTCGGTTTCATTATCAGTTTCATTATCAGTTATAACTGAATTTATAATTGACTTTGATTCCAAGCTACCAAACTCCTTTTCTTCCATCGAATTGATATTTCTTGAAACACAGAATCCACACTATGTATATCTAGTATGAGGCTCTGATACCACTTGAAAGAAACTATTTCCTAAGTTTCAAGCTGTTGTTATGCTTTCAGTTATAACTTAGTTTTAACTAAAGTTGTAACTGAACAGAACTCAATACCAAAAACTGAATAAACAAAACTGAACACACGACTTTAATTACGAACTTCGATCTATTGCTAGATCTACGTCTCTGAGACACTCACCCAGTGATTTATTGATATGTCAAGGACAGTAATAGGTTTTGAGACTTACAACACTCTGAGACACTCAAGTATTTGCCTAATCTAACACCTCACAATGTAAACACTATCAATCTCTCTAGACCAAAGTCTATGATTGTTTTTCTGAATATAACTCGTGTGTTTTCTCACTCTCTCTATAATAATATGTCTGGTATTTTTTATGAGAGGTAAGTAAAAACAATAACTCTACTCCGTTTATATAATATGGTTACAAGACTAAAACAAATCTTTTTTCTTCAATTTTCAATCTTGTAATTGATTTGATATTTCCTTTGTTGATCTTTTTATCAATCAAGTACTGATCTCTTTATTTCGAAATTCATCCGTATTTTTTCTTTATATGTATTCAAGATCTTTCCTTGTTTATCTTCATATGTCTTTCTATTTTTTCTCTTTCCTTCTTCATTCTAAATTGATTGTTTACTTGCCTTAAGGACCACGTACAGATTCTGATTCCTTATCTTATGGTTCACGTCACAATCTTTCACAATCATTAACCACGAAATTGGAACTATATGTTGACAGAATCTTTTCTTGTAAATTCGCCATAAACCCAGTCATACGGGAGTTATAACTGAAACTGGAACCAGTTGTAACTGTAATGCTTTTGTAACCTGTAAACTCACATAGACTCAAACAATTAAACGCACCAATTTATATCAGATTAAAGTCAATAAAACAAACATATTAACGACAAATAAGTTAGCCAATTTTTGGACCTAACAGATGGCTGTTATTTATTATTGTCTTTAGTTTCTTTTAACCAATTACAAAAATATGTACATGTTTTCTAACCGGTTACGAAACCTCATTGCGTAAAATAAATCTTACGAATTTAGCCACCAATGAACTTAAACGTATAAGTCTTTGATCATTTCAAAACAATTTATAAATTAACATTTCGGATGCGATTGAGAGTAATGATGTTTGTTTTTTATTGTCTTTATTTTTTAAATTATTTTACTATAGGATTAAACAGAGGCCCCTCTTCCTCATTCATGGGGTTGATGAATGTCAACAAATTTGCTCCACAACAAGTGGAAAGTTATTATAGTTTTGCAGGGTTGGCTAAATTGAAGTAGATCTTTGTGTAATGCCATGTGTTGGGATAAAAAAGGACAAGTTTTTTTCACCACTGTTTAACTAACTACACGTTTCACATCATTATAGTTATGTCCATCTAAAGGTTCGGAAAATAATGCATGAAAATCGTTTTTTAAGTTTTCTCTTCTTAATTGGTTTACAAATCATTAGCTCAAGAGGAATTAAGATTGCCCTTTTTGTAAAACAAACCAAGTGAAAATGGAAGGCATGAAAAAAATTAATACCGCTAGGAGTCCACGAACTCCAAAGGGTAACAATTCCCCTACCTTTGAGCAACTCCTCCAAGGTAATAAACTTTTTTGGTTATATTTTTCAGCTTTGGTAATAAACTTTTTTGGTTATATTTTTCAGTTTATTCGTAATTCTCACATACAACAAAGTGTATTTTTAACTAGCCCTAAAGTTTCTAGATTACCATTATTTTTTTGAAAGTGTTTTGTGTAAGTCTTCCGTTCTTAGCGTAAGTAGTGGTGCAGATGAACCGCACCTGACTATGTTTTTTCTCCGCTCGTTAACAAAATTAGCGTAAAATTAATGTTCAAACGATCCCTTGTCTAAGTAAAGATTCTTATTTATGTTTTGCATTTTATATTTTGTAAGATTAAGTAATTGCATTGCAGGAGAGTCCTCAAAGTGGTCATCAAGCTCCTCTCCCACATCAGCCAAAAAGCATGATCATCAAGAAGACCATTTTGGCCATCAAAACAAGAAATCGGTTCTAACCAAAGTGAAAGAGAGGGCGACGAAGCTCAAACGCAGCCTCAGCAAAAAGAAGCATGGCCAGGAAAACACCGGCTCACCGTCCTCGTGCATTGCCTCCGAAGATGCAGAAGATCATGACAATGCCCCTGAATTTCTCGGAGCTCCAAGTAATTCATCGTTTTTTTAATTATCCCGAAATTCTTGATGCAGCTTCTATCTACAGCATAGAATATCATATCTATATTTCGGACGATTTTAATAAATTTACATATTCTATACTTATTTCTCAATAAGCGTTTCTAGAGTGAGTTTTTACAATGTATATCCCTAATAAGTATAATGCTGATTTTGTTATAATCCTGGTTCAAAATCGATCTTCCCTCTAACCTCCTATAATTTAAAAATTATTTGTATCTATCTCACACAAATTTTTTTGCTTCCCTTCCTTTTTTTTTTAAACATGTCTTCTCTCCCAACAACGATGTTTTCGTCGAGGTTGTTCTCCCTTACCTGGGCCAATATGGTCTTTACTTCCTTTGTCTATTTCGTCTAACTCAATCTTTGACTAATTTATGCCTCCACATTCTTTGCCCGATCCAATTAAAAGTCAACAGCAACCCTTTTTATCTTTTAGAATCAATTGTAAAACGGAAGTAATAAATTTTTACAAGTAAGACCGTTAGTCTTTGTTTGGCAATGGTAACCATAGATTGACAATAGTGAAGTCAGTTTTCTCATTATTGAACAGTGTGTCAGCCTAAAATAAGAGTATCTAATTCCATAACAAATTTCCCTAATTAGATTTAAACACGTAATATGTCAATTGATGGCAAATTTTCAACTGAATATGTGTATTTGAGATCGCCATGTATTTGAAATGTTAATCTTTTGTAAATCATGTTCAGTGTATGAGTCGGAGCAGGCGCCAGAGGTTTGCAAAGAGACAATTCGGCAACAACCCAGAGAAATTCTTCACACTGTTTCCGAAAAACACATTCTCACAAGCAGCATTGCTCCTGAGAGCGACAACCAGAAAAAATACGCATTCGAGGACAAATACAACAACGAGAATCAGAGAGCAATTGGAACTGAGATCAAATACAAAAACGATAATTCAGCATTAAGCCACAACTGCGGAACAATAACTGAAACCAAGCCGTATGACGTTTGTGGTACTTTTGGAATGCAGAATCTTGAAATGGGAGGACAACAAACCTGGGACAAAGGTACACAATTAAGTCTAATGGCTTGTTTGGTTACAGCTTTTTAGCAAATAATCTAGTACATATTTTGAGGTTTGAGAAAAAAGTTAGTTTATCTTCTTCAAGCTTGTAGCTTTTTCAGGCAAAATATTCAGGAAAGCTAATATGTCCAACTTCTAAACAGAGCTTATAATTTGTATCCAAAAAAAGCAAAAGGCTTGTTCGTTGCATCTTTCAAGCAAATAGCTTGATTTTTATCGAATCATAAGAATGCTAAGTTCCTCTAGCCCAAAAACCCATAAAAATTCAGCAGCATTTAAGCTGATGAACCCAAATGTAGTATGTTTCAAGCACAAAAGCCGAGCTAATGAAACTGCAGCCTTAAAAAGCCTAACGTTTTTTCCCCTCAAATGGAAAAGCATGTTTCATTACACTTTCTTTATGATACTTGTGATTTTTGGAAACAGGTGTCTCCGTGAAGGAATATTTGATGCATAAGTTTGAGCCAGGTGAAAACGAAAAGGCTCTATCTCAGGTAATTACGGAGGCTATTAGCCCGAGGAAAGGGCCAGCTAAGCGTGAGATGGGTGTGGTTGAGATCGTTAAAGAGGCTGTAACTTCGCTACTTCGTGGCGAGGAAACAACGGCAACTCAACCAATTTCACAGATCCGTAAAGAGGAAAATGCCACTCAACCAATACTCACTTCTTCAGCAACACCTATTCCTGTCTCTACCTATACGCAACAAGGTACAACTTCCACTTTTAAAATTAAGGTCTCGATGTATGCGAGGTTGAACCAATTTTGTATTTTGTGCTTATAATTAATTACATTGCATTTGTAGTGTAACTACTAACAATAAAAGTTGTTGTGTTGTACTCCGTATTTTTTTTGGGGCTTGAAAAACTTGTAGTTTTTTAGGCTGAAAGATCCCAGCTTTTTCACCGGTCTGAAAGAAGACGGTTCATTTCCTTTAAAAACGCGATCAAATATCCTGAAGTTCAATATTTACTAATTTATATACAAGTACAATCGCAACTAAATTAACGAAAATTACCAATAGAACAACATTTAAAATGAGCATGTTATAGAGCTTCAAGAAACCACCCGAAAATATGCACCACTAATAGTATTAGTTAAACTAGAGAAGAAAAAAACAACTGCAGCAATAGGGAAGTATTATACTAAAATGAACATAACTTAAACTGATGTTGTACGCTTAAGAATTAAGAGTGATTTGTAATAATGACAATTTGCTATATCTATGCGCAGTTACGGAGGAAGAAAACCATGGAAGAATTCTCCAGGCCAACTGAACTGGATGACTCAAAATCCAGCTTAGAAATCAGGGTGTTTGGACAGAGTTGTGCATTAGTTTTCTTCTCCATCATTTTTCAAATATTAGCTAATAATTTAGACACAAAATGCAGCAACTGGTTACTGCAGAATTAATTTTCATTTTTTTTTGTATTTGAGTAAGTATAACAGCTAGAGTATCCATGTTGTACTATAAATTTTAATTTCTTAATCTGAGATTGTATAATCGGTAATTAGATAAATTAAACATATAATTTATGGCACCTTGAAGGTCCAAGGTTATTTAATAACAGACTTATGATTTACCTACGTAATCTGATACAACTAAATATAAGAAGGCTTATTTGAAGTTCATTATCAGCCAAAATATAAGTTGAGGCCTAGAAACAAGCCAGGATTGTTGTAGAATGGAATAGGTGGAACCATAAATTGGCAAATGATCAACTCTTCCAAATAAAGAATCACCAAAAGGAATTCTCCGTAGAACAAAAATAAGTCTTTGAAACTTTCATCGAGACTTAGGAATTAGAAGACAAGATAATCTGAAAAAGGGAATTAAAAGTTTCGGAAACCCAAGGCCTTAGGAAGTCTGTGATTCTTTTCCATTGTTATTATTTTAGGCCTTAAGGTTCAAAGTTCAAACCCGAGGGCTTTAAGGTTGAAATTCCGACTTCGCTGTTCCGGTTGTTACGCTGTTCAGTTAGAACCGTGGTTATAACTGCCGTTGCAACCACGGTTCTAACCGAACTTTAAAGATGGATATAACTTAGAATAAAAACGTACTTGAAAGTAAATTCACACGCACGTTTTTAAACAGAGTTCACCCAGAACTTTGGGCTACGTCTCTGTGGCACTCACCCAGATTTATGATACTATTTCAACCTTACTTACAATATAGGACTCAAGACTTATGAAAACTCACAGACTCCTTCTTGATTTTTTGCCTATCCCTATATTGCTATTACTAAATAGCTATCACTCAAATGATTAATAGCATCCCGCCATTAATCTTATAAAGTTGTTGTTTCTAACGTGTCGAATATAGTAGAGTTTTTTATAAGTTTAGAACATTTACTTTACATAAATAACTAACACTTTATTTATAAGGGAACAACTATCTTCAGTCTTCAATTATCTTCAAGAATCTCGCTGCCCATTAAATGAAGATTTGATCGCCATCTTTACAAGATAATTAGAGATAAGTCTTGTTAGGATCTCATGCCTATTTTGACTCCAAATCTTGTTAGTAAATGTAAATATAATCAATTAAATTCATAAGAACATACCTCAATGTCACTTCTCAAAGTTTCAAATTTATTAGTATCAAGGGGTTTTGTAAAAATATATGCTAATTGCCTTTCAGTAGAGAGATGTTTTAAAATTAAACTCTTTTCTTCAACTAATTATCTAATAAAATGATGTCTTAGATCAATGTGTTTAGTTCTGAAATGTTGAACAGGATTATAAGCTAAATTTATAGCGCTCTTATTATCACAAAAAAGAGTTAGAATTTCTTGTTTTATATTATAATCGCAAAACATTTGTCTCATCCATAAAAGTTGGGTACATCCACTTCCTGTAGCGATATATTCTGCTTCAGCAGTTGATAAAGAAATACATTTTTGTTTTTTACTAAACCAAGAAACTAGATTATTACCAAAGTAAAAACACCCCCGGATGTACTTTTTCTATCATCAATATTTCCAGCCCAATCAGCGTCACAATATCCCACTAGAAAGTTATTGGTGTCTTTAGTATACCACAAACCCAAATTAATTGTCCCTTTGACATATTTAATAATTCTTTTAATAGCTAACAAGTGAGTTTCAAGAGGATTAGCCTGATATCTAGCACAAATTCCAACGCTTAAGCATATATCAGGCCTACTAGCAGTCAAATAAAGTAAGGTACCAATCATAGATCTATATAATGTGGGGCACACAGATTTGCTTTTATCGTTTTTGCTTAATTTCAAAGTAGTATTCATTGGCGTTCTCTTTTCCTTAGCATCAAACAAACCAAACTTCTTAACCAGATTCTCAGCATACTTACTTTGACAAAGAAAAATACCATTTTCATTCTGTTTAACTTGAAGTCCTAAAAAGTAAGTTAATTCTCCTCCACCACTCATTTCAAACTCATTTTTCATATCAGTTATAAACTCAGTAATTTTAAGTTGAGAGGTAGATCCAAACACAATATCATCGACATAAATCTGAGCTATAATTATATCTTTTAGAGTTTTCTTAGTAAATAAAGTTTTGTCAACTCCCTCTCTATTAAATCCTTTCTTAATAAGGAAATTAGTTAATCTTTCATACCAAACTCTAGGAGCTTGTTTCAATCCATACAAGGCTTTTTTTAAAAAAATAAATATGTTCAGGAAAATTTGGATCTTCAAATCCCCTAGGTTGACAAACATAAACTTCTTCATTAATCACACCATTCAGAAAAGCACTCTTAATGTCAAGTTGAAACAATTTAAAATCATACAGACATGCAAGAGAGAGTAGCATTCTAATAGATTCAATTCTAGCTACAAGAGCAAAGGTTTCATCAAAGTCAATTCCCTCAATTTGTGTATAAACCTGAGCTACCAACCTAGCTTTATTTCTCACAATTATTCCATCTTCATTACTTTTGTTTTTAAAAAACCCACTTTGTTCCTATAATATTTTTATTAGTAGGCCTAGGCACCAAAGTCCAAACATCATTTCGTTCAAATTGTGAAAGTTCTTCTTGCATACCTAAGATCCATTCACTATTATTTAAAGATTCTTTAATGTTTTTGGGTTCAATTTGAGAGATGTAACAAGGAAAATTAACCACATCAGAGTTTTTGTGTCTAGTTTTCATACCTTCATTGACATCACCTATGACATCATTCAGAGAGTGATTTATTTGTGTTCTTACATACCGAGGTCTCTTTTCAGGTTGAACTACAGCGTTTTGATCAGTTTCTGCTGCCTCTTCACTCTTGGTTACAACTGTGGTTGTAACTGGACTTGTAATCACGTTTGGAATCTTATCATTACTTTTCTCCTCTGTTTGTTCCATGTTCCAACGCTCATCTTCATCACCTGTGATCTCAGAGATATTCTTAGATTCATCAAAAACAACATTATATGACTCCATAATAGTGTTTGTTCTTAAATTAAAGACTCGAAAAGCTCTACTGTTTTGAGCATAACCAAAAAATATTCCTTCATCACTTTTAGCATCAAATTTCCCAAGGTGTTATCTATCTTTTAGAATATAGCAAACACAACCAAACACATGAAAATATTTAATACTAGGTTTTCTACCTTTCCAGATTTCATAGAGTCTTATTGGTTCCTTTTGTTAGATAGACCCTATTCACAATATAGCATGCAGTACTAATGGCTTCAGCCCATAATCTTTTAGCTAATTTCTTAGAATTTAACATAACTCTAGCCATCTCTTGAATAGTTCTATTCTTTCTTTCTACTACACCGTTTTGTTGTGGAGTTTTAGGAGCAGAAAATTCATGTCTTATACCAAGAGTATCATAGAAATCTTTAAACTTACTATTTTCAAATTCAGTTCCATGGTCACTTCTTATCCTCATAATTTTACCAATTGTAGAGTCTTTCTCTATTTGAAGCTTTTACACAATTCTCGAAAAGCTTTAAAAGCATCTGATTTTTCCCTTACAAAAGCAACCCATGTAAATCTAGAAAAATCATCAACAACAACAAGAATATATTTTTTACCGCCTATGCTTTCAATTTGTATTTGGCCCATAAGATCTATATGAAGCAATTGAAGTACTTGTTTGGTATAAATTTGATTAGTACCTTTGTGAACACTCTTAGTCTGTTTTCCTTTAGCACAATCACCACAAGTAACATTATTTTTAAAGGTCAGCTTAGGAATATCTCTAACAAGATCCATATTGACTAATTTATTTAGAGTTTTCTAATTCACATGCCCTAATATCTTGTGCCAAATCTCAGTATTATCAGTGACAACTTGATTGCAAGTATTTTTTGTAGATTTAGTGTTCGATTCATCATAAATATAACAACTATCAACAGATCTAACACCGGTCATAATCAAGTTACCATTTTTATCAGTAATAAGGAGTTTTTCTATATTAAAACTAACATGCAGATTATTATCACACAGTTGACTTATACTGAGTAAATTAGCCTTTAACCCATCCATAAGAAATACATCATTAAGTTCGGGCATTCCAGATTTGTTCAAGATTCCTTTACCAATTATTTTACCTGTATCTCCACTACCAAAAGTAACAGTTTTACCTTGAGCTTTACAAATATCTTTGAGAAATTCTGCATTACCTGTCATGTGTCTAGAACAACCACTATCAAAATACCAGACATTAGATGATGAAACTTTTAAAGCAGTAATAGATGCAGAGATACACTGAGTCTTGTCAGTTTTCCTTTTAGGTACCCAAATCCATTAGAATTTTTTATTAAGACTCAATTTAGCAGTGATATCATGGGCAATAGAATTTTTGTGTAATTTCAAATAACATTCTCTTTCAAAGTGATCTGAATTATTACAAAAATTACAATTTTTGAAAGCAGACTTGTTATTAGTAAAGTTACTTTTACAGCTCCTGTTCTGATTGGCTACAACCGTGGTTGTAACTTTACTTTTAATCATATTTACTTTGGGTATTTTTAAAGATTTAACAAAATCAGTTTTCCCTTTTTCTTCGAAACCAGTATAACCTAATACACTATTATCTTTTGAGGCCCTAGAGTAGGATAGCATTTCATCCAGTTTTTCAGTGGCAGAGGCGTTTAACAGTTTTATCTTTCTTTTGGTCTCATTTAACTCAAGTTGTTTCCTAGAAAGTTTTTCATTAAGATCTTTTACTTGATTAGTTAAATCCTCATTCAGTTTATTCATAGAGAGAGACTTTTTACTGAGAGCCTTGTACTTTTCATATAAACAGATATACTGCTTTTCAATTTGTTCTTTAAAAACTTCTTCTTCATCACTTTCAGAGTCGGTTTCAAGTTCAGTTCTAATTGTGGTTGTAACTGACTGATTATCACTATCGATTTTAACCATAAAAGTGTTTTCTGTAGAAAAGTAACTATGACTATCCTCATCATCAGAATTAGTGTTATCATTGTGAGTAGCCGTTAGAGCAGATTTGTTCTTTTTCAAAGTATTAGCGCATTCAGCTTGTATGTGACCAAATCCTCTACATTCTCTACATTGGATATTACAAATTTTGTTTTTAAACTCTTTCTCCTTAGATCCCCATTTTTCATGCATTTTATTCTCATAATTATTAGACTGGGTTTCCTTTTTGACATACGATTTAGAGTTTCCAGTTTTAAAAGATTTCTTATTTTTAAATTTCTTGTATATTTTCTTAGCAAAGAAGGCTAATTGTTCTTCATCGTTACTGTCATCAAAAATAAGAGTTTTAGTTTTCTCGGCTTGAAAAGCTACACCTTGTTCAATTTTCTTAGGTTTTTGAAATTTTTGTTCATGAGACATAAGGTTTCCCATTAATTCCTCAAGTTTTAAGCTTTCAAGATCAGTTGATTCTTCAATAGCAGTTACTTTCATTTCAAACCTATCAAGAAGAGATCTAAGAGCCTTTTTAACCAGTTTTGTTTCACTATATCTTTTTCCTAAGACTAAAGCATCATGAGCCACTTCACAAATTCTACCATTAAACTTTTCAATAGTTTCATCTTCTTTCATCTTAAGATTCTCAAATTTAGTTTGTAATTGTTGACGTTTATAGGCCTTAACTTTAGCGGTTCCTTCAAAAGTGACTCTTAAAATATCCCAAGCTTCTTTAACTATTTCACAGTGAGAGATATACCTAAAGACGCTTAATGTGATTCTAGCAAAGATTAGATCGATGGGTATGGAATTTGCTCTTGCAAGTCGGTTTTCATCTTCACTCCAACTTTCTTCAGGTACTAGTACCAATTCCCCATCACCATCAGATACCATAGGGACCTCCCATCCATTCAGAATCGATTTGCAAGCCAGCTCATCTTGTCGTTTGATGTGTGACTTTATCCGAATTTTCCATACCCCATAGTTTCCACCTCCTTCAAGCAATGGTGGTTTATTGCTAGCGTTTCCTTCCCTCATCATGTCCATATTGACCAGAATGCAGGATCCACACCAAGTAGGGTCTGGTGTGAAGCTCTGATACCAATTGAAATTTTGACTTCGCTGTTCCGGTTGTTATGCTGTTCAGTTAGAACTGTGGTTATAACTGCCGTTGCAACCACGGTTCTAACAGAACTTTAAAGATGGATATAACTCAGAATAAAAACGTACTTGAAAGTAAATTCACATGCACGTTTTTAAACAGAGTTCACCCAGAACTTTGGGCTACGTCTCTGAGGCACTCACCCAGATTTATGATACTATTATGATACTATTTCAAGCTTACTTACAATATAGGACTCAAGACTTATGAAAACTCACAGACTCCCTCTTGATTTTCTGCCTATCGCTATATTGCTATTACTAAATAGGTATCACTCAAATGATTAATAGCATCCCGCCATTAATCTTATAAAGTTGTTGTTTCTGACGTGTCGAATATAGTAGAGTTTTTTTATAAGTCTAGAACATGTACTTTACATAAATAACTAACACTTTATTTATAAGGGAACAACTATCTTCAGTCTTCAATTATCTTCAAGAATCTCGCTGCCCATTGAATGAAGATTTGATCGCCATCTTTACAAGATAATTAAAGATAAGTCTTGTTAGGATCTCATGCCTATTTTGACTCCAAATCTTCTTAGGAAATTCGGCTGATTTGCTTGTTAACAAAGAGATTTAGTTGGCTTCTTTTTAGGAGATAAACTTCTTCCAATCTTCAAGATATCTTGTCTATAATTCACATAATTTCAGCATAAACAAATCTAATCAAATCTGTTAGTATAAGGTAGTATATATCTTGAAGTAGGAGATAATATCTTTATTCAAAAAGATTCACACGAGACAATCTTTTTGATAGATTTATATATGTAACAATATATCTCCTAACATGATTCAAACTTATACTCATCAAATCAATAACTAATCATTCGTATAAGATAGAATAAGAAAATATTTTATTTAGCAAACTTTAAGGAATAGAACAAATCTTTTCATAAGATAATATCTTCTTAAAAGTAAATCACTCATAGTTTGGAAAGATAATTACCTCTTTTTAACAGACAAGTATTTTGATATAATCCAATACGACAACAAATTAAGTAACTTTAACAAGTCAATTTAAGTTCTAACAAAGGTTTAGAGAACCAAGGCCTTATAGAATACAGTATCAATTAGCTCTTAAAGTGCAACTACAACCAATAAAAGGGATATTGAATACATCAACAAAAGCACTAGTAACAAGACTGCGACCGAAACTCATAACACCTTGCAGATGAAACAACATAATAGCCTTGAAATAAAAAATCAACACATTTGACTTGATTTTACCTGAAAGCAAAATATAGCAAAAAATACATGTTAAATATGCAAAAGCATCAAAACAACCAGCATTATTAAAATTGATCCAAGATATGAAAGAGAATAAAATGCAAAACAATCTTGACAAAATCTGTAATAAGATCTCTTTTAAAGCAAGTTGTCAATGTAAACCCAAGTCTGTTGAACTATTCACCTCAACAATTAGTCGTTTAGATTCCACAAGTTGTGTAGAAGGATCTACAGAATAGAGGAAAGAACTTGTGGAGAGGTTGTGGTTCATATTTAGGATGATCTTGCAATCACTTAACTATTGGTGCAAAGGCTATAACTTCTTACAGTAAGAGAGATAGAAGAGACTAATTGTGGCCCCCGTGATTGCAAGATCATCCTTAAAATGAACCAAATCTCATTTTTCTTCACAAGTTCTTTCCTCTCTTCTATAAATCCCTCTATGCAACTTGTACAATTTAAATGGCTAATTATGGTGGTGGACAATTCAATAGACTTGGAATTCCATTGAGAACTTTCTCTAAAAGATCATATTGCCGAAATCCTTAAGATTGTTTTGCATTTTATTCTCTTTCATATCTTGCATCAATTTTAATAACGCTGGTTGTTTTGATGCTTATGCATATATAGGATTTAACATGTATTTTTTTCTACATTTTGCTTTCATAAAAAATAAAGTCAACAGAAGAGTTGGTTTTTGATTTTAAGGCTATTGTGTTATTTCTTCTGCACATGTGGTACAATATTACTGTACCAGTCAAGTTAAACGGTATGGTAATGGTATTATTTTTTGAGTACCACAGTATGCTACCGATGTACCGATCATATTTGCCTAATAAGATTTTGAGGGTTTTCTTTGTATTATTGTATTTATAAGGTGGCACTTAGATGCTTGTTAGTTGTTTGGCTGTAGCTTAATTATATTTGAAGTTGAACAATGGTTGGTAGCACCACTCCTTTGAGTAAGTATAACAACTAGAGTATCCATGTTGTACTATAAATTTCAATTTTTTAATTTGAGATTGTATCATCGGTAATTAGATAAATTAAACAGAGTATAATTTATGCACCTTGAAGGTCTAAGGTTATTTAATAACAGACTTATGATTCACCTACGTAATCTGATACAATTATCTATAAGAAGGCTTATTTGAAGTTCATTATCAACCAAAATATAATTTGAGGTCTATAAAGGATCAATCTCGACAAAAAATAAATCACCAACAGAAATACTCCATAGAACAAAAAATAAGTCTTTCAAACTTTCATCGAGAATTAAAGGTGTTAAAAAGACAAGATAACCTGAAATTGTTATGAAATTGTTTCATTCTGGTCTTTAACCACCCAATTATACATTCCTCTTGCAAGGAGAAGAATTTTAGTTACAGACAATTATTGGAGAATGAATCGCTGGAATATTAACTGATTTTGAAAAGACAAATATGTAGTATATGTAATACTCAGCAAAACAGAAATGAACCTCACTGCATTCCTATACTATAGTAGGAATTGCTTGAAGTAATATGTTATAAAAAACGGTGTTTTAAAAACCGCTAAGTTGATTAAACCGTTTTTACGAGAGATACGCTAAAAGCGTAGCTTCGAAGCGTAAATCGTATACTTTTTATAGTAGAAAAATATACACGTTAGAAATATCTAAAAAATATACATGTTCAGTACTTCCTCCGTCACTAAACAAATGTCCACTACGAAAATACGTGCAACATTGACCATCAAAATTTTCATATTAAAATTTTCGAAATTAAAAATTGAAAATTACACCATATATTTCTAACCATGAATTACGTGATTAACTTTTTTTCGGCAATTTAGATATAAAAAAATTGTCGGTTAAAGTTGCACGTATTTTTGTATGTGACATTTGTTTATGGACGGAGAGAGTATATATTTTAGCAACATCATTTTACGATTTTCTATATAAAAAAAATTAAAATATTTCATAAATAGCAAAAAACTGATGAATTTAAGTATTCTAGTAATTGAAATTTTCAAATGTTATAATTCGTCAAAATGAGCGATTAATTATAATTTATTTGAAATTATGTTTTTCATAAAATTTCTAACTCTAAATCAGCGTTGTTTATGTAGTTTTTTGGACAAATAGAATAAAGAAAAACTACAAAGTGCTGAAAAAGCGCAAAAAGCATGATAAAAGCACACTAATAGCGTTTTACCAGCTAAAAAACGAAAAAACATAGACATTTTCTTTTCACAAAACGCTTTATCGCGTTTTTAGCGATTTAAAGCGCGGTTTTTTAAACACTGATCAAAACTAGGAAGTCTAACTAAAAGATCACAAGAACTAAGGAAAAGATTAAACAAATATTTACCCCATAAACAAAATAAACTATGGATGATCAGAAACAGGGAGGTGGTGGTGTGGAGATAAACAAATTTAGAAGCAATCAAAATATGAACAGAGAACAAAAGAACCAGTAAAAAGAGTATGACACCGAAGATACTCCTGTGGCACCCACCTAATGTGAAAACTGTTTGCTTCGGCAAGTATTTTAAAAACCTCTTTAAAGACACGTCTTGATTTGTTTCCGAACGAGTTTTAAGAAAATGTCATACAGGGCTCACAAAAAAAAACAGTATCTCAATGAAGGGATTTCATAATTAAAATTTGCTTCTTCCAAGGCTTTGACAACTGAAAAAGGCACGTTAATGACCATTGAAATAACGTTTAATTCGTAGTTCCGAGTGCTGTTACGCAGTTTCATTTATAACTGAAATATGCTTTAGTTGTTACTGAAAGTATATGACGGAGTTGATAAATATAACGTAATGATGATCAAACGTACTGAATGAGAGATTGAACACAACACATTTGATAACGGAGTACGACCGAGTCTACTCTCCGGAGCTCTTGCTCAAATTAATGATATTGAGAAGACATACAATGTTCGACTCAACACTTACAATACTCAAGCGTATATGCCTATCTCTCACTGCTCATACCTCTCAACTAACAATGATAAATCTAATGGCATCCCACCATTGATATTTTCTCACCAAGTATATTATTTTTCAGAACATGTGTGTCTCTCTATATATTTTATGAAGTATATTTCACACACCCATTACAATGAACATGTACCAACATATATACATGTCCATAATATCTGTATTCGCATAACAGATTATCTCTAAACATATAATAAAGATATAACTGAATAATATCTTATTTTTAGTCTTCAATTTCGTTCATTGTCAATCAAGTAATATCTTCCAATATGTTTCCAAGATCAACATTATACTTGTTTCTTTTTTCTTCTTTAACTTGATTGCTTTTATTTCTTTATTCTTCCTTGTCTTGCTTTGACCCTTGTGCAATATATTTTTCAGTATCTTTCTCTTTATAGCATGTCCTTATTCCATGCCCATCAAATATGAATAAATAAGATCTAAATATACGAAATATATATTAGCAAAATCAGCTCCAACAAAATCTGATTCATTTCAGTCGCACTTCTCAGTTGTAACTAAAACTCTCAGCAACCTGTATTATCCAACAACTCAATAACAAACTCTCATTAACTCTATAACCACTTTATTTTTTCAATACAATGACAATAAGGTGAGGTCCTTATAACCTAGAAATTAGGACCCAACAATCTCCCCATTTGTCATTCTTTTGGCAAAAAACTTGAGTAGCAGATTTAGAGTTTAAATAAAAGAGTTTTGACTTTCGACAAAACTCCCCCTCAATCATAGCACCATGGATTTCATCAACTGAGAACAAATAATCAGATAAGTGTATAAAAATCCCTATCAATCTACTCACTTCTTCCCCTTTTTGACATAAACATGACAAGGGTATATCAATGCAACAATCCGAAGCTAATCAATGCAACAATCTGAAGCTAATTAATGCAATTTGAAGTAAACAAAGTTGAACATTCCAATCATAATCTAGTGCATTTTGCAAAAAAAAAACACGACATATTCTAGATTTTATTTTAAGTCCAAAACTTTTGCAGCTTTTGAAACAAATTGAGCCATATCACAATAATCTCATAGATCATTCTGAAACTTACTATAATTTGAATTTTTAGATCCAAAAAAATAATTGGAAACACAGATTGAACAATTAACAACACATTAAATGAATAACATCTTGTAGAGATCAAATTTTAGCACATCCAAAAAGAATCATTAAATCAACCATAACTCAGCTTATTGATAAATCACATTCATAGTTCAGCTACAACTGAGTTTTGATACTGTATAGAAGAGCTTTAAGCATAAACAATTCTCTTCCAAGAAACATTGATCACTTTTGTTCTTTTATTTAGGGATTGACACTTTATAGAGCATATTATCAATACCATTAATAAGCTGGATTTTAATCCACGTCATATTTTTTTCTTCGGTCAGACCATAGTACTAGTCCCAGTTTTACTTTAACTTGTTCTGCTGCCATCCGGCTGCATATTGAGTTCTTAACCGGCCAACCAATGGGATAAAAAAAGATAAAAAAATATCTCTATGAAATCAGTGAGAGACATGGGTCCAGATTCATTATTTTACAGCATATTTAACAGAATTATTAAACATATTATTAGTGTCAATGCCTCTTTTTATTAAGCAAACCATTCTCTCAATTTCAGAGTTATTGCTATGCAGCTCATTCAGTTTTACTCAAATCTTTGTAACTTTTAGTAATCTGACTTATTCATAAAAAATTAGTTCATGCAGATTTAAAGACACATATCCCTAAATCACTTCTTAGGGTTTCAAACATTTTCACATTCAAAGGCTTAGTAAATATATAAGCAAGTTGTTTTTCAGTTATAACATGCTTAAGAGTAAAACTCTGTTTTTCAATCAATTCTCTTATAAAGTGATGTCTCAAATCAATATTCTTAGTTCTAGAATGTTGAACAAGATTATTAGCAAGGTCAATTGCACTTTTGTTATCTTAAAATAAAGAAAAAAAATTCTTCCACATCCAAAGACTTTTTTTAAAAAATAAAGAAATAATCTGTCGATTGTTTCTCATTTGCAATATGTCTAGAATTAGATTGAAAAATAAATAAATAAATGCTTCAAATCAGGATGTTCAACTTAAGAGAGTTGCATAGGACAATCAACTATGAGTGAGAGAAATCAAAGATTCACTACAGCTTGTTTTTGACTTCTAGTTTTAATACCTTCAGTTAGCTCTCCAATGATGTTGTCCAAGTGATGATTCTTTTGAGTCATTGTGTAACCCACCTTCCTTTATGAAATCTGAACTCCTCTCGTTACAGATTCTCTCCCAATAGTTGAGTCCAGATACTTATCATTCTCATTATTTTCATTTTCGCACCGAGTTTGGATTTCAGTTGTAACTGGAATATTCTCCATCACTCCAATGTTTTCTTCAATTACACCTAAAACTGGTTCTGCAGCTTCTTGTCCATTAATAGACCTTTTCATATGACCAATCATGTCATCATCATCATCATCTGCACACTTGTTAGTATCTTTAGAGTCATCAAACATGACATATTGTGATTCAATGAATTCATGTGTTGTTAAGTTAAAGACTCTATAAGTTCTAGCCCTTTTTG
This sequence comes from Primula vulgaris, assembly GCA_963920805.1. Lineage (NCBI taxonomy): Eukaryota > Viridiplantae > Streptophyta > Magnoliopsida > Ericales > Primulaceae > Primula > Primula vulgaris. Next base: position 26,130,103 of record OY987214.1, on the reverse strand, counting down.
AATAACCTAGGAAAATACATTTATCACATAAACCAAACTTTCCTATGTGTTCTTTGTTTTTATATATATAACATACAGATCCAAACACATGAAAAAACTTCAAATTAGGCTTCCTACCTTTTCAAACTTCATAGGGCGTTGTATTTGTTCCTTTAATGACATAAACTATATTCACAACGTGACAAGCAGTGTTAACAGCTTCTGCCCATAAATTCTTAGGCACCCTTGTCGAATCTAGGATATTGTTACCAATTTTTTGTATAATATCCATTCTTCTTTTAGTTAAGAAATTTTGATGAGAATTTTTGGGGGCAAAAAAATCATGACATATACCTTCTATATTGCAAAAATCAACAAACTTTGGTTTCTGAAATTCTTTTACATGAGAACTAACAACCTTTCCTATGATGCATCCTTTCTCAGAACTTAAACCTATACACAGATTTTGAAAGGCTATAAAGTATTAGATGTTTTTCTTAGAAAAGTTCCCACGAGTATCTTGAATAATCATCCATAATCACAAACATATATTTATTTCCTCCAAGACTTTCGGTTTTTGTAGAACCAACAAGATCTACATGTAAAAGTTCAAGAACGCTAGTGGTTTTAGTTTGGCTAGAAAAACTCTTTCCTTGTATACAATTACCACAATTGATTGAAAGATTTATACTCAGCACAGGTAAACCTCTAAAATTGTTATTTTCAACAAGTTTAGAAAGAGTTTTAAATTTCACATGACCTAGTTTTTTATGCCAAATTTCAGCCTCGTTCGTACCAGCTCGGTTATAACTGAATTTTGATAAACTACTAGTTTTAGCTTGAATATTACTCTTATTTTTCACTGAACTAGTATCACCTGCCGTGTGGCTGGAACACTCTATCAGAATCAGGATAGAAAGTTTCTAAAGAATTAATAATAGCTCTTTTACAAGTAATTATATCACTATTCTTTTTCGCAACCCAAATCCATTTAGAAGCCAGTTTAATACCCTTTTTAATTTCAAAAATCCTTTAAAAACAATTTATTTCTAAGTGTCAAGGTTTCTTGCAATAATGACATACTTTAGTAGCATTTTTGGAAAACTTATTATTAATAACATGTTCAGTTGCAATTGGTGGTTTGAAAACTTTCTTAGTGATGTTTTCAGTTGCAAATGAAATCATTTTGAGACTTACATTGGATTCCAACTTTGTCTGTAATGACGCCTTCACAAATATAGTTTTTCCATTACCTGAATGGCCATCATATCCCAAACCAGTATTGTTTTTTTTAAATGCCTTTGAGAGGAGAGCAGCTGATTCAATTTTTCAGTAGCACCTAAGTTATGAAGCTTGATTTGTCGTTGGAATTCATTTGTGTTTTTCGTAAGTTTAGTATTTAGCACAAGATTCTCTTCTTTCAGTTTTTAATTATCCTTTCTTATATCAGATTCATCTTCATCCCTACCTTTAACCATCTTCTTGACTTGCCAATACTCATACTTACATCCATCTTTAACTCGAGTCAGATCATGGAAATATCCTCTTTGCCTTATTAACTCCATTATATCTCAGATCACAGGATCCACACAAAGTATATCTGATGCGAAGCTCTGATACCAATTGAAATAATGTTTAATCCGTAGTTCCAAGTGTTGTTACGCAGTTTCAGTTATAACTAAAATATGCTTCAGTTGTAACTGAAAGTATATGGCGGAGTTGATAAATATAACGTAAAGATGATCAAACATACTGAATAAGAGAGTGAACACAACACTTTTGATAATAGAGTTCGACTGAGTCTACTCTCCGGAGCTCTTACTCAGATTAATGATACTAAGAAGGCTTACAATGCTCGATTCAAGACTTACAACACTCAAGCGTATATGCCTATCTCTCACTACTCCTACCTCTCAACTACCAATGATAAATCTAATGGAATCCCACCATTGATATTCTGTCACCAAGTATATTATTTTTCAGAACATATGTGTCTCTCTATATATTCTATGAAGTATATTCCACACACCCATTACAATGAACATGTACCAACATATATACATGTCCATAATATATGTATTCCCATAACAGATTATCTCTAACCGTATAATAATTATATAACTGAATAATATCTTATTTTTAGTCTTCAATTTCGTTTATTGTCAATCAAGTAATATCTTCCAATATCTTTCCAAGATTAGCATTATACTTGTTTGTTTTTTCTTCTTTAACTTGATTGCTTTTATTTCCTTATTCTTCTTTGTCTTGCTTTGACCTTTGTGCAATATACTTTTTAGTATATTTCTTTTTATAGCATGTCCTTATTCCATAGCCATCAAATCTGAACAAATAAGATCTAAATATACGAAATATATATTAGTAAAATCAGCTCTAACAAAATCTGATTCGTTTCAGTCGCACTTCTCAGTTGTAACTGAAACTCCCAATAACATGTATTATCCAACAACTCAATAACAAACTCTCATTAGCTCTATAAACACTTTTTTTGCCAATACAATGACAATAAGGTGAGGTTCTTATAACCTAGAAACTAGGACCTAACAACCATGAAGCAAAAGAGAAGGCATTAACAGTTTAACTTAAGTATGACGAAGCAAAAAGTAGGCATTAGCGGTTTAACCTCAAAGTTCTATCTTTCTCTAGCATTGAAATTATTTCTAGTTGCTAAATATCATTTCAGAATAAAATAAGTGCTTCATGCTCTGAATAATTCTAAAAATGTAAAATAAATTATAATAATCATTAATATTTAAGTGAATCATAATGGACTTTGCAGTATTGCTAAACATATTATGATTGCTTAAAGAAATATTTAATCAAAAAATTAAGATGTCTCACGAAAATGTCACAGGTATGTAAGAAATATTTTGAAACAAGCTAACTAAATAGTCATAAGTATTAAACAAAACATGTACCCCTTACAGAAACTAAATTCGAATCTTTAAACACCGGGGTGGGGGGGGGATCATACAGAAAACTAAAAACGATGAATACATCGAAAAAGCTCTAGTAACATAGTACAACAAAATCTCATAACACCTTGCAGAAGAAACAACACGATAGACTTGAAGTCAAAAACCAACTATGTTGACTTGATTTAATGTGAAAGCAAAATATTGCAAAAAATACATGTTAAATCCTAGATATGCATAAGCATCAAAACAACCAACATTATTAAAATTGCTACAAGATATGTATGAGAAGCAAATGCAAAACAAATTTGATGATATATGCAATAAGATCTTTTAGAGCAAATTGCTAATGAAAACTCAAGTCTACTGAAATGTACACTACCACAACTAGCCTTTTAGACTCCAGAAGTTCCCTAGAGGGATCCATAGACTTGGATTTCCCTTTAGGCAACTTGTGGAATCGAAACGGCTTATTGTGGTGATGGACAGTTCAATAGACTTGGGTTTTCATTGGCAATTTTCTCTAAAACATCTTATTGTGGTGATGCAGATATCATCAAGTTTGTTTTGCAATTTATTCTCTTTCATACATCGCATCAATTCTAATAACGCTGGTTTTAATTTTGACATTAAAGTTTCTTTTATATACAAGCCTATTCCGGTGTCTATTGTTTATGCGAAATGCACTGCTCTAGAAATAGAGATTTTATGGGACTTCTTGGGACAAAATTACATTCAAGACCCTTCGTTTATTCCTGCAGATTTCAATACTTTAACTTTAGAGGAGAATAAAGTAGGTGATCTACTTATAAATTTGAGTTATGCTGCTGCTTAATTGCTTTGTATAGTTAATCTTGTGAGCCAAGAAATTAATTATAAAGTGTCAAGGTTTAGTTGGTGGAACAAAAGAGATGCAGATGGCTCCATTCTAGAAGCGATGAATACATCAAAAAAATCTCTAGTAACAGAGTAAAACAGAATCTCATAACACCTTGCAGAAGAAACAACACAGTAGGCTTGAAGTCAAAAAGAAACTATGTTGACTTGATTTAATGTGAAAGAAAAATGTTGCAAAAAATACAACCAACATTATTAAAATTGCTACAAGACATGTAAGAGAAGAAAATGCAAAACAAATTTCATGATATATGCAATAAGAACTTTTAGAGCAAATAGCTAATGAAAACTCAGTGTACTGAAATGTACACCACCACAACTAGCCTTTTAGACTCCATAAGTTTCCTAGAGGGATCCATAGACTTGGATTTCCCTTTAGGTAACTTGTGGAATCTAAACGGCTAATTGTGGTGGTGGACAATTCAGTAGACTTGGTTTTTCATGCGCAATTTGCTCTAAAAGATCTTATTGCAGATATCATCAATTTTGTTTTGCAATTTATTCTCTTTCATACCTCGCATCAATTCTAATAACGCTGCTCTTAAATTTGACATTAAAGTTTCTTTTATATACAAGCCTATTCTGGTGTCTATTGTTTATACCATATGCGCTGCTCTAGAAAGAGAGATTTTGTGGGACTTCTTGGTACAAAATTACATTCAAGACCCTTATTTTATTCCTGCAGATTTCAATACTTTAACTTTAGAGGAGGATAAAATAGGTGGTCTACCTATAAATTTGAGTTATGCTGCTGATTAATTGCATTGTATAGCTAATCTTGGGAGCCAAGAAATTAATTATAAAGGGTCAAGGTTTACTCGATGGAACAAAAGAGATGCAAATGGCTCCATTATAGAGAGAATAGATAAAGTGTGTGTGAATCAAAGCTGCTACACTCTTTACTGACATTACTCCAGAGCATTTGAGTAAAACTAATTCAGACCATAGCTCTTTCCTGTTAACTTGCAAAACAGAACTGGATCACAATATACAAAGATTTATTTTCCATAAATTTTTGGTGCAACATGTTGATTTCATGAAGATAATTAAATCTAATTGGAAATTTAATGATAAAGGAAATGTTCTATTTTATTTAACTCAAAACCTCAAGAAACTGAAGAAAGAGCTATCGAAGTGGAATAAAGATACATTTGGTAAAGTTTTCCAAAAAGTTATTGATGCTGAAGATGAGTTTTTCAGAGATGAGAAAGCGTTTGCAGATGATCCTTCCTATGCAAATAAATTGAGATTAGTAAAGATTCTATTAATCTTAATTATAGATTGAAGATAGAAGAAAATTTTTGGAACCAGAAAGCTAATTTAAAATGGGTTCAATAAGGTGATGCTAATACCAAGTTTCTTCATCGGATGGTCAAGAAAAGTAGGGGTAAAAGTGTCATTAATTCTATTAACAATGAGTAAGGGGTGGTTTTGACTGAAAAAGAGGATATACAAAGAAAGGCTGTCAGTTATTTCAAGGGCCTTTTGGCTGCTAATTCTAAAACCAATTTTGAGTACAAAAGTCAAAATAATATGACTAAATTGGTTACAGAGGAGCAGAATGAAAATTTATGTGCTAACGTTAGTATGGAGGAAATTAAAAAAACTATATGAGATCTTAATAAAAGTAGTGCTCCTGGAGTTGATGGGTATAGTGGTTATTTTTTCACAGCAACTTGCTACTATATTAAAGAAGATTTGCTAAAAGTTGTGGAGCAATTATTTGCTGGTTCAAAATTTCCTAAAACTATGTCCTCTACTTTAATAGTTTTAATTCTCAAGAATAATTCTCCTAATTATTTTGCTGAATATAGACCTATTTGTTTATGTAGTTTTTTCAACAAAGTCATCTCTCTAAACTCATGACTAGTAGACTCTCTGATATTATTCCCCATATTATTTCTGAAAATCAGAGTGAATTTATTAAAAATAGAGACATAGTTGATAATATCCTTCTCACTCAAGAATCTATCTCTACTATTAACAACAAAAGCAGTGGTAAAAGTATTGCTCTCAAGTTAGACATGAAGAAAACTGATGACAAAATTTCTTGGCATTTTCTTATATATACTTTGAGAAAATTGGGTTTTGCTGAGATCTGGATAGACAGAATCTGGAGATTAATTGCTAATAATAGTGTTTCTATCTTGGTTAATTGTGCTCCTATAGGGTATTTCTCTCCCACTAATGGACTAAGGCAAGAGGATCATTTATCAGCAATTCTTTTTATTTTATGTTCTGAAGTGCTATCAGGAAATCTCAATACTCTTATTTTAAATAAAAGGTGGAAGCGTTTTAAAGCAATATTGGGAACTCATATTATCACTCACATGCCTTTGCTGATGATATTATTATTTTTGGTGGAGATGATATCTATTCCATCAACCAAGTTAAAAAGGTTTGCTTATGTTTCCAAAGTTATGGCACAAAGAAGAATAAAGAAAAGATATGCAATTTGCTAAATATAAAAAGCAAAAAACCACATTTTACTTGGGATGCAAGCTGTATGCAGGCCACAAGAAATTTATTATGTTCCATGAGCTGATTCTGAAAATAAGAAAGAAAATTTAGGATGGAGAACACAACATCTAAATATTGGAGCTAAGCTTAATCTAATAAAATATGTTCTCAATAGAATGACAACTTATAGTTTAGCAGCAACGAATCCTCCCTTGCAAGTTATTAAAAAAGTTAATCAGCTTTTGGTTAATTTCTTTTGAGGACAAGTCGAAGGAAAAAACAAGTATCATTGGGTGAAGTGGAAAAATATTGCAGACCTTTTGAAAAGGGTGGCTTGGGTATTATAACTTTTAAAAGTATTGTTAAAACTTTTACTATTAAACTTTGGTGGAAATTTAGAACAAAGAATAATTTGTGATCTTCATTTATGAAAGCTAAATATTATAAAAAACTACATCCTAATGAAGTTCAGCAGAAGAAAGGGACTAACTCATGGTCTAGAATGATGAAAATTAAAGATATGGCAGAGCAACAAATGAGATGGTTAATTGGCAAATGAGATTTGTCAGTTAACTTAGATAATTGGCAACAAATGTGAAGGTCCTATCAAAGACCCTAATATTGACTCCAAAGTTTCACTCAGAGTTCTTCTAAACAAGGGTGATTGGGACAAAAAAGCTATTACTAACAATATTTCAGTTAATTGTAGCATTATTTTTGTACAAAAATAGACTATCAAGGAGAAATTGCAGATAGAGTGGTTTGGAAATTAAATGAGACATGAGAATTCAGTTTTAAAACAGCCTGAGAATTAACTAGAAACAAATCTACAAGAAGCTGGGTTTATGAGATGTTGTGGTATAGCTGGTTACCTCTCAAGATTTCTTGTTTTGCTTGGAGAGTTCTTAATGAGCCCATTCCAGTTGATAATTTGGTGCAGAAGGTACGAGTTCAGTTAGCCTCTAGATGTGAATGTTGTGAAAAAAAAGAAGAAAATTTTACAACATTTGTTAAGCAGAGGAGACAAGGGAGAGATAATTTGGAAATATTTTGAGGATCTATTTGAAATGAGATATATAGATAAGACAATAGGAGGAAGATGCATTTCTTTTTGGATCCAAAATTCTTCTAATCATAGCAAATTGGTGAATATAATTTGCAAGGTTCTACCCATTTTTATTCTATGGTGCATTTGGAAAGGAAGATTTTCTAGCAAATTCAATGATTTTAAAATGCAGGAGCATAATATTATTAAAGAGATTAAACATCAAGTTCAAATCTGTTCTGCAAAAAATAAGTTTTTTTCCTAAAAAGTTGAGCTGGGAAAATATCAAAACTACCAAGGCTGTTAACAATAAGCAATTAATCTGGGTGGTTGGTAAAATGGTTAATTCCTCCAAGTGGCTATATGAAGTTAAATACATATGGCAGTAAAAATTCGAGCTCAAATCAGATATTCTTGCCAAAAATGGAGCTATGTCTGAAATGAAAATTTCAGATAATATATTAATGATTTTCAACCAAAGTAAAAAGTAAAAATAAAACTAGAAGCAAAGGGCGTGCGAATTGATGATTAAATTTGAAGATGGAGATCGGTGGTGGAAGCGGTGGAGTGACTCTCTATCTTTATGTGGTCTGAATTTGGAAGGTTTGAGAAAGAGAAGAAGAGTTCCGGAGATTTACGAAGAATAATTACGAACACAGTCCCTCAAGTTCTACAACTGTTGCAGAAAAGTTTCATTATTTACTTATTTAGTTAGAAGTTTGTTATAATTCTGTACAAGTTCATTCAGTTTTCGTTTTTCGTTGTAACATATCTTTATTTTCTTTTGTGGGTTTTCCCCCCACTTTTTATATCATTAATAAAAAAGTGGGTTTTCCCCACCATTTATTTATATGAAAAAAGAAGCTTATGCATATTTAGGATTTAACATGTATTTTTTGCTACATTTTTCTTTCACATAAAATCAAGTCAACATAGTATGCTACCAATGTACCGATCATATTGGCCTAATAAGATTTTGAGGGTTTTATTTGCATTATTATATTTTTAAGGTGGCACTTGGATGCTTGTTAGATGTTTGGTTGTAGCTAAATTATATTTTCAACTTGAACAATGGTTGGTAGCCAACTCCTTTGAGTAAGCATAACAACTAGAGTATCCATGCTGTACTATAAATTTCGATTTCTTAATTTGAGATTGTGGCTATGTTTGGTAACAAATTTTTTTTGTCTAAAATCAAATTTTAAAAATCTATTTTGGGAATCGTTTAAAATTCTGGATTTTGTAGTTTTTTTCAGCCTAAAAATCAGATTTTTAAAAGTCAGATAATCAGACTTGCCAAACACCCACATATTTTTAAAATTTAAAATCCAATAAAAAAATATGTTGCCAAACGGACCCTGTATCATCGGTAAGTGGATAAATTAATAATATAATTTATGACACCTTGAAGGTCTGAGGTTATTTAATAACATACTTATGTAGTTATACATATATACATTAGGGGTGTCATCGGGATGGGTCACGACCCAAAACTATCATACCCGAATCCCGACCCGAAGGGATCAATTAGTTAATGATTTCCCCTCCCGATCCTGATCCGAAAAATATCGGGTCCCGACGGGTTAGGATGAGACAATCCCGATAATTCTTAATTTAGAATATAAAAGAGAATTGCATAAAATTTTCTATAAGTTTGCTTATGTATATATATTTAAAAACAGAGTTAGTTTAGTTTCGCTAGACAAAAATCTATGTTCTTAATCGTGCTAACCAAAAAATAAACTTAACAAAAAAATAGTATAACCAGAGATTATAATCGGCAACCAAGCAATCCCTGGGTATGAATGAAATAAAAAGTTTTCCTCAAAATTTCATCAAGTTCTATTAACTACCATTACAAATTTTTGTGAGGCTACACTAACTCACTGTAAAGTAAAAATAATACTCTATTTATTATTTTATTGGAGTAATGAATATTTACTATTGATCTAATACATAAATATTAGTATATAAGTACTTAAATATTTAATGTACTTAATAAAGTCGAGTCGGGTCGGAAACCCGATGGGTAACAAGTACCACACCCGATCCCGACCCTGAAACCAATCGGGTCGGGAGAGTAGCCGACTGTTTTGGGACGGGATTGTGTCGGGTCGAGGGTCGGGATTGTGTCGTCGAGATTGGGTCAGGGATAGGGAGTTTTTCCCACCCCTATATTATATATGGTTATACTTATATATATTAGAAAAGAAACTCGTCATTGAAGATGTATTTTTATTAAGAATAGTAGCTCAAGTGTTCAGCAGTACGCAATCTCGCTTTTAGTGCGAATCTTTTTAAATAATTTTGGTCATTGGGTTAAAAAAAGGTCTTTTATTTAATTTTTGCATTGTGACTTAAATTTTCAGAACCGGCCCTGATCATTTTGATTTACTTTTTAGTGGTTTATAGAGCAACTTTTTGAGGTTTTGTAGTTGATCCAAATTTATTAGATAAACCCCAATTTTATTGAGATTTTGGTTGTCTTTAAACCCTTTTTTTGATCACTTTGATCATCTGTTATAAGGGGATATTTAAGTAGAGGGGTTATAAGGAGAAAAAAAGGGTGTTTTTAGAGCTCACTTTCTCTTTAATTTGACGGGCTAAGATGAAAGGTTGGATCTACTTCTTTTTCCTTGAAAATGCAGGCTTATGCACTATAATGAACATATGTTATAGTTACTGGTTTTGATCGGATTCGTTATCAGATTTATGTCACTAGGGGGCATGTTCCTAGTATTGATACATGCAATTATAATTAATAAACAGCAGTTTTGTGCCCAAAAATAAAATAAAATAAAATAAAAAATAATAATAATTATACGTATTAAATATTTATATTATTTACATTAAATAATATAAATATTTATATACATGGTAATGATCTATAAATATATGTATAAATAATTTATAAAAATAATATACATATATTCATTATTTATATATATAAGTATATATATGTAAATATATTAATTTTATATATTATTCATAAATGCATTTATATATTTTATAAATTATGTAAACATATATTTATATATAATTAACATACATATACATATATAAATATTTATATTATCTAATATAAATATTGACTATGTATATACGTTATTTATATATGAATATATTGTATATATAAATAATACATATATACATTATTTATATACATATATACATATAATATATGTATATATAAATAATATATTTATATCTAATGTACGAAAAGTACAAACAAGGATATATATATATATATATATATATATATGTATAAATGAATGTGTGTATAAGGATGTTTTAGTCAAGCTTCTAAATTTGGTCGGGACTAAAACTCAATACCACCCTCATGATATTTCAAATGATAGGCTTTGATAGGATTTGAGGTCCAGTCGGGAATACAACTGTTTATAGTTAGGGGTGATATCGTTTGTAGGACCCACTGTATTTATAGTTAGGGGTGATATCGTTTCGATACCAAACTTTTTGACTACATACCAATAACATACCAAACTAGTTTGGTTTGAGAATTTTTATACCATTATCGAACCAAAAAATTCGATATACCGAACTTTTGGTATACCAAACTATCCGGTTGTTTCGGTTCGGTTTCGTTTTTATACCAAACTTTAGAGTTTACAAGTGATTATAGAAAAACAATGCGTATTGAAAACAAAAACATAGTATAAAGTTTTAAAATTAGTATATTAAAAATATATATTTATTTATATTATTTTTACAAATCTTGTTTCTTTACTTAAAATAGTAAACACTACTAGACATTTCTATAGTAATTGATATAAATAAAAGAAAATGTTATAAGTATTCACTAGAAAAATTAATATAATTATATTATAGCAATGCTAATAATTATATAAGTCTTTTAGTTTGTTTGTCCATATAGTATATTTTAATATTTCGGTTTGAATCGATGCCATACCGAACTCACCAAACGAATACCGAAACCGAACCGACTTTCAAAAATTGGTTCGGTTGTGCCGTACCGTAATGTCGGTATACCAAACTTTTGTTACTGACTTGATTGGTTCGGTTCGAAAAGCGGTCGATTGGTAAAAGTCAATACAAAAAGGCCACACTTATTTATAGTATAATCCCACTCTTTTATTTTACAACCAAACGAGGCCAAACGGTATTGTGTATTAAATCCACCCCTGATGTACGATAGAACCATATCTTCAGATTTAAATTTTGTCACTCAAAATCAAAAGACAAAAACAGGACAATAAGTTGTTTTGCCAAACACCACCATTAGAGTCTCCTATATTAATCTTATAGGATGCATACTTTAACATGCGATGGAATAATATTTTTATAGTAAACAAAGACATACTAGCTAATCTGGATATGTAATAAGGGTTGATTACCTTTATATGCAAAATATTTCCTAATATTTTCTTCCAAAACTAGCATAACTCTATCATGATCGATTTACATTTCCCTTCGAAAATTCTTCAAAGAATCTTGTGCCAGTACTTTTCCCATTGATGATCGAAACTAAGAAATAAAAAGGTCACATATCTCTCATATGTTTTTTGAAAATTATGTATGGATGAATTATTTAAGTAAATATGGCCTTTTTTATATAGTGTTTGAGGCTGAGAATGTAAACTAATTCGGTTTTCTTCATTAATATTATAATAAATATCTACATTTAATGTCATTGACCGAGTAATAATATATTTATGTTTTATATGGAATTATACGGTTTTCATAATTGATATGCAGTTCGAACTGCATATCAATTATGAAAACTGTGTAAATCAACTTGGTATCTCATTATTCTCATATTAAATATGGCTTCGTTTGGTAACAGTTTTTAGTGAATTTTTAGATTTTAGATTTTAAAAATATGTGGGTGTTTAAGTCAGATTATCCAGTTTCTGAAAATACGATTTTTATGCTGAAAACCTAAAAAATCCAGATTTTTAAAATATAATTTTTCAATGGATTTTTAAAACAGATTTTTAAAATATGATTTTGGACCAAAAAATCTGTTACCAAACATAGCCATAGTCTTGATCTCGAATAACTGTAATCACTATAAGACATGTCAGCATACCATCAGAATGTCTGTTATTAAACTGAATGATGCGAAATTTAGCCGCACAATTACAACATGACAACAAGAGATCTTGTTACTACACCGTTGTTAAATTTATCGACACTCATTTTACTATCATGATAGCAACAGAGTGTTGCTTACTGTGGAGAAATTTTCTTTTAGTGATTAATTTGGGGTCACTAACAAATTGTCTAAACCTATCATATAACAATAAGAAAAAACCATTAAAACTCAAAAGAATAGCAAATAAATAAAATAAAGACTTAATATGACGTAAAAAAAATGATATTTAACACTTATTAATTTATGGGAGAATTAAAGATAGTGAGCTACCCAAAGACAGGCTCTTCTGGCTTCCACATGTCTATATTTGGTTACGAAAAATGGCTTATAGCATCTAGGAAAATGGAACCCAAACAATCTGTATTTAGATAATCCTCTTTGGACAACTAGATGTCAGGTAGAGCAACCGGTTGATTACAAAATTGAAAGAACGTTTCTTGATCCTCAAAAATGTCCCACCAATCGCATTCTATAGGATACAGAGTGGCAACTTTAAATGTTAGCCGAATACTACAAACCTCCACCTTAGCAAAAAAATTTGAAAATCAAAGACACGCCCAGATTGGCAGATGGTAACTCGTAAGATAACTATTCTTCAATAAAAGACCAACTTCAACTTTCAGAGGTAACAATCAAGTTACTTATATATAAAACTGACTTCTTAAACGACATATAAGTCAATGAACCTCTAATAGTGACTCGAAATCCATAATATCCTCACCACTCATTCGTAATATCGAGAAAAAATGCGAGTAGCCAATGAAATCAGCTGAACCTTGTTGGAGGATGATCTAAGAGCCATTATAAAAGTTAAACAAGATCCTTAGTTCGATTCTCAGAAATATCCATTCCCAAATAAATTTGTATACTTGTAATGTCACGCCCCGGATTTAAAAAGAAAACATTTCAGGGCGTGAGCTAAAGTGAAAAGCGATTTAAGTAAAGAATGACAAGGTTAAAACAAAAATGGTACTCACTCCGTTCCCATTTAATTGTTCACTACGAAATTACGTGTAATTTTTACCGTCTTATAACTTGTATCAAAATTGTCGAAATGAATTTTTTAAAAATCTAATCATAAAATTTAATATTTGAACTATATAATCAACTTTTGAAAATTTTCATTCCGACAATTTTTATACAAGTTCTTGACCGGTTAAAATTGTATATAGTTTCGTAGTGGATAATTAAATAGGAACGGAGGGAGTACTAAACATCTCATAAATAAATAAAAAACATGATGGGGAAGTAAAAACATAATCTTACCGGTAGCTACAACCGAAAAACAAAATTAAACTAAGTTTGAAAAAACATTAGTTAAACATAAGTAAAATAAAAGCCCAAGCCCATGTATGCACCACGCCACAGTGGTCCTAGCCCGTGATGCAGTGGTCCTAGTCCGTGATGCCCTCCTTAATTAGTACCTGCAATTTATGTCACGCCTCAAAATCCATAGAACACGGATATCGAGGCATGACCTTTTTAAAAGAAAGAAAAGAGAACCTGTTGGTACGAAAATTTGAATTTTTAAAAGAAAACACAAGCGAGCTAAAGGAACGATTAAACAATAAATAAAAGTATTCCAAACGCGGCTACACGACCAAAAGGTTTTGACAAAATTATAAAAGAAAAGAAACGAATGTAAATCGCCCGTAGGCTACAACCTCAAAATGAACTAACTAAAAAGAAAGTGACTAAAGAAGCCCCGAACCCATGCAATACCGCGCTAATGCACCTAGCCAACGCCTCAAGCTAATTTGTACCTGAAAGACAAAAATTGTAACGGTGAGTCCCACGCACATAACTAGACGGGACGGCACCACAGACACCGTCACTCCATCCCATAAATGCAAGAACTCACAAATTCTACAACTACGATAAACGACGTATAAAAAAAAATATACTGACATTCTACAACTACGATAATCTACGAATAAAAAGAATATATCGACATTCTACAACTACGATAAATTAAATAAATTAACTAACATCAACACACATCTAAAGCATGCATGGACCTCTCACGCCACCTACCCCGGTCCGTAAGGTAGGTCATTTCCTATCCCTTCGGCCGTCATATGTCCCCGGAATTAGGGAGAGACATAGACCATTGCAAGATAAAAGTAGATTTATAGTGCGCACTTGGACCTCTCACGCCACTCGCCCCAGTCCGTAAGACGAGTCATTCCCTATCCCTTCGACCGTCATATGTCCCCGGAATTAGGGAGAGACATAGACCATTGCTAACATAAAAGTAAATAGTGCACACTGGGACCTCTCACGCCACCTACCCCCGTCCGTAAGGTAGGTCATTTCCTATCCCCTCGGCCGTCTTCTGTCCCCGGAATTAGGGAGAGACAGAGACCATTGCCACTACAGCTAAAACACAAGGCCTCGGCCAATAATATAAAATCATCCAATTAACACAATCTCATACGTATAAATATTAAGGCCTTGGCCAATAATATTATACTAATCAAATAACACCATCTCATACGTCACGTAACGTAATACAACATAACACATAACCACATGTACTAAATTCGCAACTAGCCAAACAACTTCAATAACGTAAAATCCCATTCGGTCATTTTAACAAACACCTTATAACCATAAACTACAATTCACCATTTTCAACATAAATCCATCCAATACCATCAATAATTATACAATCGCATAAAACATGCAAACCCATCCATAATCTCATTAATCCGAAATTAATATATCTAACTCATCAATTTCCCCCATTCAAATAAGCGAATAAAACATTCAACAAATAAACCCAATTAACAAATAAGTGAATCAAACATATAACAACTAAACCCAATTAGCAATTTATAAACCTAATTAAGATAAAAGGCATAAACCCCCAATTTCTCATAAACACAAAACCAAATCCTAACATACACCCTCATCTAGTCGCAATGGATAACTCCCGTACCTTAGCGTGTAGAAGAGATGCTCCCGGTAAAAATCCGCTAACGTGGTTTCTCTTCTTCTTCTTCTCTTTCTTCTCTTTTCTCTCTTTTCTCTCTTCTTACTCTTTCTCTCTCTTGCTTACTAGTTTACTGAATCTTATCTGTAGAAAGTGGCTGAAAAGAGTTTATAAAAGCTGTTTTGATAAAGTTTGAGGTAACAAACTATTTGGTCCCCAAAGTTCTAAAAGTTAACTCTTAATCCAAAAATATAGTTTTACTACTCAAAAATAACAAATCTTTAGAAACAAAACTATTGGGTCCTTTTTATAAGTAAAATTAGTAACAGGTTTTAAAAAATAAAGCTTTTCGGAAGAGTTTCGGTTTTTGGCTAAAAATTAGTCGAGTGACCGGTTTTTGGTAAAATTTTGAATAAAACGCTTTTGGATAAATTAAATCATAATAAAAACCATTTATAAAAATACGGGATGTTACAACTAACCCTACTTAAAAGAATTTCGTCCCGAAATTTTCTATCTAAACAACTATACCCAGAAGTGATAAACTTTTATAAATAAGGCCATAAAATTTAAACGTGTAATACGTGTCATCATCTAAGAAATAAAATACTCAGGGTACACAACTCATACCACTCTTCCATCCATAACTCAAGTAAACGAAAGGTACGTAAGTATCACGATAATGTAAAACAATGACTAATGAAATAAAAGGCAATAATGTAACGAAGGTAACATGTTTCTAGCTCAACAACCAAGATGACATGCTTCTACCTCAACAACTCCACAACGTCTACAAAACTCAAAATACATGAACTACACGTAAGAATCTCAAACAAGGTAAACACCTATATGCAATATCCACCATAATAAGAGACAACAACTCGAAGAATTTTAAACGTACCCAAGACTCAACGTACGGGTATTTCTAGTAAACTAAACTCTAATAAACTAAGCACCAAACTCTATGCGTTACAATTTATATGTAACGCTGAATTTTACGTAAAATTATAGGTAAATCAGTGCACTCACGTATGTACCGTCAACCCATCCTATCTACATTTAACTTTAACAACATAATAGTGTAAGACACCAACAATTATAATAGTAACACTTCTGTTTGTATTAGGTTTCACTTTATTTCATTATCATAATCATCCTTCCTGTTACCCTCGGTTAGTGAAGAGACAAAAACCATAACACCCGTATAAGAAAGAGATAAAGACCAAACAACTCTCAAGCCCATTATGATGCCAATGCCCCCGGCTAGGAAAGAGTTAAAGACCGACATCGTAGATTAAGTATTTTCCATCAACACACGCAATTTTTTTCATTTTCATCTTTACGTTGTTATTAACACCATCGTCGTAATTCCATGACAATTCAACATCAAGACTCACATCATCAACCTCGTTTGTAACATCATTACCTCACATAAATTGCGTATGACCATCATCGCGAACACATCAACATATATTGTTATTCATATGCCAATTTCCACACAACTTCCATTATGTATTTCATTAAACACATCATGTGCATCCAACATAATATATTAATTCATTCTTCATTGTAGTTATATAAACGTGTTTCACAAACTCCAACTCCGATGATAATTAGGAATTTCTTGTTTTACTTATACTAATGGAGTGAGAGAGCTATGAAAAACCGAGAGGTTTAGCTTATAAGAATAATTAACCCATACCAAAAAAATAAATTTAGTATAGTTATAGAAGAATGAGTTGCAGGTCGATACCCTTCAAACATTCCTAGTTAAGAAAATGTATCACTTGCGACAAAATAATTGTGATTAGTACCCCCTACCCATCCTTAAATTTTTGGTCAACGATGGAGAACGATCCATGTGCTAGGTCAAACTTGTTGGGCGTAAGGTGTTGGACGCCAAATGTGTTTTTGCCAAACACCCATAAATTTTTAAAATATAAAATGGAAAAATCAACTAAAAAAATCTGTTACCAAACGGACCCTTAATTTCATCTTCAATTTGGTAAATACTCTTATTTTATGATTTAGGATGAAAAAGGAGTCGTCTAAGCAAAGCAAAGTTAATTCCGCAAATTAGATGGTTTTTGATACTGGTATGTAAACTGCCCATAATTCTCTCGTTATAAATCCAAATACAGCGATTCAAAATCTCGTAAAAAAAAGACAAAGATGTAAAAAAATTATGTTTTGAGATTGGATAGAAATTGAATTTTTACCGGTTGGATTTGGGTTCAAAGTGGCTGCAGTTGATGTTTCGGAGCTAAAAAAATAACATAATGAAGCAAAGATCCCAAAGACTGATGTGATATATAATAGAGACCACCAAGTTTTGTAAAAACCCGGATTTTCGTAGGAAAATACCGTGTTAAAGAGAAGTGAGCTATCATACATCGTCTAAATATGTAGTACCTATATGATATATAAGGTAGGAGTATTCTCTTTCTTATCACCAAGGCCTTTTAAAACCGTGCGGCCCAAGAAGTGAGCACGAAATTTGGGCAAAGCGGACAGTATTGGTGGTAAAAAGCAGATGGTGGCGGTTTGGTCGGAGGACCGGGCCGTTACAAGTTGGATGGCAACTTGAACAAGTTGAAGCCATTAGAAGAATGCCACATCAGCATATGAGTAGCCCCAAGGAAATATTTCGGCTATATATACCATCTGGTATTGGCCTTCTAAGCAAACACAAACACTACATCCTTGATTTCTTTTAAAGTTTTGTTAAAGTAATAGCTATGTGTGGCTAAGGTTTTATAGTTGGTATAAGTAAGCTGAACCCTCATATGTCGAACCACTGTGAGATCAAACTTGTTACAACCAATCAATTTTTACGTTGAGTATCGGTTGTTATTCTGTGCTTATTTTAATTATCAATTCGTTTAATTACTAGTATCTCTGCTAGTTTGTTATTCGTTGCGAAATAAAGTTAAGTTAGATATGCAATCCGTAATTGTTCGATCGCTCTAACTTGCGAAACAAATAAGGTTTGGTAATTTCTACTTTTGAATTTATTAGATTTTATGAATAACACTCGACTAAATTAAATGCAACCGCATGTGCTTGTGTTATTTACCTTTATCCATCTCTCTTATTTTTAAAATTAATATTAAATTAAACATTTAACGCTTGTTTACAGGTTATTTGATAGTAAAGTTCAATTAGATCGCTTGTTTTTTAATTTACTTTAACTAATGAGGGATAAGAAAATAAGTCCAACAGTGATTATTCGAAATAATAGTTGATATATATATGCATCTATGATCAGTGGTAAAACTTCGAAGGTGTACGTTGACTTAGACCAATGTTTGTCTCTTATACTTCAATAATTTTATACAATAATTTTTATAAACAATTAGTTTTTAATCATCTAAAAATCCCCCCCCCCCCTCCATCCCCCAAATATAGTTCAAGTTATATAAAACTATGGTAGATACTCTCTGTGTATACGGTCCTTACTTCCACAACTATACATTAGTTTTTGGAATAAAAGTGTTACTTTTGGGTGCTTGCAACATCACATCGAGTTTTTGCGCCGCTGCCGGGGAGTATTTCTAGTATATATTTGTGTTTTTTTGGATATTTATTTTGTAGTAAGTAATTACTATAATTATATATAGAGTTTTTAAACGAAAAAAAACTTGTTTATTGTTTTCGGTTTATGGTTATGACCCGCTCTTCGAGTAAAAGTGATCTAAACAGTGATCCAGAAATATAGAGAAGGCTACACAATTTGAGAAAGCGAACTTTGAAGAAGTCCAAACAAAGAAACGAATAAAAGGAAGCCATGGCGGAAAATCAAACATTGAAAGAGCTTGCATCTCCCAATTTAAACTAGCAACCTTTATGCATAACTTTTCCTAACTACTACTTTTGAATTAAAATAAGGATTAATACATTTATTGACAACTTTTCATGTCCTTGCAGGTGAAGATCCTCACAAGAATCTAAAAGGGCTCCATGTGGCTTGTATTAGTATGAAACCAAGGGAGGTAACTGAAGAACAAATCAAATTAAGAATCTTTACGTTTTCCCTTAAGTGATTCAGCGAAAGATTGGATCTATTATTTACCATCTCGAAGTTTACGAAATGGAACGAGATGAGGTTATTCTTGGAAAAATATTTTCCAGTATCAAGGGCAGCCACCATTCCCAAAGAAATATGTGGTGTTAGGCAATACAATGCAGAGTCCTTACACGAATATTTGGAACGTTTCAAGAAATTGTGTGCTAATTGTCCACATCATCAAATCAATGAACAACTACTCATACAATATTTCTATGAAGGCTATAATACAACTATAGGAGCGTGATTGATGCCGCAAGTGGAGGAGCTTTGGTGGATAAAACTCCATAAGCCGCAAGGAACTTGATTGCAAACATGGCAGCTAATGTTTTGAGAAGTGGCAAAGAAGTTGAGAATTCAGTTGACGTAAACCCTTCGTCGTCAAATCAAGAAAATCAGAACAACATGATGGAAGATGAAAAATTTCTCAAGCTACCCCTTCTTCGTGAGTATAAACAGGTACCTCATTTCCCTAAAGGTTTAGAAGAATATAGAAGGCATGAAAGAGTTAAGGATTTATATGAGCATTTTCGTAAATGAGAGTTAAATATTCTACTTCTAGATGCTAGTAAACAAGTTCCTCGTTAAGCTAAATTCTTGAAAGAACTCTGTACTAATAAAAAGAAAAGTAAACTTAAAGGTTTTGAGAAAGTAAGAGTAGGAGAGAATGTTTCTGCAATAATTCAAAGAAAACTACTGCAATAATTCAAAGAAAACTAACTATAAATTGTAAGGATCCAGGCATGTTTACTATTCCTTGTACAATATGCAACACTAGATTTAAGAAAGCTATGCTAGATCTAGGAGCTTCTAATAATGTCATGTTGTACTCTATATATGAATCTCTAAAACTTGGACATTTGAGTGAAACTCGTATCGTGATTCAGTCAGATGTTAGATCCAATGTGTATCCAAAGGGTTTAATTGAGGATGTTGTAGTTGTCGTTAATAGTTTGGTTTTTCCTGCTGATTTTTTTGTGCTTGATATGGAAAATGGAGATCAAGATACTCCTATTTGATAGGTAGACCATTTTTATAAACGTCCAAAACTAAGATAGATGTTCATAGTCGCATATTAACCATGGAATTTGATGGTCAAGTTATTAATTTTAATATTTATGATGTCATGAATTATCTTGAAGATAATAGTATTGTTTGTTCTATTGATTTGATTGACTCTTTAGCACATGATGTGTTCAAGTTTGAGGGAAAATGTGAACTGAAAGATGCTATTAGTAAGCATGTTGAGATAGATTATGAGAATGTGGTTTTGAGTACTAACTTGCAGGAAACAGTTGCAGTTTTGAATGATTTTACGAATTTAAAAGGATTGGATGAAAATGGTGAACATAAGAAATTGCAGCTACAAGAGTTGGAGGAAGTTCGCAATGATGCCTACGGGAGTGCGATAATTTATAAAGAAAAGACTAAGGTTTTTCTTGACAAAATGATTTTTCAAAAACAGTTTAAAATTGGTCAAAAAGTTCTTATATATCAATCACATCTTTGACTATTTCCAGGAAAGTTACGTTTTCGTTGTATCGGACCATATATTGTCACTAATGTTTTTCCTCAAGGTGGAGTTGAGATTCAAAGTTTAGAAAGTTCGAAAGTATTCAAGGTTAATGGTCATAGGCTTAAGATATTATATGAAGGCTTTCAAATACCGAATAATGACCGGTTGGAGCTTGAAGATCCGACTTATGCTGACTAAAAAAACATGGAAAACCAAGTCGAGCCAACGACAGTAAAGAAAGGCGCTACCTGGGAGGCAACACAGGGGAGTTTGTTCTTTTAATCTACTTATTATTACTGCCTTTTTTTTGCACTTTACTTTAAATTGGGGACAACGTAAATTTTAAGTGTGGGGGAGGGAACATGGAAATATTAAAAGAAAGGACAACTAAAATTTTAATATTTTTACTTGCCTCAAACTATAGAAAGTGCTTGTTTGTGCTAAAAATCAATGTGAATCTATTTCATTTGTGGTCCTTATAGTTCTAATAAAATGCTAAGCTTATCAAATAACTAATTATAGCCATATAGCATTGCACTAGCCTAGGACAAGAAATCATGACCTTACCTTGGTTCGTTGTTGTTTGTATGGGTCTGGACGAAACCCCTCAATTTCATAAACGTGGGGTGGACTTTGTAATGTGGTGAGAGTTCTATTTTTGATACCCCGCAATTTTTTTAGGGTTATATTTGGGATGTGAGTTTAAGAGAGATATCACTATAAAACAAATGCCAGCTTACTATCAGAGCGTCTGTTGCTAAACTGATGGTAAAGTGATTACCAACAGTTTTAACAAAACCAGCGAGTTTGTGTGCATGAGTAGACGTCTTGATTATGAGAGGAGTTCTGATTTCGTACATGCATTTCAGACCAAGTAAATTAGTCGAGAAGGGACTATTTTCTAGAGGCGTGCGTAATAATTCGCTATGTTATAGGGTTATTAAAATAAAATTAAAAAACTTTAAAGAGCCAATAATGACAACTTCTGATGAAGGTTAACATTTTCCATCATAAATAACGAGCACTATCTAATATGAGGAAACCAGATGTTTGTGGGTAGCATCTTGAAAAACTCTCACGAGACAAAACTCGTTCACTAGGGACACCTACTGGTTTAAAGACTTGTTGTACATGTTAAGTGCAACCGTGATTTCTATGAAAGCGAGTTAATGTATAAATTGTGTAAATTATTTTTGGTTAAAAATTAAAAACTATTACAATGCTATAATATTGTTTCCCCGAGGACGTGGAAGAGATAAGTGTGGGGGCATTTGATACGACTGACTAATGTCATAATTTACTCCGTTTAAACTATATGTTTTATACTTAATTTCATCTTAAATGTGCTAAATATATTCATATTATGATTTAGGATGAAAAAGGAGGCGTCAAAACGAAGTAAAGTTAATTCGACAAATTTGATGGTTTTTGATACTGTTCTGTAAACTACCCATAATTATCTCGTTATAAATCCAAACACTACAGCCTTGTACATACTAAACCATTCCCATTCCCATTCCCATTCCCTCTTTATATTTTTTCATATTATTGATTTCTTTTATAGTTTTGTTAAAGTAATAGCCATGTGTGTTAAGGTTTTATAATCGGTCTAGGTCTAAGTAACCGGATGCCTCAAATGTCGAATCATTGTGAGATCTAACTTGTTATAATCAATCAATTTTTACGTTGAGTTTTAGTTGTTATTCGATACTTATTTTAATTATGAATTCGTTTAATTACTAGTAGGCATGCTAGTTTGTTATTCGTTGTGATATACCGTTAACTTAGATATCGAATCCGTAATTGTTCTATACCTCTAACTTGCGAAACAAATAAACTTTAGTAATCTCTGCTTTTTAAGTTATTAGATCTTATGAATAACACTGGACTAAATTAAATGTAAGCGCATGTGCTTGTGTTATTTAACTTCATTGATCTCTCTAATTGGTAAGACTGCTATTAGATTACAGCTTTAACGCTTGTTTAGAGGTTATTTTATAGTAAGGGTCAATTAGATAGCTTGTTTTCTAATTTACTTTAACTAAGGAGGGATAGGATAATAAGTCCAACGGTGAATATTCGAAGTACTAGTTGATATATATTTGCATCTATTATCAGTGGTAAAATTTCGAAGGTGGACGTTGACTTAGACAAATTTTTGTCTCTTTGACATATTTCAATAATTTATACAATAATTTTTATAAACAATTAGTTTTCAATCATCTAACCCATCCACTCACCCCCACCCCCGTTCAAGTTACATAAAATTAGGCTAGATATGATCCTTACTTCTACTACTACACATTAGTTTTTGAAATAAAAGTGTTACTTTTGGATGCTTGCAACAGCATACCATATCTATAAAAGTAACCTTATACACATTTTTAGATTGTTAAAATCGTCATTTAATTTACCAAAAATATACACATTTCCGGTCCAATCATAATTTCAAGAAATTTATCAAATTTGCAGTTTAAGTCCCTAGATATATTAGGAGCAACTAAGGTTTTTTAAAAACACAGAGCCATCGCTTCAACTACCCTTCTGCCACTGCTTATGCTTGTAGAGAGAGAGGGAAAAAGGGGCAGGGGCTGTCGAGGGGGGAGTAAAGGTTGAAGACAGCCACATCATCAAGGAGCTTCTACGGCGATGGATGTGTCATCAACCACTGTATATATATAGAGAGAGAGAAAAAAAAACCCACCAATGAGTATAGATATATAGAAAGAGAGAGAGTTGACGGTGAGAGAGAGAACTCGGGGTTAGAGAGAGAGAGTGGCACTAAGAGACTCTATTAGCATGTCTTCAAAACTCCGGCGATGACGGCAGTTGTGTTTTCATCGGAGACGGTGGTAGGTGTGGTGTAGTCTAATTCTAGAGAGAGAAAGAGTAATTTTTTAATAGGTCAAAACAGATTTGGAGGCTATATGTTTATGTTAATACTATCAAAATCAAATTAATAGCTTTGAAAAGCTACCTTATCCTTATATGAAAGATTGATAGTACTAAAATTTAATTAAGATGTTCAAAGGGTACCAGAATCCAAATTATTCGCTGTAGGACAACTCCGAAATATATTTAAGAATAAGGAATTTTTAAGAAATCTCTCAAGAGTATTACTTATTTGGAGGTTTTTTAACTGTGATTGGTGGAATCATAGCCTAAAAAACAAGATTAGTATATTTTTTAAGGAAAACTTATTATTATGATTTGAAACATTTTGACTTTACATTGTTCTCGTATCCCAACTTATTCAGGGCAAGGCAATATATGTCGAATAATCGATCAGAAGTATGGAAAACATTTTAAATACAAGAAGATCAGAAGTATGTATCACTTCTATCCAAGTTTTGATTATATAGAATGATTTTGCTTCACAACTCGGTAACATATCTTTATAGCTAGTATAATCTTTATTTAGAGCAAGTATTAACTATGTGTAACAAACACGGCACTAAAAATCTAATAGAAAAAAATATTAAAAACAAATAAATAAAATGAGTACGAGATATAATGTGGTTTGGCATCTAGCCACTTTGGGGTTGTGCCATATTCTACGGAAAATATAATTACCTCTTCATATTGATGATAGTAGAAATTTTACAAATGCAATATATTACACTATTTGTATAATATCTCTCACTATTTTCCTTACAAGTTTATAATTGGGAAGTGGTGTATTACATGGCTATTTAAAGGAAAATCTAAGGGGTGTAATTGAATAACTAAGTAACGCATATCAATCCATTTGTCACTTGTGAAAACCATATTAGAACATTATATATGTGATCATGTGATAAATTCATAAGACTATGAACATTATATATAACTATTAACTATGAACAATCCAGTGCATTCAATAGAACATCTAAGTGAATTCGCTAAAATGTTATTTTGGAAGTGACTTTGGACATGTATATGTTAGTAGCCATCCGGTGTCCGAATACTTAGATTAACATATTTGACTAATTATACTTCTCTAATTAAATGAACCTTGAGGTTAACATGTTTATTTCGATCATGCCTAAAATGTGGTCATTGCAATCATAGACATATTGTCATATTATTGTAACAGACTTACAGTTTAGGAATAATTAAGGATCACAACAAAAATGAAATTATTTAAACTTTAATTTAACGCTCAAACATATTGCATGAAATAAGCCATTTTTACCAAACATATTTTAGTTTTGTACCATTATAGTTAAATATAAAAGGGATAAAATTCTAATTTCAGTCATTGGTTCTAAACCTCCCCCCACCCCCTCTCTCTCTCTAAATTCCATAACTTCTTTGCCTCTTGTCTGACGAGTTATTTGCCTCGCATTATTCTTTGGCGAGTCCACATGCATCTCTATCTTCTCCCTCTCTCCCCTCCTCAATCCCTCTATCTCGCCGGCACTTAGGATATGTTTAAAACCCGAAAAATGTCATGGAAAAAAAAAGAAAAGAAAAGAAAAAGTAAAAACAAGAAAAACTAACTTGAAATCATTTTCTGGTCATTTGTTTTAAAGGTTGGGAAATCAATAGAAAATAAAATAAAAGAATGGGAGAGAGAGTGAACTAGTCACATTTTTCTTATTTGTTTTCATTTTCCTTGCATATTTGGAAATAAAATGTTGTTTCTCTCATCTTACACACAAAATTTTCTCACTCTTTCTTTTGTTTTCTTTTCCACTAGTTTTCTTATGAAGTCAAACAAAAAAAAATATTTTCTTGGCAAATTATTGGCCTTTTCCCATAAGTTTTTCGGGTTCCAAAGCTACCCTTAGAGTTTCTCTCTCCGATGAAGATATCCGAGCGAACGCGACGGACGTAGGCAATGACGCTCGATCTCGATGTCTCACTCTTTATCAATGTATGTGTCTCTCCGTATCTTTGTTTCTCTTTGTAACGGCTCAGAATTTTGGAGTTTATTATTGGTTTTATTAATTAAATAGTGATATCAATTTAGTGTGTGCATATATTTGTATGTGAAATATATGTAATATTAAATAGTAAGTGTACAATAGTTTTGGGTGTTTAAGTAGCTAATGACAAACATGTGGACTAAATTAGTAATTTACTTAAAAACTAAACCTACACTAATCACATATACATACCTCACATATATAGATACATATTATATTACATACATACATACACATCCGCCACATACACACACAAACATATATATATATATATATATATTCAGAGAGAGATAGTCATCGGTGAGAGAGAGAGTTGATCGGCTGACCAGTCCGGTGACCAGTCCAACGGTCTGGTCTGTTTGGAAATCACAGTGACCGTGGTGGGTTTTTGGTTTTTATCAAGCAACAACGTTTTGGGTGTTTTGGGGTTCGTTCGGAGTCCGATTTTTGCAATCAAATATATTTTCTTAACCTACTCGTCGAGATCCATAAACCTGTGTAAGCATGCTCCTTCGATTTTCACTTTTATAAAATCACATTTTTGGGTTTTATCCTAATCCGAATTTACATTAATTATATTGATCCATGGCTCGTTTTAATTGCATTTAGGGATAGTTTTAAGGGTAGTAAAGCTGCTGTCCAGATCTGGTCTTTCCGTTTGTCGGGTTTCCCGCTCCGTTTGTCGGTTTACAAACAAGATCTCGTTTGGTTCGGTAAGGCAGAAGAAACCAATCTAAACTTTAATTGGCCTAATTGTTTTGTTTGTTTGACTGGTGTGATTATTCCTCTAATATTTTAATTGCTCGACTAAGTTTGTACCACTATAACGTTATGTATCGAATGTTTGATAAGTGACAAATTGGTTTGGCGATTGTGTTATTGAATAAAATTGATTTCATCTGTAAAAATGGATTAATATTGTGCTAGTGTATTGAATGTATCTCATTGCGATTGCCACAATTTGTTTTATTGTTTACGTGTTGGTGTGTAACTATATTCGTTGTTGAATTGAATTGAAAATGAAAGGTGTTAACTTGGATGTGTTGACTCGAAAATGTTATGGGGGTGATTAATGGATTTAAATTTATCTAATTTTTTTTTTAATAAAGTAAGAATGTGTGTGTGTCGTAGATGAGGGTTCTACGATGAGTTGTGTGTGTATTGTAGATGAGGTTCCTACGATGAGATGTAGATGGGGTTCCTACATCAAGCTATAGATGAAGTTCCTATAGCTGTAACTTGCGCAAGAGCAATATTGGTTACCTTGAGGTTAGCTCCCTCTGAAATCGGTCCCAATTAGGCATATTTTTTAAATTAGTTTTAAATTACAATAAAATTCTATAAAACCGAAAACAATCAATAAAAAAAATAAAAAAAATAATAATAAAAAATTAAAAAAAATCACAAAAAATCACAAAATTCACAAAAAATTAAAAAAAAAATTAAAAAAAACTATAAAAATATTAAAAAAATCATAAAAAAAAAACAAAAAAATCTATTTTTAAAAAAAATTAGAGAATGAAAAATAGCACAAAATTTTTTAAAAAATTACAAACTTTTTAAAATTTTTTAAAAAATATATAATTTTTTTTTGTCAATATACTACTTTTTACACCGAAAAGACTGTTTTTTCATCAAAAAATATTTTTTCCATCAAAAAATGATATTTTTTTTACCATAAACTGGGTTTTCCATGAAAATATGTATTTTTTTTAATCTAAATGAGCTGAAAGTTTATCTACTTCAGTCGAAAGTACGTGCATTTCAGTCAAAAGTACATATAATTCAGTCAAAAGTATATATGGTTCAATAAAAGTGCATATAGTCCAATCGAAAGTGTATATAGTACAGTCGAAATTGTATATAGTTAGTCGAAAGTGTATAAAGTTGAGTCGAAAGTGCATTCAATTCAGCTGAAAGTACATCTAGTTCCGTTGAAAGTGCATACAATTCAGTCGAAAGGAAATATAGTTCAATAAAAGTTAGTATACATATAGTTCAACTAAAAATGCATCTGATTCAGCTGAAAATGCATCTAATTTAGTCGAAAGTACATAAAATTAAATCAAAAGTGCATATAGTTCAATAAAAGTGCATATAGTTCTGTTAAAAGTGCATCTGATTCAGCTAAAGTACATCTGGTTCAGCTGAAAATGCATATGGTTAAGACAAAAGTGCATATAGTTCAATAAAAGTGCATATAGTTCGGTCAAAAGTGCATCTGATTAGCTAAAAGTACATCTGGTTCAGCTGAAAGTGTATCTGGTTCTGCTGAAAGTGCATATGGTTAGGCCAAAAGTGCATCTAGTTCAATAAAAATGCATATAGTTATGTCAAAAGTGCATCTGATTTAGCTGAAAGTGCATCCGGTTCAGCTGAAAGTGCATCTGGTTTCAACCTCCCAAAAAATTGGGTTTGTTTAAACCCAAACGAGTTGCAATTCGGACAAAATATCATAAACTTTTGTATTTTACATAACCTACACATAAACATGCAAAATTGAACCAAATTTAAAAAATAAAATCTATCGGACATTTCATCGAACACTTTAAGGGTGTTGGTGCAAAAATAATTAATTTTCAAATTGTATCTCGGTATCAGTCATAAACACCCTCCGTTCCAGCCATAAATGCATATAGTTCAGCCCCGAATCGAGGTATATTTAAGCCCCAAACGGAGCTTAACTTCGTCCCCAAAGTGGGCTCCATTTCAGCCACAAACGGGCTCCGTTTCAGCCACAAACGGGCAGCCCTAAATAGTTACATCTCAATTAGAAAAAAGCCCTAATTTATCCAACAAACCAAACACAATATATATGTATACACGTAAATATGTAAATTAAACAAACATTACGATAAACGTCGCTATGATTCTCGACTACCATCACCTCTAATCCCCTCACGAAATACCCCGACGATGAGCCTCTTCTACTAGTTTTCGGAGTTCCGATCGTTTTTAGATCTGACGAATCTATGCCGCCACCAACACAAGCGCAGAGCGAGTAGAACAGTGGAGCAAAGTCATTAGAGGAGCAGCAACTTCGTCGGAGGATGGATCATCAATTTGTCGAAGGAAGAGTAAAGTCGTTTTCGCCATTGATGGAACGAGAGAGAGACGCTAATGGTTTAATATGATAATTAAAAAATTAGAAAATTTAGTTTTTATATAGTATAAAAAGTGGTACCTATGTGGAATGCAATTTATGAGAGGTATCTAGGAGGAATTAAAGTTTAAATATGGTACATATTGGGCATTTTTTGTTATTATATATAATTATTTTTTTATCAACTAATTGAATAAAAACGAAAAAGAATAATTTATAACTCAAAATACAAATTTAGAAAAGTACAAGAATTTTAATTAATGAATTTACTCCATAAAATTCGTGGAATATACACCACTATCTTTTTTACGGGTATTACTAGAAGTTGAACCCCAATCTTCTGTTGCACGAGCATATGATAATAACTTATTTAATGTTTTTCCGGTTGAAACTTGTAAGTTTTTTTATATGATTTTTGCTTATTTAAGTCTCATAACATTTGATTCATGTTTTCCTAATTTCTGAGATGAGAAGCGCATCAAATTTTGAACCATATAAACCAATTTTCAGTCAGCTCAACAAAAAGCAACAAAACTCAAACACCCAGATACATGTAGACATAAAAAGAACCATAGTTGGGGATCCAAACTCGAAATTCAAGCAAATAAGTCCTATCACATTCTTTAAATAAAAATTTAATAAAAGCAATCAAAATCCCAAGTTCAGATAAGTATACTTATAATTGAAATACTTTTGATATAAGTATGCTTTTTATTACACTACCAAGCACAAATGTATGCTTTTATACTTTTAATTATATTTAAGTATAAGTAAACATGTACCAAACAAGCACAAGAGCCTTGCAGTCAAAAACCATCTATGTTGACTTGATTATTATGTGAAAACAAAATATAGCAAAAAATAAATGTTAAATCCTATATGCATAAACATCAAAACAAACAACATTATTAAAATTGATGCAAGATATAAAAGAGAATAAAATGCAAAACAAAGTTGACGATATCTCTATTAAAGGAGGAACTAATACTTGGTGCAGAATGCTTCAAGTTAGAGAATTGACTGATAGTAATTCTATTATATCTGGTAATGGGGTACCTATATGGAAACCTACTAATCTTGGGAATTTTACTATAAATTCAGCTTGGGAAATTTCTAGAGAAGTAGGTACAGTAAATTGGAGAAGTGCTTTTATTTGGAACAGAATGGTACCTTTAAAAGTCTCTTGCTTCATGTGGAAGTTATTTAATCAAGCAGTCTACTTGGATTGCAATCTGCATAAATTTAACATTAGTATGACTTCTATGTGTGGTTGCTGTAAAACTTCAGAAGAAACATTCAATCATCTCCTTAGTACTGGTATAGTAGCTAATGAAGTATGGGAATTCTTTGAGAGAAAATGGGGGATATTTATTCAGAATAATTCTTTATATGGCAGAATTAACAGTTGGTGGTCTCAAATCACTAAGAAAAAGCATTTCTCTGGAAAAAAAAATTGTCAGGTTCTTCCTTCTATCATTATTTGGCTAATTTGGAAATCCAAATGCTCATGTAAATTTGAGAATATCAAAATGAAGTCCAGTAATATTATTCGAAAAACTGAAGAGTTGATTATTCTATCTGGTTATAAGGAGAAGGGCTTCTCTTATTCTAATTTCAGTGCTAAGAAGAATATTGATAAGGCCACTATTATTAAGTGGCTTCATCTTCCAATTGGGTTTCTGAAACTTAATATAGATGGTTGTTTTAAGCAATCAGATGCCAGAAATGGTATTGGAGGCCTAATTAGAGTTGAAAAGGTCGCTTTTGTTAAAGGGTTTTCTAGATCTATAATCAGTTATTCAGCTCTCTATTCAGAGTTCAAAGCCCTCTATTATGGTCTACTAATTTCACCAAAAAAACAAATTATTATTGAGAGTGATTCACCGGTTTTAATTAAAATTGTAGAAGGTAAACAAAAATGCCCTTGGAAGGTTATAGAACTGTTCAACCTTATTAAAAATATGTTAAAGGATGGTGATTACCTGTTCAAACATGTGGCCAGAGAAGGCAACAAGGCTGCTGATCTTCTTGCAAATTGGGAGGGTAACATCTCCTCTTATTGTTTGGATGATTTTCCTCATGTTTTAAAAGGGATTGTTTTCACTGAAGCTAAAGGTTTTTCTAACCTAAGAAGGCGATGAAAATGGAGTAAAAGGGGAGATTCTCTCTCTTTGTTCAATTATTCAGAGGAAATGAAGAGCTGGAAGAGGACACCTGTGGAATTATTACATCTTTTTACAGTATTAGTCCTTCAAGTCATTTTCGCCAGTCTATTGACTCCTGATTTGGCAGATTATGGAGTTTTATGTTTCATTAATTTCAATTGGATGTAATAGTTTTCTGTTATTTCCAATGAAACATGGACTGCTCAACAAAAAGAAAATAAGTACAAAAAATATTAGAACAACAAACACACTGCCATACCATCCAAACAACATTGAAAGTATTGATGTTAAAATCATTCTTCATGTTGAAATGATTGTAGCTTAATTATAAACGGCTCTTTTTCTACGATGCCATTTTATGTTGATAATGTACCGTACCGTATCATTACCATTTCAAAAATACGGTATCTTGAAAGTGAAGTATACCGAACATGTGGTACAATCATGATAGGAAGAAAATTTATACCATACATATGTGGTACCTACGATAATTGTACGACCAAAATACCAATGCCTCATTTGGGTGAGGGATTACTAACCCGGGACTACGAGTGCTTTGGGATTAAAATGGTATGAGAAATGATAGTAGTATTTCTAATCCTCGAAACTAATCTCATTGTTTGTTTTCTTGAATAAGAGCGCGACCGGACTATTTTTAAAAATTTACAACTTTACCCTTCCCCTCAATAAATTTAAAACATGAATATAGTCTTGTATGTATAACAAGTAAAATAAGAATCATTAAATTTATAGATATATAAATAATAAATATATGTATTAATATATATATATATATATATATATATATGTGTGTGTGTGTGTGTGTGTGTTTTTTTATTGTTTTTTTTAAATAATTGGTGGGGAAAACCCACTTTTATTGATGAAACGTAGGTAGAAAACCCTACAGAAATAAAAACAAGTAGCAATACTGAATGAATCTCAAACAACGAGACCCAATCGAAATAACAGAAAACTATTACATCTAATTGAAATTAATGAAACATAATACTCCAAAATCTGCAAATCAGGAGTCAATAGACTGCCGAAGAGGACTTGAAGGACTAAAACTGTAAAAAGATGTAATAATTTCACAGGTGTCTTCTCCACCTCTTCATTTCCTCTGAGTAATTGAACAAAGAGAGAGAAAATCCCCTTTTACTCCATTTTCATCGCCTTCTTAGGTTAGAAAAACCTTTATCTTCAGTGAAAACAATCCCTTTTAAAATATGAGGAAAATCATCCAAACAATTAGAGAAGATGTTACCCTCCCAATTTGGAAGAAGATCAGCAGCCTTGTTGCCTTCTCTCGCCACGTATTTGAACAGGTAATCACCATCTTTTAACAGGTTTTTAATAAGGTTGAACAGTTCTATAATATTCCAGGGGCACTTTTGTTTACCCTCTATAATTTTAATTAAAACCTGTGAATCACTCTCAATAATAATATGTTTTTTTGGTGAAATAAGTAGACCATAGTAGAGGGCTTTAAACTCTGAACAGAGTGCTGAAGAACTGATTATAGATTTAGAAAACCCTTTAATAAAAGCACCCTTTTCATTTCTAATTAGATCTTCAATACCATTTCTGACATCTGGTTGCTTAAAACAACCATCTATATTAAGCTTCTGAAACCCAGTTGGAGGATGAAGCCACTTAATAATAGTGGTCTTATCAATATTCTTCTTAGCACTGAAATTTGAATAAGAGAAGCCCTTCTCGTTATAACCAGATAGAATAATCAACTCTTCAGTTTTCCTGATAATATTACTGGATTTCATTTTGATATTATCAAATTTACAAGAACACCTGGATTTCCAAATTAGCCAAATAATGATAGAAGGAAGAACTTGGCAAATTTTCCTTTCCGAGAAATGTTTTTTCTTAGTGATATAAGACCACCAACTGTTAATTCTGTCATATAAAGAATTATTTTGAATAAATATCCCCCATTTTCTCTCAAAGAATTCCCATACTTCATTAGCTATTATTCCAGTACTAAAGAGATGATTGAATGTTTCTTCTGAAGTTTTACAGCAACCACACATAGAAGTCATACTAATGTTAAATTTATGCATGTTGCAATCCAAGGAGACTGCTTGATTAAA
The DNA here is from genome assembly GCA_963920805.1 of Primula vulgaris. NCBI lineage: Eukaryota > Viridiplantae > Streptophyta > Magnoliopsida > Ericales > Primulaceae > Primula > Primula vulgaris. The sequence continues at coordinate 26,096,852 of OY987214.1, read as the reverse complement.
CAACTTCCACATGAAACAAGATACTTTTAAAGGTATCATTCTGTTTCAAATAAATGCACTTCTCCAATTAACTTTACCTATTTTTCTAGAAATTTCCCAAGCTGAATTAATAGTAAAATTCCCAAGATTAGTAGGTTTCCATATAGATACCCCATTGCCAGATATAATAGAATTACTATCTGTCAATTCTCTAACTTGAAGCATTCTGCACCAAGTATTAGTTCCTCCTTTTATAGGGATGTCTTCTGCTTGTTTATTTCTACAGTATTTAGCTTTCAAGAATTTGGTCCATAAAGAGTCTTTGGTTTTAAACTTCCACCATAGTTTCATTGCAAATGCTGTAGATATATCCTGAAAACTTTTAACATTTAATCCTCCTTCTTTCACTGGAGTACAAATTTTGCTCCATCTAACCCAATGGTACTTGTTTTTACCATTTTTGTTACCCCAGAAGAAGTTTGACAGCAATTGGTCTATTCTTTTAATCACTAATATAGGAGGATTCATAGCAGGCAAAGTATAAATAGGTATAGATTGCAAAACATGCCTAATTAATATTAATTTTCCACCCAAATTAAGCCAGTTACCCTTCCAAGTAGACAGCTTACTTCTCACTTTTAATATAAGTTCATGAAAAAGAATACACTTTTTATGTCCAAAATATAATTTGCATCCAAGGTAGGAAAAAGGAGGATTCTTACTAGTTATAGAAAGCACTTTGCAAATCTTAGCTTTCTGTGTTGTACTCACACTTTTTGAGAAATATACAAAGCTCTTGTCTAGACTGATTTCCTGACTAGAATCTTGGTTATAACATTGCAGGGTGTTCCTTATCTTCCTAACAGAATGGAGGTCTGCTGAACTAAAAATAAGTAAATCATCAGCAAAAGCAAGGTGAGTAATAATAGGACTTCCAATAGGTGATTTAAATGCTGACCATCTTTTGTTATCAATTAAGTCATTTAGATTTCTGCTTAATACTTCAGAACACAATAAGAATAGACTAGAAGAAAGAGGATCCCCCTGTCTCAGACCATTTTTAGGAGTAAAAAGCTCAGTTGGGCTACCATTTACCATAATAGAAGTCTGGTTTCCAGAAATAATTCTCCATACTAAGTCTATAGTCTTCTCAGAGAAACCCATTTTCCTTAGTGTAGAAGTTAGAAAATGCCAAGAAATACGATCATAAGCTTTTTTCATATCTAGCTTTAGAGCTATGTTTTTACCACTTGTCTTTTTGTTGAGAGTTGATATAAATTCCTGAGCAAGAAGAATATTGTCCACAATGTCTCTTGATTTAACAAATCCAGTTTGATTCTCAGAAATTATACTGGGAAGAATAGTTGCAAATCTAGAAGACATAATTTTTGAGATTATCTTGGTACAGAAAGTACATAAACTGATGGGTCTGAATTCAGTAAACTTCTTTGGCTTAATCTTCTTTGGTATTAGAGCAATAACAGTAGTGGATAAGGATTTAGGAAGTAGATTCCCCATGAAAAATAGAGTAATAACTTTGATGATGTCTTCTCCAATAAAATTCCAACAAGATACAAAAAACTGACCTGTAAAACCATCTATTCCAGGAGAACTAGATCTGCTTAAATTAAAAACAGCTTCTTTTATCTCTTCATTAGTAGGGTCTTTATCTAAGAAGTTATTATCATCTGTAGATATAAGTTTGGGGATTTTTTCCAAACTATTATAAACATAAGAATGAGGATAGTCTGCTGCCAATAAGCTTTTGAAATAAACAATTGCCTCTTTTTCAATAATCTCTGGATCTTTAGTGCAAGAACCATCTTATTTTTCCATTTCACCAATGGCACACTTTAATCTTCTTTTCTTCACTATACTGTGATAGAATTTAGTATTAGCATCCCCAAGTAAAGCCCATTTCAGATTAGCTTTTTGAGCCCAAAATTTTTCTTCAATGCTGAGTTTAGCTTTTAAATAAGCTTCCACTTTATTAAGCTCAGTTCTGTTAACATGTGTTGGGTCCATTTCAAACAGCTGCTCTGATCTTAGAAGAAGATCTTCAGCTTTGATTATTTCTTGGAATATATTCCCAAAGGTATTGTAGTTCCACTCTTTCAATCTTTTCCTAGTTGCCTTTAGATTAGCAGCAAGATTATCTAATGCATTAGAATTGGAACAAACCCATACTTCTTTAACTGTATTAGAAAAGTCTTCATGATCTACCCAGAAATTTTGAAATATAAATCTTTTTGGACTATTGAATGGAACTACCTGTAACTTTAATAATAAGGGACTATGGTCTGAAGTAGCTTTGCTTAAATGATCAAGATAAATATTGCAAAATAAATTTGCAAACTCTTGATTGAAAAGAATCTTATCTATTCTTTCAAAAATAGCATTCACCCCACTGCGCTTGTTCCACCAAGTGTATTTAGAGCCACTATAGGTAGATTCTGTAACACCCAGATTGGTAATACAGGATAGGAAATCATTAGCAGAATTAATATTAATAGGTAGACCCCCAATTTTATCTTCCTCATTTGAAACAGTATTAAAATCCACACCAATCAGCCAATGATTAGTAGTGAAAGAATTTTCTAAGAAATCCCAAAGAGCTTTTCTTTCAGCTGCTGTGCATTTAGCATAGATCACTGTAATTTGTAGCTGAAGACCCAAATAGTCAATAGTAACTTCCAAATTAACAGCTTGATTCATTTGATTAATAATAGAAATGTTAATCTCTTGCATATAAAAGATCCACATCTTATTATCTTCATGTACCAGAACTTCATCAAATCCAAATTTCCTTTTATAAAACTCAACTTTATCAAGATTTTTCTTAGGTTCTAAACAAACTAAGAACATAATATGCTGTAGTTTACAAAGCTTAATGATACGCCTAGTGGTAGATTTATTTCCCACTCATCTGATATTCCAAAAGAGTGTATTAATCATTTAAAACTTTTCTTAACCCCTACAATAGAGGATCTCAAGATCATAGCATCTTTAGTAACAATAGTTGAAAGTTTTCCCAATTTTGTTTTGTTTTTAGGTGTTTTCCATTCTCCTTCTTCTGGAATCTTGGGAATTTTCCTAGGGGATAGTCCAAGATCAATTCTCAGATGTTTAGAAATATCAGGAGCATCAATGAGATTACAATCTCTCATTGTCACATTTTCATCATAGTAAGGTGTGATTTTTAAAGGACTTAGAGGTGTTTCACCTGTAATTATAACCATATCAGTGTTAGGATTACCCACTTCTTCCCTTTCATCCTCTATTAACTCATTTCTTTTTTCGTTAGCAGGAATTTCTGCAGTTGGCTTAGCTGCCGTTTCTTCAGAATTTCTTGCCTCCTCTCTATTAAAGTTTTTTGTAACCCACTCTTTAGTGCTTATTTTATTTTGGGATTTGTAATAATTGGCCTTTTTATTATTATCTTTGGTTTTTTCGTAATTTTCTTCCATCTCTTTTGCTGCATTTTTACCTTTCTCTGAGTTTTCTCCTTTGCTTCCTTCTTCTACTATATCTAGTTTAGTGAACTTACAGGCCTTTATAGAGTAACCTATTTTGGTACTTCTTCATATTTGCAATATTGCCAAAAACCTTCATTATTCCCATAGTTTATTCTTACTCTATTTATCAGCTCTTTCCTTAGATTAATTTCTACGCAGATTCGGGCTAGACCAGGTCTAGTCAGTTTCGATGTAGGTTCATCTAGTTTAACTGGTTTTCCGGAAGCTGATGCAATACTGAATATACTGCTTTTATTATATAGAGGTATAGGTAGTTTAGACAGAGAAATCCACACAGGTGAAACTGACGATTCTTTTTCTGGACTAAAATCATAGGACCATTTAAAGGTTCTCATTGGACTATTGTCAATGTACCAAATTTTGCGCATCCAAATTCGTAGAAAATTTTCTTCATAGTAACAACGAATTAAAATGTGTTTTGAATCAATAACTCCAATGTGATAATTGACTTTCAAATCCATAGAACTAAACGTTTTACGAATTACATCTATATGAGGCTTACCGTGTGAGAATTTCCCTACAAGAGTATATTTGAAGGGTTCTGATAGGGTTTTTAGATCATCAATTGAATAATGAATCATTGGTTCTCCTTCATAAGATTCGATTTCTTTAACTGGAACTTTAGGTGTCACAGATTGGGTTTTTAATATAGAAGTGAAGGATTTAGATGCGTGTGGGTCTGGGGAGAGGGTTTGGTTGGGGTCGGGTGGTTGAATATCCGTCATTTTATCGGCTTCTAGGGTTTTTCACCCTAGTAGTCTCTCTCTCTCTCTCTAGGACCGACTATGGAACTATTTACGGTTTGATAATACAGATGAATAAAACATGTGTGTATGTGTGTGTTATCTATATATATTATATATAAAAATATTTACATGTATTAAATATTTATATTAGATAATATATAAAAATATTTACATGTATTAAATATTTATATTATTTACATTAGATAATATAAATATAAATATTTATATATGTGTTAATGATATATAAATATATCTATAATAATTTACATATATTCATTATTTACATATAAATAAATAATATACATATATATATATATATATCATATACACTTTCATATATAAATATTGTGTATATATATATTAATTTTATATATCATTCATACATATATTTATATATTAAATTATTTAAACATATATTTATATATAATTAACATATATATAAATATAAATATTTATATTATTTAAACAGTCCCTTTTAAAAAAATTCACTGAAATGGAAAGAAAATAACAAGACAATAAAAAAACCACCATTAGAGTCTCTTATATTAATCTTATATGATGCATAGTTTAACAGGACATGGATAATATTTTTTAGTAAAAAAAGACATATTAGCTAATCTGGATATGTGACAAGTGTTGATTACCTTTTATATGGAAAATATTTCCGAATATTTTCTTCCAAAAATAGCATAACTCTATCATGATTGATTAACTGTATAAAGCATTACCTATGGAAATTCTTCAAAGAATCTTGTGCAATTATGTTTCCCATTGATGATCGAAACTAAGAAATGAAAAGGTTAGATATCTCTCATATGTTTCTTGAAATTTTTATGTGGATGAATTATTTAAGTAAATATGACCTTGTTTATATAGTGTTTGAGGCTGGCGAATGTAGACTAATTCGGTCTTCTTCGTTAATATGATAATATATATCTACATTTATGATCTTTGACCGAGTAATAATATATTTATGTTTTATATCGATCAATTATGCTTGCGAATATAAACTAATTCGGTCTTCTTCATTAATATTATAATATATATCAACATTTATGATCTTTGGCCGAGTAATAATATATTTACGTTTTATATCGAATCGCATATCAATTATGAAAATTCTGTAAATCAACTTGGTATCTCATTATTCCCCGTATTAAATATAGTCTTGATCTGGAATAATTGTGTAACATCCCGTATTTTTATAAATGGTTTTTTTTATTATGATTTAATTTATCCAAAAGCGTTTTATTCAAAATTTTACCAAAAACCGGTCACTCGACTAATTTTTAGCCAAAAACCGAAACTCTTCCGAAAAGCTTTATTTTTAAAACCTGTTACTAATTTTACTAATAAAAAGGACCCAATAGTTTTGTTTCTAAAGATTTGTTATTTTTTGAGTAGTAAAACTGTATTTTTGGATTCAGAGTTAACTTTTAGAACTTTGGGGACCAAATAGTTCGTTACCTCAAACTTTATCAAAACAGCTTTTATAAACTCTTTTCAGCCACTTTCTACAGATAAGATTCAGTAAACTAGTAAGCAAGAGAGAGAAAGAGAGAAAAAGAAGAAGAAGAAGAAGAGGAAAAGGAAACCACCATTAGCGGGTTTTTACCGGGAGCATCTCTTCTACACGCTAAGGTAACGGGGGTTATCCATAGCGACTAGACGAGAGTGTATGTTAGGATTAGGTTTTACGTTTATTATAAATTGGGGGTTTTTGCCTTTTATATTAATTATGTTCTTATATTGTTAATTGGGGTTAGTTGCTACACTTTTAATTCCATTTATTTGAATGGTAGAGGTTGAGACCTTAGATATATAAATTTTGGATTGATGAGAATATTGATGGGTTTGCGTGTTTGATGCGTTAAATATATGTTATGATGGTTGTTGATAGAATTGAGTAAAATATTGTTGAAAAGAGATGAGTTTTAGATTGTGCATACAAGGTGTTTGTTAAAATGCCCGAATGGGATTTTACGTTATTGGAGTTGTTTGGCTAGTTGCGAATTTAGTACATATGGTTATGTGTTATGTTGATTGACGTTATAGTGACGTTTGAGAATGTTGGTATTATGAGAATGTGTTATTTGCGTGGATTTATATTATTGGCCGAGGCCGTATGAGAATGTGTTATTTGCGTGGATTTATATTATTGGCCGAGGCCGTATGAGAATGTGTTATTTGCGTGGATTTATATTATTGGCCGAGGCCGTATGAGAATGTGTTATTTGCATGGATTTATATTATTGGCCGAGGCCTTGTGTGTTAGCTGTAGTGGCAATGGTCTCTGTCTCTCCCTAATTCCGGGGACAGAAGACGGCCGAGGGGATAGGGAATGACTCGTCTTACGGACCGGGGCGAGTGGCGTGAGAGGTCCCAGTGTGCACTATTTACTTTTATGTTGCAATGGTCTATGTCTCTCCCTAATTCCGGGGACATATGATGGCCGAAGGGATAGAAAATGACTCGTCTTACGGACTGGGGCGAGTGGCGTGAGAGGTCCAAGTGCGCACTATAAATCTACTTTTATGTTGCAATGGTCTATGTCTCTCCCTAATTCCGGGGACATATGACGGCCGAAGGGATAGGGAATGACCTACCTTACGGACCGGGGTAGGTGGCGTGAGAGGTCCATGTATGCTTTAGATGTGTGTTGATGTTAGTTAATTTATTTAATTTATCGTAGTTGTAGAATGTCGTTATATTCTTTTTATTCGTAGATTATCGTAGTTGTTGAATGTCATTATATTTCTCTCTATACGTCGTTTATCGTAGTTGTAGAATTTGTGAGTTCTTGCATTTATGGGATGGAGTGACGGTGTCTGTGGTGCCGTCCCGTCTAGTTATGTGCGTGGGACTCACCGTTACAATTTTTGTATTTCAGGTACAACTTAGGTTGAGGCATATGGTTAAGAGCTTTAGCAAGGCATCACCTGGGTTCGGGATTTTGCTTTCTTTTCATTTATATTATATTTTGAGGTTGTAGCCTACGGGCGATTTACATTTGTTTCTTTTCTTTTATAATTTTGTCAAAATCTTTTGGTCGTGTAGCCGCGTTTGGCATACTTTTATTTATCGTTTAATCGTTCCTTTAGCTCGCTAGTGTTTTCTTTTAAAATATTGAATTTCGTACCAACAGGTTTCTCGTTGCTTTTGTTTTTAAAAAGGTCATGCCTCGATATCCGTGTCTTTTGGATTTTGGGGCGTGACAAATTGAAATCACTACAAGACATGTGAGGATACCATCAAATGTATGTTACTAAGGTGAGTGGTGCTACCACACAATAACAACATGACAACAAGAGATTTTGTTACTACACCGTTGTTAAATTTAACGACGCTCACTTTACTATCATGATAGCGACTGAGTGTTGCTTACTATGAAATTTCCTTCTGGTGATTAATTTGCGGTCTCTAAATCTAGTGTATAACAATTTAAAAAAAAAAACCATTAAACCATTAGAACATTATTTTGTTGTACGTGGATGTTATGGAGAGGATTCTAGATTTAGTGTATTGGGTTTATCAATTAACTGAAATCAATCAGTATGACAGTCTCTGGTAACTTTGGAATGCAGAATCTTGAAAACGGAGGACAACAAACCTGGGAAAAGGTACATAATTAAGTCTAATGGCTTGTTTGGTTGCATTGTTTTAGCAAATAAGCTACATATTTTGAGATTGGAGAAAAAAGATAGTTCATCTGCTTAGCTTGTAGCTTTTTCAAACAAAATATTCAGGAAAGCTAATACATCCAACTTCTAAGTAGAGCTTATAAATTATATACAAACAAGGCATAAGGCTTTGTTGATTGCAGCCTTTAAACAAATAGCTGGCTTTTTATCGATTCATAAGGAAGCTAAGTTCCTGATCATCATCTAGCCCAAAAATCCATAAATCTCAGTAGCATTGAAGCTGATGAACCCAAATGCAGTTTGCTTTAAGAACAAAAGCGGAGCTTAAGAAACTGCAAACCTTAAAAAGACTACAATTTTTCCTCGCAAATGAAAAAGCATGTTTCATTACACTTTCTCTTTATGATAATTGTGATTTTTGGAAACAGGTGTTTCCGTGAAGGAATATTTTATGCAAAAGTTTGAGTCGGGTGAAAATGTAAGGGCTCTATCTCAGGTAATTATGGAGGCAATTATCTTGAGGAAAGCGCCAACTTGACATGAAATGGGTGTTGTAACGACCCGTTCTTTCGACCGAACCGCCACTGTCTCTTGTATGCTTTGGCCAATTTCTTACTCGCTTCTTGGACCTCACAGCTTTAAAAAGCCCTTGATGATATTAAGGAGTATACTCCTACCTTATATAGCATATACGTACTCACATATTTAGACGATTTGACATAGCTATCTAGTCGTACTTAAAACATGTTTTAAAATAAAATCCTTTTAACCTAAAAAAACAATGATATAGCTTATATAAAGGTTGTCAATCTCTACTTATCACTATACCACAAATAATCTAAATCTATGATAAACGCAATAATTAAAATCAAATAAACAACTATGAACAATTAAATAAAACGAGAAGAATGATAGATGTTACCGAGTAGGCGAAAGCATCATAAAAACTCAGTAAAAGAAAGAATGAAGATGCTCATAAGGGTGAGGCATCGTAAGAGAAATAAGTATAAGTAAAATAAGTATACATTGTAATTGAATTAAGAGAGATAGAAGGTTTTGAGGGTTTCTGTCCGGAGGCAGAACCTTACATTTTACAAAAAAAATAACATGTATTTATATTGTTCTGCTCAAAATATTTCAGACCCTAATTCCTAAATTACAGTGATCCAGATTAATGGTGGCTGATCCAGATCAATCTTTGTTGGCAAATCAGAACACGCGACGTCATTAATTTATGACGGTGGAGAGATGATTGATCCAGATCACCATGTAGAGAAGATATTCTTTTTTACGTTTTGATTTGATTTGTTCCTTTGTCCCCAATGCATAATCTTTTGACCAAATTTAACTTTTTCACATGCTTCTTTTTGGTCCTTTATCATCTACAACTTGCACTATGAGTCCCCCCATCTCTTATCTTCGCATAAAAGCTCCTAAAAAGAGCAAATTATACTAAAAATAGATAAATGGTCTTCAAAATGTAGAAAAACAGTAAACTGATATAAAAATACCTATTTATACGTGATAAAGTTGGGTTTTACACTATAATTAAGACCCTAAAATGACAATTTTACGGTCTAATCACTATATTTCCTTTTTACCACGTTATTTTTCTACGAAAATTCGGGTTTTTACACTCTTCCTCATTTTTCTTTTTTTTTGGTATAACGAAAATTAAAAAAATTAACAAAACATTTGTGAAGCGCTATTCCCCGTGTCTTCCAACAATAAATCTATCAAACTCATATGGGCCTCTTCGTATACTCGAATTTCTTCGGCCACGACTCTTCGTATACGGATGGGATTTCCTAGCAGCATGCTCTATAATATCTACAAACTCCGTCGTTATGTGAATCGCGTGTAAAGTATTGTAATCCACATTTTTTAAAAAAATTTTACATCGAAATTTCCAAACATTCCACAATCCTGCAATAAAAACAAAGCACCAAGGAATACCATTGAAAGTATTCTTGCAATGCAGATTTATTTTAAGCCAAGTTATAAATTCAAAATTCATATTATGAGTGAGTCAATTTGCTCTTTTTAAAGCTGTCCAAAATCGAATAAAAAAAGGGCATTCCCAAAATAAATGATTTATATCTTCGGAAGTCATGTTACATTGAGAGCAAAGGTCATTCTCGAAAAGCCCTATCTTGGCTTTCACTTTGTTAGTGAGTAATTTTTCCTGACAAACGAGCCAAAGAAACAAAGTTAACTTTGAAGGAACAGAATGTGACAATGTCGGAGAAAATACACCTGAGCTTTACATCTGACAATGTCGACATGGAGGTTTCACCCACGAGAGATAAATCAATAGATTAGAGAGTGATGGAGAGAGCGAAAAACAGCAAAGAGATAAGAAAAGACTAGAAGAGGGAAATACAACGAAGCGAATAGAGAGGGAGACAGGGTATGAACTTAAAAAAAATGGTAAGAACATGAAAAAATAGGGTATGAACTCAAAAAAAACGGGGTATATATGAACTCGAAAAAAACAAGGTATGAAATCGAAAAAAACGGATTATGAACTCGAAAAAAAGGGGGGGTATGAACTCAAAAAAAAGGGGATATGAACTCAAAAAAAGGATATGAACTCGAAAAAAAAGGGTATGAACTAAAAAAACCGGAAGGAACTTGGAAAAACGGGGTATGAACTCGAAAAAAATAGTGTATGAACTCGAAAAAAAACAAGATATGAGCTCGAATAAAAGTGGGTATGAAGTAGAAAAAAACAGTGTATAAACTAAAAAAAAAGGGTATGAACTCGAAAAAAAATCGGGGTATTAACTCGAAAAAAAAAGGAGTATGGACTCGGAAAAAAGGGTGTATAAACTCGGAAAAAAACGAGCTATGAACTCGAAAAAAAGGGTATGCACTAGGGAAAAAAAGGGTATGAAATCGAAAAAAAAATGTATGAATTAAGAAAAAAAGAAAAACGGGGGATAAACTCGAAAAAATGGGGTATGAACTAAAAACGGAGTATGAAATTGAAAAAAACAGGGTATGAACTTGAAAAAAATAGGGTATTAAATCGAAAAAAACGGGGTATCAACTCGAAAAAAACGGGGTATCAGCTCGAAAAAAACGGGGTATCAGCTCAAAAAAATGTATGAGCCCGAAAAAAATTAAACGATCACGTTGAATTTGGCCAAAATGTCACGGACCAAACAGTAATTAGCCCAAAGTCAGAAACTCAACCCAACTGTAACTGTGATGTGTCATTTTTGATGCGGAGATAGATACACATATACATATCGATATAGAGATATAAAGATATAAAGTAAAAACCTCAATATCGGAGAAAAAAGAAAATCGCCAGAGAAAATAACTGTCATAGCATGGCCGGAGCTACCCCAACCTCCGATCTCGAACTATCACGTCGCCGGAGGAGGAGGCAGAGAGGAGAGAGAGAGGAGAGGTAAAGCAGAGAGGGAGAGGAGAGAGATAGTGGAGATGGAGAGAGGAGAGAGAACGAAGTGAGAGAGATAGCATACAGAGAAGAGAGATTGAGGTATGTTTTTAAAATCAAACTTTTCAAGTGTATGTTTAGTTAATTATTCTAAATTAAAAACCAACTATGTTGACACTATTTTATGTGAAAGGAAAATGTAGCAAAAAATACATGTTAAATCCTACATATACATAATCATGTTGCCAATGAAAACCCAAGTCTGTTAAATCCTAGATATACAGTACAATTTTAAATTCTAGTAGCAAAAAATGCATGTTGCCAATGAAAAACCAAGTCTGTTGAACTGTGCATCGTCACAATTAGCCATTTAGATTCTATAAGTTGCCTAGAGGGATTAAGAGAAGATAGGGAAGAATTTGTGGAGAAAGATGGCATTTAGTTCATTTTTAGGATCATCTTTCTATCATTTATCTAACGGATGCAGATATAACTTCTTAAAGTAAGAGAGCCAGAAGAGATTAATGTTTTATGGACACTAATCTATTGGCGGCAAGAGCTATACAATGTACTAATGCACTTTTCTTTTTCAATTCTTTGAAAAAAATTAAATCTCAATTAAATGTTTTATAAATGCATGGAAAGTAAAAAGGTCCTCTTTTAAGTTTTATATTTATACCTTACAAAATTTAAAGAAATTTTTATACTAGTCATGCTTTGGTTATAGAAATCCAATTTATTTGCATTTTTCTTATTTTTGTAATCTAATATTTAGTGTTTGTGATCAGGGGACCCACAAGGTATGATTGCTGAATGAAATTGCAAAATGGCGAACTAATTACTTGATTGCATTCACCAAATCAAACTGAGAATGTATCCAACTAAGATAACATATAAAAATCAAGCTTGATGATAAGTTTGAATTCTCTACTCCCCAAGTGTGAAACCTTTTGATGTTGTAGTTTCTCAGTGAGCGGCATTTATCATTGAGGTCATATATAGTTTAGAATATCTTATAAAACTTAAAACCATAAAGAGTTTAGTTAAAAAAAAAATTTATTGAAAGAATGTTTTCAGATAAGTTGTTCCGCCTGAAGACTAAATACATAACGCTTGAAGCTCTTTTTTTGTTCTTTCGCCTTGAAGTGTAACTATTATCTTCAAAGACGAATCATAAATAAGAGGGATTATTTTTTTATTCGCTGAAACTTGCAAAATTTGTTGTAGTATCTTAACAAGAACATAAACAAATGGCTAAAACGAGTGTTTTTCTAATTCTCTCACATCACTCACATAAGTATATTCATATAAGTTCACAAGTACCACTCTCACGCCCCTAAAACGTCATTTTCGATTACTACAGACCTTAATATGTTGCTAGATTTTCGAGATCCGAAAATCCCTTAATAATTTAATCCATCTTTTGTTTCTAAAACAAATTCTAAGCATTAAATATGTTTTCTTTATATACTAAATGTAATCAGCGGTTTATATAATAATTCTGCAATCTAGTTTGAAGGAGGAAATAATCTAACACAATAAAAAAATTATCTTAGGCCCATAAAGGAAAAAGGAGAAAGACAATTTTTGAATATTAATAATTTCTTTTTTGACCCTAAATGCAGGGAAAGTTATTGTTTAATGCATACTTTCAGACTTAATTATCAAAAAACCCAGTTCATGGTTTTTGTTTAAGATTTGTTACATAGTAATATAAGTAAGCATCAAAAGTAAAAACAAAGAGTAAAAGGATGTAGCATAATTGAGTACATGTATCTAAAAAGAGATTTTAAACATGGGTTTGTGAAAATTAAGTCTCAAATATGTACTAAATAATCATTTTCCCCTAAATGTATCAGTTTATATAATAATGAACTATTTTAACGAAAAACACAAATTAAAATCAATATACCTAAGGGCAATTAATTGTAATAATCATCATCTCTTTCTTGCAGACATATTGTAATTAGAATAAGTTTAGGACATATGGTATTTGTAGTGATCAGACTGAATCATTGCTCATAAGCCATCTGAACTATATATGGCCACTAAACGAGCCATTTAGAGCAACCACCTTGGTCAAATAGAATAATAATATATTCAATGTTCCTTTTAGGTTCAAAAGAAAGAATAATTCGTGTTATAAAATTGTCTTTCTCCTTTCCTTTAATTATGGGTCTAATTTTTTCCTCCTGCAAACTAGATTGCTAGTATTATTATTTACACTGAATATACTAGTAAATATAAATCAGAGTATTATATTATTAGTTCACATTTACATGCCTTATATAAACCTTCTACAAAGATACAATCCCAACTATTATGGAAACTAAATCAGTATCAATAAATCAATATCTTTTTAGATATATGATTAGTAAATAAAAATCTTTAACTAATTAGTAAATAAAAATCTTTAACTAATTAGTAAATAATCTAATTATAACCAGTCCCTAAGAATATGGGATACTGATTACAAAGTCAACACTCCCCCTCAAGTTGGTACGTAAATATCGCACATGCCCAACTTGGACAAAAAACCTAATAACACATTTCTCGATACGGCCTTTGTAAAAATGTCTGTTAACTGCTCTTCTGTTTTAATAGGTGGAACCTCGATTATATTCCTTTTAATTTTTTCTTTGATAAAGAAGCGATCAAACTCTACATGTTTCGTCCTATCATGTTGAACAGGATTGTGTGCAATATCACGAGCATCTTGATTATCACAAAATAACTTTATTGCCTTAGAATTTATGAATCTCAAATCACTTAACAGATAACGAACCCATAGTAGTTCGTAAATGCCTAGTGTCATTCTTCGATATTCATCATCGGTCAAATAGAATAATAATATATTCAATGTTCCTTGTAGGTTCAAAAGAAAGAATAATTCGTGTTATAAAATTGTCTTTCTCCTTTCCTTTAATTATGGGTCTAATTTTTTCCTCCTGCAAACTAGATTGCTAGTATTATTATTTACACTGAATATACTAGTAAATATAAATCAGAGTCTTATATTATTAGTTCACATTTACATGCCTTATATAAACCTTCTACAAAGATACAATCCCAACTATTATGGAAACTAAATCAGTATCAATAAATCAATATCTTTTTAGATATATGATTAGTAAATAAAAATCTTTAACTAATTAGTTCCTGCCTAATCTGCATCTGTATATCCTTCAACTTCTAAATGATCATTATTTCTGAACAAAATACCCTTCGCAAGGGTCCCTTTTAAGTGCCTTTGTATTCTCATGATAGCATTCATGTGCTGCTCGCTAGGATTATGCATAAATTGACTCACAATGCCAAGAGAGAGTGCCAAATCTGGTCGAGTATGTGCCAAATACATCAAGAGTCTCACCAACCGCTGATATCTCCCTTTATTCGTAGGTACTTGATTTGGATCCATTTCGAGTTTTAAACCTTCCCCTAACCGTCAGCAGGTTGACAATCTGACATTTCAGTTTCCTTAATAGATCTAAAGTGAATTTCCTTATGATAAGAAAATCACATATTTACATCTTGAAACTTCGATTACCAAGAAATATTTAAGAAACCCTAAATCTTTCATCTCAAACTCTTTCGACAAATACTTCAAAAGCGCCAATCTCTCTTTCTCATCAATCCCAGTTACTACCATGTCGTCAACATACACTATAAGAGCTGTGAGCTTCTCATTGTTTCTTTTGATAAATAAGGTTTAATCATAATTACGTTGTTTATATCCAAATTGTCTCATGGCCTGGGTAAATTTTCCAAACCATGCTCTAGGCTATTGTTTAAGACCATATAATAACTTTTGTAATCTGCATACCATTTTTCCAAGCTACTATATCCGGAATGCATTCTTCACGTCAAATTGATGTAATGGCCAATCAAAGTTTGTTGCTAGAGATAACAGAATTCAGACCATGTTAATTTTCTCCACAGTATCAAATGTTTCCGTATAATCAATTCCGTACTTTTAGAAGTATCCCTCTGCTACCAATCTTGCTTTATATCGATCTATTGATCCGTTCACCAAGTGCTTAACCATGTATACCCACCTATATCCTACTGTTTTTTTTCCTATAGGTAAGTTGACTAATCAACAGGTTTCATTTCTTTTTAACGTCTTTAGTTCTTCATCCATTGCAGCCTGCCATTTTGGGTTAGACATGGCTTCCTGCCCATTGTTAGGAATAGATACAGAGGATAATTGACACATAAATGACTTATTTGATTTAGATAAATTGTTAGTAGAAACATAATTGCTCATAGGATATTTTTTATATTTGGGGTTAGGATCATAATCTAGATTTCTTATACCTCGATTAATTCGAGGTAGAAGACGTCTCGGTAAAGGGACATTCAGAATCGAAGAGGATTGGTCACTACTGTTGGAAGGAGGATGTTGTCTTGATTCCACATCAGATGGGTCACAAAATGGTGAATGTTCGGGTTCATTACCAGTTGAATCAGGATCTATGTTAACTAGTGGTTCAGCGTTAAGCAATTCTGTGTTCATTTTAGTTGGGTAGTATTCCATAATTTTGATTTGTCGAGTGTTCACATTGGTTGGTTCAACATCCACGTTGGTTGGTACCATGTCCATTTCAGATGAGCTGGATCTTGACATTTGTGTGTACATCGAGACATCAATATAATCTAAAGTCTGAATTCCTTTCATCGTCTCCCCTTAAAATTCAAACTCGGAATAAAACATATTTTTTTCATGAAAAACCACATCCATAGTGACAAATATGTTTTTTGTATGAGGGTGATAATATCGATAACCTTTTTGGTCAAAAATGTACCCTACAAACATACATCTCAAAGCACGTGGTTCTAATTTACTTCATTCATGCTTATGAAGATGCACATATGCCACACAACCAAACACGTTAGGAATTATGTTTGATGTATTCGGGGCAATGTTTAAATTTGTCAATACTTGTCGCGGAGTATTAAAACTTAACGTGCGTGATAGTACTCAATTAATCAAATAGGTTGCAGACATAAGAGCTTTGCCCCAATAAGAATAAGGGGCGTGTGCCTCAATAAGAGAAACTCTAACAACATTCAAAAGATGACGATTTTTGCGTTCAGGAACACTGTTTTGCTGAGGTGTGTCGGTGCATGTGGTTTGACGAACAATACCATGTGTATCTAAAAACAACTGTAGGTCAGAATTCACATATTTTCGACCATTATCGCTTCGGAGAAACTGAATCTGTGTTTTGTATTGAATTCTAACCATTTTTTGAAACTTTTGAAAAACTCACCCATGTCATACGTGTACAATCATCAATAAAAGTCACAAACCACCGAGCACCACTTAAAGTATGGATTTTAGAAGGACCCCAAACATCCGTATGAATTACCATAAAAGGAATTGGACTTTTATTTAAGCTAATAGAAAATGGAACACGATGGTTAAGTGCTAGTTCAAACACTTCGCACTTAAAATCTGAAATTTCACAATTTGAGAACAAACTAGGAAATAACTTTTTTAAATAACCAAACGAGGCATGTCCTAATCGACGATGCCATAACCAAATTTCATAATCATTTTTTGATTTCTTCTTCTGGGTATTTTAAACAGCCAAAACTTGATCCATGTGAGATGTATACTCTTCCATGTCATGTCAATGTAGTATAATTTCCCCTTTCTAGTTCCATAACAATTCGTCCTCCAAGTTTGAATATCCTTAAAGATGCAACAATGAGGACAAAAAACAATGATATAGTTCAAAGTATTGGTATGTTGAGCAACGGAAAGAAGGTTATAATCAAGGGAAGGAACAACAAGAACTGTATCTAGGTTAAAATCATCATAGAGAATGCGAGTACCTTCTCCTATGATGGGTAAGGTATACATATAAAACTTAAGAGGGGACCTTTATTTTTCGTCCAAGTGCACGAGTTTATAAAACATTTAATATTATTTTTTTCAAAGAACTGAAAAGGAAAAGTGCATTAGTACATTTTATATAGTTCTTTTCACCAATAGATTAGTCTACATAAATTATTAGTCTCTTCTATCTCTCTTACTATAAGAAGATATAGCCTCTAGAGCTCATAGATAAGTGATTGCAAGATCATCCTAAAAATGAATGATCTTTCTTCACAAGTTCTTTCCTCTCTTCTATAGATCCCTTTCTATAGATCCCTTTAGACAACTTGCGGAATCTAAACGGCTAATTGTGGTGGTAGACAGTTCAATAAACTTGGATTTCTTACTAACATACTTCTAGGCAACTTGTGGAATCTAACGGTTAATTGTCATGTCTGAATCTGATCCGAATCCTATCCGAAAATTATATTGGGTATACCCAATCCGAGTCCTATGGTTTTGGATTGGATATGTGTTTCAATATCAAATCTGTAAATTCTGATACGAAAACCAAATCAAAAATCCAAAACCGGAAAAATCCGAAAACCACCCAAATTATAATTTTTTTAGATGAAAGTATAATACTCCATCCATATATTTTTAGATTTTAGTATGATAAGTAGGAGTATCATTCGATTGATATCGAACTATCGATCTTTCTTTAAACCCGATATAATTGAACGGTCAATGTGTATGAAGATTGGATAAGGGCACAACAAATAACACAAAAAGCTCTCATACTTCAACGAATTCAAGACGACGTTGCTATCCTAAGTCATATGATCATATTGAAAATTTCACCATCAACGTTGATTAGTTTTTTATCTTTGCAATTTTAGCATATCTTGTAGGGTAAAAACCTTGATGGGGTTAAAATATAGGGTAGAAAATCCATATTATTCGCAATATATTGGGTAAAACTAAGTATTTAGCCTAGAAATTAATTGGCAATTGATAAAAATTTAATCACCCTTGCGAGGAGGAAAATTAGGGTTTTTACCCGTACTCGTCGAGGAACAGATATGCAAGATAATCTCGAAGGAGTAAAGGAGTAAATACTTCTAGAAGGAAGGAAGACACCAAGTGTACATGGGACATATCCCATAAGTATAAGATTAAGACACATAAATACATTGCTTATCCCATAAGGAATGAAGATCTCCCAATCATAATCCGCCTCGATGCAAAAGGCATAAGTCAAGGCCCCTCGGACCAGAGTCATCATGGATCCGAGGGGAAAAAGACTCTAAAAAGGGAAAGACTTCACCCCCAGACCACGTCTGGCAAGGATCATGGACCTCGAGGAGCCCTTCTCAACAAGGAAGGGTAGTGGAACATGCCCCTCGAGACAGTCAAGTTGGTGGAAAGATACATGAAGATATTATCAAATATATCTCAGCATGACAAGGGAGATATATCGAGATACAAGTAAAATATGATTGGTGAGATCATTCCAATCAAGAAAGATCCACCCCAGATCATCAATCCACCTATATAAGGAGTTCATAAACCATGAAGATGGATATCTGAACCAATACATACTCAGACTTATACACTAACCATCAGGTATCACTAAACCTTACTTCCGTTCAATACACTATATTTATTATCATTAAAACCCTAAGAGGTTCACACCTCCTTACAACTCCTCCGGACAATTGAGGGTGAACAGTGGTAAAACCATCAAGTCTCACTTGATTTTAGCTGTTAGTGCGCTGGATACGTTGCAACAACGAAGAATACGACCCTTAGCATGTAATTATTTCATTGGTTCCAAACTCCGAAACTTACTTAACGCTCTGGACCCAATTTCTAAGGCCCACCAAACCCCACATTTTTATTTTCATCATATGATAAATAAAAACGTGGGTTTTCCCCACCAATAATGAAATATTCAATTCAATATTTCAAGTTCGTTCGTATTTTAATTTAAAGTTCAATAATTATATACTACATGGTATTTTATATCATTCAAATGTTTAAAATTTCAAAATTCGCCTTAGTCATCTTAATCGTAATTTATTAATTACCAATAAAAAATAAACTTCCTTAAACACTGAAATTTATAATAAAAAAAAATGGATGAAATCCGATCCGAGAAATCCAAAAAAAAACCGAAATCCAAAACCCTGTCGGATTGGATTTTTTGCCATCCCCAGATATAAGATAGAAGCATATCTTCAGATCTAGTTTTTATCACTAAAAATGAAAAGGAAATTAGTTTTTATCACAAAAAATAAAAAGGAAAAACAGAACATACCACGATCAGAGTCTCCTATATGATAATCTTATATGATGCATACTTTAACATGACATGGAATGAAAACTTTCAAGTAAAAGAAGACACATTACCCAATCTGTATACTGTATATGAAATAAGAGTTGATTACCTTTATATGCAAAATATTTTCAAGTATTTTCTTCCAAACCTAGCGTAACTCGATCAGAACGTCTGTTACTAAACCGAGTGGCGCTAACCACATAATAACAACATGACAATAAGATTTTTTTTTTACTATTAGAGGCTCTGTTGCTAAACTGAGTGACAATTTAACAATAAAAACAGTCGCTAAACTGTTGTTAAATTTAGCGACACTGGATTTATTATAAGTTTATCAAATTGTCTGATGGTAAATTAATATTTTTTGTTGTGTTATATCATTATAGTCCAAGTCATTAATGCGCTTTCCCAAATTATTTGATTTACTATTATGCTAGTAATTACATTACCAAACAATTAAGTTTTGTTCCCTTTCTCTAATGTGGATCTGATTTCTCGAATAGTATTTAGGACGTATTTTTTAAACAATAGTTTACGCTAATTTAACTTAGATTATTTATTTCTCTATCTGGTCCAATAAAATTAATATTTGAAATTCTATCTCTAAAGTCAGATTCTCGAAAAAGAGAAAAACCTTTAAAACTCTTGGCTCCGTTTGTTTGATAGTAAAATGTTTTTTGGGAAAAATATTTTCCTAGAAAATTTTTATTGTGAAAACTTTTGTTTGCATTTCATTTACAGGTGTTTTGTGCATTAAAAGTTTTCTACAAAAAATTCTATTAAAATCCAAAATTTTGTTAGTTCTTCAAATTTCGACAAAGTCGATGGATAAACAAATAGATATAATTCAAAACTAAACATAATATTTTCAATGAAAAACATCAAAAAAAGTCAAATTCATAAAAATAAATAAATTGGTGAAAGTTTTAAATGAAAAACATCAAAAAAATCAAAGTCTCAAATATTGATCAAGTGCAATATATGTAATTTCATATATATATATATATATATATATATACTATCAGGAGAATCAAAGGTAAACCGTCAACAATGTATTTTATTTACAAAAAATATACACAAGACAAGAGAATGTATATAAGATCTTCACCTTCGTTACTATGACTACATTTGAGAGAAAATGGTATGTAAGTTTGATGTATTTTGTTAGTTAGTATGGAACATGTTATACTAATTGAATTTACTGAATTATTAAAAATCATGTTTTCCTTAATTACATATCTTTTCTTTATTGTATAAGAAAATGAAATATAAATTGAATGATCATATCTATTACCTTTTTTGAAATTTTTTTTTTTTGACATGATGTAAGGAAATCGTTTCCACCTTTTTTTTTAGAGCAATCATTTCCCCCTGTTTTGCACTAAATTTGGGAAATATTTCCTGAAAAAAGTATTTTACATGTAACCAAACATCCGGACAATTAATTTTACCCGTAAATGTTTACTTTACACTCATTTTACATTGAAACACACGTTACTTTATATGTTTATCACAAAAATGTTATTGCTGACGGCGTTTAAATTACTTTGCAAGCATTTCCTTATTGAATATCCGGTGTATATACTTCATTGAACTTATCACGTTTCATTATTTATTGAATAAATATTGAATAATAATATACTATAATCAAAGAAACCACTGACCAATTTCTTACTGCTATAACTATCAATAATGTGTATGAATTCATATTTGTTTCTTAAATTAATTTCTTTGTTAGAGCATACTTTCAACTCATTTATTGAAAATTCATAAACACGAACAGAAATTATGTATTTACTCGTTAATCATTATTATTATGTTATTTCATAATGTGATGTATGAAGGGGTGGACATTGAGTCCAAATGAAGGAGAGACACAAACAACTCCGATTTTTTTTAATATACGTTTTTTTTACTTAAGTTCATCGGAATGTAAATAGTAAAAATAATCGATTAGAGTTAAATTAATCGAAAATATTTTTGTATTATCAATTTAAAATGTTTTAAAACGCATGAACTCTAACAATTAAAAGCAAGATTTATCCACTAAGCTGTTACTGTAAGTTTTAATCATTGCTTATTGTTCCGGCCAAGGCACCCCCCGCCCCTCCCTCCCTCGATGTATGCACGAGCACAATAATAGAAAGCACATGTACGCTCAACGTAGCAAAAGTTTTTTTTTTCCTTGTAAGGTCTTTGAACAATTTCAAGAAAGTTACTCCTCTATTCTTGTTTTTATTTCGAATTTGTTCCTTAATAAGGTCAATTTGACCAATTTGTTATTAATGAAAAAGTGGGTCTCCAAAAAAAAAAAGTTGTTCAACATGTGAAAGTTTAGATATGAAGAGAAGTTGCATGAAACTTCAAAATAATACTGTACTACCATAAATATAAAAAAAAAATTAACAAAAATATCAGAAGGTGTATACACATATAGTCATATAGAATCTCCAATGATACTTAAAGGTCACTTCAATAATTGTTAATAGTCGATTATAATCTCCAAGTTATATATATACTATTAGTTTATGTGAACATGGTTTATGAAGCCTTTAATAATTACTTACAAAAAAATGCTATTAATTTACAAAATTACAAAATAGTAGTAAACACCTTTTACATGGGAATTAAAAGAAAAATAACTGTCATCTAATTATTAACTTTCTCCATTTTCTCATAAATTATCTATCACAACGGGTTACAGATTTTTTTGGGTGGGCATGTCCGTTAGTATATATATATATATATATATACACACACACGGAGAGAGAGATAATCTTCAATAATCCTCAATAGTCAGTTCTATAAAGTTTTATAATACTTGATAGTCACAATAATAGGAAGACAAATAAGGTTGTTCAACAATCGTATATTTTCCCAGAATAAAAATGAAAATGTGATGAAGTTTTTTGTTTTTTATTTGAGTAAATATAGCAGCTGAGATTGTATCATGGCACTTGAAGGTTTAAGGTTACTAGTATTAAACAATAGACTTATGAATTATGATCCACGCACGTAGTCTGATACAACTATCTATAAGACTATAACTGTAAGAGTGCTCATTTGAAATGCATTATCAGCCAAAATATAATTTGAGGTCTAGAAACAAGCCAATTAAGCTTGTTTTAATGGTGTTAAAAAGACAAGATAGCCTGAAAAGGGAACACCTTTGAGGTTCAAAAAACCAAGGCCTTATAGAATACAATCAAACTTAGGACCTGCTGAAAGTACAACTACAACCAATGACCCAACTACAACCAAATAGAAGCGATGAATACATGGTTTTTTATGTTTTATTCACATATACTATCAAACTGTTTTCATTAATTCAATTGCACTTTCATTTTTTTCCTTAAATCACATGTATTATCAAACAATTTTCATTAAATCACATCTCCGTAATTTCACTCACCGAAAGTTAAACACGTGACATGCACGTGACCTCTATTTTCACCAATTACATATATAACTCTGTTTTGAAAGCCAAGAGACTAAACAGCCCTTTTCCAACTCAAACTTCATCTTCAACCTCAGTTTCCCACCTAATATATATATAACATATATTTACACATTATTGGCCACTAAAGCCACAAACCACACACTGCACTCTCTCTCTCTCTCTTAAAAGCTCACTCTCTCTTAAAAAAAATTATCTTTCTGTGTATCTCAGGGATAACAGATGTATGTGATTTTCCTGTTATTTTATATATAATTAACGTAATTACATGATTACAACTCATCCAACATAAAAAAAAACGTTATAAAATTATAAGTTAGAGAATCGCTTACAATATGCAGCGGGTCTCATGTACTCTCAAGAGCATTTACGAAGAACTCAGCTCATTTTTTGAGATAATCGAGTCAGAAACCACTATTTCGCACACAAATTGACCCAAAATTGGGCTTAATAATGAAATCTAGGACTATATTATGACTACTTAAAGAAATATCTGATCAAAACATTAAGACGTCTAACGAAAATGTCACAGGTATGAAAGAAATATTTTAAAGTAGAAGCGGTGAATACATCAAGAAAAGCACTAGTAACAAGAGTACGACGGAAACTCATAACACCTTGCAGAAGAAACTAAAGTTTTTTAACATAATTATAATGAGATACGTCGTCAACCATAACAAGAAATGAAAGTAAGAAGCATCCACACCGAGCATCTCTATTCAATTACAAAGGTTTTAATAACATGCAATGAGTCAATGACTAAAAAAAATACTAATATACAAGTTATATTATTAAAAAAAAAAAGGTATCAAAGTATGATGCAATACGTACACCGGCGGGGTTGTTCGTTGGTAAAACACCACTACCAAATGTGGTCTCACGTCCACTCAAGCAAAGCATCACCAAAATTTGAAATGAAAATAGCTTTTGTCTCTCTCTAGAAGTATTATTGCATAGTCAAATATGAGTCATAGGCGAAGTGTTGTATAAAACCTAATTGACCACTCCGGCGGAGTATATTAAAACAGTCTAGCAAACATTAAAAAAATAAAATCATAAATAATAAAGAGGATAGAGTTTCCTCATGCCCAAAGGGGTCCGGCCGAACCGGGTCGGGTTCTGTGATCTATCCTTCATCTTTCCTTCGAATATGACCTTCCCTCAAGGTCGCATTCTAAAATACTTGCTACTCAAGCTCTCTCACTACAAGAAAAAGTTCATTTAGCATCATAATTTTTTTCCGGCTATGTTGCTAAAGTGGTTGTGGCTAAATTTTAGCAATAAATAGCAACATAATTTGTTGCTAAAATTTAGCCATAAGCACTTTAGCAACATAACCAAAAAAAATTATGATGTTAAATAAACTTTTTTCTTATAGTGTCTGACATCTCTGTAATCATATTTCTGATGGTGTTTTCGCATTTCTTGCCCAAACCATCGCTCACACTTAAAATAAAATGGTATCGCGTCGCCAAATAGCTGGGTCAAGCTCATCCAATCTAAGAAATGTGACCGCGACAATATTCACAACAAAATATCAAATCAATATCCTTCTTCAAAAAACTATAGCATCTAAGAGAGTATACCAAGTTAGTTCCCACAATGAATCAACATAACTCGACAAGGTCCAAGTCCCAACATACTCGAAGACACCGTAAAAATTTTCGGCCCACTCTTTACTATCATTTTCGTTAGTCGGGTATTTATCTTCTCTCCCTCTTAGCGCAAGGACTAAAGTATGTGTGTCAATATTCGAGATGTACCCCTCTCTCTCCCCATCACGTTGGAGGGTAAAATTGATCCATACGTCTGAGCTTGTCACGGTCTATAGGGTGTCCAACTAAATCTTGCAAACCATATAAGAGTGATGCCTCATCATAAATCCAAGCCAAATCATATTCAAAATTCTCCAAAGTTTTTTTCTAATTTTTTTGTGAAGTCTTTATAATTCTTCTTAAAGTAATTCTTAAATATTGTTCGATTCGGCTACCAAAAAGTAGCCGCCATCAATCACCAAGATATCTTACTATAATAAAACAAAAATCTCCCAACTTTTATCGAATTATCCAACCGAAAATATCACAAGACACGGCTAATTTCGAAAAATCATAATTAATTCAACATGTTCCAAATGATGCGATTAAAATTTCTACACGTGCGTATATGTTACAAAAACGTCCACATAAAACAGTTTTTCATTTGGGATTTTTTTTTTAATATGAAATCATCAATCTCGTACAGATTGCTGAATCAGTCAAACTGAAAAAACTGACTACGCTTTCAACTTCCAAAATTCATAAAAATTTGCTCATTCATCTAAATTCACTAACTAAAGTTGGAGAACTTCATAAATGTCTTGTCTAACACTCGTAAAATAACTTTTTATTTGAGTACAATTTGATATACAAAATTGTAAGTTGTCTATAGCTCGACAAATCTGGAAATAAGCAGCACTGTACACTATTTGAAAATTCATAACACATTAATCTCTCCTCAAAATGAAGTGATTCAAGTTGGCAAATTAACGTGCGTAAATGTATCATTAAAATCCCAGTAAAGGAGATTTGTAATTGGACATTTTTGTATGTATATAATGTCACAAGGTTGATAATATACATCAACATTTCATCAATGACCCCAACAAACAGTCTCCTAACACAAGCTCGATCGTCATACAAAATTTTAATCCGTGCAGCTCAATACATAAGTCAAACCACTAAAAACAAATGAGTTTTTTAATTTTAAAAAACCATAAATCAAAATCCACCCATCAAAATATAGTGATTCAAGTTGACAAAATCTCATATAGAACTCATTTATTTTGTCGTAAATTGTAAGTCACATAGTACCCAGTTTATCGTAGCAAATAACTTAGGTTTCTATCAATGTCGGCGCTATGATAAAGTGCTTATAAACTGAAGGCATGAAAAATAAGCAATTTTACTAAATTCTGAATTTTCCAAAATTTGCACATACCTCTTTCCTGACATCCTACTCATCCCTATAATAATTTCATTCAATTTTTTAAAAACATGCTAATATTAATTTATTACACCGCCATATTTCATGTTTTAGGATGGTATACTAAAAGATATGATTTATTATCGGTTTTACTATTTATTTATTAAAATGATTTATTTGAGAATACATACGAGCAATGTTGTACATATTACTTATCTGTACATGTGTCTTTATTTTGTATAGTAATTGATTTGGTGTGTAGAGTACAACTTACATACGAAAGATCAAATCATTGGTTCTTACAGAATATATATTTTACTGTCCATAACTTTAGATTGAGTGGACAACCATCGGTATAGTTGTAGCAAAGAGATTTAGTAGGTCTGTCTTGACTACAGTTAATGGCTGAGTTCTGACTCTTTGTGCTATTATACTTAGAGTATATTAAACATGACAAAATGGTATTATTTTATGTTACTGACCGGAATAAAATAATTATACCTAAAAAATTATTATGATTACTTGTACTCTTAATTTCTATATTATTTTCGATACACATATTTATAATGTATACTGTTTTGATTTGCAATGGGTGAGATTTGTTATGGTCAACAAATTCGTACGTTGGGCAGTAACATTATTTATATGGTGTGTCTATAATCGACAAAATTCACGTCCTTTAATAAAGATTGATGATATCCCCTCGAGAAACTTATAAGTTTTGTTTGTGTCAAATCTTAAAAGTTGATTTTATTTCCGACAGAACAAATAATTTAAGTGCAAAGGTCGAGTAAATAATATGTCGAGTAAAATAATAATCAGTAATTTATTTACTTGGTGGATATCTATAATGTTAACGTGAGGAGAAAATTAAGTTTTTAATAATATGCTCTCAAATATTATTTGAGAAGTAAGTAGAGTGCAATTATATTCTCTAGTGAAAATGAATATAATTTACTAATAGAATATTCTAAGATTGATAAAATATTAATTATATAATATTATATTATTCTTGTTAATAAGATTATATAATATTTATTAATTAAGTACTAATCTATTTAGAGTTAGAGTTTTAGGTAAGATTGAAGTCTATTCTTTCTTGTGCAATAGGTCCCTGTTGTAGCCTATATATACTGTTTATATGTTAAGAAAAAAAAACCCTTCATAACTCATATATTAAAGTTAGGGTTTTCTAACAATTTTGAGAGTCCAGATCTCTAACAGCAAGACGTATAGTATGAATACAACAGAAGTTCAAATGTGTCACGCCCCGAATTCCGAAAAACGCGAACACAAGGCGTGACCTTTTTAAACAAAAGGAAAAAGAAACATGTTGGTACAAAATTTATATTTTAAAAGAAATAACTTGCGAGCAAAAGGAACAATTAAACGGATAAATAAAACTGTTTGCCAAATGCGGCTACATGACCAGATGGTTTTGACAATTTATAAAAAAAATACCAAACGAATGTAATTTGCCCGTAGGCTACAACCTCAGAAATGATCTAAGTAAAAATAAAGCGAAGCCCCGAACCCATGTGATGCATTGCAATAGCTCCTATCCAAACGTCTCAACCTAAGTTGTACCTGAAAGACAAAACTGTAACGGTGAGTTCCACGCACATACATAGACGGGACGGCACCACAAGATACCGTCACTCCATCCCATAAATGCAAGAACTCACAATGACAACTACAATAACAACGTATAAAAGAAATAAAATAACATCGTACAACGAAATAAATTAAATAGCTCTAACACA
This sequence comes from Primula vulgaris, assembly GCA_963920805.1. Taxonomy (NCBI): domain Eukaryota; kingdom Viridiplantae; phylum Streptophyta; class Magnoliopsida; order Ericales; family Primulaceae; genus Primula; species Primula vulgaris. The sequence goes on along the minus strand of OY987214.1, from coordinate 26,069,195 downwards.
CATCTATAGCAAACATGAACCTCTCACGCCACATACCCCAGTCCGTAAGGTAGGTCATTCCATATACCACTCGGCCGTCTTATGTCCCCGGTATAGGAAGAAACATAGACCATTGCTAACAGAATTAAGATTTAAAGTGCGCACTTGGACCTCCCATGCCACTCGTCCCAGTCCGTAAGACGACTCATTCCAATTATCACATTCTCATACGTCACTTTAACGTAGTTCAACATAACACATAAGCATAGGTACTAGATTCACAACTAGCCAAACAAGTCCAACAACATAAAATCTCATTCAGACATTTTAACAAACACCTTGTATGCATAAACTACAATTCATCTTTATTCAACATAAATTTACCCAATTTCATCAACAACTATAATATCCCATAATCAACTCATAAAGATACGCAAACCCATCCATATTCTCATTAATTCGAAATTAATAAGTCTAATTTCTCAACTTCTACAATTCAAATAATTGAATTAAAAGTGCAACCAATAAAACCCAATTAACAATTTAAGAACATAATTGAGATAAAAGGCAAAAACCCCCAATTTAAAATAAATGTAAGACCTAACCCTGACATACATCCTCCTCTAGACGTAATGGATAACCCCCGTTATCTTAGAGCGTAGAGGAGATGCTTCCGGTAAGAACCCGCTAAAGGTGGTTTCTTCTTCTTCTTCTTCTTCTTCTTCTTCCTAGGGTTTGAAATCTCTCTTTTCTCTCTTTTCTCTTTTGTTTTGGTTTTTCTGCTTTGAAAGTGGGCTGAATTGAAGATGTTCAAACTATTTTGAGAGAGTTTGTGGAAGCGAACTATTTGGTCCCCAAAGTTTTAAAAGTTAACTCATGATCCAAAAATATTATTTTACTATTCAAAAATAACAAGTTTTTAGAAACAAATCTATTGGGTCCTTTTTATTTATAAAATTAGTAACATGTTTTTAAAATAAAGCTTTTCGGAAGAGTTTCGGTTTTTGGCTAAAAATTAGTCGAGTGACCGGTTTTTGGTAAAATTTGTATAAAACGTTTTTGGATAAATTAAATCATAAATAAAACAATTTATAAAAATACGGGATGTTACAACTAACCCTGCTTAAAAGAATTTCGTCCCGAAATTTTCCTCTCTAAAGAACTACCCCCAGAAATGATAAAGTCATAATTCAAGAAATAAAATACGCAGTGTTCACAACCCGTAACAACTCCACAACGTCTACAAAACTCAAAATACAGCCTCTCTAGTAAACTCCACTCTAATAAAATAAACTCCTAACTTTAATAAAATAAACTCCAAACTCTAATAAAATAAACTCTAAACTCTAATAAAATAACTCCAAACTCTAATAAAATAAACTCCAAACTCTAGGCGTTACAACCCTTCCCCGATAAAGAAATTTCGTCCCGAAATTAGAAAACATCTAAACAAAAATACCTAAAGAAAGCACGAGGTCAGGATACTTCCTCTTCATCTCATCCTCGCGTTCCCAAGTTGCCTCCTCGGCCCCATGGTGTTTTCAAACCACCTTTACCAATCTAATTGTTTTTCCTCGAAGTTCCTTCTCTTGCACGTCGATAATCCTCGTAGGTCACATCCGCACTAACCTCAATGTCCTCAAAGTCCACCACATGTGAAGGGTCGTGATGGTACTTTTTCAACATTGACACATGGAAAACCGGGTGAACCCCCGCCAACTTTTGTGGCAAGTCCAACCGGTATGCAACTTCTCCAATTCGGTCCATGATCTCAAATGGTCTGATAAATCTCGGGCTCAACTTTCCTTTAGAGCCAAACCTCATAATCCCCTTCATTGGCGAAACTCGCAAAAATACTTGATCCTCCTTTTCGAACTCCAAAGGTCTCCTTCTCTTATCCGCATAACTCTTTTGCCTACTTCGAGCCGTCTCAAGCCTTTGTTAAATTAACTTAATCTTTTCTGTTGTCTCTTGAATCAATTGCGGTCCTAACATTTCCGCTTCTCCCACCTCGGTCCAACACACCGGAGACCTACACGGCCGCCCGTATAAAGCCTCGAAAGGTGCCATGCCAATACTAGCTTGAAAGCTATTATTATACGCAAACTCCACTAAGGGTAGATGGCTCTCCTAGCCTCCCTTGAAGCCATTCATACATGCGCGCAACATATCCTCTAGCACTTGGATAGTCCGCTCCGATTGTCCATCCGTTTGAGGATGAAACGCCGTACTCATTGTCAACTTGGTCCCTAAGGCATTTTGCAATACGCCCCAGAACCTCGACACAAACCTCGTGTCTCGATCCGATACTATCGAAATCGGTACCCCATGAAGTCTAACAATTTCCTTAATATACTTTCGTCCCAAGATTTCCACCGAATTCGTCATCTTAATTGCAATGAAGTGTGCGGATTTGGTCAAATGGTCAACCACGACCCACACAGCGTCATTCCCACTTACCGATTTAGGTAAGTTGGTCACAAAATCCATTGCTATCCTTTCCCACTTCCATTCCGCCACCGGTAAGGGTTGGAGCATACCCGTCGGCCTTTGGTGTTCCGCCTTCACTTGCTGGCAAGTTAGGCACCTGCTAACATATGAAGCTACATCTCGTTTCATTCCGGGCCACCAAAATTGTCTCTTCGCATCGTGATACATTTTCGTCCTATCGGGATGAACGGCTAATCGGGAGTGGTGAAACTCCTTTAATACCTCATTCCTCATGTTTTCTGTCACATAAGTCCTTCCCTTAAATCGTAGTCCTCCATTGGTTCCTTTCGTCCAACAATCTAATCCTTCGCTCGAACTCATCTATTTCTCATAGTTCTCCAGTTTTTCGTTCACATCTTGTGCTTCCAGAACCCTACTCACAAGTTCCGGTTGTACCACTATCGTGTACAAGGTCCCCACATTAACATTCCCCAACTCTAAGTCGAACTCGTTCACTTTTCCCATTATCCTCCATTCCTCGATCGCCACATGCGCTAAGGTCGCATGGGATTTTCGACTCAAAGCATCCGCCACTACATTGGCGTTTCCCGTATGATAGTGCAAGTCATAGTCGTACTGCTCCAAATATTCCATCCATCGTCGTTGTCGCATATTTAGATCCCGTTGTGTAAAAATATACCCTAAGCTCTTGTGATCCGAGAACACTTCGAACTTTCCCCCGAACAGATAATGCCTCCATATCTTCAACGTATGAACTATTGCCGCTAGCTCTAGGTCATGTGTTAGATAGTTCTTTTCGTGAATGTTTAGTTGTCGCAAAGCATATGCGATAACCTTTCCGTCTTGCATCAAGACGCAACCCAAACCTTCCTTTGAAGCATCGCAGTACAATTGGTAACCCTTCCCTTGCTCGGGAATAACTAGTATGGGGGAACTAGTCAACCACTTCTTGAGCTCTAGGAAAGCTTTCTCGCAAGCCTCACTCCACACGAACTTCATCCCTTTCTTGGTAAGGTGAGTCATTGGAGTCGCTAACTTCGAGAAATCCTTGATGAACCATCGATAGTATCCCGCTAAACCCAAGTAACTCCGAATCTCGAACACATTATTCAGTTGTGCCCAATTCAAAACCGCCTCAATTTTCGTCGCATCCACCTTTACCCTTTCTTCCGAGATCACATGTCCAAGAAATTTCACCTCGTTTAGCCAAAACTCACATTTGCTAAACTTTCCGTAAAGTTGGTGCTCTCTCAACGTGAGCAACGCTAAACGGAGATGCTCCTTATGTTCCTCTCTTAAACTCAAGTAAATCAAGATATCGCTGACGAAGACCACCACGAACTTGTCAAGATACTCCTTAAAGATCCGGTTCATTAACTCCATAAATGCCGCCGGCGCATTAGTTAACCCGAATGGCATGACCGCAAACTCATAGTGGCCATACCGGGTCCTAAAGGCCGTTGTTGAAATGTCCTCATCTTTCACCCTTAATTGGTTATAACCTGATCGTAAATCGATTTTTGAAAAGAACGTCGCTCCCTTCAGTTGGTCAAACAAATCATCAATTCGAGGTAGTGGGTACTTATTCTTAATAGTCACCCTATTTAGCTTCCGATAGTCGATGCACATCCTCATCGATCCATCCTTATTTTGCACGAATAAGGCCGATCCTGCCCACGATGACGTACTCCACCTAATAAACCCCTTCTGCAGCAGTTCCTCTAATTGCTTACTTAACTCTTTTAACTCAGCCAGTGCCAATCGGTACGGGGAAATGGATATGGGTGCCATTCCTGGTACCAAATCGATAGAAAAATCTAACCCTCTCTTCGGTGGTAACCCTGGTAGATCCTTCGGAAACATATCTCTAAAGTCGTCCACTACGCTTGGCCACATTTCCACTTCCTCGTCATTATCCACTATCGATAGACTAGCCAAAAGACAAGACAGGTTGCTCACAACCCGCTTGGAATAGTAAGGAATGGAAGGAAGGGTAGCGTCCCTTTCCCCATGAAAGAACACCTCATCTCCGGATGAAGTTGTAAGGAAAATTTTTCGTCGAACACAATCGATGAAAGAGTTGAAATGAACCAACCAGTCCATTCCAAGTATCACGTCGAATCCCGACATCTCTATAACAACTAAATCAAACGTAAACACATGGTCCGCGACCATTATCTCACAAGACCGACACACTCTGTCAAACACAACTTGACCCCCAACAGGAGTCTCTACAACAATCGGGTTCTCCAGAACCCCAACTTCTAACGACAAAGAGTCAACTAGACACCTAGATATAAAAGAATGCGAAGCTCCCATATTGAAAAGAACATGTGCCCAAGATGAGCACACAAGAACCATACCTTGTACATTTGTCGGGTCTCCTTGATTTGGCAACTGTGGCAAGGCAAATAGACGAGCTTGAGCTGGTGGGTTTCCTTGCGGTCCTCGATTTCCCCCATTATTTCCTCGGTTCCCCAGGCCTTGATGGCCTCCTTGGTAGTTCCCACGGTTTCCCCCTTCTTGGTGGTTACCTCGAAACCCTCCCCCTTGGTTCCTAGGTAATTGGTATTGTGGCACAAATTCCGGTCCTCTTGGTGGTGGTGGTGGCAACCTAGGTTGGTTAAAAGACCGGTTGGTGTCGATTCTTCCTTGTCCCCCGGGACAAACCCTTGTCATATGTCCAAATCGGTTGAATTGTCGATGATTCGCATCTCCACAGGTGAAACACGCTCTCTTCATTATGGTGTTTGTTGGTAGTGGGTTAAAACCCCTCTCTCATCTGCCCTGTTGTGGAAAACGCGAATTATTCGCCATATCCCAAGTCCGCTTCTTCTCTTCCCTCGGAGCATTTCCGGTTTTCGAGTTCTCTGAGATTCTCTTGCTATGGAGTAGAGTTCCTTCCACAGCTTGAGCCGATTTTACCAACTCATTATACTTGACATGGCGTGCCGATGCCAATTGCAATGAGATGGTCGGGTTCAGCCCCTTCATGAATCTCCTACATTTTTCTGCACCCCCTAGAACCGAGTCTGGGGCATACCTCGAGAGTGAGGTAAACTTTAGCTGGTATGCTTGAACGGTCATACCTCTTTGATATAGTTTATCGAACCGCCTCCTCATTTCATCCTTATAAGAATCGGGAAGAAACTGTCGATTAAACAATTCGATGAACTCGTTCTAGTTGGTTAAGTCGTAAGTATCCACTATCCCTAACCACCACTTCCGTGCTTCACCCTTTAGGTGAAACTGAGCCATATTGACCCGTTGTTCCCCATCTACTATCCCCGCTGCCGATAGGTATTTCTCCATTTTGTCCACCCATCCCTCAGCTATGGATGGTTTACCTATCCCATAGAAAGTCGGAGCCCTCAATCGGGTGAAGTTAAGCAATCCATTGTTACTTGAACTTCCAGCTTGTGCATTCTGCACCATCATTTGCACCACCTTCTGAAGGTCGGTCATCACTTGGTTAGTGTTTACCGATTCCGGTTCAGGTGAGTATGTCTCCTCTTCTTCCTCATTCACCTCCTCATATACATTCTCAGCCTCTTCATCTACCTCGGGTTGCTCAGGTGGTGGAGCCCTAGTGTTACCTCTCCCCCCACGACCTCTAGCAGCCCTTCTCCCTCTAGTTGCTCCCCTCCCCCTTGGAGCTCTTCTTTCTCTTCCGTTTGCCTCACCTTGGGTAGCCGCACCGCTTGATGGTGGTGTGCTCCCATGTGTAGTTGTTCTTCGTCCACCAGTTCTCATGGTAATAGCCATGACTACAAACAGGTTAAACCGACACTTTAGTTGTCTCATATGACATTACTACTCATACATGAATACTATACTTATTCATCTTGACTCCTAACACTTAACAAATTCTACGTCCCACCAAAAATTTCAAATTCCGCTAATCATACAATACAACATTCCGCACATTACGCGATAATCACAAAACATGTAAAACATGATAAAAGCTCGTTTTGCATGCTAATCATTTATCAAGATTTCTAAGGTTCAAAATTATAGAGTACTGAAATACGAAGCCAACGCTTCAAGCGGAATCAAATTCGGAGTACAAACGAAGGAGTTACAAGCATTTGAAGTATAACGAGAAAATCGCAAAATTGCCAGAACATGACCGATCGTTTTGGACAAAACGATCGATCGTTTTTGTCCAAATATTACCCGACAGGTCAGAAAAAGTCGACCGGTCATTTTTGACAAAACGACCGATCATTTTGGTCAAAATATTACCTGAGAGGTCTGAAAAATACGACCGGTCGAAATAGGGAATACGACCGATCGTTTTGGTCTAAATATGACCCAAGAGGTCTGAAAAATACGACCGGTCGAAATAAAACACGACCGATCGTTTTTTTCGTTTTTTTTTTTCTGCTGAAAATAACGATACAAAAACGTAAAATTTCTCAACACTTGTAAATTCCTTACATGGCACATATTACACAAATAAACCATTTTAGTCCACAACCTTATTACAATCAAAATCCATTCGCATAAAATGTTCATTAACACACAAGATAATAATTTGAAAAATGCACTACATAAAACCATCAAATTCACAATTCTCGCACTCTAACAGTTCGCTACTACTTGACATGCAAACTTATACCTCATACACACTATATCAATCTTCACATGCATACAGAGAACACAAAAGTGCGAGGGATAACCCATCACAATACGTTATCCTAAAGCACCCGAGCGTTCTCACATACTCTAGAACTCCACATCGCTAAGGTATTCCTTCATACCTACCGACGAGAGGTCCACCCACTAGTTTGGCGAGCCGGGATCAATAAGCGTCCTCATTGTCCCCAACTTGCCTCACATGTGGACTTTCCTTTCATCAACTACTACTAAATTCTAGCTACATGTCTTAAGCTAAATGCAACCCCCCGTTTTGGAAAAAGTTTGAATTTTTGAAAAAGTTTTGTGAAAATGATACGATGGATCTTGGTCCAATGGTTACCCATCTTCTCGTCGTCCCAAAGTATACAAGAACCTAATTAGCTCTGATACCAACTTGTCACGCCCCGTATTCCGAAAAACGCAAACACAAGGCATGACCTTTTTAAACAAAAGGAAAAAGAAACCTGTTGGTACAAAATTTAAATTTTAAAAAAAATAACTTGCGAGCAAAAGGAACAATTAAATGGATAAATAAAACTGTTTGCCAAATGCGGCTACATGACCAGATGGTTTTGACAATTTATAAAAAAAATACCAAACGAATGTAATTTGCCTGTAGGCTACAACCTCAAAAATGATCTAAGTAAAAAGAAAGCGAAGCCCCGAACCCATGTGATGCATTGCAATAGCTCGTATCCAAACGTCTCAATCTAAGTTGTACCTAAAAGACAAAACTGTAATGGTGAGCCCCACGCACATACATAGATGGGACGGCACCACAAGATACTGTCAATCCATCCCATAAATGCAAGAACTCACAACGACAACTACAATAACAACGTATAAAAGAAATCAAATAACATCGTACAACGAAATAAATTAAATAGCTCCAACACACATCTATAGCAAACATGGACCTCTCATGCCACCTACCCTAGTCCGTAAGGTAGGTCATTCCCTATACCCCTCCGCCGTTTTATGTCCCCGGTATAGAAAGAAACATAGACCATTGATAACATAAATAAGATTTAAAGTGCGCACTTGGACCTCTCACGTCACTCGTCTCAGTCCGTAAGACGAGTCATTCCCTATACCCCTCGGCCGTCTTATGTCCCCGGTATAGGAAGAGACATAGACCATTGCTAACATAAAAATAAATAAAGTGCACAATAGGACCTCTCACGCCACTCGCCCGAGTCCGTAAGACGAGTCATTCCCATTACCCCTCGGCTCATCTTATGTCCCCGGTATAGGAAGAGACATAGACCATTGGCACTAATATAAATCACAAGGCCTCGGCCAATAATGTAAAACCATTCAATTATCACATTCTCATACGTCACTTTAACGTAGTTCAACATAACACATAAGCATAGGTACTAGATTCACAACTAGCCAAACAAGTCCAACAACATAAAATCTCATTCAGACATTTTAATAAACACCTTGTATGCATAAACTACAATTCATCTTTATTCAACATAAATTTACCCAATTTCATCAACAACTATAATATCCCATAATCAACTCATAAAAATACGCAAACCCATCCATATTCTCATTAATTCGAAATTAATAAGTCTAATTTCTCAACTTCTACAATTCAAATAATCGAATTAAAAGTGCAACCAATAAAACCCAATTAACAATTTAAGAACATAATTGAGATAAAAGGCAAAAACCCCCAATTTAAAATAAACGTAAGACCTAACCCTAACATACACCCTCGTCTAGTCGCATTGGATAACCCCCGTTACCTTAGAGCGTAGAGGAGATGCTTCCGGTAAGAACCCGCTACAGGTGGTTTCTTCTTCTTCCTAGGGTTTGAAATCTCTCTTTTCTCTCTTTTCTCTCTTGTTTTGGTTTTTCTGCTTTGAAAGTGTGCTGAATTGAAGATGTTCAAACTGTTTTGAGAGAGTTTGTGGAAGCGAACTATTTGGTCCCCAAAGTTTTAAAAATTAACTCATCATCCAAAAATATTATTTTACTACTCAAAAATAACAAGTTTTTAGAAACAAATCTATTGGGTCCTTTTTATTTATAAAATTAGTAACAGGTTTTTAAAATAAAGCTTTTCGGAAGAAATAAAATGAAAATATAATAGAAAAAAATATTAAAAACAAATAAATAAAATGAGTACGAGATATAATGTGGTTCGGCATCTAGCCACTTTGGGGTTGTGCCATATTCTACGGAAAATATAATTACCTCTTCATATTGATGATAGTAGAAATTTTACAAATGCAATATATTACACTATTTATATAATATCTCTCTCACTATTTTCCTTACAAGTTTATAATTGGGAAATGGTGTATTACATGGCTATTTAAAGGATAATCTAAGGGGTGGAATTGAATAACTAAGTAACACATATCAATCCATTTGTCACTTGTGAAAACCATATTAGAACATTATATATGTGATCATGTGATAAATTCATAAGACTATGAACATTATATATAACTATTAACTATGAACAATCCAGTGCATTCAATAGAACATCTAAGTGAATTCGCTAAAATGTTATTTTGGAAGTGACTTTGGACATGTATATGTTAGTAGCCATCCGGTGTCCGAATAGTTAGATTAGCATATTTGACTAATTATACTTCTCTAATTAAATGAACCTTGAGGTTAACATGTTTATTTCGACCATGCCTAAAATTTGGTCATTGCAATCATAAACATATTGTTATATTATTGTAAAGACTTACGGTTTAGGAATAATTAAGGATCACAACAAAAATGAAATTATTTAAACTTTAATTTAACGCTCAAACATATTGCATGAAATAAGCCATTTTTACCAAACATATTTTAGTTTTGTACCATTATAGTTAAATATAAAAGGGATAAAGTTCTAATTTCAGTCATTGGTTCTAAACCTCCCCCCACCCCCTCTCTCTCTCTAAATTCCATAACTTATTCGCCTCTTGTCTGATGAGTTATTTGCCTCGCATTATTCTTTGGCGAGTCCACATGCATCTCTATCTTCTCCCTCTCTCCCCTCCTCAATCCCTCTATCTCGCCGGCACTTAGGATATGTTTAAAACCCGAAAAATGTCATGGAAAATAAAAGAAAAGAAACAAAAAAGTAAAAACAAGAAAAACTAACTTGAAATCATTTTATGGTCATTTGTTTTAAAGGTTGGGAAATCAATAGAAAATAAAATAAAAGAATGAGAGAGAGAGTGAACTAGTCGCATTTTTCTTATTTGTTTTCATTTTCCTTGCATATTTGGAAATAAAACATGGTATCTCTCATCTTACACACAAAATTTTCTCACTCATTCTTTTGTTTTCTTTTCCAGTAGTTTTCTTATGAAGTCAAAAAAAAAAAAAAAATCTTGGCAAATTATTGCCTTTTCCCATAAGTTTTTCAGGTTCCAAAGCTACCCTTAGAGTTTCTCTCTCCGATGAAGATATCTGAGAGAACGCGACGGACGTAGGCAATGACGCTCGATCTCGATGTCTCACTCTTTATCAATGTACGTGTCTCTCCGTATCTTTGTTTCACTTTGTAACGGCTCGGAATTTCGGAGTTTATTATTGGTTTTATTAATTAAATTGTGATATCAATTTAGTGTGTGCATGTATTTGTATGTGAAATATATGTAATATTAAATAGTAAGTGTACAATAGTTTTGGATGTTTAAGTAGCTAATGACAAACATGTGGACTAAAGTAATATTAAATAGTAAGTGCATATAGTTCAATAAAAGTGTATATAATTCTGTTAAAAGTGCATCTGATTCAGCTAAAACACATCTCGTTCAGCTGAAAGTGCATATGGTTAGGCCAAAAGTGCATATAATTCAATAAAAGTGCATATAGTTCGGTCAAAAATGCATCTGATTAGCTAAAAGTACATCTGGTTCAGCTGAAAGTGTATCTAGTTCTGCTGAAAGTGCATATGGTTAAGGCAAAAGTGCATCTAGTTCAATAAAAATGCATATAGTTATGTCAAAAGTGCATCTGGTTTAGCTGAAAGTGCATCTGGTTTCAACCTCCCAAAAAATTGGGTTTGTTTCAACCCAAACGAGTTGCAATTCAGACAAAATCTCATAAACTTTTGTATTTTACATAACTTACACATAAACATGCAAAATTCAAACGAAATTTAAAAAATAAAATCTATCGGACATTTCATCGAACACTTTAAGGGTGTTGGTGCAAAAACAATTAATTTTCAAATTGTATCTCGGTATCAGTCATAAACACGCTCCGTTCCAGCCATAAATGCATATAGTTCATCCCCGAATCGAGGTATATTTATGCCCCAAACGGAGCTTAACTTCATCCCCAAAGCGGGCTCCATTTCAGCCACAAACGGGCTCCGTTTCAGCCACAAACGGGCAGCCCTAAATAGTTACATCTCAACTAGAAACAAGCCCAAATTTATCCAACAAACCAAACACAATATATATGTATACACGTAAATATGTAAATTAAACAAACATTACGGTAAACGTGGCTATGATTCTCGACTACCATCACCTCTAATCCCCTCACGGAATACCCCGACGAAGAGCCTCTTCTACTAGTTTTAGGAGTTCCGATCGTTTTCAGATCTGGCGAATCTATGCCGCCACCAACACATGCGCAGAGCGAGTAGAACAGCGGAGCAAAGTCATTAGAGGAGGAGCAACTTCGTCGGAGGATGGATCATCGATTCGTCGAAGGAAGAGTAAAGCCGTTTTCGCCATTGATGGAACGAGAGAGAGACACTAATGGTTTAATATGATAATTAAAAAATTAGAAAATTTAGTTTTTATATAGTATAAAAAGTGGTACATGTGTGGAATGCAACTTATAGGAGGCATATAGGAGGAATTAAAGTTTAAATATGGTACATATTGGGCATTTTTTGTTATTATATATAATTATTGTTTTACCAACTAATTGAATAAAAACGAAAAAGAATAATTTATAACTCAAAATACAAATTTGGAAAAGTACAAGAATTTTAATTAATGAATTTACTCCATAAAATTCGTGGAATATACACCACTATCTTTTTTACGGGTATTACTAGAAGTTGAACCCCAATCTTCTGTTGCACGAGCATATGATAATAACTTATTTAATGTTTTTCCGGTTGAAACTTGTAAGTTTTTTATATGATTTTTGCTTATTTAAGTCTCATAACATTTGATTCATGTTTTCCTAATTTCTGAGATGAGAAGCGCATCAAATTTTGAACCATATAAACCAATTTTCAGTCAGCTCAACAAAAAGCAACAAAACTCAAACACCCAGATACTGTAGACATAAAAAGAACCATAGTTGGGGATCCAAACTCGAAATTCAAGCAAATAAGTCCTATACATTCTTTAAATAAAAATTTAATAAAAGCAATCAAAATCCCAAGTTCCGATAAGTATACTTATAATTGAAATACTTTTGATATAAGTACGATTTTTATTACACTACCAAGCACAAATGTATGCTTTTACACTTTTAATTATATTTAAGTATAAGTAAACATGTACCAAACAAGCACAAGAGCCTTGCAGTCAAAAATCATCTATGTTGACTTGATTATTACGTGAAAACAAAATATAGCAAAAAATGCATGTTAAATCCTATATGCATAAACATAAAAACAAACAACATTATTAAATTTGATGCAAGATATAAAAGAGAATAAAATGCAAAACAAAGTTGACGATATCTGCAATAAAATCTTTTAGAAAAAGTTGCCAATGAAAAACACAAGTTTGTTGAACTGTACACCACCACAACTACCCTTTTAAACTCCAGAAGTTGCCTAGAGGGATCCATAGACATGGGTTCCCCTTAAGGAAACTTGTGGAATGTAAACGGATAATTATGGTGGTGGACAGTTCAGTAGACTTGGGTTTTCATTGGCAATTTGCTCTAAAAGATATTATTGCAGATATCGTCAAGTTTGTTTTGGATTTTATTATCTTTCATATCTTGCATCAATTTTAATAAAGCTGGTTGTTTTGATATTTATGCATATTTAGTATTTTACATGTATGTTTTGCTACATTTTGCTTTCACATAAATTTAAGTCAACAGAATTGGTTTTAGATTTCAAGGTAATTGTGTTGTTTCTTCTATACATGTGGTACGGTATTACCATACCGGACATGTTAAACGGTACGGCAAATGTATTATTTTTTGAGTACCACTGTATGCTACCAATGTACTGATCATATTTTCCTATTAAGATTTTGAGGGTTTTAGTTGTATTATTATATTTATAATTAAGGTGGCACTTGGATGCTTGTTAGATGTTTGGTTGTAGCTTAATTATATTTCAACTTGATTAATGGTTGGTAGCACCACTCTTTTACTATTTTAATGTTGTTTACAAATCTATTTTTTTCTAAAACGGAACCAATGAGACATGGACTGTTCAACAAAAAGAAAATAAGTATAAAAAATATTAGAACAACAAACACACTGCCATACCATCCAAACAACATTGAAAGTATTGATGTTAAATCATTCTTCATGTTGAAATGATTGTAGCTTAATTATAAACGGCTCTTTTTCTACGATGCCATTTTATGTTGATAATGTACCGTACCGTATCATTACCATTTCAAAAATACGGTATCTCGAAAGTGAAGTATACCGAACATGTGGTACAATCATGATAGGAAGAAAATTTATACCATACATATGTGGTACCTACGACAATTGGACGACCAAAATACCAATGCCTCATTGGGTGAGGGATTACTAATCCCGGGACTACGAGTGCTTTGGGATTAAAATGATATGAGAAATGATAGTAGTATTTCTAATCCTCGAAACTAATCCCATTGTTTGTTTTCTTGAATAAGAGCGCAACCGGACTATTTTTAAAAATTTACAACTTTACCCTTCCCCTCAATAAATTTAAAACATGAATATAGTCTTGTATGTATAACAAGTAAAATAAGAGTCATTAAATTTATAGATATATAAATAATAAATATAAATATATAATATATGTATTAATATATATACATATATATGTTATCTATATATATTATATATAAAAATATTTACATGTATTAAATATTTATATTAGATAATAGATAAAAATATTTACATGTATTAAATATTTATATTATTTACATTAGATAATATAAATATAAATATTTATATATGTGTTAATGATATATAAATATATCTATAAATAATTTACATATATTCATTATTTATATATAAATAAATAATATACATATATATATATCATATACACTTTCATATATAAATATTGTGTGTATATATATTAATTTTATATATCATTCATACATATATTTATATATTAAATTATTTATACATATATTTATATATAATTAACATATATATAAATATAAATATTTATATTATCTAATATAAATTTAAATATTTACTACATATATATATATATATATATATATGTATAAATATGTATATATGTATATATGGATGTGGGTGTAAGAATGTTTTAGTCAATCTTAGAAATTTGGTTGGGACTAAAACTCAATACCAGCCCCGTTATTTCAAATTATGGGTTTTGGTGGAATTTCAAGTCTGGTCAGGACTACAAGTCACATGACAAAAGTGCATACCAAACACATCAATTTTAGGACCGACTGCATTCATAGTCCAATCTCACTCTTTTATCCTATAACCAAACGAGGCCAAACAGTATTGTACTAACTCCACCTCTAACGCCAAACAGCCCCATTTAAAAAAATTCACTGAAATGGAAAGAAAATAACAAGACAATAAAAAAACCACCATTAGAGTCTCTTATATTAATCTTATATGATGCATAGTTTAACAGGACATGGATAATATTTTTTAGTAAAAAAAGACATATTAGCTAATCTGGATATGTGACAAGTGTTGATTACCTTTCATATGCAAAATATTTCCGAATATTTTCTTCCAAAAATTGCATAACTCTATCATGATTGATTAACTGTATAAAGAATTACCTATGGAAATTCTTCAAAGAATCTTGTGCAATTATGTTTCCCATTGATGATCGAAACTAAGAAATGAAAAGGTTAGATATCTCTCATATGTTTCTTGAAATTTTTATGTGGATGAATTATTTAAGTAAATATGGCCTTGTTTATATAGTGTTTGAGGCTGGCGAATGTAGACTAATTCGGTCTT
The DNA here is from genome assembly GCA_963920805.1 of Primula vulgaris. Taxonomy (NCBI): domain Eukaryota; kingdom Viridiplantae; phylum Streptophyta; class Magnoliopsida; order Ericales; family Primulaceae; genus Primula; species Primula vulgaris. The sequence continues at coordinate 26,053,991 of OY987214.1, read as the reverse complement.
TTTCGTTAATATGATAATATATATCTACATTTATTATCTTTGACCGAGTAATAATATATTTATGTTTTATATCGATCAATTATGCTTGCGAATATAAACTAATTCGGTCTTCTTCATTAATATTATAATATATATCAACATTTATGATCTTTGGCCGAGTAATAATATATTTACGTTTTATATCGAATCGCATATCAATTATGAAAATTCTGTAAATCAACTTGGTATCTCATTATTCCCCGTATTAAATATAGTCTTGATGTGGAATAATTGAAATCACTACAAGACATGTGAGGATACCATCAAATGTATGTTAGTAAGGTGATTGGTGCTACCACACAATAACAACATGACAACAAGAGATTTTGTTACTACACCGTTGTTAAATTTAACGACACTCACTTTACTATCATGATAGCGACTGAGTGTTCCTTACTATGAAATTTCCTTCTAGTGATTAATTTGCGGTCTCTAAATCTAGTGTATAACAATTAAAAAAAAAAACCATTAAACCATTAGAACATTATTTTGTTGTACGTGGATGTTATGGAGAGGATTCTAGATTTAGTGTATTGGGTCTATCAATTAACTGAAATCAATCAGTATGACAGTCTCTGGTAACTTTGGAATGCAGAATCTTGAAAAGGGAGGACAACAAACCTGGGAAAAGGTACATAATTAAGTCTAATGGCTTGTTTGGTTGCAGCGTTTTAGCAAATAAGCTACATATTTTGAGATTGGAGAAAAAAGATAGTTCATCTGCTTAGCTTGTAGCTTTTTCAAACAAAATATTCAGGAAAGCTAATACATCCAACTTCTAAGCAGAGCTTATAAATTATATACAAACAAGGCATAAGGCTTTGTTTATTGCAGCCTTTAAACAAATAGCTGGCTTTTTATCGATTCATAAGGAAGCTAAGTTCCTGATCATCATCTAGCCCAAAAATCCATAAATCTCAGTAGCATTGAAGCTCATGAACCCAAATGCAGTTTGCTTTAAGCACAAAACCGGAACTTAAGAAACTGCAAACCTTAAAAAGCCTACAATTTTTCCTCGCAAATGAAAAAGCATGTTTCATTACACTTTCTCTTTATGATAATTGTGATTTTTGGAAACAGGTGTTTCCGTGAAGGAATATTTTATGCAAAAGTTTGAGTCGGGTGAAAATGTAAGGGCTCTATCTCAGGTAATTATGGAGGCGATTATCTTGAGGAAAGCGCCAGCTTGACATGAAATGGGTGTTGTAACGACCCGTTCTTCTGACCGAACCGCCACTGTCTCTTGTATGCTTTGGCCAATTTCTTACTCGCTTCTTGGACCTCACAGCTTTAAAAAGCCCTTGATGATATTAAGGAGTATACTCCTACCTTATATAGCATATACGTACTCACATATTTAGACCATTTGACATAGCTATCTAGTCGTACTTAAAACATGTTTTAAAATAAAATCCTTTTAACCTAAAAAAACAATGATATAGCTTATATAAAGGTTGTCAATCTCTACTTATCACTATACCACAAATAATCTAAATCTATGATAAACGTAATAATTAAAATCAAATAAACAACTATGAACAATTAAATAAAACGAGAAGAATGATAGATGTTACCGAGTAGGCGAAATCATCATAAAAACTCAGTAAAAGAAAGAATGAGGATGCTCATAAGGGTGAGGCATCGTAAGAGAAATAAGTAAAATAAGTATACATTGTAATTGAATTAAGAGAGATAAAAGGTTTTGAGGGTTTCTATCCGGAAGCAGAACCTTACATTTTACAAAAAAAATAACATGTATTTATACTGTTCTGCTCAAAATATTTCAGACCCTAATTCCTAAATTACAGTAATCCAGATTAATGGTGGCTGATCCAGATCAATCTTTGTTGGCGAATCAGAACACGCGATGTCATTAATTTATGACGGTGGAGAGGTGATTGATCCAGATCACCATGTATGATCCGGATCATGTGGCAGAGAAGATATTTTTATTTACTTTTTGATTTGATTTGTTCCTTTGTCCCCAATGCATAATCTTTTGACCGAATTTAACTTTTTCACATGCTTCTTTTTGGTCCTTTATCATCTACAACTTGCACTATGAGTCCCTCCATCTCTTATCTTCGCATAAAAGCTCCTTAAAAGGGCAAATTATAGTAAAAATAGATAAATGATCTACAAAATATAGAAAAACAGTAAACTGATATAAAAATACCTATCTATGCATGATAAAGTTGGTTTTTACACTATAATTAAGACCATAAAATGACAGTTTTACGGTCTAATCACTATATTTCCTTTTTACCATGTTATTTTTCTACGAAAATTTGGGTTCTTACAATCTTCCTCTTTTTTTTTTTTTTTTGGTATAACGGAAATTAAAAAAACATTTGTGAAGCGCTATTCCCCGTGTCTTCCAACAATAAATCAAACTCATATGGGCCTCTTCATATACTCGAATTTCTTCGGCCATGACTCTTCTGCTTTTGGCCAAGTGGTCCGCACACATGTTCCGCTCACGAGGGCAATATGTAATGATAGCATCACATTTTCTTAGCATAAATTTTATATCCACAACTAGTCCAAAGAATAAGAAATTTACGGACGTCTCTTCAGCGATGAGCTTTACAGCAGATGTTGCGTCCGATTCCACATCAAATCTAGCAAAACCTTTGGCCAGGGCGATCCTCAGACCTCGATTTATGGCCCATAATTCTGTCTCTAGCGGTGAGCGATGCTCTAATCTATCGGTAAATTCCAATAGCCACGCTCCGTTTTCATCACGAAATTACCCACCTATACCGGCTGCATTTCCCAGAATGCTACCGTCGACATTAAGCTTAGTTCGACCTGGAGAAGGACGGACCCAATTAATGGTTTTGGCATAAATATTTTGGTCCACATACGGATGGGATTTCCTAGCAGCATGCTCTATACTATCTGCAAACTCCGTCGTTATGTGAATCGCGTGTAAAGTATTGTAATTCACATTTTTAAAAACTTTTTTACATCGAAATTTCCAAACATTCCAGAATGCTGCAAAATAAACAAAGCACCAAGGAATACCATTGAAAGTATTCTTGCAATGCAGATTTATTTTAAGCCAAGTTATAAATTCAAAATGCATATTATGAGTGAGTCAATTTGCTCCTTTTAAAGCTTCCCAAAATCGAATAAAAAAAGGGCATTCCCAAAATAAACGATTTATATCTTCGGTAGTCATGTTACATTGAGAGCAAAGGTCATTCTCGAAAAGCCCTATCTTGGCTTTCACTTTGTTAGTGAGTAATTTTTCCTGACAAACGAGCCAAAGAAACAAAATTAACTTTGAAGGAACAGAATGTGAGATTTAGAAATCTACTCGGATGTTTTGTAAATTGCAAAATAGTCCTTGCAGTTTTTTTTTAAAAACCAAATTTGTCATGGATTAATTAAAATTTCAAATTTAAAAGGTGTTCTGATTTAGTTTGTTTCGGTTGGTTTGGTTTTATACGAAAACACAAGTCAAAGAATTTGGAATTCATCGATTTGGAGTGGTGTCTAGGTTTTCCAATCTCACCACTGTCGCCGCCTTCATGAGATAGAGACGGGGAGATGGCCGAAAAACAAGCAACGTCGTAGGATAAAATACCCTTTAAATAATGGTTTGAACGACAACGAGGACTAAGAGAGAGAAAGAGACATTGTCGGAGAAAATACACCTGAGCTTTAGATCTGACAATGTTGACATGGAGGTTTCACCCACGAGAGATAAATCAATAGATTAGAGAGTGATGGAGAGAGAAAAAAACAGAAAGAGATAAAAAAGACTAGAAGAGGGAAATACAACGAAGCAAATAGAGAGGGAGACATGGTATGAACTCAAAAAAAATGGTAAGAACATGAAAAACAGGGTATGAACTCCAAAAAAACGGATTATGAACTCAAAAAAAAGGAAGGGTATGAACTCAAAAAAAAAGGGGATATGAACTCAAAAAAAGGATATGAACTCGAAAAAAAAGGGTATGAACTAAAAAACCCGGAATGAACTTGAAAAAACGGGGTATGAACTCGAAAAAAATAGTGTATGAACTCGAAAAAAACGGGATATGAACTCGAATAAAAGTGGGTATGAAGTAGAAAAAAACAGTGTATAAACTAAAAAAAAAGGGTATGAACTCGAAAAAAAACGAGCTATGAACTCGAAAAGAAGGGTATGCACTTAGAAAAAAAAGGGTATGTAATTGAAAAAAAATGTATGAATTAAGAAAAAAAGAAAAACGGGGGATAAACTCGAAAAAATGGGGTATGAACTAAAAACGGAGTATGAAATTGAAAAAAACAGGGTATGAACTCGAAAAAAATGGGGTATGAAATCGAAAAAAACGGGGTATCAACTCGAAAAAACAGGGTATCAACTCGAAAAAATGTATGAACCCGAAAAAAATTAAACGATCACGTTGAATTTGGCCGAAATGTCAGGGACCAAACAGTAATTAGCCCAAAGTCAGAAACTCGACCCAACTGTAACTGTGATGTGTCATTTTTTTATGCGGAGATAGATACACATACATATCGATATAGAGATATAAAGATATAAAGTAAAACCTCAATATCGGAGAAAAAAGCAAATCGCCAGAGAAAATAACTGTCGGATTATAACATCATAGCATGGCTGGAGCTACCCAAACCTCCGATCTCGAACTATCACGTCGCCGGAGGAAGAGGGAGAGAGGAGAGAGAGAGGAGAGGTAAAGCAGAGAGGCAGAGGAGAGAGAGTGGAGATGGAGAGAGGAGAGAGAGAGAACGAAGTGAGAGAGATAGCATACAGAGAAGAGAGATTGAGGTATGTTTTTAAAATCAAACTTTTCAAGTGTATGTTTTGTTAATTATTCTAATTTAAAAACCAACTATGTTGACTTGATTTTATGTGAAAGGAAAATCTAGCAAAAAATACATGTTAAATCCTAAATATGCATAATCATGTTGCCAATGAAAACCCAAGTATGTTAAATCCTAGATATACAGTACAATGTTAAATTCTAGTAGCAAAAAATGCATGTTGCCAATGAAAAACCAAGTCTGTTGAACTGTGCATCGTCACAATTAGCCATTTAGATTCTATCAGTTGCCAGAGGGATTAATAGAAGATAGGAAAGAATTTGTGGAGAAAGATGGCATTTGGTTCATTTTTAGGATCATCTTTCTATCATTTATCTAACGGATGCAGATATAACTTCTTAAAGTAAGAGAGACAGAAGAGATTAATGTTTTATGGACACTAATCTATCGGCGGCAAGAGCTATACAATGTACTAATGCACTTTTCTTTTTCAATTCTTTGAAAAAAATAAAATCTCTATTAAATGTTTTATAAATGCATGGAAAGTAAAAAGGTCCTCTTTTAAGTTTTATATTTATACCTTACAAAATTTAAAGAAAATTTTATACTAGTCATGCTTTGGTTATAGAAATCCAATTTATTTGCATTTTTCTTATTTTTGTAATCTAATATTTAGTGTTTGTGATCAGGGGACCCACAAGGTATAATTGCTGAATGAAATTGCAAAATGGCGAACTAATTACTTGATTGCATTCACCAAATCAAACTGAGAAGGTATCCAACTAAGATAACATATCAAAATCAAGCTTCATGATAAGTTTGAATTCTCTACTCCCCAAGTGTGAAACCTTTTGATGTTGTAGTTTCTCAGTGAGCGGCATTTATCATTGAGGTCATATATAGTTTAGAATATCTTATAAAACTTAAAACCATAAAGAGTTTAGTTAAAAAAAATATATATTGAAAGAATGTTTTCAGATAAGTTGTTCCGTCTGAAGACTAAATACATAACGCTTGAAGCTCTTTTTTTGTTCTTTCGCCTTGAAGTGTAACTATTATCTTCAAAGACGAATCATAAATAAGAGGGATTATTTTTTTATTCGCCGAAACTTGCAAAATTTGTTGTAGTATCTTAACAAGAACATAAACAAATGGCTAAAACCAGTGTTTTTCTAATTCTCTCACATCACTCACATAAGTATATTCATATAAGTTCCCAAGTACCACTCTCACGCCCCTAAAACGTCATTTTCGATTACTACAGACCTTAATATGTTGCTAGATTTTAGAAATCCGAAAATCCCTTAATAATTTAATCCATCTTTTGTTTCTAAAACAAATTCTAAGCATTAAATATGTTTTCTTTATATACTAAATGTAATCAGCGGTTTATATAATAATTCTGCAATCTAGTTTGAAGGAGGAAATAATCTGACACAATAAAAAAATTATTTTAGGCCCATAAAGGAAAAAGGAAAAATAATCTAATATACCTAAGGGAAATTAATTGTAATAATCATCATCTCTTTCTTGCAGACATATTGTAATTAGAATAAGTGTAGGACATATGGTATTTGTAGTGATTAGACTGAATCATTGCTCATAAGTCATCTGAACTATATATGGCCACTAAACGAGCCATTTAGACCAACCACCTTGGTGAAATAGAATAATAATATATTCAATGTTCCTTTTAGGTTCAAAAGAAAGAATAATTCGTGTTATAAAATTGTCTTTCTCCTTTCCTTTAATTATGGGTCTAATTTTTTCCTCCTGCAAACTAGATTGCTAGTATTATTATTTACGCTGATGATACTAATAAATATAAATCAGAGTCTTATATTATTAGTTCACATTACAGGCCGTATATAAACCTTCTACAAAGATACAATCCCAACCATTATGGAAACTAAATCAGTATCAATAAATCAATATCTTTTTAGATATATGATTAGTCAATTAAAATTTTTAACTAATTAGGAAATAATCTAATTATAACCGGTCCCTAAGATTATGGGATACTGATTACAAAGTCAACACTCCCCCTCAAGTTGGTACGTAAATATCGCACATGCCCAACTTGAACAAAAAAACCGATAACACATTTCTCGATACGGCCTTTGTAAAAATGTCTGTTAACTGCTCTTCTGTTTTAATAGGTGGAACCTCGATTATATTCCTTTCAATTTTTTCTTTGATAAAGAAGCGATCAAACTCTACATGTTTCGTCCTATCATGTTGAACAGGATTGTGTGCAATATCACGAGCAGCTTGATTATCGCAAAATAACTTTATTGCCTTAGAATTTATGAATCTCAAATCACTTAACAGATAACGAACCCATAGTAGTTCGTAAATGCCTAGTGTCATTCCTCGATATTCATCATCGACGCTAGATCGAGCAGCTATATTTTTCTTTTTACTCCTCTATGTAACCAAGTTACCTCCTACAAAAGTGAAGTAACCTGAAGTCGATCGCCTGTCATCGATAGTTCCTGCCTAATCTGCATCTGTATATACTTCAACTTCTAAATGATCATTATTTCTGAACAAAATACCCTTCGCAAGGGTCCCTTTTAAGTGCCTTAGTATTCTCATGATAGCATTCATGTGCTGCTCGCTAGGATTATGCATAAATTGATTCACAACGCCAAGAGAGAGTGCCAAATCTGGTCGAGTATGTGCCAAATACATCAAGAGTCTCACCAACCGCTGATATCTCCCTTTATTTGTAGGTACTTGATTTGGATCCATTTTGAGTTTTAAACCTTCCTCTAACCGTCAGCAGGTTGACAATCTGACATTCCAGTTTCCTTAATAGATCTAAAGTGAATTTTCTTATGATAAGAAAATCACATATTTACATCTTGAAACTTCAATTACCAAGAAATATTTAAGAAACCCTAAATCTTTCATCTCAAACTCTTTCGACAAATACTTCAGAAGAGCCAATCGCTCTTTCTCATCAATCCCAGTTACTACCATGTCGTCAACATACACTATAAGAGCTGTGAGCTTCTCATTGTTTCTTTTGATAAATAAGGTGTAATCATAATTACTTTGTTTATACCCAAATTGTCTCATGGCCTGGGTAAATTTTACAAACCATGCTCTAGGCGATTGTTTAAGACCAAATAATGACTTTTGTAATTTACCTACCTTTTTTCCAAGCTACTATATCCGGAATGCATTCTTCACGTCAAGTTGATGTAATGGCCAATCAAAGTTTGCTTCTAGAGATAACAGAATTCAGACCATGTTAATTTTCTCCACAGGAGTAAATGTTTCCGTATAATCAATTCCGTACTTTTAGAAGTATCCCTCTGCTACCAATCTTGCTTTATATCGATCTGTTGATCCGTTCACCAAGTTCTTAACCGTGTATACCCACCTATATCCTACTGTTTTTTTTCCTACAGGTAAGTCGACTAATCGACAGGTTTCATTTCTTTTTAACGTCTTCAGTTCTTCATCCATTGCAGCCTGCCATTTTGGGTTAGACATGGCTTCCTGCACATTGTTAGGAATAGATACAGAGGATAATTGACACATAAATGACTTATTTGATTTAGATAAATTGTTAGTAGAAATATAATTGCTCATAGGATATTTTTTATATTTGGGGTTAGGATCATAATCTAAATTTCTTATACCTCGATTAATTCGAGGTGGAAGACGTCTCAGTAAAGGGACATTCAGAATCAAAGAGGATTGGTCACTACTGTTGGAAGGAGCATGTTGTATTTATTCCACATCAGATGGGTCACAAAATGGTGAATGTTTGGGTTCATTACCGGTTGGATCAGGATCTATGTTAACTATTGGTTCAGCGTTAAGCAATTCTGTGTTCATTTTAGTTGGGCAGTATTCCATAATTTTGATTTGTCGAGTGTTCACATTGGTTGGTTCAGCATCCACGTTGGCCGGTACCATGTCCATTTCAGATGAGCTGGATCTTGACATTTGTGTGTACATCGAGACATCAATATAATCTAAAGTCTGAATTCCTTTCATCCTCTACCCCTAAAATTCAAACTCGGAATAAAACATAACTTTTTCATGAAAAACCACATCCATGGTGACAAATATGTTTTTTGTAGGAGGGTGATAATATCGATAACCTTTTTGGTCAAAAATGTACCCTACAAACATACATCTCAAAGCACGTGGTTCTAATTTACTTCGTTCATGCTTATGAAGATGCACATATGCCACACAACCAAACACGTGAGGCATTATGTTTGATGTATTTGGGGCAATGTTTAAATTTATCAATACTTGTCGCGGAGTATTAAAATAGGTTGCATACATAAGAGCTTTGCCCCAATAAGAATAAGGGGCGTGTGCCTCAATAAGAGAAGTTCTAACAACATTCAAAAGATGACGATTTTTGCGTTCAGGAACACTGTTTTTCTGAGGTGTGTCGGTGCATATGGTTTGACGAACAATACCATGTGTATCTAAAAACAACTGTAGGTCAGAATTCACATATTCTCGACCATTATCGCTTCGGAGAACCTGAATCTGTATTTTGTATTGAATTCTAACCATATTTTGATACTTTTGAAAAACTCACCCATGTCATACGTGTACAATCATAAATAAAAGTCACAAACCACCGAGCACCACCTAAAGTATGGATTTTAGAAGGACCCCAAACATCCGTATGAATTACCATAAAAGGAGTTGGACTTTTATTTAAGCTAATAGAAAATGGAACACGATGGTTAAGTGCTAGTTCAAACACTTCGCACTTAAAATCTGAAATTTCACAATTTGAGAACAAACTAGGAAATAACTTTTTTAAATAACCAAACGAGGCATGTCCTAATCGACGATGCCATAACCAAATTTCATAATCATTTTTTGATTTCTTCTTCTGGGTATTTTAAACAGCAAAAACTTGATCCATGTGAGATGTATACACTTCGATGTCATGTCAATGTAGTATAATTTCCCCTTTCTAGTTCCATAACAATTCGTCCTCCAAGTTCGAATATCCTTAAAGATGCAACAATGAGGACAAAACACAATGATACAGTTCAAAGTATTGGTATGTTGAGCAACGGAAAGAAGGTTATAATCAAGGGAAGGAACAACAAGAACTGTATCTAGGTTAAAATCATCATAGAGAATGCAAGTACCTTCTCCTATGATGGGTATGGTACTGCCATTCGCTGTAATCACATCACTTCCAGGGAATTTTCTTATTCTATTAACAATTTTAGAATCAAAAGTCATGTGTGTCGTAGCACCTGAATCAATTATCCAAGTATTATTCAAAACAGTATAAATTTTTTTTAATGCCTTACCCTTGTTATATCCAGCGGTGGTCAAGGCTTTGTCTTGTTCACTGATCAATTCAGCCTCATCTTTTGTCTCGGCAAAGGAGGCACGCGGTTTGTTGTAGTGAGGATCTCGGTTTTTTTTCATCCTTGTAGATAACCTATTAGTTCAAAACATCTTTGTTTAGAGTGGCCTACAAGACCACAATGTGTACACTTACCACGAGATAACCGATTTCCCCCAGACTAATTTGCCAAAAAACTGGAGGAGTGACCACCAAAATTAGCAACTCCATATCGATTTCGAGGAGGGCGATTAAAGGCTACCATGACTTCGACTGTCGTCTCTGCTTTCTTTATGGCATATTTTCTGTCACACTCGCACCAAACATAGACGTATGATTGATGCAGATCTAAATGGGGATATTTTCGAAGGATCTCACCACGAACTTGCTCGAAGTCATCATTAAGTTCGCCTAAGAATAGGTACACTCTTTGTCGCTCTTGTGATTCTTGATAAATTTTAAGTTCTTTTTCACAACTCATGTCCACTTTACTAAAGTGATCTAACTCTTAAAACGTGTAAGCGAGTTCACCAAAGTACACAGTGACATGTCTCTCATTCTGTCGGAGACGAGACGCTTTCTGGCTTAGGGTATAAATCCTAACCTCGTTATTTTCATCCAAGAGAGCAGTTTTCAAAGCTTTCCATATTGTTGTTGCAGTTGGTAAGCGAATATAACGCTTCATAAGATCTACTTTCATAGAGGATAGAAGCCAGTTCTTAATTCTCTCGTCATCACACAACCAGTCATCATATTTGGGATTGTCTTTGCGCGGAGCCTTAATCGAACCACGGAGATATCCCATCTTCCTTCTCCCAGCACATGCATCTTAAAAAGAGGTGCACATAAATCATAATTGGATTCGTCCAACAATACTCCAGTATTAAAACTGGAGTTATCAGATTGAACAACCACAGGTGCAAAAACTTTTTCGGATTGATTTTTTTTGGATTTATCAGAGGGGTTAATTGTCCCAGTTAAATTTCTTTTTTTATATTACTTTTCGCAAGGCTATGGTACGAAGTAAATATAAATCAGGGTCTTATATTATTAGTTCACATTTACATGCCTTATATACATATCTACAAAGATACAATGCCAACCATTATGGGAACTAAATCAGTATCAATAAATCAATATCTTTTTAGATATATTATTAGTCAATTACAATCTTTAACTAATTAGTAAATACTCTAATTAAAATCAGTCTTTAAGATTATAGGATACTGATTACAAAATCAACAATACTAATATAAAAAGAATATATTTAATCCTTAGAAATTGTTTTAGGAACAAAAGATGTATTAAATTATTAAGAGATTTTATTTTTATTTTGAAAATATAGCGATATATTAATGTCTTTGTTCTTGATAAGATACTAAAACAAATTTTGCAAGTTTAGGTGAAACAAAAAATAGTCAGTTTTAAAATTATTCGTTGAGGATAATAGTTACACTTCAAGGCGAAAGAACAAAAACAAAGCTTAAAGCGTAATTCGGTAGTGTTCAAGCCGAACAACGTATCAGAAAACATTGTTTCAATAAAAGAAGTGAACAGCTGCACTCTTATTGGTTTTCTTTCAATGACAAATGCAGCTCATTGACAAACTATGACAGCAAAATGTTTCACATTTCGTGAGTAACACACTTGAAACACACACAACATTTAAGTATACCCAGTTTCTTATTCAACCAAGGAGAAAACATTACCTACCGATGTTATGATATCATTGAGGCAAATAATAGCTAACAATACTTTCTCGAAGTAGATAATACACACTTACGTTTGCCTTTTGCAATTACAATAAGTATTGATAGAACCAGCGTTCTAAAAGGCTCGCCTTGACAGTAGGCGCACCTAAAAGCCTAACACGTTAGGCGGGATTAGACGGTTAAGTGTGACAAAGCAGAATTATGCTGGATTAAGCGTTATACAACCAACTTCCGTCTAAATTTCGCCTTGCACCTTTTACAACATTGGATGGAACAGTTAGTGTTCACTAGGTTTCAATATGAGGCGATAGTAAACACTACCTTAAATATTTCTTGCAAATTAAAAACTTGTCCAATGTGATAAACTACATTCCGTACTTCATAGATGAATTCTCTTATCATACTTATCATAATGTAGAGAATCTAAACTTATGAAGCTTGAGTTTGATATGTTCAAATGATCTTAGTTAGATCAGTTTGATTTGGTGAATGCAATGAAGTAATTAGTTTGTCATTTTGAATGTACATTAAGTGATAAGACCTAAATATTAGATTACCAAAATATAAAATGCCATTAAATTGGATTTCTATAACCAAGGCACTATTATTATAAAATTTTGTTTTAATTTTACAAGGTATACATATAAAACTTAGGAGGGGACCTTTATTTTTCGTCCAAGTGCACGAGTTTATAAAACATTTAATATTATTTTTTTCAAAGAACTGAAAAGGAAAAGTGCATTAGTACATTGTATATAGTTCTTTTCGTCAATAGATTAGTCTACATGAATTATTAGTCTCTTCTATCTATCTTACTATAAGAAAATATAGCCTCTAGAGCTCATAGATAAGTGATTGCAAGATCATCCTAAAAATGACTGATCTTTCTTCATAAGTTCTTTCCTCTCTTCAATAGATCCCTTTCTATAGATCCCTTTAGACAACTTGCGGAATCTAAACGGCTAATTGTGGTGGTAGACAGTTCAATAAACTTGGATTTCTTACTAACATACTTCTAGGCAACTTGTGGAATCTAACGGTTAATTGTCATGTCTGAATCTGATCCGAATCCTATCCGAAAATTATATTGGGTATACCCAATCCGAGTCCTACAGTTTCGGATTGGATATGGGTTTCAATATCAAATCTGTAAATTCTGATACGAAAACCAATTCGAAAATCCAAAACCGGAAAAATCCGAAAACCACCCAAATTATAATTTTTTAGATGAAAGTATAATACTTCATCCATATATTTTTAGATTTTAGTATGATAAGTAGGAGTATCATTCGATTGATATCGAATTATCGATCTTTCTTTAAACCCGATATAATTGAACGGTCAATGTATAATGAAGATTGGATAAGGGCACAACAAATAACACAAAAAGCTCTCATACTTCAACGAATTCAAGACGACGTTTCTATCCTAAGTCATATGATAATATTGAAAATTTCACCATCAACGTTGATTAGTTTTTTATCTTTGCAATTTTAGCATATCTTGTAGGGTAAAAACCCTGATGGGGTAAAAATATAGGGTAGAAAATCCATATTATTCGCAATATATTGGGTAAAGCTAAGTATTTAGCCTAGAAATTAATTGGCAATTGATAAAAATTTAATCACCCTTGCGAGGAGGAAAATTAGGGTTTTTACCCGTACTCCTCGAGGAACAGATATGCAAGATAATCTCGAAGGAGTAAAGGAGTAAATACTTCTAGAACGAAGGAAGACACCAAGTGTACATGGGACATATCCCATAAGTATAAGATTAAGACACATAAATACATTGCTTATCCCATAAGGAATGAAGATCTCCCAATCATAATCCGCCTCGATGCGAAAGGCATAAGTCAAGGGCCCTCGGACCAGAGTCATCATGGATCTGAGGGGGAAAAGACTCTAAAAAGGGAAAGACGTCACCCCCAGACCACATCTGGCGAAGATCATGGACCTCGAGGAGCCCTTCTCGACAACGAAGGGTAGTGGAACATACCCCTCGAGACAGTCAAGTTGGTGGAAAGATACATGAAGATATTATCAAATATATCTCCGCATGACAAGGGAGATATATCGAGATACAAGTAAAATATGATTGGAGAGATCATTCCAATCAAGAAAGATCCACCCTAGATCATCAATCCACCTATATAAGGAGTTCATAAACCATGAAGATGGATATCTGAACCAATACATACTCACTTATACACTAACCATCAGGTATCACTAAACCTTACTTCCGTTCAATACACTATATTTATTATCATTAAAACCCTAAGAGGTTCACACCTCCTTACAACTCCTCCGGACAATTGAGGGTGAACGGTGGTAAAACCATCAAGTCTCACTTGATTTTAGCTGTTAGTGCGCTGGATACGTTGCAACAACGAAGAATACGACCCTTAGCATGTAATTATTTCATTGGTTCCAAACTCCGAAACTTACTTAACGCTCTGGACCCAATTTCTAAGGCCCACCAAACCCCACATTTTTATTTTCATCATATGATAAATAAAAACGTGGGTTTTTCCCACCAATAATGAAATATTGAATTCAATATTTCAAGTTCGTTCGTATTTTAATTTAAAGTTCAATAATTATATACTACATGGTATTTTATATCATTCAAATGTTTAAAATTTCAAAATTCGCCTTAGTCATCTTAATCGTAATTTATTAATTACCAATAAAAAATAAACTTCCTTAAACACTGAAATTTATAATAATAAAAAATGGATGAAATCCGATCCGAGAAATCCAAAAAAAAACCGAAATCCAAAACCCTGTCGGATTGGATTTTTTTGCCATCCCTAGATATAAGATAGAAGCATATCTTCAGATTTCATTTTTATCGCTAAAAATGAAAAGGAAATTAGTTTTATCACAAAAAATAAAAAGGAAAAACAGAACATACCACGATCAGAGTCTCCTATATGATAATCTTATATGATGCATACTTTAACATGACATGGAATCAAAACTTTCAAGTAAAAGAAGACACATTACCCAATCTGTATACTGTATATGAAATAAGAGTTGATTACCTTTATATGCAAAATATTTTCAAATATTTTCTTCCAAACCTAGCGTAACTCGATCATGATCGATTAATAAAATCTGAGTTTCACTTCAGAAATTCTTCAAAGAATCTAGTGCCATGATGTTTCTCATTGATGATCAAAACCACGAAATGAAAAGGTCACACATCGCTCATATGTTTCTTGAAAATTATGTATGGATGAATTATTTACGTAAATATGGCCTTGTTTATATAGTGTTTGAAGCCGGCCAATGTAAACTAATTCGGTTTCTTCATCTACATTAATATATATCTACATTAATGATATTTGACCAGGTAATAATTTATTTACGTTTTATATCTAATCACATATTGCCTGCCTCTCATACGTGTTATTTTTATGCACGAAGGCCTCGCATGATCAAAAGGATAATCATAGTATTTCTCGGATAAGCTACCCAAGTTATCGTCTGAGAAACCGTGTGGTTGACTAAAGTCTTGTCTATTTCTACGCGTTTACTATTATAATATTAAATAAAAACAATGAGCGCGGTCACGGTTGGTTTGTCAATCCAACAGATTGAGTCCTCTAGTTTAAAACTATAAAAACTCAGGTTATAATATGGTGTTTAGGTGATTATCACGAGGACCGGTTTTGGGCCCGTGCAAGCAATGCCCACGCTCTCCGAAAAAATTAAGTGTCCAAAATATTTAAATGTTTAGAGTATATATATAGTGTATAAAATTATACATATATTAAATATATTGTATCAAGTATTGATATAGTAATATAGGTTGTCCAATTTGGTAGTGTGGATATTTTAAACTTTTAATGATACGTCTTAGGTTCAATTTTTGACTCTATCCCTTTATAGTTTTTTTGTTGTTATTACGAGTTTTATTATATTAATGTCTTTCATAATTATTACATAGTTATTCGCAAACTACAAACCATTTACCTATAACATATTTTGCATATATTTATGCTAATCAAATTTATCTTATTTCTTATTTTTTTTATGGGGGTAAATCACTAGCAAATGTTAGATCTAATAAAATTAAAAAATGATAAATCGATAATTTTTAATACCGAGTTAACCATAACTTGAAAGTTATAGAAGTTATTAATAAATATATTTGTGTATCTTAAAAGTATTAGTTTTCAAATCTTATTTTGTTTCTTATTCGTAAAAATTTTAATGGGTTATAAAGTAAACAAATTCTAAATAAACCTTTTATCGAGGGCCGGGACGGAGCCAGAACATTAACTTTGAGGTTGTCGAAAAAAATATTGACACTAAAATTCTTCATTTTTGCATGGGCAGAATTTTTTTACAACGTCACTTGGTCAGCCGGTTGTTTTGGGTAGTCAAAGACATCTGACTTAAATTTTTTCATAAATTAAATACAAAAAAAAACACCTAAAACGACAATTTAGTAGAGAACAATTTTTTTTTTATATTCCAGTTTCGAAATATCGAGTAAATAATTTTATAATATTTTTTTTATTTCCTTTCTAAAATTTTACATAAATATTTATGAAATTTATAATTTATTATTGAGGACTTTCATAATTTATGGACAATATATATATTGATTAAAATATAGAACTTTTAGATTTATAACTTAATTTTTTTCTTTAAATTTAAATATGCATGATTTATATAAATGTTTTGTAATAAATAGAAAAATATTTAATCTTAATTTTGAGAGTTGTGTTTGTAATTTTTGTAATAAAAATTTGATTAATTAGATTTCAATACTTCGAACATGGTACAATATAAAAGATATAATCATCGGTAATCGTGTTAAATTTATTTTATGTGCTAATAGTAGTCAATATATAAAACATTCATAGTTATTTGTTATTGTACTTAAAGTCACTATAATCACTTTTCAATTTTATTTTCTCCTTCTTTTTCAGATTTTGGGTAAACAAATTTTAATTTAGAAAGGGGTTAACAGAAATAAAATTTAAGGGGTTGCTGAAATGCTTTATTTACAAATTACTCTGAAAAACACCATAGAAAATATCAAATTATTAAAAATTGTGGGGTTGTCGTGGCAACCCCTGGTCATATATAAATCTCGTCCCTGATCGAGGGCCATAATTTTAATTTCGCACAGGGCTAAGAAAAACTCAGAATCGGCCCTGATTATCACGTATCTAACTCGTTTGCATGCAAGATTTACGATTAATAACTAACTTTTATTACGCTATTAATGCGTTCTAATAATTAAACAAGCAAGTTACTCAAGATCAAAGGTTTCAGATGCTATAAACTAAGATGAATAAGCAAAATAAACAATGGAGGTTAAGATTAACAACGATATATTGGAAGGAATACGAGAAAACTTATAGAACACGATAAAAAATCAAGGATTTGTGCACCAAAACTTGGATTTCTCTCTCTTGAGATTTGAGTTAGAGTGTGAAAAGCTGCTGAATATTTTGGGAAAATGTGTTTTACTACTTTAAAAAATATGTTTATATGTGTCATACAAATTTAACCTTAATTATTAAATCTGCCTCTATCTGGCCGGTTAGAGCCTAGCCGGTTAGTCTTGCTTCCAGAACCTTCTTTTGCTTTTTCTTCTTTCTGTGGTCTTCACTTTGGTCAGTTTTTTACTTTTCTTGGGGTTGATTTAGGACTTTTGACTTCTGTTTTCTTCACTTTTGGTCCCTCCTTGGGTCCTTTTTTGTCTTTGTCTCGTTGTGTTAATTTCATGCGTTTTTCTGCAAAAATATAAATATGATGCAAGTAAACTGGAAAAATACGGAAAACACTACATATCGTTTAACTAAGCTATAATAGCAACAAAACAATACTAATTAATATCATTTTATACAATAAAAATGATAATTTCTTGGTCTAATCACATATGAATTATGAAAATCATGTAAATCAACTTGGTATCTCAATATTCCCCGTATTAAATATTTTCTTGATCTCGAATAGCTGTATTCTTACAAAGAATTTCTGGATACCATCAGAATGTCTGTTACTAAACCGAGTGGCGCTAACCACACAATAACAACATGACAAGAAGATTTTTTTTTTACTATTAGAGGCTCTGTTGCTAAACTGAGCGACAATTTAACAATAAAAACAGTCGCTAAACTGTTGTTAAATTTAGCGACACTGGATTTATTATAAGTTTATCAAATTGTCTGATGGTAAATTAATATTTTTTGTTGTGTTATATCGTTATAGTCCAAGTCATTAATGCGCTTTCCCAAATTATTTGATTTACTATTATGCTAGTAATTACATTACCAAACAATTAAGTTTTGTTCCCTTTCCCTAATGTGGATCTGATTTCTCGAATAGTATTTAGGACGTATTTTTTAAACAATAGTTTACCCTAATTTAACTTAGATTATTTATTTCTATATCTGGTCCAATAAAACTAATATTTGAAATTCTATCTCTAAAGTCAGATTCTCGAAAAAGAGAAAACCTTTAAAACTCTTGGCTCCGTTTGTTTGATAGTAAAATATTTTCTGGGAAAAATATTTTCCGAGAAAATTTTTACTGTGAAAACTTTTGTTTTCATTTCATTTACAGGTGTTTGGTGCATTAAAAGTTTTCTACGAAAAATTCTATTAAAATCCAAAATTTTGTTAGTTCTTCAAATTTCGACAAAGTCGATGCATAAACAAATAGATATAATTCAAAACTAAAAATAATATTTTCAATGAAAAACATCAAAAAAAGTCAAATTCATAAAAATAAATAAATTGGTGAAAGTTTTAAATGAAAAACATCAAAAAAATCAAAGTCTCAAATATTGATCAAGTGCAATATACGTAATTTCATATATATATATATATACTATCAGGAGAATCAAAGGTAAACCGTCAACAATGTATTTTATTTACAAAAAATATACACAAGACAAGAGAATGTATATAAGATATTCACCTTCGTTACTATGACTACATTTGAGAGAAAATTGTATGTAAGTTTGATGTATTTTGTTAGTTAGTATCGAACATGTTATACTAATTGAATTTACTGAATTATTAAAAATCATGTTTTCCTTAATTACATATCTTTTCTTTATTGTATAAGGAAATGAAATATAAATTGAAGGACCATATCTATTACCTTTTTTGATTAATGAAATCGTTTTCACCTTTTTTTTAGAGCAATCATTTCCCCCTGTTTTGCACTAAATTTGGGAAAGATTTCCTGAAAAAGATATTTTACATGTAACCAAACATCGAGACAATTAATTTTACCCGTAAATGTTTACTTTACACCCATTTTACAGTGAAAGAAACGTTTACTTTATATGTTTATTCAAGAAAGTTACTCCTCTGTTCTTGTTTTTATTTCGAATTTGTTCCTTAATAAGGTCAATTTGACCAATTTGTTATTAATTAAAAAGTGGGTCTCCAAAAAAAAAATAGTTGTTCAACATGTGAAAGTTTAGATATGTCACGCCCCAAAATCCATAGAACACGGATATCGAGGGATGACCTTTTTAAAGAAAAGAAAAAAGAACCTGTTCGTACGAAATTGAAAATTTAAAAGAAAATAACTTGCGAGCTAATGGAACAATAAATCAATTGAATAAAAATGTTTGCCAAACGCGGCTACAATACGAGACAGTTTTGACAAATTTATAAAAAAAGAAATAAACGAATGTAAATTGCCCGTAGGCTACAACCTCAAAAGATAATATAATTGAAAAAGGAATCCCCGAGCCCATATGATGCCTTGCTAAAGCTCCTAACCAAAAGCCTCAACCTATAATGTACCTGAACAACAAAATTGTAACGGTGAGTCCCACGCACATAACTAGACGGAACGGCACCACAAATACTGTCACTCCATCCCATAAATGCAAGAGCTCACAAATTCTACAATTACGATAATCGACGTATAAAAGGAAATACAATAACATTCTACAACGGGATAAATTAAATAAATTAAATAACGTCTACACAAATCTATAGCAAACATGGACCTCTCATGCCACCTACCCCAGTCCGTAAGGTAGGTCATTCCCTATCCCCTCGGCCGTCTTCTGTCCCCGGAATTAGGAAGAGACAGAGACCATTGCTAACATAAAAGTAGATTTAAAGTGCGCACTTGGACCTCTCATGCCACTCGCCCCAGTCCCTAAGACGAGTCATTTCCTATCCCCACGGCCGTCTTCTGTCCCCGGAATTAGGAAGAGACAGAGACCATAGCTAACATAAAATAAATATAGTGCACACTAGGACCTCTCATGCCACTCGCCCCAGTCCGTAAGACGAGTCATTCCCTATCCCCATTGCCGTCTTCTGTCCCCGGAATTAGGAAGAGACAGAGACCATTGCTAATGTATCAATATTAAGGCCTCGGCCGATAATATTATACTATTCATATAACACATTCTCATACATATAAATATTAAGGCCTCGGCCAATAAATAATAAACCAATCATTTATCACATTCTCTTACGTCATTCTAACGTAATTCAACAAAACCCAAAAGCATAGGTGCTAGATTCGCAACTAGCCAACCAAGTCTAATCAACATGAAAACTCATTCAAGCATTCTAGCAAACACTTTGTATGCATAAACTACAATGCATCTATATTCAACAATAAATTACCCAATTTAACAACAATTATAATAACACAATATCAATACATAAAGACATGCAAACTCATCCATATTCTCGTTAATCCGAAATTAACACGACTAAATCCTCAATTAACAATTAGGTGAATTAAACATATAATCAACTAAACCCAATTAACAAATAAGTGAATTAAACATATAATCAACTAAACCCAATTAACAAATAAGTGAATTAAACATATAACAACTAAACCCAATTAACAAATAAGTGAATTAAACATATAATCAACTAAACCCAAATAACAATTTATAAAACTAATTAAGATAAAAGGCAAAAACCCCCAATTTATACTAAACGTAAAACATAATCCTAACATACACCCTCGTCTAGTCGCTATGGATAACCCCCGTTAGCTTAGCGTGTAGAGGAGATGATTCCGGCAATAATCCGCTAACGTGGTTTCTCTTCTTCTTCTTCTTCTTCTCTTTTCTCTCTTTTCTCTCTTTTTCTCTCTTTTTTTAGGTTTAAAAAAATGAAAGTGGCTAATTTTTAGGTTTAGAAAAACTGTTTTTAGATAGTTTGTGGAAGCAAACTATTTGGTCCCAAAGTTCTAAAAGCTAACTCTTAATCCAAAAATATAGTTTTACTACTCAAAAATAACAAATCTTTAGAAACAAATCTATTGGGTCCTTTTTATTAGTAAAATTAGTAGCAGGTTTTTGAAATAAAGTTTTTCGGAAGAGTTTCGGTTTTTGGCTAAAAATTAGTCGAGTGACCGGTTTTTGGTAAAATTTGTATAAAACGTTTTTGGATAAATTAAATCATAAATAAAATCATTTATAAAAATACGGGATGTTACAACTAACCCTCCTTAAAAGAATTTCGTCCCGAAATTCCATTTCCTCTCTAGAGAATTACTCCCATAAATGATCAACTTTTATAAATAAGACCGTAAGAATTTAAACGTACAATTCGTGTATTAATTCAAGAAATAAAATACGCAGGGTTCACAACCCGTAACAACTCCACAATTCATAACTCAAGTACATGAACAACATGTAAGAATCTCAAATAAGGTAAACACTTATATATAATATTAAACAGGATAAAAGACAACTACTCAACAACTCCAAAACGTCCACAAGACTCAAAGTACAGGTCTTTCTAGCAAACTAAACTCTAATAAAATAAACTCTCAACCCAGACCCGGGGGTGTCACACGACTGAATAACACGTGTGGCGGCACGTGCTAAACAAAGCCTAAATGAAATAATTATTAAACACTCGCTAAATAACTCATTAAATTAACTCAAATTTCTAGCAAAAGTTTCATTAAATAGAATCTCGAAAATTACGTTCATTACAAGAAGTTAATCTCTTACAACTAAAATAAAAATGTAATCGCAGCGGAATTTAACACATAATCTTAAAGGTCTGTCTGGTCCTCAAACTGACTCGATATCAACCCTACTTAACTGAAGCCTCACAATATATTATACGGGTCGAAAATAAGATTTTTCCCTTTCAGTTTCTTGGAACATAATAACTTGTTTAATAAAAATTCCCAATGCATAAGTATTTAGAAATTACTTGAATATAAAAGATAAATAAACTTTTCACTTTTCTTTCATCAAAATTAAATCCATCGCAATAGTAATAACCAAATCTTTTTCTTTCTTTTTATGATAAAAGCAAAATGATAACATGTATATCTTAGAGTACCAAGCCCGATTGACTTCCTCAATCTCTTTACCGTCGATCTTTTTCTAAGGTGTATAAACCATACGTGCACTACGTAATTAAGGTCACCACAGCATGACAGCTGTGTCTATTCCTTAAAACGTTCCGTTTAACAAAACTATGTACAATTGCTAAGTTAACCGTTGAGAACTAAACTCTTTCGTTTAGTTGCCAACGTCACCCCACTTTCCTCTTCCCCTTATTCGGGATTCTCCGTTGTACTTATTCTCATGGTCCCAAATACAAATCATAAGCAAATCATAAAATAATAAATTTAGAAACCTTATACAGATACACTGTATATAACATTTATCTTTATAAGATACAAACTAGTTCTCTTTATACAGATCCACCGTATATAAATCACTTCTTCTTTTTCATTCTTTTCTTTCTTTTATTGACTTTGTTTCATAACAATATAAAAACGATGTTTCCATATATAAATAGTACTTGAAAAGATAATACCCATGAGCCTGTAAAATATTATCAAAAGTTGCAACGGAATATTTATAATAGCAAGACAAAACCCACTCACCTAATATTAATCCGAAAGAACAGAAACATTTCTACAACGAATAATCTAGTGCTTAGCTTTCCACTAAACCTTTTCCCTTACTCAACATAGCACTTTAATTCTCTCATCTTTATATACTTTCGTTACATACATATAATTTTAATACAGTAAAGGAGTATAGAATCTAATCAGGGAAATGCTACCTATCTTTCTTTCTTTATTTGCACTGGTGTATATATCTATATTAACAAGGAAGAATTCATTATAGGGACGTGTATATGGCATGACAATTGGCTTAGCATTTATAGTACAATTCTATACCAATTTATTACTTCCGTTTCAATTTCTCATGCAAGGTTACCTCCTTAATAAATTACTAGCAACAGAAACTCTTTGAATACATGTAACATTATTTCTCCTTAAATATTCCACGCATAGTAGTTATAGGAATAAATACAAACCTCTCGTTATAGAAAACTCAAGATAATTTTTACTATTCTTAATTGACATTTACTCTTCAGACAAGGCATCAGTTTTATATATGAATACAATCAAATCATGTCATTAATCATCTTAGTGAGGCATTCAAAGACCCATAACTTACACCATTATTCCTAATCATACGTTTATACAATTCAATATTTCTAACCGAAGTAAATTACATAATTACTAGGCCCAATTCTTACCAGCTAATCCCTAAAAGTACTACCATGTATCAATCCATGGTAAATTATTTTACCAATTAAATACCTCTAAATCCTTTAAAACTCTATAGCTTTGATAACGTGTAACCGTAAGTTCCTTAAATCACTTAAACAACTAAACATTAGTATTCTTACTTATGAAAACAAAATAGTCACATGAGTAATTATTTAGAAGAATAAATATTCAAAAAAAAAAATTTTAATTAAAATACGTGATTTTACACTCTCCGCCACTTAAAGAAGTTTCGTCCCGAAACTTTATTTCTTTAATAACTTGAAAAAAAAGATAATGTTTCTGAATAATATTATATATGCTTTCTTAGACGTGATTAAATCAGCTCACATAATTTCTTTAACCAACCGGTCTCCAAAACAATTACTTGTGTGTGCATGTAGCATAAACTATATAAAAAAAGTATAATAAAAGGTATCTTGGAAACTCATTTGAGATTAAAATTACTAATAATAATATCATCATTATCCTTGTGAAACTTGAAAACTTATGATGGAAAAATACTAACGTAAATTCCTAAGGTCAAACTTTTACCATTTCCGATCGTTTATTATCTCATTAATTACCAAATTCTATAACTCCCATCAATCATAATTCCAAAACTCTATAACTCCTGTCTACATAATTCTTAGTCCAAATTCTGATTTTAGTCATCATCAATGCTAATAACAAAGTGTACATCATGAAAGCAAAACACATGAGGTAAGCTAATCTTTTAATTGGTAAAAATAAAAATAAATTTGTTCCTACCATGTTTTTCCTTGAACTGATAATTAACCTCTGGGATGGTTCAAATTCAAACAACTATTATTGATATTTATACCGTAAGATAACCAAACCTATTCCAAAACTTGTTTCCATAGCGTTTTCCGAAACATTTATTACTTATACATCTATATCTATTTCATGTGCTTCCGCTGCACGCTCTGATAAAATAATAATAATAATGGTGCTAACCGGCCTAACATTGCATTTTGTTTCTAATTTATCAAACAATCCAGTTTTAGCATCTAGACCACCACCCAAAAATAATACCAATCTCCCTTTATACCATGTTCTCTTAAACGAAACAATCTTTAATTAATAAGAAGCGCAAAACCTAATAATTTATATTTAGTCCCAAAATACCACTCCAAATTCACATGTAATACATGCTCTCAATCAAAGTGCAAGACCTGTTGAAACTTTGCAACTAATCCGACCAAAGAGATTTACTCAAAATAACTAGGACAACTATAATGCTAGTTCACTTATTATTTGAATACTTTAAACACAAATTAAATCTCAAGTTTGGATCCTAATTATAGCTTAAACATCTTTTACAGTGGTCAAACGAATTGAAAATAACCTAACATATCATTTCATTGAAACTCTAAGCAAAATTCGGCACCGAAAGGTAATCCATGGACAATATTAAATTACAAAAATTAGAAGGAAACTACCATAATCGAGGTTCTCTTATAGCTGTCGAAAACTTCTACTCAAAAAAAAAAAAAAAATCCATAAAATAAATAAATATATCCTATCATGCCCTTTTGTTTGTTAGTTACAATTCGCCGCAATAGTTAACTACATTTTTATTTATATATACCAAACCAGTGACTTTATTAACGTACAATCCATTAATAGAAATAATAAGAAAATGTTAAAAAAAAAACTTTGTCTCACCTATAATAGTTTACAAACGCAAACATTTTAACTTGTACAGGGGCATGCTACACCAGATATATTTCTTAAGTTTTCAATAGTTAATCTTATAAAAATAAAATCTATTAAAATTCCCTTACATCGACCTTGAATTTAGTACATATGAAATTAGTTGTGTGTAATTCCTCTTAAATATGGACACCAAACCAACTCAACTAAATTAAGTCTTACATTATAGTATAGTCTTACATTATACAGTATCAAACAAGATTCTTCATGTAGGGACAATTAACTTAGAACCTAAAATATCTAAGTCCACGGTTATCATTCTATCGACTGAAGGAAAATAGTTGCTAAATGTGAAACATATATACAAAACACTAGCTTACAATCTAACCAAGAAAAATTTATAGTCAATGTCTAAAAGAGTAGAATCATGTTGTAAGGAAGAAATAAGTGCACAAACGACTTATAAAACTAATGAATTTAGGACACGACCTCACAAAACGTAATTAAACATTCATGTTTTCCAACTTATAAAATCTAACCAAATTTGCAAAGGCATCAAATTCTGCTAATCATACAATACAACATTCCGCACATTACGTGATAATCACAAAACATGTAAATCATGATAAAAGCTCGTTTTTCATGGTAATCATTTTATCAAGATTTCTAAGTTTCATAATTATAGAGAACTGAAATACGAAGCCAACGCTTCAAGCGGAATCAAATTCGGAGTAAAAACGAAGGAGTTACGAGCGTTTGAAGTTTAGCGAAAAACCGCAAAATTTGCCAGAAAACGACCAATCGTTTTTGACAAAACGACCGGTCATTTTTTGGTCCAGTAGGGTCTGAAAAATTCGACCGATAGTTTTAAGAAACGACCGATCGTTTTTTGGTCCAGTAGGGTCTGAAAAAATTCTGAAGAATTTTGACCGATCGTTTTGGGAAACGACCGATCGTTTTTTGTTCCAGTATGGTCTAAAAAAAATTCTGAAGAATTTCGACCGATCGTTTTGGGAAACGACCGATCATTTTTTGTTCCAGTAGCGTTTGCAAAATTCGACCGGCCGTTTTTACAGACGACCGATCGTTAAACAGCAGAAAATAAAGATTCAAAAAAACGCAAAATTTCTCAACACTTGTAATATTCTATATGGCATATATCACACAAATAACCCATTTAAGTCCACAAACTTATTACAATCAACATCCATTCGCATAAAATGTACATTAACACACATGTTAATAATATGGAAACGCACTACGTAAAATCATCAACTTCACAATTCTCGCACTTTTATACATCGTTACTACTTGACATACAACTTACACCTCATACACACTATAACAATTTACACACGCATACAATCAACACAAAAATGCGAGGGATAACCCATCACGATACGTTATCCTAAAGTACCCGAGCGTTCTCGCATACTCTAGAGTTCCACATCGCTAAGGTATTCCTTCACACACACCGACGAGGTCCACCCACTAGTTTGGCGAGCCGGGATCAACAAGCGTCCTCATTGTCCCCAACTTGCCTCACATGTGGACTTTCCTTTCATCAACTACTACTAAATTATAGCTACATGTCTTAAGCTAAATGCAACCCCCCGTTTTTAGAAAAGGTTTTAAGTTTTTGGAAAAAGTTTTGTAAAAATGATACAATGAATCTTGGTCCAATGGTTACCCATCTTCCCGTCGTCCCAAAGTATACAAGAACCTAGTTAGCTCTGATACCAACTTGTCACTCCCCAAAATCCATAGAACACGGATATCGAGGGATGACCTTTTTAAAGAAAAGAAAAAAGAACATGTTGGTACGAAATTGAAAATTTAAAAGAAAATAACTTGCGAGCTAATGGAACAATAAATCAATTGAATAAAAATGTTTGCCAAACGCGGCTACAATACGAGACAGTTTTGACAAATTTATAAAAAAAAAAATAAACGAATGTAAATTGCCCGTAGGCTACAACCTCAAAAGATAATATAATTAAAAAAGGAATCCCCGAGCCCATATGATTCCTTGCTAAACCTCCTAACCAAAAGCCTCAACCTATAATGTACCTGAACAACAAAATTATAACGGTGAGTCCCACGCACATAACTAGACGGAACGGCACCACAAATACTGTCACTCCATCCCATAAATGCAAGAGCTCACAAATTCTACAATTACGATAATCGACGTATAAAAGGAAATACAATAACATTCTACAACGGGATAAATTAAATAAATTAAATAACGTCTACACAAATCTATAGCAAACATGGACCTCTCATGCCACCTACCCCAGTCCGTAAGGTAGGTCATTCCCTATCCCCTCGGCCGTCTTCTGTCCCCGGAATTAGGAAGAGACAGAGACCATTGCTAACATAAAAGTAGATTTAAAGTGCGCACTTGGACCTCTCATGCCACTCGCCCCAGTCCGTAAGACGAGTCATTCCCTATCCCCACGGCCGTCTTCTGTCCCCGGAATTAGGAAGAGACAGAGACCATAGCTAACATAAAATAAATATAGTGCACACTAGGACCTCTCATGCCACTCGCCCCAGTCCGTAAGACGAGTCATTCCCTATCCCCATTGCCGTCTTCTGTCCCCGGAATTAGGATGAGACAGAGACCATTGCTAATGTATCAATATTAAGGCCTCGGCCGATAATATTATACTATTCATATAACACATTCTCATACATATAAATATTAAGGCCTCGGCCAATAAATAATAAACCAATCATTTATCACATTCTCTTACGTCATTCTAACGTAATTCAACAAAACCCAAAAGCATAGGTGCTAGATTCGCAACTAGCCAACCAAGTCTAATCAACATGAAAACTCATTCAAGCATTCTAGCAAACACCTTGTATGCATAAACTACAATGCATCTATATTCAACAATAAATTACCCAATTTAACAACAATTATAATAACACAATATCAATACATAAAGACATGCAAACTCATCCATATTCTTGTTAATCCGAAATTAACACGACTAAATCCTCAATTAACAATTAGGTGAATTAAACATATAATCAACTAAACCCAATTAACAAATAAGTGAATTAAACATATAATCAACTAAACCCAATTAACAAATAAGTGAATTAAACATATAACAACTAAACCCAATTAACAAATAAGTGAATTAAACATATAATCAACTAAACCCAAATAACAATTTATAAAACTAATTAAGATAAAAGGCAAAACCCCCCAATTTATACTAAACGTAAAACATAATCCTAACATACACCCTCGTCTAGTCGCTATGGATAACCCCCGTTACCTTAGCGTGTAGAGGAGATGATTCCGGCAATAATCCGCTAACGTGGTTTCTCTTCTTCTTCTTCTTCTTCTCTTTTCTCTCTTTTCTCTCTTTTTGTCTCTTGTTTTTAGGTTTAAAAAAATGAAAGTGGCTGATCTTTAGGTTTAGAAAAACTGTTTTTAGATAGTTTGTGGAAGCGAACTATTTGGTCCCCAAAGTTCTAAAAGTTAACTCTTAATCCAAAAATATAGTTTTACTACTCAAAAATAACAAATCTTTAGAAACAAATCTATTGGGTCCTTTTTATTAGTAAAATTAGTAATAGGTTTTTAAAATAAAGTTTTTCGGAAGAGTTTCGGTTTTTGGCTAAAAATTAGTCGAGTGACCGGTTTTTAGTAAAATTTGTATAAAACGTTTTTGGATAAATTAAATCATAAATAAAATCATTTATAAAAATACGGGATGTTACAAGATATGAAGAGAAGTTGCATGAAACTTGAAAATAATACTGTACTACCATAAATATATAAAAAATTAACAAAAATATCAGAAGGTGTATATACATATAGTCATATAGAATCTCCAGTGATACTTAAAGGTCACTTCAATAATTGTTAATAGTCGATTATAATCTCCAAGTTATATATATATATATATATGTATACATATACTATTAGTTTATGTGAACATGGTTTATGAAGCCTTTAATAATTATTTATAAAAAAATCCTATTAATTTACAAAATTACAAAATAGTAGTAAACACCTTTTACACGGGAATTAAAAGAAAAATAACTGTCATCTAATTATTAACTTTTTGTATTTTCTCACAAATTAACTATCACAACGGGTTACAGATTTTTTCTTGAATTCACACCCATCGGGTGGGCAGGTCCGCTAGTATATATATATATATATACACACACGGAGAGAGAGATAATCTTTAATAATCCTCAATAGTCAGTTCTATAAAGTTTTATAATACTTGATAGTTAGAGAATCGCTTACAATATGAAGCGGGTCTCATGTACTCTCACGAGCATTTACGAAGAACTCAGCTCATTTTCTGAGCTAATCGAGTCAGAAACCACTAATTCGCACACAAATTGAACCAAAATTGGGCTTAATAATGAAATCTAGGACTATATTATGACTACTTAAAGAAATATCTGATCAAAACATTAAGACGTCTAACGAAAATGTCACAGGTATGAAAGAAATATTTTTAAGTAGAAGCGGTGAATACATCAACAAAAGCACTAGTAACAAGAGTACGACGGAAACTCATAACACATTGCAGAAGAAACAACACAATAGCCTTGCAGAAGAAACTCAAGTTTTTTAACATAATTATAATGAGATACGTCGTCAACCATAACGGGAAATGAAAGTAAGAAGCATCCATACCGAGCATCTCTATTCAGTTACAAAGGTTTTAATAACATGCAATGAGTCAATGAATAAAAAATACTAATATACAAGTTATATTATATAAAAAAAAAAGGTATCAAAGTATGATGCAATACGTACACCGGCAGGGTTGTTCGTTGGTACAACACCACTACCAAGATGTGGTCTCACGTCCACTCAAGCAAAGCATCACCAAAATTTGAAATGAAAATAGCTTTTGCCCCTCTCTAGAAGTATTATTGCATAGTCAAATATGAGTCATAGGCGAAGTGTTGTATAAAACCTAATTGACCACTCCGGCGGAGTATATTAAAACAGTCTAGCAAACATTAAAAAAATAAAATCATAAATAATAAAGAGGATAGAGTTTCCTCATGCCGAAAGTGGGTCGGCTGAACCGGGTCGGGTTCTGTGATCCATCCTTCATCTTTGCTTCGAATATGACCTTCCCTCAAGGTCGCATTCTAAAATACTTGCTACTCAAGCTCTCTCACTACAAGAAAAAGTTCATTTAGCATCATAATTTTTTTCCGATTATGTTGCTAAAGTGGTTGTAGCTAAATTTTAGCAACAGTTTAGCAACAAATAGCAACATAATTTGTTGTTAAAATTTAGCCACAAGCACTTTAGCAACATAACAAAAAAAAAATTATGATGTTAAATAAACTTTTTTCTTGTAGTGTCTGACATCTCTGTAATCATATTTCTGATGGTGTTGTCGCATTTCTTGCCCAAACCATCGCTCACACTTAAAATAAAATGGTATCGCATCGCCAAATAGCTCGGTCAAGCTCATCCAATCTAAGAAATATGACCCCGACAATATTCACAATAAAATATCAAATCAATATCTTTCTTCAAAAAACTATAGCATCTAAGAGAGTATACCAAGTTAGTTCCCACAATGAATCAACATAACTCGACAAGGTCCAAGTCCCAACATACTCGAAGACACCGTAAAAAATTTCGGTCCACTCTTTACTATCATTCTCGTTAATCGGGTATTTATCTTCTCTCCCTCTTTGCGCAAAGACTAAATTATGTGTGTCAATATTCGAGATGTACCCCTCTCTCTTTCCATCACGTTGGAGCGTAAAATTGATCCACACGTCTGAGCTTGTCGCGGTTTATAGGGTGTCCAACTAAATCTTGCAAACCATATAAAAGTGATGCCTCACCATAAATCCAAGCCAAATCATATTCAAAATTCTCCAAAGTTGTTTTCTAATTTTTTTGTGAAGTCTTTATAATTCTTCTTAAAGTAATTCTTAAATATTGTTCGATTCGGCTACCAAAAAGTAGCCTCCATCAATCACCAAGTTATCTTACTATAATAAAACAAAAATCTCCCAACTTTTATCGAATTATCCAACCGAAAATACCACAAGACACGGCTAATTTCGAAAAATCATAATTAATTCAACACGTTCCAAATGATGCGATTAAAATTTCTGCACGTGTGTATATGTTACAAAAACGTCCACATAAAACAGTTTTTCATTTGGGATTTTTTTTTAATATGAAATCATCAATCTCGTACAGATTGCTGAATCAGTCAAACTGAAAAAACTGACTACGCTTTCAACTTCCAAAATTCATAAAAATTTGCTCATTCATCTGAATTCACTAACTAAAGTTGGAGAACTTCATAAATGTCTTGTCTAACACTCGTAAAATAACTTTTTATTTGAGTACAATTTGATATACAAAATTGTAAGTTGTCTATAGCTCGACGAATCTGGAAATAAGCAGCACTGTACACTATTTGAAAATTCATAACACATTAATCTCTCCTCAAAATGAAGTGATTCAAGTTATCAAATTAACGTGCGTAAATGTATCATTAAAATCCCAGTAAAGGAGATTTGTAATTGGACATTTTTGTATGTGTATAATGTCACAAGGTTGATAATATACATCAACATTTCATCAATGACCCCAACAAACAGTCTCCTAACACAAGCTCGATCGTCATACAAAATTTTAATCCGTACAGCTCAATACATAACTCAACCCACTAAAAACAAATGAGTTTTTTAATTTTAAAAAACCATAAATCAAAATCCACCCACCAAAATACAGTGATTCAAGTTGACAAAATTTCATATAGAACTCATTTATTTTGTCATAAATTGTAAGGCACATAGTACCCAGTTTATCGTAGCAAATAACTTAGGTTTCTATCAATGTCAGCGCTATGATAAAGTGCTTATAAACTGAAGGCATGAAAAATAAGCAATTTTACTAAATTCTGAATTTTCCAAAATCTGCACATCCCTCTTTCGAGACATCCTACTCATCCCTATAATAATTTCATTCGATTTTTTAAAAACATGCTAATATTAATTTATTACACCGCCATATTTCATGTTTCAGGATGGTATACTAAAATATATGATTTATTATCGGTTTTAGTATTTATTTATTAAAATGATTTATTTGAGAATACATACGAGCAATGTTGTACATATTACTTATCTGTACATGTGTCTTTATTTTGTATAGTAATTGATTTGGTGTGTAGAGTAGAGCTTACATACGAAAGATCAAATCATTGGTTCTTACATAATATATATTTTATTGTCCACAACTTTAGATGGAGTGGACAGCCATCGGTATAGTTGTAGCAAAGAGCTTTAGTAGGTCTGTCTAGAGTGAATGGCTGGCTTCTGACTCTTTGTGCTATTATACTTAGAGTATATTAAACATGATAAAATGGTATTATTTTATGCTACTGACCGAATAAAATAATTATATCTAAAAAAAATTTATGATTACTTGTACTCTTAATTACTAGATTATTTTCGATACACATATTTATAATGTATACTGTTTTGATTTGCAATGGGTGAGATTTGTTATGCTCAACAAACTCGTACGTTGGGCAGTAACATTATTTATATGGTGTGTCTATAATCGACAGAATTCACGTCCTTTAATAAAGATTGATGATATCCCCTCGAGAAATTTATAAGTTTTGTTTGTGCCAAATCTTAAAAGTTGATTTTATATCCGACAGAACAAATAATTTAAGTGCAAAGGTCGAGTAAATAATATGCCGAGTAAAATAATAATCAGTAATTTATTTGCTTGGTGGATATCTGTAATATTAACGTGAGGAGAAAATTAAGTTTTTAATAATGTGCTCTCAAATATTATTTGAGAAGTAAGTAGAGTGCAATTATATTCTCTAGTGAAAATGAATATAATTTACTGATAGAATATTCTAAGATTGATAAAATATTAATTAGATAATATTATATTATTCTTGTTAATATGATTATATAATATTTATTAATTAACTACTAATCTAATTAGAGTTAGAGTTTTAGGTAAGATTTAAGTCTATTCTTTCTTCTGCAATAGGTCTCTGTTGTAGCATATATATACTGTTCATATGTTAAGAAAAAAAAAAAAAAACCTTCATAACTCATTTATTAAAGTTAGGGTTTTTTAACAATTTTGAGAGTCCAGATCTCTAACAGCAAGACATATAATAGAAATACAACAGAAGTTCAAATGTGATTTACCTCTGCCCGTGAGATATTTCTGTATCGTTTTTATATCATTCAATACAGTATAATCAGGATCAAAGTCCAGTTTTCCGCTGCAAAATAAAACGTGTTTCCAACACCATGTACCCCTTAATCGGGTTGGGTTTAAATGGATAAAAGTGCAACTTAAAAAATATAAGTTAACACTCCACTCCTTCCATGTCTCTCATGTAAATTAAATTTTCTCTCCTATACTAATAGAGAAAATACATTTAAATAGTTAAAAGTGCAACTTAAAAAGTGCAACTTAACACTTTCTCTCCTCTCTATCATGTCAATTAAACTCTCTTTTATAGTTTAAATGGATAAAAGTGCAACTTAAAAAGTGTAATGTAAGACTCTCTTTCTCCCATATAGATTAAATTATCTCTCATATAGTAAGGCACAACATACATTTCGGTGGGTTTATTAAAAAAAATCTTATATACAATTAATTTATTAATTAATGAAACGATATTTATGGTAAATGTGAATGAAATTTATTCATGTTAATTAATAACTAATATCTTATCATCTTTATTTATAGAAGTATTTACGGGAAATTAAATCATCATATCAATCATATACATTTATATTACTTTTTTACATATATCAATGTTTTAATTAACGAAATTAATGAGACCAAATTAATTAAGTAAATATGGAAATGTTAAAAAGAAGATTATAAAATTTAAATCACTAAATTAATATGAAAGGATATTTAATGTCACATTAGTATTTATATATTATCTTTCTAAATAAAATAATGTTTTACTTTATCATATGGGTTTTTAACAAATTCTCTTTCAAATCTTGCCATTTATGAGGTTTATTTTTCAAATTGAAAAAAAAGTGTTATAAAAAAATGGGTCAAATGGTTAAAAGTGCAAATTTGTATATGAGTCAGATCGGGTTTTGAATGACCTATAAGGAATGTAAATTATGATAGGTAGCTAGTGGGAATATAAGTTCAAAAGTGTTACTTATCGGGCATTATTTGTAAAATCTAATCATGGGATAGGAATGAGCATTCGACATGATACTCTTATACTTTATATGTGAAGATTTATTTCGGCGAGATATGCTTACTCATGATCGATAACAGCAAATTGTCCTCAAATATGACAAGTACTTGATCTAGATCGTGAGACATAAGACATGTACTTGAAAGAACTCTGTACTAATAAAAAGAAAAGTAAACTTAAAGGTTTTGAGAAAGTAAGAGTAGGAGAGAATGTTTCTGCAATAATTCAAAGAAAACTTACTACAAATTGTAAAGATCCATGCATGTTTACTATTCCTTGTACAATATGCAACACTAGATTTAAGAAAGCTATGCTAGATCTAGGAGCTTCGAATAATGTCATGTTGTACTCTATATATGAATCTCTAAAACTTGGACATTTGAGTGAAACTCGTATCGTGATTCAGTTAGATGTTAGATCCAATCTGTATCCAAAGGGTTTAATTGAGGATGTTGTAGTTGTCGTTAATAGTTTGGTTTTTCCTGCTGATTTTTATGTGCTTGATATGGAAAATGGAGATCAAGATACTCCTATTTGCTAGGTAGACCATTTTTATAGTGGTCTATTAACCATGGAATTTGATGTTCAAGTTATTAATTTTAATATTTATGATGTCATGAAATATCTTGAAGATAATAGTATTGTTTGTTCTATTGATTTGATTGACTCTTTAGCACATGATGTCATGAAATATCTTGAAGATAATATCTCGGGTCTCGGGACTCGGGTCACGGGACGCGGGACGCGGGATTTGGGATATGGGATATGTCTCGGGTCTCGGGTCTTGTACTAATCTGAAAAGGGACTTTTGCATAGTTGCAAGAGCAGTCCCTAGAGTTCCAGAAAGTTTGAAACTCCAGCAGTAATGGAAGCGGATTCTGGGGATGTAGCTCCCAGAATTCCTCTATAAAGAGGCAGTCATCCCTTCACATTCCATACACATGAAATCTGTCTCTCTTCTCTCTAAAACAGCATATATATTTTTCTTCATAGCATATTAGAAACTAGAGAGAACCACCCACTAAAAGCTCGATTTAGACTCGTCGCCAGTTTCCGGCTAGTCTTCCGAGAGACGTTGTACCTTGGGATCGAAGCGCCAATGCAACCAGAAACATCAAGGTGGTTGGGCGAATATCGGTTAAGGGCATACTGTTAACAGTAGCCTCGTCTTAATTTATTTACATTCTGTCCGGTTTTATTTTCGCATTTAAATTCAATTTTTACATTCTGTCCTTTCAATTCAGTATTTCAATTCAGTATTTTAATATTCTGTACTTAGCTGTAACTTTTCTATTCTGTTTGTACCTTTCTGTAATTAGTTTAAAGTTCTGTTTTTTGCTGTAATTACTATTCTGTAATTTAATTCTATAATTAGAATAGTTTCAATTCAGTCATGTACTTTCAATTCAAAACAGAATAGTCTGGCTGTTAATTTTATACTTTCCAGTCCGGCAGTTTCTATTAATTACAAATCAGTACAACAGATTATTAATTAATAATAATCTGATAACGTTTGTTTTAATTACTTTTCAGTACCTACATGTTGTAATCAGTTTATTTTATTCCCATTGGAAATTAATAAAGATTACACTGGTTTTTGTTTATTCTTGTTTAGTCCTTTAATTATTGTTAATTGTTATTTCGTACATGGAAACCAATAATCTTAACCGATATTTCTGTTGCTTCTTTCGTGTATTAATTAATACAATTATTTATTTTTATAAAAGGAATAATTCTTTTTTGTTTTCAATTCTAAATTATATTAGAAATTGAATTACAAAGAAAAATTTCAAACAGTTTTAATTTTTATTTTTTGAATCTTGTTGATACCAACCGTATTGGTATTCAATAAGAAACAATTTCAATCCTTTTTTATATCAACCGTATTGGTATTCAAAAGGGATAAAAAAGTTTAATTTTTGTTTAGTTTAATAATTCTTTTACAAACTCAAATATCAGTTTTGGTGTTTTGTTTATAGAATTTATTGTACACGTATCTCATACGTTTTTGTGTTGTCATTTCAGATGACAAACATGTCGCCTATTCAGTTGCCTATCGGAAGTGAGCATGACCCAGTGGTTGGTGGAGATATCCATAACACTGGGGGCGATGCGATTGTGGGGGCTACCGCCGATGACGTAGCTGCAGCGTCTGAGGCTGCCGCGGCTGCGGCCATGGCTGACGCTACGGCCAAAGCTGAGGCTGCGGCCACGGCCAAGGCCGCAGCTAAGGCTGCGGCCAAAGGCAAGGCACCGATGTATTCGGCTGTGCCTACTTTGCCGACTTCTCATCTAGAGAAACCAGAAAAATTCAGGGGAGACAACTTTAAACGTTGGCAGCAAAAGATGCTGTTTTATCTCACGACCCTGAATCTGACCAGGTTTCTTAAGGAGACTGCTCCCATCCTAAGCGAGGACGATCTGGACAAGCAGTCGTTCTCTGCGGTTGAGGCATGGAGACATGCCGACTACCTATGCAAGAACTATATCCTGTGTGCTCTAGATGACACGATGTTCAGTGTTTTCGAGCCCAAAGCTACTGCAAAGGAGCTGTGGGAAACTCTCGAAAATAAGTACAAAGTGAATAACGCTGGCACAAAGAGATTTGTTGTCACGGACTTTCATAAGTACCGTATGACTGACAGTAGGGGTGTCATGGAGCAAGTTGAGGAGCTCCAGCTCATTTACCATCACCTTGAGGCTGAGGGGCTACTGATTAATGAGCCTTTCCAGGTGGCACTCATGATTGAGAAATTGCCACCATCATGGAAAGACTTTCAAAACTACCTAAAGCACAAGCGAAAGGAAATGAAGCTTGAGGGGCTCATTGAGAAGCTCAATATCGAGGTGAGCAACCGTCGCTCCGTGAGGAGAGTCGGTGGTGCTAACATCCCGATGGCAAAGGCCAATGTGGTCGAAAGCTCCAACGTCAAACGGAAAGGTTTAGAGATCGGAGGCAGTGCTGTTGTCGTAAAGAA
This sequence comes from Primula vulgaris, assembly GCA_963920805.1. Classification (NCBI taxonomy): domain Eukaryota; kingdom Viridiplantae; phylum Streptophyta; class Magnoliopsida; order Ericales; family Primulaceae; genus Primula; species Primula vulgaris. Next base: position 26,016,659 of record OY987214.1, on the reverse strand, counting down.
ATTTGCGGGAACCTGCTTTGTGTGTAACAGGACCGGCCATCGTGCCACGGACTATTATGACAATAAAGGCGCTGTTAAGCCCAATCCCCCCCCCCCCGAGAAACTTCAAGGGCAAAGGGAAGAGGAAAGCTCCAGCTCAGGCACATCTGGCCGAGGGAGGACGAGATGATGACCACTTTAATGTTGTGGTCTCTGAGGTGAATCTCGTGGGGAGCAACCCCAAAGAGTGGTGGCTGGATACCGGCGCCACGAGCCACATCTTCTCAACAAGGTGGATGTTTAAGACCTAAGAGGCGGTAGAGGGAGAAAGCTGCTTCACGGGAAATTCTGCTATTTCCAAGGTGGAAGGAAAAGGAATGGTGGTGATGAAGATGATCTCGGAAAAAGAGCTGAGGTTGACCAATGTGCTCCATGTTCCGGATATCCGTAAGAATCTGGTATCCGGATCAGTGATGGTGAAGAACGGGTTCAAGCTAGTTTTAGAATCCGATAAAATTGTAATCACCAAAAATGGTGTCTATGTAGGCCGTGGCTATATGACCAACGGAATGTTTAAGTTAAACGTAGGGACACCTGCTCCCAATAAAGGTGCTAAAGCTGAGGCTAGCACTAGCAATGTAATGACTGTTGCCCAAGAGGCCAATAAAATTTCTAATTCTGATTATTTATTTGAGTCATTTCATTTGTGGCATGGTAGATTAGGTCACGTGAATTATAATTCTTTAAAGAAATTAATATCACTAAAACGAATACCAAATTTTGTTTTTGATAAGCAACACAAATGTGAGACTTGTGTAGAGGCAAAATTAACGAAATCATCGTTTCAACATGTTGAACGAGAAAGTGAACCTCTCGGTCTAATACACACGGATGTATGCGACTTAAAGTTTATACAAACACGAGGAGGGAAAAAGTACTTTATCACCTTTATAGATGATTGTACTAGATACTGCTATGTTTACTTAATGAGAAGTAAAGACGAAGCAGTAGAGAAATTCGCTCTTTATAAGACCGAAGTTGAAAATCAACTCAATAAGAAAATTAAAACATTGAGAAGTGATAGAGGCGGTGAATATGAATCACCGTTTGAACAGATATGCGCTGAAAGCGGCATTATACATCAAACCACAGCCCCATACACTCCCGAGCAAAATGGGGTTGCTGAGCGTAAAAATAGAACGCTAAAGGAAATGATGAATGCTATGCTGATCAGTTCTGGGTTACCCCAGAACATGTGGGGGGAAGCGATACTTTCTGCAAACTATGTTTTAAACAAGTTACCACATAAGAAGCGAGAAAAGACTCCATATGAGTTATGGAAAGGTCATCAACCCAGTTATAAGAACCTGCGGGTTTGGGGTTGTCTCGCGAAGGTCCTAGTTCCCACTCCTAAGAGGATGAGAATTGGTCCTAAAACGGTGGACTGTGTGTTCATCGGATATGCACATAATAGTAGTGCATATCGGTTTCTCGTACACAAGTCGGATAATCCTGATGTGCACGAAGATACGTATATGGAAAGCCGAGAGGCCTCTTTCTTTGAAGATATCTTTCCCCGTAAATTACCTACATCTGTACCAACTCAAGAGTTGAACAGTGAAGGAAATGTGGAGGCAAGTGAACCGACAGAGGAAGAGGAAGAGCCTCGACGCAGCAAAAGGGCAAGGAAGGAAACTTCCTTTGGACCTGATTTCCTAACCTTCATGATTGAAGGCGAACCGGTGACATATAAACAAGCTATGTCAACACCGGATTCCCAATATTGGGAAGAAGCCATTCAAAATGAAATTGAATCAATAATGCAAAACCACACTTGGGAACAAATGGATCTTCCGAGAGGATGTAAGCCCCTAGGTCACAAGTGGATCTTCAAGAGGAAGTTAAGGGTTGACGGCACGATTGAGAAATACAAGGCGAGACTTGTAGTAAAAGGCTTCAGGCAAACTGAAGGTGTCGATTATTTCGACACGTATGCTCCTGTCTCCAGGAAAACGTCTATCCGAATCGTCATTGCTCTCGAAGCTTTGTTTGATATGGAAATACATCAAATGGATGTAAAGACGGCGTTTCTGAATGGAGAACTGGAAGAAGAAATTTACATGGAACAACCGGAAGGGTTTGTAGTTCCTGGTAAAGAGCACCAAGTGTGCAAACTCGTAAAGTCTCTATACGGACTCAAACAAGCGCCAAAGCAATGGCACGAGAAGTTTGATAGAATTATGCTATCAATCGGTTTTCACATTAATGAGTGTGATAAATGTGTCTACTCTAAAGGAAGTGGAAGAGACTGCGTCGTAGTCTGTCTCTATGTGGATGACATGATTATAATTGGGAGTAATGATAGAATCAGCTCCACAAAGAAAATATTATCACAACACTTCGATATGAAGGATCTGGGTATCGCTGATGTAATACTTGGTATGAAGATTACCAAAACATCAGAGGGGTATGCCTTGTCCCAAGGTCACTATATTAAACAAGTATTAGACAAGTTTGACAAGGGCAGTAAAGCGATGTCTAGAACCCCAATTGAGTTCAACTGTAACCTGAAAAAGAATTTCGGTAAGAGTGTGAATCAATTGGAGTTCTCTCGAGTCATAGGCAGTCTCATGTATATAATGAATTGCACTAGACCTGACATAGCAAACTCAGTGAGTAGACTGAGCAGGTACACCAGTAATCCGGATGAGGAACACTGGAAGGCCATAATGAAATTTCTCAGATATATGAGGTTTTCAGCCGATTACGGGTTGCACTATACCAGATATCCAGCGGTACTTGAAGGGTATTCAGATGCCAACTGGATATCAGACTCCAATAGCACAAAGTCCACGAGTAGATATGTGTTTATAATGGGAGGAGCTGCTGTGTCTTGGAGATCCTCCAAACAGACATGTATTGCAAGGTCAACTATGGAATCTGAATTCATAGCGTTGGACTTAGCAACCGAAGAGGCAGACTGGATGAGAAGTCTATTGGAAGGAATTCCAATGTGGCCAAAACCTGTTCCCGCAATAAGTATGCATTGTGATAGTCAATCAGCTATTTCGCGGGCTCAGGATCATATGTATAATGGAAAGTCTCGACATATACGTCGGAGACATAAATCCGTAAGGGAATTGTTATCCAACGGTGTGGTATCCTTAGATTTTGTGAGATCAAAGGAAAACATAGCGGATCCATTAACAAAAGGCTTGACTCAAGTGGGAGTCGAGACGTCATCGAACGGAATGGGATTAAAGCCCATTAAATTGGTGCCCCCCCCATAGGCAACCCAACCTAAACGGAATCTTTCCTGATAGGTTCAAAGGGAAACTGAACTGTGAGGGCAACCGAACAAAGCACTCGGGAACCTAGAGTTCCCAGCCCATTTCCGCGATGACAGAGTGATAGACATGTACCATTGTAAGGGTGAGCTTGAGGCTCTTAATGATCCAAGTAACTCGACGGTCAAGTAAAGTGAGTAAGGACACTTTCGACTTGGAACACCTATAACTAGTGTGTAAGGCCGGTACCATGTGATGAGCTTGGGCTAATTCACTAGAGCACTCGGTTGAAGTTGCCAAGGCAGTCTAGGCCAAATATGGACAACAACTAAAGGGCCTAGTACGTGGGTAGAGAGAGCACTGTGCGGGTGCCATTCTGGGATACACAAAGCTTGATGGGTCAAAGCTTTACAGCTACCTAATAGCAGTATTCTGGGTGGTACTCCGCTACGGCAGGTTCAAGGCACGCGCTACCTGACCTTAGTCAGTGAACTTTTGCGGTTCTCTTGATTTGTGTTTAGGACATGGGCTTTCGAGCCAATTGCATTCATGTGGGGGATTGTTGGAAAAAGGAAGGAAAAACATGTTTTAAACATGGTTGTTCCAAAGTGGTCAGGGACCATCTTTGAGTCAATTTTCGATGCGACTACTCAGTTTTTCTGAGGCCATACGCAAAGTGTTTGAGTAGCTCGTAAGACGATCTTCGCAACGGTATATCGCATGACCTATTCGGAGGAAGGGTGTGAATGATAATTGAACTTGAAGGTTGGTACTCGAAAGAGGGAAAAACCGAAATCTGGAAAATGAAGTAGAGAGTGGGAATAAACCATGAGGGTTATCCCACATTGTAAAAACAAGGTTGTTTTTTACACTATATATACAAGTCCATCCCATGTAGTTGTTAAACTAATCAAATCCACATACCCTTGAGTGGGTTAGTGTGTACCACACACGCGCGTGCTCGCTCGGGTCTCAGGACTCGGGCCTCGGGTCACGGGACGCGGGACGCGGGACGCGGGATGCGGGATTTGGGATTTGGGGAATGTCTTGGGTCTTGGGTCTTGGGTCTTGTACTAATCTGAAAAGGGACTTTTGCATATTTTCAAGAGCAGTCCCTAGAGTTCCAGAAAGTTTGAAACTCCAGCAGTAATGGAAGCGGATTCTGGGGATGTAGCTCTCAGAATTAAATGACCAATAAATTCTGCGGTTTCAGAATTCCTCTATAAAGAGGAAGCCATCCCCTCACATTCCATACACATGAAATCAGTCTCTCTTCTCTCTAAAACGGCATATATATTTTTCTTCATAGCATATTAGAAACCAGAGAGAACCACCCACTAAAAGCTCGATTTAGACTCGTCGCCAGTTTCCGGCGAGGCTTCCGAGAGACGTTGTAACTTGGGATCGAAGCGCCAACGCAACCAGAAACATCAAGGTGGTTGGGCGAATATCGGTTAAGGGCATAATGTTAACAGTAGCCTCGTCTTAATTTATTTACATTCTGTCCGGTTTTATTTTCGCATTTAAATTCAGTTTTTACATTCTGTCCTTTCAATTCAGTATTTTAATTCAGTATTTTAATATTCTGTACTTAGCTGTAGCTTTTCTATTCTGTTTGTACCTTTCTGTAATTAGTTTAAAGTTCTGTTTTTTGCTGTAATTACTATTCTGTAATTTAATTCTGTAATTAGAATAGTTTCAATTCAGTCATGTACTTTCAATTCAAAACAGAACAGTCCGGCTGTTAAGTTTATACTTTCCAGTCCGGCAGTTTCTATTAATTACAAATCAGTACATCAGATTATTAATTAATAATAATCTGATAACGTTTGTTTTAATTACTTTTCAGTACCTACATGTTGTAATCAGTTTATTTTATTCCAATTGGAAATTAATAAAGATTACACTGGTTTTTGTTTATTCTTGTTTAGTCCTTTAATTATTGTTAATTGTTATTTCGTACACGGAAACCAACATAAAATTGGTCAAAAAGTTCTTATATATCAATCACATCTTTGACTATTTCCAGGAAAGTTACGTTTTCGTTGTATCGGACCATATATTGTCACTAATGTTTTTCTTCAAGGTGGAGTTGAGATTCAAAGTTTAGAAACTTCGAAAGTATTCAAGGTTAATGGTCATAGGCTTAAGATATTATAAGAAGGCTTTCAAATACCGAATAAGGACCGGTTGGAGCTTGAAGATCCGACTTATGCTCACTAAAAAAACATGGAAAACCAAGTCGAGCCAACGACAGTAAAGAAAGGCGCTACCTGGGAGGCAACCCAGGGGAGTTTGTTCTTTTAATCTACTTATTATTACTGCCTTTCTTTTGCACTTTACTTTAAATTGGGAACAACGTAAATTTTAAGTGTGGGGGAGGGAACATGGAAATATTAAAAGAAAGGACAGCTAAAATTTTAATATTTTTACTTGCCTCAAACTATAGAAAGTGCTTGTTTGTGCTAAAAATCAATGTGAATCTATTTCATTTGTGGTCCTTATAGTTCTAATAAAATGCTAAGCTTATCAAATAACTAATTATAGCCATAGAGCATTGCACTAGCCTAGGACAAGAAATCATGACCTTACCTTGGTTCGTTGTTGTTTGTCTGGGTCTGGGCGAAACCCCTCAATTTCATAGACGTGGGGTGGACTTTGTAATGTGGTGAGAGTTCTATTTTTGATACCCCGTAATTTTTTTAGGGTTATATTTGGAATGTGAGTTTAAGAGAGATATCACTATAAAACAAATGTCAGCTTACTATCAGAGCGTCTGTTGCTAAACTGATGGTAAAGTGAGTGTTGCTAAATTTAGCAACAGTTTAACAACATTTTTTGTTGTTAAACTGTTGCTAAAATTCAGCGACACTCAATTTATCAACAATTTTTAAAAAGGAAACTGTTACTATCTTAACTTTTTCTTGTAGTATCCTATTTTTCCTTGACCGAAAGAACTTTTTAACACGTTACAGAATTGGATGATTAGTCGGAGTCCGGATGATGTAGCTGATGTTAGGCAGTGGAGAGATAAGAAGGAAGTTTACTAAACCAAAGATTGAGATAGGTGGAGATTGTATACAATTTTGAGGGAGTTAGAAACCGGTCACCAAATTAAAATAGACAAATTTTATGGTTTTGACTCATTCCTTAGGTTTGGTTCGTTTATTTTATATGTCACTTTTGTTATTAGAGAAAAAAAATGGTCAAACAAAAAAAAAAACAAAGAAAAAAAATGTTTGGAAAAAAAATAGAAAAACCAAAAAGTGAAAAAAAAAAGACCAAGAAAGTTTACGTGACATGAACCAATATTACTGAGTCTTGTTTTCATTTGTAGTCTATTCTACACCGGTTGTTCTAATTGTGAGTTACCATATAATTATACAAGTATGAGCGAGTTTACTAGAGCTAGGAGCTTGCACATTGCATCGACTCGACTAGCTTATATTTTACATACTTTTGAGAAGTAGCATTGACCTTTCATTTATAACCCCGTAACCGCATACGCGATCATATTTTTGATTACATTTGGAGTTAGGAGGATGGAGGTGGAGTAGTTATTTCCTTATATGATCTTACATTTATGCTCTTCTTCATATGATTAATACTTCATATTTGATTAGCAGGAGTAGAGTTGTACAAAAGATTTACCGCATTGGTAAAAGGATGATTTGACTATGTTCCGATTTAGTGATTTCTTCGAAAGTGTCTCCCAACAGTTTTCACAAAACAAGCGAGTTTGTGTGCATGAGTAGACGTCTTGATTTATGAGAGGAGTTCTGATTTCGTACCTGCATTTCAGACCAAGTAAATTAGTCAAGAAGGGACTATTTTCTAGAGGCGTGCGTAATAATTCGCTATGTTATAGGGTTATTAAAATAAAATTAAAAAACTTTAAGGAGCCAATAATGACAACTTCTGATGAAGGTTAACATTTTCCATCATAAATAACGAGCACTATCTAATATAAGGAACTAAAAACCAGATGTTTGTGGGTAGCGTCCTGAAAAACTCTCACGAGACAAAACTCGTTCACTAGGGACACCTAGTGGTTTAAAGACTTGTTGTACATGCTAAGTGCAACCGTGATTTATATGAAAGTGAGTTAATGTATAAATTGTGTAAATTATTTTTGGTTAAGAATTAAAAACTATTACAAGACTATAATATTGTTTCCCCGAGGATGTGGAAGAGATAAGTGTGGGGGCATTTGATATGACTGGCTAATGTCATAATTTACTCCGTTTAAACTATATGTTTTATACTTAATTTCATCTTAAATGTGCTAAATATATTCATATTATGATTTAGGATGAAAAAGGAGGCGTCGAAACAAAATAAAGTTAATTCGGCAAATTTGATGGATTTTGATACTGTTCTGTAAACTACCCATAATTATCTCGTTATAAATCCAAACGAAACGATTCAAAATCTCCTAGGAAGAAAAGCCAAAGATGTAAAACTTTTATGTTTTGAGATTTGATAGAAATTGAGATTTTACTGGTCCGATTTGGGTTCAAAGTCGCTGCAGTCGCTGTTTCGAAGCTGAAAAATAACATAATGACGAATTGTTTGAGATTCAATTGTAAAAGAAGCAAACATCCCAAGGACTGATGTGTATAATAGAGACCAGCAAGTTGGATGGCAACTTGAACAAGTTGAAGCCATTAGAAGAAGGCCACGTCGCCATATGAGTATTGGCCACGTCGGCTATATATACCATCTAGTATTGGCCTTCTAAAGAAACACAAAGACTACAGCCTTGTACATACTAAACCATTCCCATTACCATCTAGTATTGGCCTTCTAAAGCTACCCTTAGAGTTTCTCTCTCCGATGAAGATATCCGAGCGAACGCGACAGACGTAGGCAATGACGCTCGATCTCGATGTCTCACTCTTTATCAATGTATGTGTCTCTCTATATCTTTGTTTCTCTTTGTAACGGCTCAGAATTTCGGAGTTTATTATTGGTTTTATTAATTAAATAGTGATATCAATTTAGTGTGTGCATGTATTTGTATGTGAAATATATGTAATATTAAATAGTAAGTGTACAATAGTTTTAGATGTTTAAGTATCTAATGACAAACATGTGGACTAAAGTAGTAATTTACTTAAAAACTAAACCTACACTAATCAGATATACAGACCTCACATATATAGATACATATTATATTACATACATACATACGCATCCGCCACATACACATACATATACATATATACATATACATATACATATATACATATACATATACATATACATATATACATATACATATATATATATATATATGTATATATACATATATATATATATATATATGTATATATACATATATATATATATATATATTCAGAGAGAGATAGTCATCGGTGAGAGAGAGAGAGTTGATCGGCGTTGACCAGTCCGGTGACCAGTCCAACGGCCTGGTCTATTTGGAAATCACAATGACCGTGGTGGGTTTTCGGTTTTTATCGAGCAACGACGTTTTGGGTGTTTTGGGGTTCGTTCGGAGTCCGATTTTCATAATCAAATATATTTTCTTAACCTACTCGTCGAGATCCATAAACCTGTGTAAGCATGCTGTTTCGATTTTCACTTTTATAAAATCACATTTTTGAGTTTTATCCTAATCCGAATTTACATTAATTATATTGATCCATGGCTCGTTTTAATTGAATTTAGGGATAGTTTTAAGGGTAGTAAAGCTACTGTCCAGATCTGGTCTTTCCGTTTGTCGGGTTTCCGGCTCCGTTTGTCAGTTTACAAACAAGATCTCGTTTGGTTTGGTAAGGCGGAAGAAACCAATCTAAACTTTAATTGGCCTAATTGTTTTGTTTGTTTGACTGGTGTGATTATTCCTCTAATATTTTAATTGCTCGACTAAGTTTGTACCACTATTATGTTATGTATCGAATGTTTGATAAGTGACAAGTTGGTTTGGCGATTGTGTTATTGAATAAAATTGATTTCATCTTTAAAAATGGATTAATATTGTGCTTGTGTATTGAATGTATCTCATTGCGATTGCCACAGTTTGTTTTACTGTTTACGTGTTGGTGTGTAACTATATTCGTTGTTGAATTGAATTAAAAATGAAAGGTGTTAACTTGGATGTGTTGACTCGAAAGTGTTATGTGGTGATTAATGGATTTAAATTTATCTAAATTTTTTTAATAAAGTAAGAATGTGTGTGTGTCGTAGATGAGGGTCCTACGATGACTTGTGTGTGTATTGTAGATGGGGTTCCTACGGTGAGATGTAGATGGGGCTCCTACATCGAGCTATAGATGAGGTTTCTATAGCTGTAACTTGTGCAAGAGAAATATTGGTTACCTTGAGGTTAGCTCCCTCTGAAATCGGCCCCAATTAGGCGCAGTGCTCCGTTTAAATGGGTGATGGTCTCGTTACACAAAGAGATCCTGTGACGCGGCACTTCGTCCGAAGTGCGTGTTGATGAAGTGTGTGTTGGTAAAGTGTGTGTTGATTAAGTGTGCATGTTTTGTGTTTTAAATATCTTATATGTGTTAACCTTGTTAATGAGTGGTGATGAACTTGAGATGTGCTTAATGATTATACTTATTATTGTGTTGATGCGATCATTTAAGTGATTTTATTGTTTGCGTGCCGGGTAAAGACATTGTCTGTATTTGGTTATAACATGTGTTTATCATATTGGTTGAGATGTAGCTGTTAGGTTGTGGTTGTGACCATTTATTTAAAGCGAAAATTGTTTTCTTACCTTCTTTAATTTTTATGTACATTTTGTTTCTTATCGATGTACAGTTGTTGGTCCAGTGATGAAGATGTTTAGAGTTGTCTGCTTGCGAGATTGGTTTAAAATGTACACACTCTTAACCGCGTGCACACTAGATTATTTATTTTAGACAAGGCTTGTTTTAAAACAATCATTTATATTGTATTTGTATCGGGGGTGTGTGGAGAGGGGGGGAGGATGGTGATCATACAGAAACCTAGAAGCGATGAATACATCGACAAAACCTCTAGTAACAGAGTACAATGGAAACAAGACAATATTGGCCTCGTTTGGTAGCATCTTACAAATACAAAAGTATACTTATTTGATAGAGATAGAAAAGTACACTTTAAATGTTTAATTTTAAGTACTTAAGTGTTGTTTGGTGAATTCTGTAAAAGTATATTTTCATAATGTTGTTTGGTAAAACATGAGTACTTTTACTCTTTTTTTTCTATTATAAAGACATCTATAACTTTATTATTATTAGCGGGAATTCACTATAAGTATCTCATGACAACTTATATTTCTGCTAGTTACCTCCATAAGTTCACATTCTGCATAAGTAACACTTTTTAATTTTTACTTTATTTACCAAAACGTTATCATACAATCCAAAACATAATACACATATTTTATCTCTCTAGAAACCCAAAAAAATAGTTTTAAATTACAATAAAATTCTATAAAACCGAAAAAAATCAATAAAAATAATAAAAATACACAAAAATATAAAAAATCACAAAAATCACAAAAAATCACAAAATTCACAAAAAACTATAAAAAATCAAATAAATCAAAAAAAAACTATAAAAAAAAATCACAAAAATTAAAAAAACGAAAAAATTCACAAAAAATGTATTTTATAAAAAAACATAAAAGCATATTTTTTTCTTTAAAAAATCACAAAAAATGAAAAAAAGTACAAACTTTTTAAAAAAATTTAAAAAATATATAATTTTTTTTTGTCAATATACTACTTTTTACACCAAAAAGACTGTTTTTTCATCAAAAAATATTTTTTCCATCAAAAAGTGAATTTTTTTTTACCATAAAGTGGGTTTTTCATGAAAAAATATATTTTTTTAATCTGAATGAGCTGAAAGTTCATCTACTTCAGTCGAAAGTACGTGCATTTCAGTCGAAAGTACATATAATTCAGTCAAAAGTATATATAGTTCAATAAAAGTGCATATAGTCCAATCGAAAGTGTATATAGTACAGTCGAAAGTGCATATAGTTAGTCGAAAGTGTATAAAGTTGAGTCGAAAGTGCATTCAATTCAGCTGAAAGTACATCTAGTTCCGTTGAAAGTGCATACAATTCAGTCGAAAGTAAATATAGTTCAATAAAAGTGAGTATACATATAGTTCAACTAAAAAGGCATCTGATTCAGCTGAAAATGCATCTAATTTAGTCGAAAGTACATATAATTAAATCAAAAGTGCATATAGTTCAGTCGAAAATGAATATAGTCTAGTCAAAAGTGCATATAGTTCAATAAAAGTGCATATAGTTCTGTTAAAAGTGCATCTGATTCAGCTAAAGCACATCTGGTTGAGCTGAAAATGCATATGGTTAAGCCAAAAGTGCATATAGTTCAATAAAAGTGCATATAGTTCGGTCAAAAGTGCATCTGATTAGCTAAAAGTACATCTGGTTCAGCTGAAAGTGCATCTGGTTCAGCTGAAAGAGTATCTTGTTCTGTTGAAAGTGCATATGGTTAAGCCAAAAGTGTATCTAGTTCAATAAAAATGCATATAGTTATGTCAAAAGTGCATCTGGTTTAGCTGAAAGTTCATCTGGTTCAGCTGAAAGTGCATCTGGTTTCAACCTCCCAAAAAATTGGGTTTGTTTCAACCCAAACGAGTTGCAATTCGGACAAAATCTCATAAACTTTTATATTTTACATAACCTACACATAAACATGCAAAATTCAAGTGAATTTAAAAAATAAAATCTATCGGACATTTCATCGAACACTTTAAGGGTGTTGGTGCAAAAACAATTAATTTTCAAATTGTATCTCGATATCAGTCATAAACACGCTCCGTTCCAGCCATAAATGCATATAGTTCAGCCCCGAATCGAGGTATATTTAAGCCCCAAACGAAGCTTAACTTCATCCCCAAAACGGGCTCCATTTCAGGCACAAACGGGCTCCGTTTCAGCCACAAACGGGCAGCCCTAAATAGTTACATCTCAACTAGAAACAAGCCCTAATTTATCGAACAAACCAAACACAATATATATGTATACATGTAAATATGTAAATTAAACAAACATTACGGTAAACGTGGCTATGATTCTCAACTACCATCACCTCTAATCCCCTCACGAATACCCCGACGATGAACCTCTTCTACTAGTTTTCGGAGTTCCAATCGTTTTCAGATCTGGCGAATCTATGCCGCCACCAACACATGCGCAGAGCGAGTAGAACAGCGGAGCAAAGTCATTAGAGGAGAAGCAACTTCGTCGAAGGATGGATCATCGATTCGTCGAAGGAAGAGTAAAGTCGTTTTCGCCATTGATGGAACGAGAGAGAGAGACACTAATGGTTTAATATGATAATTAAAAAATTAGAAAATTTAGTTTTTATATAGTATAAAAAGTGGTACATGTGTGGAATGCAACTTATAGGAGGTATCCAGGAGGAATTAAAGTTTAAATATGGTACATATTGGGCATTTTTTGTTATTATATATAATTATTGTTTTACCAACTAATTGAATAAAAACGAAAAAGAATAATTTATAACTCAAAATACAAATTTGGAAAATTACCAGAATTTTAATTAATGGATTTACTCCATAAAATTCGTGGAATATACACCACTATCTTTTTTACGGGTATTACTAGAAGTTGAACCCCAATCTTCTGTTGCACGAGCATATGATAATAACTTATTTAATGTTTTTCCGGTTGAAACTTGTAAGTTTTTTATATGATTTTTGTTTATTTAAGTCTCATAACATTTGATTCATGTTTTCCTAATTTCTGAGATGAGAAGCGCATCAAATTTTGAACCATATAAACCAATTTTCAGTCAGCTCAACAAAAAGCAACAAAACTCAAACACCCAGATACATGTAGAAATAAAAAGAACCATAGTTGGGGATCCAAACTCGAAATTCAAGCAAATAAGTCCTGTCACATTCTTTAAATAAAAATTTAATAAAAGCATTCAAAATCCCAAGTTCAGATAAGTATACTTATAATTGAAATACTTTTGATATAAGTATGCTTTTTATTACACTACCAAGCACAAATGTATGCTTTTATACTTTTAATTATATTTTAGTATAAGTAAACATGTCCCAAACAAGCACAAGAGCCTTGCAGTCAAAAACCATCTATGGTGACTTGATTATTATGTGAAAACAAAATATAGCAAAAAATACATGTTAAATCCTATATGCATAAACATCAAAACAAACAACATTATTAAATTTGATGCAAGATATAAAAGAGAATAAAATACAAAACAAAGTTGACAATATCTGTAATAAAATCTTTTAGAAAAAGTTGCCAATGAAAAACACAAGTCTGTTGAACTGTACACCACCACAACTACCCTTTTAAATTCCAGAATTTGCCTAGAGGGATCCATAGACATGGGTTCCCCTTAAGGAAACTTGTGGAATGTAAACGGATAATTATGGTGGTGGACAGTTCAGTAGACTTGGGTTTTCATTGTCAATTTGCTCTAAAAGATATTATTGCAGATATCGTCAAGTTTGTTTTGCATTTTATTATCTTTCATATCTTGCATCAATTTTAATAAAGCTGGTTGTTTTGATATTTATGCATATTTAATATTTGACATGTATGTTTTGCTACATTTTGCTTTCACATAAATTTAAGTCAACAGAATTGGTTTTAGATTTCAAGGCAATTGTATTGTTTCTTCTATACATGTGGTACGGTATTACCATACCGGACATGTTAAACGGTACGGCAAATGTATTATTTTTTGAGTACCACAGTATGCTACCAATGTACCGATCATATTTTCCTATTAAGATTTTGAGGGTTTTAGTTGTATTATTATATTTATAATTAAGGTGGCACTTGGATGCTTGTTAGATGCTTGGTTGTAGCTTAATTATATTTCAACTTGATTAATGGTTGGTAGCACCACTCTTTTACTATTTTAATGTTGTTTACAAATCTACTTTTTTCAAAAACGGAACCAATGAGACATGGACTGTTCAACAAAAAGAAAATAAGTATAAAAAATATTAGAACAACAAACACACTGCCATACCATCCAAACAACATTGAAAGTATTGATGTTAAAATCATTTTTCATGTTGAAATGATTGTAGCTTAATTATAAACGGCTCTTTTTCTACGATGCCATTTTATGTTGATAACGTACCGTACCGTATCATTACCATTTCAAAAATACGGTATCTTGAAAGTGAAGTATACCGAACATGTGGTACAATCATGATAGGAAGAAAATTTATACCATACATATGTGGTACGTACGATAATTGTACGACCAAAATACCAATGCCTCATTTGGGTGAGGGATTACTAATCCCGGGATTACGAGTGCTTTGGGATTAAAATGGTATGAGAAATGATAGTAATATTTCTAATCCTCGAAACTAATCCCATTGTTTGTTTTCTTGAATAAGAGCGCGACCGGACTATTTTTAAAAATTTACAACTTTACCCTTCCCCTCAATAAATTTAAAACATGAATATAGTCTTGTATGTATAACAAGTAAAATAAGAATCATTAAATTTATAGATATATAAATATATAATATATGTATTAATATATATATATATATATATATATATGTTATCTATATATATTATATATAAAAATATTTACATGTATTAAATATTTATATTAGATAATATATAAAAATATTTACATGTATTAAATATTTATATTATTTACATTAGATAATATAAATATAAATATTTATATATGTGTTAATGATATATAAATATATCTATAATAATTTACATATATTCATTATTTACATATAAATAAATAATATACATATATATATATATCATATACACTTTCATATATAAATATTGTGTATATATATATTAATTTTATATATCATTCATACATATATTTATATATTAAATTATTTAAACATATATTTATATATAATTAACATATATATAAATATAAATATTTATATTATTTAAACAGTCCCTTTTAAAAAAATTCACTGAAATGGAAAGGAAATAACAAGACAATAAAAAAACCACCATTAGAGTCTCTTATATTAATCTTATATGATGCATAGTTTAACAGGACATGGATAATATTTTTTAGTAAAAAAAGACATATTAGCTAATCTGGATATGTGACAAGTGTTGATTACCTTTTATATGCAAAATATTTCCGAATATTTTCTTCCAAAAATAGCATAACTCTATCACAATTGATTAACTGTATAAAGGATTACCTATGGAAATTCTTCAAAGAAACTTGTGCAATTATATTTCCCATTGATGATCGAAACTAAGAAATGAAAAGGTTAGATATCTCTCATATGTTTCTTGAAATTTTTATGTGGATGAATTATTTAAGTAAATATGGCCTTGTTTATATAGTGTTTGAAGCTGGCGAATGTATACTAATTCGGTCTTCTTCGTTAATATGATAATATATATCTACATTTATGATCTTTGACCGAGTAATAATATATTTATGTTTTATATCGATCAATTATGCTTGCGAATATAAACTAATTCGGTCTTCTTCATTAATATTATAATATATATCAACATTTATGATCTTTGGCCGAGTAATAATAAATTTACGTTTTATATCGAATCGCATATCAATTATGAAAATTCTGTAAATCAACTTGGTATCTCATTATTCCCCATATTAAATATAGTCTTGATCTGTAATAATTGAAATCACCACAAGACATGTGAGGATACCATCAAATGTATGTTACTAAGGTGAGTGGTGCTACCACACAATAACAAGATGACAACAAGAGATTTTGTTACTACACCGTTGTTAAATTTAACGATGCTCACTTTACTATCATGATAGCGACTGAGTGTTGCTAACTATGAAATTTCCTACTAGTGATTATGTCACACCCCAAAATCCGTAAGACGCACATCAAGGCGTGACCTTTTTAAACAAAAGGAAAAAGAATCCTGTTGGTACAAAATTGAAATTTTAAAAGAAATCACTTGCGAGCTAAAGGAACAATTAATCAATTAAATAAAAATGTTTGCCAAGCGCGGCTATAAGAAAAGAAGAATTGAAAAGACTTATAAAAAATGACAAACGAAAGTAATTTGCCCGTAGGCTACAACCTCAAAAACTAGTCTAAGCGAAAATAAAGCAATTGAAAGATGCCCCGAGCCCATGCGATACTTCGCTAATGCTCCTATCCGAACGTGCCAACCTAAGTTGTACCTGAAAGACAAAATTGTAACGGTGAGTCCCACGCACATACATAGACGGGACGGCACCACAAGATACCGTCACTCCATCCCAAAAATGCAAGAACTCACAAACAACAACGTATAAAAAGAAATCTAATAACTTCGTACAACGTAATAAATCAAATAACTCCAACACACATGGACCTCTCACGCCACCTACCCCAGTCCATAAGGTAGGTCATTCCCTTTACCCCTCGGCCGTCTATTGTCCCCGGTATATGAAGAGACATAGACCATTGCTAACATAAAAATAAATAAAGTGCACACTAGGACCTCTCACGCCACTCGCCACAGTCCGTAAGACGAGTCATTCCCTATCCCCTCGGCCGTCTTATGTCCCCGGAATTAGGAAGAGACATAGACCATTGCCACTAATCTAAATCACAAGGCATCGGCCAATAATATAAAACCATTCAATTATCGCATTCTCATACGTCACTTTAGCGTAATTCAACATAACCCATAAGCATAGGTGCTAGATTCACAACTAGCCAAACAAGTCCAACAACATAAAAACCCATTCAGACATTTTAACAAACATCTTGTATGCATAAACTACAATTCATCTTTATTCAACATAAATTTACCCAATTTCATCAACAACTATAATATCACATAATCAACTCATCAACACGCAAACCCATCCGTATTCTCATTAATTCAAAATTAATATATCTAAATTCTCAACTTCTACAATTCAAATAAGGGAATTAAAAGTGCAACGAATGAAACACAATTAACAGTTTAAGAACATAATTGAGATAAAAGGCAAAAACCCCCCAATTTAAAATAAACGCAAGACCTAACCCTAACATACACCCTCATCTAGTCGCAATAGATAACCCCCGTTACCTTAGTGCGTAGAGGAGATGCTTCCGGTATGAACCCGCTAATGGTGGTTTTTTCTTCTTCTTCCTAGGATTTGGAATCTCCTTTTTCTCTCTTTTCTCTCTTTTCTCTCTTGTTTTTGGTTTTTCTCTTTTGAAAGTGGGCTGAATTGAAGATGTTAAAACTGTTTTGAGAGAGTTTGTGGAAGCGAACTATTTGGTCCCCAAAGTTTTAAAAGTTAACTCATGATCCAAAAATATTATTTTACTGCTCAAAATAACCAATATTTAGAAACAACGCTATGGGGTCCTTTTTATTTATAAAATTAGTAACATGTTTTAAAAATAAAGTTTTTCGGAAGAGTTTCGATTTTTGGCTAAAAATTGGTAGAGTTACCGGTTTTTGATAAAATTTGTATAAAACGTTTTTGGATGAATTAAATCATAAATAAAACCATTTATAAAAATACGGGATGTTACAACTAACCCTCCTAAAAGAATTTCGTCCCGAAATTCCATTTCCTCTCTAGAGAACTACACCCAGAAATGATCAACTTTAATAAATAAGCCCATAAAAATTTAAACGTGCAATTCGTGTCATAATTCAAGAAATAAAATACGCAGGGTTCACAACCCGTAACAACTCCACAATCCATAACTCAAGTATATGAACAACATGTAAGAATCTCAAATAAGGTAAACACCTCCAAAACGTCCCCAAGACTTAATGTACGGGTGTTTCTAGTAAACTAAACTCTAATATAATAAACTCCAACTCTAATAAAATAAACTCCAAACTCTAGGCATTACAACCCTTCCCCGATAAAGAATTTTCGTCCAAAAATTAGAAAACATCTAAAAAAAAGTACCTAAAGAAAGCACGAGGGTCAGGATACTTTCTCTTCATCTCATCCTCGCGTTCCCAAGTTGCCTCCTCGGCCCCATGGTGTTTCCAAACCACATTTACCAATCTAATTGTTTTTCCTTGAAGTTCCTTCTCTTGCACGTCGATAATCCTCATAGGTCCCACCTCGTAGGTCACATACGCACTAACCTCAATGTCCTCAAAGTCCACCACATGTGAAGGGTCGTGATGGTACTTTTTCAACATTGACACATGGAACACCGGGTGAACCCCCACCAACTTTGGTGGTAAGTCTAACCGGTGTGCAACTTCTCCAACTCGGTCCACGATCTCAAATGGTCCGATAAATCTCGGGCTCAACTTCCCTTTAGAGCCAAACCTCATAATCCCCTTCCTTGGCGAAACTCGCAAAAATACTTGATCCCCCTTTTCGAACTCCAAAGGTCTTCTCCTCTTATCCGCATAAGTCTTTTGTCTACATCGAGCCGTCTCAAGCCTTTGTCGAATTAACTTAATCTTTTCTGTTGTCTCTTGAATCAATTGCGGTCCTAATATTTCTATTTCTTCCACCTCGGTCCAACACACCGGAGACCTACACGGCCGCCTGTATAAAGCCTCGAAAGGTACCATGCCAATACTAGCTTGGAAGCTATTATTATACGCAAACTCAACTAAGGGTAGATGGCTCTCCCAGCCTCCCTTGAAATCATTCACACATGCGCACAATATATCCTCTAGCACTTGGATAGTCCGCTCCGATTGTCCATCCGTTTGGGGATGGAACGCCGTACTCATTGTCAACTTGGT
Source organism: Primula vulgaris (assembly GCA_963920805.1). Taxonomy (NCBI): domain Eukaryota; kingdom Viridiplantae; phylum Streptophyta; class Magnoliopsida; order Ericales; family Primulaceae; genus Primula; species Primula vulgaris. The sequence continues at coordinate 25,997,678 of OY987214.1, read as the reverse complement.
CCCTAAGGAATTTTGCAATGCGCCCCAGAACCTCGACACAAACCTCGCGTCTCGATCTGATACTATCAAAATCGGTACCCCATGAAGTCTAACAATTTCCTTAATATACTTTCGTCCCAAGATTTCCACCGAGTTTGTCATCTTAATTGCAATGAAGTGTGCGGATTTGGTCAAACGGTCAACCACAACCCACACAGCGTCATTCCCACTTACCGATTTAGGTAAGTTGGTCACAAAATCCATTGCTATCCTTTCCCACTTCCATTCCGCCACCGGTAAGGGTTGGAGCATACCCGCCAGCCTTTGGTGTTCCGCATTCACTTGCTGGCAAGTTAGGCACCTGCTAACATATGAAGCTACATCTGGTTTCATTCCGGGCCACCACAATTGTCTTTTCGCATCGTGATACATTTTCGTCCCGCCGGGATGAACGGCTAATCGGGAGTGGTGAAACTCCTTTAATACTTTGTTCCTCATGTTTTCTGTCACATAAGTCCTTCCCTTAAATCGTAGTCCTCTATCGGTTCCTTTCGTCCAACCATCTAATCCTTCACTCGAACTCATCTGTTTCTCATAGTTCTCCACTTTCTCGTCCCCATCTTGTGCTTCCAGAACCCTACTCACAAGTTCTGGTTGTACCACTATTGTGTACAGAGTCCCCACATCAACATGTCCCAACTCCAAGTTGAACTCGTTCACTTTTCCCATCATCCTCCATTCCTCGATCGCCACATGCGTTAACGTCGCATGGGACTTTCGACTCAAAGCATCCGCCACTACATTGGCCTTTCCCGGATGATAGTGCAAGTCATAATCGTACTGTTCCAAATATTCCATCCATCGCCGTTGTCGCATATTTAGATCACGTTGGGTAAAAATATGCCCTAAGCTCTTGTGATCCGAGAACACTTCGAACTTTTCCCCGAACAGATAATGCCTCCATATCTTCAACGCATGAACTATTGCTGCTAGCTCTAGGTCATGAGTCGGATAGTTCTTTTCGTGAATCTTTAGTTGTCGCAAAGTATATGCGATAACCTTTCCGTCTTGCATCAAGACGCAACCCAAACCTTTCTTTGAAGCATCGCAATACACTTGGTAACCCTTACCTTGCTCGGGAATAACTAGTATGGGAGAACTAGTCAACCGCTTCTTGAGCTCTAGGAAAGCTTTCTCGCAAGCCTCACTCCACACAAACTTCACCCTTTTCTTGGTAAGGTGAGTCATTGGAGTCGTCAACTTCGAGAAATCCTTGACGAACCGTCGATAGTATCCCGCTAAACCCAAGAAACTTCGAATCTCGAACACATTCTTCGGTTGTGCCCATTTCGAGACCGCCTCAATTTTCGTCGCGTCCACCTAAAGGCCATTTTCGAAATATCCTCATCATTCACCCTCAATTGGTGATAGCCTGATCGCAAGTCGATTTTTGAAAAGAATGTCGCTCCCTTCAGTTGGTCAAACAAATCATCAATTCGAGGTAGTGGATACTTATTCTTAATAGTCACCCTATTTAGCTTTCGATAGTCGATGCACATCCTCATCGATCCATCCTTCTTTTGCACGAATAAGGCCGGTGCCGCCCACGGTGACGTACTCCGCCTAATAAACCCCTTCTCCAGCAGTTCCTCTAACTGCTTACTTAACTCTTTTAACTCAGCAGGTGCCAATCGGTACGAGGAAATGGCTATGGGTTTCGTTCCTGGTACCAAATCGATAGAAAAATCTAACCCTCTCTTTGATGGTAACCCAAGTAGATCCTTCGGAAACACATCTCTAAAATCGTCCACTACGATTGGCCACGTTTCCACTTCTTCGTCGTTATCCACTATCGATAGACTAGGCAAAAGACAAGACAGGTTGCCCACAACCCGCTTGGAATAATAAGGAATAGAAGAAAGGGTAGCGTCCCTTTCCCCACGAAAGAACACCTCATCTCCGGATGAAGTTGTAAGGAAAACTTTTCGTCGAACACAATCGATGAAAGAGTTGAAATGAACCAACCAGTCCATTCCAAGTATCACCTCGAATCTCGACATCTCTATAACAACTAAATCAAACATAAACATGTGGTCCGCGACCATTATCTCACAAGACCGACACACTCGGTCCAACACAACTCGACCCCCAACAGGAGTCTCTACAACAATTGGGTTCTCTAGAATCCCAACTTCTAATGACAAAGACACAACTAGACATCTAGATATAAAAGAACGCGAAGCTCCCGTATCGAAAAGAACATGTGCCCAAGATGAGCACACAAGAACCATACCTTGTACATTTTCCGGGTCTCCTTGGTTTGGCAATTGTGGCAAGGCATATAGACGAACTTGAGCGGGTGGGTTTCCTTGCGGTACTCGATTTCCCCCATTATTTCCTCGGTTCCCTAGGCCTTGATGGCCTCCTTGGTAGTTCCCACGGTTTCCCCCTCCTTCGTGGTTACCTTGAAACCCTCCCCCTTGGTTCCCAGGTAATAGGTATTGTGGTACGAATTCAGTCCTCTTGGTGGAGGTGGTGGCAACCTAGGTTGCTTAAAAGGCCGGTTGGTGTCGATTCTTCCTTGTCCCATGGTACAAACTCTTACCGTATGTCCAAACCGGTTGCATGTCCTACATTGGACTCTAGGGCACTCGAATTGTCGATGGTTCACATCTCCACAGGTGAAACATGCTCTCTTCATTATGGTGTTTGTTGGTAGTGGGTTAAAACCCCTCTCTCATCTGCCCTATTGTGGAAAACGCGAATTATTCGCCATATCCCAAGTCCGCTTCTTCTCTTACCTCGGAGTATTTCCGGTTTTCAACTTCTCCGAGATTCTCTTGCTATGGAGTAGAGCTCCTTCCACAGCTTGAGCCGATTTTACCAACTCATTATAGTTGACATGACGGGCCGATGCCAATTGCAATGAGATGGTCGGGTTCAGCCCCTTCATGAATCTCCTACATTTTTCTGCACCCCGTAGAACCGAGTCTGGGGCATACCTCCAGAGTGAGGTAAACTTTAGCTGGTATGCTTGAACAGTCATACCTCCTTGATATAGTTCATCGAACCGCCTCCTCATTTCATCCTTATAAGAATCGGGAAGAAACTGTCGATTAAACAATTCGATGAACTCGTTCCAGTCGATGTTGGTTAAGTCGTAAGTATCCACAATCCCCAACCACCACTTCCGTGCTTCACCCTTTAGGTAAAACTGAGCCATATTCACCCGTTGTTCCCCCTCTACTATCCCCACTGCCGATAAGTATTTCTCCATTTCGTCCACCCATCCTTTAGCTATGGATGGTTCACCTATCCCATCGAAAGTCGGAGCCCCCAATCGGGTGAATTTAAGCAATCCATTGTTACTTGAACTTCCATCTTGTACATTCTGCACCATCATTGGCACCACCTTCTGAAGGTCGGTCATCACTTGGTTGGCGTTTACCGATTTCGGTTAAGGTGCGTATGTCTCCTCTTCTTCCTCACTCACCTCCTCATATACATTCTCAACCTCTACCTCCTCCTCGGGTTGCTCAGGTAGTGGGGCACTAGCGTTACCTCTCCCCCCACGACCTCTTGCATCCCTTCTTCCTCGAGTTGCTCCCCACCCCCTTGGAGCTCTTCTTCATCTTGCATTTGCCCCACCTCAGGTAGCCACACCGCTTGATGGTGGTGCACCCCCGTGTCTAGCTGGTCCCCTTCCACTAGTCCTTGTGGTAATAGCCATGACTACAAACATTTAAAACCGACAGTTTAGTTGTCTTACTCGACACTATTACTCATACATGTATATACATATATGATAAAAGCTCGTTTTGCATTCTAATCATTTTATCAAGATTTCTAAGGTTCAGAATTATAGAGTACTGAAATACAAAGCCAACGGTTCAAGCGGAATCAAATTCGAAGTAAAAACGAAGGAGTTATAAACGTTTGAAGTATAGCGAGAAAACCGCAAAATTGCCAGAACACGACCGATCGTTTTGGACAAAACGACCGATCGTTTTGGTCCAAATATTACCCGAGAGGTCAGAAGGATACAACCGGTCGTTTGTCATCGTTTTTCTGGTCAAAATCTGTCCAGAGAGGTCAAAAACTTTTAATGATACGTCTTAGGTTCAATTTTTGACTCTATCGTTTTATAGTTTTTTTGTTGTTATTAAGAGTTTTATTATATTAATTCCTTTCATAATTATTACATAGTTATTCGCAAACTACAAACCATTTACCTATAACATATTTTGCATATATTTATGCTAATCAAATTTATCTTATTTCTTATTTATTTTTTATGGGGGTAGATCACTAGCAAATGTTAGATCTAATAAAATTAAAAAATGATAAATCGATAATTTTTAATACCGAGTTAACCATAACTTGAAAGTTATAGAAGTTATTAACAAATATATTTGTGTATCTCAAAAGTATTAGTTTTCAAATCTTATTTTGTTTCTTATTCGTAAAAATTTCAATGGGTTATAAAGTAAACAAATTCTAAGTAAACCTTTTATCGAGGGCCGGGACGGAGCCAGAACATTAACTTTGAGGTTGCCAAAAATAATATTGGCACTAAAATTCTTCATTTTTGCATGGGCATAATTTTTTTTACAGCGTCACATGGTCAGCCGGTTGTTTTGGCTAGTCAAAGACATCTGACTTAATTTTTTTCATAAATTAAATACAAAAAAAACACCTAAAATGGCAATTTAGTAGAGAACAAAAAAAACATTATATTCAAGTTTCGAAATATCGAGTAAATAAATTTATAACATTTTTTTTATTTCCTTTCTAAAATTTTAAAGAAATATTTATGAAATTTATAATTTATTATTGAGGACTTTCATAATTTATGGACAATATATATTGATTAAAATATAGAATTTTTAGATTTATAACTTTATTGTTTTCTTTAAATTTAAATATGCATGATTTATAGAAATGTTTTGTAATAAATAGAAACATATGTAATCTTAATTTTGAGAGTTTTGTTTGTAATTTTTGTAATAAAAATTTGATTAATTAGATTTCAATACTTCGAACATGGTACAATATAAAAGATATAATCATCGGTAATCGTGTTAAATTTATTTTATGTGCTAATAGTAGTCAATATATAAAACATTCATAGTTATTTGTTATTGTACTTAAAGTCACTATAATCACTTTTCAATTTTATTTTCTCCTTCTTTTTCATATTTTGGGTAAACAAATTTTAATTTTGAAAGGGGTTAACAGAAATAAAATTTAAGGGGTTGCTGAAATGCTTTATTTACAAATTACTCTGAAAAACACCATAGAAAATATCAAATTATTAAAAATTATGGGGTTGTCGTAGCAACCCCTGGTCATATATAAATCCCATCCCTGATCGAGGGCCATAATTTTAATTTCACACAGGGCTAAGAAAAACTCAGAACCGGCCCTGATTATCACGTATCTAACTCGTTTGCATGCAAGATTTACGATTAATAACTAACTTTTATTGCGCTATTAATGCGTTCTAATAATTAAACAAGCAAGTTACTCAAGATTAAAAGTTTAAGATGCTATAAACTAAGATGAATAAGAAAAATAAACAATGAATATTAAGATTAACAACGATATATTGGAAGGAATATGAGAAAACTTATAAAACACGATAAAAAACCAAGGATTTGTGCACCAAAACTTGGATTTCTCTCTCTTGAGATTTGAGTTAGAGTGTGAAAAGCTGCTGAATATTTTGGGAAAACGTGTTTTACTACTTTAAAAAATATGTTTATATGTGTCATAAAAATTTAACCTTAATTATTAAATCTGACTCTATCTGGCCAGTTAGAGCCTAGCCGGTTAGTCTGCTTCCAGAACCTTCTTTTGCTTTTTCTTCTTTCTTTAGTCTTCACTTTGGTCAGTTTTTTACTTTTCTTGGGGTTGATTTGGGACTTTTGACTTTTGTGTTCTTCACTTTTGGTCCCTTCTTGGGTCCTTTTGATATCTGGTCCAATAAAACTAATATTTGAAATTCTATCTCTAAAGTCAGATTCTCGAAAAAGAGAAAAACCTTTAAAACTCTTGGCTCCGTTTGTTTGATAGTAAAATGTTTTCTGGGAAAAATATTTTCCTAGAAAATTTTTACTGTGAAAACTTTTGTTTGTATTTCATTTACAGGTGTTTGGTGCATTAAAAGTTTTCTACGAAAAATTCTATTAAAATCCAAAATTTTGTTAGTTCTTCAAATTTTGACAAAGTCGATGCATAAACAAATAGATATAATTCAAAACTAAACATAATATTTTCAATGAAAAACATCAAAAAAAGTCAAATTCATAAAAATAAATAAATTGGTGAAAGTTTTAAATGAAAAACATCAAAAAAATCAAAGTCTCAAATATTGATCAAGTGCAATATATATATACTATCAGGAGAATCAAAGGTAAACCGTCAACAATGTATTTTATTTACAAAAAATAGACACAAGACAAGAGAATGTATATAAGATCTTCACATTCGTTACTATGCCTACATTTGAGAGAAAATTGTATGTAAATTTGATGTATTTTGTTAGTTAGTATGTAACATGTTATACTAATTGAATTTACTGAATTATTAAAAATCATGTTTTCCTTAATTACATATCTTTTCTTTACTATATAAGGAAATGAAATATAAATTGAAGGACCATATCTATTACCTTTTTTGATTTATTTTTTTTACATGAATTCATTTCCACGAAGTAAGGAAATCGTTTTCACCTTTTTTTTAGAGCAATCATTTCCCCCTGTTTTGCACTAAATTTGGGAAAGATTTCCTGAAAAAAGTATTTTACATGTAACCAAACATCCGGACAATTAATTTTAGCCAACGTTTACTTTATATGTTTACCACAAAAACGTTATTGCTGACGGCGTTTAAATTACTTTGCAAGCATTTCCTTATTGAATATCCGGTGTATATACTTCCTTGAATTTATCACGTTTCATTATTTCTTGAATATATATTGAATAATAATATACTATAATCAAAGAAACCACTGACCAATTTCTTACTGCTATAACTATCAATAATGTGTATGAATTCATATTTTTTTCTTAAATTAATTTCTTTGTTAGAGCATATTTTCAACTCATTTATTGAAAATTCATAAACACGAACAGAAATTATGTATTTACTCGTTAATCATTATTATTATGTTATTTCATAATGTGATGTATGAAGGGGTGGACGTTGAGTCCAAATGAAGGAGAGACACAAACAACTCCGATTTTTTTTAATATACGTTTTTTTTACTAAAGTTCATCGGAATGTAAATAGTAAAAATAATCGATTAGAGTTAAATTAATCGAAAATATTTTTGTATTATCAATTTAAAATGTTTTAAAACGCATGAACTCTAACAATTAAAAGCAAGATTTATCCACCAAGCTGTTACTATAAGTTTTAATCATTGCTTATTGTTCCGACCAAGGAGGGACACTGCCCCCCCCCCCCCCCCCCCCGCCCGCTCTCGATGTATGCACAAGCACAATAATAGAAAGCACATGTACGCTCAACGTAGCAAAAGTTTTTTTTTTCCTTGTAAGGTCTTTGAACAATTTCAAGAAAGTTACTCCTCTATTCTTGTTTTTATTTCGAATTTGTTCCTTAATAAGGTCAATTTGACCAATTTGTTATTAATGAAAAAGTGGGTCTCAAAAAAAAAAATTTGTTCAACATGTGAAAGTTTAGATATGAAGAGAAGTTGCATGAAACTTCAAAATAATACTGTACTACCATAAATATAAAAAAAAAATTAACAAAAATATCAGAAGGTGTATACACATATAGTCATATAGAATCTCCAATGATACTTAAAGGTCACTTCAATAATTGTTAATAGTCGATTATAATCTCCAAGTTATATATATACTATTAGTTTATGTGAACATGGTTTATGAAGCCTTTAATAATTACTTACAAAAAAATGCTATTAATTTACAAAATTACAAAATAGTAGTAAACACCTTTTACACGGGAATTAAAAGAAAAATAACTGTCATCTAATTATTAACTTCCTGCATTTTCTCACAAATTATCTACCGCAACGGGTTACAGATTTTTTCTTGAATTCATACTCATCGGGTGGGCAGGTCCGCTAGTATAAAGTTTTATAATACTTGATAGTCACAATAATAGGAAGACAAATAAGGTTGTACAACAATCGTATATTTTCCCAGAATAAAAATGAAAATGTGATGAAGTTTTTTGTTTTTTATTTGAGTAAATATAGCAGCTGAGATTGTATCATGGCACTTGAAGGTTTAAGGTTACTAGTATTAAACAATAGACTTATGAATTATGATCCACGCACGTAGTCTGATACAACTATCTATAAGACTATAACTATAAGAGTGCTCATTTGAAATGCATTATCAGCCAAAATATAATTTGAGGTCTAGAAACAAGCCAATTAAGCTTGTTTTAATGGTGTTAAAAAGACAAGATAGCCTGAAAAGGGAACACTTTTGAGGTTCAAAAAACCAAGGCCTTATAGAATACAATCAAACTTAGCTCCTCCTGAAAGTACAACTACAACCAATGACCCAACTACAACCAAATAGAAGCGATGAATACAGGGTTTTTTATGTTTTATTCATATATACTATCAAATTGTTTTCATTACTTCACTTGCACTTTCATTTTTTTCCTTAAATCACATGTATTATCAAACAATTTTCATTAAGTCACATCTCCGTAATTTCACTCACCGAAAGTTAAACACATGAAATGCACGTGACCTCTATTTTCACCAATTACATATATAACCCTGTTTTGAAAGCCAAGAGACTAAACAACACTTTTCTCACTCAAAATTCATCTTCAACCTCAGTTTCCCACCTAATATATATACAAAATATATATACACATTATTGGCCATTAAAACCACAAACCACACACTGCAAACACTCTCTTTCTCTCTCTTAAAAGCTCACTCTCTCTTAAAAAAAAATTCTCTTTCTCTGTATCTCATGGATAACAGATGTATGTGATTTTCCTGTTATTTTATATATAATTAACGTAATTACATGATTACAACCCATCTAACATAAAAAAAAAACGTTATAAAATTGTAAGTTAGAGAATCGCTTACAATATGCAGCGGGTCTGATGTATTCTCAAGAGCATTTACGAAGAACTCAGCTCATTTTCTGAGCTAATCGAATCAGAAACCATTAATTCGCACACAAATTGACCCAAAATTGGGCTTAATAATGAAATCTAGGACTATATTATGACTACTTAAAGAAATATCTGATCAAAACATTAAGACGTCTAACGAAAATGTCACGGGTACGAAAGAAATATTTTAAAGTAGAAGCGGCGAAAACATCAACAAAAGCACTAGTAACAAGAGTACGACGGAAACTCATAACACCTTGCAGAAGAAACAACACAATAGCCTTGCAGAAGAAACTCAAGTTTTTTAACATAATTATAATGAGATACGTCGTCAACCATAACAGGAAATGAAAGTAAGAAGCATCCACACCGAGCATCTCTATTCAGTTACAAAGGTTTTAATAACATGCAATGAGTCAATGACTAAAAAATACTAATATACAAGTTATATTATAAAAAAAAAAAACAGGTATCAAAGTATGATGCAATACGTACACCGGCGGGGTTCTTCGTTGGTACAACACCACTACCAAGATGTGGTCTCACGTCCACTCAAGCAAAACATCACCAAAATTTGAAATGAAAATAGCTTTTGTCCCTCTCTAGAAGTATTATTGCATAGTCAAATATAAGTCATAGGCGAAGTGTTGTATAAAACCTAATTGACCACTCCGGCGGAGTATATTAAAACAGTCTCCAAACATTAAAAAAATAAAATCATAAATAATAAAGAGGATAGAGTTTCCTCATGCCCAAAGGGGGTCGACCGGGTCGGGTTCTGTGATCTATCCTTCATCTTTCCTTCGAATATGACCTTTCCTCAAGGTCGCATTCTAAAATACTTGCTACTCAAGCTCTCTCACTACGAGAAAAAGTTCATTTAGTATCATAATTTTTTTCCGGTTATGTTGCTAAAATGGTTGTGACTAAATTTTAGCAACAGTTTAGCAACAAATAGCAACATAATTTGTTGCTAAAATTTAGCCACAAGCACTTTAGCAACATAAAAATAAATAAAAAATATGATGTCAAATAAACTTTTTTCTTGTAGTGTCTGACATCTCTGTAATCATATTTCTGATGGTGTTGTCGCATTTCTTGCCCAAACCATCGCTCACACTTAAAATAAAATGGTATCGCGTCGCCAAATAGCTCGGTCATGCTCATCCAATCTAAGAAATGTGACCCCGACAATATTCACAATAAAATATCAAATCAATATCCTTCTTTCAAAAAACTATAGCATCTAAGAGAGTATACCAAGTTAGTTCCCACAATGAATCAACATAACTCGACAAGGTCCAAGTCCCAACATACTCGAAGACACCGTAAAAAATTTCGGTCCACTCTTTACTATCATTCTCGTTAGTCGGGTATTTATCTTCTCTCCCTCTTTGCACAAGGACTAAAGTATGTGTGTCAATATTCGAGATGTACCCCTCTCTCTCTCCATCACGTTGGAGCGTAAAATTGATCCACACGTCTGAGCTTGTCGCGGTCTATAGGGTGTCCAACTAAATCTTGCAAACCATATAAGAGTGATGCCTCATCATAAATCCAAGCCAAATCATATTCAAAATTCTCCAAAGTTTTTTTCTAATTTTTTTGTGAAGTCTTTATAATTCTTCTTAAAGTAATTCTTAAATATTGTTCGATTCGGCTACCAAAAAGTAGCCTCCATCAATCACCAAGTTATCTTACTATAATAAAACAAAAATCTCCCAACTTTTATCGAATTATCCAACCGAAAATACCACAAGACACGGCTAATTTCGAAAAATCATAATTAATTCAACATGTTCCAAATGATGCGATTAAAATTTCTGCACGTGCGTATATGTTACAAAAACGTCCACATAAAACAGTTTTTCATTTGGGATTTGTTTTTAATATGAAATCATCAATCTCGTACAGATTGTTGAATCAGTCAAACTGAAAAAACTGACTACGCTTTCAACTTCCAAAATTCATAAAAATTTGCTCATTCATCTGAATTCACTAACTAAAGTTGGAGAACTTCATAAATGTCTTGTCTAACACTCGTAAAATAACTTTTTATTTGAGTACAATTTGATATACAAAATTGTAAGTTGTCTATAGCTCGACGAATCTGGAAATAAGCAGCACTGTACACTATTTGAAAATTCATAGCACATTAATCTCTCCTCAAAATGAAGTGATTCAAGTTGGCAAATTAACGTGCGTAAATGTATCATTAAAATCCCAGTAAAGGAGATTTGTAATTGGACATTTTTGTATGTATATAATGTCACAAGGTTTATAATATACATAAACATTTCATCAATGACCCCAACAAACAGTCTCCTAACACAAGCTCGATCGTCATACAAAATTTTAATCCGTACAGCTCAATACATAAGTCAAACCACTAAAAACAAATGAGTTTTTTAATTTTAAAAAACCATAAATCAAAATCCACCCATCAAAATACAGTGATTCAAGTTGACAAAATCTCATATAGAACTCATTTATTTTGTCGTAAATTGTAAGGCACATAGTACCCAGTTTATCGTAGCAAATAACTTAGGTTTCTATCAATGTCGGCGCTATGATAAAGTGCTTATAAACTGAAGGCATGAAAAATAAGCAATTTTACTAAATTCTGAATTTTCCAAAATTTGAACATCCCTCTTTCGAGACATCCTACTCATCCCTATAATAATTTCATTCGATTTTTTAAAAACATGCTAATATTAATTTATTACACCGCCATATTTCATGTTTTAGGATGGTATACTAAAAGATATGATTTATTATCGGTTTTAGTATTTATTTATTAAAATGATTTATTTGAGAATACATACGAGCAATGTTGTACATATTACTTATCTGTACATGTGTCTTTATTTTGTATAGTAATTGATTTGGTGTGTAAAGTACAGCTTACATACGAAAGATCAAATCATTGGTTCTTACATAATATATATTTTATTGTCCACAACTTTAGATGGAGTGGACAACCATCAGTATAGTTATAGCAAAGAGCTTTAGTAGGTCTGTCTTGACTACAGTGAATGGCTGAGTTCTGACTCTTTGTGCTATTATATTTAGAGTATATTAAACAGGACAACATGGTATTATTTTAAGCTATTGACCGGAATAAAATAATTATACCTAAAAAATTATTATGATTACTTGTACTCTTAATTTTTAGATTATTTTCGATACATATATTTATAATATATACTGTTTTGATTTGCAATGGGTGAGATTTGTTATGGTCAACAAACTCGTACGTTGGGCAGTAACATTATTTATATGGTGTGTCTATAATCGACAGAATTCACGTCCTTTAATAAATATTGATGATATCCCCTTGAGAAACTTATAAGTTTTGTTTGTGTCAAATTTTAAAAGTTGATTTTATATCCAACAGAACAAATAATTTAAGTGCAAAGGTCGAGTAAATAATATGCCGAGTAAAATAATAATCAGTAATTTATTTACTTAGTGGATATCTGTAATATTAACGTGAGGAGAAAATTAAGTTTTTAATAATGTGCTCTTAAATATTATTTGAGAAGTAAGTAGAGTGCAATTATATTCTCTAATGAAAATGAATATAATTTACTGATAGAATATTCTAAGATTGATAAAATATTAATTAGATAATATTATATTATTCTTGTTAATAAGATTATATAATATTTATTAATTAAATACTAATCTAATTAGAGTTAGAGTTTTAGGTAAGATTGAAGTCTATTCTTTCTTGTGCAATAGGTCCCTGTTGTAGCGTATATATACTGTTCATATGTTAAGGAAAAAAAAACAACCTTCATAACTCATATATTAAAGTTAGGGTTTTCTAACAATTTTGAGAGTCCAGATCTCTAACAGCAAGACGTATAGTAGGAATACAACATAATTTCAAATGTGATTTACCTCTGTCCGTGAGATATTTCTGTATCGTTTTTATATAATTCAAATACACTATAATCAGGATCCAAGTCTAGTTTTCCGCTGCAAAATAAACCGTGTTTCCAACACCATGTACCCCTTAATCGGGTTGGGTTTAAATGGATAAAAATGCAACTTAAAAGTGCAAGTTAAAAAATATAAGTTAACACTACACTCCTTCTATGTCTCTCATGTAAATTAAACTCTATCTCCTATACTAATAGAGAACATACATTTAAATAGTTAAAAGTGCAACTTAACACTTTCTCTCCTCTCTATCATGTCAATTAAACTCTCTTTTATAGTTTAAATGGATAAAAATGCAACTTAAAAAGTGTAATGTAAGACTCCCTCTCTCCCATATAGATTAAATTATCTCTCATATAGTAATACATAACATACATTTCGGTGGGTTTATTAAAAAAATTCTTATATACAATTAATTTATTAATTAATGAAACGATATTTATGGTAAATGTGAATGAAATTTATTCATGTTAATTAATAACTAATATCTTATCGTCTTTATTTATAGAAGTATTTACGGGAAATTAAATCATCATATCAATCATATACATTTATATTACTTTTTTGCATATATCAATGTTTTAATTAACGAAATTAATGAGACCAAATTAATTAAATAAATATGGAAATGTTAAAAAGAAGATTATAAAATTTAAATCACTAAATTAATATGAAAGGATATTTAATGTCACATTAGTATTTATATATTATCTTTCTAAATAAAATAATTTTTTACTTTATCATATGGGTTTTTAACAAATTCTCTTTCAAATCTTGCCATTTATGAGGTTTATTTTTCAAATTGAAAAAAAGAAGTGTTATAAAAAACGGGTCAAATGGGTCGGGTCGGGTCAAATGGTTAAAAGTGCAACTTTGTATATGAGTCAGATCGGGTTTTGAATGACCTATAAGGAATATAAATTATGATAGGTAGCTAGTGGGAATGTAAATTATGATAGGTAGTTAGTGGGAATATAAGTTCAAAAGTGGTACTTATTGGACATTATTTGTAAAATCTAATCATGGGATAGGAATGAGCATTCGACATGATACTCTTGTACTTTATATGTGAAGATTCATTTCGGCGAGATATGCTTACTCATGATCGATAACAGCAAATTGTCCTCAAATATGACAAGTGCTTGATCTAGATCGTGAGACATAAGACATGTACTTGAAATATGGCTAGTATCAACTCGAATCCACTCTCTAGTCGTCTTATAGAGCACGAATAGATCAGAGTGGTTCGTTTGGGGTCTTAATAAGACATCCAATATATCGTCTATTCCCAATGATAAAGGCATAACCATATCAGGTCAGATAAGTAACCGGCATCGGTATAACCAAAAAAGGGTTACGTTAATTCGAGTACATAAGGGGGTAGGTACACTCGATGATGCAAATGGAAAAAACAAGCTCCTTTCCATAGTATTTTTAAGGTAACGGAAAAATGTCTTTAATGCCGTTTCGATGGCAGCGTGTTAGCGCAGTGCTGTTTCGAGCTATACCATTCAAAGCAAACGAGATGTTTGCCCTAGCACATTTAGACCAAGTACAATGATGCGCTTATTGTACTTAGATATGAACACTATTGTTCAATATCTCTTCATCGTCACATCAGGGACGGAACGGGTCTATATCAATGTCTAGTGATCGAACGATCATGGGATAATATGACGGTTAACGCCATGAGGACGGAAGCGCCATAACACCTTCTAGGTGTAGTCCGAATCCTGGACTTAGATTTAATCATTACGGGACTCGATCTTCAGGCTGATTCACAACCGTGTCTTCCCAAGATACTTCATCTCGAAGGCAAATCCAAAAGTGAATCGCATAATAAACACGCAAGGAAATAAAACGTGTCTCTACTTATCCCAAACCGATCAAGTAATCACTTTAAGAGGGATACCACCTCCGTTCGGATTTTATAGTCCATATAGTGAATGTCTCAGTTAATTGAGAACATGTTCCGCGGTCATGAACTACTTGACTCAAGCACATGAAGTCACACAAAGACCTTCATCTACATCTCTTTGTCTAAATCCCCATAGAGATAAAACATGACCACATTCATAGCTGCATACTCAGTTTTCTGGAAACTACTAAACTGAATAAGTAATGAAACATATAACATTCATTACGAGGAAATGAGTCATCTCGTAATAATCTAAGGTGAGAGAGAAGCCTTTCTCTACTAGGCGAGCATTCTACAATCTCATTATTCTCAACACGCTTCCTTACGAATAACCAAATAAACAAACTTGTTAAACATTGGCAGTGTTGGAGCTACAGGTCTGAACACTTCTTTCGTTGAGGAAATCTACTTGGATTGCAAGTTTCCATTAGGCCAATCTGCTCTTCATTGACTTCTGGCAACGGTATGTGGTTCCTTGTCATCATTTGCTCATATTATCAGTCGTCACCGAATATATGAACAAGTAATCAATGACAGATTCGTTTCGCATCAATATCGTCTAAGATATCATGATCGATGGATATTTCAAGATTCTTAGGATTAGGAAGAATCACACATCTCCTTGATCTTTTATAATCTCGTGCGAAAAATGAGTTTCAGTTCACCTCTTCAGGGCTAAACAAATTAAGAACCGGTCAACTTCCGTATTACCCGGGAAAGACGGCAGACTGGACAGTCGATGACAACGTCCTTTCCTTGGTGGGTTTGACCAAAGCAATGTGTTATGACAGGAACATGGTATCTGATAGGGACGTCTATCATTGCAAACATTTTGCAGCAGGTATACATGATGTCGTGGCATCTCATAAAGTCATTAAATGCGTCTAGCATTTAGTTAGACTTAGGAGAGTCTATGAACTTACTTATAACCAATTGCAATTTGGGGACCAATCTAAGACTGAGTGTGTTATGCCACGTTACTTCACGTCGTTCCTTATCAACGGTAACGTGCAAATTTCCCCCACCATAGACGTCATCACGTCTAACATGTGGCGGCGGAATAAAATTAACGCCTTAGCCTTCAAATATCAATTAACAAACACTTCGTGTTTTACTTATCAAAGATGGCATCCAAAAAAATTTGGGCATCACATTTTCACACATCAGGATGACTAACATGTGGTGACGAAATAACATCATCGTTTAAACAATCATTTCGCAAGTATGCTTTGTAATTTTCCTCATCATAGATAACATCCAACATGTGTTAGAAGTTCTGGATTAATTATCATATAAAACGACAGGTTTATATGTCTATTATGGTTTTCAGAAGCAGAAATTTTGTTTCGAAATGACAGGTTCGGAAAACACAAGTTTTGCTTTTATGAATATGTTCTCATTGATCGAACGACATATCGATACTGAGACACTTGGGGAACTTATTATTTACTCAACCCCTTTCGATAGTTCTATTTGAACACGATCAGGAAAGACAATGAGGAGTTGGGCACGAATGCCACTTAAAAACTGAGCTCATTAGGAGAGCGACTTCCGCCTTTATCTTTACTAAACATCGTATTTAGTGTCTATTTGAGGAAGATTCATAATTATTCCAACTTAAATGTGAATACATATAGCGGATTTCGTAAATTTTTAACTCAAAAGCTAAATCTAAATGTTTAAACTTGAGGAAAAATTCTGCTCGAAAGGGATACATTGTAAAATGTTCAAATTCGATTCAATATATAAGATCACGTAACATATAAATGTCTACGAGCTTTTATGTGACAAGATAAAATAATCTTAAACAATAATCTGCGATCTTTTATGTGACAATATCGTAATATAAAAGCATGTCATACTCGTGTAAACTAGTACTAACATGGAGTAGTAATATTAAACCACCAGAGTTATTATTTAATACAACACTAAAGTGTTACTTTTACCATTTTCTATGTGTAATTAATACATCGCATATATTATTTCAATTTATAGGCAATAAATGGTGTCACGCTAAAAGGCTAAATTAATTATTGTCATATTCCCAAGTAATTATTTTCATAATTTTTGTACCATTTTTTCCGGACTTGATACAGTTTCTTTTAAACTGTACACAATTTTTTCAAAGTCACACTATTTTTTTTTTCAAATTTTATATCATTTTCTTTTAAAGTTCATAACTAATTTTAGTGCTTCACAGTGGGTCATTTTTGTAAATTCCTTAACCTAACTTGTTCTGGTTCATACACTCATAATTTGGAGGACATAGCCATTAAACTTTTTAATCGGTGATGCTCACATGCATCGGTCACATCCGAATTTCCCAAATTCGATTTTCACCAATTCTAATTCAGGTGAAGTCGCAATCGATAAAAAAACTCAATATCAGATAAACCGAATTGACCCAATGAGAATTTGAATGAAATCATGTTTCTACTTGGCAATATACAAAAGGAATATGTAAATATAGAGAGTACACATGAGATTAACCCAGTTGCGTGTGGCCAAACAGATTGAGGGAGATATACGAGTATTCTCAACAGCATATGTATTAATTTTAAAAGAAGTATTAAACCCTGTTCTTAGGTGTTAAGAATGACTCGATTAAAGGACTCATACAAGACTTATATCCCCTTAGCATGCTTGTAAGGCTCCAACTTGTCAGAGTATCGTAGCAGACTAGCCGCATCACCGCTAAAATTTGTTCCTTTTTAATGCATCGACTCCAATGAACCTGGAGTTTTTTTATGCATACAAGTATATTTTTGTTGGAACGTTGAGACATAACTAATGGAATGCTTATTATATTCTTTTCAAAATTTATAAAATTGCTGTAAATAATGGATTGTCCATTGAGTTACATATCATTTAGTATGAGCATTTGCTCCTTTGTATGTTACAACCTTTTCATTTCTTGTCATTAGTATTTGGCTTGTAACCTTCAACCCTCTAGCCTATATAAAGAGGTTGTGGCTATGGAGTTGGTACACCTACAACATACTTGAATACATATGTTTTGGCCCTCATTATCTCTCTCTCTCTTACATATGTTATTGAGCTAATTTTGCGTAAAACCCGTTATCGGCACTTTGCTTAACGACGGATCTATTTCTTCCTCGACGAGTTAGGAAGAGGGTTTATTGGGTTGCTAGATCACATATCGATCATCCTTTTTTTTGCATTTCCGAATTAAGGTACACAATTTCTACTTGTAATACAACGTAGAAATTGCATGATTAATCAAGAATAAAACCGGAAATTTCATGTTTAGGATGTATATCACATGATAGATGGTTTATTTTGATAAACAATGGCTATTATAACCCATGTATATCACTTATAAAACAAGTTAAAACTTGTATGTGAATCTGTCCGACCAAAACTGTCACTTTTAGAACACTGCAGGACCATTCTGAAATTTTCTGAAACTGTAATACTTCGCTGTAACTCTCTGTAAACTATAGGACCAGAACTGTAATTACCCTTAAAATGCATATAGTTTCCTGTATTTACACTCTTAGTCCCTGCAGTTACTCCCTATACACAGAATAGTATATATGTACGAGTTTACCCATTGTTTAGTCCGAAAATACTTATTTACATGCAAATGATGTAAGATTTAATTACTACAACTTCTAAAATTTATAGAAATCTTGTAGAAAATACCTCTTGCATGATAGTATTAATTGCTTGTGTGTCATTAACTAAATTTAGCCTCTTAGCATGCCACAATTTATTGCCTACGAATTGATATAACATATGCGATGTATTAATTACACATAGAAAATGGCAAAAGTCACACTTTAGTGTTGGATTTAATAATAACTTATGTGTTTTAATATTACTACTCCATGTTAGGACTAGTTTACATGAGTATGACATGCTTTTATATTACGATATTGTTGAATGTTATTTTATCTTGTCACATAAAAGCCCGTAGACATTTATATGTTACGTGAGCTTATAAATTGCCTCGAATTTGAACATTTTACTATGTATCTTTTTTGAGTAGAAATTTTCCTCAAGTTTAAACATTTAGATGTAGCTTTTGAGTTGAAAATTTGCGAAATCCGGTATATGTATTCATATTTAAGTTGGAATAATTATGAATCTTCCCCAAATAGGCTCACCTATTTGGATACGATGTCTAGGAAAGATAAAGGCGGAAGTCGCTCTCCTAATGAGGTCGGTTTTTAAGAGGCATTCGTGCCCACCCCCCTCACCGTCTTTCCTGGTCGTGTTCAAGTAGAGCTACCGAAAGGGGTTGAGTAAATAATAAGTTCCCCGAATGTGTCTATATAGGTGTATTTTCGCTGAATTGGTGTCTCAGTATCGGCCCGTTGTTCGATTAGCGAGTACCTATTCAAATTGAAAGCAAAACTAGTATTTTTTGAACCTGTCGATTCGAAACAAGTTTGTGCTTATGCAAACCATAAACATATAAACCTGTTGATTTATATGATAACTAATCCAGTATTTTTCTCCCGTTGTAGAAAAATGTCAATCAAACTTGACTTTCCGATCCTCGATGCCGCTGGCAAGAACTATTTGGACTGGACTCAAGATATCCAGAACCATCTAGATGCCCAAGGCTTGTTGGACGTCATCTACGCTAAGGATGAACGTGAAGTGGAAGTGTCACGTGAAATGAATACGAGGGCGATGATTCTGTTCTGCCGCCACTTATCAGATGCAATGAAGTCTGAGTTCATAGCGATCACCTCACTGAAGATGTTGTGGGACTCTCTCAGAGAGCGCTTCGACCATCAAAAGACCATATGGCTTCCGGAAGCCCGCCATGATTGGCTGAATCTGTGATTTCAGGACTTCGAGAGCGTTACGAAATATAATGCTGAAGTATGCAGGATTCGTACTCTTCTCCTGTATTGTGGTGAAACATTAACCGACAATGACTTGCTGGAGAAGACCTACACCACATTTCCTACCTCTGATAACTTGCTCCAAAAGCAATATCGTCAGTCTAGGTATACCAAGTTCCCTGAGCTCATCACCCAGCTGTTATTGGACGAGAAAAATAGCCTCGTTTTAATGAGGAACAACAATTCTCGTCCTGCTGGGACAAAGGCTATTCCAAGGCCTGATGCTTATACTGTTCGTGGACCACCTCCACGATATGGGAACCGAGACAAGGGTCAGTCGTCCCGTCAGCCAAGGAATCATGGGGAGCGTAAAGCTCGCCCAGCCAAGCAAGGTTTGGATAATCGTCCAAACCGAAGATCTTTGGCTCCTAGGCAGTCTCGTGGTAGGAAAAACAACAACAGGGCCAGTCGTCCCAAAGCAACAGAAAATGCTCAAGCGCAAATTCTGTGCTACAAATGTGGTGTTTATGGTCATATGCAAAGGACCTGCAAGGCAACTCCCCAAGAAGTTCAAAATTATCATAGGGGTAGAAATGTCGAAGCAAATATGGTTGAAGCAAGCGGAAAAGAAATTCTTGAGACCCCGGACTTCGTGGCTCAAATGGAAGAATAAAAATAAAAATTATTCATTTTTCGTTAATAATTGAGCACTTGTTTAGCTCTAGGATTATGTTTTTAATTTCCATTCGGATTATGCTTTTTCCTTGGATTTTGTTTCTTTTGGATTATGTGGTTTTGCATTATGAATAAATTTTTCTCGCAATAATTTAAAGTTATTTCGTTAAGCGATTCCTTTATTAGTGTGACCAACTTTAAATTATTTTTACTTTTAGGCATGAATTGTGGGGCAGTTGATTGTCTGGCTGATAGTGGTACTACACACACTATCTTAAAAGATAAATGCTATTTTATCAACTTAACACCTAAAGTAACCTCAGTGACAACAATTTCGGGCCCGTCGACCCTTGTTGAAGGCTTTGGTAAAGCCCAAGTCTTGTTGTCAAATGGTACTCTTTTGACCATATCTGAGGCCTTATATTCTCCGAGGTCCAGTCGAACCTTGTTGAGTTTTAAGGATATCCGAGAAAACAAGTTTCATATTGAAACTGCTCGTGAAAATGGTATTGAATACCTTTACATCACCTCCACTCAATACGACCAAAAGTGTATTTTGGAGAAGTTGAGATGTCTTTCAAGTGGTTTGTATGTTACCACGATACGAAACATTGAAAGCAATCTAATCATTCGGCGGGCGCCGATTGATGAGAGCATTTATATGTTATGGCATGACCGGCTGGGACACCCGGGTCAAAATACGATGCTTCGAACGATGAACGCATCACATGGGCATCCTCTTGGATAAAAAAAATTCGTGATCAATCCGAAAAGCCTATGCAAAGCATGCTCTATTGGAAAGACAAATCTCAAACCAATTCACGTGAAACCTACAAAATTGGTTTCCCAATTCCTTGAACGAATTCAAGGAGATATTTGTGGACCAATCCAACCAACATGCGTACCATTTAAAAATTTCATGGTTTTGGTTGATGCATCGACAAGATGGTCACACGTAGCTTTGTTGTCCACAAGAAACGCAGCGTTTCCTAAACTCCTTGCCCAGATCATTAAGTTGAGGGCTCACCATCCGGATTATCCAATAAAGTCTATTAGACTTGATAATGCCGCGGAGTTCACATCGAAAACTTTCGATGATTATTGCATGACATTGGGAATTGATCTTGAACATCCAGTTGCTTATGTTCATACCCAAAATGGTCTTGCAGAAGCTTTCATTAAGCGTTTGCAAATGATTGCGAGAACTTTGGTAATGCGCACCAAACTTCCAATTTCTTCATGAGGCTATGCAATTTTTCATGCTGCTGCGTTGGTCCGTCTGAGGCCCATGGCCACCCAACCACTATCTGCGTATCAGTTGGTAACTGGATATGAGCCCGATGTCTCACATTTACGCGTGTTTGGGTGCTTAGTCAATGTTCCAATTGAGCCGCCAAAGCGTTCAAAATTTGGACCTCAGAAACGACAGGGAATATATGTCGGTTATGAATCCTCGTCCATAATACTCTATTTAGAGCCCTTGACAGGCGATCTCTTTACCGCTAGACATGCGGATTATGACTTTGATGAGACACTCTTCCCGTCGTTAGGGGGAGAAATGCACGTTAACGTTGATAAGGAACGACGTGAATTAACGTGGCATGTACCCACTATGTCTCATCTAGACCCCCCAACTGCACATAGTGATAAGGAAGTGCAGAGAATCCTAGGTCTGCAAAATGTTGCAAATCAAATGTCAGACGCATTTAATGACCTAGCGAATGTCACGAGATCACATATACCTGCTGCAAATGTGCCTGCAAGGATAGACGTTCCTGTGAGACGCCATGTTCCTGTTGAACATGTTGCTCCGGTTGTACCCACCGAGCAAAGGACGCTGCCGTCGGCCGTCCAGTCCGCCGCTCTTCCCAAGAAAAGAGGAAGACCGGTTGGTTCCAAGGATGTTCTGCCTCGGAGGAGGATAAATCCTGTTGCATCCGTTTTGCCACATGAGATCATTAAGGATCACGGTGATGTATTAGAGGAGCGTTTTCCTGATGTAACACCAGTTCCTAATCATCCCGATAACCTCGAAATATCCGTCGAGTATACTAGTTTAGACGATATTTTGAAGCGAAACGAAACTGTCATCGATGATGTGTTTATATACGCAGTGGCCACTGACATTATGAGCAATGATGACATGGAACCACGTACCGTTGCTGATTGTCAGTGAAGAACGGACTGGCCTCAATGGAAACAAGCAATGCAGACTGAATTGGATTCCTTCACGAAACGAAGAGTGTTTGGACCTGTCATTCCAACACCACCCAATGTTAAACCAGTTGGTTATAAATGGGTTTTCGTAAGGAAGCGTAATGAGAGTAATGAGATTGTTAGATATAAAGCTCTCCTAGTGGCGCAAGGCTTCTCTCAACGCCCTGGAATTGATTATGAGGAGACGTATTCTCCCATAATGGATGTTATAACGTTCCGCTACTTAATCAGTTTAGTAGTTTCCGAAAAACTGAATATGCAGCTCATGGATGTGGTCACAGCTTATCTCTATGGGGATCTGGACACAGAGATATACATGAAAGTCCCTGAAGGACTTAAGTTGCCTGAATCAAGTAGTTCTCGGCCACGGAACACATTCTCTATTAGGCTGAGACGTTCACTATATGGATTGAAACAATCCGGACGGATGTGGTATAACCGTCTAAGTGAATACTTGATCGGCTTGGGATATGTTAATGATGAATTATGCCCATGCGTGTTCATAAAGAAATCCACTTCAGGATACGCTATTATCGCAGTCTATGTAGATGATATGAATCTCATAGGAACCTCGAAAGAGTTGTTCGAAACTGCCGAACTCCTGAAAAAGGAATTCGAGATGAAAGATCTTGGGAAGACACGGTATTGCCTCGGCCTACAGATCGAGCACCGTAAAGATGGAATTTTAGTCCATCAAGAAAATTACACCCATAAGGTGTTGAGACGGTTTAGTCATCACGACGCAAAACCGTCATCCACTCCCATGGTCGTCCGCTCTCTAGACATTAATAAGGACCCCTTCCGTCCAAAAGAGGACGATGAAGAGATATTGAGTCCTGAGTGCTCATATCTGGGTGCAATAGGCGCACTATTGTACTTGGCTCAATGTACTAGACCGGACATCTCGTTTGCTGTGAATTGTCTAGCTCGACACAGGACCGCGCCAACACGCCGCCACTGGAATGGCATTAAAGACGTCTTCCGTTACCTTAAGGGTACTACGGATATGGGTTTGTTCTATCCCTACGTGTCAACGAGTGAGTCCAACCCCCTTGGCACTCGAAATAACACGACCCTTGTCGGTTACGCCGATGCGGGTTACTTATCAGACCCGCACAAGGAACGTTCCCAATCTGGTTATGTCTTTACCATTGGGAACACGGCGATATCGTGGAGGTCTTGTAAACAGACCTTGGTGGCTACTTCGACGAACCACTCTGAGCTACTCGCGCTCTATGAGGCGACTAGAGAGTGTGTATGGCTTCGAGCAGTTATTGGCCATATTCGAAGTACGTGTGATCTAGCTTATGATCCTGATGAACCAGTTGTTATTTATGAGGACAACACCGCTGTTATTGATCAAGCAAAGCATGGTTACATCAAAGGTGATGCCACCAAACATATCTCGCCAAAGTTGTTCTTTACACATGAGCAGCAAGCGCTTCAAAAGATTGAAGTTAAGCATATTGGATCAGAGAATAATCACGCAGACTTGTTGACTAAGTCACTGCCAAAGTATTCATTTCAGAAACATGTCAAAGCAATTGGTCTTAGGAAGCTCTCTGAGCTATCCTAAAGTGACATGTCCTTACATCCTGTCGTGTGCAAGTGAGGGGGAGCATCCTGATGTATGCTCGATTTCTCAGACACTAAATCGAGAAAATCCTCACTAATGATGGCCTAAATCAGGGGGAGTATCCAGTCGAATACTTCTAATCACAGTGTACTTTTTTTTCCTCGATCAGAGGTTTTTCCCATTGGGTTTACTCTGACAAGGTTTTGATGAGGCACTTTATGTATGTGGTTACCCCTATTGTTCTAACCAAATCGTACTCTTTTTGTCCTTCGCCTAGAGGTTTTTCCCAATGGGTTTTCTCTTGCAAGGTTTTAACGAGGCGTTTGTTAGTGGTTAGTTCGTACCAACAAGCTACAAGACGGAGGAGCTCAAATGTGATTAAATATACTTTTGGACATCCAAGGGGGAGTGTTGTAAATAATGGATTGTCCATTGAGTTACATATCATTTAGTATGAGCATTTGCTCCTTTGTATGTTACAACCTTTTCATTTCTTGTCATTAGTATTTGGCTTGTAACCTTCAAACCTCTAGCCTATATAAAGAGGTTGTGGCTATGGAGTTGGTACACCTACAACATACTTGAATACATATGTTTTGGCCCTCATTATCTCTCTCTCTCTTACATATGTTATTGAGCTAATTTGGCGTAAAACAAAAATATAATTGTCGTGTAAAAGTTAATTGCAATTTTATTTTTTTATAGTAGTTAAAAGTTCTTGTTCCCAATTTTTGATACTGCAACAAAACATGCACCACCATTCAGAAAATTTTAGCAAATAATTGTCTTCATTGCAAAGTATTCAAATGGAAATCATGTTCCTTATTACACGGCAAATCTTGAGAAAAAGAAAGAAATGTCATCACACAACCAAAAAACCAAGTTCATAAACAAACTAGAAAACACAAAATTCAAGTTGGCAAGCAAAACGGGAAGCCAACTAAAAAACAGGTTTGTCAGACGATCTATCAAATTACGAGACATCACCGTAATCAATTATCTTGCAACAGTCGTGCTTCTATTTCCGATAGCTCATCTGGGATGGGTTCATCAAGGTTCATTGGCCAAGCTTCAATCATCTGCAATGGAACATTAAATGCATGAGAAGCACCAGATGATGATCCCGCACCAAAAACTCGATCAGTACCTTTGATAATAAACGTAGTCATGATTAGAGATAAATTTGAAGATACAGTCATGTTGTGTTGATATTTGTTAATGATCTTGGCAGCTTAGATGATCATGGTTTTCATAGTTATATTGTACTTCTGGACATCATAAATTGTTGTATATATAGTTTATACATATAAACAGGAAACGCTACTGTAAGATTACAAAAAAAAAAAAAAACTACTGTAAATATGCAGTGGCAAAAGCTGAGAGAAGAAACCAATAGATAGTACAAAATGGATCATAAAATGATAAGGTGGTTGCTTTCGTTAGTAACTGGAAGGAAAATTATAAGGAAAATGTGTAACAATACACTTAACTTTGACTAAGCTACTGTGCCTGATGCATCTCTTCTATCCAAATTTCTTTAATTTTCCCCCTAGGATTGGGGGTAAAAAAGGGGAAACCCAGTGCTAAAGCTCCCTCTTTGCGAGGGTCGGAAAGGAGTCCGGCCACTTTGGGCCCTAATGCAGACCGTGTTCCTTATTTCTACAAGATGTTGCACAACTCAAACCCGGACAGCGGTACTAAAGATAAAAGGTCCCTTGTTTGGCAAAATTTCTACTTGTTGTGACTCTACAAATATTTTAATAAGCTTTTCGAATATGATGTTGAGGATTTTAATAATTATGGACATAAGGTTAACTATATTTCCAAATTAATATGTCTATATAGTACCCTTTTCTAAAAAAAAATCTCTAATTTAATAATCTATGACTTTTTTATGAGTGAATGATTATCTTAAATAATGTTTTAACATCTAAGTATAGTTATGAATATGTTGCTCTCTTTCCAATTTCTTTAACAAAGAAGAGAGAAGGAGGAATACTAAGGGGTTCCTCACTCAAGAAAGAATAACATTTGAGTTTATGCAAAAACATAAACCGCAGTGGAAAATAATATACATGCAGTTCATTACAATACAAATGAAGGTATAAATTGAACTTTATTTTCACAGGCACACATCAGATTATCATTTCTTAAAGGCTGGAAATAACCAACTCACTAAAGCAATATCTAGAACAAAGAAAAATTGGAATTAAACAAATACGGAGTATGCCACTAACCTGAAGACTTCTCCTCAGAAGTAGGAATCTGGTATTTACACAAATCTGAACCATTTCGCTGATCCTTTTCAGCTGTCAGCTCAACTATCAGATCACGATAACTTAAAGCCTCATGACTTTCCTTCAATTTGTCGGACAATAAGATGAGATAGTTAAAATCCTCTCGATTCTGGGTGCAATTATCAGCTAAATGCTGATAAACATTTCCCTTCAAAAAATGCATAGACAGATAAGGAAGTTTCACAACAACAACCTATCAGCCAAGAAACATTCTACTTAACTTTATCTATAGAAAATAGGGAAGTAAGAAAAGGGAAGGGTTCGATAACATAAGCATTTTTAGGTCAAAAGAAAAAGATGTCTCGATAGGTAAGCTGAGAAATATTAAACTCAAACATAGTGCAGCAAGAAAAGAAACACAAACGGATTCAGTATAAAATAAGAAAAGGATTTTTACCGCCCTAAATATCTCTCTGAGCCTCGATGACTGCGTTGGGGAAATAACCGACAGAGAAACAAATGACTGCAGTAAAAAAAAAAAAGCAATAAGCTGCGGAGTATAGTTGAACAAAACACGCAATAAATGCATATTTAAGCACAACATGGTAATATAATAAGAAACAAAAAATGTACCATGACGAATCTTCTCGCCACTGACGTGGCATCAAAGAGAATCGAGTCCAGTTTTCGAAAAGCAATGCTACTTTTGTCCAACATTCCGTCATTTTCTGAAGACTTGTAAGAAGATACAAGTATGCAATGAGTTTGCGCAAGAACTGGGGCCTGGTTACGATTAGCCTCTGCAATAATCTGGTAGATACGAAATCACAATGTGTTAATTGATCTAAAATAGAATACAATATTAGGAGAGACACTATTTACCAAAACCCTTTTCTATCCTAAAAATGCGATCCAGAAACATGTCAGAAATATTAAAGTATCCAGCGCATTCAATAGCTCCGCTCCTTCCCCACAAGGACCGCTCCTTCCCCACAAGGAAAAGAATACTGATCTAGTTGATGATGATAATGATTTATGCAAATACTATCACCCTTCTTTGATAAGGAGTAGGAAAATGGCATAGTACCAAATATTTTTGGATAATAGACGTTGAGTCTCTTGATTATACTTATGATATCGAGCGAATTCAGTTTTAACAAGGTAATCCTTGCGAGTACCAACACATTTAAGGAAATACAATAGGTATGCTTGTTTTTCCTATTACTTTCTTTTTACCAAGTGGCAAGGGTAGGGGAAATTCCGGAAAAAATGGAGTTTTAAGGTTTCTACTAAATAAATATAAAACTAATGAATTTAGGAATGATTTCAGATTCCCGCACGTTTGATATACTAGTATAATGGGTAGATCACTAGTCGTATCCATTCCATAGTACAAATGGACTAAACATTTGCAATCAATTTCCTTTTATACACACCCAGAAAGAATTTAATATGCCAGAAAGTTTGTCAGATGCATCAAGAAAGAGTGAAAGACTATTGCTGTTCGTTAATGAAACTATTGCGAGTATTTGCTTTTTGTTATAAAGAGAAGGAAATTAGAAGACACACTTTTCAAGTAGCTTACCTTAAAAATGATATATATTAACAGCCTAAAAAAATATGAAGCAAACAAACTTTGTTGGTTAATAAAACTCTTGGCTGTCACTCTACACAGTTAACTGTACTTCTACACGCTCATTAGTGTTGCCTACTACGTGCTTCTCATATGATTGAATCGGTTATTATAGTGAAACTAAAACAGAATTAAATGACAACATCTCGGCTGACATACATCAGTTTGGACATTGATAAAGAGTAAGTACCAAAAAGTTTCATAAGACATGATATCTAACATAGAAAATTTCAGGACCAGCTTAAAAAATAAAAGAATTATGTTGGAACAATAATAATAGTCTATTTAAAAGTCAGTTTATTCTGCAATAAAGGATGGTCAGTTTATAGGTGAAAACCTTAGATTTCATGAAATTTTCAAAAGTCAGTTTTAGCCTTTTATGAGTTCTGTTAAAAACTAGATCGGATAATGTTTCAATTTAATTTGGTAGTTATATAAATACCCTGTATGCATTTTGTTTCAAAATAGAGTTGGAATGATAAAAGCGTGATAATTTCTCAATCTCTATTCTCTTGTACACACACACACACATATATATATATATGTTCCAAGCTCTTCTCTTTCTCCTCTATATTAGTCCAAAATTTCTCTAAAGAAATTAAAAATAAATTCCCACAAATTAGTTCTACATCAAAAACCAGATTATTTAAACAGACAAGGCGACAATGGAGCTATACCTGCAATGTAGAAGATAATGCTCTCGAAAGTACAGCTTCACTAAAATCACCACTAGTAAAAGGTATTGCTGATAGCCTTTCCAAGAAAGTTTCCAAGTTGTCTGTCCATCCCCACGATTCTACCTGTGGTTCTGTAAAAAAGAAAGGTAAAAAGTTAATCAAGCATGATTTAACATCCAAGCATTCTTACTAGGATACTATCTATTTGTTTGCGAACTCTTTCTTCTTGATTTATGCTTACTAGCTTTTAAGCCAAGGGAAACTTGTGCTTTGTCAATTTTGAGATGAAATATCATCAGCCACATTGTAAACAATAAGATTTACCACTTCTAGATAGAAAAGGACACCAAAATCATCATAATTCCTATTTAGTCATGATTTTATGTTATTTGCATGCCATTTTAATTGGTGGTAGATCTATCTCCATAATGAAACTGAACTTTCAAAAGTCTAATGCTGTAAATGTTGTAGATAATGCAATGTATAATTATGTGGAACTGTCCAGAGCAGATGGAGTTTTATTCGTACCAGTAAATGGCCCTTGGGAACCATAAACAATGAGGCCAAGTAATAGTTTCGGTGCCACAGGATCCTAAAAAGAAAGAAATATCAACAAAATTGAATAAGTTGTTGGATCATTGACGGAAAGAAACAACCAAACAAAAAAAAGGAATCCAAATTAAGAATAACTAAACACTGAATAATTGAACGATGACCCTCTTTTAAGAGGGGGAGAAAATTGTTTGCCAATCATCATTGTACAAAGTGGTGTCTCTTATTTCTATGATCATGTAAGTCACAAAGCACCGACTGTTTAAGATATCTAATTATTGTTACGACTGCAAGAACACAAGAAGCTTTCTCACTCAAAACGACTATTTTTTTAGGAACTGAATATGAACATAAATTTCAAGATTCCTCAATAATTGGATGAGCCTCCTAAACAAACAACCAAAAGCATATTTGTCTCGTTTTAGTTCATTTAAAGCCTAATCTGAACCGAGGACAAACACAGTTCACAAGTATTGAGCCTAAGATTTTTCTAGTGAGTAGAACTTTGATGATAATGAGCAAGATTAATTTATACCTTCAGCAGATTCTAATCGAAGAAAAATAATAAAGGAACTAAAGCAGGGATCCACAAACCTGGAATATTGATCCTTCAGGATGTATGTACCTGTACATAAAAAATAATTTGCTTCATTTTTTTTACGTTAAAGAGAATGCAGTAAAATTGTCATTCAAACAAACCAATGCAGAACAAGGTGATTGGTCAAAGTGGTTGAGACCCTAGTATACCACGCTCAGGTTCAATCACTACATTCCTATATTATAGTATGAACTGCTTTAAGTAATATGTGATCAAAACTAGGAAGTCTAACTAAACTGTCACAGGAACTAAGGAAAAGATTAAACAAGTATTTACCCCATAACCAAGATAAACTACGGATGATTGGCAACAGGGAGGTGGTGGTGTGGCCATGAACAAATTTAGAAACCAGTAAAGAGTATGACACAGAAGGTACTCCTGTGGTGGCCACCTAAGGCGAAACCTCTTTGCTTCGGCAAGTATTTTAAAAACTTTTTAAAGACACACGTCGATTTTTTTTACGAATGACTTTAAAGAATTTAGTAAGGCCCAGACATTAGGCCCATGTAAATAAGGCTCAAAAAGAAAAAGAAAAAAAAGAAAAAAACAGTATGTCATTAACAACATTTGCTTCTTCCAAGGCTTTGACAACTGAAAAAGGCATGTTAATTGCCACGAAGCAAAAAAAAAAGGCAACAGTTAAACTTAAGCAGGACGCAGCACCAATTATTACAATTTGCTTATTGTTGAAATAATAAATTGTTTGGTTCAATGTTTGCTTTAATGCCATGAACCTTTCGGATACATGCATAGACCTTTGATATGGATGCATGAATAAGGTGTCTTTTGATTTTTCTAGAATAAATGTTGATAACTCAAGACCTTTGATGTTCTCTTGAGTTTAGTATAAATAGGTGCTCTACTTCCATTTGTAAGTACACCAAAATTTAGTTTGAGTTTGATATTATAAGAGTTATTTTCCTCTCTATATTTTGCGTTGTCGTTTTATGTGAGTGAACGGTCGTTTCGACCCAAAAGTGGTATCAGAGCCAACGGTCCCAAAATGGCCGGTGGAATGACCCCTTTTATCCTCATGCTTAAGAAAGATTTCTACGATAATTGGAGCATAAGAATGAAAGTGCTTCTCGGTTCCCGAAATGTGTGGGACATCGTAGAGACCGGGTTTAATGAAGAAGACGCTGACGTAACTCATGCTCAAATGGAGAACTTAAAGAAGAAGGATCGAAAGGCTCTTAACATCATCCATCAAGCTTTGGATGAAACTATGTTCGAAAAGGTGGCGTGTGCAATCACGAGCAAAGAAGCTTGGGATATTTTGGAGAATTCATTCAAAGGAGTTGACAAGGTAAAAAAGATTCGACTCCAAACCTTACGTGGTGATTTTGAGGATTTATGTATGAAAGTCTCCGAATCGGTTGACGACTATTTTTCACGAGTTCAAAAGGTCGTCAATCAAATGAAAAGATGCGGAGAAAAATTGGACGACACCCGTGTTGTCGAAAAAATTCTACGTTCTTTAGATTCCAAATGGGATTACATTGTTGTGGCTATCGAGGAATCTAAAGACCTAGAATCTATGACGGTGGATAAACTTTTGGGCTCGCTCCAAGCTCATGAAGAAAAACTCAACAAAAGAGTTGTGAAAGAAGAGCCGCTCGAGCAAGCTCTTCAAACGAAATTTAGCATGAACGAGAAAAGTTTTGGTAACTCGAAAAGCCAACGAGAAAGAGATCGAGGTCAAAATTATGGCCGTGGTGGTTACAACTCTTTCAAAAAGGAAGAGAGGAGACAAAACTCTTATCCGACAAGAGGCCGTGGAAGAGGAGGAAATAATAATGGAAAATCGAGGTATGAGAAGTCCCAAATTAAATGTTATAATTGTCAAAATTTTGGGCATTACGCTTCCGAGTGTAGATTGAGTAATAATAAATTTGAGGAAAGAGCTAATTTTGCTAGAAAAAATGAAGAACGTTCTACACTTTTATTTGCGCATAATGAAAATAAAAACGGAGAAATTACTACGTGGTATTTAGATACGGGGGCTAGCAACCATATGTGTGGTAATAAAAATATGTTTACCGAAATTGATGAAACGGCAAATGGAGATATTTATTTTGGTGATGAATCTAAAATTCCGGTGAAAGGGAAGGGAAAAGTCTTAATCCAATTGAAAAATGGAGAAAATGATTTTATCTCGAATGTTTATTATGTGCCAAATATGAAGTCTAATATTTTGAGTTTGGGTCAACTTTTGGAAAAGGGCTATGATATTCATTCGAAAAATTATAATATTTTATTAAGTGATAAAAATGGAAATTTGGTTGCAAAAGTCCCGATGTCGAAAAATAGAATGTTTTCTTTGGATATTCAAAATGTTGGGGCTAAATGTTTGAAAGCGTGCTTTAAAGAAAAATCATGGCTTTGGCATTTGAGATTTGGGCATCTTAATTTTGGTGGTTTGAAATTGTTGAGTAGTAAAAGTATGGTGAAAGGTTTACCTCATATTGATCATGTTGATGAACTTTGTGAGGCATGTTTGTTTGGAAAACAACCGAGGAAAAGTTTTCCGAAACAAGCGACTACGAGAGCTAAAGCACCTTTAGAACTTGTGCATACGGATATTTGCGGCCCTATAAAACCAAGTTCTCTCGGAAAAAGTAACTATTTTGCTCTTTTTATCAATGATTTTAGTCGAAAGACTTGGGTTTATTTTTTGAAGCAAAAATCCGATGTTTTTGATACTTTCAAAAAATTTAAAGCTCTTGTTGAAAATGAAAGTGGTTTAAAAATAAAGGCCATGAGATCGGATCGAGGAGGAGAATTTACATCGAATGATTTTGAAAAATATTGTGAAGAAAATGGCATTTTTCGTCCTTTGACGGTTGCTTATACCCCACAACAAAACGGGGTTGTTGAAAGAAAAAATCGATCTCTTTTAAATATGGCTCGTAGTATGTTGAAAAGCAAAAATATTCCAAAAGAATTTTGGGCCGAGGCCGTTGATAGTGCGGTTTATTTGTCGAACCGATCCCCATCTCGAAGTGTTTGGGGTAAAACTCCTGAAGAAGCGTGGAGTGGAAGAAAGCCGGGAATAGCGCATTTAAGAGTTTTTGGGAGCATCGCATATGCTCATGTTCCGGACCAAAAAAGGTCCAAATTGGATGCTAAAAGCGAGAAGTTTATATTCATTGGCTACGACCCGAGGGCAAAAGGTTACAAGCTATACAATCCGGAGAACGGAAAATTTATTGTGAGCCGAGATGTTGAGTTCGACGAAAAAGGAACGTGGAATTTCGACAAAATAGAGGATGACTATAATTTCTTTCCTTATTATAGCGATGAGGAAGACGAGCAAGTTCAAGTAGAAGAGGACCCCACGACGCCACCACCATCACCTCCTTCGCATGGCGAAATAGGATCCGCGAGCAATGAAAGTTCAAGCGAAAGGCCGCAACGTTTTCGAACCTTACAAGACTTATACGAAGTGACCGAAAGAATCGACGACAACGTTACTCTCTTTTGTCTCTTTGTGGGTTGTGAACCGATCGGCGTTGAAAAAGCGATGCAAAACGAAAACTGGAGAAACGCTATGGATGAAGAAATAAAATCGATAACGAAAAATGATACGTGGGTGTTGACGGACTTACAGAAAGGGCATAAAGCTATTGGCGCGAAATGGGTCTATAAGGAGAAGAAGAACGCAAAAGGAGAAATCGAAAAATACAAAGCTAGATTGGTCGCAAAAGGTTACAACCAAAAGGCCGGCATCGATTACGACGAAGTGTTTGCTCCCGTCGCTCGTTTGGAAACGATAAGATTTTTAATCTCTTTGGCGGCGCAAAAAAATTGGAAAATAAATCAAATGGATGTGAAATCTGCGTTTTTAAATGGAAACTTAGAAGAAGAAGTTTATTTGCAACAACCGCCGGGTTATGAAATAAAAGGTCGTGAAAATAAAGTTTTAAAATTGAAAAAGGCGCTTTATGGTTTAAAGCAAGCTCCGCGAGCTTGGAATACTAGAATTGATAAGTATTTCCAAGAAAATAATTTTATAAAATGTCCTCACGAGCATTCTCTTTATGTGAAAATGGATGAAAATAGAGATGTTTTGATCGTTTGTCTATATGTGGACGATTTAATTTTTACGGGAAATAATCCAAAACTATTTGAGGATTTTAAAGGTGTTATGAGTCGTGAATTTGAAATGACGGACATCGGACTTATGTCTTATTATCTTCGTATTGAGGTGAAGCGAAATAAAAATGGTATTTTTATTTCGCAAGAAGGGTATGCAAAATATATTCTTGAAAAGTTTAAAATGGAAGGGTGTAAACCAATTAATACGCCGGTGGATTGCGCTACAAAATTATCGAAGTATTTTGAAGAAGAAAGTGTGGATCCAACGTTCTTTAAAAGCTTAGTTGGAAGCTTGCGTTACTTGACGATTACGAGACCGGATATTTTATATGGAGTTGGTGTTCTTAGTCGCTATATGGAGGCACCAACTTTATCACATTGGAAGGCCGCGAAACGGATTATTCGTTATATAAAAGGTACAATTGATTTTGGGTTAAACTACTCATTTTCTAATAACTATGAGTTGATTGGCTATAGTGATAGCGATTGGGGAGGCGACGTTGATGATCGAAAAAGTACAAGTGGATTCGTATTTTATATGGGAGATACGGCGTTTACATGGAGTTCGAAAAAGCAACCTATTGTAACGCTTTCCACTTGTGAGGCCGAGTATGTGGCCGCT
Organism: Primula vulgaris; assembly: GCA_963920805.1. Classification (NCBI taxonomy): domain Eukaryota; kingdom Viridiplantae; phylum Streptophyta; class Magnoliopsida; order Ericales; family Primulaceae; genus Primula; species Primula vulgaris. The sequence goes on along the minus strand of OY987214.1, from coordinate 25,962,990 downwards.
AATGCATGCATTTGCCATGCAATTTGGTTACGAAATTTGTTGAAGGCATTGGGAATGCCGCAAAATGAAGCTACAAAAATATTTGTTGATAATAAATCCGCGATTGCCCTCTCTAAGAATCCGGTGTTCCATGATCGAAGTAAGCATATTGATACTCGTTATCATTTTATTCGTGAGTGTGTTGAAAAAGGAGATGTTGAAGTGAAGTACACGAAGTCACAAGACCAAGTGGCGGATATTTTTACGAAGGCGTTAAAGTATGAAGACTTTCGAAGATTGAGAAGTTCACTCGGAGTTGCCAAACAAGTTTAAGGGGGAGTGTTGAAATAATAAATTGTTTGGTTCAATGTTTGCTTTAATGCCATGAACCTTTCGGGTACATGCATAGACCTTTGATATGGATGCATGAATAAGGTGTCTTTTGATTTTTCTAGAATAAATGTTGATAACTCAAGACCTTTGATGTTCTCTTGAGTTTAGTATAAATAGGTGCTCTACTTCCATTTGTAAGTACACCAAAATTTAGTTTGAGTTTGATATTATAAGAGTTCTTTCCCTCTCTATATTTTGCGTTGTCGTTTTATATGAGTGAGCGGTCGTTTCGACCCAACACTTATTCTGGTTATAACCTCAAAATTCTATCTTCCTTTTGCATTGAAATTATTTCTAGTTGCTAAATATCGAATAAAATAAGGGCTTCATACTCTGAATGATGCTAAAATGTAAAATAAACTTATGAAATCATTAATACTAAGTAAATCATAATGGACTTTACTGTAGTGCTAAACATATTATAACTGCTTAAAGAAATATCTGATCAAAACATTAAGACGTCTAACGAAAATGTCACAGGTATGAAAGAAATATTTTAAAGTTAAGAAGCTAACTAAACAGTCACAAGTATTAAACAAATATTTAAGAGGATGTACCCCTTACGGAAACTAAATTTTGAATCTTCCAAAAGGGGGAAAATCATACAGAAAACTAGAAGCGGCGAATACATGAACAAAAGCACTAGTAACATGAGTACGACGGAAACTCATAACACCATGCAGAAGAAACAACTCAATAGCCTTGAAATTAAAAATCAATTATGTTGACTTGATTTTATGTGAAAGCAAAATATAGCAAAAAATGCATGTTAAATCCTAGATATGCATAAGCAACAAAACAACCAGCGTTATTAAAATTCATGCAAGATATGAAATAGAATAAAATGCAAAACAAACTTGATGATATCTTCAATAAGATCTCTTAAAGCAAGTTGCCAATGGGAACCCAAGTCTTTTGAACTGTCCACCACCACAATTAGCCGATTAGGAGGGAGGAAAGAACTTGTGGAGAAAGATGCGATTTGGTTCATTTTAGGAGGATCTTGGAATCAATTATCTATCGGCTGCAGAGGCTATAGATTCCTACAGTAAGAGAGATAGAAGAAACTAATAATTTATGTAAATAGATGGGGTTTTCTTCCCTTTAATAATGACCGTGCACGCATTAGCTAATCTATCGGCTACAAGCGCTATACAATGTACTAATGCACTTTTCCTTTTCAGTTCTTTGAAAAAATTAAATCTGTATTAACTATTTTTTAGACTACTGCACTTGGACGGAAAGTAAAGGTCCCCTCTTAAGTTTTATTTATACCTTACAAAATTAAAACTAATTTTGATACTATTCATGCTTTGGTTATAGAAATCCAATTTAATGGCATTTTTCATTTTCCGTAATCTATTATCTAGTGTATGTGAACAGGGGACCCACAGGGTGCAATCACTGATTGTAATTGCAAAATGACAAACTAATTACTTGATTGCATTCACCAAATCATATCTGAGAAGGTATCCAACTAAGAGAACATAGCAAAATCAAGCTTTTTGATAAGAGAATTCATCTATAAAGTAAGGAATGTAGTTTATCACATTGGACCAGTTTTTAACTTGCAAAAAATATTTAAGGCAGTGTTTACTATCACCTCACATTGGAACCAAGGGAACGCTAATTGTTCTATCAATACTTAATTTAATTCCAAAGGGCAAAGTTAAGTTAGTATTCTCTACCTCGAGAAAGTATTGTCAACTATTATCTCTCTCAATGATATCATAACAGCGGTAGGTTATGTTTTCTCCTTGTTTGAATTGGAAACTGAGTGTACTAAATGTTAAGTGTCTTTTAAGTGTGAGCAGCATTTATCATTGGAGGAAACTTAAAACCATTAAAAGTTCACTTTTTTTATTAAAAGAAAGTTTTCAGATATGTTATTCGGCTTGAACACTAAACACAGAATGACGCTTTAAGCTTTGTTTTTGTTCTATCGCCTTGACGTGTAACCATTATTTTCAAAGACTAACCATAAAATGATAAAAGTGACTATTTTTTGTTTCACCTAAACGTATCTTATCAAGAACATAGACATTAATATGTTACTATATTTTCGAAATCCAAAAATCCCTTAATAATTTAATCCATCTTTTGTTTCTAAAACAAATTCTAAGCATTAAATATATTCTCTTTATATTCTAAATGTATCAGCAATTTATATAGTAATGCTCCAATTTATTATGAAGGAGAAAGACAATTTTTGAACATGAATAAATTATTCGAGTAGTACCACGCTCACCACCAAGGTTCAATCCTAAAGAGAGTATTATTAATTTTAAATAGAAAATAAAAGCAGTTTAAAACATACATAGTAACACGAGCGAGAATCAAAATTAAAAACAAAGATTAAAAAGAAGTAGCATCATTGAGTATATATGTACCTAAGTTTGAAAGAGATTTTAATCATGGGTTTTGGAAAATGAAGTCTCAGAACATGTACTAAACTAGTATCAATATTCCCTAAATGTATTAAGTTTGTAAAAAATAGTCATATATTTTAAGGAGGAACAGAAATTAAAAGATACCTAAGGGGAATTAATTGTAATAATCATAAGCTCTTGCTTTCACAGATGATATAACCTGCAAGAAAAATTGTAATTACAATAAGTTAAGGAAATAGATTATAAAAAAACACGAAAATATAAACACTGAGCAATTACTCTGGGTCCATCACGATTAATCTCTCTCTCTCTCTCTCTCTTCATTGAGTTTAAGAGTAAGTTCATATTTTATGTAGAAAGAATGAACACTGAGCAATTGCTTGTTGAGGAATGGGAAATTTAGTTTAAAAGGTACAATAAGCCAGACTAGTAGCCGATATTATTAATTTATTCAAAAAAACAACTAAAATTCAAAAAAAAAATTTGATATCCATAGTATTGGATAATAATATAATAATATTTAAAAAGAAGGGAATTAGGCATAAAAATATACTACATCCATTAATAATTAATAATAATAAAAAATAGTTCCATCACTCCTAATCTCTTTAATCTCTCTTTTATGCTCTCACTCTCTCTCCAATCTATATCTCCTCGTTATTCTCTCTCTATCCGATTTATCTTTCTTTCTATCTCTTTCCGATCTCCCTTCCATCCTTCATCTCTCTCTCATCTGTCTTCTTGTTCTCTCCGATCTTTCTTTCCTTATTCTTCTCTCTCTCCGATCTCTCCTCCTTCCGCTCTTTTTCCTTCCTCTCTCTCTCCTCATCCCTTTATTTCCGCTCTCTCTCTCCTTCTCCTTCTCTATTTTTGATTTTTCTCTCCTCCTCCCTGTCTCTCTCCGATCTCTCTATTCTCTCTCTCTCTCCGATCTCTCTATTCGGTGAAAATTAAAACAGAAATATCCGTCGGAGTGGGAGTCGAGTGTGTTACGAAATCGAAAACTCAAGATTGATGTCGACGGAGATACGGTCGTCAAATGAGAGCCCACGACGACGACGTGATAATTCGAGATCGGAGGACGGGTAAATGTTGAATTTATTAACTAGTGTATAAGTTTGAAAAATAAGTGTATCGATTCCGTGAATTAAGTGTATTAAGTTGAAAATTATGGATATGAATTATGTAAATAAGAATATGAATTCTGTAAATAATGACGAACTTTAAAAATAAGAGTGAATTTTACGAATTATGTTATGAAAATTTGAAATTAGTGTACGAACTTTTGGAATAATGGTATGAAAATATACAAATTAAGTTATAAACTTTTGAAATAACTTATGTATTTTTGGAATAATGGTATGAACTTTTAAAATAATCTTATGAAAAAATACAAATTATGGTATAAAATTTTGAAATAAGTGTATGAACTTTTTGAAAAACGGTATGAAATATACAAATTAGGTTATGAACTTTTGGGTATGTTTTTGTTAATTAGAACTTTTTTGGTATGTTTTTGTTAATTTAATTTCAAAAGCAGTATGTTTTGTTAATTTATCCAAAAATAATATACTAGTATCCAGAAATATTATAGTAAAAATAAATAGCAGATAACGGCCAATCATTTCGGATAACGCTTCTCTTGGTCGATGCTTATTCTTTAAATACCGTCATTGCTTCTTTTCCAACGATTCCTGAACGGGCAACTATGTAAGACATCATACTTGCATGCACAATAAACGAAACAAAACCGAATCGAAAAGTTGAAAACATAAAAAAAAATATTTTTTTTTTTTTTTATAATTTACATGTGGAATAATGAAAAGAGGGAAATGGGAAACAAATTCTTTTTTTTTGGCAAAGCGGTAACTATGGGTAAGAATATTCACACCATAGCCCTATGAATTTTCTCATATTTTACATAAAAATTACATTTTTACACATTTACAGTTTTGCTTATGGTGGTGTCAAGGCAAGATATCAAAAAGATATAAGCAACTTGATAATATCACATAGTATTATTGGAAATATAAAAAATGAAAGAGTTTTTATCGTGTTGTAATATTTCTTTTTAATTTATCAAATCGTAATTTGTTTAATATATAATAAAAATACAAAAAGTAAATTAGTTATTTAAAAGGGACCATCTAACCCTGCATATCTTAATCTAACGTTGATCAAATTAACTGTACAATGTCTGGTCTTACAATCTAAGACAAAATGGGGATCCCTCTTTTAGCGTGATTCAAATCTACCAATAAATCTGGTTCATATTTTAACTCAATATCATCATTAATATATTCCACATGTCCATTAAGTGATTTAATAAAAACATCAACCATCTATTCCTCACCAAACCGATCTACATACTCGTCGAGTGATTATTATCTTTTTTTTAAGCATTGCCTTCTGTTGGAAAAACATGTTTTTACATGGGTGTTTCTGAATGGTCACATGACCAACTTCGAGTCGATATTACATGTGACAATACTGAGTTTTTAATGTCGTACTCAACGCGTTTGAGTAGCTCGTGTCACGAGCTTCGTAACGGTATATCGCATGACCTATTCGGAGAATGGGTGTGAATACTAATCGGTTTCAAAGTTGGGTTCTCGAAAGAGGAGAAAACCTCAATGCTGGAAAATGGAATGAATAAATGGAAAACCAATGAGGGTTATCCCATATTGGAAAATTAATAGTTAATTTTACAATATATATACAAGTCCAACCCATGTAGTTGTTAAACTATTATGTCCACATACACTTAAGTGTATTAGTGTGTACCACACACGCGCACTCGCTCGGGTCTCGGACGCGGGCTTGGACTTGGGCTTTGGGATTTGGGGAATGTCTTGGGTCTTGGGTCAAATCTGAAAAGGGAGTTTTGTATAAAATACAAAAGTAGTTCCTAGAGTTTCCAGCAAATTGAAACGCCAGCATTCAATGAGAATAAATTGCAGATTGAGTGCTGCAGTTTCAGAAATTGAATGGGCGGATTCTGGGGGTGTAACTCCCAAAATTAAATGACCATTAATGGCTGAGGTTTCAGAAAATCCTATAAGAGGCAGCCCTCCCCTCTCATTCAAACACAACATCAATCACACAACACAGCATACTGCATCATATATAGAGAGAGAATCGCACCACCAACAGCTCGCCTGTGGTTCGGTGCCATTTTCACGCGAGCCACTCAGTGACAGACGTTGTACCTTGGAAACAAAGTCCTGAGAACCAGAAACATCAAGGTGGTTCGGAAAATATTGTTTAAGGGAAACTGCCCAGCAAGTTGCCTCGTCTTTTTCTTTTCTGTATTTACATTTCAGTACCTTTATTTTTCTGTATTTACATTTCAGTACTGTTTACATTCTGTATTTTATTTCCATGTACTGTTTTAATTTCTGTAATTTCAATTCAGTCCTTTCCAATTCTGTAATTTAATTTCCAGTATTTACAGAAACAGTCTAGCAACTTAGTAATCATACTATTCTGTCTGACAGTTTCTTTTAATTGTTAAACAGTCCAACAGTTTAGTAATTATACTATTCTGTCTGGCTGTTTTAAACAATTACAATTCAGTCCAGCAGTTTAATAATTTATATTAAATCTGTCTGGAATTTAATTAGTGTAATTTAAAATTCTGTATGAGTCAGGAATTGTAATTATATTCCTTTTGTGAGAAATAAAATTGTTTATTTCCATTTAGTACTTGTCTTTTCATTTATTACTTTTCGATATAGTAAAATCCAACACCTTCTTTATTAGTTTCTATTGGAAAAAACCATGTTTCATGGTGTTTTCCAAATTGGTCACGAGTCCAAAAGTTTGGTCAAATTCTATGCGAATAATCTAAAGTTTAGACTTCGTACTCAAGTGGTTTGAGTAGCTTGTGTGACAAGTTTCGAAACGGTATATTTCATGACCTATTCGGTGAATGGGTGTGAATGGAAATTGGCTCCGAAGTTGGACCATGGAGAGACGAAATCTGGAATTTGGGAAGAGCAAGTGGGAAAACAAATGGATGGGGAAACAAACCAAATGTTTATCACACATCAAAGAGGAAAAACTATTTTGAATAGTTTATATACATATTCACCACTAGAGAGTGGTAATAATGTGTAGTTTCATATTTGTGTGTAGGCAAGTGCACCACACACGCACTCGCTCGCTCGGTCTTGGTCTTGGGCTCGGGCACGGGTCTCGGGTCATGGGTCGCGGGCGTGGGACTTGGGACTTGGGGAATGTTTCGGTTCCGGTTCCAAGAAAGTCTGAGAGTTTTGGATAAAAACAAAACAGTCCCAAAAAAGTCCAGTAAGCTTGTAACTGATGCAATTAAATGAGAATAATTGCATCATTAATTCAGCAGTTTCGAATACTGAATTAAGGGATTATAATGGCTGAGATTTCAGCTCACCCTATAAGTAGGCAGCTCTCTCCCACTCTCTAAACACAACATTTTTTACATTCTGAAAACAATCTGCATATTTTCCCATAGCACATAGAAAGAGAGACAACCACCCACCAACAGCTCGACCTTGACTCGTCGTCAGTTTTCGGTGAGTCATCCGAGACGTTTTACCTTGTGATCGAAGCGCCAACGCAGCCAGAAAGATTAAGGTGGTTGGGCGAATATCGGTTAAGGACAGACTGTCTAACAGTCGCCTCATCTTTTACATTTCTGTCTTTTCAATTCAGTATTTTAATACCGCAATTTAAATTCTGCAATTTATATGTCTGTCTTTTCAATTCAGTATTTTAATTTGATGTACTTAGCTGTAATTTTCAATTCTGTTTTTTACCTTTCTATAATTTCTTTAAAGTACTGTTTCTATTCTGTAATTTCAATTATATAAATTAATTTTGTAATTAGAATAGTTTCATTTCAGCCATGTAATTTCAATTTAAATCAGAACAGTCCGGCTGTTAAGTTTATACTTTCCAGTACGGCAGTTTCTAGTTATTGCAATTCAGTACATCACATTATTAATTGATAATAATCTGAATAACGTTTGCTTTAATTTCTATTCAGTCCATACATGTTGTAATCTGTAATTTCAGTTTCAATTCTGAATTAATAAAGATTACACTGGTTTTGATTATTTCTTTTTTAGTCCTTTATTATTTTTTAATTGTTATTTCATACACGGAAACCAATAGTTTCTTCATTCAAAATGTTACTCTACGACCATGTCTTTATCTGTTGGACCAGTTCATAATTAGCAATGATTGATGGACCAATTTATAATTAACGAATAGGTTTGACGAATAACAAATAGAAATTCATTAAACTTAATGAAAGATCGTTAGTCCCACTAATGTTTAAATTGGGTAATTTCAGAATACGAAGGTCTAAAATGAAACAACGAAAAAAAAAACACGGCTCAAAAATTGGCAAACTGCAAAGTTTAGCCTGTTAAATCAAAATTAACCTGTTAATTTTCCTAAGAAAATTGACCGGTCGGATTGGAATTAACCGGTTAAAGATTGCTAAATTTTGAAAGCCCAGAACAGCACAGAGTCATTTTTTGAGGCTATGGAATCATTAAAAAGACATCCAAATATACAATTAACCATTTGAAGATATTCTACTTTTTAAAAAAAAAATTAATGGTGGGCAAAACCCGTATTTTTATTTATTAATATGTAAGAATAAAAATACGGGCAAAAAACCCAACAAAAAAATTGGGCCAAAAGTGAGCCAATCTGGAAAATAAGTGTCGAATGTGCTTATTACAAATCTTTTAGGATTGAACTTTAAATAATTTAAAATAAAGAGGCTTCTATAGTAATAAAAGTAAAAAATGCCCAGTTATTACTCGCGTCCAGTTCACCACCTTTATTCTTACCATACGAACCGAAAAAGTTCATCTCAAACACAGAGAGCTTAGACAGAGAATCCATGGCAATTTGTGTATTAATCATCTTAAATTGGGATAATGATCATGATCCATTTTTAAAACCTTACCAAGCAAACTAGGAAAGTCTATCTGATCCTTAGAGATGATGTTCAAGCTTTCTTTTGCTAACAAATCAGCCGATCCATTCGCTTCTCTAAAGGTATGTGTGATCTCCACTTTTTTTTCTGTTCAATGATCTCTTTAATTTGCCCAATTAATCCAAAGATAAGCTAGGGAGACTTCTCTTTGTAATGATTAATATTCACCAAACTTTTAGAATCACTTTCTAAGATAGCCTTTTGATCTTCAATAATAGAGAGTCCTTATTAAAATAGTCAAAACTTTAATTTCCAAAGCAAAATTAGCCCTCTCAGGGAGTGAAAAACCTTGTATAAAATTGCCAAGGTGGTCTCTAACAACCCCACCAATACCAAAAGATCTAGGGCAGTATCTGTGGCTACTATCCACATTAAATTTAATAAATTTAATAGGTGGCTTGACCCATTATATTTTTCAAATTTTCTTGCAAGGTTTGGTACCAAAATCATTAGAAAATAAATCAAAATTTCTCTCAAAGGCCTTATCTTTTTTGATAAAAAGCTAAAATTGACTTTTTATCTTTTTGATAATATCTTCATGAAAACAGATACTATTGTCAACCCTGCTACTGCACCTACTTTTCCAAATGCTCTATATAATAATAGAATGAATGATCTTTAATCATGACCTTTCAAAGAGGAATTTGATTTTAACCACAAAGCCATGAATTTGCCTCTAATGCTATTATTATAGTAATCACTACTAGAAAAAAATAAAGGCGGTTTTTAACAGCATTAACAAGTACTAAAACCGCATTTAAAATCTTTTAAGGCGGTTTCTGAGGCGGTTTTCGGACCGTCATTTCCGCAAGCGTTGTTAAAAGTTTTAAGGTGGTTCACAACCGCTTCAAAAAATTAAAGGCGGTTTTTATGAGCTGATAAGGCGATTGTAAACTGCCTTTAAAATGTTAGTTTTTACGGCGGATGCAACACAAACGCTGTTAAATATGCAATTATGGCGATAACAAACCGTCTTTAATAATTTAATAACGCCATTAATTCTTAAAAACATATGCATGGCTCAATTTGGACGCTACTATTACCGCTTTCAATGATTTGTTCACGTAATCATAAACGATATATATACATATACATATATACACATATATATATATATATTAAACACTCAAATCACAATGAGGCAACAATAAAAAGATAAAAATACATAAATACTTTTGATCCATAGAGTTCATAAAAAAAACACCAACTAATTCTGTCAAATACAAATGCGTACATTTAAACATCTAAAACTCTTCAACATGTACATGTGCTTATATACAATTTCTTCGAACCATCCGTAACATTTGTAGTTAACAACGTCCGCATAACTCTTTCAAGCATTTTTCTTGACCTACCAACAGCAAAAAAACAAAAGAAATTTCAAGTGAGGAATAGACATATATTTAGCAATAAAGGGGATTTTTTTTATAACATTAGTGTTTGGCAGAAGATATATATCAAATAATTTTTTCTTAGTTACTTCGATATTAGGAACGCGCCAAAACAAGTTCTTATTATAAGTGTGTCTTAATTTACGGATATCACCATGACTCATCTGTAGATTTTCACGAGCCATTAGTCCTCTCAAACAGTTAAAACAACACTATAGTACAAAAACAAATCAGATAAACAATATTTTGACTAATGGCCTCCAACTTTATCATCAGAGTTCATAACATAATTAAAGTAACTTTAATTTTATAGGTGTTTTCATCCCGGCCATCTATTTGATTACAAATTCTCATAACAAAAATTCTATGAACAAAGTAAAAGTTGCTAAATTGATGAAAATAACTATTTAAATGTAGAGATTCACATAGGTACAAATTTTTAATTTTATACGCGTTTTCATCCCGGCCATCTATTTGATTAAAAAATCTCAGAATAAAAATTCTCTGAACAAAGTTAAAAGTTGCTAAATTTATGAAAATAACTATTTAAATGTAGATATTCACATAGGTACAAATTCATGGGGTAACCCAAAGAGAATATCCACTCTAGAGTAAAAGTTGAAAAAGTAAGGAATGACCAAACAAGCCCTATAATACATATAAAATAATGCATATAAAGTTAAAGTTAAAAATGAAATTTAGACAAAATGAAATCAAACAATCACATATACAAAAATTGCATATTTCATACAGATTCACTTACGTATATATGCATCCATATCGGAAGCTCTAACTAAAACCCTAGAAGTATCAATTGGCTCATGTAACACAATTTAAAAAAACGTATAAAAACTTAATTTACAAGGCTTCTAAGTTCTAACTGTGTCTCAATTTAATCATGTCTATATACAGGTTCAGCCTTGACAATTTTAGGGCTTGGGGAAAAAACAAAAGTGGGCCCATGGTGGAAACAGTATTGAGAAGTTTTTGTAACTTCCCAAAAAGTTTTAGTTCTGCTTAAAAAAAAATCACATTATTTTCGAGCTCCAACTTTACAAAACTATACCTAGTTAATTTATTCATTTGATTATTAAAAGCCAATTGGCAGCTTTCCACCTAGTGTTATAAATATAATTAGATAAGGGTTCCTTAAAAGTCAAAACCATTTGTACTTTACGTTTGTTCAATAAAAAAATTCATATTCAGTTAATCACATTGTTTTGATAACTAACCTAGAAGGTGTTGCATACTTACGATTACAGTCCTATTTTAGAAATCAAATTATATTTAAATAAACAAAAAGAAACTACAACGCTCTATATAGGGTCATAAGATCAAGAAAGAAAACAAACTGAGATTAAAGAGAGAAACAAAGAGATTGTTCTTGACAAATAATTGTTGCAACTATTTAGAAATGAAGATTAAAGAGAGAAACAAAGAGATTGTACCTGAGTCGGGTGTACAGAGAGAAATGGGGGAGTTATGTGAGTTATGTAATTGGGGAGTTTATCGACTGGTGCCCTAAAAGTTATGTACAGAAGTAATGTATCAAATAATTTTTATTTTCCTTTCTTTTTTAGTTTAAATCTAGTTTGAGTTATTAAAAAATAAATTACAAAATAAAATACACCGAGACTTACTGGATATGGGTATAAATACACCGATACACGATTCTTTCAAAACATTTGGTACCGTATATATATGGTTCACCGGTAATTTTAATTTACACACACACACACAGATATATATATATATATATTAAGCATTATTTATAAATAAGATAGAAGTTAAAATCTTTTTTTAACCATTAGAAAATTAATGTGTGAAATTATAACTTACTTTTCAGAAGAGAGCATAAAATACTTTTCAGAAAGGCCTTCTAATCAGTACTCTTATTTTTTAATAAATAATCGCTTTAAGAAAACATAAAATTGAAAAATAAACCGAAAGCCAATTATAAAGAAAATAAGAGTGACTTATTTTATAGAGTTGTTCAATTTGTAAATGTGTAATTTGTCAAAAACGGCGGTTAAAAAATTATTTAAAGGCGTTATATCGGAACCGCCTCTAGTGTTTTCTTTAGAGGTGGTTTCTTTCCACCTTTATTGCTCATAATTAAGGCGGTTTTCTAACCGCCTTAGAAAAAATCGCCTTAATTGGCATGTTTTCTAGTAGTGAATGTATACCCATATGATTTCCATAATATTCCCAGACCAAAGTAGCCATATGACCTGTAACTGAATAAGTGTTCTGAATCTTCATCATTATTCTTGCAACGGTCACACATAAAGACTAAATTAATCCCTTTACTTTGGATGTTGTTATCTACTGTAACCACATAAGAAAGATTTTCCGCATAAAAAAAGAACTCTCAAAAGAATAAGTTTATCCCAAATTAAAGAATGAGTCGGGCTAAAATTTTCTTTGTTTTTTACCAGGTGACAAGCTGATTTAATAGAGAAATCCCATGTTGTCTCTTTGCAGAACGTAATATCATTGCCACGCGTATTTTTCATTATTTTATTCTAAAAAAGAATGTGATAATTAGCAGGATAAATCTCACTTATAAGCTCTGTTTTCCATTCTCCATTATCGGTCAAGTCCTTTATTAAATAGGAATTAGGAATATCCAAATACTTGATTGGTGTATCACCACTCAAATTGTCTAGATTGACATTAACATTGTCTTGACAAATAGACCAAATAATACTTTTTTCAGTTTCTTCTCTAACTTCGATCATTCTGTTTCAACTGCCATTAGTAATAGCTTTAGTAGCCAAATTAGAATGAACTTTTTTACGGTAATTATTTTTCATAAATAAAGACCGAAGTGATTTTTGTTTTCTAAACTTCCACCAAAATTTAATAGCAAAAGCCCTTGTAATGTCCCACATACTTCTTAAACCCAGACCACCTTCTTCAATAGGTCTAGAAATTCTCTATCAAGAAACCTAATGATATTTATTTTTATTTTCATTTTGTCCGCATAAAAAATAAGAAAAGACCTTCTCTACAGCAGTAGTGACAGTTTTATGAGGCAACATAGCTGAGAAAATATATAGAGGCATAGATCGAAGAACATATTTAATAAAATGATTTTAGATCCTATTATAACCATTTAGACTTCCAATTATTGAGGGTTTCTCTGATTTTTTCCACCATAGAATGGAAATAAATGTTTTTCTTTCTACCAGACTATAATTTGCACCCTAAATAAATAAAAGGAGGTTTTTTCATAATTATTCCTAGCTTTTCTTCAAGTTTTATTCCCTTGAGCACTTGTGATAGTTTTAGATCAATAAAGAAAACTTTTTTCATAATTGACCTCTTGACCAGAATCAAACTCATACTTTCTTATCACCTTCTGAACCTCTTTTACTTATCTCACATTTGCAGCAGAGAAAATAATGATGTCATCAGTATAAGCTAAGTGTGTAATAAAATGACTCCCAATAGAAACTTTAAAACCTTGATAATAACCCTTGTGAGCTAGGTCATTTAGATTTATGGAGAAAAACTCATTGAAAATAACAAAAAAATCAGAAGATAAATGGTCTCCTTCTCTTAAGCCTTGGTTAGATTTGAATAAATCAGGAGCTACACCATTAACTAGAACACTGAAATGAATGTTAGAGATGAGCCTTCATGTTATGTCAATAAAAATCTCAATAAAACTCATTTTCCTCAAAACCTAAATAAGAAAGAGACAGGACACTTTATCATAAGTCTTCTTCATGTCAAGTTTAATTACAGAATTTTCCCTTTATTTTTAGCATTTAAAATACTGATCATTTCTTGAGCAAGAAAAATATTATCAGTAATATCACTCCCTTTAATAAATCCACTTTGATTATCTAAAATAATGTTATGAATAATAACAGTCAATCTAATAGCCAAGATTTTTGACATTATTTTGTTGTAAAAGTTACTTAAACTGATAGGCAAATAGTGAGCAAAAGTTTTAGGATTCTTAATCTTAAAAACCAAGGCAATCAAAGTAGTGGTCATCCTTTTAGGTAGCTCTGCACCTGCAAAAAACTGATAAATAGCTTGACATATATCATCTTTAATAATATGCAAGGTTTTAATGAAGAAAGCACCAGTAAAACCATCTTGCATAGGTGAACTGCCCTTCTAAAGACCCTATATAGTTTCTTTAATTTCTCCTTCACTAGGCCTGTTATCCATAAGATCATTCTCTTCTTCACCAATAATACAAGGAACTGCATTAATACTGCCAAAATCACCCAAAACTTTAGGTGTTGGAGCAAAAATAGATTGAAAATAAGTAGCAGCCTCCTTCTTAATATCATTAGCTTCTGTCAATATATCACCCTCTGCATTTTTAATGCTAAAAATAGTTCACTTTTTCTTTTCCCTTTTACCACACCATGAAAATATTTAGAATTAGATTCTTGCTCTATGGCTCATTTAATATTTGATTTTTTCTTCCAGAAGTGCTCTTCAATTTTTTCCTTATAATTCATATCTCCATAAGCTTTATTTAAATAAATTCTATTTTCAGGAGAAGGATATGCTTCAAAGTCAGCTTCAACTTTAACAACATCATCTTCACCTGCAATAAGATTCTGGAAAATGTCACCAAAGTTGCTTTATTCCACTCTTTTAGCACTTTTTAAATATTTTTTAAGTTTGAGCAAAGAGAATTTATATCATTACCACCACAAAAGTTTTTCCAAGTATCAATAATCAACTTCTCAAAATCCTTGTGATCGGCCCAATTTTTTTGGAATATAAATCTTTTAGGATTAAAATCCCAATCAAGAAATAAAGAGATGAACAAAGGAGCATGATCAGAGATCCTTTAGTTTAGATGATGAAGTGTAGTCTTTTTAAACGAATCACCAAAAGCATGATTAACACACACTTTATCTATTCTGTCTAAAGACTTCTTTTGTTCCACCAGTTATATCTTGAACCACTAAAATCAATCCTAGTAAGATCTGCTACATCTATACAGCCAGCTGAGATAGTCATTTGCTACATTGTCATCCAAAGGTAAACCATAAGTTTTGTCTCTTTTCTCAGATATAGTGTTAAAATCTCCTCCAATAATCCATGGCCGTGGAGTGTAGAAACTGTTAATATAATCCCACAAATCCTTTCTTTCTTCTTTGGTGCACTTTGCATAAATGATACTCATTTGAATTTTAGAGATAAAAATAGAACTGGAAATAGCCATATTTACACATTAGTTCATTTCACTTAGAAAAAATAAATAAATTTGCTCATAATAAAAAATCCAAATTTTATTGTGAGAGTGGACCTACAACTTATCAAAACCAAATTTTCTTCTGAAAGCACATGCTTGATCTGATGACACCATAGGCTCCAAACAAACTAAAATAGGTAATTTATACTGGTAACAAAGATTTTTTACTCTTCTGGTAGTTGATTTAGTTGAGCTATCTCTCAAGTTCCATATAAGAACATTAATCATTGATAAAACTTTCTTGATTTCCTTACAGAAGACCTAAGTGACATTTGGTTTGGCACTTTTATTTGAACCTTGTTTTTCTTTTTAGCATTTTTATAATTTACCACTGACCAGTCTCCTTTTTCTTGCTGAATATTTGGTGGCTTACTTGGAGACAAATTGAGTGTATCTTGTATAGTGGACTGAGTAAAAACATGGTCATCAAATTTAGGTAACATAATTACCAATACTCCTTATGTAATTTCTTCTATTAAAGGAGCATTTACCTTTTCATTTCCAAAGTTACCCATAGTACATTTATCAAATTGTATCAAATTGTCATCTTCTCCCCCAACATTCCCTTTTTCAGAGATTTTTGGACTATAGATTATTGGATCTTCTGGAATACTTATTTCACCTTCTTCAGCCTCTAAAGGTATTAAAGCTTGGTTAATGGTTTCTTTAGTATGCTGCTCTTTTTCCTCTTCAATGAGATTTTCATTTTCCTTCTCAGAATTGTCAATACTTTTCCCATCATTTTTCTATTTTTGCTGGCTTTCATTTACTTCCATGCATTCTTCTTCTTCTTGGTATTTACAAGTTTGGTAAATGTGTTGTTGACCGAATCTTTGGTGCTGAAGAATTATTTGTTTTTTTTCTTTTTGGAGAGGGAGAGAATTATCATTATCTTGCTCTTTTTGGTGAGAGCGTGAGGCTAATTTGACTCTCTATAATTTAGCATGTGGTTAATTTTTATTGTGTCTGCTTGGTTGTAGAATTTCTAGGGTCTTTTTCCTTATCTTGTTCTTTAAAAATACATTTGTCTTATTTATGATCTAGTTTGCAACAATACAATTAATAACTAGGATGGTCTTCGTACTCGCCATATTGCCAGAATCCTTCATTTTCACAATACCCAATAGGCACACGAGTAACTAGTTATTTAGATAAGTCCACTTCCACACAAATTCTAACTTTACTAGGTCTTTGTAATTTAGAGGTTGGCTCATCAACTCTGAGGGGAACACCAAGTGCACTAGCTATAGAGAATATGCTTGACATATTATAAAGATGAATAGGGAGCTTTGGTAAAGTGATACATACCAGAACAGTAGTAGATTCAAAGTCTGCATCAAAATCATAAGTCCATTTAAACGTACGCATAGGAAATTGGTCTATATACCAGATTTTACGTAGTCAAACCTTCTTAAAATCAGCCTCATGGAAAAATCTGATCAAATAGAAAAGAATTAATTGATTTCTGAAGATCACCAATGTCCAAAAAGTTATTAAATCGAAGAGATATTCGTTCTAGAAGATGCCATCTAATAGGTCGGGTTAGTTGTTTAAATGGCGTAAAGTTTGCCTTTGTTGGTAACTTATGTTCCACCAGACTTCTTTCTAGACCTGACATTTCATCATAATTGCATGCAAAACAATCTTTATACGAGGCTAATAACTTTATAAGTTCAAACCTAATATCATCAGATAACAAAGAAGAAATATAAACAGGATTGAAAACACCATTAACTCCTAAATCAGCTTCTTTTAGCTTATCTTGATCTTCTAATTTTAGGTCGTCTAGTTTAGCAGGAGCTTCCTCTAGATCATCCAAAGTTAAGGACTTACAACTATCTATGCTATCATTTAATACACACTCTTCCCAATTACATGATAATGGTTTATCTTATTTTGACCTTTTAACGATGGCGAATGTACAAAACCTTTTGAAGGTATCTCGGATTTTCTTTAAACTTGGGTCATCAATCATTTAAAACTCTTGTAAGTTGACTGAGCCTTTCCTTATCATGCCAGGATTCTCCATCTCATGTGCCATGTGGGTAATCTCTTTTACGACATACTTAGCAAACTCTTCATGTGTCAAGCCAATATGACCGTCTTGGACCTCTTTGCCTTTGAACTCGACAGCCCTTATGCTTCCATCGTATAAATCGGCTTCAACATTGTTAGTGTCGGCCTTAAAAGGATTCTCATCTACCCAAGTTACCTCTACTTCATCATTACCCTATTTAGTCTTCCCACTTAGAAAAATCAAAGCCTGGTGTAGCGAAGATGGCACGCATCCATATATATGGATCCAATCGTGTCCTAACAAAAGGTTAAAACTTGAACCAGTGTCTACAACAAAAAAAGGTAGTATTGGTCATTCGACCACCGACCTTTAATTGCATGGATATCAAACCTCTTTTTGGCGAACTGTTCCTCGTAAAGTTTCCTATTGTTACCTCGGTGGGGATTAGTTCTTCCTCCCTTCTACTCAACTTCCTCATGATCCGAGTAGGTAGTATATTTACCACTGCACCATTATCAACTATCACTTTGTCGAATGGTACACCATTTAGGTTTCAAATGTTTCAAATGTTTTGGAAAGTCACAGCCTAAAGCCCTCAAAACTGCAACATCTTGATCGAACTCATCCATATTCAACTCAATCGATTTCTGATGATGTTTATTGATCATTTTTACGACTGACCTGTGGTATCTTTCACATCACCGGCGTAATACTATGGTTAGTCTGGTTCAGGTTTGAATGTATGCGGAATAATTGCCACCATGTTACAATCCACATGGTTTTCAACCTCCTGATTTCTAAATTTGGCGATCTCCAGGAGTTCATTCACTGAGCCCATGGCCTTTTCGAATGCATCGGCATCTTCTAAGCTCATCTGGTCCTCGGTCAGGTATGTGCCAAGATCTTGTAATGCATCGATCATGACCTGATTAATGCTGAGATCCTTTACTTCCTCAACCAAGTCTATGTTTGCCAATTCATCTATCTTAATAGATAAATCGAGCTCGTCTGAAGTCTTTGTATCAGAACTTTCCGTGCTAGTTCCTTCGACTACGCTTTTGTTCTTTTGAGACCTTCTTGGCCTTGATGACCTTGTGTCTTTTGGATGTTCTTCCCATCATGTCGGTATTGGGCTTACCCCCTCCTCTAAGGTGTTATTGGGTTTGATGTATGACACCGGAAACTGGTACTTCCCATTTTCACCCAATAAATCAACAGTTGGATCGCCAGCTCTAAACCTTTCAAGTAACTGCAGGTGAACACTTTTATTCTTACCGCTCATTTTTCTTGTCGGATCGGTATCTTTTTGTGGGACAGGGCAACCATATTTTTTTTGTGGTTTCTGCCTTTTTGGCCTTGATTAACCTATATCGCCATTTAGCTTCTTCTTTAGCCAATTTCTCTTTCATTGTCGTGATTTGACTCAGATTTTCCTCTATATGACAAACCCTTTCCAAGATCTGTCGTCTATAAGTGTTGCTTTGAACATCCACTCATTTCTGTTCAGCCTTTCTAGATTGTTAGTGATTTTCCTCATCGTTACCCTCACGGTACCTTCGTTCATTTTGTGAAAAACTTTTTTGGACTCTCCTCTTTTGCGTTTTGCTTGGAGATATATACTATTTTTCCACCAAAAATTTGGCATGTTGAGCTTGTGTGTATTTATTGTAAACAGGATTCTGGGCAATTACATTCTAGAGTGATTTTCCTTTTTTCCAAAATTGCCTTTGAAGGCACGATTATCATTCTTTTTAGTTCCATCATTATGCTGGTTTGCGGAAGCGGTTCCTTTCTTACCTAGACTGATGTATCTTTATTCCCTTCTTCGTAAAACTGAGGAATCTGATCCTTAACTAAATGAACTGGCTCGCCATTAAGAGTGAATGGCCCATATTCTGGATTATACATATATTTGTGGTTTGGAACAAAGATAGCTGGGTCGATCCCTTCGTACATCATTTTTGCCCCCACATATATTTCTAGATCTCTGACACCCATCGTGTTAAAACGTAGTCTGGCCGTGGAATATATGATTTTGTCCTCCCTTTTAGCCATTTTGGCTTCTTGGTTCTTCACTTCCTCATGACATCTCAGGCACACATATTGCTCGTTGCCTTTATATTTGTCTACCGTTTTTTTATCCGGTACCACTACCATGTTTTGGGCCCAATTTCGTTTTGGGTTTTTGTGACCTTTGTCCATGTCATCGGAGTAGACCCTTGATGACCTTGGTATTAGATATACCAAGGTTCCCATCGATGTCCATTTGATCTACCGTCTTCGGATACTGCAATAAACCTTTATTAATTAGGTCTTGAATATTATTTCTAAATATCATACAATTTCGTGTTGAATGTCTAAACGTGTTATACCATTTACAATAATCTTTACCAACTAGTTCTTCCTTCTTCGGGAATTCGTGTCCCTTGGTTAGGATGAAAAACTTTTGTTTTATTAGTTTGTCGAATAATTCATGTGATTTACTAACATCGAACGAATATGGCCTTGTCGCAGGCGGTTTGTTCTTATTCATTGTGAACTTCGATGGTAAATTTACCGGGTTTTTTAGTTCAGTTAACGTATCGCACACTATGGGATTTTCCCTATTATTTGTGCTACGTCTACTTCTATGTCACCATTAATATCTTGGCAATATGTTTCATACACTTGCCTATGCACGTGTTGTTTTTCTAACAAAACTTCTTCGTATTTAGTCACAGTTTTGGCTAGTTCAAATAAATCATTTATTCTTGTATCATTAAACTTCTTTCTATATTCAATGCTTAAGCCTTCTAAGGCAAGTTCGATAACGACCCTTTTGGGTATGTGTGTGTGTACTCGACTTCTTACTAGTTTGAAACGAATCATATAAGATTCCGCACTTTCTCCTATTTTTATTTTTATTTTAGCCAAGTCTGCCATTGAGACATCCGGTTCAAACTTATGAAATTGAGAATGGAACTACGTTTCTAGTTCATGCCACGAATCTATGCTTTTGGGTGGTAAATTCATATACCAAGAGAATGCACTTTTAGATAGTGATGCGGGAAAAAGTTTAGTTTTTAAATCTTCTCCATTCCCGAATTCTCCTATGTTTAAAAGAAAACAACCTATATGCTCCAAAGTGGATAGATTATGATATCCTTAGAACTGGTTGAACTTTGGCATTTTAAAACCTCTGGGAAATTATGTGTTTTTGATTCTCCGTGTAAGTGGACTTCGATAAGCCGGAACATTAATCATTTGTATACCATGTCCTAATTCCTCTAACAACACGTCCCTTACTTAACGTCTTATTCCCTTAATATCGGGTTACCCATGTGTGTCTCGGGACCTATCATCAATGTGGGAGCTAGGGTTAATATCACCCGCCTCTTGAAGCCATTGAGTCGGGTATCGAGACTGACCAAATGAGTGTGAACCAGAAGGTTTATCAGGCGCTTTGTGGTATTTACCACATGACCTGATACTATGGTTTACCACCCCCCCCCACCCCCCCCGGCCGCCACCATTGCGTTGGGTTTTGGCTTGAACCCGCCATATTCCCTGTTGGTCACTCGCCATTTATGGGATTTGGTTCGAACTGGGCACATATCACATATACTGCCCCCCTTGAGTTGGGCATTGGCATGGGATCGACATATTACTCGTATACTGCCCCCTATGTATGGGTATTGGCTAGTATTGGGTGCAAAACCGTTATATGAGTACCCTGGTACTGGGTTTTGATTGGGATGAGTCATGTAAAAACTGCTCTGAGTCCCTGGGTGACTAGTATAGGAAAATTGTCCTTGATACTACTCCCTTAATGATTGATTTTTTAGTAAGGGGGCACTTTCATTCATAGGCGCTGCGTAATAAGCAGGTATCCCTTTTTCGCTTTGGAAGGTTTTACCTGTGTAGGCAGTCTTGGTAGATACTACATTTTCATTATTTTCTTTGTTTTCAAAATCAGAATCCTAGTTATTAAATCATTGAAAGGTTTGGTACGTACCTGGTCTTTCGCTTTAACTTTGTCCTGTCTCGCCTGCTCCATGTCTTCCCTGGTGGTTTCCACTAGCTCATGTAGCATCGCCTTTAAATCATTTGCCTCATCATTATCTGGGTTGGTCAAAACATGAGCGAGTTATTTCAATAGATTATTGAAATCTGGTTGTGCCTGCCCTTGTGTTGGGCTTTATTCTGGGTTATTGTCATTCCGAATAGTCTCCTGACCCTTAGATGGGTCTTTGTGGAGCGGTTTTCCTTGAGATACTAGATCTCGAGGTTCTCTAGAACTTCACCGTCTTTGAGATACTCATGCAACTTGTTCATAGCATCCTGAATCATAAGTAGCCCCCTCCTTCTATCACCAAAAGAATGTTGCTGGGGAATTTTCCAACTTATAACAACAATCTCAAGCTCAGCGTTACTCATGCAAGGTGGATTCAGTCCGTATAAAACGCCTTAGTTAAGGACTTCTCAAGGATTGATAATCTAAAATTGTCTTGATTACAACGAACTTCGAACACGAACATGGATT
Source organism: Primula vulgaris (assembly GCA_963920805.1). Lineage (NCBI taxonomy): Eukaryota > Viridiplantae > Streptophyta > Magnoliopsida > Ericales > Primulaceae > Primula > Primula vulgaris. Next base: position 25,941,073 of record OY987214.1, on the reverse strand, counting down.
CTAAGTGTTAAAACTACTCCTATGAATTGGAAATAATTGGATAAACTGGGAATATAACTAGAAATAAACTATTGAAATGACAATAAATGCTGAAAAACTTGTAATGTAAATGTGCTTGATCTTTGTTGATGATTTTTGCCTTCGGGGGTGCCTCCTGTTTATAGACTGGAGCATTCAACTTCCCTTCGATGGTTATTGATTTGAATCTTGGTTTTTGGCTCCAACTCTTGCCATTATTTTCGTGTTTCTCACTGTCCTTCTAACCCTTTAATGTATATTATTGGGTCTTCCATGTTTTGTTTCTTTCATTCTTGGTACCCAATAATTTTTCTGGTACTAACAAACTCCAAAACAGAGGATAATTATTTTTATAAAAAAAATAGTATTCTATTGTATGGAAGAACAGAAATCAAAAGCAGATTAAATGCATGGAAAGTTATTGTTTAATCAATGCTTTCAGAATTAATAATCAATTTTCCCTAAATGTGTCATTTTTTAAAATTAAGTCTCAAAATATTACTAAATGATAATTTCTTCCTAAATGTATCAGTTTATATATTAATAATGACAATTAGTTATTTTTCTATTTTTTTCTTTTTCTCCCACCTCTGTTTCCCAGTTAGAAGAGTATAGATCTGCAATTAATTCACCATCTTCTAGATTTATATGTTTCTGAATAATAGGTAGATTACTGTTGATTGCCCCAGTATCACTGTTGTTTGAATTATTTGTTGAGTATCTAGATTTAGGGCATACATCCTCTAGTGCTAGGGGTTCAATATTTCTCTCCAAATGAATTAATTCCTGAGTATTAGGGTTTCTATTTGAGTGTAATAACACTCAGAATCAGGTGTTGTTCTATTGATCTTGAGTACCAAAAATGAGTCTGACATTTTCTCTTTTTCTTTTGAGCTTTGTATTTCATCAAATGTGATTAGGCTAGATTGATGCTTTGTAATTGGATTACCACTTGTTCTGTTATGTACCCATTTGCTCTTTACCTTTTTCTTTTGGATTTTCTACTTGAGTTTCATTTTGTTCGTGCTCCTCTAGGTCTTGTAATGCTGCAAAAGTGTTTGAGGTTTTTATGTTCTCCTTAGTGATTGCTCCATTTTACACATAAACATCTAACCCTCTTTGCACATCTATAGGCATTTTACCTTTTTTCCCCGTCTGTCATACCACTATTGTATTTCATATTGGGCCTTTACTTTGGAGTAGCATGTCTTGATTGGTTCAATTTTTGTTTGTTTACCCATTTCTCAACTAAGACAAGTTCTTTCCTTTGGTGTCTTGTCCTTTTAGCTTGCCAATTATTGGTGTGGTTACCAATTTGATGATTCACCTTGTTGTGTGCTATACCACTTTTACTGAGTTCCTCCTTTTCCTTATTATTATCCTTGTTATGCATTATATCGAACACTGGAAAAGCAATAATGTGGGAGCTGCTCATATCTGCATTCTTGCCAAAAGCCCTCTTGGTCACCTTCATTGCCATATCCGACCCAAACTCTTTTTTATAAGTTCTTTCATTAAATCTACTTCAATAAAAACCCTAGCTAGATTTGGTATAGATAAATTGCTAGTAGCTTCATCCACCTTAAGTGCAGTGCCAAATACCCTAGATATAACAAAGATGCTAGATTTATTGTACAAATGTATGAGTAGAATATCCAAACTGATCCAAACAAGCATGATAGAGGGTTCAAAAGTAGGTTTAAAGTTGTAATTCCATTAAAAAAAAAACTCATTGGAAAACCTATGATTAACCACCGTTCTCTAAACCATATTCTAAAGTAATCATCTTCATGAAAAAATCTAATAAATATATGTTTATGATCAATCAAACCCACTGTGTACTTCTCTTTTAGCCCCAAAGAAGATAAAAAGTTGTTAATATCTTCAATTTCTGGTCTTCCATGAGTGAATTTACCCCCTAACGTGTATTTGAAGGGCTCTGGTAAATCTTTTATCTCTTGATGTGTAAACTTATTGAAGGTTCTCCTTTAGAATTATTTTATACTTGTTTGCTGCCTCTCCAAGATTTGTGGATCGAAAGATGCGATCTTTTTTGGCTGTTTCCATTGTACCTATATTCTTTGCAGTCACCATTTTTTCGCCATATTTCTCTCTATATATAAGCTACGGCTTTAATAATTCCGAAAAACAAATTCTAAAAAACCACTTCTGCCTAAATGTATCAGTTTATATAATAATAGTATTCTAATTGAAGGAAGAACATGAATTTAAAGCAGTTTAAAATATACCTCAAGGAAAATTAACCTAAAAGCGGTTTAATCATGGCTTCTTGAAAATTAAGTCTCCAAATATGTACTAAATATTCATTTTCCCCTAAATTTGTCAGTTTTTATAATAGTAAACTATTCTAACGGAAAAAGAAATTAAAACGTATCTAAGGGAAATTAATTGTAATATTCTATTTGAAGGAAGAACATAAATTAAAAGCACTTTATAAGATACCTAAATGTATCAGTTTATAAAATAGTAAATTATTATAACGAAAAACAGAAATTAAACGCAATATACCTAAGGGGGGCTAATTGTAATAATCATCAGCTCTTCCTTGTACAGATGATATAACCTGCATAAATATTGTAATTAGAATAAGTTAAGTAAATAGAAAGAAAAAAAGAGAGGGTATTTTCAGTAATTCTGAGCTCACATGAACACTCAGCAACTGCGTGTTGAGGTAACTGGTAATTAGAACGAACCAAAAATAAGAGACAATAACTAAAAAGTAACTAGACAAACTATATTTAGGAATGTAAAGGAAAAGGCATCATTGTTCATTTTTGTTAGTTAACTTCATGTTCATTTATATACGAACTCAAACTGAACGCTTGACGAATGAACTACGATTTGCTTATGAACGGTTAGTTAACAACACAAATATTAGGATTGAGTATAGACTCGGTTACAAAGTTGAATATATTATAGCCATAACATCAATATTCATGTGCATACACATTTAAAATTATAAAGTTTTAGACTTCGTCATTACCTAAATGATGCTCCTTCTTTGTAATTATCACGGGCGGAATGCGCATGTGACAACGTTGCCACGACAACCCCACAATTTATAATAATTTGAATTTTTTTTATACAGAGAAATTTGTAAAAATAACATTTTGGCAACCCCTTAACTTTTATTTTTGTCAACTCCTTTCAAAACTACATATTGTTTTTTATTACAAACTACTCCCTCCATCACTTTTTAAGTGTCTCCCTTGTAAATTGCTACTTGTTAAGGGTGTTAAGTTTTGAAATATAAACTAGCAATATTACCCTTATAAATAGCATTATTAAAATTAATGCTTCTGTTGTGATTCTTATTAGCTCAGTATAGATATGTATATAATAAATATAGAGAGACAACAAGACGGTTTTTTATTCGTTAATAAGTGAAAGAGAGATACATCAAAAGACCTCTGACCCTTTTTATATAATAGAGGATAAGGTTTACATATGCTAGAAAATCTCAAGATAGGCCCAATAAAGTAAGGTCCAAGATGGCCAACAATATCCTACAACACTCCACATTTGGACGTCTTGATTTCTTCGTCTTCATGCTGTCGAGTTCACTCGCAGTGCTAAACACATAAAAATCTTAAAACCGGAAGACCCAGTGTGGGACAAAACCGGTAACAAGGAGAAACTGTGTAGCCGAATGATATAGGCCGAAATACCATGTAAGTAACTAACCACAAAACAGTGTGCCTCATCAAAACCTTACCAAAGCAAACCCAATGGGAAAAAGAGTGCAACAGTGGTACTGATAGGGGATCAACAACAAAACAGGTGTCTCATCAAAACCTTATTAGAGTAAACCCAGTGGAAAAAAACCTCTAGTCGAAAGACAAAAGAGTACACAATGGTAAGAAGTATACAACAGGATACTCCACCTAATTTCGGCAATCTTAAGTGAGATATGATGGGAACGTGCCTCGTAAAAAAGCTTGCCAAGGAAAACCCAGTGGGAAAAAACCTTGCTCTAAGGACAAAAAGAGTACACGGGCATGTGACTGGATGCTCCCCTCACTTGCACACTACAGGATGCGATGATTTCGACTAAGTAGTAATTAATGCAATAAGCATTCACATGGATGCTCCCCCTCACTTGTACACGACTGGGTGCAACGATTTCATATTTCAAGAAAGAGTACGAGCATTCGACCAGATGCTTCATTTACTTGCACATGACTGGATGCAATAAAATCTAACGTGGAATAGAATGAGCATTCGGCATGATGTTTTTAAACTTCATATGTGAAGATTTATTTCGACGATAAATGATAAATAGCATAATGTAGTCATGTCTCTCTTGATCGATAACAACAAGTTGTCCTCAAATATGACAAGTGTTTTATCAGGATCGTGAGACAGAGCATATGTAATTCAATTATGGCTAATACTAGCTAGAAGCCATATACACTCTGTAGTCATCTCATAGAGCAAGAGTAGATCAAAGTGATTCGTTTGGAGTCATTCCAAGACCTCTAAGATATCACCTTATTTCTAATTGTAAAGACAAACTATGTTAGGAATATCACTTATGCGGGTCTGATAAGTAACCGACATCGCTATAACCAAAAAAGGGTTGCGTTAATTCGAGTACCGAATGGGGCAGGTACACTCGATAACGCAAATGGGATAAGACAAGCCCTCATCCACAGTTACCTTAAGGTAATAGGAAAATATCTTTTATGCCATTTCCATGGCAGCGTGTTAGCGCGATACTGTGTCGAGCTATAATATTCACAGCAGACGAGATGTTCGTTCTAGTTCATTAGACCAAGTACAATGATGCTCTTATTGTACTTAGATATGAACATCATGGTTCAATATCTCTTCTTTGTCTCATCTGGGACGGACCGGATCTATATCAATGTCTAGTGATCGAACGATCATGGGAGAATCTGACGACTTAGCGTCATAATGACTAAAACATCATAACACTTTCTGGGTGTAGTCTGAATCATAGACTTAGATTCAATATTTACGGGATTCGATCATCAGGCGAGTCACTACCGTGTCTTCCCAAAATCCTTCATCTCGAAGGCAAATCCAAGAGTGGATCGCGTAATAAAACATGCAAGGGCATAATACTTGTTCAAGCATCCAAGCTGATCAAGTACTCACTTAGGCGGGTATACCACATCCGCTCGGATTATATTAATCCATATAGTGAACGTCTCAGTCAATTGAGATCGTGTTCCGTGGTTAGGAACTACTTGATTCAAGCACATGAAGTCACACAGGGACCTTCATCTATATATCTTTGTTTAAATCTCCATAGAGATAAAACCGTGACCACAATTGCATGCTGCATAATCAGTTTTTCGGAAACTACAAAACTGCACAATCGTCCATTACGAGAAAATACATCATATCGTAATCAATTCCAAGGTGTGAGAGAAGCTTTGCGCTACTAGGCGAGCATTCTACAATCTCATTATTCTCATCACTCTTCCTTACGAATAACCAAATAAACGAACTCGTTTAACATTGGTGGTGCTGGAGCTACAGGTCCGAACACACTTTCGCTAAGGAGTCTACTTGGATTGCAAGTTTCCATTAGTCCAGTCTATTCTATGTTGATTTCAGGCAACGGTACTTGTTTCCCTATCATAATTTGCTCATATTATCACTCGTCACCAAATATATACACAAGTAATCAATGACAATCTCGTTGCGCTTCAATATCATCTGAGATATCATGATCGACACATATTTCGAGATTCTTAGGATGAGGAGGAATCACACATCTCTTAGATCCTTTATAATCTCGTGCGACAAACGAGTTCAATTCACCACCTCTGGGGCTAAACGAATTAAGAACCGGTTAACTTCCTCATATCTTGGGAAGGACGACAGATTGACGGCCAACGGCAGCGTCTTTTGCTTGGCGGGTTCGGCCAAAGCAACGTGTTATAACTGGAACACGACGTCTGACAGGGACGTCTATCCTTGCAAGCATTTTGCAGTAGGTATAAATGATCTCGTGACATCTTGTAAAGTCATTAAAGGCGTTTGGCATTTAGTTAGACTTGAGGGAGTCTATGCACTTACTTATAACTAAGTGCAGTTTTGGGGATCAAGTTAATACTGAGTGGGAATGCCACGTTACATCACGTCATTCCTTATCAACATTCACGTGCATATCTCCCCCTAACGATGGAGGGAACAGTTTTAGATATGTCACTTTCTCATATCATGCGGTAACGAGATCGTTTGCCAAGGTTACTCTATCAAATGATAGGCAGGGAATTCATAATCGACTTATGTCCCATTCAGAGGTCCATATTTTGAACACTATAGCGGCTTAATCAAAATATTAATGAAACACTCCAAACACGTGTTAATATGAGACTTCTGGCTCATAACCAGTAACCATCTGGTACGAATATGGTGTCTGAGTGTCTATGGGCCTCATAATGGATCAATGCAGCAAAATAGCATGACCCCACACGGAAATTTAAATCTTGGTGAGCCCATTTTGGGTCTGAACATAATCGACATGATGTTCAATTTCAATTCCCAAACTCAAGTAATTCAAATCGAAATTTCGATTCTTACTCTTCGGCATTATCAAGTCGACTAGACTTTTCAGGATAATCCGGATCAGGAGCTATCAATTTAATGGTGTTGAACCATGGGTTCAATAATTGATTTTGATTATACGTTTGATTATGTATTAATGATTTTATGATTTATCTATTTCGATGATATAACGCTTTGTCTTTTCCAAAAATAGAAAATGTATATTTCAGGACTTCAAAATGATAAGAGTGCTCAAATACGAAGCCGAAGGTTCAAGCGGAACCAGAATCGGAGTTAAAACGAAGAAGTTACGAGCATTCGAAGTATAGCGGAAAAACCGAGAAATTGCCAGAAAAAACGACCGATCGTTTTGGACAAACGACCGATCGTTTTTGGTCCAAAATTGACCAGTGAGGTCGTTATAAAAACGACCGGTCGAAATGCAGAAAATGACCGATCGTTTTCTGCAGAATTCAAGAACAGCTTTTTAGTTTTTTTCAATAAGTGGCTTTAACCATTGGGTAAAGCTCTTAACCACTGAAAACGGTCATATAATACCCACTGGACATTTTGGAGCTGATAAAAACCCTCCAATTACCTCTTCAAAGACAACCAATTTGATATCCCTCAACCTCTCTCCATCTTAACACTTAAAATCACTATTGTTGAGAGAAAGCTCGAAAAGAGAGAAATTGAAGAGAAAGCGATTCAAGCTCAAATCAAGATCAAACATCATCAAATATCACAAATTAGCTTATTTAGAAGCAATCAAATTGTGAGTGTTGTTTTATTTTCGATTATTTTGTAAAGAGCAAATTATAAGCTCATTTGTGAGTGAGCGTTTGAATAGAAGCTTTTAAGCAAAGTGTTGATTAAAAGTTCTAGGTTAAACACTTGGGTACTCATAGATTGAGGGGGAGTCGTTGACTCGTAAACGTGTTCGCTTGCACTTGTATCAAGAGTAGGAACCTCGGGTAGAGGGTGAGCAAATCGATTGATTAGCTCGGTAGGATTTGTAATATTGGAAAAAAGATTATAGTGAAATACTCGGTAGCATAAATACCGAGGAGAGGAGGTAGGCGGGTTTGCCGAACCTCTATATATCGTGGTGTCAATTCTTTCCCTAATCTTTACTTTACGCATTCCTTATTATTGCTTATTTTCTTGCTAGTGTGTAGTATTTCTAGCGTTTCATTAACTTTTGTTAAACGCTTAAGCTTAGAATTGAGATAGTTCGGATGTTAGTTGCACTTACTTTTAATTCCGCAAAAAACGCCTAAAAACTTATTCACCCCCCCCCCCTCTAAGGTTTAGCCGCACGGGCCAATAAATGGTAAGACTAAGAGTTGGGAAGTGTTTCATTTATGTGAACAACAATAAAATGTGACCTTATTGTCCATGCATCAACCATAACCATTTATATTTAGGGTCCGTTTTATGGTTGGATAAGTCCACAATAACTCCTTCAATTCTTTACAAGAACTCTACGAGTCCATTTCGTGATCTTTAAACATACTAGTCTTTCAAAGTGAGCATTAGTGGCATGAATTTCGGATTAATCATGAAATATATTCTCAGATAGAATCCAAATGCGATGCGATTATAAATCAAGCATCGTCTTTTGACCCGGGAATATTTCATCCGGTCAATGCCACAATATCAAAATGCTCTTATCAATCGACGACATGCGAATGATAGTACAGACAATCATGTCTTAGCATCTAAATCATTTATCATTCAACGACATGCGAAATGATAAGGTAACTTTAAATGCTTTAAAGAATGTAGTAGAAACCACTTGAAAGACATTTCAACTCCTCTAAAATACGCTTTTGGTCGTATTGAATGGAGGTTATCTAAAGAAATTTTAATTCTGTCATGAGCTATTACCAGATAACACTGGTTTTCTCGAATATTTTATAATTCAACAAGGTACGACATGACCTACAGAGTAAAAGGCCTCATATTTGACAAATCAATTTGGTTTTACCAAAGATTTCGATTTGAAACGACAGGTCCAGAATCGTTGTCAATGAGTACTCTTTTAGGCAAGTAGTTGGTGAAATTATGTAGTACACTATTACCCACTATTTTCAAAAAATCAACTAGCCCACAAGTATTGCCTAAAGTTTTATAATTTAAAGTTTGGTCACATTTGTCAAAGGAATTTGCTCAAAACACTTTAAATTATTTCGAGAAATTTTGTAAACAGGCAAACCATAATCCAAACATATGTAAAAATAGAAAAATCATAATCCAAATGGAAAAACATAATCCAGATAAGAAAAAAATTGGTTCAATGATTTATCAAAACCAATAAAAAAAGGTACCAAACTCATTTGAGCCACAAAATCGGGGGTCTCAAGAGTTTCCTTTGAGTTAGCTTTAACCACATTAGCATCGGCTTTTCCACCTTTATAATAGTTTTGAACTATTTAAGGAGTAACCGTGCATGACCTGTCTGCTTTGAGACAACGGGCCATATTGTTCCTTTCAAGAACTGTTTTGGAGCCACAGGTCTTCAATTTTGATGATTGTCTAAAACCTTGCTTGGCTAGGCAATTCATTGGGATTGCGATAGTTCGAGATAAATAACACTAGTCTCGGTTCTCGATTCGTGGAAAAAAATGTACACGAAGAGCATTAATATCACACAAACAATTCGCCCTTGACCCAATAGGATTAAAACTGCTCATCGGGGCGTTTTCTCATCCACAAACAGATGGGCGATAAAGGAACATGGTGAATATAAATTCACGATACTGATTATGGAATATATTTCCAAGCTAGTATTTTTGGTGAAGGACCGCTCCAATATGTCAATTTCAGACATTTGTTCACCATAGACGTTATCACGTCTCAAATGTGGCGGCGGAATAAAATCAACGCCTTAGCCTTCATCTCGCGGGTAACAACAAACTCGTGTTTTACCCATCTAAGATGGCATCCAAAAAAAATTGGGCATTACATTTTCACACATCAGGGTGACTAACATGTAGTGACGGAATAATATCAGTGTCTAAACAGTCATTTTGCAAGTATATTTTGCGAATTTTCTCATCATAGATGGCATCCAACATATGTTGGGAGTTCTGAATTAGTTATCATATAAAACGACTGGTTTATATATTTATGTTTTACACAAGCACAGACTTTGTTTCAAAACGACAGGTTCGAAAATAGTTTTGCTTTTAATGTGAATTGGTTCTCATTGATCGAACGACGGGTCGATACTGAGACACGAAACATACATCACATATTAACACACTCGGGAAAATTATTATTTAGTCAACCTCTTTTGGTAGCTCTAGTTGAACACGACCAGAAAAGACGGTGAGGGTGGAGAGCACGAATGCCACTTAAAACCCGACATCATTAGGATATCGACTTCCGTCTATATCTTTCCTAGACATCTTATCCAAATAGGTGAGCCTAGTTGGGAAAGGTTCATAATTTTTCCAACTTAAATGTGAAAATATATGATTTTGTAAATTATCATATCATAAACATGGCAGTTATTACATATATCTAGATGTACCAATTACACTATCAAGGTATAACACAATATTTTATTATTCTATTACTATATGTGTAAGTTTTATACATGATAATTCATAAGATACAGTACAATCATGCAAGGAATCAAATATTAACTCATGGTAATTTGTCTAATTACATTATCAATTTCCATGTTTGCATACATTGATCAACTTTAAACCACATTCGAAACATATATATTGTTCTGTATCTAGAGGAATACTACAGGGACTATGTCTGTAATTTCAGTAAACTATCAATACTTACAGAGTTATTAGGGTATTACTCCAAATCTTCTTAGCATGTTTTATTTCGGTCTTATTACTTCTGAAGGTAATAGGTTTGATTCTACATAATTATATACTATCAATTCAATCACTGTAACTTTGCAATTAGTGGACCGTAATCTATCAATTATCAACCAATGTTACAATTCTGTTACTAGTTACGTATATAAATTGTTCAGCTAATTCTAGCTCTATACATACTGTAGCAATCTATAATTGGTTTGACTTTTTCAAATCATTATTAAGCATGTTTACGTCATTATTAGCTATAACTATAGCAGTAAACGTGTACAAGTTAAGCATGCAATTTATTTTTTACACATGTGATAATTAACCCATACAATTACATACTACTGTGCAAATCGTATATCCATATCATATGTTAGCATGCAGTATTTATACTGTTCATTCATGCTATACTACCGAGATAAAATTATAAGGGATTTGTAACTGTACCGTACTCCTGGTATTTTGAGGAAGCCCAATAGAACAAAAACTTCGAAGTTTGGCCGTACGTTTTTTTTATAACCCAAATTTTGAAATTAAACCCTACTTTTCGAACAAAAACCCCAATCTCCTAGCTTTTACTTCAATCTCCGTGAGCAAAGTGTTGATAACGTGTTGTGAGTCTTATTAGTTCAGTATAGATATGTATATAGTAGATATAGAGAGAATATAGATAGAGACAACAAGACGATTCTTTATTCATTAATAAGTGATAGAGAGATATATCAAGAGACCTGACCCTCTTTATATAATAGAGGATAGGGTTACATAGCTAGAAAAGCTCAAGATATGTCCAATAGAGTAAGGCCCAATATGGCCAATAATATCCTACAACAGCTTGTAACTTCTTTATTAAAAATTGTGGATGTTGTAACCATGAATAGTAAGAGTACCAAATTTTTATGTTTATTTCCTTACATGTTCTTTTTTCTTTTAAAATTATATAAAGATCAATAAATATACATTATGAAAAGGCTAAAAGATAAAGAAAATAATGCAAAAAATAAAAATAAAAAAAAAAGAAGAGAAAATAAATTTGGAAGTGGTTGTAGTAACTTAAATTAGCCTAATAACTAACTACTCCCTCCGTCCCAATTTGTTGGGGCTATACGAAACTACGTATAATTTTGACCGACAAATAACTCATATCTAAATTGTCGAAATCGAATTTTTCCAAATCTAATCACATAGTTCAAATGTTAAACTATATGAACAAATTTTCAAAATTTACATTTTAAAAGACGAGATATTTGGTGGTCAAAGTTGTACTTAGATACATAGAGCCCTAATATTTTAAGACGGAGGAAGTATAAATTTAACTAAGAGTGTTGCATACATTACCTCAACACAATTCCGTATAGTTATATCTATTTCAGTATATTCTACTCAAAGCTTTAATATCCAAATTAGTCAAAATTATTATTACAAAATTAACTAAATACTCAAAATTAATGAGATTAAATATTTTTTATTTCTTTATAACAATTTTATATCTATGATAACAATTATATAGGTAACATTTATAATTAGATTGCTTTATTTAATTAATATTTTGGTAATTTGAGTATTAAACATAAGTTTGGCTCTTTTTATTCTCTTTATTAAATTGTATTTTTTAGGTGATTTTTTTTTTAATCTAGTTTATCAAAAAACTTTAGAGTATATTTGCCAAAGACGGCTCTTTAGTTAGCCAAGAATGTCGACCGGCTGGGTGGCAATTTTATTTTTTATTTTTCTATTAGGTTGAAAATTTCGAGTCCCGGCTATTAAGAGTAAACTTTGAGCCGACATTTTTTTCTTTTTGGAAACCCCAAAATTTAAGTTTTGGCTCCACCCTTGAAAACTATGGTTAAGAATTTCTCTCACATGATGTGGATTTTCATAATCTTGTCATTTAGTTAAGTTTATGTTATACTTTATTCTTTATTTATAAATATATCATAATCTATGTAACTAATAAATCTTACTTGATTTTCAAACACTTCACGAACCGAGCTCTTAACAATCAATGTCGTGTTCATATTCTGTTCGTTTACTTAACGAACCTTAGAATTGTGTTCATGTTCTTATTTTCAAGGTTCACAGCTAAATGATTCAAAAATTGGATACTGATCATCAAAAATGGGGAATTTGTTCGCGATCCAACATTAGAAAATTACTCAGCAACAATGGAAAATCTCTCAGATCTTTGGAGATAGTGTTTAAGCCTTATTTTGCCAATAAATCTGCAGCACCATTTACTTCTCTACAGGTATGCAAAATCTCCACCTTTTTCTTCTTTATAACTTCTTTAATATGTCCAATTACATCAAAGATAATCCAGGGCATTCCTCTTTATTTTGAATAGTATTCATCAATTTTTGTGAATCACTTTTGCTGAACGTCTTTCTAATTAACGATAGTTTGAAAACTAATTCGTAATTAACGAAAGTTTTGATAAATAACAAAACATATATAATTTAATTTAATAAAAGTTCATTAGTCATACTAACATTTACAACTGATTATATTTCAGATTATAGAGTACGATAATTACGTGTGAAATGTAAGGGAAAAGTCCAAACTCAAAGGACCAAATTGAATTAAGGAATAATTTCAAAACATGTTATGGAATGTTGGACAATATTATATATGATCATAATGGCTTAATGTTGAATATTATACGCCATAAGTGTCATCAAGTCGCGAGATATTCGATATTCAAAACAGTCAACTGTTAGACTAAATCTACACAATCCAACCGATTGATTGCTCTGAAATTTCGAATTTCAAAGTATAATGGCCATATTCACTCCAACACTATAAATAAAGATCTTTCCCTTCACATTTCAATACACCACTCCAGAGCAAACAAGCCCAAGATTTATCTTTCATTATTTGCTTGTATTCAATCTTTCGCAAGCCAAAAATCCATTCTTAAAGCCTTCGAAGATTGATCCAAGCTCTCCATACACTAAATATACATATTTTCCAGAGATTTTGAGTGGTTGTAAACCTCTTGATTGATTCATAACCTTTTTGGTTCAATCAACGAGTTGTGAGATTTCATTGTTGGAAAAATTGGAAAAATATGTAATTTAAACATAGTTGTTCCAAGTGGTCAGGGACCATCTTTGAGTCAATTTTTAATGTGACTCCTCAGTTTTTCTGAGGCCATACTCTTTGCGTTTGAGTAGCTCGTGTGACGAGCTTCGCAACGGTATATCGCATGACCCATTCGGAGGAAGGGTGTGAATGATAATTGGACTCGAAGGTTGGTACTCGAAAGAGGCAATAAAGCCAATGCTGGAAAATGAGAAAAGAAATGGGATTTAACCCATGAGGGTTATCCCACATTGGAAAATCATGAGTGATTTTTACAATATATATACTAAGGTATCCTATGTGGATATTAAGTAATGTGTCCACATACACATGTGTGTATTGTGTACCACACATGGGCGGGCTTGCTCGTCGGGCGGGCTTGCTCGTCGGGCGGGCTTGCTCGTCGGGCGGGCTTGCTCGTCGGGCGGGCTTGCTCGTCGGGCGGGCTTGCTCGTCGGGCGGGCTTGCTCGTCGGGCGGGCTTGCTCGTCGGGCGGGCTTGCTCGTCGGGCGGGCTTGCTCGTCGGGCGGGCTTGCTCGTCGGGCGGGCTTGCTCGTCGGGCGGGCTTGCTCGTCGGGCGGGCTTGCTCGTCGGGTTTTTAACTCGACGGGAAAAAGTGCGCCTGTTCCTATTCGGGTAAAGCGCGCCTGTTCGGGAATAGTGTTTCTGTTCGGGAAAAGCGCGCCTGTTTGGTTAAAGCGCGCCTGTTCGGGAATAGTGTTTCTGTTCGGGAAAAGCGTGCCTGTTCGGAAAAGTGTGCCAGTTCGGGAAAAGCTTCCAGCAAAGCTGTAACTGTTGCAATAAATGTGATTTCATTGCAAAGTTAATACTGCAGTTTCGAATTTCGAAAAAACTGACAGTAGTAAAGTGACCTTAATGGCTGAGATACTCAGCAAGCCTATAAATAGGCAGACCCCCCACATGTCAAAAACACACACATAACATTCTGAAATCAAATACAGCAGCATATATCATCTCTCTAAACAGTAGCATTACATTTTAGAAACAGAGAGAACCACCCACCAACAGCTCGACCTTGACTCGTCGCCAGTTTCCGGCGAGTCATCCGAGACGTTGTACCTTGGGATCGAAGCGCCAACGCAACCAGAAACCTTAAGGTGGTTGGGCGAATATCGGTTAAGGGCATACTGTTAACAGTAGTCTCGTCTTATTTTATTTCTATTCTGTCCATTTCATTTACGTCTTTTAATTCTGTCAATTTAATTTACGTATTCAATTCTGTCCTTTTTTATTTCAGTATTTCAATTGCTGTCCTTAGCTGTAGCTTTTAATTCTGTTTGTACTATTCTGTAATTTCTTTAAAGTTCTGTTTTTTGCTGTAATTTCAATTCTGTAATTAAATTTAGTAATTAGAATAGTTTAAATTCAGTCCTGTTATTTCAATTTAAATCAGAACAGTCCGGCTGTTAAGTTTATACTTTCCAGTCCGGCAGTTTCTATTTATTGCAATTCAATACATCAGATTATTAATTAATAATAATCTGATAACGTTTGCTTTATTTACGTTTCAGTACCTACACGTTGTAATCATTAATTTCTGTATCAGTTTCGAAATTAATAAAGATTACACTGGTTTTTGTTTATTCTTGTTTAGTCCTTTAATTATTGTTAATTGTTATTTCGTACACGGAAACCAACATTCATTTGTTGTAAATATGCTACTTACACCTTGCTAAGAGCTTTGTGTTTAGCATGAAGGGCACCCTTTAAAGAAAAGTTTTTGTAAAGGGTATCTCTATCCTTAAAATAAGAGAAGTTGTAGGGTACGCTTCCCTCGAGGGAAGATTTATAATCTCAAGATCCGTTGGGACTTGGGGACAGGACGTAGTTTCATTTTAGGCGAACCTGAATAAATCTGGTGTGTCCTTTACTTCACGCTATTTACTTTCTATCACCTCTACATACTTATCCATTTATATATATCGTTCTTATTGTCTATATCTATACGTATATATCTGGGACTTGCATTTGTGCAAAACAGATCTTTAATCGAAACAAACATCTAGATCACTTCATTGTTGATTAGATTTTTACGTCGATAGCTGATTAAGATCTAACTGTTATATATATATATTTACTTTATAGTAGAGTTCTTACAAAACAACCAAAGTGGGGTTTCCGCAAAAGAATAATATTTTTTGATAAACCTATTCAAACACCCCCCCCCCCTCTTTAAGTTTCTCCATTTGGGCCAACAATTGGTATTAAAGCGAGTGCCCTTTTTATATAAAAACTAATGTTTTTGAGGTAAAGATCCAATGGAGAACGCTTTTAATATAGAAAGTAAATCTACTACTAAACCGCCATATTTAGATGGCTGCGGATATTCCTATTGGAAAAACCGCATACAAATATTTTTCATGGCTTATGATATCGGTGCTTGGAAAATTATTCATTCTGGATACGCTATTCCCACTATTGATGAATCATCAAGCAAGAAGGATTTGGATAAATACACAAAAGATGAGAATGAGCTTTGTAAGGTAAATGCCAAAAATGATTAATGCCATCATCTGTGTCATATCTCAAAGCAAGTACGATAAGATCTCATCTTGTTCGACTGCTAAAGACATGTGGGATAAATTAGTCTTATTACATGAAGGCTCATCCCAAGTGAAAGAGACTAAGATCAACATGCTTGTGCATGACTATGAAATGTTTCGCATGAAAGATGGCGAAAGTATTTTTGATATGATGGGTCGCTTCACTAAGATCACAAAATCCTTAAGATCACTTGGAAAAGTTTTGAAAGATAAAGAAATGATCCTAAAAATCTTGAGAAACTTATCTCGAGATCGGAAATCCAAAGTGATTGATGTCCTAAAAAGAAAAGATTTTGACCAGTACACTTTGAACGAACTTCAAGGATCTCTTTCAACTCATGAGTTGATGATCTTGAATAGTCGTAAGATTGTAGATGATGCTAAAGTCAACAAAAGTATTGCATTTTCTAGTCCAACTGAAGAAGATCTCCTCGATCTTGAGGATGCTGTTTTATTCACAAAATGTTGGAATAAAACAATGCAACATTAGAAAAATAAAGGCCGATACAATTCAAAAAAGAAGTGTCAACCCAAAGTCGTCAACAACGACAACTCGAAGGAAAAATCAAAGAGCGAAAAGGAATCCTATGAGATCATATGCTACGAGTGTCACAAAGTTGGTCATATGCACAACTAATGCCCAATCTACAAAAAGAATATTAAAAGAAAAAGAGTAAAACCATGTTGAGCTTTTGGCGCATGGGACGATAGCGAGTACGAAGTAAGCGACGATGAAAAGGACGAGACTGCCTTTATGGGAATCGACAATCTATTGCAAAACGAGGTAAGTTACTGTTCATTTAATGTTGAAGAATTTGATTTAATAGATGAACATAATAAGTTGCTTGAATCGTTTAAAAGACTTGCATATAAATACAAGAAATTAAACATATAAACTAAATACTTAGAAAACAACAAGAATCCCAACCTAAGTCAAATGAAGTTTCAAGATTCGTAGATAGTCCATATGCTGATGATCCTATAAAACTCTCTATAATGACCATAAAAAAAACAAGACAATCAAACAAGATCTAGAAACTAAGTTACAATCTACGCTTAAGGAAAATACTGAACTTAGATCTAGAAACGGCGAACTTGTTTCTCGAAACGCATCTCTTAACTTACATGTTAAGAAGTGAAACGATAGACTTGCATAATTAGATTGTGTCAAGAAAGCGCACTTGTTAGGTGATCCTATATTTAACGGAAGTCGATGATAGTTAATCATTGTGAGATACTTCAATCTCAAATGCACCACAACAATAGAAGTGGACTAGGATTTAATCCTAATCACAAATATACTGGTAAGACAGTTTTTGTCAAACCAAGTAGTGAACGTCCACCTAAGGTCAATGTAGTTGTTGAATAAAGGAAAGTAAAACAACACACGCCTGGACCAAATTCTTATCACGCAAGGTGTATGTGTACCAACCCCCAAACCTACCCAAGGTACACTAGACAAATCCATACGCCTAAGGCTAGAATGCAAAACCGAAAACGTAATGTTGTTAATAAAAATGAACATTATTCAATTGCATGTCCATACTGCTTTAAGGTCGATAGAAGGAATCTAATATGTGTACCTAAGGTACACAAAACTAACATGGAAGGACCCAAAATCAACAAAGGGTACTAATGACTTATTTCTGTTTTGTAGATTTGCCTGAAGTCCAAGACTGACGATAGATGGTATCTAGACAGTGGATGTTCAAGGCACATTATGGGAGAATAAAGCAAATTCAACTCTCTCCAACTAGCAATGGGAAAGTCATGTTTGGAGATAATACCAAGAAGAACATCGTTGGTATAGCTAACATTGGCAATTCTCCAAACCTTATTCTTGAAAGTGTATTTTACGTAGATGGTTTGCAACATAGTCTGCTAAGCATTAGCCAATTTTGTGATAAGAATTAGAGTCATATGTAAAGAGTCACACTGCATAATAGAAAGTATTTCTTCTAATAGGACTATACTCACTGGTTATCGAGAAAAAAATGTTTATCGAGTAAACCTAAATGAGGATGTTAACAAACATGTGAAATGTCTATTTTCTACTAACGATAATTGTTGTTTATGGCATAGAAGACTTGCACATGTTAACTTTAACTTAATCTCAAAACTCTCAAAGAGTGACTTGGTGATTGGTCTACCTAAACTCGCTTATAAGAAAGAAGGAATTTGCCATGCCTGCCAATTAGGAAAGCAAACGAAGATATCCTTCAAAGCGAAGAAGCAAATTACTACTAAACACATGTTAGAATTAATTCATATGGATTTAGAACGACTCTCTCGAACCCTAAGTATGGGAGGTCGATCGTATGTATTAGTGGTTGTAGATGATTATAGTCGTTTCACATGGATTAAATTCTTAACTACTAAGGATGAAACGTTCGATAATTTTACTACTCTTTGTAAACGTCTACAAACACAAATGTGTTTAATGATCTTAAAAGTTCGTACTGATCATGGTACAGAATTTGAAAACCAACCATTTGAGTAATATTGTAATGGACTTAGTATGGATCATAATTGTTCTGCTCCTATGACTCCACAACAAAATGGGGTACTAGAAAGGAAAAATAGAACCTCAGAATAATTGGCAAGTACCATGCTATGTGAAAATAATTTGCCAAAGTATTTATGGGTCGAAGCCGTACAAACTGCTTTCTATATTATTAATCGTTCTATGTTATGCCCTATTTTAAAGAAAACACATTATGAGCTATATTACAAGAGAAAACCTAACATTACTCATTTACGTATATTTGGTTGCAAATGTATGTGTTGAATAATGAAAAGGAAAATTTGGAAAAGTTTGATGCAAACTCCGATGAAGGAATATTACTTGGATATTCCCTCTCTAGTAAAGCTTATAGAGTTTTCAATAAGACTACACTTAAGATAGAAGAGTCTGTGCATGTTAGATTTGATGAGTCATCTGTTATAGTTCCTAAACCATTGCATGTTGACAATTACATTGAAGAATTTCAAAATGATTCACCTATTTTTGCAAAACAACACTACCATTCATTATGATTTACTTAAAGAATGGAGGTTTGCAAATTATCATCCTCAAAATTTGATTATTGGTAGTCCCCCTCATAAGATGAGAACACACTCTACTTTCAATACTGTTAACTTTTCTGCATTTCTTTCTCAAGTACAATCTAAGATTTAAAATTCCATATTATATTAATAGCCCTGCCTTTAAAGTCAGGGCTAACTATTTTAAAAAGTCTTCCACACTCAAAAACTTACACGACAAGGTTTGTGGTGGATTGACTAATAATAATTTGTTTACATATTTATCTTGTACTAGTTGTACATGGCAAACTTTCTGTTACTACTATGGGTGACTCTTATACTTTGGTTATTATCCATCTGATCTCTTTATATGCTCATTTATTGTTGGCACGACTTCAATTCTCATGCTATACTGAGAAAAAGTTGTCCTATATTTATCACGTCCCATGCATGTCCCATGCAGTTTGAGGAAGAGGAAATAATAATTCTGTTTACCTAACTTCGTATGATTTAGACATGTGGGTTTTATGATGTAAGTATGGCTATTCATAACACGGTTTGCCCACCTTAATTTATTCGATATCATTTCGTATTCCATTTAATTTTCGTATCCGTTCGATTTCGATGTTATTTATCATCGCTGCTATAGCACGAGTTTCTTTTGGTTACAAACGGACATATATTTTTTTCAGAACCGGATCAGGTAACTGGTACGAGGTTCTCCCTGCTATAGAGTCATGTGTGACTATGCCGGAGACTCATATAATTAGGGCATACTTGATCTCTGTGTCGTACGGACATATACGGGATTTTATTAAAATGACGGTTGTGCTATTTGGATATTTATTTCGTACCGTTTCGTTATTCTGTCGTGTTATGTGTATAGCGCTTACTGAGTCTTCCCGACTCACACCCAAATAGTTTAATTGTGTACAGATGTAATGTATTAGAGAGAGGATAGACAGATGATGACCTCGAACCAACCCTTACCAGTCATTTGGTCTATTTATTGTATTTAAAAAATGTAGTCCTAAATTATTTGGATAATATTATCATAAAATTCGTTTTAATTTTTTTTTATTTAGTTTATAGCAGCTTGATTAGCGGGCTGTTAAGAGAACCATATTACGACACCCCTAGGACCACGAGTATCCTAAGATCTTAAACCGGTTTTGCTGAAATGGATGTATTTTGGTTAAAGTTGAATTTGAGTGTGAAATTACTTTTAGGAGTAGTAGAATTATAGCATCCAGATTTGTATATAAAAGAAAACATTTATTTTTCAGTTTTTTTGGGACTTCTAAGGATATATATATAAGAAGATCATTATAACTTTTGGTCTTGTATTATTCACTAAAGTTTGGGACTAAAATCAAATATACTTAACAACAGTTAGGATTTATTTAGTGAAAAACCAATAGACAATAAACCAATGACAAAGGGGGAGATTGTTAGGACCAGATTTCTGGTCTAAATATTGTTTATTTTCTATTGGTTTTTCACTAAATAAATCCTAACTGTTGTTAAGAACTAAGACAGTATTGACAGGTTTCAAGTACCAGTTGCAACCTCAGTTACAACCTACTAAGTCAATAGTGACAAGTTTCAAGTACTAGTTGCAACCTCAGTTGCAACCTGCTGTTCAGCAGAATTCTGTCTAGTTCTGTTATTCTGCATAACTGTTCTTTATTAATAATTATTTGTTTTAAAGTATGCAGGATATATTCTCATATGATCTTAACAGGTTTAGTATGCGTTTATTGAGAATATCAAAGTGGTAAGGAAAGATTTCCTAAAAGATATAAAGAGATTAGTTTATAAGGTTATGTTTCCTTTTAATATGTATCTCTATTCTTATGCTTGTCCTTATCACTTGTTTCAATCTTTTGTTCCTTATCTATATTCAGTATAATTCGTTTAAAGATTGAATGTAATATGGAGTTAGGTGTTTCATATATATATGGAAAGATATTATCTCTAAAAGATATTATCTTTATATGTTTCCTAGTTATAGGAAAAGACTAACTCCTACTTTCAAGCTTGTTATTAAAAAGGTATTAACCAAAGATGATTGGAGTCAATCCACGCTGAAGAATCACGTAGTGATTGGAAAGATTGAGGCCAATCAAAACAAGTCAAAAGCAATCTTCAAGATCTTAAAGAAAGAAGATTATTTTACTTGTATAAATAGTTGATAACTTAGCTTGTAAAAATGTGTGTGTTCTAAATTATAAAGAACTCATTCTTGAGAGAATACACGTGAGCTTTAATAAGAAAACAATGGTGGGATGCCATTGATTTATAAGTGATAGTTATAGAGTAGGAGCAATATAGAGATAGGCAGAAAAACCTAGAGGGAGTCTAAGTGTTTTTCGTTAAGACTTGAGTCCTATATTGTAATCTTTTTATAATATCATAATCTGGGTAAGTGCCCCGGAGACGTAGCCTAGTTAGGTGAACTCCGTTGTTAAATGTGCGTGTGAATTATTTCAAGTACATTTAACTTTAAACTGTTCTGTCCATTAATACAATAGGTTCTAACTGTGGTTGCAACCTCACTTGGAACCTTACTGCAAAACTGCAACTAGAACAGCGGATAGGAATTTCACTATGGCTTAATGTGTGGGTAGAGAATTACTCGATTACCGAACATGGTTTAAGGGTAAACCGTATTATGTACCACCTTTCACTACAAGAAAAAGATCATTTACCAACAGTTTACTTTTTGAAAACTGTTGGTAAATCGAGTGTCGCTAAATTTTAGCAACAGTTAGCAACAGAATTAGTTGCTATTCTGGTCTTAAAATTTAGCGACACTCACTTTACCAACAGTTTTCAAAACGCAAACTGATGGTAAATGAATATTTTTTTGTATTGTTTTCTTTTGTACATAGTTTCGGATTAATTAACAGCTCGACATATCACTATCATCAATGCGCATTTGTATACCGATTATGTTCATTACTAATGCAATTTCGTCAATGTGCGCAACGAAAGCTTATGTCCTTCATTTATTGTTTTATCTAAACTCAACCTCAGAGTTCTTCGTTCCATACGAAAATTATGGGCTGGACATTTTGTGAAAGCCCCAAACAGTTTACCCTATTTGGACGATTTTTTTTTTGTATATTTGAATTTTGGGACGAAATTCTTTTAAGGGTGGTAGAATTGTAAAATCCCATATTTTATAACTAATATTTATTACTTGGTAATCTTTTTGTAAATACCCGTTTGTGATGGGTGAAAATAGCCCTAACTATTTTAAAAAGTCTTCCACATTCAAAAACTTACACGACAAGTTTTGTGGTGGTTTGACTAATAATAATGGTGTTTACATATTTATCTTGTACTAGTTGTACGTGGCAAACTTTCTGTTACTATGGGTGACTCTTATACTTTGGTTATTATCCATTCGATCTCTTTATATACACATATACTCATTTATGGTTGGCACAACTTCACTTCCCATGTTATACTGAAAAAAAGTTATGTCTTATCGTGTCCCATGCACGTCCATGCAGTTTCAGGAAGAGGAAATGGTAATTGCGTTTACGTAACTTCGTATGATATAGACGTGGGTTTTACGTGTAAGTATGGCTATTCATAACACGGTTTGCCCACCTTAATTTATTCGATATCATTTCGTATTCCATTTAATTTTCGTATGCGTTTGATTCTGATGTTATTTATCGTTGCTACTATAGCACGAGTTTCTTTTGGTTACAAATGGACGTATATTTTTCCAAAATCGGATCAGGCTCGGTAATTGTTACGAGGTTCTCGCTGCTATAGAGTCATGCGTGACTATGCTGGAGACTCGTACAGTTAGGGCATACTTGATCTTTGTGTCGTACAGACATATACTGTGGTTTTATTAAAATGACGGTTGTGCTTTTGGGACGAAGTGGGTATACCGAAATAAAACGGATGAGAACGGTACAGTTACTCGTCACAAAACTAGATTAGTTGCTAAAGGCTATAATCAAGATGAAGGAATTGACTTTGATGAAACATTTGTACCTATTGCACGTCTTGAATCAATACGCATGTTTTTAGCTTATGCATCCAACAAATGTTTTAAAAAAATTCAGATGAATGTTAAAAGTGTTTTTTTTAAATGGTCACATTAGCGAGTAAGTTTACGTAGAACAACCTCCTTATAAATTCTGATTTTCCAAACCATCTGTATAAACTCAAGAAAGCCCTCTATGGCTTGAAGCAAGCACCTTAAGCATGATATGAAAGGTTAAGTAAATTTCTCAACAAAAAAGGCTTTTCTAAGGGAACGTTAGACCCCACACTCTTTTCCAATAAGAAAGTAGAGGATTTATTGCTAATACAAATATATGTTGATGACACTATATTTGGTGCTACTAACCCTTCTATGTGCGAAAAATTTGCTAAAATCATGCAGGCTGAGTTCGAAATGAGCATGATGGGTGAACTAAACTACTTATTGGGATTGCAAATTAAGCAAACGAGTGAAGGAAACTTTATCTATCAAGAGAAGACACTAAGTATCTCATAAAGAAATACAATCTGAGCGACGGAAATATAGTAAAAACACCAATGAGTTATGGAACCACACTCAACATAAACAAAGAAGGAAAACATGTCGACGAAAAGACATATCGAGATATGATTGGATCCCTACTTTATTTAACAACATGTAGACTAGATATTATGTTTAGCGGCATTCTCTGTGCTATATTCCAATCTGCTCCGAAGGAATCTCATGTTATAGCTGTCAAAAGGATTCTTAGATATATCTTAGGAACAACCAACCTATGATTATTCTACCCTTGAAACTCAAACCTATAACTTGTAAGTTATTCTGATTCTGAATTTGTTGGTAGTACAACCGACCGCAAGAGCACTAGTGGTACATGTCACTTTCTTGGACACTCACTAATCTCTTGGGGTTGCAGAAAACAATCATATGTTGCTTTATCAACTGCTGAAACGGAATATATAGTCGTTGGAGCTTGTTGTACACAGATATTGTGGATATTACAATAATTTCTAGACTACGTGGTCTTATGTATGAATATGTTCCAATAATGTGTGATAATACGAATGCAATTAACATATCGAAGAACCCCGTTCTTCATTCCCGCACTAAGCACATTGAAATACGACATCACTTCTCAAGGGATCATAACCAAAAGGGTAATATCGTATTGGAATATATAATTACTGAAAAACAATTGGCAGATATATTCACTAAACCTCTAAAATAAGAACAATTTTTGTTCATTAGAAGGGAATTGGGAATGTATGCCATGTAAATTAAATATTACATGTAAAATAGTCAAAAATTTGGAAATAATTGTTGAACCTTAAACTTGAATTCGTCTGGAGAAATAAATCCAATCGGTTAGGTTTTATTCCAATCGGTTAGGTTATGCTGGCAGAATTCAAATTCGATTCGTTTTCATTTCTTACTCACCAATGGCTCCAGAATCTTCAATATGAACATGGTGAATCAAGAAATGCTGCATTTGAATAACCCTTTTATAAACATTATACAAACCCACCAAATCTTGAGAAAACTCACCAATTCACTCATTCTTTTCTTCTCTCTAACCTTTGTTTATACTACGGTTTATTTTCAAATAAATGGCAAGTCAACTTAATGCCTCTCGCAAAACAAACCCCGTCGTCATGAATGCTTTAAAGCAACATTTCATGTACGAATGTGGAATTTCAACAAAATCGCATTATTGGAATTCATATCCCTTTTTCACTGATATTCCATTCGCTCCACACGCTAGCATTGATCGTATGTTTTTCTTTAACGATCAAAAACTAAATGATATCCATAAGATGATCTTTAACCAAGGAATGAAAATATTTTTATATCAAGAAGAAGATATTTTCTCTCATGTGGTTCGTGGTTTTTACGAATGAGCTATTGCTGATATTCAAAAGAACAACATTTCATCAAAGATAAATGATTTTGATTCTTTATTGATGAAGCTTTTCTTTCAACGTGGTTACGACTACACCAACATGGTGTATTTTATGAAAATATTTTATCTTTTAATGATTTTTGCGATGAGAGACTTGAATGCATTAAAGAGCTTTATAGCGTGGAAGGTTTTAATTGTGATAGACCTCTTCCACACGCAAATACGCTACATTTTAAAAACTGTATTATCTACGAAATCATGGTTAGATGCTTTTTCATTCCAACTCCTACATACTTGGAAGTAACCCTTGAAATGGCTTACTACATGTACGCTTTCACTCACTTCTATCAAATTAACCTACCCAAACTTATTCTTAATTGAATAAAGCAAAGCGTACGGGATTTCCCCTACCTTTAGCATTTGGAGTTTTGATTACGCATTTTGTGCAAATCCGAATAATACCCTTATCTAGGAACCCAATCTATCTCTTACCCAATCTTAAGATTAACCAAATCTTCTTAAAAATTATAGAGATCAAGCTCTACAATATGAAATGGTATTGGTTGGAAGTTAGTGATGACGAGAATGATTCGATAACACTCAAACCCTCTGTTAAACCTTACACAACTTACAAATATGACATGTTGGTTGACGTAATTGCTAATTATCGTAATGAAATCAATTCGATTAAAAGAAAGCTAGAGGAACTCGAATAAGAACAAGAAGAAAGAACTCCATCCTATAATTATCCAACTCCTAAAACTCAAGACTAGAAAACCTGCCTTTTTGACAATAACAAAGGGGGAGAAATATGGAAATTTAGCACAAGAGTCTTGATGTTTCTATTTATTATTTTAATGTTATTTTAATTTGGAAAATTCTATAATTCCCGTTATCTTTTATTTGAGTACGAAATCAATAAAACTATTATGTTTTTTTTTGTACATGTCTCTACTTTATACAATTTAATTATGACTTAGTTTTATATGAATGCATATTGTTAGGGGAAGGGAGTAATTAAGCTAAATTATAGAAAGGTTTGTTATTCTCAAAAATGGGAAGATTGTTGAAACCCTTCATAATTAATGATAGTTTGAGAACTAATTCGTAATTAACGAAAGTTTTGATGAATAACGAAACATATATCATTTAACTTAATAAAGATTCTTTAGTCGTACTAACATTTTTACAACTGTGTATATTTCAGATCATAGAGTATGATAAATACGTATGAAATGTAAGGGAAAAGACAAAACTCGAAAGACCAAATTCAATTAAGGAATAATTCAATATACAGACTAATCCAACCGATTGGACTCGACTCCAACCGATTAGATCATGACATATGGAAAGGTCAACAATGTTTTTTGAAGACTCGGATGAGAACAAATATAATTTCAAAACATGTTCTGGAATGTTGGAGGATATTCTACATGATCAGAGAGTTTAATGGTGAAGATTATACGCCACAAGTGTCATCAAGACGCGAGATATTCGATATTCAAAACAGCCAACCGTTAGACCAAATCTGCACAATCCAGCCGATTAGAAAGTAATACAACTGATTGGATTGCTCTGAAATTTCGAATTTCAAATTATAACGCCCATATTCACTCCAACACTATAAATAGAGACCCTCCCCTTCATATTTCAGTACACCACTCCAGAGCAAACAAGCTCAAGCTTTATCTTTCATTATTTGCTTCTATTCAATCCTTCGAAAGCCAAAAATCCATTCGTAAAGCCTTTGACGTTTGATCCAATCTCTACATACACTTAATATACATATTTTCCATAGAATTTTAGTGGTTGTAAAACTCTTGATTGATTAATAACCTTTGTGGTTCAATCAACGAGTTGTGAGATTTCATTCGTTGTAAATTTGCTACTTACGCCTTACTAAGGGTTTTGTGTTTAGCGTGAGGGTTGCTTTTCCCTTTAAGGAAAAGCTTTCGTAAAGGGTATTTCTACTCTTAAAGGAAGAGAAGTTGTAGGGTACGCTGCCTTTGAAGAAACATTAATAAATCTCAAGATCAGTTAGGATTCGGGGATAGCACGTAGTCTCGTTTGAGGCGAATCTGGATAAATCCGGTGTGTCCTTTACTTTACGATATTTACTTTCTAGCACCTCTACATAATTCTCCATTTATATATATCGTGCTTATTGTCTATATCTATACATATATATCTGGGACTTGCCTTTGTACAAAAGAGATCTTTAATCAAAGCAAACGTCTAGAATATTTTATTTTGATTTGATGTTTACGCCGATAGCTGATTAAAATCTAACTGTTATATATATATACTTTATAGTATAGTTTTTACAAAACAACCAAAGTGGGGTTTTCCGCAAAATAATAAAAGTTTTTGATAAAGCTATTCAAACCCCCATAGGTTTTTTCCATTTGGGCCGACAAATTTCTAAAATAGCGGCTTGATCCTCTATAATAGAAAGACCTTTTAATATAGCTAGAGCTTCGATTTTTTGAATAGAATTATCTTTTTCAAAGTAGTTGGCAGTGGATAATCTATATTATATAAATACTTTTATATATATATATATATATATATATATATATATATATATATATATATATATATATATATATATATATAAATGTATAATAGTTTATATCACACCCAATAAATAATAGATCACTTGCCCAAGCAGATATCAATACACAACCACAAGTATTCAGTTCACTTTAGATGAACACTAATTTGTCTAGCTATGGACGAATGAATATATTAACACAAAGTTAGTTCAATCATTTTTGCTTCGGACTTTCAGCTATCGAAAAGTAGATCTCTTCATCGGGATTTGATCTAATTGTTTGCTCCGGATATAATTAGCTTTAAGTCAGGATGCAATAGTAAACAAGTCTTACACGGTATAATTTATGACAATAATAATAAAGACTTTTAAGTAAATTTAAATGTAAATGTAAAGTGTGAAAGTTAGAATATACTTGATACGAGGTTTATCCAGGTTCAGCACAAGGTGAGACTGCGTCCTGTCCACAAGTCCTATTCGAATCTTGAGCTTTTTATATATTACTTCATATATTTATTTTAGCACAGTGTATCCTTTACAAAATCTGCTCATTTAGGACAGAGCAATACAGACAGCTAATTTGGTTTTTTATAAGTGGGCTTTTGGAAAGTTTCATCAATTCTGCGGTATATTTGTAGCTTCAGTCTTTTTCCTTATCTTTCTCTTTAAAACGACATTTTTCTTCTTTGTGGCGCAACTTGGAACAATAGAAACAATAGCTAGGTAAATCTTTGTACTCACAATATTGTTAGAAACCCTTTTTTTCATCATATCCTATACGCACACGAGTAACACGTTCTATGGTTAAATCCACCCCCACAAATTCTAGCTTTACTAGGTCTAAGTAATTTAGAAGTCGTCTCATCAACTCTTAGTGAAACATCAAATGCACTAGCTATAGAAAATATGTTAGACAATAGGTGAATTGGAAGCTTAGGTAAAGTAACCGGAACAGTAGCGGATTCAAAATGTGAACATAGGGAGTTGGTCTATAAACCAAAGTTTACATAACCAGATTCTTTAAAAATCTTCCTCATGAAAGCATCTGATCATAACGTACTTATTGTCAAAATATTCAACGTTGAAATTTGCTTTTAACTCCAATTGTGTTAGAAATTTTTTGATACTATCAATATGAAGCTTACGTGCGAGAATTTTCCAACAATAGTGTATTTGAAAGGCTCTGGTAAGATTTTAACATCTTCCGTTGGAAGTTATATGAGTGGCTCTCCTTTGTAAGTACCAATTTCCTTTAGATCGACCTTAGGTTTTGCAGGGATTGAGTTAACTATAGAGGCAAAATATTTTTTTAGTGGGAAATCCGGTTTCATTAACTGATCGTCGTTAGATTTATCCCTCTCCGGTGAGGGAGTATGTTCGGTCATCTTATCGGCGGGTAGGGTTATTCACCCTGATCGTCTCACTCTTTCTCTCTCCACGTACTTAGGTTGTTGCCACATAACTTGTCATTTTTCTAAACTCCTTAACCTAATTAACTTGTTATGGTTCATAAACTCATTAATTTAAGGTCATAGCCATTAAGGTATTTAATAACAAGCACACCTCAAAACGACCCGCACAAATTAAGGATATATAGTTAGAATTGAAAAGCGAAAAGTGAAAATATAAAATAAGAAAGAGAGGATATAATCTGGGGTGGAACGATGGTGCTCACATCTGATTTTTCAAAAATCGATTTTCACCGAACTCTTATTGAGCTAAAATATCAATTGATAAAGATCATTTGAATGAATCGTATTTCTTTACTCGGCAATATACAGGAGGCATATGTCAGTAGAGAGAGTAAACGTGAGATTAAGCCACTTGCGCATGGCAAAACAGATCAAGGGAGATATACAGTATTCTCAACAACACATGTATTAAACTCTGTTCTTAGGTTAAGGGAGATTAAGATATACGGTATTCTCAACAACATATGTTTTAAACCCTGTTCTTAGGTAACTAATTATCTAACTGCAATCTTATACGTGTATATTCTTTTCTAAATTAATCAAATATGATTGTTGTATAAAAGTGAATTGCGAAGTCTTTTATAGTAATTACAAGTTTTTCTTCGCAGTTCTTGATATTAGAACAAATTTTTAGCATATAATTGTGTTCACAGCAAAGCATTCGAATGGAAATCATTTTCATGATTACACAGGGCAAATCTTGCGAACAGGAAAGAAATGTCATTACACAACCAAAAAACCAAGTTCATAAACAAATTAGAAAACACAGAATTCTAGTTGGTAAGCAATATGGGAAGCCAAGTAAAAAAACAGGTTCGTCAGGTGATCTATCAGATTATGAGACATCACCGTAATCAATTATCTTGCAACAGTCGTGCTTCTATTTCCGATAGGTCAAGGTTCATCGGCAAAGCTTCAACCATCTGTACTGGAGCATTAGATGCACAAGAAGCACCAGATGATGATCCCGCACCAAAGACTTGATCAATACCTTTCATAATAAACGTAGTCATGGTTAGAGATAAGTTTTAAGAGAAGATAATATCGTCTTGATATTTGATAATGATCTTAATTAGCAGCTAAGATAATCATGGTTACCATAGTTTATATTGTACGTAGTAAATTGTACATCATAAATTGTTAGTAATACAATATATACATATATACAGGAAAGGTTGCTGTTAATATGCAGTGGCATAACACTGATAGAAGAAATCAACAGAGAGTACAAAATAGATAGATCATAAAATGATAAGGTGGTTAATTTCGTGAGTAACCTTGAAGGAAAATTATAAAAAAAACGTGTTACAATACACTTAACTTTGATTCAGCTACTCAAAGAACTACTGTGCCTAATGCATCTCTTCTATCCTTTTAATTTCTATAATTTTCAAGTTTAGCCCTAGGACCGGGGGTAAAAAGGGGCAAACCTAGTGCTAAATCCCCCGCTGTGCCAGGGTTAAGAAGGAGTCCTTCCACTTTGGGCCTTAATGTAGACAGAATTCCCTTGTATTTCTACAAAAGGTTGCTTCCACAAACCCGGACAGGGATACCAAGGATAAAAGGTTCCCCAAGAAAAAGGATTTAAATTCGTATGCTGTCTTAAATTCTTAATGGTACCACCTTCTATGTCCTCTTGTTCATATATACAAAAATTTTACTTGCTGTGACTTTATAAATATTTCAATAAACTTTTCCCAATATGATGTTGACGGATTTAATAATTACGGACATAGGGTTGACTATATTTCCAAATTAATATATGATATAGTACCCTTTTTCGATTTTTTTCTCTAATTTAATAATTTGACTTTTTATAAGTGAATGATTGTTTAAATAATGTATAAACATCTAAGTATAGTTATGGAACTCAAATTACTCGCTTTTCCATTTGTTAAACAAAACAAATTAAGGTCTAAATTGGACTTTATTTTCACAGGCAGCGGCACATATCAGATTATCATTTCTTTGGAAGGCCGGAAATGATCAACTCACAAAAGCAATATCTAGAACAAAGAAATAGGAACTAAATAAATATGCCACTAACCTGAAGACTTCTCCTTAGAAGTAGGAATCTCATATCTACCAAAATCTGAGCCATTTCCCTCATCCTTTTCAGCTGCCTGCTCAACTATGAAATCGCTATAATTTAAAGCCTCGTGACTTTCCTTAAATTTGTCGGACAATAAGATGAGATAATCCTCTCGATTCTTGGTGGCATCATCAGTTAAATGTTGATTAACATTTCCCTTCAAAAATTGCGTAGACAGATAAGCAAGTTTTACAACCAATCACAACCAATCAGACAGATAAGCAAGTCGAGAAATATTAAAATCAAACATAGTGCAGCAAGAAAAGAATCACAAACGGATTCAATATAATATTAGAAAAGGCTTTTTACCGCCCTAAATATCTCTCTGAGCTTTGATGATTGCGTTGGGGAGATAACCGACAGAGAAACAAATGGCTGCAGTCAAAAAAACAAGCAATAAAATGCAGAGTTTAGTTGAACAAAACGCCTAATAAATGCATATTTAAGCACAACATGGTAAAATTATAAGAAAATAAAAAATCTACCATGACGAATCTTCTCGCCACTAACGTGGCATCAGAGTGAAAGCTGTCCAGTTTTCGAAAATCAATGTTGCTCTTGTCCAACATTTCATCATTTTCTGAAGCCTTGTAAGAAGATACAAGTATGCAATGATTTTGCGCAAAAATTGGGGCCTGGTTACAATTAGCCTCTGCAATAATCTGGTGGATATACAAAATCACAATGTGTCAATTGATCTAAAATAGAATACAATATTAGGAAAGCATCTATTTACCCAAAAAAAAAAAATCTATCCTAAAAATGCAGTACACAAACATGTCAGAAATATTAATGTGTTTAGCGCATTCAGTAATTCTGCCCCTTCCCCGCAAAGAAAAGAATACTGATATAGTTGATGATGATAATGATTAATGGAGATACTATCACCCTTCTTTTATAAAGGAGTAGGGAAATGGCGTAGTACCAAAAAAATAAATGGATAATAGACGTTATACTTATGATGTTAAAAATTCAGCTTTCACAAGGCAATCCTTGTGATTACTAACACATTTAATGAAATACAAAAAGTATGTTCCTTTTGCCTATTACTTCTTTTTACTAAGTGGCAAGGGTAGGAGAAATTCTCGAATTAAATGACAACATCTCGACTGACTAACATCACTTTGGACATTGATCAAGAGCAAGTACCAAATAGTTTCAAAAGTCATTGTATCTAAAATAGAAAATTCCAGGATCAGCGTGAGAAAATTCTTAGGGATATAAAAATTGAACAATTGTGTTTGGAAAAATAAAAGTATTATGTTGGAACAATAATAATAGTTTATTTAAGAATCTATTCTGCAGTATAGGTGCTTTCCCCTTAGTTTTCATTAAAAATAAAAAAAAGTCAGTTTTAGCGTTTTAGGAGTTCTGTTAAAAACTAGATTGGATAATATTTCAATTTTATTGGGGAGTTTATAAATACCCTGTTTTTATTTTGTTCTAAAAGAGACTTGGAATGATAAAAGCTTGATAATTTCCAAACCTTTATTCCTTAATAAATATATAAATAAATAAAATATATGTAAGTATATATAAATATATATATATATATATATAATCTGTTCTAAGCTCCTCTTTCTCTTCTATATTCTCCTTATATCTGTTCCAAACTATAATAGTCCCAAAATTTCTTTAAAGAAATTAAAAATAAATTCCCCCAAATTAGTTCTACATCAAAACCATATTATTTAAACAGACAAGGCGACAATGGAGCTATACATTACCTCCAATGTATAAGATAGGGCTCTTGAAACTGCAGCTTCGCTAAAATTACCACTGGTAAAGGGTATCGCTGATAGCCTTTCCAAGAAAGTTTGCAAGTTGTCTGTCCATCCCGACGATTCTAACTGTGGTCCTGCAAAAAAATAAAAAAGTTAATCAAATATGATTTATCATCCATGCATTCTTATTAGGATACTATCTAATTATGTATGACCTTGAGATGAACTTTCCTACTTGATTTATGCTTACTAGCTTTTTAAACCAAGGGAAACTTGTACTTTGTCAAGGTTGAGAAGAAATATCATCAGCCACATTGTAAACAATAAGATTTACCACTTCTAGATAGAGAAGGAGGTCAAAATCATCATAATATTTACGTAGTCATGATTTTACATTATTTGCATGGCATTTTAATTGGTGGTAGATCTATCTCCATAATGAAACTGAAGTTTTAAAAGTCCGATGCTGTAGATGTAGATAATGCAATGTTTAATTATGTGGAACTGTCCAGAATAGATGGATCATTATCCGTACCAGTACCTGGCCCTCGGGAACCATAAACAATGAGGCCAAGCAATGATTTCGGTGCCGCAGGATCCTAAATAGAAAGAAATATCAAAAAAAATGAGTAAGTGGTTGGATCATTGAACTTAAAGAAACAACTAGACAAAAAAAAACAAATCCAAATTAAGAATAATTGAACACTGAATCGTTAAACGCTGACCCTCTTTTAAGAGGGGAATAATTCTTCTGCGAATAATATTATTGCACAAAATGGTGTCACGTACTTCTATGATTATGCAACATAGCACCCCCAACTGTTTAAATTCTAAAATATCTAAATATTGTTATGACTGCAAGAACACAAAAAGCTTTCTCACCCTAAACGACTTTCCTTAGTAAACTGAATACGAAGATAATTTTGAAGTTCATTTACAGCTTTCCTTTCTCACCCTAAACGATAAAAGCATATTTGTCTTGTTTCAGTTCATATACAGCCTAATCTGAACTGAGGACAAACACAGTTCACAAGTATTGAGCCCAATTTTTTTCTAGCGAGTACAACTTTGATGATAATGAGAAAGATTAATCTTATATCTTCAGCAGATTCTAATCGAAGTAATAAAGGAACTAAAGCAGGGATCCACAAACCTGGAGTATCGATTCTTCAGGATGTATGAACCTGTACATAACAAATAATTTGCATCATTTTCTTTACATTATCTATAAAGAGTGTGCACTAAAATTATCATTCAGACTAACAAATACAGAGCAAGGTGATTGGTCCATGTGGATTTAATTCCGACACCCACAGAGTGGGTTACCTCTAGAGTGAGGGTTGATTTTAAATAAAAAGAGACTAACAAATTCACTCACAAAGTTGACTACGAATAAATCAGAATAAAATACTATGACCACAAACTCAACAAGTGTAAAACTAACAAATCTCTTCAAGGTAGCGACGATAATATAAGTATCAATTTTCATAAAGAAAAAAACAGATTATCTGCTTCTTTTGGGCACTGCCCCATATATGAAAAGGTCTACAAACACACAACAAAGAAAAAGTAATAAAAGGCTTAGGCAATAGTATGGTCAAAATAGTAGTTGCTGAATAGAGATGGTTCATACTAAGTTTACAACACTAAAGAGCTTCTATAAAACGTTATTTCTACTTCCATGACATCAGGGTTCTTAGATTAGACACATTGATCACTTGCTAAAAAACGCAAAAAAATTGAAAAAATAAATGAGGTGCAAATTATTTAATAACGTTTTCTCATTATTAGGGTGACACCTAGCACTCTGTTATAGCAACCACAAATGACCTAATTTGGTAAAGACAGATGAAAAATCAAAACAAAAAGTTAATGTTTTTACTGGACATAATAATATGATTTATGTTAACATTCATGAAGTTAGAGACTAAACTTTCATAGAGATGACTAGCTTGGATTCCCAGTTGAATGTTGATACATTTCTGATGCTAGCTTAACGATGATTCAAACTCAAAAGTTGTCAGAATTGATACTCGTTCTTGAATCAATTTGGTAGTGTAGATAACAAAAGTTCAGTTTGAGTACATGAAAAATGGACTTTATACAGCTGAATCAATCATGACGGCTCGCAGTCTATAATCTGATTGTCTGATTGTCTCTCATGGTACTTATTTAAATACACAATACTTGGCAAAACGATTTCTACCGCTAATAAGTAAAGAACAGACTACATAAATTAATCTCGTAAGGAAGGAAAGCATAATTTCAGAGAATTTGTGATCAGCTTTTGATAATATATTTTCCTTTTAGAACCTTTATTTCATTATACTATTGGGTCGATGTAAATTCAGTGATTCCAATAGTGAAGTAGAAAGTGAGAAATACAGATTGCAAAAACAGAACATTAATTTCTAGGATGATAGGGTTAGCATATAATGATTATGGGAAACATTTGCCGCATAGAAAAATTACTCCTTGGCAAACCCGAAAGACAAACCTCCTTGTTTTGGCAAGTATTTAAACAAACTTCCTTTAAGTCAATTTGTTTCTGAATGAGTTTCAAGAAAACCGTACTGCCATAATTCCAAATTATTAGTCCCACATAATTAACACTTACGAACGACAAAAGTACCAAATCTAGCAACTAAATCTTATCAAACGTGTTACGCATAACAAAAATGTTTAGGTTTTCTTCTTCGAATAATTTACAACCAAAAGGCATATTAATGACGACAGACCAAAACATAATAGTTTAAGGGAAGAAATAAAAGTGATGTGGGACCAATTTAATATGAATTTGTTTCGTTTCTGGTCTCTAACCACCGAATTATACCTTCCTCATGCAAGAAGAAGAATTTTAGTCACAGACAATTATTGGAGAATAAAATGCGGGGAAATTAACTGAAATGAAAAAGACAAATATGTAGTATATGTAGTTATGAAAGCATAAGTACTAATAAGCAAAACAGAAATGGACATCATTGCATTCCTATACTATAGTATGAATTGCTTGAAGAAGTATGTGATCAAAACTAGGAAGTCTAACTAATCTGTCACAAGAACTACGGAAGGGATTAAACAAGTATTTACCCCAAATTAAAGATAAACTATGGATGATTGGGAAAAGGGAGGTGGTACTGTGGACACAAACAAATTTAGAAGAAATCAAATATTAAACAAAGAGAATGACACAGAAGGTACTCCTGTGGCGGCCGCCTAATGCGAACTTCTTCCAAGGCTTTGACAATCAAATATCAAACCAAATTATACCTTCCTCATGCCGATTTGTTTCCAAAAGACTTTACAGAAAACGGTCGTTAAATAAGGCCCAATCATCAGGCTCTTGTAAATAAGGCTCACAAAAAAAACAATATCTCAATAAAGGGTTTTCATAAACAACTGTATTTCTATTTGCTTCTTCCAAGGCTTTGACAACTGAAAAGGGCATGTTAATTACCATGAAGCAAAAAAGAAGGCAACAGTTAAACTTCAACATGACGCGGCACCAATTATTACGATTTGCTTATTCTGGTTATAGTTTCAAAAGCATATCTTCCTCTTGCATTGAAATTAATTCTAGTTGCTAAATATCGTTTGAGAATAAAATGAGGGCTTAATACTCTGAATGATTCTGAAAATGTAGAATAAAATTATGAAATAATTATTACTAAGTAAATCAGAATGGACTTTACTGTATTGCTAAACTATATTATGACTGCTTAAATAAATGTCTGAGCGGAAAATTAAGACATCTCACGAATATCGAAGGTATGAAAGAAATATTTTAAAATTAAGAAGCTAACTAAACAGTTACAAGTATTAAACAAATATTTAGAGGACGTACCCCTTACGGAAACTAAATTTTGAATATGTCTAAGGTGGGGAAATCATACAGAAAACTGGAAGCAATGAATACATCAACAAAAACACTAATAACAAGAGTACGACGGAAACTCATAACACCTTGCAGAAGAAACAACACAATAGCCTTGAAATCAAAAACCAACTATGTTGACTTAATCATATGTGAAATCAAAATGTAGCAAAAAATACATGTTAAATCCTAGATATGCATAAGCATCAAACAACTAGCATTATTAAAATTGATGCAAGATATGAAAGAAAATAAAATGCAAAACAAACTTGACGATGTCTGCAATAATGTTTTTTAGAGCAGATTGCCAATGGGGACCCAAGTCTGCTGAACTGTCAACCACTACAATCAGCCGTTTAGATTCCAAAAGTTGGCTAGAGTGATCCATAGAAGAAAGGACAGAACTTGTGGGGAGAGATGGGTTTTGGTTCATTTTTAAGATGATCTTGCAATGACTAATCTAATGGCTGCAGAGGCTATAGCTTCTTATAGTAAGAGGTATAGAAGAGACTAATCTATCAGCGGCAAGAGTTATACAATGTACTAATGAACTCTTCCTTTTCAGTTCTATGAAAAAATTAAATCTTTTATTAAATGTTTTATAAAGGCATGCACTTGGACAGAAATCCAATTTTAGAACTAGTCTTGATTTGGTTACAGAAATCCAATTTAATGGCATTTTTCAATTTCGTAATCTAATATTTAGTATTTGTGATTAGAGGACCCACAGGGTGTAATCACTTAATGTAATTGCAAAATGACAAACTAATTACTTCATTGCATTCACCAAATTAAACTGAGAAGGTATCCAACTAAGATAACATATCAAAAATCTAAAAGAGACTTCTATAGTGGAGAATTTGATAACCTCACATTGAATATATTATTTGATTATCTTACCATTAGGTTTGACCGCTCAAATGGAGTAAATTTCATAAACGTTTACTTTTTAAAGAAGACGTTAAGGACTAACCTTCACTTCTAGAATATGAAGCGATACAAGATTCTACAGCTACATCGATTAAGTTGGTTTTTACATGACTTACATTTCACAAATTTACTTACCCCAAAAAAATTCACAAACTTGTATGCTTGTACAACAACATGATGACACTGCACTTTATCATAAGAACCGTAGCTACGTTTTCTCCTTGTTTGAATTGGAAACTGAGTATACTTCAAAGTTACAACCATAGAGAAGTTCAGTTGTAAACTTTCTTTATACAGAATTACGCTTTAAGATTTGTTTTTGTTCTTTCGCCTTAAAGTGTAACTATTATCTTCAAAGACAAATCATAAAAGTGAAAAAAAAATTCCACCTAAAACTTTGCAAAATTTGTTGTAGTATCTTATCAAGAACATAGACATTAATATGTTGCCAGAGTTTTGAAATCCAAAAATTTCTTAATAAGTTATTCATCTTTTGTTTCCAAAACAATTTCTAAGCAATAAATATATTCTCTTTAATAGCTAAATGTAATAATTTAATCCATCTTTTGTTCCTAAAACAAATCCTAAGCATTAAATATATTCACTTTAAATCCCAAATGCAATAATTTAAACCATCTTTTGTTGCTAAAACAAATTCTAAGCATTAAATAGATTCGCTTTATATGTATCAGCAATTTAAATAAGTATAATATTTTGGAGGGTGAAAGAACCTATCACAAGAATTAATTTAACTTAGGCCCATAAAGGAAAAGAGAGAAACAATTTAGAAACATGAATTATTCCTTTTTTTACCCTAAATGTATCAATTTATATAATACTCATAGTATATTATTTTAAGAAAGAACAGAAATTAAAAGCAGTTAAAAGATACCTAAGGGGAATTAATTGTAATAATCATCATCTCTTCCTTGTACAGATGATATATAGCCTGCATAAATATTGTAATTAGAATAAGTTAAGGAAATAATAGACTATAAAAAAATTAGGGTATTTTTAGTAATTATGAGCTCACCTACTGGACTGTCCATCTATCTCTCTCTCTCCCTCCTTTTGTAGTTCCGTTGGGGTTAAGAGTAATTTTCATTCTTTTTTATGTAGAAATAATGAACACTGAACAATTGCTTCATGTGGGCTTGAATTAAGAGCAATAAAAGTAATTTTCATTCTTTTTTATGTAGAAATAATGAACACTGAACAATTGCTTCATGTGGGCTTGAATTAAGAGCAATTGTTTATCCTTCCCCATTTTTTATTATTTTACATATGTTGTGATAAGTGCATATCGAATGTATTGCTTACATACATTATGTATTATGAGTCGCATATTTTGTTTCCCACTTCCACTATATAAAAGTTTGAACTCTTCATAGTTAAACACATATTTATACTTGAATAAGACGACTTTACTCTCTCTGTATATATCTTGCTATGTCGATACTTTGCTAATAGTTGTCACACAACACGTTATCGGCACTTTGCTTAACGAGGAAATAAAGAAATAGCTAGATAGTTTCATTAGAAGTGAGTATACGGATCTATTTCTTCCTCGACGAGTTAGGAAGATGGTTTATTGGGTTGCTAGATCACATATCGATCATCCTTTTTGCATTTCCGAATTAAGGTACACAATTTCTACTTGTAATAAAACGTAGAAATTGCATGAGTAATCTATAATAAATCCGGAAATCTCAAGTTTAAGATTTATATCACATGATGAATGTTTTTTTTTATGAAAAATTGCTATTGGAACCCATGTATGTTACTTATAAAACGAGGTATAACTTGTAAAATAAGACATGATAAATTGTCGGACCTAAACTGTCATTTTTAGAACATTGGAGGACTAATCTGTGACTTACCGAAACTTTAGGGTCCCTCTGTAAATCTCCTGAAACTATAGGGCCAGCACTGAAATTACCCTTAAAATGCATATAGTTTACTGTATTTACACTCGTAGTCCCTGTAGTTACTCTTTATACACAGAATAGTATATATGTACGAGTTTATCTAATGTTTAGACCGAAAATACTTATTTACATGCAAATGATCTAAGATTTAATTGCTACAACTTATAAAATTTGTAGAAATCTTGTAGAAAACATCTCTTGCATGATAGTATTAATTGGTTGTGTGACATTAACTTAATTTAGCCTCTTCGCATGCCACCATTTATTGCCTATGAATTGATATAACATATGTGATGTATTAATTACCCATAGAAAATGTCAAAGGTCACACTTTAGTGTTGGATTAAATAATAACTCATGTGATTTAATATTACTACTCCATGTTAGGACTAGTTTACATGAGTATGACATGTCTTTATATTACGATATTGTTGAATGCTATTTTATATTGTCACATAAAAGCTCATAGACATTTATATGTTACGTGAGCTTATAAATTGCCTCGAATTTGAACATTTTACAATGTATCTCTTTTGAGTAGAAATTTTCCTCAAGCTTAAACATTTAGATGTAGCTTTTGAGTTGAAAATTTGCGAAATCCGGTATATGCACTCACATTTAAGTTGGAATAATTATGAATCTTCCCCAAATAGGCTCATCTATTTGGATACGATGTCTAGGAAAGATAAAGGCGGAAGTCGCTCTCCTAATGAGGTCGGTTTTTAAGTGGTATTCGTGCCCACCCCCCTCACCGTATTTCCTGGTCGTGTTTAAATAGAGCTACCGAAAGGGATTGAATAAATAATAAGTTCCCCGAGTGTGTTTATATAGGTGTATTTTTCGCCGAATTGGTGTCTCAGTATCGACCTGTCGTTCGATCAATGAGAACCTATTCACAAAAGCAAAACTTGTGTTTTTCGAACCTGCCGTTTCGAAACAAAGTTTCTGCTTATGAAAACTATAATAGACATATAAACCTGTCGTTTTATATGATAATTAATTTAGAACTCCCAACACATGTTGGATGCCATCTATGATGAGAAAAATTGCAAAATATACTTACGAAATGATTGCTTAGACAATGATGTTATTTCGTCACCACAGTTAGTCACCCTGATGTGTGCAAATGTGATGCCATATTTTTTTTTGATACCATCTTTGATGAGTAAAACACGAGCTTGTTGTTACTCATAAGATGAAGGCTAAGGCGTCGATTTATTCGGCCGCCACATGTTAGACGCGATGACGTCTATGGTGATTTTTTTTGTCTGAAATTGACAATTAGAGCAAACTTTCACCAAAATACTAGCTTCAAAATCGTATTCTATAAGCAGTATTGTGAATTTATATTCACTATGTTCCTTTAGATCATCGCCCATCGGTTATTGAAAAAGAAAATTGCCCCGATAAGAATTTTTTTTAATCCTATTTGGTCAATGGCGAATTGTTTGCATGATACTAATGCTCTTCATGGACATTTTCCCCCGAATTGAGAACCAAGACAAGGGTTATTTGTCTCGAACTGTCACGAGTCTAACGCTCACCTAGTCAAGGTAGTCCTTGAAAGGAACAATAAGGGCCCGTCGTCCCAAATAAAGAGACAATGCTCAAGCAGCAAATTCTCTGGTATAAATGACCAATGTCATTCCCGGCTACTCCTTAAATAGTTCAAAACTATCATGAGGGTAGAAAAGTCGAAGCTAATGTGGTTAAAGCTAACTGAAAGGAAACTCTTGAGACCCCGGTTTTGTGGCTCAAATAAGTTTGATACCTTTGTTTATTGATTTTGATAAATCATTGAGCCATTTTTTCGCTCATCTGGATTATGTTTTTCCATTTGGATTATGATTTTTCCATTTGGACATACTTTTGGATTATGGTTTGCCTGTTTACGAAATTTCTCGAAATAATTTAAAGTGTTTTTGAGCAAATTCCTTTGACAAATGTGACCAAACTTTAAATTATGAAATTTTAGGCAATACTTGTGGGATAGTTGATTTTTATTGGAAATAGTGGGTAACAGTGTACCACATAATTTCACCAACTATTTGCCTAAAAGATTACTCAGTGACAACGATTCTGGACCTATCGTGCCAAATCAAAATCTTTGGTAAAACCAAATTGATTTGTCAAATATGAGGTCTTATACTCATGTAGGTCATGCCGTTCCTTGTTGAGTTATAAGATATTCGAGAAAAACAGTGTTATCTGGTAATAGCTCATGAAAAAAATTAAAATTTCTTTACATAGGCTCCATTCAATACGACCAAAAGCATATTTTAGAGAAGTTGAAAATGCCTTTCAAGTGGTTTCTACCACAATTTTTAAAAGTATTTAAATTTACCTTATCATTTCACCTGTCGTCGAAATGATAAGTGATTTAGATGCTAAGACATGATTGTCTGTACTATCATTCGCCTGTCGTCGATTGATAAGAGCATTTTGATATTGTGGCATTGACCGGATGAGATATTCCCGGGTCAAAAGACGATGGTTGATTTATAATCACATTGCATTTGGATTCTTTTTGAGGAATAATTTCGTGACTGATCGGAAATTTATGCCACTAATGCTCTCTCTGAAGACTAGTATGTGTAAAGGTCACAAAATAGACTCGTAGAGTTCTTGTAAAGAATTGAAGGGGTTATTGTGGGCTTATCCAACCATAAGACGGACCATAAATTTAAATGGT
Organism: Primula vulgaris; assembly: GCA_963920805.1. NCBI lineage: Eukaryota > Viridiplantae > Streptophyta > Magnoliopsida > Ericales > Primulaceae > Primula > Primula vulgaris. Next base: position 25,898,832 of record OY987214.1, on the reverse strand, counting down.
TATGGTTGATGCATCGACAATATGGTCACATTTTACTGTTGTCCACATAAATGCAGCACTTCCCAAACTCTTAGCCTTATCATTAAGTTGATGGCTCATGATCCGGATTATCCTGAAAAGTCTAGTCGACTTGATAATACCGAAGAGTAAGAATCGAAATTTCGATTTTAATTACTTGAGTTTGGAAATTGAAACTGAACATCCTGTCGATTATGTTCAGACCAAAATGGACTCACGGAAAGTTTGATGATGTGACTGCAAATGATTGCACGCATTTCTTGGTCTTGCGAACCAAGATTTATATTTCTATTTGGGGTTATGCTATTTTGTTGTATTGGTCCGTCATGAGGCCCATAGACACTCAAACACCATATGCGTACCAGCTGGTTACTGGTTATGAGCCAGAAGTCTCATATTAACGCGTATTTAGAGTGATTAATTAATATTTTGATTGAGCCGCTATAGCGTTCAAAATATGGACCTCTGAAGGGGACATAAGTTGATTATGAATCCCCTCCCTCTCATTTGATAGAGTAATCATGGCAAGCGATCTCTTTACCGCATGATATGCGATGGTGACATCGCTAAGACTGTTCTCCCAGTCATCAGGGGGAGATTTGCACGTTACCGTTGATAAGAAACGACGTGAAATAACATGGCATAACCCACTCAGTCTTAGTTTGATCCCCAAAACTACACTTAGTGATAAGTAAGTGCATAGACTCCCTCAAGTCTAACTAAATGCCAAACACATTTAATGACTTTATGAGATGTCACAAGATCATTTATACATGCTGCAAAATGCTTGCAAAGATAGACATCCCTGTCGGACGCCGTGTTCTTGTCGTAACACGTTGCTTTGGCCGAACCCGCCAAGCAAAGGACGCTGTTGTCGGCCCTCACTCTGCCGTCCTTCCCAAGATACAAATAAGTTGACCGGTTCTTAATTCGTTTAGCCCCAGAGGTGGTGAACTGAAACTCGTTTGTCGCACGAGATTATAAAGGATCAAGGAGATGTGTAATTCCTCCTCATCCTGAGAATCTCAAAATATCTGCCGATCATGATATCTTAAACGATATTGAAGCGAAACGAGACTGTCATTGCTTACTTGTTCATATATTCGGTGACGACTGATAATATGAGCAAATTATGACGGGGAACCACATATCGTTGCCTGAAGTCAACAAAGATCAGACTGACCAAATGGAAACTTACATTCCAAGGCAAATTCCTTAGCGAAACAAAGTGTGTGTGGACCTGTCGTTCCAACAGCACCCAATGTCTAAACGAGTTTGTTTATTCGGGTATTCGTAAGGAAGTGTGATGAGAATAATGGGGATATACATTGCTCGCCTCCTAGCGCAAGGTTTCTCTCACACCTTGGAATTGATTGCGAAATGGTTTATTTCCTCGTAATGGATGTTATAACGGTCCCCTACTTTATCAGTTTAGTAGTTTCCGGAAAACTGAGTATGCAGCCATGAATGTGGTCATATTTTATCTCTGTGGGGATTTAAACAAGCGATGTGGATAAAGGTCCCTGTGTGACTTCATATGCTTGAATCAAGTAGTTCCTGACCACGGAATACGTTCTCAATTGTCTGAGACGTTCACTATACGGATTAATATAATCCGAGCGGATGTGGTATACCCGTCTAAGTGAGTACTTGATCAGCTTGGGATACTTGAACAAAGTATTATGCCCTTGCGTGTTTTGAAGCAATCCACATTTTGGATTTACCCTTCGAGATGCAGAATCTTGGGAAGACACGGTAGTGACTCGGCCTAATGATCGAGTCCCATAAAGATTGAATTTAAGTCCATGATTCAGTCTACACCCAGAAGGTGTTTTGACGCTTAGTAAGTCGTCAATTCTTCCATGATCGTTCGATCACTAGCCATTGATATAGACTCATTCCGTCCCTAGAGTGATGTTGAAGAAATTTGAACAATGATGTTCATATCCGAGTACAATAAGCGCATCACCGTACTTGGTCTAATGTACTAAGACGAACATCTCGTCTGCTGTAAATTATATAGCTCGACACAGCATCGCGCTAACATGCTGCCACGACAATGGCATTAAAAGACATTCTTTCATTACCTTACAGGTACTATGGAAAAGGGCTTGTTTATCCCATTTGCATCATCGAGTTGGCCTACCCTCATTGGCATTCGAAATAACGCGACCCTTATCGGTTACGCCGATGCAGGTTACTTATCAGACCCGCATAAGGGACGTTCCCAATCTGGTTATGTCTTTACCATCGGGAACACGGCGATATCTTGAAGGTCTCGTAAACAGACCATAGTGGCTACTTCGACGAACCACTCTAAGCTACTTGCGCTCTACGAGTTGACTAGAGAGTGTGTATGGCTTCGAGCGGTTATTGGCCATATTAGAAGTACATGTGATCTTACTTACGATCCTGATGAACCAGTTGTCATTTATGAGGACAACACCGCTGTTATTGATCAAGTGAAACATGGTTACATCAAAGGTGACGCCACTAAGCATATCTCGTCAAAGTTGTTCTTTATACATGAACAACAAACTCTTCAAAGTATTGAAGTGAAGCATATTGGATCCGAGAACAATCATGCAGACTTGTTCACCAAGTCACTGCCAAAATATTCGTTCCCAAAACATGTTAGAGCGATCGGACTTAGAAAGCTCTCCGAGCTTTCCTAAATGACATGTTTCCATGCACCCTGTTGTGTGCAAGTGAGGGGGAGCATCCTGACGTATGCGTATCATCCTGTTGTGTGTATCCTCACATATGCTTAGCATCCTGTTGCGTGTAAGTGAGAAAGAGCATCCTGACGTATGATTAGTTCTCACTAGTTATTATTTCCGCACCCAGTTATGTGCATGTGAGGGGGAGCATGAATGGTTGCATGTGTACCCTTTTTGTCCTTAGTTCAAGGGTTTGTCCCACTTGGTTTACCTTGACAAGGTTTTTAGCGAGACACATTTCTAATCCCGTTCTCACTTATGATTGCCGAAATCAGGGGAAGTATCCAGTTGTATACTTCTAACCATCGTGCACTCTTTTGTCCTTCGATTAGAGTTTTGTCCCACAGGGTTTTCTCTAACAAGGTTTTAATGAGGCACACTGTGTATGGTTATTTCTCCCGTTTTTACTGACAGTTATGCACTCTTTTGTCCTTCGACCAAGTTTTTTCCCACTGAGTTTTCTTGGCAAGGTTTTGATGAGGCACATATTTTCTAGTCAGTTCATTCACGCACTCAATGGCGTTTCGGCCCACTCCATTCGGCAACACCTTTTTTTCCTATGATCCGATTTTTGTCCCACATAGAGTTTTCCGGGCTTGAGGTTTTATGTGTTGGCAATAGCGAATGCGACTCAACAACTCATCAGAGTCTATGAAGACGAGGAAGCTTGCAGTATGTTTGGACACCCAAGGGGGAGTGTTGTGATACATTGTATCTGGTTGTCCATATTCATGTATAGGTTACATACATTGTGTATAACCTTTAAGTTTATGACTTATGGTTTTATAGCTTCTCGCATATACACGTATCTTGTTCCACCCCTCCACTATATAAAGGGGTTGAACTCTTCATAGTTAAACACATATTCATACTTGAATAAGACGACTTTACTCTCTCTCCATATATATCTTGTTATGTCGATACTTTGCTAATAGTTTCCACACAACAACGTATAAATTTTAGATTTTTGGTTTTTTTTTCATATTTTACTTTATCATATCACGTTGTTGTCGGTCATCAATTGGAAGTGAAAAAGATGGTGATGAATTGCGATTGGTTAGGTATTTGACCAGCGACTTATTGTGATCTACCCTCGAATGATCATGCATATTAAGACCTTGTTCACTCATTTTTCGATTATGTTTCATCAACTGACAACTATGTAAGACTTCATAATTACACTTGCATAAGAAACGAAACGTGAAAAAAGAAATTAATTTTTTTTGTAATTTATTAGTAGAATAATGAGAAGCGGGAAACGAAAAACAACTTTTTTATGAAGAAATGCGGTTGCCATGGGTAAGAATATTCACACTCGAGCCATATGAATTTCCTCAAATTTTACATAAAAATCACACTTTTACCCATTTACATGTACACTTACAGTTTTGCTTAAATTACAAGTTTCCGTATTCATCCCCTTATATCAATAAAATATAATAGTATTCATTTAACTTCTTCTTCTTTTTTTAAACGGTCATGTAATGTAGAGTAATGTATAGTGGTATCATGACAAGATATCAAAAAATATGTAAGCAGCTCGATATTATCATATAGTATGGAAAATATAGAAAACGAAAGATCATATGATATCTCTTATCCATTGGTTGAAATATATGATTGATGTACATTTTCTCAGATAATTATATTTTAGAACCATCGATTTTAGCATGTTTTCTGTTTTTTAACCATCATTTTATACTATTAAAGATACATGTGTATATAAGATACACATGTTATATTACTACCGAGAGATCACATATTGATTTGATGAATTAAATCTATATTATATGTTTTCTAGTTTATATAAAGTCAAGTATCTGAGATAATTCGATATTGTTTCTTACGTGATATCAGAGCCAGGTTTGTTGTTAGAGAGAAAAGGTGAGAGAAAGAGAGAGCCTATCTTGGCATCGCCTATTTCTTCTTATCTATCTATCTAATCTCTTTAACATAACTATATATACCTTTGACAATGTCATCCAAACGAGCAGTGGAACCCTCCAACTCAGGCAGTATGCACAACCTTAAAAGAATAAGTGATATATTTTCTAAACATAGTATGTCTAAACACTCGTCCGCCCCACCCTAGCACCCCTCAACATCTAAAATATCACTTCTGCCCTCAACAACCATACACAGCGATGATGAAATTATTACAGTACTTCACGATGAGGCTGATGCGGTATTCCTATCCGACTCCGCTACTCGCCCTCTTATTACACCATCATCAGTGAAATTTGACGACACCAAGTGTCTCATTAATCTGACTCACGCAATAAGCAAAAAATTAAGAAACTATTAGAATCAGCTGAAAACTCAGTCATCCCAACAAAAAATGTTAGCTATCGTGTTCCTAATAATGGGAAAAAATATGTTTAGTGTATTGTACTATCTCTGTTTAACGACTTAGCTACTGGACTGCCAATTTTAAAAATTGAGATACCAAACTACGGAAATAATTGAGGACCTACCGTTAAACAAAATGATGAAATTGCACTCACATTCTCTTGTCTACCACATGATGAGTGCAATTCTATCAACATACGTCAAATATTAATCCCCAAATGTGAGATATAGTGATTGCAGTCTCGTCGATTTATGTTGTTAGTCCCTAAATTTGATGAAATTTTGTAGTTCGGTACCTCAATTGTTAAAATTGGTAGTTCAGTACCTAAATCGTTAAGCATTTATAGTACAGTACAACAAACATATTTTTCCTCTAATCATAACCATCATCTTTGGACAAAAGAGTGGATAAAAGAACATAAAACAAAAGAAACAATGTCGAAGTAAATTAATTTCAGATATTCTACTTTTATAAAAAGTAGGAAACATATAATGCATATTTACTTCATCAAATCAATATGTGATCTCTTAGTGATAATATAGCATGTGTAAGTACTTTTTATTTTAGTAACATAAACTAAGCGAATGCTTTCTTTTTGTACCATTTCGTCCATAAAATGGATAAAAAAAATTGACATGTGCAATACAATGCACACGCCTATATTTAGGATGCTTTACTTTTATACCTTTTACATAATAATATATTCACCAAAAAATGATATTCTCATTAGCCTATTAAAAAATAGAAACATTAAATATATAAATATTTACAAGTAAACAAATAATGATTTACAGGTTTTTTCCACATGTCTAATTTCATCTACAAGTACGATTTTTTACTTTCCTCCGATAATGATTTACAGACTATTGCAACAACCTTTTATATTGAATATTTCTCGGACGATGTTAAAAATTCTCAACAATCCAGTTGACGTAGATCTATTTTTGAAAAATATTTATAAGGTCATCAACGCATCTTTACTTACAATTTTTCCAAGAGACCAATTTATCCTCCTACTATTTATAGGAAAAGGTATTGGACGAATCATGATATTTATCTTCGTATTCTTAACGTTGTGAAGAATAAATGATGCAAAGAAAATTAGGCATTCTGCTTAGCAAAATATGACGGTTGCGATGACTATTCATTTATGCTATTGGAGTTAACTTCATAGATGAGTATGTCAGAATTGGAGAGACCACTGTAATAAAAAGTATGAAATATTTTGTAAGACCATTAATTTCAATAATTTGATATCAGTACTTATGGTCGCCAAATAGCAATGATATTGCATGATTACTTTCAATTGGGGAAACATGTGGATTTTTAGGTATATTGCGAAGAATCAGTTGTATACACTGAAAATGGAAATCCCCCCCCACCCCACCCCGCATGCAATTGTATGTTTACTGTCCATGTACATGAACAGCCACTTATTTTGGAAGCAGTGGCCTTTTTTAATCTTTGCATATGAGATACTTTTTTTGGTATAATGGGATCACAGGATGGTATCAATGTGCTAAACATGTCTAATTTATTCGCAGAACTTTTTGCATATGAGAGGTATCCTTAGTGGTACACATTTTATGAAAAACATCCCAACACCACAATGTAATAAATGAAAATTGTTTGCATATGCTCAAGACTCTGCAAACAAGGATGTTGAGTGTGCACTTTGAGTTTTGTAGGTATATTTGCGATTATTTGAGGAAATGCATGCTATTTTAATCAATGAGCATTTAAAAATGTTATGGTGGCGTGCAAGACGTTGCACAATATGATCATCGAGGATGCAAGAAGTAAATATTTTATATAAAATGATTTTCATTACGACCACATATATGGTATTGAACCAAAACCATTTTCTCGTAATCATACCCATGAATTTGTAAATTTCATTCGAAGTTGTTGCATCATTAGAAATTGAGAAAGTCATTCGCAAATTCACTTATATATCATCGAACAGCAATGGATATTATAAAGTGAACAATAAAAATGGGTGTACTCAATGTTGTTTCTTCCACATTTATCTTTTCTCATGTATTTGCATATGTTGGTGTGTATGGAATAATAGTCTAACTTTATGTGGCTTGGGTCATTTGTTCTATTAGTTTCTTCCTCGTAAAATATGAAAATGCACTAACTTATCATCGTTTTTCTATTTTACTCACCAAGTTATAGAAATCAGTACTTTAAGGTCTCATTTGCTTGACATGATACTAATGTGGTAATACACTATTAGTATTCCTAGACCAACTATCTGCTGTTTGACAACCATATTTGGGAGGGTATTTAAACTATAGTGGAATTTGAAATGATTTGAAATGGGGTTATTTGGGGTGGGTATTGAGATATACTAGTCAAAGAGCAAGGATTAAAAAATCTAAATTACCCTTATTTAAAGCTCTCATTCCCTTGCTTTGTCATCTCATTGTTACACCTATGATGTGGGTTGTATGCAGATGCTATAAAATTGATAAAGACTAAAATGGGGGAATATGACTGCGGTTAAGGGTTTATTAATAAGGTTTGAGTTGACGTTTATAGCACACACATATGAGTGATTCATCATGGGTGACTCATGACACTTATGACACATATATGTATGCTTCCCAAAAAAAATATACAGATCTACGATGGAAAAAGATAAATTTATGTGGTTAGTAGTTTTTTGATCGGTATGATTTTTTATATTACTTGGCCAATGTATACTAAATATACACTCCCTATGAGTTAGCAATCTTCACTTCAGTTTTCAACTTACGTCATTTTTTTACAACACTCACTTATTCATTGCAAGGTTTACATTTCTCTTAACAAACTCACAATATATCATTTTCTATCAATAAAATTTATAACATCACCGTTGCGTTCTTTTGATCAATTTCTATCTCAACAACCGGTAAGCAATTCTATAACTTGCTTATTGTAGTTGAATTTTAATTTTGGTACTTAATTTGCATAAATATAAATAATGGTTAAGATTTTTTTAATATTTATGTTTTTTATTAATTTTGTTTAAATTTTTTACAAAAATTGTATGACACTTGCATATAAAATTACTATATTCACATAAGGTTTTATAAAGAAAATTAGTCGCTTAGGTAAAATAATTTTTTTGCTAAATCGCTACTTACAACCTACAAAATAGTGTTATTTGTAAATTTATTTTTTGTTAATAAACTCAATTATTGTTGTTGCTACGCATTTAATTTTGTGTTAATTTTAAAAAAAAATCAGGCCACTATGGCATATAACCATGAAAATGAAATAGATGGAGGACCTGGTCCCATTGATGGTTCAATTCTATATGAACATCACCGACATATCAGCTCTATAATATGGAATGATGATTTACAATTTAAAGGTAGAACCTAGGAATGGTAAATATTGTACTGAACGTTTGGATAATAGGGTCCTAAACAATTTCGAAATGGCTAGTTTTTACGGTTTATATCAACTTTATCATATACAGTTACATTGGGGGTTAATTGAAGCTCTAGTCGAAAGGTGCAGACCTGAGACTCACACCTTTCATTTTCCTCCCAGAAAGTGCACGAGATTGACGTACATCAGTTAGCGGCAACATAATAAGCCATCAAAGTTAATAATGCACAACAAGAATTACTCAATGTAAAAACTATAAACATAGCACAATTATACCAAACATGACGTTTGCTCTTCATGTATCAAACAATATTTTTCAAAATCATACTAGCAGGTCTCTTCGGAACTTGTACATAAAAATCATTCCCAAAGTTGTCATCAGTGAATAGGTAGCTTGCGTTATATATCCTTATTGTTACTTATCTAGTGACTAGTGATCATAATTAACGTTTATCAATGACGGTTCATTAATTAGAAATGAGTAGGATAGGCGAAAAGAGTCTAGCCTTTATGGCAACCTAGTTATGCAAACTCTTAAACAAAAAAGATTTAGTATTATACCGTCTCTTCATCTCTATTCCTCTTATGAAGCTTGTATCTATTTAGTAACGATTGTAGTTTCTCTTAATTGAAAAGAAAATATATTACAAGGAGAATGATGAAAAAGAACAAAAAATCAATAGGGAAAATGAAATTAAACTTTTGACAAAACTATATATGGGGAGGGAGGGAGAACATAGGCATTACTAAAAATTGAAACAAAAGCCCATAAGCAATTGCAATCATGCAACACATGCGAATATAAGAATTAAAGTTCATGATGATAAAATAAGAAGACAAAAATTATACAATTGAAAGCCTAAAAACATCAAAGTTCAATGCTTTGATTTATGTTAAAAACTATACTATTTAATACAACCAGCAGGCACAATCATTAGCCGGAAATGATTCAATAGTTAATGTTAAACCATAGACATCCAAATATATACAACGAGAGAGAGAGAAATATGGTGAATTAATACCAAAACTAGTATAAGAGTGAGTGTACAGAACTTCCCTGAAGACGGAAAAGAAATAAAATTTTGAACTGTTCATAAATTTGAGATACATGAGCGAGAACAATCCAGATATCGATCGAGGCATACCGAGAGAGAGGGGTCATGGTATCCATTAATTTGGAGGTGGAGATAATGGAGGCGAGAACAATCCAGATATCGATCGAGGCATACCGAGAGAGAGGGGTCATGGTCTCCATTAATTTGGAGGTGGAGATAATGGAGGGGAAACTAATTGGGTGTACTGGACGGTGGAAATAAATAGAGTAAATAGTTTAGATTTTCTATTTTATTATGATGATGAGGCTAATATAATATAAGTGTTAAAAATTGGTATAAGGCATTTAAATTATACTAATAATTAATTGTATTTGTTTCAACCGGTTGGTAGGGGTGAGTATAAATCGACCAAGTCAATTGACCCGAAGCAACTCGAGTTTGTTATTAAAAATATTTTTATTTTTTGAGTAAAATTTTCATTTACAACTTCTTAAAAAGTCAGAACATTCAATAATCCATTTTGAGAAGTGAGTAATATTGTTTTTAGTTAATTCTTATGAAGTTATACTTCTTATAAAATGAGAATAAACTAACTAGTTTATTTGTTCCCCTATCTTACTTATCAACAAATAAAAAAGAAATAGATTTAAGAAAAACATAATTTAAAATTTACTAATACTTAGTTTATTGGAAAAAAAGTGACTTATTTAGAAAAATGTTTAACTATTTAATGTCATGATCAGTCAAAAATGACGGTTAGAGTCTATTTAAATGTAGTAATTTTGAACCGCCTCTATTGTTTTCTTTAAAGGCGGTTGTTTTTCGCCTCTAAAACAACCGCCTTGAATGATAGTAATTAAGACGGTTTTGTTATCGCCTTTAAAAAAACCGCCATAATTGAACTGTTTTCTAGTAGTGCTTGAAACCCGTCCACGCATTTCCAAGTGTACTCTTACAATTTACTTTAACGTTAGTAAATATGTGCCATTTACACAACATCGCATTCGGGTAAGAAAATATAATTCTGACTGCTTGTGTAATGGATAAATCCCTATATGTCAGAATGCCCCGTGACAGCTCACTCTCATCCAAAGTCTGTCGTAGACAGTTTAAAACCCATACATAATTATCAAATTTTTATGACAACATGAAAACAAATGCAACAGAAAAAATATACCATGTGGATGTTACGCCAACAATTTCTAACAATGGGAGTCTGAATCTGTTGGTATTGTACGTACAATCCATAGATAATATATAGGGAAATAATTTGAATAACTCTATAGAACGACTATGCGCAAAGAATATGTCTTGTAATTCATTCGTTTCGTTATCACTTCTCAAGTTCCACAAGTAAGATTTAGTTTGATGAATATGAAGCAATTGTTGGACCTGAGTTCTACCGGCATATTCAGAAACATGAATCTTATTACGAGCATTATTAATGGTCTTTATAGTAGACCTATTTTGTGGATTTTCTTTCTTAATAACAGCCAATATTTCAGTACCCTTAATGTGATTAAAAGACGTAGTTTCCACTATCTGTCACTCATATTTTGTTAGCATACCAATATAAGCATTACCTTCTTCGTAAATTATACTTTGATGGATGTGAATTCTGTTAACAACCTCTATCCTACAAACGTTATTGTGCTTATAACCTTTCAAACGAAATGGACACATAATTTTATTAGAACCTGTGTTTTTTGTAGAAATATTTATACAATTTTTTGGAGGCATGTAAGGACCACCTCTGTCACAATCAATGTATAATCTTGGTTTCGAAAATAAACATGAAGTGGAGCTTTCAATTATTAATTTAAAACCTAAATTACATGCAGTGGCTTTTCGCATGAGCAATCAATTTCTCACAATGTTCGAAAACCTAAAATAATTTACAACACAAAAAGACTCTTATAACCAGTTATAAATATAGTAGTTAAATAAAAAACAAATTTCAACGTCAAAACATACCAAATTTGTATGAAAATGGCTAGTATATCAGGGTAATTATTATCTTATTCATCCGAATAACCGGACATACGCAAATCTTCACCCCAAGATTTAAATTATTTTCCATATGAGAAACTAACCTTAGAAAATAAAAATAAAAAATGTTTAAATTAATTTTATGTAACTATTTATGAGAATAAGATTGTTGGTGTGTTTACTTCTCAATTCCTTCATTCTTTTATAGGAGATGATGTTGAATGGTTTTCATTTATTAATAATTTAAAATTTTAAAATCGTATACGAACCCATATCGAGTTCAATTATTTTCAATATAAAATCACGGATAATAGACTCTTTTCCTACGATATGCAACTGAGTTTCATACTATTATTATTTTGAATTCAAAATTAACGGTTTTACGTGTGACACGTATAAAAAAAATATGGGTAAATATATGGAGGGATCGTTGGTACTATACATGAAGGTTTTTCAAGACAAGGAATGGATTTTCGAGACAAAACAAAATTAATGGAATTCTATTATTGTTTAATCATTCGAATACTTTGACTTTTATCATGAGACTTTCCAAAATACTGGTTTTCAAAATGAATTAAAATACTAATTAAATTTTCTTAATATCTTGCACGATTTATAATAGGCGTTTTCATAAAGTACTCTTGTTGCACTTCATCCATTCTCACTTATATCCGTCATCATCATCTCGGCAACTTCTTGCTCAAGTTTTTTCTACAAATACAACCAATCATTTTTATTAGAGCAAGCAAAACTTCTTACTGTTCACCAAAGCAATTATATAATTCAAAATCTATTAAATCAATTACTAAACATGTTTTTCTAAAGACATATAACTTGTTAGTTTCAAAATAAGAAGCACTTGAACACCAGTGTATAATGTGTTTTTCTGAAGACATATAACTTGTTAGTTTCAAAATAAGAAGCACTTGAACACCAGTGTATAATATCAGCCAAACACCCTCAAATCTTGTTGACGAAATGTCGATTTGTTGACCAACGATTCGACAATGAATGTGCACTTCTTTTTGTAAAGTTCAATTTATTGCACTCTAGATAGTATGCACGAACCCTATTGCAAATCCCATTGGATTTTTTATCAGTACTAATAAATGATAGGGTTCGAACATACTTAATTTTATACTTGTTTAAAACAATTGATACTAGGTCTAACCCGTGCACAATGCGTAAAGTTCACTGACTAATTTTCTTAGTACAAAAGTATAACGGCAAAAATGAAAAATAGACGATGAAAATGGACAACACATGAAGTTAAGGACCATGACAAAAAAGGTATTATGTGTGAAGTTTAAATCATTCAAATCTCACTTATCAAATTTTAATTTCTCTATAATTTATAAGTTTTATCTCAAAAATTATCTTATATCAAACTCATAATCAACTCTCTTTTCTTGGAGAATACCATTATGACTCTTTACAAATAAAGAGTAAATAGTTCTCCCCATCAATTAAAAATTAATAAATTCCATTTTAACCATGTGTATTTTATTTTAAAATATAATGTTAAAATAAGTAATTATTGATAGAGAGCATGTTTTGATGAGTTTATAAAATGTATACAACTCTCTAAATATCAAAATTTTGAATTTTCACTTCCTATTTGAAAATAATAATAATTATGAGGCTGATGTGAATGTTCGTAGGGACATATCTGGTTAATTCAAAAGGATAACCGGTTTTGAATATAGGCCCAGGAGGCACGGACTAAAACCCCTCATTTCTCAAAATATTTTGTTAAGCCCGCAATTTTATAACAAAACATAATAATATATATAAGAGTATATTTTAAAGTTTATTTAATGAAAACTTCACTAGCAGAGTGTGAGTGAAGAGACCAAAAGTTCCATTGGTGCCTCTAAACGCAAGTTGGAATCCTGCCAATCCACCACTCTTGTGTTTTATCACATATTGATTACACTAAACACCCTCATAGTTTCAAATAAGTATCTTTGATCTGATATATTAAATCTGTCACAAATAAGCCTACTAATTTTTTTTATAAAGAAAACGTATTTGATCCTTAAATTTAATAAAAAAAACTATGTGCAAGAAAAAAAAAATCACCATATAAAGTCATGTTGGAAAGTATGGGCTCACATTTGGTCATGTTAGACATGTCAAATTTTGGTCATATTATCGCTTTTTCATATGTATTAGTAATTTTTTTCTATTTTTTTTTCTTAAATCAACGTTTTATTTTATTCATAAAGTTTTTGTTCAGGAAAAATTTGACTTTTTATAATTTTTTTGGTATTTATTGTTTGTTTTGACAATTTATAAGGTAGTAATATTAATAAATACCAAAAAAATAAAATTTTAAAATTTATATATTTTTTGTAATAAAAACTTTATAAATGAAATAGAAAGTTGATTTAAGAAAAAAAAAGTCGAATTTTGTAAAGAAAGATATAGGAAAACAAAATGAAATAATGACCAAATGTGGTCGTAAAAAGTATAATAGGGTTTGATTATGAGACGTAGGGCATGGTTGAAGGAGTAGAAATGAATTTAACTCCTTCAAACCCACTCACACTGAGATGAAAATCAAAACTTATTGATTCGTCGAGCGCGGGAAAGAGAGATAGAAAGAGAGAGAGAATGGAGGATCATGCAGCGATTTTATGCCAAATATCGTCCTTTAAACACATGCTCGACAAGGTTCTCTTTCTTCTTTTCTCTCTCTCTCTCTCTCTCTCTATATATATATATATATATACATGTATATGTGTGTGTGTGTGCGCGTGTGGCATAATCGAGTTGATGTAGGGTTTAAAATTAAGTAATTATAATCCTGATTTTACTCTCTTTTTTTGTGTTAATAGGTAAATGAAGAAATAGATATGTATATATATATATATATATAGAGGGAGAAAGAGAGATATGTATATATATATATATATATATACATATACATATTGTAGTATATTAACAGTATATATATAATATGTATGTAATATATATATATATATATGTTTGTGTGTGTATGTATGTATGTATCAATGTATGTATGTGTATTTATGTACATGTAGCTTAATCGAGTGAATATAGGGTTTAAAATTAAATAAATATAGTCCTGATTTTACTTTTTTAGTGTTCATAGGTAAATGAAGAAATTGATATGTATATTACACACACATCTATATATAGAGATATGCATCTATATATATATATATATATACATATTGTAGCTTAATCGAGTGAATGTAGGGTTTAAAATTAAACAATTATAATCCTGATTATTTATTTTTGTGTTAATAAGTAAATGAAGAAATAGATATGTATATATACACAATTACACTCATGTATATACAGAGATATGTATATAATATATACATATTGTAGTATATTAACATATATATGTATATGTAGCTTAATTGAGTGATTGTAGGGTTTTAAAGTTAAATAATTATAGTCCTGTTTTTACTTTTTTTTAAATAGGTAAATGAAGAGATAGAAGCGAGCATTTCGGTGACTAGAGAGATAGAATCGGAGATCGATAAGTGTAAAGATGTGGAGAACGTTTTGTCCGCTCGAGAATCGGACCTCACTAAGACCGTTTATTCGCTCAATTTCCAGATTAGGAGTTTAGTCACTGTTTCTGGTGAGTTATTCATTGTTTTCTTTTCTTTTTTCATTTGGTTAATATGTTCTCTAATTTGAGGAGCCAAAGTCAAATAATTGTTAAATTTAAGTAATTTTATAAGAAGTTAACTGTCCGTTGTTTGTCGATGTGATGGAGGCCATGGTCAGCTTATTTATTGCACTACCTAATTTGTGCGATAGCCATGGAACTAGAATTTTATTCGGGAATATTTAATGTAACAAAATGTGATGTTTTTTTCGTACGTATTTTGGATTCTTTTGTGAAAACATCGCCAGCGACTGAACCACCGATCATATTTTTGCTAATTTGAGGAGCCAAAGTGAAATATTTGTTAAATTGAAGTAGTATAATGAAAAATTGACTGTCGTTTTTTGTCGATTTGATGGAGGCCACGGGACGGACTATTTATTGCACTACCTAATTCGTGCGATAGTCATGGAACTAGGTTTTTATTCAGGAATAATTAATGTAATAGCTTGTATCTTTCCTGAATTTTTTTCCAATTAGAGGATTTCACCTCAGCATCAAAAAAGAAAACATAAAATGAATGTTAGGTGTTTTTGCCCCTGCTACGAATTAAATCAGTGGTCCATCTAAATTTACTTGTATGAAGTATAAGAGGTGTTGTAACATCAGTGGTTGCAGTTTACGTATACGAAATATTCAAATTTCCACATAATGACCAGGGGTCTTGATATAGGTCAAGTGAGTCAGTTAGCTTAGGTGCCGATCCCTGAATAGGTGCAAAAAAAAAATCTTCCCGCAGAACGAAGTTGTTTCCCCCGATACAATTACAAGAAGAACTTACTTTGTTTAATTTGATGGTCTGTTTTGTGTTATTACGACAAGGTTTGGGTTTTTATAATTTTTCTGAGATTTTTTTTACGCATTGTATGAAAAAAATTCTGACAAAGTTAAACAAGCGTCCAGAAAATTGTACAATTAGGTGTAAAAAGGCGCCGGACCGGCCCTCAATGTGATATTGTCCACCTTATGCAATTTATTCGAATAATATTGAAAGTCGAAACTTAGTGTTCAAACCCCATCCTTGGAATGCTTTATTAACTGGAGTAACAACTGAGTTTCAACTAAGACTTGATGACTAAACCAAAGAGACACCTTTAGTCATACTTATAGTAGATACTAAGTAAGTTCATGATCTATACTGGTAAAATGCATAATATTCATCCTCACTCGGTTAGATAAGTAGTTGAGTCCCTATCGTGATAGCATCATTAATGTGGTAGAATGCTAATTTAGTAGCTCGCAAACCATTAGGCAAATAGTATGCATATCAACAATGCTACTCTGTACTTGTTATAGATGAATGCCTTATATGCATCTGAGGCAACTATCGTTAGCATTGCCTAGGACACCTAGTGCATGAGGATCCCACATTATTTTGCATAGGGCAATTTTGGATATGAAAAGCAACAGAGAAAAAGAAATTTTGTTCAAATGTTTGTATAATATGATTTTCTTCTTTTGTGTATTATTTTTCTTAGTAATTTCTAGTTCATGTACCTTCTATTAATCTACTTGCTGTTTGTATTTCCAGAAAATCATAGGCCGTACATAATGGAAAATATATCAAATGCCATAGTTACCGCAACTTATCATATTTAATTCATGTACTTTTGTTGTGGATTCTTTCAAAATCTCGGATTGCTTTGTCCATTTGTCTTCCTCTTATGGTGACTTATATTAACAAGAAAACTGTTTATGTAGATGTTAAATCATGCTGAACTGGGATTCTGTTCCACACATTGGTTTCTTCTAAACGACATATGTTTATTTCTTGGTAGCTAATTTTGATTGTTTAAAATCTACAGACACTCATTTGTGTGCTTACGATCCTCTAGGTCGGAATGCATTTAAAAAGAGCTTGATTGCTTATTCCTTGATTTTTCATTTCATTAATTTATTCATACTATGACACTATTGCCGTCTTGGTCTCATCATTTTCATTTTCTCCCATATAGGAGATTCAAGATCCTCTGTACAACGTTTGGAGGAAGAGTTATGTCGTCTACAATTGAGGGGCGACGAGATTCTTAAATACATAGAAAATTCCCGGTACTATTCTATCTACTATATTAATGTGCTTATAAATTTTCTTTTATTTGATTTCTAAAGTATAAAGTATTAGTATTGTTGTTCTTGTAATTTCTGTAGCCGATGCAAATTAGATTGACTGGATTGTTTGGCGCAGTGAAGGATTTACCACTTTATGCCTAGATTTTCAAATGAATCTTGAGAAGGGATGTAAAGATAAACTGCGAGATTTATTGTCCGAGAAACAGTCACTTGAAAATGAGTTCGACATGCTACGTAAAAGAAATAATGAATTGCAGAACTCGATGTCAGCATTTGCTGAAGAGATTCTTCAAGATCAATACAGTTCAAATTCTGGTAATTTTGACATTCTTCAAATTGTCTAAATTATGTCCAAGTTGTATTTTGGTGGTCCAGTATGCATTTGTGTCTTTCTCTCCCTTGCATTTATGGGAGATCTTTGTTTATTCCAATATTCACTGGCTTCTCTAGAACATTTGTTTTAATAACAATGCCCATAATTTCCAACTCCTATATAATATTTTCCAAAAGAACGATGATAATCAAGAGGTGGATATACGCGTACTATGGCTTTGACTAAGCTTGTGATTAATTTCAAAGGGTTAATGAAATTTGATTCATAGACAAAAGAATAAACAATACTAACTGATTATTGAGAAGGAAATTTTTCTTTATCAAGTAAATAGGTCGGTAAACAGTCTTGATGTCTTATATTTCTTGGTTTTGACTAGGAAACAGTTTTTTTTTTTATCATGGTACTAATTGAAATGCTCGTCGCTTCAATTGTACTTTTTGAATATTGAAGCTATAGATGCTGATAATGTTGTTCATGGTCACATATGGTCATTTCGCATCTTAGTTTTTCCGCAATATTAACATCAAACTTAAGTTTCTGTTCAGCAGTGATTGTGATCTGTCAAAGTGATAGTTCACTAACCAAAAGGAAAAAAATTGCCAATTCTTTTAGCCACCAGCTAATCAACCTTTTCTTGATTTTGAAGACTGTCTTTAGGCTTTGAAATTGGATTGAAGTCCATGCTGAAGGTTTTTTAAGTGACCTCCATAAACTAGGTGTAATTTTATGACTTTGTTCTATACACAAGGAGTGCTACAGTTAAATGAGAACATGTACACTCAAGTGAAATATGATCTAACATGATTAGATTTTTCTCAGTTGGTTATTTCAAATGCCTGCAACAACGTAACAAAGTATCATAATCTTGTCCGAAGCATCTCTTTTCCAATTGTTATTTATTTTATTGCAAAAATCTTCGACTTATATGCACTTTTTGTTCTTTTCAATGGTTATGCTTTGTAGCTCTGGAAGTTGATATCGAGAGAGGGAAAATTGAGAGTGCAAAGCTGCTAAAGGATATTGATGAACTGAAAAGGACACTACTCTCAGCTATTTCAATAGAATGATAACAAAGGGTGGTACATTTTTTTAGCCTCTGTTTTATGCTCTGATTGGAATTGAATTTAGTACTGTTTGGTATGAGGTGAATGATTTAAGATTAAAATTTTTCCAGGTATTTTTAAGGGAATATAAGTTGTATATAAGTGGTAAGGAGGGAATGTTTCAGTACTCTAACAAGAGAAACCTTTACCCCCACGCCAACCACACCCATGTACTATAGTTGTTTGTAAGATAGGAAAAAATGATTGTACTCCAGATAAAGTCTGTTTCAATTTAATTATCATTCCATATGACCTTTTTTTATGGTACTATCGGTAGTTAAGTGAAAATTGTCAGTATGGGGCCTTTTGTTCATATAAGAACAAACAAGTCCCTCATATCAGATAATGACCGGTTAGCCTAGACCTACTGGTAAATGTTTTTTAAAGCTTTTAGGCCTTTGAAGAAAAAGCATCAAACTTAGCAGATTTTTCTCAATTCATTAACCACTGAACCACTTAGAAGAAGCTTACCATAAATCATATCGCCGGAAAATAGAGGCGATAAAAAGATAATCAAGACAATCTGAAAAGTAATAAACAAGAACTAAAGTCCAACCTTAAGCCAGAAAAATACTCCAGGAACGATGATTTATTAGCTAATTACACCCCAATGCATAGAAGTTTGAGAAAGGAAGAATCATACTCTATATACATAATATGCTAATTAAATAAGTACTACAATTGAATTTGGTAATTATCCTTTCTGTTTGAGATTTTACTCTTAACTGGCCTCACTGTTCTCCAGAATAATGAGTTGTCAAGGATGCTTAAACACAAATGTCAAAGACTCCAATTTTCTATCCTAAATGCGTCCATTCAAAATAATACAGTATAATCTGTAGTTGTTATATTAAGTGGGTCAACAACTTGTGGTTTGTGATGAAGGAATTAAAAGACAGACCCCATTTAATTTTTGGTGTATCAGTGTCAACGTCTTTATTACTTTAAGATTGTTGGCCATATACATGCTTAGAAAATAATGACGCCTAGATAGGGTCATAGGGACCAACTTCATTTTCGTATAATAAAGAGATTATAAAATTTTTAAGTTATTGTACAAGTACTAGTATCTACATAACCACTCTACTAATGTAGTCTGTACACATTTGCACGGTGTCATTGTATGTTAGGACTTAGAAGGAAGAGGTAACACATGCTTCCAATTCTGAGATTACTATCATCTATGTCCACAGAGACCATTGAGAAGTTACCATGGTCTATTCAACATACATGGCTCATTAGAAATAAAGGATGCTACTCAGTAGTGCTTCCACAGGTGGAATAAACACATCAACGCGCCAATGGTGTTTGGCCATTTCTATGTTTTCTATTAACTAGGGACACTAATCTGATCAGCAAAAAACCCATTCCTTTAAATAAGTAAGAAAACGGGTGAAGGATGAGAATAGGAAATCCCGGCCAAATTTGATCAATTCCCATCCCCTATGTTTCGGAAAATATAAAGTGCGTTATGGTATATGTCACATGGTGCCGCCAACAGTGTATATTAAAACCTTTCTTCAATTTTTTTTAATCTGGGCCGTTGGGTAACATCGCATGACACATATCATGGTGACATTGAGTATTTTCTAAATACGTGTAGTCGTTATTGGTGCATTGTAGGAGGTGCCATAGGGTACGCCACCGGGACCATATATGGGGGGTGGTGGTGGTGGTGGTGATGACCTGGCGGAAGCATCACCGGTGTCCCGACTGCCGATGCCATGTGAGGTGGCACTGTCACGGGATGTCCCATGGGAGCCCCATACATGCCCAACCCAGGTGGCATACTGGGTGGATGTCTGTGCTTTATTGGGGGACCAATAGCCGCTGGGTTAACAGCGTTGTTCTGGCCTGTGATGGGAGGATGTTGGGTTGCCATGTCACCTCCACCGTTTACACTGGTAATATCGTGTATACTAGATCTCCTTCGGTCTCTGTTCATGGAGTTTAGTCGAATAAAGTATTTTTGGGCGTGGCTAGCTACTTGTGTAGGTGTACGTGTTTGCACGTAGTTCCTTGATATACTCCTCCAATCTCCTTTTCCAAATTTGTCCAGACCCAACAAAAATAGCCTGAAAATTGTCACAAGTAAAGAAAATTATGCCAGGGTCAGTTGAATCTACTATTTCGGTTAGTTTTCGGGGTTGGAATTTTGTATTGGTTAAGATTCTGAACCCATTGAGCTTAAATGTTTAAGCAAGCAATTGAAAGACTTAAATGCTCATTCGAGAGACTGAGATGGGATTAAATCAAAATAGTTCTGTTAGCCTTATATATTGAAGCAAAAGACCGGAACGAAAAAAACTTTGGTAGCCTTAGTCAAAAGACCTAAATGCTGCAATATCGTGTCGTGTAAAATATCTACTAGATCATTCTAGTTCACTTGATTCAAATTTGTCTGCACTGGGAATAAATCGAAACGGAACACAAAATGCAGAATCTTTACATTTGCTAGATCTTCTCACAAGTCTATTTCCAATATGGCAAGAATTATGCTTTACAACTAAAATTCTTTCATAAAATTGTTGAAGGTTGCTCATTTTAAGCTTTCAGTTGGAATCATTACCTACATATTTTGAGCCCAGTTCACTATCTGAAAAAATAATATAGAAAGAAAGCACATTCCTGTAGCATCGACTTTATCGTAATGTGTTTTGCACAGATCTGAAAAAATGTTAATCAAAGGTTTATAAAAGTCTAAACTGCTTCCCGACTTCGCGTAGCATCTTTTGTAGTATCTTTCCAGAAATGATAAAATCTAGAATTGTAACTATATCTAGTCATAACTACACGTGTTCTCATCATTTTTAAGAATTTCGTTTGCGGTAAGTTTCCTTGTTCCAGAACAGCAAATTTTGAAGAAAAAAAAATGGATGCAATCCTAAAATTCTGATTATTGAAAAAATTCTGCATTTGATATTGAAAAATGAAGTACCTATGCTCCTCTTCTGTCCATGGGATCCCCTTCTTCCTCTCCTGGTCTGCCCTGGACCCCTTTCCCCCGTTCCCAACAGGATCATGACCCATACCCGAAAACCCGCCCACAAATCCACAACTTGATCTCTTCACAGACCCGTTAACTCCGTTACCAACCCCATCTCTCATCATTGAAGAAGATGGTGACGTGGCCTCTTCCCCGTTGTAGCACGGGACAGGCACATGGCCTGCTTCTATTGCCGCCACATCATCAACCAGAAGCTGGTAGTGGTGCTTAAGTTCCTCTGGAGTTTTGGTGGTGACCAAAGAAGCGATTTTATCCCAATTCTCATAGTGGGCTGCAATGGCATTTTCGAACGATTTCTCTTCTTCTCTAGTCCAAGTTAGTGTACATGTGGAAGAAGATGCAGACATGGTTTGTTATGTGTGTTTTATCTGATTGTTTGGTTTGAGAGAGTTTTCTATTAAGTTGTCTGTAGAAAATGGAGGGAGAGAGAATGCAGGATAAGGGGAAAGGGGTATCCAAAAGAAGTAATAATGGAAGATAAAGGACCACTTGAGGTTGAAAGGATGGGTTGATTTGTCATGTTCAAAAAAATTCAATCAAACCTCTCACTGTATCTGCCTCTTTCTAACTAAACTTACAGTTAAAGTCTTACTTAGAAATAACAGGGGCCATGTGGAACAATAGTACTCCACTGCTGCAAACTTTTAACTGTTCCCTTCTAGAATTTACATCTGCAGTTTTTTTCTTACATGTTGGCTGTTGCAGATGCCCATGTAATCTTATACTCTATATTTATCGTTTTCTCTCTCTCTCTCTCTCTCTTTCTCACAACTTGAAAACCAACTTAATTTACTCCATGATTTTCTTGTGTGATAGATTTTGAGGCTAAATGATGAAACTGTGAAAAAGTAGTTTGAAAATTACTATAATTTTTCATGAACTCTTAAACTCAAGGACCAGACTTTACTAAAATGCAGACAGTTTTCAACTCTTCCGGGGTTCGTTTGTTTTCACATAAGATCATGTATTTGGTTGGGCAGCTTAAGAAATAGTTTCGGGTTTTTTTGCACTGACAAAACTATAGTTTTAAGTTAAATGAACCCATCTTTTTCTCAGTTTTCACTAACTTTATAATTTTTTTCCTGAAAACTTGCAGCTAAACCACTGTATCTCATACACACGAACACAAAACTATTGGCTCGAGGCAAATCATTGATGGGGTAAAAGGAGATGAGTTGAATGTGGTCCAGAGTAAACTTGATATTATTATTCTTGTGACTCTTTACTCTCGCCCCACTTTTGAATTATGTCTCACTCCTTTAACATGTACTGACAAGTGTGCTGATTGGTTCCACTTTTTTTATTTTATATTTACATTGTCACTTGGAGTAACCAATTGGGTAGGGGCCTTCACAAGTTTCAACTTGAATATAAAATCCCGGATTATTTATTTTACGGTTAGGTTCTTTAATAAGAGCGGATTATTCACACTGCTAGTACTGTATAAGTAGACAACTATATCCTAATCCAAATAGTCAAATACATTGAAATTCAGGTTTGTGCCATCAAAGCCCAACTTAGTTTTGTTAGATTATTCATTATAGTAAATAAGCCTTGTCAAGTGTTTTTGCTGATCTTTAATTTGGTTCTTTTTGGTGATACTTGTGATTTTTAATATTAAGACAATCTTGTTATTGAAGCAAAAGGAGAACATCGTACAGTCATGACGGTTAAATGTGGTTGAACATAATCTCATACTTTTTCTCTTCCGTCACTCACAACAAGAGGAGAAAATCTCGATAATTTGAAGCTTGTATACTACAGTACTTTGATCAAGTATTTAACAAATACTCTGTATTTTGAGATTTTGTGTACTTTATGTTCTGAAATAAAATTGAATTTTTATTTTTAATGCTTCAGTTTTTTTTTTTTTTTGTCTCGGAGATATTATGAAACTTTGTGATTTGAGCTATCATAAAGTCTTATATTCTTTTGTGCTTTTTTGAGCTGTTTATGTTAATTTTTCCATGTGTTCTTCTTAAGTTATAGTATTGTGTTTCATTATTATTTTTGGTCATTTTAACTTCACGAATATAGAACTGTGGTAGCGTGGAAGTTGACTTTAAAAGAAAGAAGCTTTTTATGTAATCGGAGCTTTTGTTAAGTTACTTTTAAATAAGTGGCATTAAACTCCAAAAGATGTGGACACATAAGTATTGTGTTTGATTATCTAAAAAGTCATGGGACTACAAAATGGTGGGATATCAAATGATACAAAATGGGTTATTCGCAATACCTAGAGGGGTTGTATTTACTTATTATTTAATTTTCCTTGGATTCATAGTCTGGAGACTATGACATTTAATTTAATGATCTTTACTAATTGGCCTTCATTAATGTAAGCAAATTGAACAATTTTCACCATCATTATAGTGAGAAATTGCTGTCGTGAAACCATTTAGAAGACATTTTGATGATGAAAGCTGTGAGTATCATTTTCCACAGAAATATTGATAGGTTATGAGTTATCCTGTTCAAAAAATATCCACCATGTCAAAATCAACAAAAATAGACAAGAGTAACCAAATGATACACCAAAATTGACAAGAAATGACACTCGTCTGCCAGTATTAACAGTTTTAACTAACCATATAACCATTGCGAGAGTTTGTCATTTAGGAAACCAGCCATTAGGAACCACAAAAGAATTATGCAACTTAAGTATTGAAAGTACAATTAAGATTTTTTCAAATCAAAAATTAAATATTCCCCTGGCTCATAGGTATCGTCAAAGATTATTACCAGCAATGATACGATCACAATCAATAAACAAAAACTCTCTTTTTGTACAGAGTGATGCAGAGGAAACACCCCAAGGTAGATTTCCTATTTTCCTTCATCCTTAACCGTGTTAATTTTTGGTCACTCCTCAACCTTTGTTAAAAAATACCAATAACGATAAAAGCCATGAAAATATGCGGAACTTTAACTTTAACTTTGGGGTTGCCAAAAAAAAATAACAATCAAAAGTCATAACACCTTACTCTTAAAAAAAACTCGCTATTTTGTTTAGTTTTTAAAAAAAATAAAAAAATCAAACCGCCACCCCAATTGTCTTTCCGTTTTGGCAGCTAAAATTAGCACATTCAAAAAACATTGACTTGATGTTTTTGAAAGAACTAGATAAAATACGAGCTAAAAACATAATTTAATAAAAAGAACATAAAGAATCAAACTTATATTTAATACTCATATTCACAAAATATTTTCTCAAATTGTTAAGATTTTGATTTTTTTATTTATGAAAATTTGTCATTTATTCTTGATAAATTTCATAATTTATGAACAACATGTTAATCAAAATGTATAATTTTTACATTTATAACTTTATTGTTTTCTCTAAATTAAAATATGAATGATTTTATTTTGTGTACAACCGTTGGAATATATAGCAAAATATTTAATCATAATTTGAGAAAAAAATTTCTAATTTTCTCGAATAAAATTTCGAATAATTTAAATAAGAGATAATAAAATATGGTACATTGAAAATATATAAGCATGCCGAATCGTGTTAAATTAGTGATGTGACACTAGCAGACAATAATAAATAAAACATTATTTTATTAGTAGTTATGTCATGTGTTATTGTAAATCAAGTCCCTACGTCTTCAATTTGAATTTTTATTTACTTCTGCTATTTGTAATCTTTCATCTTTAAATTTAAACAGTATCACTATAAAAATGTACGTAATACTATGTAAGTATAAAAATATAATATAATTTTAAAATGGGTTGTCGGAAATAAAATTTAAGCGGTTGCCGAAATATTATACTTACAAATTAATTCAAAAAACAATAGATAAAAAATAAAATTATTCAAAATTATAGGGTTGTCGCAGCAACCTCTGGTCATATGCATGTTTCGCCCATGATTATACCATATTGTCATGTAAATATTCTGGTATTAACCATGAAAGAATCATACTCCCTTTCACATTTACGACTCCGCTTCCTCTATCCCTTTCGTGTGCCTTTATTTATTTTCGTCCAAATTTAAAATTGTAAAGTTTTTTTCACACTTTTATAAACTTATATAATATATTCTATGCATATTTCATAATTACTTGATACTAGTTCTTTTATTTATTTCAAATTAAATTTTGTGAGATTTTTCTCATAAAAATAATTGTTGGAATGTATAATCGTAATTGTAGATTTTTTTTAAAAAAATTTAAATAAATATATTGGGTCAAATTAAGTAAAAGAGTACAAAAGTGGAAAGAGGATAGGAAGGGAGGATCCGGACTCCACATTTAGATCTACATGATTTTTGTTTGTTGAGCATTTGTTGGAAGCAGAGTACCTGACTCTGAGTCAGGGTTACTCTGATTCCCACAATCATTGGATCTGTTATTAAATTTAAACTGTAGCAGATCCAATGGCTGTGTGAAGCAGAGTAAGCCTGACTCAGAGTCAGGTACTCTGCTTCCGCATCTGTTCACTTCACTGTTAAAATGTAAAAGCTCACACAATACACAAGTACAGTAGCCACATACATATTTGTCATAACTATTGGAGTAGTACTTAATGCCTAAGAGATAAGGTCACACAGTTGTGTACACAAGTGAGGTCCTTTTCACAACTTTGTATATTTTCTTCTTTACTCTTCTATAGAAACAGAATTAAAGTGGCACAGAATGCAATACAAAAAATCTTACTTAGCTGAAATGTTTGATACGAGGCTTCTGTAAATCTTCTTGAGAGAAATAAATAGTACAGTAAAGATAAAAAAGGCAGGTTGCAAACTAGGCAACTTCCAAACAAATTCGACCCCAAAAAAAAGTAACCATGCTTAAGATCGAAATTAAACCAGTTTTTGAGATGGGGTGAATTTAATACGATGCAATTCTCAATCCCGATTAAGCCAAAATAGTTGCTTAAAATGTGGAATCGAACAACCCTAACACCTGAAACAATCCTAATTTCCGAACAACCCGATACAATCCTAATTTCTGACCCAACCCAACCCGATCCTGACCCAAAAATATCCCGATCCTGAAACCATCGGGTATTCTCCAATTGTATTGTCAATCATATCTAGTAAGATACGCATGGTATATTTCTAGTTATATTTAAAATATATTTATGTTAATCTGTATATAAATATCCATACACGGGCCTTGACCTTCAGCAACCTTATCATTTCCTCGGACCGTATGACGTTGCTCCCCCGTGGAAGGGGGTCTGTCCGAAGGGCATTGATCCCTCTGAATGCATACAAAGGCACGGCTCCTCTGTATTAGACACATTTTACTTCTCGTAGCAATATCCTCCCATTCACTGGAGGGTGGCGCTGCACCTTTTGCGTGTTTGGGGATCCTTACTGAGACTGTATTGCCTTGTTATTTGATTTGACTGATCGATGTGTTATATTTACATCTAGTGATATTTACCTTGAATTACATCTTATCAATATCCATTCGTGTTTATCTCGATTCTATAAATCCCAAGGGACGGGGATAACCCTAACTCCCCCCCCCCCCCCCCCCCCCCCCATGCAAAGGGGTATTAAATGCTAATTGATAGATACTGTATGTTAAATTACTGGTGTACGAATCATTTATTTAGACTTTTATAGAACTTTAACCCTAAAATTTAACCTCCATAATGACCGCTTCTCAATTATTTTGTTGAAATCGATACGCTTCTTGTAAATAAGAAATGTTAAACATGTACCAATCCAAATATATCACCATAAAATTCATAAAGCACCACCCGTACCCTTTCTCTTTTCCTTTTGTTTAAATTATTGGGCTATGAATTTCTTCAGATGGAAAGGTCAATGAATTCATCAAAAAGGGAAATGTATGTATCGTACTATATAGGAAAATCTTTATAAGTATCCCCATAGTCATTACGGACAAATAAACACAAAAAGGCAGGAAAATGATTATCATGATGACATCAAAACATTTATAGTATTTTACAAGGGTCATAGATTAAATACATCTAAATATAGTTTTTTAATAGATACAAACACTGGTACAGGGAAGAAAGGCAATACTGCAGTTTTCTACCCCCCACACAGTCTCTTTCTGAGAAGAAAAACAAGCTATCTTATAATTAAATCACAAAGTCGGGGAATCCAACTATTCCTACTAGATGTTTGGTGTTGCTAAAATTTCAACAAGAACGGATCTACAGTAGCTTATGAATTGTATAACTTTTGTACACTAGGTGACTGGTATGTTAGTGCTATACATCATATACAGGCAAGCGCTCTTCAATGGAGACACGACAAATTGGACATTTCTTGCACTTCTCGCAGCATGCACTGCACCAGTTGGAAAAATAATTAACTTTTCACCACAAAAATATAATGAAGAAAGCAAATACAGAAAAAAGAAAAGAAAAAAGGAATGTCAAATGAATAATCTTCAGTTAGAGATAAATAATATACCTGCATAGAATGTGATGCCTACATGGAAGCAGGACGATACTGATCTCTCCCTCAAAGCAAACTCTACATAACACCTTCTCCTGACAATTTCATGAAGAAACATGGATGTGAATTTCTGATACAAATTTCAAATCGGCATGAAAAGTAAAAGAAGTTAAATCCTGTTTTTGGCACTAGAATTTGCCAACTATCTTCCATATGTATGCCTATGTGAACTACGGAGTACGTAGTACTTACCCTGTAGGGGTCTGCATAAAATTTGTTGCTATAGAAAATATGAAGCGGAAATGAATTAAAAAAGTTATTACATGTTGTAGTCTTTCGTACTCTTGCTGGCTGTATTTTGTTATTTCTGTTTGTTCACCAAGAGCTGCTTGGAGTCTCCAAACCTGAGATGCATTATTTAAGAAATTAACTCACAACATAAAACAGAAAAAGGGAGGGGCTGATGAAGATTAAAATGCATTGTAAGATGCAAAGAAAATTCATCCACTCGTGTAGAACATATATTATTATTCCTAACAGTAATTAAAAACTAAATAGAAAAGAAATGAACAGAAGTTAAAAAAAATCAAGGATACAAATGAACAGAAGTTGAGAAATATCACCTCTTCGGCAAGATCCTTCTTAGGCATTTTTTTCACTATTTCAGGTGGGTAACCACAAAAGGTGTTATATCTGCATAAACAGGAAGAATACAAATTATCAGATTAAAGAACTTTAACTATTGGCAATCAGACTTGAATACAACTAATGCAACAAATGCCAGATTTATTTTGTATTAAGAAAACACAACTTCACTTTAGCAATTTTCTATTGGAAATAAGTCAAAACATCTATCGCCTTGTTTGCCTTCTCCCAAGAAGCAATCAAATTGATGCTACTGGCTATGCATTGGAGAAAGATTATAGTTCTGTAATGTTAATTAACTACCAAGTAGTTATTACTAAACCATTAGTATCAAAGGTCAACAAAAGTACATAACAAGCATGACAACTTATCATCCTGAAAGTGCAAGAGTTGACCAAACAGGAGGCCATTATCGACCCATACAGATCCCCGGTATTCTCTTTGTACAGCAACAAATTAAAACCACTACGTGCAAGAAGAAATTATACGTTCATACTTTATCGGACACATTTATAAATCAAGGAACGTTGTACCTTAATCATGGAACATACGGGAAATCAATCAACAGATTCACTACGCTTTCATCCCTCTGGAACAATCATAAGCTTAAAGCTTCACACCTCATCGTAACCTCTTTTTAGCATTACTTTCTTTAGTTTGTTACATTGTCAATTATTTGTATAACTGGTGTTAAGCGCTTAGGCATATCCATACTCTTGGACAAGTAAATTTTGTCTAATTATTCTTCATTTTACTAGAAAGAGAACAGATAACAAAAAATACAAAAAGGTACCCACCCCGAGGAGTCATCCTGGAAGAGCCGAGCATGTTCTTCTCGGCTCCCTTCATCAATAGACCACCAACCTAAAAGTCTGAAAATAGAAGTAAACATAAGCCGGGATAAGTTCACACCGGACCAGATAATGGCTTTCGTAACCTGCCAATCATTTGATTCTTATGATACAAAAAGTAGAATATTACCTGGAGCCGTGGTGCATGAAACCAAAGAACTCATTTAATTTTGAAGAAAGTACAAAATAACTTCCCGTACCAGCTCCACTACGTAGTAAGAGAATGACTTTCTCCACTAATCTTGAAGAAGCAAACAATACTACAGCACCTTGCAATAAAAAAAGAGGAGAAAAAAGCACTGGAAGCGGAATATTCTTAGCGCCAGAAGGTGTCCCCTGAAATATCAGACCACAGGCATTTTATTTTCACAAAACCTTTTCACATGATGGAAATCTGTAACAGTACCATTAATCAATGGGCGGGAACAGTTTAAGATATGGGTAGTTAATCAACCGCTCAATTTGAATTTAAATGTTTGTGTAGTTATACATTGTTGGAATAGTCCCACATCATTGAGGGATTGATAAAGCCAAAGATTAATATATGCCCCTCTCCTTCCTTACTAATAGGCCTTTTAGTGGTGAATGGACGGACTTCTACATGGTATCAGAGCCAAAGGCTAGCCCGTTTGTCTGATGGGCCACCTCCACCCGATTTGTTGATTGCACTTGTTGGGCTTATCGGAAATTGACCAACCCACAAGTGAGGGGGAGTGTTGGAATAGTCCCACATCGTTGAGGCATTGATAAAGCCAAAGATTAATATATGCCCCTCTCCTTTCCTTACTAATAGGCCTTTTAGTGGAGAATGGACGGGCTTCTATATATATATATATGGGTGTAATAGTATTAGTTTAATAGAGAAAAAACCTGTGTAAAACACTTTTATTGTTTAGTTTATATCAATCTTTGATTGAATTTCTACTTGTTTGAATGTATTGAATTAGAATTCTCCAATACATTACAAATCGATACCAGAGCATCGATCCTATGGATGAAAAAACAATTTCATCATGGAATCTACGACTAGAAAAAATCCAGGAAATTATTCAGGAAATGTGTGAGGGGGAAAAAAGGTTTTACAATGATACAAACAAACTTATTGAAAGGCAGCATCGAGACTGGTCATTTGCAATGCAGCAGTATTCAGAAAAAGGAGAATCTGTACAATGCAATCCAAATGCAGCCTTCAATTTAAACTCTAGCCCTTGTTCCAAAAAACTGCATGCCGATAAGGGAAAGATAAAAAATCTGTTATCTGATCTGGAGAAAGTTCGAATGCAGGTCCGAAAGTGAAGAGTTAAAAATGGATGTTTGTTATGCAAGATCTGAGTTAGCTTTTTCTGAAATGTTGATGGAAAAGATCTAACTTTTACAATTTCCTATCACAAAAAGGAACATCATTATGTCATAAGAAAAGATAGACAATTTGAAGAGCAGTTTGGAGTTGGTCGAGATAATCCAAAAATCAGTAAAGTTTTGGAGAATATTTGGTGTTTTGATCCTGGAATAAAGTCTAGACAGCGCACAATAAACTATTGGTTACTTGACGATGATGTGTCCGTGCCACTAGATGGAATATATATCCGACGAATGAGGAAGCAACAAAAAGAAAAACGTTCAACAGAGACCAAAAAGTTTGGGCAGAATGAACACAAGCCTGCAAAATACATATTCATGTGTGTACTAGAATTGATTTTATGAGATAGCAGCGGAGGGTGACATGATCATTTTCTCCTAAAGATGTTCATCAAATAGTTACGAGTCTTATGACCTTGAGGGCAAGGTCAATTTCAAGCGTCAGGGATTGTAACAGTACCATTAATAAATGGGCAGGAACAGTTTAAGATATGGGTAGTTAATCAACCGCTCAATTTGAATTTAAATGTTTGTGTAGTTATATATATGTGTGTGATAGTATTAGTTTGATAGAGAAAATACCTGTGCAAAACACTTTTATTGTTTAGTTTATTATCAATCTTTGATTGAATTTCTATTTGTTTGAATGTATTGAATTAGAATTATCCAATACATTACAAAATCAAATACAGCAAGCAGGTAAAACCCTGATAAATTATTAGACTAATCTACACAACCTCAATATGGGTTAAATTTAATCTGGGAAAGTTGAATGTTTACTACATACTTTCGGACTGAATTATGGAAAGCCCCAATCCGTATTTTTCGTTTAGGAATTAGTACATGTTAATGTAACATCGGTGAACAACAAAGTTAAACACAAACGATAAAAAGAGGCAGCTTATTAAGCATCTGTACATAATTACATTCTTGTACCTATACTTTAGTATACAGCTGTGATCCCTGAACTTTATAAATTGTGAATATTGTGTCCCTAAACTAAAGCCCTCAGTTTTTTGATTAAATGAATAAGTGTATATTTTTAAGAAAATATTACTTCTATTTAATTATCTTTACATGGATTTCAGGAAGAAAACATTAAAATATATACATATTTTAGAAGTATATAATTACATAATATGGTAAAAAAACTAATAGTTTCAAGTCTGGGCACAAAAATTTGAGACGTTCAGTAGACTAAGAAATCCTAATACAAAAGAATAAGGATTGAAATGAGACAGAGACAAAAATTTCAGCACTAAAAATGAAATTAAGTATTAAGAATTAACCTTTAATATATTGTACAGAATGTTAAGAAGACAAAGATGTGGCATATTCTAACACTTGTTTTTTTATGAATTAATCCCCCTACAACATTGCCTTGACATTTGAATCAAACATTATACAAATTATTTAAGCATTTATTTAAAAGTATCATACCTCCAAGCGCATACAAAGGAGAACTTGGAAGCCAATTATTGGAATTTTCATAATATGACCTCCAATATCCTGCAGACCACACATTCCATCCTGAGATTCATCTTCTGAAGTAACCACTAAGCCACTGTTCCAATCGAGATATCTTATAGCTGTGGAAGACGAGCTGGCTTCTCGTGATTGAATGTTTCTATGTATCACTGGGTTAGACCACTTGGTACAAACAAGAAATGCAAAACATTCTGCAATCCTGTAAAAGTGGAAAAACTAATATAAATTGGTATCGGGAATGAACCAAATTATGATACATATAATAACTGAAAAGGATGGGACCAAGTGGATCAGTACCCAAAATTTATAAACAAGTCCCACCATCCCAGAGAGTCGACATCACCTGGAGAATTCATAAAAGAAAGGAAAGCAAAACACATTTATATTAGATCGAAAAAGCAGAAAGATGCAATATCAGAAATTCAGAACACATATCATACCATAACTGTCAAATTGGATACCATAGGTTAAATTTTCAGAACTGATATCTTAGATAGCATATCGTGTATTATAACAACATTTATTGATAAACTTTGAAAAAGAATTATTTCATGAAGATTTAAAACCAATAAACCATGTAAGTAAATATTACATAAGAGTAAAAAAGTAAGCAATAAATAATCAAACAAGCAATTCCCAATACTTACAACTAGTCACAATCCTCATTTAAGTATTTCAAATAGTCTACATGAATATAACGATAATAAATTCTACCACAAATTCGGGTCGTGCAAATAATTAATCTAAAAAAACCCTATGATTGGCTAAATACTTTACTCCCAACTCCATGTCGCAAACTGGTTACGGTTTTCAAAATGTCAGGATATTATCACAGATATCTGGTGCGGATTCATTTTATGAGCAATAAAAGTCACATATCACTATACCAGTGAGATCAAATTAAATCAACTTTTAAAAACCTGGATGTTTATGTAAAAACATTCTTCAAATAACAAACGAATTTGTCCATGATTACTTGCCACAATTAAATTGCCACTTGTCAACTATCCAGAGAATACTTGAATAATCTTAGTAGTCAAAAAAATTGAGCTCAAATACAGTTATTATGATCCCTATGTTCCCTTCAGACGCTCATTCTCAGATCGTAGTCAGAGACTCAGAATCATAGACATATAAATGCATCTGGAACATCATATGGTGTGCATAATAAGAAAAGATGAAATGCAATCTATATTTCAAAGGACGGGAGTATAATAGAACAGACATTCTAATCCATTCGAACACATTGGACGGGCGTGACAAATCTAATTGCAGACAGACCGGTTCTGGTCCTAATAGTGGTAGGGCAGTGATAGAAATTAGAATAGTTTTCAGATTAACACATTATTGATCCAGACCTATGCAATCAGGACTAGGACATATACATGACCAATTATGTTCCAGAACTAGTTAAAAGTATAACCTTGTTTCCTAAGTTCTTCTAGATCTAGCACACCTCAATTAGAAAACTTGGTGACTTCCTTCTATTTTGCTAAAACAATAATTGACTAAGTAGGGAATTAAGTACTACATCTTGCGGCGTTTGACAAAAAAATATTAGGTAGAGTTGTTAAGTTTTATTGTGCTTTTAGACATGCATTGTGCTTTCAAGTTATATTCTAAGTTGACTTTTCAAACAATTCTCAAAAAGCTACATGCTAAGTTGCAAACTGAAATTTACACGAAAAACTGTAAATATAGATCAGAAATCACCTGACAGCTTAAGGAGGGTGAACAATGTAGCAGCGAGAAAGAAAACCATAGAAATTGCTACCCAAAAGTGCTGAAAATATAAGGGTCGTTCATTAGTTTTCAGCATAAGAATTTATCTGGTTTATCTCGAAAATCATAGCTGAGACATGTCACACCAAGAATCAAAAGACATTTGGAAGTAACCAATTAGTGTACTTGACAATAGTTCTGGAAAATAATGGCAATAATATGAAGTATTATCAAAAACAGCACTGTCTAACGCATGGTGACATAATGGAAGGATAAATATTCACCAAGAAGTCTCCATATTTTTTTATGCGAAGTATATTCTTTAGTATATTAATATCCCACTTTGCACAAGAGGATGACACAACAGTTCTCAGAAGATCAACTACCAAGTCGAAACAAAATATAAGAAGGAAAAGGATGGATTGCTCAATGACAATATCAACGAAGATAAGAGTTTTTCTATCATTAAAAGTACGAGGGGTGGTAGCAAGAAAGAGAACACACGTGAAAGATGCAGAATTTTGACACTAACTAAGTAGAACGCAGACTTAAATGCTCCTTTAGATGAAACGGGATGTATGACTTTAAAAGTCATCATACTTTGCAAGAGAAGTGCCAAAATTTAAGGCGATCCAATATAAGATTTCTTTTAGTTATTAACTGCAACATTAAAGACAAAAGGTTCAATTTATCTATGTAACTTGATTGGTCAGGGAGAGTACACTTCAGGAAGGTGCTTCCTCGCCACATGGAAAATGACATTAAGCATGACAAACGATTTGTTTTATGGGAGTAAAGATGGTGGTATATACATAATCACAATGATCTTGTAAGTGTGATGACATAAGGAGAATGATTGAACTGCCCTATGTGGTTCGGTAAATGATTTCCCAAAATCAAAATAGCTAGAAATTATTGAATAATTTTTTTTTGAAAAGGGAAGCCAGCATTGAATAGAATTGGTATTCGTTTGGACAAAATAGCAGTTATACTTACAGGAAGTGTCTCCCATATAGCTTCATCACTCATGCTTTCATCATCTCCAGGTAATAGAGCCTTGCACATTCTATAAGTTCAAACACTTGATGTATCATGAAATCAACATCAACAGAAGTTACAAGCAAGTTAAACAAACGAAATTCACAACATTTCTTCTGCTGGTGGGGTCAAAATAAGAGTTTATATAACAACAGCACAAAATGTATCAAGACATCTGACTTCACAAGCTATAAGTAAACGTGGCTTAGCAAGTAAAATAAATGTTTATTTTTATCAAAAATTCCATAAATTATGAGCAACAAACCCCATGATGATTAAAAGCCTTAATTGGCCAATAACAGCTACCCTTGTTTGAGTCATACAAATGATGAAGCACAAGATAGACCTTGGAGAAAGTAAAAACACAATAGCAACCCCATTTCTAAAGTCAATACTTCATGAAAAATGAGATGAAAGCTTTGTGCATGCCTAAACCTTTTATCAGAAAAAAAGGAAGATAATGAGCAGTATTTATGGTAAATAGGAACCGCCAATGTAATATATTGTAAATCTAAAGCTGTATGTAAGTGGGTAAACATTTCATGAAATGCCAGAAAGGAAGAAGTTCTAGAAAAGATATTAACAGTGATACTGAAACGCAACATATGCACGAAAAGTACAATGCAATAAATCAAAAGTACCTGAAATTGTCAATTAAGATGATTACTTCAAGTCCAAGCAAGGGGAGGAATACAGTCTTTAAACTCACAGCTGCAAGACGGTCAACTGTACAGCCAAAAGCACAACAAAGAAGTTGAGAAAAACCAAGCAATGACTAAAATATCAAGAAAGGATCCCCTAATCTATTTGCGTAACTTTTGCATACTCAAAAACAGTTTTTGGAAAATTTCTGAAAAGTTGTCTGCTAATACAAAACGCTTTTTTGGTTATAGGTTCCCTACTAAAATTTTGTGTTTGAGGCTTTGACCTTCTTAAGTTTGCTATTTAACCCATGGAAAAAAAACATTACACCCATTCAAGAAGGTTTCCTGAAATGGTTTCTGTGAACCAATTTCTCTCAAGAAACCGAAACTTCATTACCCAAGTTCTTTTGAGGCAAATACCTAAGATATAACCGAAGGTTTGAACTCGACCTAACATGACTAGACATTTGTATTTATTATAGAAAACGAAACATCAAACTGACAGAAAGTTAACCATAAATCAAAAAGTTAACCAAAAGATACACTATCTACACCTCCCATCCCGTGGTCTTGCCAGCGCAACATTTACCAAAAAAAACATGAATGGAAGCATATGATGCTAACGCAACAAATAACGTTAATACAACAAGCCAATAAAGATAAGGAGAAGTATTCTTTCCGTAGCATATTAACAGGATAAGGTCCACGAAGATCAACTACAACTGACTAAATGTAGACAAGGCAACATGTGTCACTAAGTACAGTATGACATGATTAACAAGAGCAATCATGAAGTACAAGCAGTAAAACTGAAGTCCACTCTGTCGCATTATATAGACAAATATTTATTGCTCATTTTTTTTTTTGAAATAATAAAAAAAAAAAAAAAAAAAAAAATTGACCAATGACCTAGTAAAAATCTAGCAAAGGTGTTGTCTACATACCAGATATGCTCTCAAGATATATACAGAGAAGTAGTTCGAAAGCAACAAGCAATGGTGTCGCAACTACAGCATGGCATGGTGCCCACTGGACAAAAAGGTAAAACTTTCATTATTATAAATAAAACAAAAATAAAGAGTCCGAGCCGCCTCACGAAACAAATAGCAAGTGCATTACATTGCGACCATGAGGAACAGATGGCGCAGGTAATGAAAACCTTCCTCGGGCAACAACTGCATGAAATATCCAAAGTGGGAAAAAAATGATCCTGCCAACAAAAATAAATACAAACACGAATAAGAATCTAATTTGAAAGAGAATTTAACATCGACAAGAACTACCCAGTATCAAATATCACAACTGTCTCACTTGTGGAAAACATAATTTTCTTTTTACCCATAGGGAGCAGGATGAAAGCTGTATCTATTTGGAGGCCAAAGAGAAAAAAAAAACCATCTTACAAATTAAGTAAACAAGTCTCCATTGACTTCACCTGCTCTCCAAATGTATAACATAGATTCAGCCGAGTTGAACCTAGTTATTAACTTTGATAGACTGGGAATCAGAACCGGAAAACAGATCACGAAATATTCTCCAAAAAACATTCTCAATCCACAAAAATTTGTTGGTTACTGTGGAAAGCAAGCAGAACCCAAGTATTTGTTTATATACAAAAATCCACCAAACACTATTGACTACATATGCAATTTGCATATTTCTTAACTAGATTTTTTCTTTGGCACAATGCAGTTCCTAAGATTCTCTCCATCTTCAGGTCTTACCCCTATTCGAAGTACTATCTTCATTTTACAAACCTTGTTGACTCGACATAAACTTCAGGTGCCGTAAATAATGGAGAAAATAGACATTGGCTTTGCAACCCACACAGATATACACGTGTGTGTGTGTAAATATGTGTATGCATTTAGACAAATATATGTATGTATGTATATATGTTTGCATATATATATAACATATATATACTAGCGACCGTGCCCACACGATGCGTGGTTTGACGCAATATGCTAAAGTAATTATGATTTCATTTCAAAACTCGCCCTAATCTACAACAACTTCTCAAACCAAATCATATAAATAATTTTAAAGATTTTTGAATGATCATTTGATGATGATGAATCGTTGGAGATTTTATCTTAGTGCAGCAATAGGGAGGGAGGGGAAAGATAGAAGAAGTGAGAGAATTGATGATGAAGCCGTTTCTATATGCAGAGATTAAAAACTGCTCATGTTTGTAAAGGGATGAGTTTGGAACGTTTTTTTTTTTTTAAATTAAACAATAAATGTTCTTTTTTGTAAATTCCGTCTCTGGCAGGGGTATTTTAGGAACAAAAGTGCTTCAAGGCCTCATACGGGGTCCTTCACTTAAATAATAGTGTGTATATATATACATATATATATACAGATTGTTTCCTTTTTCAAGCTCTCTCTGTGAGAAATCAAAAAAGCTACGGATGCTTTAGTCTAGCTGCTGCAGGAAATTTTCTAACGAACTTTCATCATTTCATGTATCTTCAGTAATGGGCCAGAAACTCTTCTTTTAATGCTTTAGTCTAGCCTTTGAGCAAACTACTCTTATTGCTATCTTGCCCTAGAAGGGCAATTTGTTCGTGTCGTGCTATTACCCATGGGGCGGCTGTTGAATCTTCATTTTCTAAAGACATTTTCTACCACAGAAAAACAAACAGAATTCTAGTACTTATACATAAAAGTGAGCATATAATAATTGCAACAGTATATAAGCAAATTGCTTAAGTTTCTCCATCAATAAAGTCAATCCGTGTCTCAATTTCTAAAATCATCCCTCGGACGGATAAAAACTCAACTAAGACTTGACTCAACTAAGACTTGATACATAAACAAAAAGCATCTTACATATGCAAGTATATCTAGTCAAGGTCTATCCATTCATACATCTTCCTCAGAACCCTAGCATCTGAGCTTAATAACTGAGCATGAAGCCATCAACAGCGAACACATGCAATAGCTTATATTTCTTAATATTCTCAGAAGTCAGAACTATGAACTACCCATATTAATCACTGGACCTCACCTCAATCAAACTCTTAAATCAGCTAAAAAATGAAAATTCATTTTTGTTTAGTTATTAATGAAATCCAGAAACCCTATAATCAAATTACGACAACCCAGATGAGATTGGAACCCATCAAACAACATATATAAACAGAAAATACATGCGTATACATGTTAAA
Organism: Primula vulgaris; assembly: GCA_963920805.1. Lineage (NCBI taxonomy): Eukaryota > Viridiplantae > Streptophyta > Magnoliopsida > Ericales > Primulaceae > Primula > Primula vulgaris. The sequence continues at coordinate 25,859,842 of OY987214.1, read as the reverse complement.
TTTTAAGCTGAGTCTTCAATCTTTATTTTTAGTCGAATGGCTAAGTCTTTTCATAAACTGCTTAATTTACCCACTTCTTAAACCTCTCAGAACTAGAGTAGCCAACGTGAGAAAAACAGGCTTTGTGTGAAAACAATTAATTGAAAATTTGGCCACAAAAAAACAGGGAAAGGGACGCAATCATACTAAATAACCACAATAAATGACTTAATTGAGATTAAAAGGTTATGAAAAAAGATGATAAAAAAAAATAAAAAATAATAACATCAGAAAATGTCTCTCTTTGTTCTTCAAGCTGCTTAAATAAATTTGTTGGCATGTTGAAGTAGATCTGTCTCCTTCCAAAATATGATCGACATAATTTTCATGCTTCCCGAATTTGATATGCATGTCCCACCACACAAATTAAATTCAATGATGTTCAGCTAGACAGCTCATGAAGTGGCAATTTTAGACAGTTAACGAGTTAACGCAAACAAAAGGATGCAGTAAACGATGTTTACATACAAGTTGGAGTACCCATAAAGGAACCAAGAAACAGAACAAAAGGGGTGTTACTACTTAAGAAGGGTGATTATGCTAAGTTACATTAAGTGTCCCTTTTTGTCGAGTCGTGTGTGGAAATTTCTCAGAATTAATTTCATGTACTACTTTCAGAAGTCGAAACTTTTGTATTTTGGTTGAAGACTGTCATGCCAGGGGGAAGAAATGGGTGGTGACTAAACCGGGGTAACCCATATTAAGAAAATCTGATTTTCTACCATGTATTTTAAAGAAAATATGCAAAATACAGCCTTTTAGCCCACCCCATCATATTAAAAATAAAATCCACATGAAGTTCAGCCACCCCCATCTGCAGATGTTGGTTCCACCACTGAATTTCCAGTTAAGCGAGTTTTTTTATTGAGTCCAATAAGTGCAGAAAAGTTGCTCTTTCTTCACCAGAACATTATTAGTCATTACATGGAAAATAGAGAATATATTTTAACCCTTGTGCAATGACCTAGTTCCTCTCCTGCGCTTATTATCACATTCAACTGAAACAATTTTAATCGCAGTTTTCTAAATTTTCACCTCAATTTCATCAAATTTTCAGCTTATACAGATGAAGCACATGAACTCAAAGAATTCGAACACGACCGAGACAGCGAGAAAATAAAGGATAATACAAAATAGACCGTTAATTTTGAAAATTTACACTATGACCCCCAAAATTTAACAAAAGTATCAGGGTCCAATCTAACAATAGTATTTAATTTTACGGCTAAGATTTGTTTATTTAGAATAAATAAAATATACTTAAAAAAAGCCTCTTAATTTTGAAATTTTACACTATGACCCCAAAACTTTCACAAAAAATTCAGGACCCAATCTGAAAATAGTAATCTAGTATATAAGGCTAAGATTTGTTTATTTAGACTAATCTATTTGTAATTAACATAAATAAAATAATATATATGTCAATTTTACTGTGCCCTATCCAGGAGCGGAGCCTCTTTAGTGCAAAGAGGTGCGACCAGAACACAAAAAAACTATTTTTTCTATAAGAAAATTTCGGAAAATATTAAGAATAGTGTATCTTCGAACCCCATAAAGTAACATTTTTTATTTAGTAACCTCATAATAGTATCATGGTTTTGCCCCTGGCCGTGTCCTTGGCTCTTCACATCCTACACTTTTAAAATTTGTTGTTTCCAATCTAAAAATAGTATTTAATTTTACACTATGACCTCCAAAGTTAAGCAACAAATTCAGGGCCCAATCTAAAAATTTAATCTAACAATTTCTGGCTAAGATTTGTCTATTTAGATTAACGTATTTATAATCAACAAATATAAAATAATATATATGTCAATTTTACTAAGCCGTGTCTAGGGGCGGAGCCTCTTTAGTGCAAAAAGGTGCAGCCCCAACCCCACACTTTACAAAAAAAAACAGAGAAACTATTTTTTCTATAAGGAAAATTCTGAAAATATTAAAAACAGTCCGGAAAAATAACATTTTTATTTATTTAGCAACCCCATAACAGTAATCATGGCTCCGACCCTGGCCAGAGTCGATTCTGTGGTGAGTAGAAACAGCCACCCGACTCGGGTAACGGACCCAAAGTAGTTTTTTCTTTAAAAAAAAAAAACAATGCAAAAGGGTATTATTTGTGTGTAAGGGTGAAAATCTTTGGTTCGGACCAACGTATCAGGGACCTTTGGGCTCGTCACATTCTATATTTTCAAAATTTGTCGTATCCCAATCCGAGCCACAAACCCTAAAGGAAACCCTAAATGAATTAAACAGATACTACTTATAACAACTTAATTTTTAAGATATGACTAGAAACTAAAAAAGAGAAGGAACATATAAAAACAGGAGTAATTATATTAAACAAAGAGGGTACAGAAAATAACGGAAGTGACCACCAAGAATAGAAGAGGAGACAATTGAGCTTAAGGAAATTTACAAAGAAGCTGTATTTTCTATAACTAAATTTCAAAAAATATAAAAAAGAGTCAGAGCTACAAACATGCATGGTGTGTGTGTGTGATACAAGCAAACCCTAAAGGAAACCCTAGAATTAATTAAACAAATACGACTTATAAGTTATAACAACTCAATATTTAAGATATGACTAGAAACTAATAAAGAATAACATATATAAACAGGAGTAATTAGATTAAACAAAGGGAGTGTAATAAATAATGGGAATTGACCACCAAGAGTAGAATATAAAAAACAGTCGATAAAATAACACTTTTCATTTAGCAACCCCATAACAGTATAATTAATTTTGCTTATAATAACTAAAGGAATCCCTAAAATGAATTATACAGGTACTACTTCTAACAACTCAGTTATAGACATGACTAGAAAGTAGAAACTGAAAAAGAAAAAGGTTAATTCATGTTTTGTATACCAAACTATCGGCCGTTAACAATTTCCATACTCAACTACGACATTTAACAATTTACATACTAATTTAACAATAATTGATCAATCAGCATACTTTTGCTGACATGGCACGACGTGGCACAAATTAACCAAACAGATGTCAAATGACGTGGCAACACCTCATTCTCCAAAATTCACATTGATTTTTATTGATTTTTTGTCTTTTATTTAAAAAAATTTAAAAAGAATAAAAATATGATTGAGCTTTTAAAGTTACAAATTATAATATAAAAAAACATTCTTTGATTTTTTTTTTTTTGATTTTTATGAGGTTTTTTTAAAAAAAAAATCAACAAAAAATCATTAAAAAAAATCACAATACAATTCTATAAATTTCAAAACTCATTTTCTAACTTCTCTAACCATTTTGTACTAATTTTACATTTTTTGTAAAAAAATTTAATAAAAAAAGTCAAAAAATCAATAAAAATTTAGAAAAATTAATTTATAAACTCAGATTCTGACGAATGTAACCAAGTTTTAAACATTTACGGTTTTTTCTGATTTTTTTTTTATTGATTTAAAAGATAGGACCAGAAACTGAAAAAAGAAGAAACCCTAAAATAATAAAAGAAACAGATATTACTAGTTATAACAAGTCAATTTATAAGATAGGATTAGAAAGTAGAAAGTAGAAAGTAGAAAGTAGAAAAGGAGTAATGAATTAGTAGAGAGAGTATTAAAAGAGAGTAAAAAAAGAGAGTAAAGAAAGAAAGAAAGGGGAGGGGACAGTACAGTACCACCAAGAGTAGAAGAGGAGATTAAAAGTAAGTTTAAGAACGAGCAAAATGGTAAAACAAAGAAGAAGTGAGTGTGCAAACACCGATTGCACCGATTTCCCTACCCGACGCCAACTCATACCTTCTCCCCTCACCATCTCTCTCTCTCTCTCTCTCTCTTGTTTGAGTGCACTAATGGTTTTACTCCAGGAGGAGGATCTTTTCCTTTTCCTTTTCCTTTTCCTTTACTATTTACTTACTTTTATCATCTAATATTACATTCAATATTTTATTAAGTGTACCTCAATTTATGGTACGGTAACCACTGGATATAACTAACTAATAACACGTCTTAGTTAGTGTTATTATATACCCACTGTAATCGTGGTTAGTTATAAATTATACTCTTTCTTATTATTATTATGCAAACAAACATCATAAACTATCTTATTTAATTTTGGTTTATTATTCCATCCAAAATAATGTTGCTATTTGTGTTTTCTATTATTCATTTTATATTTATTTATTAGCTTTGTAGTTGTTTATTGAGTTTCATCCCTCATATTGTCGTTAAATGATAACGTCACAAAAAAAAACAAAAATAAAAACTGTAATATTTTATTATAGACCAATGAATTAAAATTTAGAGTATCAAAACGAATCGTTTTTCTTTGTGCTCTTTTTATTTATTTTTTGGCAATCACCGTTAAATTTTAGTACTATTGGTTTTAAATGTAGATACACCATTACCAATCCATGTAAAAGTTGATATTTTATAAATTGATTTGATTAATACGTATGGTCTACTAATTTTTGTCGTTGACCAAAGTCTATTAATTAGTTACGCCAAGACAAAGTATTTAATTATCGTGTCATTCTCAGTTGATATCACTATTATTATTATTATTATGAGTAACTGCTAATAACCCCATGAACTATTATTTGTTTCGAGATGACCACTGTAAGCTATGAGAAATTGTAACTAATCCCCATAAACTATTTGTGTTTTGCTATTAACTCCCGTGACCAAATTTAAACAAGAATAACATAGTATTTTTAGGTACGTTTTTAAAATTTCTCAGTTAATACGTGAATTTTGTGAAAAAAAAATGCAGATAAGTTTAGTAGTTAGTAAAGAGAAGTCACGCGTAAAAGCAATTTAACATCAAAAAAATCCTAGTAAAGAAAATAATGTATTTTCTTACAAAACTTAGTGCATGTCCACATTATTTGTTTGTATATTGTAAATTATATCACAATAGATATAACTGAATAACAATTTTCCAAAACGGAACTACGATCACATACTTATGTTCATTTAAAATTAGTTATGGGAGTAGTTTACCAAGTATTGAAAGTATTCCATAACTAATTGCAGTTTTTTAATTACCATGAAAGTTTGTTGTAAAATACCAATAGTTCCTGGATGTCATTTGTACTTTATCCCATTGCATAATCTGTTGGATATTTAGTACGGTGATGCTAGACACACAACTTTCACACAACTCCCACACTCCCTAGTTAATGAAATACATATGTATCCCTCCAAATGTACATAAAACACAATCTATAATTTGATAAACCAAAATATAAATATTCAACATAATAAAAACTCAAACTACTAAAAACTCAAATAAAAATATAGTAGAACCCTAGTTGAGCCTACTCTAAATTTAAATATTAATTAAAAATAAGAAAAATTATTAAATTTAGTATTACTAATATATATATATATATATATATATATATAAGGGAGTGGTAAAGTTGTGTGAATATATTTTTCCTCGACGTAGCTCTTCATTTATTTCCTATTTCCACTAAACACTCTGAACTTGTTGTAGAATTGACTAAACCACTGCTATACTTTGCGATTTTCATCATGTATATCAGTATATGGCCCTTGTTTTCATGAAGCTATTACAAAAAGAAGCTCTAGTTTATTTGAGTCCGGATCCGGAAAATAGATTTTGAGATGTTCTCTTTTAGGTTAAAAAAATGCTATATTTACGAGTATCTCTTTACAATCAGTTGTACAAAGTACAAACTAAAATAAGTAAAGAGCCAAATTATAAAAAGTGAACTTATCATTGTTAGATATATATACAAACCTTTTTTAACGGATGGGTCATCCAAATTCCAAAGGGTGACCATTAACAAATAAATTTCATGACTATTATATATGTAGTTTAAGTCTTAGCTTTATTTTTTATCTTTTGAATACTTTATTCCTCACCATTTCTAGATTTTCTCTAACCTAGAATAGTCGTTTGAAGAAATCTCAATCCAATTTAGATTAGACTTCACGCTAAGAGCAAATCAAATACTCCTATTTTTTTAAGAATCTTATCATATATAGTACCGTGAGTTCAGTTTGACTTTCATAAACTGACTTAAACTATTTCTCGTGCATGCCTTGGTTGCCCAACAAAGGAAGTATCAAATTAGGTTCTTCCTAAAATTTCAAAAGTGACTTGAGAAATAATTAAGTTTTGGTGTTTTTTTTTTAAATAATTGTCCTAGGTCACCATAATATTTATATAACTTAATTAAAAACTTCGAATTTTTTTTGGAAACCAAAAAAGTACGAAATATATTGTATCATCCTAACTTAAAAAATTCTACAAAATTGTCATCTTACTATTATAATAGAACTTTACATGTCTACCATGAGCGAAGCTGCTGCTTGCAAAAGGGTTACATTGCAACCACCAGTATATTATCATATAGAATTGATAAATTGTAGTTGTTTTTTTTAAGAAACAGTTGTAGTTTATTAAAAACACAATTTAGCAACTCCCGCAATCCAACGAATTAGGGATAGTTCTGCTGCCGGAACCGATATTTTTACTATTTTTTCTTATCAGTATTTAGATTTGGAAAATGATGCCAGGATATTGATGGCAAACATGTTATAATTAAATATGGGTAATGATATATACACTATTCATACACTACTCTTTGTCATATTCATAAGGACGGAAATATAATTATAACAAACTCGTTAACACTTTAACATATTTAATGAAAAATTGTTTTGGCCCTTGACACATACGATTGATGACGTGGTTAGTGTGGCAAACAGTGCGAGAATAGTATAGATATTATTATCCTAATACAATGATACATATATAGTAGGTTTCGTATAATCATACTATTAATATAAGTCAACCCAAACATTTTGAGGCTGTCCAATTTTGCCCAAAATTTTCAAAAATACCCTCACTTTAATATTGTAATTACTCTTAAATGCAATCACTCAATTCAAATACATAAATAACTTAAAAAATGTTATTTTTCACACATTTATATTCCAAACAAAATCGTTGTGCATTTTTTATAAGAGTAAAACATTATGTTACTATTTATATACGATTGTTAATTAATTATATTTAATCATTCGATATTTAAAATTAAAAAAAAATATTAAGTTTATTTGTCGGGATCATATCTATACCACTACGTATCGTACAGGCAACGCATGAGCAACGACTACTCTCATGCTATAATAGTGAGGCATAATCATCATATTATGGGCCATTGTAGTTTTGTAAATGAGCAGATGAATCTGCAACTTATTTTGCAGAAAGATGAATTTATTAACTTTGTTGAAAACAGAGTTTCCACTTGGATGCAGCTAGGGATCACAATTAGCTCGGTTGATTAAAAATCCGATCCGACCCGACTCATATACAAATTTGTTATTTTACCCATTTGACCCGACCGACCCGACCCATTTGATCTGCTTTTTATAACATTTTTTTTCTATTTGAAAAATAAACTTTATAAATGTCAAGATTTGGAAGAGAATTTATTAAAAACTCATATGGTAAAGTAAAAAATCATTTAATTTAGAAATATAATATATAAATACTAATGTGGCATTAAATACTCTTTCACATTTTAAATTTTGTAATCTTCTATTTGATATTTCTGTGTTTATTGAATTAATTTCGGCTCATTAATTTCGTCAATTAAAATATTGTTATATGTAAAAATATAATACAAATGTATACGATTGATATGATGATATGTTTTCTGTAAATTTTTCTAAAAATAATGACGATAAGATATTACATTTATATTACGATTGATATGTAATATAAATGTATATTAGTCGTTAATTAACACATTAACTTTTACAATAAATATCATTAATTAATGTATACAAGATTTATTTATTAAACCACCTAATGTATGTATATGTATTGCTATACCGAAAAGAGAGAGAAATTAATGTATACCGGGAGAGAAAGAAGTGAGAGAGTGTTAAGTTGTTTAAACTTGCATTTTCTAAATTGACCCGATCCGATCCAAATAAAATTGAATTTTTACCCAACCTGTGATGGGTCGGATCGAATCGGATCCGGCCAAAACCCGAAAAATTATCATTGCTAGATGCAGCTAAACTCAAAAGTCCAATGTTCAGTTTTGCTTCAACAGGGTGCGGGACTGATAAAAATTAACAAATCATAGTAGGACAATTATCCATTTAGGAAAAAAAATGGTATGGTCCCATCGCACCTACAAGGCAACATTTGACAATAAAGTATTCCCATATGCGAACTTATCTATAAATGGCACTGTCTTATTCACTGTGTATAAACAAAAGTATATCATTGTACACAAACATAGTGTTAAACAACAACATGGCATTAATCATGATAAATTCTCAAGCATAGCTATTGAAAGCTGGTGCCTTTGTCACGTCCTTTAATTACAAGATATATCGATTAAGTATACATCTCTCTTTTGTGATTTGTGGTTTATTCTGATACCATGTCGGCAACAATTTGGTAACATAACATATTATGTGGTGGGAAACTTGTGTACATAACATGTTAACATAAAAAAATATATTGGCTCAATAGTCAACGACTCAACATAGGGACCTCAATATATATCAGTATATTCATACCATTCTCACAAACCAATTTATTATGGTTGATGGTTGGTATAGTTTATCCATTTGCTAGTACATATTGTCTTTTGTTGAATTAGATTTTTATTCATGAAACCTAGTTTTAACTTGTCAATCACCATTTTAATAAAAGCATTGTAAGGCGTGGGAATTCTCCATAACTACCGCATATAATTTATATTACTGTTAAATATCTTGATGAGTTCACGTTTTCTCTACATACCATTTTTTAATTATTCACTTTAATTAACAAAACGTCATTATACAATCAAAAACATAATATATATACTTTTTCTCTCCAAAACCGAAAAAAACTAGTTTAAAATCGCAAAAATGAAAAAAAATGAAAAAAAATCACAATATGTATTTTTCTAAAAAAAATCACCAAAAATAATAAAAAAATCACAAAAAATTATAAAAAGCAGCTTTTTTGTCAATAGATGACTTTTTACACCGAAAACGTTGTTTTTCATCAACAAATCGTTTTTTCACTAAAAAGTATCTTTTTCACTAAAAAGTGGATTTTTCACAAAAAAAAATGGCCTTTTCACCAAAAAGGGACTTTTCTTCAAAAAGTGCATATCGTTTAATAAAAGTGCATATGGCCGGTTAAGTCAAAATTACATATAGTTCACCATAAAGTGCATATAGTTCAATAAAAGTACATATAGTTTAGTAAAAATTGCATATAGTTTTGTTGTGTGACATATTAGCTCACATATATATGTATATAGATATAGAGATAGAATATAAAAAGACAACCGACGAAGTGTTTATTCATTAATATGAGTGTAGATAGAGAGATACATCAACAGACCCATAACTCTTTTTATATAATAGATGGTAGGGTTACATATGCTAGGAAAGCCCAAGATAGCCCTAATAGACTAAGGTCCAAGATGGCCAATAATATCCTACAACACTTCCCATTTGGACGTTTTGATTTATTCGTCTTTATACTATCGATCTAAGTCGAGTTCATTCACATTGCTAAACACATATAACCTTAGGGCCGGAAAACCCAGTGTGGGACAAAACCGGTATCTAGGAGAAACTGTGTAGCCGAATGATATATGCCGAAATTCCATGTAAATAACTAACCACAAAACAGTGTGTCTCATCAAAACCTTACCAGAGCAAACCCAATGGAAAAATCTCTGATCGAAGGAAAAAGAGGGCAACAATGGTAGTAGCAGGTGATCAACCACAAAACAGGTGCCTCATCAAAACCTTGCCAGAATAAACTCAATGGGAAAAACCTCTAGTCGAAGGACAAAAGAGTACACAGTGGTAAGAAGTATACAACAGGATACTCCTCCTAATTTCGGTAATCTTAAGTGAGATATGATGGGAACGTGTCTCGCTAAAAACATTTCCAAGGAAAACCCAGTGGGAAAAAAACTTTGGTCTAAGAAAAAAAAAAGTACACGAGCATGCGACTGGATGCTCCCCCTCACTTGCACACGATAGGGTGCGAGGATTTCGATTAAGTAGTAATTAGTGCAATAAACATTCACCTGGATGCTCCCCCTCACTTGCACACGACTGTATGCAAGGATTTTATATTTCAAGAAAGAGTACGAGCATTCGACTGGATGCTTCATTTACTTGCACACGACTGGATGCAAGAAAATCTAACGTGAAATAGAACGAACATTCAACTGGATGCTCTTAAACTTCATATGTGAAGATTCATTTCGGCAAGAAATGCTAAATAGCATAATCTAGTCATGTCTCTCTTGATCGATAACAACAAGTTGTCCTCAAATAAGACAAATGTTTTATCTGGATCGGAGACAGAGGATATGTAATTCAAATATGACTAATACTAGCTCAAAGCCATATACACTCTCTAGTCGTCTCATAGAGCACGAGTAGATCAGAGTGATTCATTTGGAGTCATTCCAAGACCTCCAAGATATCGCCTTATTCCTAATGGTAAAGACGGACCATGTTAGGAATATCCCTTATGCGGGTCTGATAAGTAACCGACATCGGTATAACCGAAAAAGGGTTGCATTAATTCGAGTACCGAAGGGGGTAGGTACACTGAATGACGCAAAATGGGATAAGACAAGCCCTCATCCACAGTTACCTTAAGGTAATGGGAAAATGTCTTTTATGCCATTTCGATGACAGCGTGTTAGTGTGATGCTGTGTCGAGCTATACCATTCACATCAGACGAGCTGTTCGTCCTAGTACATTAGACCAAGTACAATGATGCGCTTATTGTACTTAGATATGAACATCATGGTTCAATATCTCTTCGTCGTCTCATCTGGGACGGACCAGGTCTATATCAATGTCTAGTGATCGGACGATCATGGGAGAATCTGACAACTTAGCGTCATAATGACTAAAACGTCATAACACCTTCTGGGTGTAGTCTGAATTATGAACTTAGATTCAATCTTTACGGGACTCAATCATCAGACCGAGTCATTACCGTGTCTTCCCAACATCCTTCATCTCGAAGGCAAATCCAAAAGTGGATCGCGTAATAAAACACGCAATGGCATAATACTTGTTCAAGTATCCCAACCTGATCAAGTACTCACTTAGGCGGGTATACCACATCCGCTCGGATTATATTAATCCATATAGTGAACGTCTCAGTCAATTAAGATCGTGTTCCGTGGTCATGAACTACTTGATTTAAGCACATGAAGTCACACAAGGATCTTCATCTATATCTCTTTGTCTAAATCCCCATAGAGATAAAACCGTTATAACGTCCATTATGAGGAAATAAACCATCTCGTAATCAATTTCAAGGTGTGAAAGAAGCCTTGCGGTACTAGGCGAGCATTCTACAATCTCATTATTCTCATAACTCTTCCTTACGAATAACCAAATAAACGAACTCGTTTAACATTGGTGGTGTTGGAGCTACAGGTCCGAACGCACTTTCGTTAAGGAGTCTACTTGGATTTCAAGTTTCCATTAGTCCAGTCTATTCTACGTTGACTTCAGGAAACGGTACATGGTTCCCTGTCATAATTTGCTCATATTATCAGTCGTCACAGAATATATGAGCAAGTAATCAATGACATTCTCGTTTCGTTTTAATATCGTCTAATAAGATATCATGATCGACATATATTACAAGATTCTCAAGATGAGGAGGAAATCACACATCTCTTTGATCCTTTATAATCTCATGCGATAAACGAGTTTCAGTTCACCACCTCTGGGGCTGAACGAATTAAGAACCAGTCAACTTCCTCATATCTTGGGAAGGACGACAGACTGACGGCCGGTGACAGCGTCGTTTGCTTGGCGGGTTCGGCCAAAACAACGTGTTACTATAGGAACACGACATCCGACAAGGACGTCTATCATTACAAGCATTTTGCAGCAGGTATAAATGATCTCGTGACATATCATAAAGTCATTAAATACGTCTGTCGTTTAGTTAGACTTGAGAGAGTCTATGTACTTACTTATCACTAAGTGCAGTTTTGGGGATCAAGCTAAGACTGAGTGGGTTATGCCACGTTACTTCACGTCGTTGCTTATCAACGGTAACGTGCAAATCTCCCCCTAACGACAGGGAGAACAGTCTTAGCAATGTCACTTTTGCATATCATGCGGTAAAGAGATCGCTTACCAAGGTTACTCTATCAAATGATAGGCAGGAGATCCATAATCGACTTATGTCCCCTTTAGAGGTCCATATTTTGAATGCTATAGCGGCTCAATCAAAATATTAATTAACCACCCTAAACACACGTTAGTATGAGACTTCTGGCTCATAACCAGTAACCAGTTGGTACGTTTATGGTGTTTGAGTGTCTATGGGCCTCATAACGGACCAATACAGCAAAATAGCATAATCCCACACGGAAATATAAATCTTGGTGCACAAGACCAAGAAGTGCATGCATTCATTTGAAGTCGCATCATCAAACTTTCGGTGAGTACATTTGAGTCTGAACATTATCGACATGATGTTCAATTTCAATTCCCAAACTCAAGTAATTCAAATCGAAATTTCAATTCTTACTCTTCGGCATTATCAAGTTGACTAGACTTTTCAGGAAAATCCCGATCATGAGCCATCAACTTAATGATAGGGCTAAAAGTTTGGGAAATGCTGCATTTCTGTGGATAACAATAATCATGTGACCATATTGTCGATACATCAACCATAACCATTTATATTTATGGTCCGTCTTATGGTTGGATAAGTCCACAATAATTCCTTCAATTCTTTACAAGAATTCTACGAGTCCATTTCGTGATCTTTACACATACTAGTCTTTCAAAGTGAGCATTAGTGGCATGAATTTCGGATTAATCACAAAATATATTCTCAGAGAGAATCCAAATGCGATGCGATTATAAATTAAGCATCGTCCTTTGAGCCAGGAATATCTCATCCGGTCAATGCCACAATATCAAAATGCTCTTATCAATCGACGACAGGCGAATGATAGTACAAACAATCATGTCTTAGCATCTAAATCATTTATCATTCGACGACAGGCGAAATGATAAATTAACTTTAAATGCTTTAAAAATTGTGGTAGCAACCACTTGAAAGACATTTCAACTCCTCTAAAATACGCTTTTGGTCGTATTGAGCGGAGGCTATGCAAAGAAATTTCAATTCTTTTATGAGCTATTACCAGATAACACTGGTTTTCTCGAATTATCTTACTACTGAACAAGGTACGACAAGACCTACAGGAGTATAAGACTTCATATTTGACAAATCAATTTGGTTTTACCAAAGATTTTGATTTGGAATGACATGTCCAGAATCGTTGTCACTGAGTACTCTTTTAGGCAAGTAGTTGGTGAAATTATGTGATACTATGTTACCCACTATTTCCAGAAAAGCAACTACCCACAAGTATTGCCTAAAATTTCATAATTTAAAGTTTGGTCACATTTGTCAAAGGAATTTGCTCAAAACCCTTTAAATTTTTTTCGAGAAATTTCATAAACAGGCAAACCATAATCCAAACGTATGTCCAAATGGAAAAACATAATCCAGATGAGCGAAAAAATGGCTCAGTGATTTATCAAAATCAATAAAAAAAAATGTATCAAACTCATTTGAGCCACAAAATCGGGGGTCTCAAGAGTTTCCTTTCAGTTAGCTTTTAACCACATTAGCATTGGTTTTTCCACCTTTATAATAGTTTTAAACTATTTAAGGAGTAGCCGGGAATGACATCGGTCATTTATAGCAGAGATTGGCTCCTTGAGCATTGTCGCTTGCTTTGGGACGACTGACCCAATTGTTCATTTCAAAACTGCATAGGTGGCACATATCTTTGGTTCAGACAATTGTGTAAACCTCACTTGGCTAAGCGATTTGTCGGGATCACGACAGGTCAAGACAAATAACACTTGTCTCGGTTCTCGATTCGTGGAAAAAAATGTACACGAAAAGCATTAATAACAGGCAAACAATTCGCCATTGACCCAATAGGATTAAAAACTGCTCATCGGGGCACTTTCTCATCCACAAATAGATAAGCGATGAAGAAACATGGTGAATATAAATTCACTATACTGCTTATGGAATATAATTTTCAAGCTAGTATTTTGGTGAAAAATAGCTCCAATATGTCAATTTCAGACATTTGTTCACCATAGACGTCATCACGTCTCAAATGTGACGGCGGAATAAAATCAACGACTTAGCCTTCATCTCGAGGGTAACAGCAAACTCTTGTTTTACCCATCTAAGATGACATCCAAAAAATGTGTGCATCACATTTTCACACATCAGGGTGACTAACATGTGGTGACGGAATAACATCAATGTATAAACAGTTATTTCACAAGTATGCTTTGCGATTTTCCTCATCATAGATGGCATCCAACATGTGTTGGGAGTTCTGGATTAGTTATCATATAAAATGACTGGTTTATATGTTTATGGTTTTCACAAACACAAAATTTGTTTCGAAAAACACTAGTTTTGCTTTTTAAGTGAACTGGTTCCTATTGATCGAACGACAGGTCGATACCGAGACACCAATTCGGCGAAGCATACATCACTATATAAACACACTCGGGGAAATTATTATTTACTCAACCCCTTTCGGTAGCTCTAATTGAACACAACCAAAAAAGACGGTGAGGGTGGAGAGCACGAATGACACTTAAAACCCGACCTCATTAGGATAGGAACTATCCGTCTATATCTTTCCTAGACATCGTATCCAAATAGATGAGCCTAGTTGGAGAAGATTCATAATTTTTCCAACTTAAATGTGAAAATATATGATTTCGCAAATTACTATATTGTACACATATGTACATGGCCGTAAATAAATATTAAATGACAGTGATCATATATGTTATATGACAGTAAATAAATATTACATGATCATCAGTAAATAAATATTACATGTCAATGATCAATTATCTAGATTGTACCTATTTCATTATTAAATAACATGGTAGTACATATTTCCTAATAAGGAAATCAAATTAACGTTATCAATCTAGATTATTATTTACAAATTTTACACTAGAAAGATCTAAATAAATATTATACAAATCTATTGCCTTTATGTGTAATTTTAATCATGGCAATTTACACGATACACTACAATCATACAATGATGCAAGTAATCAAATATTAGTATTTTATGGTAATTGTCAAATTACATATAGCAAAAATCATTGGATCTTGTTTTGTACAATCAATGTACTTTTAACAGAATATATCGAGTTGCATATATATTGACGACAATACTTTATTATCTAAACAAGATTTACCATATACCAACCATATTAACACATGTGCATGTGCGCATAATATATTCTCTGGTAATTATATAATTAATGATTCATATACATAGTGCAATTTGTCAGTAACTTAGGAACTTGTATATGATTGCAAATATTTCATAAAGAAAGGACACAATCTTATGAGCTACAGTTAATATCAATTCAGATTTAGCACATGTCATTATGTTTATTAACGGTGACAATGTTTGTTGGTCAAATCCTATATGTAATTTCTACACATATTAACTTACCGTAGTTTGTCATGGTTTTATGTATACTGTACACATGTAATTTACACGGTTTTTTTCTTTTAAACATGGTTTGATAGGTGTAAGTATATAAAAAATATACCGTACTCTTGGTATGTTGGGGAAGACCGATAGAACAAAAACTTCAAAGTTTGGTCGTACGTTTTTATAACCCAATTTTCGAAATTAAAACCCTGCTTTTCGAACAAATACCCCAATCTCCTATCTTTTACTTCAATCTCCGTGACCAAAGTGCCGATAACGTGTTGTGTGACATATTAGCTCACATATATATGTATATAGATATAGGGAGAGAATATAGAGAGACAACAGACGAAATGTTTATTCATTAATATGACTGTAGATAGAGAGATACATCAAAAGACCCCTAACGCTCTTTATATAATAGAGGGTATGGTTACATATGCTAGGAAAGCCCAAGATAGGCCCAATAGACTAAGGGCCAAAATGGTCAATAATATCCTACAACAAGTTTGATATAAATAACATGTACTTTGGTATAAAAGTGCATATAGTTCAATCGAAAGTTCATACACTTCAGACAAAAGCGAATCTACTTCAGTTCAATCAAAAATGTATACAGTTCAGTCAAAATTGTATATAGTTCAATCGAAAGTGCATATAGTTCGGTCAAAAGAGCATTTAGTTCAACACAAAATGCATATAATTCTATCAAAAATGCATACAGTTCAGTGAAAAGTGCATCTATTTCAACACAAAGTGCATAGACATCAATCGAAAGTGCATACAGTTGAGTCAAAAGTGCATCAATTTCAATACAAAGTGCATCTAGTTCAACAAAAAGTGCATCTAGTTGAACACAAAGTGCATACAGTTCAGTCAAAAGTGCATCTACTCCAATCAAAAGTGTATATAGTTTAACACAAAGTGCATCTGGTTCAAAACAAAATGCATACAGTTTAGTTAGAAGTGCATCTAATTCAACACAAAATGCTTACAATTTAGTAAAAAGTGCATACAATTAAGTCAAAAGTGCATTTGATTCAACACAAAGTGCATATAGTCCAATTTTAAGTCCATACAGTTAAGTAAAAAAGCGCATCTAGTTCAGTCAAAATTGCTAAACATCATATAGTTCACTACAAAGTGCATATTCTTTACTTCAAATTTTTTTAAAAAACAAATCCGGATGGATTCGAACCACCAAACTCTTGAAACTCTGTGTTGGTGCAAACGCTCTTACCATTTTGAGTTTATGGATGTATATAGTTTCTAAACAAAATTATACAAACATGTACATCTAAAAAATCATTCCGCCTCCGTCTAAAAATTAAACAAATAGGCAAGTAACAAACACTGCAACTAAATTAAAGTTAGTACTTTTTGTTGGTATAAGCATTGTTTGCCATTTCAAGCTTACGAATAAATTTAGTAACTTATAGGCAAAAAACATATGAACCTAATAGATAAAAACAAACCATACGAAAACCAACGACTTAGCCAATAAACCATAACCAGTGCCTACAAAACCTCATATATAGAACCTACAAAAATTAGTTCATACTATTTATATACATATGACTATTATTACTACTCCACTAGCAACTCAGATAAAATTCAAACAAATACATGTACCATTTTTTTTAGACCTAAACGAGCTTTGATTCAAACCCAAACGGACCTAAATCGGCGTCTGTTTCAACCTGAAAACGGACACAATTTCAGAGCCAAACAGATATTTAACACTATAAAACTCCATAAAATAAACCTTCCAAAAAACACAAACTTGCACCTATTAATGATCAAGTGAAGCAATGTTTCACAAAATGGATATTTTCACCCCCGAATCGAGGTCTATTTCAGCCCCAGAACATAGCTTAATTTCAGCTCAAAACAGAGCTTAATTTCAGCCACAAACGGACTCCGTTTTCAGCATCGAATCGAGGTCTATTTCAAACCATAGATGCCTTACAACTCATTTAAAGACAAAATGATTCTAACAAATCAATTATAGTTTTATACTCTCACATCACAAATCCAAAATCAAAATCTAATTAAATAAACAAAATTAGTATCCAGTTAAATTTGAAATTAAAGACTATAAAATGCTAAATTTCATCAATTGATTTTACTCACGATGATGGCGACTATTATCGTTGAGCTATGAAATCCTTCAATACGCTAAACAAAAAATATTGTCGGAAAAGCTTACCTGAGACAAGATCGACGACGGTGGTATATTAGGTCAGATCGTTGACGGATAGAGATCGTTGAAGAGAGAGAATGGAAAGAGATTCGTTAGGTTGTTTTCAGATTCGGCGAAGCAATGCCTCCATCGCCTCCGCTAAACACAGGCGGAGAGAGAGAGAGTATTACAGCGGAGCAAGGTCGTCGGAGGAGAAGTACGGTCATCGGAGATCGCCATTGATGGCTACTAGGAGGGAGAGAGATAGGAATTTGAAAGAGAAAGTAAAATAGAACGGGTAAAACAATGGTTTATATACTTTTAAAAAGTAGTACATAGGAAGAATCCAATTTTTAATAGGTATCTTGTGATAATTAAAGTTGAAAAGTGATACTTACTAGGCATTAAACCTACATTTAAACTAATTATAAAGGGTAGTCATCCACTGTAAACAATTTCTCGTTATTCAATTGAAGGCTTTGAATTGTAAGTCATTATTTTTTTTGGGTAAGTTATAACTTAGAAGTACTATCTATTTCTCCATTGTTAATTTTACACAGATTTTGTACACTTCCTGTGGACAGTCTGGAAACTTGAAAGGTTGGAGAAAAATATATAAAATTTGACCCTGATAGTTTCTTTTGCTAAAAAAAGCAATTCAGTGTAATAAGCAATCAATAGTCTCCGACTCTCCTGTGCCTCTTTCCAGATGATCTTAAGCAGTTATCAGACAACTAAACACGATAAATACATGATAACAGAGGACTGAACATTGAAAAGAAAATGTAGTGTATAGCATGCAATCCAAAATGTAACCAAGTTCATAATCATACAAAACTAGATACAACCTCGTTTAAAAAGAGAACTGCTACGAAAGCATACTTAAACAAACAAGTCCTGTACCTACTGGCATGCTAGTTGTTACCCGAACAAAAAAACAGTCGATACGCAGTAAATAAGGAACTTTCTATCCCAAGCTTGGCATATCCGGAAAATAAAGGAACTAGTTTACCAAAAAGGAGGACCATTATACAAAATTACAAACTCTCTGTTGAAACCTTAAGTTGCAACCAGAGCCCTTACATGAATTATGCAGAAAGAAGCAAAATCAGAGATCCATTCGGCAACTTCGGTGGCATTTCCAAAGTTATCAAGAGGTTGGATAAACTCAAGAGGTGGCATTTACAAGCTAGAGGAACTGTTGAAGCCAAAGAGAGTTCAGAGCATCTTTATCCAACTCACTCTTTAAATTGCGCACTTGTTGAAGAGCGTCTTTCAAGTCTATTTTGTCTAATGGGATTTCTGAGAATTCTTTTAAGAATTGGTGAGCCCGAGCTGCACCCCTAGAAACATCATCAGGGTCATACTCTTCTCTCTTTCGTTTTGAGTTCACCTGTCAAAAATGAATCAAAAAGAAATTAATTTAAAAGAAAATACAAATTTGCTGAATTTTCTGTCACGGGAGACTTTGTGATTATATGCACAATTTCTAATATGTTCTTATAACTCCATTAATATGGAAAAACTAAAGTCTATTTCCCCCTGTTATTCATCAGCTTCTTACAATTACAACCAAAATTAGTAAAATAATAACATGCAGGTTCAGGAAGAAAAATTTATCAATCTTTACTTTTATGAGTAAACAAGCTGCCAAGGTGGAAATGATAAGATTTTCACCTATTTAAATATTAAAAAGAAAAATGACCTCTTGTTTGGCATCATTTGTTATCGCATTGATGGTAGAGAAATCTTCCAACTCTGCTGCCTTCTCTCGAGCTAATGTGACGACGCTTTCAGGAAAGTTTGCAAATTCAGCAACATGAATACCAAAACTCTGATCACAAGCACCCGGTTCAACCTACAGAATAGACATATTGATGGGGGTAAGATGATACATAAGTGACAGATTTATACACATGGATACGTAGTTACGTACAGAGGAATTAGTGAAAGTTAATTACTCGGGGGTGATTGTAAATGAGAAGATATCGGTTATACCTACGTCATGTTCTCACCTTAATTTCCAGTCCAGATGGTTTACAAATTGCACAGGTTTCGAGATTGTATAAAAGTTAAAACTACACACTTCAAAAGTTTTTGAAAACACCATACTTTTTCCGCAATAACATGATCACTCCAATAATGTATTAGAATGAAAATCAAGACAACTGTAACATATCCATTCCGAGACGATACAGATGATTATAGTTTCAAAACACTAATTCCTAAGTGTCAGCTTATTCTTTTTGGAAAGGTAAAGAATGCTGTAGGAAGTACTGCTTTTTTTAGGCGAACCCATAGACACGAGGTTACCATTTTTTTTTTGAATAATCACCTACCAAAAATGGGTGGCACTCCTGTTGTTCTTTTAACCAAAAATAAAGCGATAACAACACATTTGACTTTTAACATGACATTTAAACTTTCTTTACTGAATCACCATAATGAAAATGAAAACAGTATTTTTTAAGCTTTTAAGACTCCATCATTATCAACAGAATGAAAATAATTACTAAAACTGACTTTCTTGCAACGCTTTTGGCTTCAGAATTCAAAAAAAAATCTTTTAACCATATCCAAAACTACCTCAATCACAAGATTGTTCCATACTTAGGAGTGCATATTAATTTGTTCTGATTACGGTGGAAGACATGTTTTTCACGTTATCAATCTAACTTGATGCCACGACTGGTTCCAGAGTTTTTCAGGCGGAAGACGCTTTCACAAAATGACCCTCTTAAAAGGGGTTTAGAAAACATGTAATTACCCTCAAACTTGTATGTCATTTTGTAAACTTGTCAGTTGTCATAGTTTAAGTAACATTTCAAATTTGGTAGTAAATGGTATATCTGTATATATGAATGCTTGGTTAATAAAACGGAAACAAAACTTTCTCATATAGAGAGAATATAGACAAAAACGTGATCTTTTATAAGAATGTCTTAAACTTTCTACTTCAAAAAGAGAAAAGAAAATGTTTATTATTAGCAGTTACAATATACTGTCATTAATTCTAACAACATTAGGCAAACAGTGTCCTGATATAGTAATTTCTACAATAAGTTGACAACCTGGGTTTTAGCCTCCCAACACTCTTTTGGTTAATGAAATTTCGAAGGTCATTAGAACCTAGTACCTCAGGCCTAACAGTTAATAAATGAAAAGAAGTAGCAGTAGACTAAAAATGATTTTAGAGGCAAGGCTGCAAACCGTGACATATTAGCATGTAAGGCTTGATATCATAATATGCTATGCTGGGAATTTATATCATTTGTATACTTTAGGCGTGATAAAAAAATGTTATATTTGCGGTACATTAATCAAAACGAGGCTCCTCTGGGGTTGGGGGTTTAGGTTTCTGCTTATCAGCCTATCCCTAAAACCATCCTGCTTGATGCCAATGTATAACGGTTCAAAATAATACGAGTAAATATGGTGGTATTTTGCAATTCCACCTTTAAGTAATTGCTTGATAATATGTTAGACAACAACAAAATGCAGAAAAACTGTCGTAAAAACCTACACCAACCTTGTACAGCATAGTCAACTTGCGACTCAAGGAGTCAATGTGCGCACTGACATGATAATTTGCAACACCGACTACTTTCTTTGAAGAAGGCCCATTATCTGCATTTTCAAGGGCTAATGCGGTTAACTCATGGAAATGAGTTGCGAATAAGGTAGGCGCTTTGATAACTTCAACAAGATGCTCACAAATTGCCCATGCTAAACCTGATAATCAAAAAGAGAGGAATTCTTTTTAATCGATGGATATATATAAAGAGAAAATGAATAACATTGTTCAACTTATATCAAATCACTACACATCAATTAGTTATGTGATTACAAGATAATAAACATAAGATTTGAGGTACAGAACAAACCAAATCCATCATATGTTGATGTTCCACGTCCCAACTCATCAATAATTATCAGAGACTTGTCTGTAGCTCCTTTCAGAATTGAAGCAGTCTCGAGCATTTCTTGCATAAAGGTAGACACTCCGCGTAACTATCACACCCACAAACAAACAGAAAAGGCTAGTAAAAATTATAGGCTGTTATTGTTTTAATTTTTGAGTTTTTCGTGCTGTATAATAGAAAAATAAACAAAAGCGCGTTTGACTCTTACCTGACAATCCCCAGCACCCACACGAGCAAATATGCAATCACGAACAGCAATGATTGCTTTGTCACAAGGAACAAAACAGCCAACTTGAGCCATTAAAATGACCACACCAACCTAAATGTCACAAAGTGTACAAAACGATACATCATAAAACCTGGGAGACTAAAAAGATGCACCGAATTAGTAAACTTTGAAAAAAGATTAACCAATACCTGTCTTATAAATGTGGATTTACCACCCATGTTAGGTCCTGTAATAATCTGGAACCAACTTTTACCCCTGACCTGTTGAAACGTGAAGAAAAGAACATACTAGTAAAGAACTTTAATAAAAAAAAATGGAAGCAGAAAAGGAATAATTCCTTAGGTGTCAAAAGAAACTCACAAGTCTGCAATCGTTGGGAATAAAATTCACCCAATCTTGTGCTTCCACACAAGGGTGCCTACTTCCTTCTAACACGATGTCTCCTACATCCTTTTATCGCAGTTAAAATTAGTTAGGACGTTACTAGTTACTATTATTAGGATTAACCAAAAGAACTGATATATTAAATTTATATCATTACCGAAGGAGTTATATCTGGTCTTGTGTAGGGAGTAGGAGAACTAGTAGCCAGATCAGCAAAACTAAGTAAAACATCCAACTCCGAAAGCAGCGTTGATAAAGATTCAAAGATCTGCATAACAGGGACTTTATTAAGTTCTGACTTATACAACAATAGATAGATCAGTAGGTTAATATATACAGAAGATGAGCGCGTACCTCACAGAAAGTTGCCGCAGTGTGAACTACTCGGGTAACCAGCTCTTTTTGACAACTCTTGTATTCTTCGAGTATCTTTTGGTATTGATCACCTAACCTCTTAAGTTTTGTATTTGTAAACTTAACCCCATCTTTTCTGGTTTCAAGAACGAGAAAGTGTGTGTTGAGTTTTTTCCTTATCTTTGGTTCTTCCTTTTTCGTAATTCTAAATACATGTCCAAATTGTGTTCCCTTGTCTAATTTAAGAGACTTATCCACAGGCAAGTCAAGTTCGTCAGCAGTTTTTCTATGCAATTCACCTATTTGTTGTTCTAATGATTCTTGTTCCTCTTTAAGTTCAGATAATTTGGAATCATAACTAGGTGAAATCATGTATTCACCATTTTCGAGCTGTTCAAGGTCAACTGCAACTTCTACAAGGGCAATGAACCTATTTAAGTGATGGTCATCTGTTAATTCTTCCAATTGATCGAGATATTTTCCCCTAATAAGCGATGAATATTGCCCTTCGTATGTTGCTAAGACACTTCTGATATGTGGAAGCCTAATGCTGGACTGCAAGATAGAGAAACTGGCATAAGTTTTTCGTTAAACAAAAAAAAAACAATTGATATTTTAAAGACCGATCTACACAAATGGCTCAGAGCTAGTTTGATCCAAGCTTAAGGGTTACAAAAACAGAGTATAGAGGTAGAATGATTATAATTACCCATAGTCACTTCTCCATAAGCGTAGGTTAAATTCAAGAGAATTGCCAAGGGGAAAAAACAATCAAATGGTAAACAGTTAAAAGTCAATTATTTCTTCTTAACCATTAAAGGCCATAAAGAGGAATTTTATTTCTTTTACTTGAATATACAATAATGTTATCACAAGTAGATAGGAAAATAATAGTACTTCTTATGATCTAAAAAAGGGGGAGAATGTATACTATCAAGTATAGAACTAAACAGGGTTGTATTACCAATAACGAAGGGATCACCATTTACTTGTCATTAAAGGATACAACAGTCAGACTAACACAGAAATAAATCATTGAAGGTACAACATTAAATAAATCCCAACCTATAGCTTAACTACTAAACCTCGAAAGTAAATGATAAATACCTGATAAAGTTTCACAATGTGATGTAAGCCAGCTCTCTGCTTTTCTACACATCTCATTAATCTTTCTATATCGGAAATTCTTCTCAAATGTTGTCTGAGATCTTGGCGAAGACCCGTATCTTCAACAAATGCTTGTACCAAATCTAACCTGTCGTTAATTTCATTCACATCCAACAAAGGTTGTTTCAACCACATATGCAGTAATCTTTTACCCATGCCAGCTGTACAGGTTCGATTCATAAGACCAAACAGACTGTGACTTTTGTCAGCATCAGATTTACTCTCCATCACATTCAAAGCTCTCATAGCAGCTGAATCTAATCTCATGTAGCTGTTAAGATTGTACTGTTGGATAACATAACTTCCGTAATTACTCTCATCTGATAGTAAATCGGAATAATTAAGCAAAGAACCCAGTGCACCAGGTGCAAATTCAAACCCAGATATTAAATCGCAAACCGGTTCAATGGAACCTTTAACGAGGCGACTAAGGTCTTGTACTAAATCCCGCAATTTAAACTCAGTTTTTTTTCTCTCTGTTACCATAACACCACATCTTGACATTGCATCTATTAATGGTTTACAGTCCACCGTTTTGGCACTATCTGAGGGTAAAATGCACTCTTTGCAACCGATTGAAATCAAAGTGGACTCTGCATTCGTAAAATGGCTATCATCTAGAAACTCGGCTAATCCAATTACTCTTTTAGTAAGATCTACATAGCCCAATCCAATGGTGCACCCATTTTCACGGAAATTTGGGGTGATAGCAACTATAACAGGAGAATCTTGCATTTCATTATTGGCAAATAAAATATCCTCAAAACTGCCCAGATTTCCAGGGCTTCCACTTTTTACTAACCTCCAGTGGGATCCACTTCCTTCGTAGAGCTCGAGAGTATGGTCTGTTCTCTCTAGAAGAAGATCTCGGGAAATGGTCTCAAACATGTTTCTACTTACGCTTACACTTGATATAGCATCGGAACCACTACCCAATTGTCGTAAAGCAGTAGTTGTATGGTAATACGTCTTTGCGATGAAAGTTGCATTCTCGGCATGGGAGGTATAGTAATCCTGAGAGGGCAGAAAATTATTTTGAGCAAAAAGCACAAAAGAATAGAGCTTTCTAGAAAGACTTGTTCAAAACAGTTGGTTTGAACATGGCAGCTGGCTACATGCTTTTGGCCCGAGAGTCTAGTAAGGAAAATGTAAGGATTTCTCATCACAATAGAGAAAAAAAAAAGGATAAGCAACCTTAGGAAGGTTAAAATTATATGCAGACATATTGATCAAAGACTCCACTTTAGGCTATAATATGTTAGGTGAGTGGAAAGAAGATATTTCTCCTTATGAATACGAAAATGGAACATGTCCTTTTCTGTACAGGGTTGCTTATAAATTAAAACTACATCCTTTTTTTTTTTGTAATTTTTCAATTGGTTCTTTTGAAAATTTTAATATGCTAGATAAAAGATTGAAGCTATTTCTTTGCATGAAGTCATTTGCCGGGAGATAAAAAAGGAAAAGACCTCGAGGGGTTTAAGTTACTAGACCTAACAACTAACAAGAACATAAGGTTCCTGGATAAATAAATAAAAAGACATGCAAACTGTGTTGTTGTTGCATATGTACACGAGCACTTGACTGAATTAAGGAAGGCAAAAGCATGAACTTGGAACTAGAGCCATTGTCAAACAACAAAGAGTTTAGCTGACACTCAAACAATAGAACAAATACAGAACAATGCCCAATGTGTATGAACATTTGGAAATTATCCTTCTGTGATAATTAACATTTGGGGAAGAATAGAAATAACTGGCGCCACTGTGATTCAATTGTTCAATATTTCAAAGATGTCTGAAATAATTTTCCCACAATGTACACGCTCTGTTAGCATGTGCAGCTGTGATGCCATATCATCTAAAAACGTAAACTTTTAGAGAAAGGCAACATCAACAAATACCACTTTTAGTAATGTGCTACTGTCTCAATTATCTCCAACAATCTCTTGTATGCAAATATATCATTAGAGATTGTCCTAAAAAATTATCCCCTTTCATAAATTCTTATTTACTCGCTTCTTAACCACTCTTTTCCTTTCTATTTATCATTTCAAGAAATGGATAAAAGTAGCAATTACTGTACCATTTTGGTATTACCTATTTAGGAGTAGTTACACATTGGAGTACAAAATAGCAATCATCGAATCAACTTTAATAACTCAATTCCTCAAAACTGAAGCCAACTTAGGAATGAACGATTATTTATTTTAAACCAAAAATTCCCTTAAAAATAGTAACTTTAAGCCAAAAATTCTCTTAAAAATTGCAAAATTTAGCCAAAATCTAAGGTTTTAGATACAAAGTTCATTACTTAAAGAATTGAGAAATTACCCGACGATCAAAAAACCGAACAGCTCTAGGGTCCTGAAAAGAATATATAAAACAATAAATTAGGGTTAAAAAAACTCAACAATCTAAATTGATAAAAATATAAAATATAAAAACTTAAATTGAGGAATTGGCTTACATGGGTTAGGGTTTTGAAGAATGATAGAAACCCTTGGGCTTGCTTGGCATCTAAAACCACCAAATATAAAACACAATTAATAGTAGTATAATACCCACATATAAAAAATAAATTACAAAAACAATTTTAGCATCTAAAACCACCAAATATAAAAAAAAAAAAAACACAATTATAGTTTATAATACCCACAAAAAAAATAAATAAAATTATATAAAATATAAAAACACAGAATTAATAGTATAATAACTACAAATAAAAAAGGAATAAAAAAAAGAAAGAAAGAAGGTATGTATTGTATTGTATTGTACCGAGTTTAAGCTCAGGGAGCTTGTTGTCTTCTATTGAGTCCACATTCATTTTTTTAGTGTGAGAGAGAGAGAAAGAGAAATGAAGATTAGGGTAAATGTGTATAACCATTTATATATATACAGTTTTGGTGATTGGCGGGAAGATAAAGGCGGGGTGAGAGGGAGGGGGGGGAAAGTGGGCGGGTTGTCAAATGTGGCTCAGAGTTATACAAGTCCTTACGCGTTTCCCAAACCACGAACCGGCCTATTTAAATTATTTAACTACCTTTTAAGTTTTACCCGACTAATCTGATTAATCACCTACTAATACGATTCCGATTAATTGGTTGGATCCCACTAATCGCTTACTAATTCGACAGATCGCTTTGTTGATTGTCGTTCTCCATCGACTAATCTAGTATGACTAGCATTAGTCGAGTCGGATGGGGAACTACTAACGACTAGTCACCAACTAATCGGCCGACTAATCCGACTTTTAGAACACTAGAAATATTTATTAAAATGGCTCATTAGTGTCGATCACCTTTTAATAAAATTTTTATTCTTACGTCACTACTCTCATAATATTTTTAAGTGTAAATCAACTTCATAATTTAAAAAACAACTTTTAAATTGTTTTTTTTATTTTAATATTTTTTTTTACACTTTAGTATTTTTCAAAAAGAGATTATAATATTATTTTTAGCTTAAAAATAACTTTTAAGCGCTTTTTTATATTTTAATATATTCCCCGTATAAATTATATGTTATTTTTTAGGCTTAAAAACAGTTTTAAAGTTTTTTTTTATTAGATCGGATGACTGAAACTTAAAAAAGCTGACCTCTACATAATTATCTCTTGTTAAAAGTACCGATAGATGGTTATTGGACACGAGGAAGACTAGAGGTGACATGGGCTTGGGGCATGGCTTGAAACTTTATACTTGAATACCGCCTCAATAAGGGTGGGATAGTGAAGAATACGAGTCACGACATTTCGGGTATCCGATGGGTCGGGAAGGGATAATTCCAAAAACTTTTCAGTTAAAAGATAATTATAAATGTACAAAAGTAATGTAAGAAAAACTTAAAAACTTTTTAAAAAAAAACTTACAAATAATTAATTGATTGTTTCTTAATACAGCACACCTCTGTAAATGCAAAAAATAAAATATAAAATTAAATTAACAACATGAAATAACACACATAAATGTTTGAACAATCAAACTTGTTTCAAACATTACAATATATAAACGTTCATAAAGTGAATACAAAGTATCTTTATGAATAAAAACTCGACTGTGTAAGAACGCTAACGCTCAAATAAACATTTTCATTGTAAGGTGCTTCAATGGGAAAGTATAAACACTTTTTAGTAAGTTCCATTTAGAGCATCAAACAGATTTATAAGAGCATTCATAATAGTTGTGTTAATTTTAACAATATTAACTTTGACAAATTATCATTTAATTGCATGTTAAATGACAAATGTGTAACTTAAATTTAACATTCACATTAGTGTATTAACTTAACAAAGTTATCTAATTTTAATTAAAATTAATTATTTATTAAAATATCATTAATTAGCCATTTTGTAAACCCACACTTATATATGAACTAAAATAGGAGTAGTTGAAATAGAGTTCACGTTTTAATTAATTGTATTTTGTCACATTATCAATTAACAACATTAAAAACATTGTTATTTTTAACAAATTTTTTAACATCTATAAAGATAACATTAGATTTAAGATAACTAATGAAGACAAAAAATGCATTATTAACTAACTATTTTAATTAAAAATAGAGATACCAATATTATTGTAGATGCTCGTCATGTATTTGACGAAACATTCTTCATATAAATATGCTTAATCTTAAAGAATCTATGATTATGTTGACATGATCCATCGTAATATAATTTTATATAATTTCCTAAGACTGAAGAATGGACAACACGAACGACATAAAGGTAAGTCGTGCGGTTTTATGTTCTATGAACACAAGTGAAGGAATTGAAACAAGAGAAAAGTGTCAGGCTACAGTTTCTTACCGTATAACTTGGGAATGTTATGTCGAAATTGTTGCTTTTGAGATACATACATATAAGTGTAATATTTATATATTTTATCAACGTCTTTTTGTAAATTCATCTTGTGATGATAATAGTATTATTTGTATGTCTTTAGGCGTATGTCGTACAATCATACACTACAAAAAAATACTCAAATAGCGACAGGATTAGTGACGGTATTTTTTGTTACGAGCTTATTAGCGACGGTTTTTGTGACGGGTTTGTGACGGTTTTGTGACAATTTAGTCAATTTGCGACAGATTTGTGACAACTTTTTAAATTAGCGACAGGCTTGTGACAGCTTTTGACTCTCACTAAATCAAACATTATTTTGTAGTGATAGGGCAAAGAACGATTCCTATAGGTTTCTCAATATACATTTGAATTTATTTCCCCGAAAACACACTAAAAGACCTCAGAGGGACATACTAGTAAATAGTAATGTACTAAAAATTTCGTGTAACTTGTAAACCACCCACACAAAGGTCAAATTATAGGAGTATAGAGTATGCTATGTTTTTTAAAAAGTAAACCACCCACACAAAGGTAAAATTATAGGTGTATGGAGTATACTATGTTATGTAAATTTTAATATGCTAGTGGCAAATTAGTACGTTTACATTTTACAACAATTTGACCATTTAGGGTTGATATTTACTTCTAAAACTATATGCGATTTAAATTTGGGATGAACAAGTCTTTCTACAGTTTATATTGGTATCAACTATTAATATAGGTACTCAATCGCTTTTAGGAATAAAAAAAAAGTGAAATAGGTCGACTTCGAATATTTATGATGATTTATATTGAAATTCAAGAAGATGAAAATATTTCTCAAATGACGAGGATATGTTCCTTTAGATTTTTTTTTATAAGTTCATCAATTTATTTTACATTTAAGGCATCTTTTTGAGTAGGACACGTATAAGTAACTCCTACAGGTGCTATAAACAAAATTATGACAAAAAATGTACTAGAATTTAGAGTACAAAGTATTTGGTCCAGTCGTTAGTCATAGTCGCTCAGGGAAATTTTTTACGAATCCACAACTAATAAAGATCAACTTGACACTACAAAAAAATACTCAAATAACGACGGGATTAGTGACGGTATTTTTTGTTACGAACTTATTAACGACGGTTTTTGTGACGGATTTGTGACAGTTTAGTCAATTTGCGACAGATTTGTGACAGCTTTTTAAATTAGCGACAGGCTTGTGACAGCTTTTGACTCTCACTAAATCAAACATTATTTTGTAGTGTGAACACGAATATACATACAAAATTATGACAAAAAATATACTATAATTTAGAGTAAGGTATGGGGTGCAGTCGTTATTCATACTCACACTCATACTCGTTGAGAGAAAAAAATAACGAATCCACAACTATAAAAAGATCAACTTGAACACGATATACATCAAGTTTGGCATAATCTTGCGAACCAAATGCAAATAAGTTTCCTAAAAAAAAAACTCATATATGGTGTTACATCCTCTCACATGAGCTTCTACAAATACTTTGCTCATACTCTTGTTTTGCATACAAACCCGGTTTCGAGACTAATCTAGAACAAGCTAATAAAATAGTATAAAATGTGATGAAAAGAAGGACAAACTCTGCTAGCCTACATGCAAAAGAAAACAAGGCTTATCTTAATAATAACAAATTAAAATATGAAGTTACTTGCTGCACAACCCTTAAGAGATTCAAACCGTACGTATAGAGTAAGAGGCAAAGTGGTTAAGATCATATGAATTATCTATAATACTACACCCGCACAAGCCAACTGATCACAAATTCAAAAGTATATAAACAAGGTCACAACTCACCGCACATGAAATGTCAACTGTTCAGATTACAATATAACTATCTGCTTTAAAAAATATGCCAATAATTCATGAACTTGACAAGTAGTAACTCCAAAATTTGCAACCAATCGTCAAAATCCTAAACCACAAAGACCCAAGAAACATCAATAAGCCTAGCACACAATTAAAGACATTATAGTTGAACATTTGTTGAGTTCAAAACACTTTTAAAACCCACAACATAATAGTTAGCTAAACAACGTTATATTTATTAAATTACTTTAATTGAACTAAACATGCCACCTAAAAAAAGTGTACAAGACAATGAACAAAATTATATCGTTTATTATTAAAATAGTTAACCTCTATCCAAATACCAAAAACCATAAATGAATCAAACAATTATTTCTTCTTCTTCTAAACTGCACCTCAATCAACATCGGCTATCAAGTATGTGTTAGGTTATTTTTAGTTATCTAAAGTGTGAGCTAATTAATTAAAACAATTATATATGTGTTAATTATCTCGAATGAGCTAATTAAGTGATATAATAAGAATAGCCCAATTAAGTAAACATGTAGTATGATATATGCTTTGTAATGTGTAGTATCAACTAGTAAACTAATTAGACTTTTTGACATTCTAATTAGTATTACTATATAAGGAACATATGGTTTGTTACTCAAAACTAATATCTAACCACTCTTCTACTCCATTCCCATTAATAGAAAGAGATCCGTAGAGAGATACATAAAGATAGATCCATAAAGAGAGAAGATTAGTTTGTGGAAGATCAATTATCACATAATCCGTCATCGTATCCAACACCATGAAATCAAGTATATATTTGTATTGGTTTCTTACTGTCCCTTAAGTGTGTAATTTTTAAGCAGAAAAATGCATCGCCAGAGTACAAGTGCAATTGCAATATAATTCTCGGAAATACGAGTTCATTCTACGGAGAAATAACCAAGTTCAATATTAGTTTTTTATTTACCTAGATTTTGGGTTTTTAATTGCTTTTTCTATTTTCTCAATATTTCAACCAATATATTTTTTATTTGTTAAACTGATTTGCTATCAACTAACAAGCAAGGGCTGTCAATCCTAACTCGTTTTATCACGCAAATTTCAGTTTAATGTTCAATTAAAGGAGTTTTCCTACAATTTATATTATGCAATTTAAGAGTCGTCAATTCCTAAACTCTCAAAAATATATAAACTAGACATTCCAAAAATAATAATATATAAACTAGTACTAACTAAAACAAAGATCAATCACAAGATAGAAACCACAAACAAGTACTGAAAGATGATAGAGAATATCAAAGCAAAGCACTTAGCTTCAAAGCCGACATTGCGGTAATAATCAATGATGACAAAAGTATCCAAAAATATAAAAATGGAGAATTTATAGAGAGAAGGGAGAGGTTTTGAGCCTAAGGATGCTCTGAAAATATGAATACTGAATTGTGTATATGAAAATTCGGAGTTTAGGAAGGTATTTATCCCAAAACCTAACAAATTTATCTAATCAAATTTTAAATTCTAAACTGACCTGACCGGTCAGGTGAGTTTCTATAATGTTCTTTTGGCTCTATCTTGACTTGGTTCCATTTTGCAACTTCTTGGGGTTGATTTTGAGGTCCTTCAACTTCTGATATCTCCTTTTTAGGTCATTTCTTTGGTCTTCTTGCGTCCTTGTTTCGTTTTTGTGCTAATTCCATATCTTTTCCTGCAAAAACATAAAAACGTGCAAATAAATCGGAAAAATGCAGAAAAACACAAAACATGGCTTAAACAAGCCTAAATGTCAACGAAACTACACTAATGTGTCCTTTTACCCTATGAAAACTATAATTTCCTGGTCTAATCATAACCCCAACTAGCCCAATGCTCGTCTCGAACGTTGGAAGCAATCAAGAAAAAGATAAATTCGTTTTTTTTTTCAAACCAATTTCTTTCCTCCTTGAGTTTTGTGCACCAACTAGCATAATACTAATAATATACAGGATAAAACACTGTTATAGAGAGCACAATTGCATTTAGCGTATGCAACAAGCCCTTAAACTTTTTAAGAGTAAAAGGACGAGTTTTGTCTCGTGAAGGTTTACTAAACCACACCCACAAACAGATTGTGTTTTAAATCTACCAATTAAGTCCCCCACTCTTACGAAATCACATGGATGCAACTAGATGAAAAGTACTTATACTCATATTAAAACAGGATAAGACCTCTAAATATACATAAGGTTTCTCGTTAAAAATGCCACTCGCCCCAAAATAGCTTCATTTAATATTGTACATACTTTATGATTAGTGTATACTGTTATCCCAAAGTTTGACAGTTGATCAAAAAAAAAAGTCTTGCAATTCATCATTTTTACTAAAATTAACTAAAAAACCAAAAGCTTATACAATAAAAATATATACTATTGCATAATCTCTTTGCTAGTTTACTCACAACATCTTTCGTTTTTTCAAAGCTCATTTTTTTCGTTGTCAATTTTTTTTTCATTTATACATTTTATTGAGCCTTCGACTTGTTTTCCTCCTTTGTTCACACAACACCGCTCCTCCTTATCTCATCAGGTCTTTTTATCCATTTATTCTTTCGGACTTTTTCCATCCGTCCTGGCAAGGCTTGATGATACTTATATCCCCTCCCGTTTACATGTCTTTTGACATCGATGTGAGTGTATTCAACCATCTCAATGAACATGAATGCATGTGACAGTACTAAATCTAGAAAAATGTTCACTCAATCTCTATTTATACTTGTGTGTAAGTGAAGACTTATTAGGCATTATGCGGATTCTTAAAACTAGACATAATATTTGTATATGCCGTAAGGCTAGACATGTTCTCTTAGAGAACGGTGAGTTTGCGCACCTGTCGATCCACCCCTAACCTAATGTTGGGGCTCTAGGGTCTACTTAAAATAGAGCTTTGTATATAGTATGAAATTTTTATAAAAATGGTTTTTGCAAGTTTAAGGGATTATCGCAGGAAAATGAGTAAACGTAAATACACTTTAAACTCTAGGTATAACATGCAACTTGTAGAATATTATTTCTCCCTAAATTGGCTTGAGTGAAATAATTAGGGACAAACCAAACTTATCTAAAGATTTAACACCCAATATTAATATAAGTATCCTTTTCCAGTTTTCAAATTATCGACACATGCTCACGTATAAGAGAGGGTTTTCTAACAGATAAACCAAAACAATTTATTTTTTCAGGTTCCTTTGGCTGCTCCCAACTTGAGCTCATTTCAGCGATTAAGCCTAACTTTTCAACTCTTCACTTAGAGTTAGAGAGGCAAATTGACCTAAGGTGAATGTATCTACCATTTGTCTCTATTCTGGTTTAAGAGAGGTATAGAAGATTCTAATCCTCATTGCTAAAGAAATTCCATGGGATGGACAATCTCTAAGGAATTTGTTGAATCTATACCATGCTTCGTGGTATGCTTCAGAATGTTTAGGAATGAAGTTATGAATTTTTTTACGAGCATCGGCTAGACGAGATGCTGGGTAGAAGTACTTAAGAAAGCATTCTACCATGACACTCCAAGTTCTAATCGAATTCCTTGGTAGGTTTTTGTACCACTCTAAGGAATTTTTTTTCAAGAAAAAATGGAACAACTTAAGTTGTATCCGATCAAGCGGGATTCCACCGTTGACACCACTTCATCCCGAGATCAAACCAGGCTCATCCGTCGATCAGGAGGAGGAGCAGGTCGGGTTTCAGATCAGACTAATTGGTCCGTCGAAGAAGACGAGGACCAGATCGCCTCTTTAGAACTCCGTCGTCATTGAGCTCGGCATTGATGACGTGGACAATTTTTCCCTAGCTTTGAAGGTGTGTATTTAAAATTCGCTTGAATTTGGCATGTTTATACGCAGGTTATGTACAATACAAACAATTATGATATTTTGGTCCTAATCGGAGCTTGTTTGGGGCTGAAACAAAGCCTATATTTTTGGAAGGTTTGTTTTGTACACTTTTACCATGTGTAAATATCTATATCTTGAGAAATTTTTTAACGCCAACGGTTATTTTTGAGAAATTTTATATTTTGAGTTTTTATTTTCAAGTTTGGCTATTTTGGTGCTGAAACGGGGCGCGTTTTAAGACTGCTTTGCTGTCTGTTTTGGTTCTTAATCAAGCTGGTATATGGATGATTTTGGGGCTGAAACGAGCCCATTTTAGGGGTGATTTGGGGTCTATTTTGGTGCTAAATTAAGTCCATTTTAGGGCTGAATTGGAGTCTATTTTGGGGCTGAATCGGACTTCGGTTCGATGCTGAAACAGATTCCGGTTTAAGGTTAAGCAGGCTCTTAGTTTGGTAGTTATTTGGCAGGACGTATACAACCATATGTCGAGTTATGGTTGCACCAATTTATACCCTTAAAGTGTTCGATGAAATGTTTGAGTTGTGCGATATATTTCTTCCAATATATATGATATTGCTACTTTAACCATAATTTGTTATGGGACCTAGAAAAACAATGCATATCCATTTGTTACATTTTGATTGTATTCGGATCGTATGCTTTTTGTTTATAGAATTTTCTTGTAATTTATTACTTTCTCGTTGGATTGGTTGAATGTGATTTATAGTTCAATTGGGAGTTGGGACAATTAATGGATTGTTTTTTTTTTATTTCAACTTTATTGGGACAGTTTTTGAGTGATTTCTGAAACGATTTTGGATGGTTTTGGGTGTTTCAAGTTTATTTGAACAAGATCGGTGCCAGAACTCGTTTCAGGGTTGAGACGGGGTCCAATTTGGTGCTGAAATGAGCTCATTTTGGGACTGAAACGAAGCTCGTTTCGGAACTAAAATGAGCTTATTTTGGAGCTGAAGCGCAGCTCGTTTTGGGGCTAAAATAGAGCTCGTTTTGGGGCTAAAATAAAGCTCGTTTTGGGGATGAAATGAGCTTGTTCGGGAGTGAAGCGTATCTCGTATTGGGGCTTAAATGGGGCTTGTCTTGCGGCTAAAACATAGCATGTTTCGGGACTGAGACGAGCTTGTTTTGGGACTGAGCACAACTCGTTTTGGGGCTGAAACGCAGGTCATTTCGGGACTAAAACGAGCTCATTTTGGTGCGAAAGCACATCTGGTTTTTATTTTTTATTGTATCAATGAGTTATATTTATATTTTTGTGATGCTTATATTATGTGCTGCTTTTGATTAAGGCTGGGACTAAGTTGTGAATATGACCGCGACTATTTTGGGATTAACAAGAACTAGTTTGTTACTTTACATTTACAACTTGAACCAGTTTGACAAGTTTGGTAAATGACTTTGAGTCGGACTTAGTTATTTTCATTGTTTGTTTGGTGTGCGTAATGCTTGTTTGGTTGAGTTTGTATGATTTTTACGTGTACAAATTTGTATGATTTTGTTTAGTGACTATAAATATCCGTAAGTTCAAAATGGTAAGAGCACTTGCACCAACACCTGTCACGCCCCAAAATCCAAAAGACACGGATATCGAGGCATGACCTTTTTTAAAAACAAAAGCAAAGAGAACCTGTTGGTA
Organism: Primula vulgaris; assembly: GCA_963920805.1. Taxonomy (NCBI): domain Eukaryota; kingdom Viridiplantae; phylum Streptophyta; class Magnoliopsida; order Ericales; family Primulaceae; genus Primula; species Primula vulgaris. The sequence continues at coordinate 25,823,838 of OY987214.1, read as the reverse complement.
CAAAATTAAAAATTTTAAAAGAAAACACAAGTGAGCTAAAGGAACTATTAAACAATAAATAAAAGCATGCCAAACGCGGCTACACGACCAAAAGGTTTTGACAAAATTATAAAAGAAAAGAAACGAATGTAAATCGCCCGTAGGCTACAACCTCAAAATGAACTAACTAAAAAGAAAGTGACTAAAGAAGCCCCGAACCCATGCAATACCACGCTAATGCACCTAGCCAACGCCTCAAGCTAATTTGTACCTGAAAGACAAAATTGTAACGGTGAGTCCCACGCACATAACTAGACGGGACGGCACCACAGACACCGTCACTACATCCCATAAATGCAAGAACTCACAAATTCTACAACTACGATAAACGACGTATAAAACGAAATATAATGACATTCTACAACTACGATAATCTACGAATAAAAAGAATATAACGACATTCTACAATTACGATAAATTAACTAACATCAACACACATCTAAAGCATACATGGACCTCTCACGCCACCTACCCCGGTCCGTAAGGTAGGTCATTCCCTATCCCTTCGGCCGTCATATGTCCCCGGAATTAGGGAGAGACATAGACCATTGCAACATAAAAGTAGATTTATAGTGCGCACTTGGACCTCTCACGCCACTCGCCCCAGTCCGTAAGACGAGTCATTCCCTATCCCTTCGGCCGTCATATGTCCCCGGAATTAGGGAGAGACATAGACCATTGCAACATAAAAGTAAATAGTGCACACTGGGACCTCTCACGCCACTCGCCCCGGTCCGTAAGACGAGTCATTCCCTATCCCCTCGGCCGTCTTCTGTCCCCGGAATTAGGGAGAGACAGAGACCATTGCCACTACAGCTAACACACAAGGCCTCGGCCAATGATATAAATCTAACCAATTAACACAATCTCATACGTATAAATATAAAGGCCTCGGCCAATAATATTATACTAATCAAATAACACCACCACATACGTCACGTAACGTAATACAACATAACACATAACCATATGTACTAAATTCGCAACTAGCCAAACAACTCCAATAACGTAAAATCCCATTCGGGCATTTTAACAAACACCTTGTATGCATAAACTACAATTAACCATTATTCACCATAAATTCATCCAATACCATCAACAACTATATAATCCCATAAACAACTAATAAATCATGCAGACCCATCCATAATCTCGCTAATTCGAAATAAACATATCTAAGGCTTCAACCTCTACAATTTAAATAATGGAACTAAAACTACAACAAATAATCCCAATTAACAATTTAAGAACACAATTAATATAAACGGCAAAACCCCCCAATTTATAATAAACACAAAACCAAAACCTAACATACACCCTCGTCTAGTCGCAATGGATAACTCCCGTTACCTTAGAGCGTAGAGGAGATGCTTCCGGTATGAACCCGCTAATGGTGGTTTCCTTCTTCTTCTTCTCTTTCTCTCTCTTGCTTACTAGTTTACTGAATCTTATCTGTAGAAAGTGGCTGAAAAGAGTTTATAAAAGCTGTTTTGATAAATTTTGAGGTAACGAACTATTTGGTCCCCAAAGTTCTAATAATTAACTCTTAATCCAAAAAATATAGTTTTACTACTCAAAAATAACAAATCTTTAGAAACAAAACTATTGGGTCCTTTTTATTTATAAAATTAGTAACAGGTTTTAAAAATGAGGTTTTTCGGAAGAGTTTCGGTTTTTGGCTAAAAATTAGTCGAGTGACCGGTTTTTTGTAAAATTTTGAATAAAACGCTTTTGGATAAAAATACGGGATGTTACAACACCAAGGTTCAAGAGTTTGGTGTTTCGAATCCATCCAGGTTTATTTTTAATATTAAAGTAAAATATATGTAATTTGTGGTGAATTATATTGTGTTTATGTCAAACATTATGCAATTTCGACTGAACTAGATGCACTTTCAGCTAGAGTTCATCCTGTTTAGCTAAAAATGTATGTGATTTAGCTGAAAGTGCATGTGGTTCAGCTGAAAGTGCATTTAGTTTAGATAAAAGTGCATCTAGTTCGGTCTTGTCAGTCGAAAGTGCATCTAGTTTACCTGAAAGTGCATCTATTGCAGCTTAAAGTGCATCTAGTTTACCTGAAAGTGCATCTATTGCGGCTGAAAGTGCATCTAGTTCAGCTGAAAGAGCATCTATTTCAGTCGAAAGTGCATATTGTTAAGTCGAAAGTGCATATAATGCATATACTTCAACTGAAAGTACATCTAATTCAGTTTTTTATGATTTTTTTTTTCCATTTTTGTGTTTTTTTTTCATTTTTTTCATTTTTATAATTTTGTGTGTATTTTTTTATAATTTTATTATTTTTGGTGTATTTTTTTTGGAAAATACGTTTTTGTGATTTAAAAAAAATAATGGTTTTTGTGTTTTTTTATAAAAAACATTTTTTTGTGTGATTTTTATCCTTTTTAATAATTTTTGTGAATTTTTTTAGAAAAATAGATTTTTTTCATTTTTTTAATAATTACAATTTTCTTTTTTTTTTGTAAAGTTACATTTTTTTGTGAATTTTTGTGAATTTTTTTTGTGATTTTTTCTATTTTTTATAACCGTTTGTGATATTTTTTATAACTTTTTGTGATTTTTTGGGTTTTATAGAATTTTCTTGTAATTTAAAATTATTTTTTTGGGTTTGTAGAGAGATAAAACATGTGTATTATGTTTTGGTAAATAAAGTTAACAATTAAAAAGTGATATCTAAGGGGATTGTGAATTTTTTTAGATATATAGGAGTAATATAAGTTGGTATGAAATATCTATAAGGAATTCCCCCATGTAGGTTAGGCCGGTATGGACTCAATGTTTTAAAAAGCGCGCTTCAAAGCGCTATTATCCCGATATACTGGTTAGTGTTATTTTTTTGCATACGCTATTTCTCTTTATCGTTGGTAAAGCGCTATTAGTGCGCTTTTTGCGCTTATATCACGCCTTTTGCGCTATTTAGGCTAAAAAGCGCACTGTTCGGTACTTGAAGTTTTTATTTTATTTGTACAAAAAATTACGAAAATGACGCCGATTTATGGTTAGCAATTTTATAAGAAATATAATTTTAAACAAATTCTACCACTGGTGCTAACGATACTTAATCGTTCATTTTGACAAACTATAACATTTGAAAATTTGAAGTACTAGAACACTTAAAATTCATTTGTGTTTTTGCTATTTATGAAATATTTCAATTTTCCTTATATAGAAAATCATAAAATGATGTTTTAAAAATATATATTATAAACATGTATATTTTTCTTAGATATTTCTAACATGTATATTTTTCTACTATAAAAAGTTTACACTTTACGCTTCAAAGTTACTCTTTTAGCGCTTTTAGCGTATATCTCGTAAAAACGCTTTGAAGAACTTAAGGATTTTTAAAACACTGGTATGGACCAGTGGGATCATATTCCTAATTTGCTTTCGTAGCTTATTTAAAAAAAAATTGTATGTATTCTCTTATTTTGTGATGACTTGTGTTTTGATTTAGAAAACAACAACATCTGTGCATGAAAGCTATCTTTTAAATATGGTTGCATCACTTTCAGATTACATCCCAATATTTGTAAGATTGCGGGATTTGTTGAACGTCATTGTACTCATTTGTACTCCCTCCGTTTTTAAACAAGTGTACTGCTTACAATTCTGCGACGTTCCAAGATAATGTCCACGTACTTTCCCCTCTTAGTAAATTTTCTCATTTTTATTTTTTGGATTAACACTTTTTTATAGTTAAAACATATCAAATTCATACTTATAACCACATATTTGAAGTAGTAAATAGTTTTTGTTTAAAATTTTATTTTTTTGATGTTTTTTTATTGAATTTTAACTTTTTAAGTGAAATTATTTCAAATTCTTAAATATCACAGTTTTCAAAGCAGGACACTTATTTCGGGACAAATACAGTATATTTTTATTTAAGTTAGATTTAAAAAAAGAACACTTATATTGCCAATATGTGGGAATAACTAACACTAGTCAGAAACAAATGGCAATAAGCAACATGCCGAAGTGAACAAATAAGTAGTGTTTTAAAAAAGCAAAGTATTAGCTAAAGCGTTTTAAGAAAAAAAAATGCTAACAACATAAAGTCGTAAAATTTTAGCAGCCTAAAAAGAAAAAAAAAAAGGAGCTTTTTAAGCCTTTTTTAAAGCTTTTAATTGAGCTTTCTTACTACGAAAAGCGCTTTTTAAGTATTCTGGTATTAAATATACTTAGACTAAAATTAGTGTTATCTTACCTATTAAGAGAAAAAATGATAGATCACTTGTTAATGATAGTTGGCTTTCTACTTTCAAAAGTTCTGAAGTTATTTTTCTTCCTTTTGATATCTCGGATCACTCTCCCATTATTATAAAGTTTGGTAAGACTTTCACTTCTCGCCCTAAGCCCTTTAAATTCTTTAATCATTGGGTTAATTACCCTGAGTTTAATGATGTTGTTAATACTGCTTGAAGCTCTACTTTTAAGGGGACCAAAATATTTATTCTTTCTAATAAACTTAGTGCCACCAAAAAAGCGCTTAAAAAATTTTCTGTTGAGAATCGCAATGATTTTAAAGCGAAGGTTGAAAATGCTAGGAACACTCTGTATTACAATCGATCTCTTTTTGACAAAGGGGACAACTAAGTTAGCGGTGCTTCTATTAATATGGACAAGAACAACCTTTTAGCTGCTCTTGATGAAGAAGAAATTATCCTAAAACAGAAAAGTAGAATAACTTGACTTGAGAAAGGCGATCTTAATAATTCTTACTTTTATAAATGGCTGAATCAGAGATATAACAATAACAGAATTAGCACCATCACTGATTTACATGGAGATACTCATACGAAGCACGATGAGATTGCTAATAATTTTCTCCATTTATATAAAAACCTTACTGGTAAAAAGTGTGCTAATATTTACCCGTGTAGAGAAGTCCTTAGTAAGTATGTTAAACACTCTGTCACTCCTACTATGTATGATTGTTTTTGCTATGATTTTAGTGATGAGAACATCAAGTATTGCATGTTTAGCTTTAATCCTAACAAATCACCTGGTCCGGATGGCTTTAATGCTCTTTTATTTCAAAAAGCTTGGACCATTGTGGGGAAGAATGTTACATCTGCTATTAAAGACAAATCAACTATACCATTGTTGCTCTTATTCCTAAGTGTAATAACCCTAGCACTGTTAATGACTATAGATTTATTTCTTGTTTTAACACTATTTATAAATGCATTTCTAAGCTAATAGCTAGTAAAATTAAGTCTTGGTTGAATCAGCTTATTGACCATAATCAATCTGCCTTTCTTAAAGTTAGAAATATTACTGATAACATTTTGCTTGCTCAAAATATTTTACATGGTTATCATGCTGATAAAGGCCCCCAAGATTATTCTTAAAGTAAATTTAATGAAATCTTTTGACTGCATTAGCTGGGATTTTATCTATGATACTCTTGATTTATTGACTGAATCTCTCAATGCATAACCACTCCATCTTATTCTATTAATATTAATGGTGGTTTGGAAGGTTTTTTCAAAGGTAATAGGAGTATTAGGCAAGAAGATACTTTATCTCCCTACCTTTTTGTGCTCCGTATAAATATTCTCTCTAATATTCTTAAGGATAAATGTAGTCATAATAACTTTACTTTCCATTCTAAGAGCTCTAATCCCGAAATTAGTCATTTGTGCTTTGCTGATAACCTCCTTCTTTTCTGCAATGGGGATCTTAGCTCTATTATTACTTTAAAAGAGAGTCTTGATATTTTTATTAATTTTTCCGGCCTTACTCCTAACCCGAATAAGAGTAGTATTTTTTTTTTTCTGGAGTTAAAATTAAGTTACAAAGCATTATTACTAATCTCCTAAAGTAGAAAATTGATACTTTTCCTGTTAGATACTTGGCTGTTCCCCTTATTTTGACAAAACTTAAAGCTATGGATTGTCAAGTGTTAATTGATAAAATCACCAAAACAGCCACCTCTTGGACAAACAGGTTCCTCTTTTATGCCGGTAGAGTGCAACTTGTTAAAGCACATTTATGCCGGTAGAGTGCAACTTGTTAAAGCTGTGCTTAGTAGCATGTACACTTACTGGTGCACTCATTTCATCATTCCCTTTGGTGTCATTAAAAAAATTGATCAGATTCTGAGTAAGTTCTTGTGGTATAGACCTAAATTGAGCTCTAACCATGCGAGAATTTGTTGGAATGACATTACGCTCCCCCTTGACGAGGGTGAGTTGGGTTTCAAAAAACTCAAGGAATGGAATAAGGCACTTATTTGTAAAATCATTTGAAGAGTTTGTGACCCCTCAACTAAATCACTTTGGAAGGATTGGGTTAAAGCTAATTAACTTAAAGGTCAAAGTATCTGGTTTATTGGCACTCCCGTCCATTGTGGTTGGACTTGGAGAAAAATGCTCAAAATGAGAAATATACTTAAAGAGCTTCTTTTTTACAAAATAGGGGACGACGAAGACACTTCTTAAGTGCTACTAATCTCACTTTTCTAGATAAAGTGAGTGTCTGTCATTATTCCTAATAATTGTTGGGTTTGGCCTGGTATGGGTGAGTAGGTGGACTTTCTTAAAGGTCTCGATCATCCTACTTTCAACAAATACCTTAAAGATAGAATTTGTTGGACCCTTGATAACAAGAGGTTTTCACTAAATAGCATGTGGAGTCATATCAGAACCAAAAAAGAATAAATAAGATGACACTCTTTGGTTTGATTTTTTTCTTATATTTCTAAATGCAGACATATTTATGGCAGGGTATTTGGAATAGGCTACCTACTGCTGATAAAATTCAAAAGTGGACTAAAAGTCAAACTTGTGAAACTTGTGTTTTATGCCAGAATAAAGAGGAGAACATGAATCAGCTATTTATTTACTGTCATTTCTCTAAAAGATTACTTAAAATTCTTCATAGTAAGGCTGGGTTTTACCATCAGTGTAACTCTTGGCTTAATTGGGTTGAATGGGCAGCTAGTTATTTTAAGAAAAATACTTTTGCAAATAGAGTGGGTAAACTTATTTTTTCTACTTGTGTGTACATATAGCTATAAATGAAGCGAAACGAGTCGAACATGGCTCTGTTCATGTTCATGAATTCAAACACTTGTTCATGTTCATTTAAATACGAACGTACGTTTGACGAACATGAACCAAACATTTGACGAGCCGAAAACGAGTTGTTCGTGAACACCTATTTTCATTAATTCAAAAAATTTAATAATTAAAAAAGTAGTATTTTTTTATAGAATATATTATAATTTTATCATTTATTATTAAATTGTTTACTATGATAAAATTGTCTAAAATAACTAAAACATTAGTTAATTAATTTATTTGACATTATAACATAGTATTTTCTTAGTTTTAAGTTTCTATATTCTATTAATTAGTATATAAATTATTTTTTACATACGTATTATTAATTATTTTAACGAGTCGAGCACTTAACAATAAAACCGATGACTGTATTTATTGTTGGAAAAAACCGTAACGGTTTTGAGTTGTGAATGCAATTTAATATTTTAACTTATTTTCCCCCATTTATGGTATTGAAGGCATGTAACTTATAACTTGTTTTTGATATAAAAAACAGATAGGGATTATCATTTTCAAGACAACAAAAATGAAATAAAGGAATACATGGCATATTCACATCACACACATTCACATATGCATACATATAGAGAGAGAGTACCGCACCACCAACGGTCCGACCGTGGCTCGGTGCCGTTTCCGCCGAGTCACATGTGATATATGTTGTACCTTGGGAACGAAGTACCCCATTTAGCCAGAAGCAGAGGTGGCGGGACAAATATCGTTTAAGAGAAACTGATTGCTGTTACCTCGTCTCGGACTTTAGTCCATTTCGGTATCATTTACATTATTTTATGTTAAATCTTGTATTTGATATTTATATATTTGAGGAAACCATTTTCTGTTTATTTGTCCATTTTTTTCCGTAGAAATTATTTTGTTTATTTACAACGTACCCAACCATCTTAAACGATATTCTTTATGTTTTGTACGTTAATGCAATAATTTCGGTATATGGATTTACAGAAAATTATTTCCGCTGTTAAGACAGTTATTTGGAAAATCATTTTCTAACAAACTTTGTTTTAAAGAAATTGGTGTTTCCGGTTAAATTGTCCAAATGATTTTGTAACTAGTTTATGTATATTGTTATACACAATATTTGGATTTTGGTGCATGTTTTAGAGCTACTGCTTGCTTATTGAATTGCTTCATATATGCTTTAATTCATTTATTTTTTGGGTTATGTGAAAATACTTATTTTCGGTTTTAAACCGTCTTGTTTGAGTTGTGTATAATATGTGGTTTGGTTTACACGTGTTTTTATGTAAGTGCATGTATAGATGAGATTTTTGTGAAGTATATATGTATGATGGGTGGTTCACTTGTGTTATAACTCGTGAGCAAAATTTATAAGTTGGCATATGTATACATACGGTTGAATGATCAGTGGCCTTTTGTTTGCATGTGTTCAACAATTGTTTAAAATAATTGTTATTGTTTGCAATTGGCTTTTATCTTTCTTTTTTTCCAATTCTTGTGTATATCTTTACTAGGTGGATGGATATGAGATCTAGTGAATGCCTTGTATATATTTATTTTTATAAATGTGTAATGCACATGTACTACGTAATTGGGAATTTATTACTGGAGTCGCAGAAGGTGAAATTTCGTAAATTCCAGTGGGTTTATTTGTGTGTCATATGCTCAGCATATGTGTATGATTCGTTTGAGTTCTGTGTGTCCATATGTGCTTTTGATAATGAGTTAAAAGGCATTTTTTGTTTGTGGCTTTACAAGCCTGTAACAAGAGTAATATGGTATTTGAGAATATTGGCATGCCTATTTTTGTAGATAACCTTGATAATGTATTTTTGAGTTAAGTTCAGGTTGCTAACGTGTTTCCAGAATTTGATTAGGACGGTTCTTGATTTAATATTGTGATTAAATGCTTTATGAGTTACATTATGTAAATGGTGGCACCATTTATTTGATTATGTATAAGCTTGTAATTGTTCATCAGTAACTTATTCAGCATGTTCAATGATTTGCTAATCAATTTTTGATTACATGTGCTAATGTGTTTATGCCTGTTTTAAAGGCCATATGTTTACCTATTAATTATATGAAACGAATAAGTAATGGGCACCATTAATTATTGTCATATGAATAATTCTTTGTAAAATATGAAACGACAGTTGGTAGTAAACTTTTGTGGTTTTGTTGAATGTGTAACTGTTATCGGATATTTGGTACCTTATAATCTTGACTTGTCAAGGTCAGTGAGTAATTTCAAGGACAATATAGTTTTTACACCCGAGTGGATTTATAATCTTTATATACTATGCAGTATGCTTATATCTTGTAAATGTATAAGTATTAACCATATGTTGAATGGGTGGACTTACTGTGTTGGCTAGCTAATGCCATATGTATGTACCAGATATATACACACAATCTATGTCCGTTATTTATCTATGTACAATAACTTATGTTTGTAAGTCATTATTGGAGTTTACAGACGATTTATGAAATAGTTTTGGTGTTATTGTTACTATAATAAATAATGATGTTTATTTTATAGTGAAGCTTTTTATTTACATTTACATGTTTAATCTGGTTAGAGACTAGACTATATTGTTAGTTTATTTATACATGTTTTTTGGTTTCATGTTAATAAAATTACTAACAATTTCCAATGAGTTTTTATTTAGACATATGGATTTCTACAATTAAATTGGAGGATGAATGTTTTCGAAATAGTTCGTGTAAAACCATTAATTTGGGGCTTATGAAAGAACTGGTTGAATTCTGAGATTGTTCTGTGTAAAATCAAATTTATCTGGTGTTTACGGCTGAATAAATCTTTCACAATTTAATAATCTTTTTCGGGAATGAACTAGAATACTCTAGCAAAATCAGTTTCTTAAAATCATGCGTGGTTATAGAAATTTGGTGTTTGCGAATGAGGAGTTTTAGTTTTATTTTTCGAAATTAGATTGTGTGTGTTTGTTATTTGAGATAACAAACAGTTTCCTGCGGGAAATGTCCGGAACACAGTGGATGCTGGAACTGACCAGAACATTGTGGGTGCTGGTGTAACTCCTATTAATTTTGCATGAGTGCATATTAATGACGGGGGTTACAAATTCGAAATCACCATTATTAAATACACTAGTGTGGTGATATAATGGGTGATATCCTTATTAATTGTGATTTATTGCAATTTAATTTGGAGGGTTACAAAATTTGTAACGGTGATCATTAATGAGATTAATGACGATTATTTATAACTTCTTATTAATTGTGATTAATCGTAATTTAATTTTGAGAGTTATAAATTATTTTAACGACAGTCGTTGTTGGTATTTATGAAGAGTTTTATTAGCTACCTACGAATTGCATTGACGAGTCGGTTACATATTTGGATGAAAGGTTATTTAATAACAAAGTTTGTTCATCCAAGAGCAAATAATTTGATGATAGACAAATTATAAATGGTTGTTGAGTTTTATTTTAAGAATAAACAAATATCGGCTATTTTATTATTTGTTGAATTAACATCTTATTTATTTGTTGGAAAAACATTTAATAATTTGTTGAAAATATTTGAGAATACTAATTTAGTAATATTATATTACTATTATTGGGGGAGAACCCCAAGGGTCCCACAAATGTGGGGGTAACCCGTCGATCCTGTAGATCGAGAATCTAAACGTACCCCAAAGCGCCTACAGGCGAGTGAGAGAATACCTAACGATTCAGTGGTATAGACCTTTAACGTCTGAAATAAATGATAAAATTCATTTATCACATTGAAAGCGGTTAAGTTTCTCAATAAAAAAGTGCATGTCCTGAGTGAGGACAAAGGGAATGCACGAACTGCGGGGGGCGTTAATGTGCGGAAACGTTTTAAACGTGCACCGCTGCAGTCAGTCACTTATTAAACGGGATCAGAATAATTTGTATAATGGAAAGTCCCGACAAAGTCATGACATATTCGTCGTAGACACAAATCCGTGAGAGGAATTGCTAGCAAAAATTGTGGTATCCATAGACTTTGCAAGGTCTAAGGATAATAATGCGGATCCATATACAAAATGCTTGACTCTTGGAGGAGTCGGAGCATCATCGAGAGAAATGGGGTTGAAGTCCAATAAATTGGAAACCTCACATAAGCTACCCAACCTGTAATGGAAACTCCAGTCTCATGTTCAATGGGAAAACTAAACTGTGCGGGTTACCGAACAAAGCACTCGAGAACATAAGTTCTTAGCCCATTTCTATGATGAAAGAGTGATAGACCTATACCATTTTAAGGGTGAGCATGAGCCTCTTAATGAATCAAGTATCTCGAAGGTCGAGTGGGGTGAGTCAGGACACCTTTGACTTGAAATCACCTATAACGAGTGTGTATGGTCGATACAATGTGATGAACTAGGGCTAAATCACTAGAGCACTCGGTTGAATTTGTCAAGGCAGCCAAATATGGACAACAACTAAAGGGCCTAGTAAGTGGTGTAGAGAAGGCACCTTGCGGGTATTATTTTGTTATACACAAAACGCTAAAGGTTCAAAGCATTACGCTACCTAAGACAAGTATATCCGAAAGGTATTTCGTTATGGCAGGTTCAAGGCGTGCGCTACCTGTACTTATGCAGTGAATTCTCATGGTTCTCTCGATTGCATTTAGGATGCATGTTGCATGTCATTTGATTGCATTCATGTGGGGGATTGTTGGAAAACCCGTAACGGTTTTGAGTTGTGAATGCAATTTAATATTGTAACTTATTTCCCCCCATTTATGGTATTGAAGGCATGTAACTTATAACTTGTTTTTGATATAAAAAACAGATAGGCATTATCATTTTCAACTAAAGATGAATCCACTAAAATGTGCATTTGGAGTCACTTCTGGAAAGTTCTTTGGCTTCATCGTCTGCCATCAAGGGATCGAAATTGATCAATCAAAAATTGAGGTAATCATTAAGATTCAAGCACCAAAGAATATCCACGAACTTCGAAGTCTACATGGTAAGTTAGTATACATCTGAAGATTCATATCCAACCTATTTGGCCGCTGTCAACCATTTAGTAGACTTCCGGAAAAGGGTATGCCGTTCGAATGGGATGACACCTGCGAAAATAACTTTAAAATCATCAAATCTTATCTAACGAAACCTCCTGTCCTAGCAGCTTCTGTTCTGGGAAAACCATTGATCTTATATCTTGTAGCACAAGAACGTTCAATCGGAGGTCTACTTGTTCAAGAAAACGACCATGGGAACGAAAACGCGCTCTACTACTTGAGTAGAACAATGACACCTTGTGAAGTGAATTATACACCCATTGAGAAGATGTGTCTTGCCTTGGTGTTTGCAATTACCAAATTGAGGCACTATTTTCGAGCTACACAATTCGGTTAATCTCAAAAGCAAATCCTGTTGAATACGTCATGTCAAAACCCGTATGATCTGATTGTCTAGCAAGATGGGCACTTCTCTTCCAATAATTTGAAATCATATATGTTCCTCAAAAGGTCGTCAAAGGACAAGTGCTTGCAGATTTTCTAGCCGACCATCCAATGCCCGCTGAATGGGAGCTCTCCGAGGATCTTCTAGACGAAAACGTCGTGTGGGTTGAAATGTCTCCGCCATGGACAATGTACTTTGATGGAGCAGCAAACAGTGAAGGCACCGGAGCTGAAGTAGTGTTCCTTAGTCCTGAAGGAGATGTTCTACCTTATACTTTCACCCTCGCACAATAATGCTCTAACAATGTTGCTGAATATCAAGCTCTAATATTGGGACTCGAGATGGCTCTTGGTGCAAACTATCAACATCTCAAAGTTTTTGGAGATTCTGAGTTGGTCATAAATCAAGTTACAAATGAATATGAAGTTAAGAAAATGGAGTTGGCACCATATCGTGACTATGCCACGAGACTTGTTGCCAAAATTGGAGATGTGACGCTAGATCATGTTCCAAGGAAAGAAAATAGACAAGCTGATGTGTTGGCAAAATTGGCATCCACCATCGCAATGCCCAACAAAGATGTAAAGATTCATGTATGTCAACGCTGGATAATTCCTCTAGAATTTGAAAATGAAAATGAGATTGTCGAAGAAGTTACCGCAATTTCCGTCTTTGAAATTGAGAAAGAAGATTGGAGGCAGCCTATCATCCACTACTTGCAGCATGGAAAATTGTCGGATGATAAACACAAAAAGATAGATAATAGGCCAAGAGCTTTTTGGTTCATTTTCTTTAAGGATACTCTCTACCGTCGATCTTTCGAATGGTTATTTCTGCGATGTCTAAACGAAGAAGAAGGAATAAAGGCAATGGAGGAAGCTCATTCTAGAATTTGCGGTGCTCATCAGTCAGGTCCAAAGCTTCACTTCCGAGTCAAAAGAATGGGATACTACTGGCCTACTATGGTCAAAGACTGCATGGATTTCGTTAAAAAGATGTCAGCCTTGTCAATTCCATGCAAATTTTATTCATCAACCGCCTTAGCTGTTACACCCTACGGTTGCGTCTTGGCCATTTGAAGCATGGGGATTGGATGCAATAGGACCACTACCTAAGTCCTCTGGGGGGTATCTTTACATACTTGCAGCAACCGATTATTTCTCAAAATGGGCAGAAGCGGTGCCTTTGAAAGCTGTGAAGAAGGAAACGGTGGTAGACTTCATCAAATCAAATATCATATTTCGGCATGGGGTTTCACTCTACATTATCAACGATAATAGAACGCCTTTCTATAATAAGTTGGTGACAAATCTATGCGAGAAATTCGGCTTTAAATAACATAACTCTTCGATGTACAATGCGCCATCTAACGGACTCGCAGAACCTTTGAACAAAACACTTGGAAACTTGCTAAAGAAAATTGTGGCAAAATCAAGAAGGGACTGGCACAAAAGGATCAAAGAAGCTCTTTGGGCATATCGAACGACATATCAAATATCAACTCAAGCCACCCCATATTCGTTGGTGTACGAAGTAGAAGCTGTCTTGCCACTAGAAACGCAAATCTCGTCGCTTAGAATCGTCCTCCAAGAAGGATTTACACTTGAGGATATTACTCGCCTTCGCCTCAAAGAACTTGAAGCACTCAACAAAAAAAAGACTTGAAGCGCAACAAAGGTTGGAATGTTACCAAGCACGAATGTCGAAATCATTCAACAAGAAAGTCAAACAAAGATCATTCCAAAAGGGAGACTTGGTGTTAGCAGTTAAAAGCCCTATCATCACAACATGACGCACTGGGAACAAATTTCTCTCCAAATGGGATGGACCGTATATAGTGATAGAAGTTTACACAAATGGCGCCTACAAGTTGCAAAGCGAACACGGTTTGAAGATTGGCCCCATCAATGACAGATTTTTGAAGCGTTACTACACCTAAAGAAGAAGTGAAGCCACTCCTTGATGCAAGAGTATAAAGTGCATGTTACTCATCGTCCGAATGAGTATAAATATTGAGGCAACAAAAATGAACTACGTTTGACTTGATCCTTCGTAGGTATGCAGGCATCTTGAAGCTTGTTTCAAGATCAGTCATACCAACAACCAAAAAAATATAAAATATAGAAAATCCAAAAAAAATGAACTACGTTTGGCTTGATCGGGTACGTAGACATCTTGAGATTTATTTCAAGTTCAGTCATAACAACAACAAAAAATTGAACTACGTTTGGCTTGATCCTTCGCGGGTACGTAGGCATCTTGAGATTTATTTCAAGTTCAGTCATAACAACAATAACAAAACAAAAAAGTTGAACTACGTTTGGCTTGATCCCTTACGGTTTCGTAGGCATTTTGAAATTTATTTCAAAATTAGTCATACCATAACAAAAAACACACTCCAAAACTTTAAGGGAAGCTCAAGCTGTACGTAAAGAAATGACAAAATGAAGGTCAAGCTTTGCAAAAGTAAACAAGTGCATAAAGCAAGAAAGTAGTTCTCATATAAAGTCATTACGAAAAATCCATTACAAAAAGGAAATACGACAATGCAAAATGAAGACTAAACAACTAGAGCAAGAAACTAATAACGCGTGTTGTCAACAAACGTTGGATCTATTATAATTGTCCCTTCAGCTGAGATGACCATGAGAGAGAACATCGAGATTTCAAGGAGATTGAGACGCTAAGAAGAAGAACCTCTATCGTAGCATGATAGTTATGATGTTTGATCATTCTGCCTTCACCTAGCTCCGCCATGTGACTGGTACTCTTCATGAAAGAAAGATATGAGTTTCTTCAGCCTTGGAGATAAGGAAATCTCTGCAACAGCCCTCAAAAACTTTTTAAAGCCGAAATTTCATCGCTTGTTGAAAAATTAAAGTAGGCGTTTTCTCCCTCTTCAGGTGGATTGAGATTTTGTTCGACGACCAACCTAGAAACACAAACTCTACTTCAACAAGATTTTCGTCGCTTCTACCACATTGGTCAGTTAGTCAGACTATCAGTTGTCGAAATCACCAAAGAAGCTTGTCAAAATCACCGAAGAAGCTTGTCGAAATTGCCAAAGAAGTTTATCGAATCACTAAAGTATCTTATGGAAGTCGTCGAAGAAGATTGTAATCGCTGAAGGAGCTTGTCGAAATCTTCGAAGAAGCTTGTCGAAATCGTCGAAGTAGCTTGTCGAAATTGCCGAAGTAGCTTGTCAAAATCACCGAAGAAGTTTGTCGAAATCGCCGAAGAAGCTTGTCGAAATTGCCAAAGAAGTTTGTCAAAATCACTGAAGTAGCTTATGGAAGTCGCCAAAGAAGATTGTAATCGCCGAAGAAGCTTGTCGAAATCGTTGAAGAAGCTTGTCGAAATCGCCGAAGAAGCTTGTCAAAGTCGCCGAAGAAGTTTGTCAAAATCGCCAAAGAAGCTTGTCGAAATCACTGAAGTAGCTTGTGGAAGTCGCCGAAGAAGATTGTAGTCGCCGTAGAAGATTTTTGGAGATGTCACGGAGGATGGACAGGAGCTAAGCATTCAAGTTCAACACCAGCAGATATGTTGACCGGGTTGCGTGACGATCCTCAAGATTTGCAGCTCTGGATAATGCTTTGACGACTAACTACCCCCGTCTTTATCAAAACTCCTGAACTATGTACCTAAACTATGTAGCTCTGGATACAATCCATGAGTGTACAAATAAAGCAAATGATACTAGCCCGCGTTACGAAGGCAACAATGTTCAGAAAATAAAAAATGGACAAAACAGCTTAAGACGAAGAGCTACTACATGATGAGTATGATGGAGCACGATCGAGCACAACCTCTTCGTCATCTGTCGCAGTGTCCTCATTAGTATCTTCACCCTCGAAAGGTTCATGAGGAAGAAGGGAGTCAAAGTTGGTCGTCCCAGCCCCGACATGTTTCACTACTTCAAGACGGGCTGGGAACTCGGCCCCCTTCGTGTGATCGTGAGCAGCAGAAGCATCATGAGGACGAGCGTCGTCAATAGGTAACAGACGAACTTGACTCAAGGCCGCCGAAGCATCGTGCCGAAGACGAGAAGCATGGAAATACCTCATCAAGACATTGGCCCGGGATACCAGCGACTTTAACTTACTAACGCACCTATCCTTCAAACGCGAATATCGGTCTAAACGACGCTCCTGAACCACAAAAACATGCTCGGCACGTCGCACATAATCCCGAAAAGAGACCGACTGGACTCTTAATTGTTACAAAAATCACGTGTTTTCTTGTGCACGGTTTAAAAACGAATTACATTTCCCATAAATGTACGAGAATTGTCTATTAAAAAAAACACAAACACAAACAAATCTTGTCCCATGAATATACAAGGTTTTTCTATTAAAAAAGAAAACTCAGGTCTAAAAGATTTCAAATTATCTTTAAAAAAAAATGTAAATCCTTTTCAAAAACAATTCGAGACTCGTTCATTTTACAAAAATAAAATGCAACTAAACAAGTCTCGAGGGGTCATTTGTTGACACGTAAAATTTACGGTCATTAAAAATAATACGCTACGTGTCTTTTAAACAAAATTAAATTGATTATTAATCTCTAATTTTAAATAGAAAGGAAGTTATTAGTAATTTAAAAGAAAATAAATTATTATTTATTATCACATAAAATTAAGATAGTAAATTAAAATAAAATAAAAGTATTTATTTTGCTAAAACTCATTTAGTATGGAGCAAACAAAGAGTTTCTTAAAATTATAAAACTCATTAAAATATTTTTAAACCACAAATACTAAATTTAAATCAAATGATAAGTCTTGGTCTAATATGATAATGAGCCGAAACTTAGGGATGTGTCATTGCAATTAAAAGCCCATTCCAAAAGCTATAAATAGAGAGAAGTTTCTCCACAGCTGCTAGAAAATCAGCTCTGCTCCTCCATGGCCATCAGGAAATCAGCTCTGCTCCTCCACAAACCTCAGTGGATCAACTCCTAGGGGAAGCTCTGCACACTCCGGCCTCAACGAACGCCTTCAAAAACTGTAACAAATCTGCAATAAACTTGGCATTCGATATTCAAGAACGTCTAAAAACAGCAAATAAGGCGTTTTTACGGATCAAGATCTTCAAGTTCTTCCCCAAATCTGAAGAACTTCTACAACAAATCTGTCTTCGATCTTCAGGAACGACTACAAGTAATAAGCAAGGCGTTTCTATAAATCAAAGTCTTCAAAGTTTTTCACCAAATCTAAAGAAGTTCTGCAACAAATTGGCATTCGATTTTCAGGAACGACTATAAGCAATAAGCAAGACGTTTCTGCAAATCAAAGTCTTCAAAATTCTTCAACAAATCTGACGAACTCCACCCAAGAAATCTACAACAAACCGGCATTCAATTTTCAGGAACGACTACACAAAAGCAAAAACACGTTTCTCTAGATCAAAATCTTCAAGTTTTTTCCCAAATCTGAGGAGCGTCAAGATCATCAACGAAATCAACAAAACTACAAAGTTCTTCATCAAAGCCGAAATTTTTTACTCAACTTCAGCAAACTCAACAAAATTCATCAGAGAGTCTACACCAGCATTTCGAGCCATCACAAATTGTTCGAATAGGAGAATCAAAGGACTTTTATTTTTATATTTTATTTCAAAAATTATCAAAAATTGTACCTGCAAATTAATAGATAAATAAATTTAGTTTGCTTCGCATTCATTTTTCCTGTATTCAGCACTTAGTGAAAATTTGTGTGAAACAGACATAAAATACCAACGAACAACACAACTAAAAAAATAATGCACATAATCATTGACAAGATAGTTCACAACAATACAATATCAGAAAGACACATACTTATGTTACAATTTCTAATTTTAAAAGAACATGCTATGCAATGAGTACCTAAAAATTTGAATTTTTCGATGATATTAGCTGAAACCTTCATTGACGTAGATTACTGTCATTGGCATCCCATGGGTTCCCTTGTAGATTATATTCTATAACTTGATGCTGCAGATAAAGTACCACAAATAAGAAATGGTCAGAAAATAATGGTGTATATTAATTACTTTATTTTTACTACTTTATTTCTCTTATTGCTCCTAAATACTGTATGCATAATCAATGAGACTATGGTCAAGTTACTATTGGCCGTTCTTTCTTATTAATTTGGAAAGCAAAAAAATGTGTAACGCTGTTAGTGAGTTATACATAAAACTAACCTCGGGCTAAATTCCACTATTATGCATATGATAGTTGAAGATCATAGATGAGCTCGGCTCCCCATCATCCTCAAACACTTCAAGTTGAGAGATATTATTTTGATTTTGGTCCCCATACCCTAATGGGTTGGTTTGATTGATTATATTAGTTTCAGAACCAATATTGTTTAAAAGATTAACTTTTAGTTTTTCTTTTGTTCTCTCCCTGGCCCTGGCCCTGGCCCTCGCCTTCTCCCTTGATTCTTTAGCAAGAGGGTTAAACGCAGGTTTCCGTGTTGATCCTCTCGTGTTTTTCGTCTCTTTTATCGAATAACCCAAGTGCTTTTCCTTTTCCTCAAGCATAACTTCATATTCAAAAGTAGAAAGTGGACTATTTGCACTAGAACTAGTGACATTTTTTATAGCCTCTTTTGAGTTGCTTAGAAGCCATTCCACAGTCTTACTAGCCCTAGTATACCCCAATGTGTCTTGTAGATCAAAAAAGTTACGAGCCACCTGAAGGGACAACCTCATTCTCCTGTCCCGAGGGCCTTGGGTTGTTTCGATCTTGCTATGTCGGTCCTTTTTTGATGTTTTCTTTTCTGGGATCTTCTTAGTCACCTTACTCTTATCTTGCTTACTACTACTTTCTCCTAGTATCTCCTCGATATTATACAAATTCATTACAGTTCTATCGGGATCTGGTGCATGGAACTTAGTCATTTGGGATCGTTGATGAAGGTAAAGCTCGTACATGGGTTGCACAAAAGCATCATCATTTTCATAGAGATTGGAGGGAGAAGCGATGTTACAATACAAAGGAGAATGAAGATGGCTTCCTTGTTTGAAATTTGGGCTGATCTCATAAATCGATGACTTATTGAGTAAATTTTGATCAAATGTGTATGGAGAAATTAGGGTTTCGTCGCTAGTGTTGTTACTAGCATAAAAGCTATTAAAGGGGTACATTTATAGGCATTTGGAAGTGCTCTTATTGAAGAAAAGAACTTGTGATGAGGACAGATGCAAACAAGTAGCAAATAATTGGGTAAAATTAATCTTCACATATCTATTTTTTTCCTACTATAATGGATGAGTTACTGGTATAAGATAATGTATTATGAGAGGATAAAAAAAAGATACACCTTGTGTATAAAAGACTATGGTGTATGCTAGACAAGAAGATGATAAAGTTGGTTTATATTGGTGTGAAAGAGAGGACTCTGAGAAAGAGAACCATGAAGTTGAGAAAAATCATGACAATGTCATGTGATAAAGTTGAACGAGAAGAGTGTATAGAAGAGGTGGCGAGGGGGCAATTTATTCAGGAAAATGAGCAAAGAAAATTCCAAGTGAGTGGATAAAAGACACTTGATATGATGCCACTTAACACGGTTTTAACACGGTTTTTCTTAATTGTGGAAAAACCCCACATTTTATTTTATTAATGATTAGCGAAAAATAAAATGCGGCGAAAAAACTCCACTACAACAAAAAGTGCAGTAGCTGCATAACACGGTTGATTTGTTATAAATGATGCAACTTTAGATGATGCAAATGAACAAAGTTTAAGTGAAATTGATATTATTTAGGTCTAAAGTGTGTGGGACACTAGAACATTGTATGTGCATCACTTGGTTTATATTTTTCCTAAAGTTAATTAGCATCATTTTTATATTTTTAGGATAACAGTTTAACTTTATACATTTTTCAGCTTGCCTATCAAATTTATTATCATAACTAAATATTACTATATTTTAATATACTTCTATCAAATTTTTTTCAACCTAAATTAATTTACTAGAATAATCACGTTAAATAACTTACAAGTTTTCTCGTATTTAAAGTAAAAAATACATTTTTACAACTTATAAGTAAACGTTTTGTTTTATACAAATTATCAGCTTTTTTATCAATTTCTCTATCAAAACTATACAATTCATATTTTTGTTATTTTATTAATTTATATGTGAAAATTACAAATAAATGAGAGAATAAGAGAAAAGTAAGAGAGAGAAATTATTATTTTAATTATAAGAGAATATCTTGATCACTTATATTTGAGAGATATCTGACTTCATGTAAATTTATGTTAATGGATAAGAAAACTGATGCGTGTACAATTTTAGAACATTTCCCGAGAAAGACTTCTACTCATATTTAAGATTATTTAAGATAAATGAGTTATATAAGTGTATTGATGCGGTTTCTGTAGGTCCATATAAGTTTCAACCTCTTCACATAGTCACATTGCATCCTCCTATTGCCAGCTGCCAGCAAAGAGCAAGTCCCACATTATAATGTCCACATCTTACTATTTTGAGGGGGCTACAATTAAACCATACTAGGATAATGGACCACAACGATGTGGCTCAAACCTTATCTTCCATAAAATAAGAAAGTCTAGCAAAAAGATCACATTTTATAAAAATGGCTTCGGAAACTAGGCAGTCATTATCATGTAAGCAGGGGCGTTCCGACTCCACGGTCCAAGACTCAAATTATTCGGTTGTCCGTAGCATTTTTATCAAACAAAAATAAAATAAAATCAATTTCATTTTAATTGATATATATATATATATATATATATGTGGGTGTTTTCTTCTACAAATGTTGAATTAATCCAATGACTAATTTGGACTAAAACTGAATTTATAATAAACTGAGCTTTATATAATTATATAGGACTGAACCATTGCCCAATTTTATTTTTATTTTTTTGCCCCTGGGAAGTCTGTGCCTTAGGCCCAAGCGTTACTGGAGTTGGGCCTGGACCGCCCCTGCATGTAAGGTGTGTGTTTAATTTCCTCTCCTGTCTTTGTTCTTGTCCTTATGTTTTTGATAAAGCCATAACTTTGGTCGGTCGCGTTAGACTTTTCAACAATAAAATAACGATAAATTAGCTGTAAATAATGAACACTTCTTGGTCTTTATTATTGATCAGGTCATTACACTTGTTCGGATTGTTACACTTGATCGGATTATTATTAATTTACTACAATTGCGCTCGGTTTGGCTATTTAAACTCTTATCTGGGTCGTTCTCCTTCTTCTCCGATGCTCGGCTCTTTCTCTGTTTGGTTTGTTTCTTAATTGGATAAGCTTTGACTAGTTTTTCTCTTTTCTCAACTTCTCTCTATAATTTTTGAATAGATTTTATCCGGGCGCTTTCTAGGAGGGGTAGTTGGCTATTTATAGGCAACTATGCCTTCTAGGATGTTGATAAATGTCTTCATCTCAGGGGGTTTTTCAAATATGGGTCCCTAGTTAAGTGGGCTTGGGCTTTTGATAATAACAACCTTATTCTATGATGAAAAGGCATGTGATGACCCATTTAAGCGTTGGATACCCATTTATAAAGCGGATTGATTATTACCCGAATAGAATATTCGGGTCCAATTTTTATGTCCTATCAAGTGCTCCCTGACTTCCTCGGCATGGTTTTCCATGTCGAGGGAGTCATGCTCGGTCTGTCGAGGGTATTACTTTGGTCTTGTCGTTCCCAATGCTTCATCGAGAAACGCAATAGACTCATGACGGTTCCCATGGGGGCCCATTTGTAGTTACCCATCCTAATATCTTTCTTCGAGGAAAACTCCTATAAAGGGGTGTGCCCCCTCCATAATCATGCACTTTACTACTACTTTGCTTGTGACGTAATGGCTTGCTCTGGTTCTACTGGTGAGAGCTCTTTTAACTATATTTCCTATTTAGAAACTGAGGTCACGAAATCTCGCACCGCGAATAAGAAACTCGTGGCCAAGGTTTCAAACTACAAGAAAAGGTTGTCTGACATGGATTCTGCTCATCATGTGACGATGGTCGATCGGGATTGGGCCTTCGAGCGTATAAAGAGGCTCGAGGTTTGTCTGGCTAAACAGAAGGCAGCAAAAAGGGCCTATAAGCTTGCCTTCAAAGAGTTGCATGCTCGGTCTAAACCGAGTTCGGATGAAGATGAAGAAGGCTCTTCCTTGAAATAATTAGTCTTTTGTGATTTCTGTTGTAATTTCTTTTGAATGGGGAGTCTTCTCCTCAGTTGTAATCGAAGTTTTTGAGATTAATAAAATATTTCCCTATCCTTGTTCTTGTCTGTTTATCTTCTTGATACCTTATGGGATGACTTAATTGGACTTGTACTGCTGTAGTTAGCCATAAATGCTCTTGGGAAGTTCAAGAGGTTGTCTTTCTTCGAGATGACCTTTGATCTATCACTTGTTTCTTTCTATAAAAGGGGACTGTCCCTGTATTCTTGGTGCAACTCATTCTTTATTATCGTACAAATGGCTTCTCCTCGTGAAGATAGTGGTGACAACCTTCGTGAATATGTTGCCCATCTCGAGGAGGAGGTTAGGAAGGCTCGTATCCTCGAAAAGAGGGTTACCTTTTTAACCATGGAGGCTCACCGAGCTGACGAGATGGACGAGCGCTTGGAGGCCATGGAGAGTGAATATCAGAAGTCTCTGATCGATAATATTTGGACTCATGCTCGGATCAAAGAGCTTGAGGCTTCTAGAAATAGGCACATTGCTTCCAAGAAGGCTTACAAACTGGCCCTTAAGGAGGTGTATGCTCGGTCAAAGGGGAAGCCGAAATGACGACACGGGCCCTTCCATGAAATGATTTTATTATTTTTATTGTATTTCCTTTATGCTGACTGCCTCCTGTAATAAAGTATCCATCAATCAATAAAGACTTCTTTCCCAATGTGATTTATTTGACTGCGCACGCTTGTGGCTTCATTAATGCTTTTTCTTGGGCTTGGTGTTTGACCTTATCCACTGGATCTTCTTAATCTCTGTATCTAGGGACCACTGAGATTTCTTGAGCCCTGTGCATAAAAATTTTATTTACCAGAGTTTTCTTGATCTCTGTGCAAAAGATCTTAGATATTTATTTGAACTGCTGCCTTTCCCCAAAATGACGCGTGTTCCGCTGCCATTATGACTTACCCCCTTTAAATATTGGTAGGAATCCAAGCGTTTTTTGAACAAGAGTGGTTTTTCATTACCCACGCTTTTTCAGAGCTTTTTGGGAATCCAAACGTTTTTTCTTGAACAGACACATCTTTTAATTGCCATCGCTTCTTAGAACCCATTGGCGAACGGTTGCGATTCTCAATACCATCCCTCATCTAATTGATCTATAAATACCTGCTTAAAGCATGGTTATATTCACAACCCTTATCATATTATCTGCTCCTATATACAAATCTTCATCTTATAATTTCCTTAAGATGTCTGGTCCTTTCACCCAATCAGCGTTAGCTTTTCAAGTGGGGACTTTTGAAGCCTCCTATGGCCATGTACAAAGGCTGTTGAAGGATGCCGAGGAGGAGTTAAAGGTGATGCGTTATCACCATACCGAGATGGTTTGGGAATTAACGTGGCTAAGATCCGAACTGGATTATTGTCGACGTGCTCGTCAGGCTCTAGTCGAAGAGAATGAGGTGTTAAAGGGGAACTCGGCACTTCGAGACAGGGATGTCTCTGCCGGACCCTCTCATCGATACCGATCGACCTCCCCCTAACCTCTCCATTTTCCCTTTTTTTTCTTTTGATTTTCTTCAATTTTCTTCATTTCTTCCTCTTCCTCTTTTTTGCACTCTTCTTTTTTTTTTTTTTTTTTTATCTCTCTTGCTTCTTTTTATATCCTTCTTATGCATCTTTTTTTTTCTTTTTTATCGTGTTCCTTTTACTTTCTTCATCCTCTTCTTTCTCACCATCTCTAGCTCTCTCTACTTTTTTCTTTTTTCTCTTTCTTCCTCTTCTTTCTCACCACTACGACGTAACAATCAATCCTGTGATCCTAAGGATTTTGTGTTACTTCTAGGATTTTTGTCATTTTTCATTTTCCTCTTCTTGCTTTTCACTTCTTCTTTATGTTCCTCTTCATCTTTTTCTTCCTCTTTTTTTTTTTTTACGTTTCTGTTCTTCGCCACCTGCTGTTCGTCTGATCTGCTGATATAGTTGATCTTCTTTGGCTACGTTGTCTCATGATGTAATAGATCTCCATGTAGTAGATTTCCTTTCGATGTAGTCCTCTGATGTAATAGTTTTTCTTTCGATGTAGTCCTCTGATGTAATGGACAGTGATGTATCTCACTTTTATTAATGAGAAGTATTTTTGCCCCTTTATTTTGGCACTTCTTTTCATGTTGCGCTTGTGGTTTTTCGTTTTTCCGAAATCCAGATCTTTGAATATCTTTTCTATTTTCTGCTGTACTGTGATATCAGATGTATGTAGATGTACTGTCGATCATAGATGCACCCTCCCAAGCATGTCAGGAAATATGCTTGCTCCCAAGCATGTCAGGAAATATGCAAGTTCCCAAGCAATGTCATAAAATATCATACTATCTTCGTTCTATAAGTACTCCTCTTTTCTTTAGTAGTTATCTCTCCTTTTATTTGTATTGTTTGCTCTTCCCTCCACCCCTTCTTTCTCTTGCACTATAGCAATTTCCCAGAATGTCTGAACCTGTGGGGAGATATCATGCTCAGATGAAGGGTTTGGATGCGGAGGTATCTCGCGTCTGACGTCGAATGGGAAGGCTTGAGAAGGAGTATGGCATTTTGGCCTTGAGTCTGTTCGGCTCTCACCCCGAAGAGACAGTGAAATGGACCGAGATTTCGGCCTTAAGTCGTCAGCTCGATCACTTGTTGCTTCAGAGAAATCGTCTCGCTAACTCCTGGTATGATGCCGAGGAGATTTGGGACCATGCTCAAGACGAGTTCGATAACTCCCCTCAAGGCCTAGCTAACATGATGGTTAGGAATGCTCGGCTGGAGGAGCGCGTCATGGTTCTCACTAGTGAGAAATCCGAACTCTCCGCGGAGAACGAAAATTTGATTGCCATGAATGATTCCTACCAAGCTCGGTTGAACTGCTCTGCTCGTTTTGCTTTCTCTCGGTCTGGTAGTTCGGTTTTTCCACCCATTGGTCCTTAGTTAGATTGGGCTGGTTTTCTGATGTATTTCCCGATTTGGGACTTGTATTTTTTTTATTTTTTTTTTATTTGGATCAGATGTATCTGTTCGTATCTCGTGCTTTTGTCTTGTGAACCGTTGCGACACCTCGCGTTTTGTGCCCTTTGACTCTCTATAAATGCTCCCTATTGCTTGTACTTCATTATCCAATCTTCTTTTCTCTCTCTTGTTGATAATTTTTGTTTCCTCTAATCTTGCTTTTGTTTGAGATGGCTCCCATTACTAGATCTGCCTCCAAAAGGAAAGCCCTTCTGGAAGAGGAGCTTACCTTCTTTCTACCCCGTCCCCCTGGTTTTGGGGAGGAGGATTTGACTCCTCTTCAGCTAAAAGAGATTGAGATGTCATGGCTGAAACATGATCTCAAGTGTGCTCAGACTGAAGTGAGGAGGTTTAAACAATATTGGGATGCGGAGGGCATTACTCGTTTCAAAGCTGAGCAAAAGTGCAAGTCTCAGTCTTACTCCTTGCAGCAGGCTGAGATGGCGATTGCTCGTTTTATTAGGGAGAAAGAGCGTCTGGAGGAGCTCTTGACGAAGAAGGATGCCGATATGGGGGGTAGTTCTAAGAAGTAGGATGGTGTATTTTCTTGTAAAAATTCTCTTTGGTTGTATTTTTGTGTTTTTTCCCCCTTGTGGATGAATAAAATTTTTGATGTTTTATTTCTTGTTCACTTTGCCTTTATGTCTAACATATGATGTTTCAGTATACACCGAGCAATGTGCCCGGTTATCCCCCCGGAGAGCGTTGTTAGACTTGATGCTTAATGCCGTTAAGCTAGAAACGGTCTCCGTCCACCTTGTTCGGTGTGTCCTTTCGGTAAGGAATGGTTGGGCGTCGAGGATCTTAATCGGGGATATTATTGGTAGCGTATGCTGGAAGCTTTTCGTGGTAGGGTCCACTGGCCGTTTATTTAGGTGTAATGATGTGAATTGCCTTGGGTAGTGGGATATGCTCTGACGTGACAAAATCTGGAGCGTTGATAAGTAAAAAACAGCAGCGGTTGTTGACTTATCTATGGTTGGAAAAAAGGTAAACCTCTGTCACACGAAAAGGTGGTTATTATTTTATTCTTTTCGTGACTCCACTCCTTTTTACTGTGCCAAGTAATCCCTTTTGTTTTTATCACATAATTTTGCTGAAGAAAACATCTGTCTCTCTCTAAAGTATATTCTTCCCGCCAAAAAGGAAAAACGTGCTGCCGCTCAATCTAGGGTTTCGTTGTATTGTCGATATATTTGCTGCTTTTCGCACGTGTCTGCTCAGAATGACAACTGTAAGTGCTTTGTTATTAGTATGTTCTTTTTGTTTTAGGACTGGTATTTGATTTATTGTTGTGGTCGTAGATATGGCGTTGGTAACTGGTCTTTGTTGTCGATATATGTCTGACGATATTTACTTATGTACTGGATTTTACATTGATTGGGATGGTAGTAAAACGTAGGGTTTCTGGTTAATTGTAGCAGGGGGGGGGGGTTTCGTTATGTTGATGTTGTTGTGGTTTGTGTGTTTGGTTAGTATATTGATGGAGTTTTGATGATGTTTGGATAGGAAATTTTGACCCAATGTCTGGCCCAAGTGGGCCCATTTGTGGAAAATGACTTTAAGAAGCTTGCCGGAATTCCCGACCACATACATGTTCGGCTTCCGATATCTGACAACGAGGTGTTGGGGTTTGTTCCTGCCGGCGAGGTAGCTGTACTTTCCTCGGCATTCTTTACTGGAGGTTTAAGACTTCCTTTCAGCAAGTGGATGGCTTCGTTCTTTGAGGCCGTCCAGATTGCTCCGGCCCAACTGGCCCTGAATGGTTACCGTACCTTAAACGGTATTCAAAGGCTATCGGAGCTGGCCGGAATACCGATCGAACTAAAGGATGTGTTCGGGATCTATAGTTTGAGTTTTGAGCACCGTAGCTCGTATCTGAAGACCATGCGTGCCTTCTGTCGGCTTGTCTTTGGTCTGCCGGATACCAACAAGGGGGATAACCTTGGTGTTGTGATTGTTTCCGGTAATTGGGGTTGTGCTGGACACCAAATTCCCAGACCTGCTACCAAAGCTCCCACTATTCCATACCTCGGCGCTCCCAATGTAGAGGCTCTCTTAGCTCTTTGGAAATGGTGGGGGCCTGGACCAACGAAGGATCCAGCGAGTCGTACTGCTCCCGTGCTGCTCGGTTACCCTGCGGGGGCAGTGACAAAGGGGAATCCTGTGCCCGAGATCCCTAGAGAGTCCGAGGAGGAATTCTTAAAAGTGGTCCGAGCTCGAAGTGCTGCTCGGGTAGGGAGAAAGACCGGTCGTTCGAAGCATCGCGGATCTGACCCCGTCGTTGGAACAACGAAGAGGGCTAGGGGGACCGAGGAGGCTGCTTCCTAAGGGAATATCACCGAGGAAGCCCCTACGCCTGGCGAGGTATGTGTACATGTATATTGATTCTCTTGTCTTTTGATTGTTGTTTTGTACTCTAGGTCTTTGCTTCATTGGTGATCTTGTTTCAACTACTGACTTCTCCATTGGTTACCCTTGCTCTTGCCCGGTCTATGGGTATTATTGTGTTTCAGGGGTCGATCGATAACATATTCGGACATATCAACCTCATGGTGAACATGGGCAAGAGTACGATGACTCTGCCTGTGATCTCGCCTATCCGTACCGAGGACATGATGGACCTGCCTGTTGTCTCGCCCACTCGTATTGAGGGTGTGAGCGAGCACAGGGCCCCTGAGACTGGCCCTTCGGAGAAGGAAGTGGAAGTGGAAGTTGACAAAGAGACTGCCGTGGAGGTTGTGAGGGGTGGTGAAGATGAGGTTGCCGAGGAAGCTGAGGAGGTGTTGGAGGGCGGGGTTGCAATGACCCGTTATATTGACCGATGTGGGGGTGAGCTGTTGAAGCAACCCCGATCCTTGAAGATGGGGTATATTGCTCTTAAACCCCTCGCTTTCAAGGATGCAGAAACAATAGCTGCTCGGCCTACAATGTCGGTTATAGAGCAGGCCAACGCTGATGCGCTGCGGGTATGTTGGGCGCGTATTTTGTATTATATGTCATGATGCTCGTATTTTGCCCGGAATCTGATGTTTTGAAATACAGGTTGTCTTGAGTACCGTGGTGCTGAGGGATCAGATGGCAGTGCTTGGGGCTGATAAAGAGAAGCTGGTGGCCGAGAAAGAGAAACTCGTCGCCGATAATAAAATCCTGGGCGATAATTACGATAAGCTGTCGGCGGATTTCATGTGCCTGACCGAGGATGTCGGTAAGTTGGAGGATGAAAAAGAGAGTATGGTCGAGAAGTACGACGAACTAGAGGCTGAGAATCTGCTCATGGCCGAGGATGTTGAAGCCGCAAAGGCTGAGGTGACCGCTCTGAAAGCGGCGCACGCGGAGGAGCGGAAAAAGTTCGCAATGATGGCTAATTTCGCCGTCTATTGCGCTCATGTGCGTGCGCTTAATTTCGCAAAGGTTCCTTTGTCGGATCGAGCGTGGTCGGAATTGGTGTACCCCTGTCCTGATGGTGCACCTCCTAAGCCTCAGGATTGGGCCAACCTCCGAGACGAGGAGCTCCCCCGACTGCCGGGACACACTACTTCGACGGCGCTGCATCCCCATTCCGGGTCGGCTCCAACGAGTCCTCGGTCTTCTCCTACCGTCACTCCCCCACCCGCATTCCCTCAGGTGGAGCCTTGACCATTCTCTTGTAGTATTTTCTCTGCATCTTAGTGTAAAGTCTTTTGGTACCCGAATTGTGGGTCTCTTTTGTATCTAGAAACATATTCTTTTAGGGAAGTGGTAATATAGGTGATGTGTTTGTTTTTTGTTTGGCTTTTCCGAGTTAATTTCCCCTTTTCTAGGGTCATCATATTTTGAAGAATGTGAAAACAAAATATTGTCAGGTACCCTATAACCCTCTGGCCATGGTGGTCTGGACCTCGCCTAGTCATAGCGGAGGTAACGTTATAGATGGCCTTGAAAGATCTAAGCCTTTCCTAACTACTGAATTGAATTCTGCCCGTCATAAAATCGAGGATCTGAATGTTCATATTTCAAACATGTCGATTCGGTTACGTGACTTGGGAGAGAAATTCAGCAAAAAGACCGCATATTATAAGGCGAACAAGGGTAAGGCGAAAGAACTTCTTGGTGCACTTCGGCGCTCTCGTGATGAAGCCCGAGGCCGTGTGACGAGCTTGAACTTAGTCCTAGGTGCCGTTTTCGAGGATGCGGACCTACTGCTATCCTTTGTCAAAGCGTATTGGGCCCGAGCTCGCGCTTTAGAGGTGCTCGAGCATGTAAAAGGGATGAGTGGTGTTGCCCGGGCAGAACGCATGGTTGATGCGACGGCCGGGGTAACTGAGACCACGGCTGCCTTGAACCGAGTCGATGCGGTCGTTCGTGAGCGCTTGGGGACTCAAATTGTTTCGTTGCGAGATATTCATGTCGCTGATGTAGTAGAGACCTCAGCGTCCGTTGAGGGGTTATCGGATTAATAATTGAGTTGCTTGTTTTGTCGTTTTATTTGTAGCTTGTATAAAGACATTCGTATTTTTTTTTATTTTTTTTTATTTTTTTTTGGGTATTCATCTCTTCCCTTCTTCCCCATTTTTTTTTTTTTAGGCACATGCTACTACGTCGCATCAGGCTGGCTCTCCAAGCCTAGTTAGTCCGGGGCCAGGACCTACTGGTGCTGCCCGAGACGAGGTCTCATCTAGTGTGGCTAGTGATGAGCATGCCAAGGTTCCTTATATCTTTTTATTGGGTAAAAATGTCGAGTTGCTCAATCTGTGTGGCCGACTTAGGGCCAAGTTGAAAACTCAGGCGTCTTCTTTTCGTGAGTACGCTCGTCGTTCCGAGCATGTTGTTAAGGTTCAGGAGCGTCGTTTAGATCGATATTGGCGGGTAAAGGAAAAATACTTCGGTAAACTAAAGTAGTTGGTAACACAAGCGAACACGCTGGTGAAGTATTTCCGTTTGTCCCGATCCAGATACGATGCCTCTGCAGCTATGATCGAAGCTCGCAATCTTCCTTTCGACGATGCTCGTCGGCAAGCGGCCTTGGATGCTCACGAGGTCGCTAAAGGAGCCGAATTTTATGCATGGCTTAAGACGCTGACATGCGTTGGCGCTCATACGACCAACTTTGATGCCCTCATTTCTGAGGAGCGTTTTGATGGCGAGGAAACTGATGGGGATACGTCGACGGATGACGAAGAAGTGTCGCTCGGTCAGTTACCGTCGTGTTCATCATGTAGTAGCTCTTAAATAAATTTCTTTATTTGTTGGTTGTATCCTGTTGCCTCCGTAACGCGGGCGAGGACTATTAGTTTTATTTCTTTACTCCTGTGTTCGGATCTTCTCATTGTTGTACGGATACTTCATTGATTGGATTGATTTTCCTTTGCTGATTTCTTCGTTTGGCATTGTGTTGCCTCCATGATGTGGGCCTTTATTATCTGCTTCCTTTCATTATACGTGTATTGAACGTTCCCGTTGCTGCTATTTCATTGTTTTGATTGATTTCTTTTCATTGTTTTCGCCATTTGGTAATTTATCGTCCCCATAATGTGGGCCTGAATTATTCTTCTCATTGCTGTATTGCTTTTCATCCTTGCTCATTGGGTCAATGGGTACCTGCATATACATAAGTATTCCTAGGCATTCTTTTAGACATGCCATGTTGGGAATTTCATAGTATTCCTAGGCGTTTCGGCCATGTTGGGAATTTCATAGTATTCCTAGGCACTTCGGCCATGTTGGGAATTTCATATACATAAGTATTCCTAGGCGTATTTTTTCACGCCATGTTGGGAATTTCTCAGTATTCCTAGGCACTTCGGCCATGTTGGGAATTTCATATACATAAGTATTCCCAGGCGTATTTTTTTACGCCATGTTGGGAATTTCATAGTATTCCTAGGCGTATTTTTTCATGCCATGTTGGGAATTTCATAGTATTCCTAGGCACTTCGGCCATGTTGGGAATTTCATAGTATTCCTAGGCGTATTTTTGCACGCCATGTTGGGAATTTCATAGTATTCCTAGGCACTTCGGCCATGTTGGGAATTTCATAGTATTCCTAGGCGTATTTTTTCACGCCATGTTGGGAATTTCATAGTATTCCTAGGCGTATTTTTTCACGCCATGTTGGGAATTTCATATTATTCCTAGGCACTTCGGCCATGTTGGGAATTTCATATATATAAGTATTCCTAGGCGTATTTTTTCACGCCATGTTGGGAATTTCAGCTGCATTGGTTAGACAGCATGATATGATACTTTATTTATTCAAAAGTCAAGGACATTAGGTTAGAGAGATAAGGCGGCACCTGTATTTGCACTGACGGTCTAGCTTAGACGTAGTACTTCTTTAGGTTAGCCACGTTCCAAGAATTTTTCTCCCCTCTGCTATTTTCGAACAGAACGCTTTTGAGTTTGTAGGTAACTGGGCTTGTTCTTTTGACGATCTCGTATGGTCCCTCCCAGGTGGGGCTCAATTTACCATGTATTTCATTTCGGGTATATACCGTTACTCGTCGCAACACCAATTCTCCGACCATGAACTCCTTGGTCCCTTTCACCCTCTTGTCATATGCTTGTTTGACGCCTCGTTGATACTTCGCGAGTGTAAGAGCTTCTATCTCTCGTTTCTCGTCTATCATGTCAAGTTCTTTTCTCATTCTTTGTTCATTGTTTCCCTGCTCGACTAAAGTCGTTCGGAGCGTGGGTAGCCCAATTTCTGTTGGTATGATGGCCTCAACACCGTATGCTAAGCTAAATGGGGTTTCCTTGGTGCCCGTTTTCGGCGTAGTTCGGCACGACCACAAGACGTTGAGTAGCCGCTCGGGCCATCTCCCCTTTGCTTGCTCAAGGGTTGTCTTGATGCCGTCTAGTATTGTTCGGTTTGATACCTCTGCCTAGCCGTTACCCTGTGGGTATGTCGGCGTCGAATAGAACTTTCGGATACCCAATTCCTCGTACCACAGTTGTAGTTGGGCATCTTTAAACTGGGTTCCGTTGTCGGCGACAATAGCATACGGTATTCCGAACCTGGTTATGATGTATTCCCAGATGAATTGTTTGACGTTGCTGGCTTTGATTTCTCGGAGGGGTTTAGCTTCAACCCATTTGGTGAAATAATCCGTCACGACGATCAGATATTCCACGCTCCCAGGGGCCTTTGGGAGTTTTCCGATCAAATCTATTGCCCATTGTGAAAACGGCCATGGAGCCGATACGGGGGCCATTAGAGACGAGGGGAGTCATGGTATTTTGGCGAATCGTTGGCACTTATCACAACGTTGGACATATACGTCCGCGTCTCGCTTGATATAAGGCCACCAATACCCTTGGGTAACTGCCTTGTTTACAAGGGATCGCCCTTTGATGTGTGCTCGGCAGGATCCTTCGTGGATTTCCTCCAGGACCGGTAATTGTAGCTCGGGAGGCACGCACAGTAGGTGGGGTCCCCGGTAACTGGATTTGTACAGTTGGTCGTCCTCGGATAGCCAGAACCGAGGAGATTTTCTCGTGATTTTCAGCGCTTTTATCTTGTCGGCCGGGAGCGTTCCACTTCGCAGATAATGAGTCATGTCACCCATCCAACCTAGTTCGTACTGCACTGACGTCACTCGGCCTATCCTTTTAATTATGCTCGGGGTCATCAGTAGTTTCACTGTAATCGACCGGGTGTCGGTCAATGTTAATGTCAAGGCTAGGGTGGCTAAGGCATCGGCATGTGCATTTTCGGTGCGATTGATTCTGACTAACTCGCACTGTTCGAAGGTGGCCATCAACCTTTGGACTTTCTCTTGATAGAGGATCATTCTGTCATCTTTGGCTTGGTACTGGCCGAGGGCTTGATTAACAATGAGCATGGAGTCTGAACTTGCAACTAAGTGGGAGCATCCAAGGGACCGGGCGACGATCATGCCATTTATCATGGCTTCGTATTCTGCCTCATTGTTGGTAGCTCGGAAGCCCAGTTTTATGCTTTTTTCGATGATTGCTCCCTCTCTACACTTTAGGACGATCCCTGCTCCGGATCCGTCCTTGGTGGCTGATCCGTCGACATGTATCTGCCAGTGTGATTGTGGAGAGAGTGCCAATGGCTCGTCGTAGCCTTCGGTGAACTCCGCGACGAAATCGGCCAAGACTTGTCCTTTTACGGCATGTCGGGGTACGAACTCGATATGAAATTGGGATAGTTCGACCCCTCAGGCGGCAACTCGACCGCTTACGTCTGTCCGTCGAAGTGACTCTTTGATATGAAACTTCGTGTATATCCGGACCTGATGAGCTATAAAATAGTGTGGCAACTTCCTGGTTGCGACGACCAATGCCAGACACAGCTTTTCCAAGGGTAGGTAACGTGTTTCGGCTTCGACCAGAGTTTTGCTGACGAAGTAGATCGGAAATTGTTCGCGACCCTCTTCTCTGAGGATGACCGCACTCACAGCTGTAGTGGAAACTGCTAGGTAGCATGCCAGAATATCTCCTTTGTTCGGCCTTACCAGTAGTGGCAGCGTCCTCAAGTACTCTTTGAGATTGTTGAATGAAGCCTCACATTCCGGGTCCCACACGAATTTTCTATTCTTCTTGAGTGATTCGAAAAACGGTCGTCCCTTGTCTGCGGATCGACTGATGAACCTGCTTAATGCGGCCATCATTCCCGTGAGCTCTTGTACCTGTTTCTTGTTCTTGGGCGCGGCCAGGTTCTGTAGAGCTGTGATCTGATCGGGATTTGTCTCTATTCCTCGTCGGCTGACCATGTGCCCCAGAAATTTTCCTTTGCTGATTCCGAAGGCACACTTGCTCGCATTGAGTTTCAGTTTGTGCTCGCCCAACGTACGGAAGACATCTCTGATATCTTGGAGGTGGGACGTAGCCCTTCCGCTTTTAACGACCATGTCGTCTATGTATACCTCCATCGTCTATGTACAGACACTTTTCTGCTCCTTTGAGCTATCGGCTTGTACTCGGCATTAACACTTAGGTGGTGGCATGTCGTTTCAGGGTCTAGGCCTGGCATGTCTTTGGGACTCCAGGCGAATTTATCAACGTTGCTGAAGAGGAATGCTTCCAACTCTTCGGATTCCCGTTTTGGAAGGTTATTCCCGAGGAAGAAGTAGTGCTCCTCGTCCATATCAGGGATATACACCTTCCTAAGGGTTTCTCCTACTTGTTCTTCAACAACCCTCTCGGTTTTGGATATTTGGTTGATCAGCTTCTTGGTGCTGGTGGGTTGTTCGACAACGATTAGCTGTTTTTGTAGGGCTGCGGTAATGTCTTCACAGCGTCTTGAATCTTCTTGACATCCTCTGGCTGTCTCGATCTCTCCCCTGTCATTTGGGTATTTGACTTTTTGGTGGTAGGTCGAGGGTATGGCCCGCATGGCATGCAGCCAAGGTCGGCCCAAGATTGCATTGTGGGCGGAGCTGTCGTTGACTACTAAGAACTCCACGGGAACTTAAACGGATCCAGTTGTGACATTGAGAACGATCTTACCCAAAGGTTTAGTCGTCTCGGAGATGAACCCGATCAAGGTGACATCGGTAGGTTGGAGATCTTGTATTTTGAGTTCCATTTTGTCGAATAGCTCTCTGTACATGATGTCACAAGAGGCTCCTTGGTCAATAAGCACCCTGCTGACCGTGTCGAGGCCAATTTGAACACGGAGATTAATGGCGTCCCCATGGGGATAGATCACCCCTTCCTCGTCAAGACCCGAGAAGGAGATGGGCGGATGTCGTCGGGGCGTGCATTGCCTTTTAGAGGTCGACGCTTGTGAGCCTTGGCTACCTGGCCAAAGTGCGCCAATTGCCGCTGTCGTGATCGTTCCCCACCTGTTCCCTTGGGTTGTGACATGTGAACGACGTTGATCGTTTTGCCCTGCCGGTTGTCGGCTCCCTCGATGGCCAGTTGTTTGCCTTTGTTCCCCGCGCCTTTGATGAACTTGGCTAGGTATCCCGCATCACCCCACAGGTTTATTTTCCATCGCAGGTGACGGAAATGCTTGGTGAGGTGGCCGTGATCCTCGTGATATGCGCAGAAAAGCTTGGAGTCTCTCATATTGGGGGGAGAATTGATCGGTTGTGGTCGGGAGTACCAACTCTCCCTGCATATATCTTTTAGGATATCTTTAGCGGACATGTTGAAAGTGTATCGTAGTTCGACCGGTCCGAAGGTATTTCGGCGTTCCCTCTCTTGGAACCGACCTTGTTGGAGCGGTTTGGGGGGCATTGGATAAGTGAGCTGGAGCGGTTTATGTTCGTTGTTCGGGGTTGGGTATGCGATCTGGAGCGGTTTAGGCTCAGGTTCTCGTTGTCGTTCATCCCTCCTGTGGACCTCGGGACCTTTGTCCGTCCTGGTCGGTTTGAATGCTTCTTCATGGTTGTTCCTGGCTCTTTTGCGACCCACCTGTGCTTCCCGAACCGTTTCTCTTCTTGGTAGGGTTCGGTTGAGGAAACGAATTTCATCATTTTTATCGGTGAGGTGGGTGCAGTAGGCCAGCAGAGAATCCGTGGTCGGAAAGTCTTTGCCAATGAACTTCCTTCTCGTCCAATAGCCATTAGGGATGGAGTTGATAAAGTTCTGGATGGCTATATTATTGGCGTATTGTGGAATCTGGTTGGCTACGTCGATGAAGCGTATGCAATAGTCGTTGAGCCTCTCATTCGGCATCATAGTCATTTTCAGAAGGGTTTCGATGCTAACCTTCTTTTTCCTATGGGCAGCGTATCGGGTGGAGTATGCTCTTAGCAGCTCTGCCCAGTCTCTTATGGAGCCCCGTGGTCATCACTCCACAATTCCATCTCTGTCTTGTAGTGCCTTAGATGGTCGATAGGACAACTCTTTCCATCATAAAGCCTGAACTCAGGGATGATGAACCCCGCCGGATTGCGATATCTCGTGATCTGTTCGGCGCATGGGGTTTCTTGGCATACGTTCCATGCTTCTTGGAACGCATCATCCGAGGCTTGGTAGGGGGGGTATCCCCGCTGATGTGGTGGTGGTCCATAACTTTCCCCGATCATGTGTTCGGGATATCTACCGTCCTTCGTGTGGGTATCGAGGACACGTTCCCTATGAGTGTTTGGGTGGACGACTATCGGAGGGATCATCTCTGGGACGTTGCCCCCCTGATGGGGCACTCTTGTATCGGTTCGTCGCCCTGCTGCTTCCAGGGCGGCCCTGTAAGCTGAATCTTCCGCTTCACGGCGTAGATCTTTGTCTGTATTGGCGAGCTGGGTAATTGGCAATGCGATGCCGGCTGCTGTCATGGCCGTCATGCATGCCGCCAGTTGAGCTTGCAGCTGGACGTAGTTCCTTTCATCGGCTGATGGAACAACGTGTTGTACTTCCACCGTGGATGGTGTAATTATCCTCGGCGGATGAGTCGGTGGTCGGGACAACTGTTCAAGTACGTGATCCCCGGGCATACCATATCGGTGATCATCGTTCGTTTGTAAACGAGCGCCGGAGTTGACCGAGGCTGTTGGCAAAGGGACTCTTGAGCTCGGCCCTGCTTGGGATCCGGGTAGGCGTCTTCATGCATGCCTTAATACGGGTATGACTTGTTCGTCATCCGAGGACGAGGTGGGTTCGTCAACAATCCCTTCAAGTTGCTGGGGTTGTTCTTGGTTGACATAGGAGGTTGTTGGTTGGTTTCCGTGCTGGATAGCGTCATATCTGTCACGGATTTCGAGCAGACCGTCGAGGTCTTGTTGGCTGATTTGCGCGTTTTGGTTATTGGTTTCTACTATCTCGGGATGGGTTTCTTCTACATTGGTCACCATTGTCGCTCGTCTGGTAGAGTATTGGTATTCGAATTCTAAACTAGTTGGGGACTAGATGATTCCCGGAGACGGCGCCATTTGATAAAGCCATAACTTTGGTCGGTCGCGTTAGACTTTTCAACAATAAAATAACGATAAATTAGCTGTAAATAATGAACACTTCTTGGTCTTTATTATTAATCAGGTCATTACACTCGTTCGGATTGTTACACTTGATCGGATTATTATTAATTTACTACAATTGCGCTCGGTTTGGCTATTTAAACTCTTATCTGGGTCGTTCTCCTTCTTCTCCGATGCTCGGCTCTTTCTCTGTTCGGTTTGTTTTTTAATTGGATAAGCTTTGACTAGTTTTTCTCTTTTCTCAACTTCTCTCTATAATTTTTGAATAGATTTTATCCGGGCGCTTTCTAGGAGGGGTAGTTGGCTATTTATAGGCAACTATGCCTTCTAGGATGTTGACAAATGTCTTCATCTCAGGGGGTTTTTCAGATATGGGTCCCTAGTTAAGTGGGCTTGAGCTTTTGATAATAACAACCTTATTCTATGATGAAAAGGCATGTGATGACCCATTTAAGCGTTGGATACCCATTTATAAAGCGGATTGATTATTACCCGAATAGAATATTCGGGTCCAATTTTTATGTCCTATCAGTTTTTGTCTCTCTAGTATTTTCACGTTTATCTAGTATTTTCGCGTAAACGTGCGCTAAACTTCAAAAAAAAAACTTTTATGTTTTGAAGCATCATTCGCTCGCACTCTTAATATATATAAATCAGTATTGTTGCATCTGAGGCATATAATTGTATAATTACAGGAAGATAGGGTCGTTTAATTGATATGCACTGTTGATTGTGGGCATTGTTATGAGCATTTGGCTCGGTTATAATACCACGTTTACTTTCCAAAAAATAAAACCATGTTTTACCCTAGTAATTAAGCTACTAATTAAGGAGTGAGGACAATGGCACTAAGTACAAATATTGGCTTAGTTTGTAGACCGGTTGGTTATTTTGCCTGTCCTTAGTTTACCTCACCTATATACACAAAATTGAAATCTACTCACAATATTAATAAAATTACTATTCCAAAACATCTAGTTATCGGTTTCCAGCACATAATTAAAATTTTTAGAAAAACCCTAAACCAACAATTGTAATGTTAGCTTGTTTGACTGTAAAATAGCTCAACTCACTTGAGATCCAAAAAAGAGCGATCACATGGAGCTTAAAAACCCCTACTCTTTTTAGGCCGTGAAACGAAATAAAAAAAGAGGTTAAAATTAATTTGAAGATAGTCAACCAAATCCACTACATCAAAAAAAATATAAAGAGAAGATAGACAAGTTTAAAAGAAAGAACTAAACAAGGTTGCGCTTGGTTTTATTTCACTGTTGTGTACTGCAACTCTGAAAATTAGGGTAGCTTAACTGATCTAGAAACATTAAGAGTTATGAGGTAGTTATTGTGGTAAATCACCGATTATCAATAAATATATATGGAATAAACAAAATATAAATTCAATCAATCAAACCAATCATTTATTCCAAGCAACCAAACTATCCTTACAATGATGTAATAAAAACTAGCTAATATTATTACAAATTAAGAAACTTATTTATACTAAAATAATATTAATAATGACATATTTGTATTATTTCAAACTTATTAAGGTAATTTATATCATCATACAATAAATACAATTACTGATTTTATTGTTAAGTGTCTGACTTGTTAAATTAATTAATTATACATATGTAAAAAAAAATATACATTAATAGAATATATATATATATATATATATATATATATATACTTAAAACTAAGAATTTTTTTATGTTATAATGTCAAATAAATTAATTAACGAACGTTTTATTTATTTGTAGACAACTTTATCATAGTAAATAATTTAATAATAAAGATAAAATTATAATATATTTCAAAAAGAAAGAAAAAAAATTATATTTATTAAATTGTTAAATGTTTTGAA
Organism: Primula vulgaris; assembly: GCA_963920805.1. Taxonomy (NCBI): domain Eukaryota; kingdom Viridiplantae; phylum Streptophyta; class Magnoliopsida; order Ericales; family Primulaceae; genus Primula; species Primula vulgaris. Next base: position 25,784,371 of record OY987214.1, on the reverse strand, counting down.
TGAAAAGAGATGTTCACGAACAACTCATGTTCGGTTTATATTCATCAAACGTTTGTTCATATTTAAATGAACATGAATTGAATACGAACAATTGTTTCGGTTCATGAAAATGAACATAGCCATTTTCCGACTCGTTTCGCTTTATTTACAACCCTAGTTGCAGTGGTACGTAGCACGATATAGCCACACCCCTCTCTATTTGTGCAATATTCATAGACAAGGACAATAATCTTATTTTTTCCCCTTTCCTGGTACTTTTGGTAAGCAATTTTCATTTTATTTTGGTACTAATGAATTTAATCAATAACACTGTAAGGAAAATAGGTCCTTTGACTGTTACAAGCCCTACCATAAGTTGATTTCACAAAAAAAGGAAGTGGAACCCTACTAACCCTTTCTCTCTCCATCTCTACATTTACATCAATCATGATTAATTTTAAGACTGGAAAAAAGAAAGTTGATGAGCTGTTTTTTATTAATTGGTTTTCCCTTTACCCTTGGAAATCTCTCTGACTACTCTAACGTCCCCCAGTATTTGACCAATTATCATAAACACACCTTTGACTTTAATCATTTCTCACATACATCATTTTGATATATTTTGGGCTATTTCTACCCCTCTTTCATACAACAACTAAGAAAATAAGTATTCCATGGAATGGTGTTACATGCTATTCATACCTTCTTCTTCTTTTTTTTGCTCAGAATTTTTGTTACTAATTTAGTTGCAAAAAAATGAAAACAGTATGAAGATTAACGGAAATCTATTAGAAAGATACGTTAAACTTTTCCGTCTTTCTATAAATATTTAAAGTGGTTACGATGTCAGTTTTATTTTATTTATCTCTCAAGAAGTATAAATAAAACATATTCTTAGAAGTTATCACTATTCCATTACCGTATCACGGGCTAGCCTGATCATTTGGAGGCCGAAGAATGTTAAGTTGCTTGCAGGAGGTAATGCTGTGATTTAGAGGCCAAATAGTATAAGTTGTTTCCAAGAGGCAATGTATTGCTTCTTCTAAGTTCTCAGATAAAGCTCTCTCTGAACAAAACTTGCCATTGATTGATTACCTAGAAATATTAGCTTGGTGCCAAATTTGGACATTTTTTTAAGGGATGTGAGTTTTGTTATACTTGCATTTGAAATTTAATAAGTTTGATGTTGGTCTAGAAAGACAATTACTTTGTTTTGATAAGCTTGGCAGCTGTTTTCCTTCCTTTTGCATAGGCCTTGTGTGCGCTGAGCTAATAGTTAGAAGGTTCAAAATTGTGTTTTTTTTTCTGGAAATAAAAGTCTTTGGTTGGCCCTATAGCTGGAACTAAATAAATAAATAAATAATTATGCAAGTTTAGTGTTGTCTAACTAAGAAAAATAGTATATATATTTGAAGACATCTTGCACTTCAATACTCCACCCGTCTCTCTTTTTAAGTGTTCTTCTTTCCGCTTGGGATGTACCATCAGTGGTCACCTTCCTTTTTTAGTGTTTTTTTAATTTTTTGAAATGCCATTTTTAGTTAGTTAAATCATATCAAGTTTACACTTGAAGAAATGGTTTCGTTAAATTTTTTGATGTTTTGATGCTTTTTCTCTTTAGTTTAAGTGAACTTATTTCAAATCATTAAATAACGTAGTTTTTAAAATAAAACACTTATTTGGAATGGATTACATAAAAACCTTGAGAGATTTTCTTATTTCTTTCTTTCATAAATGATAAATTTAATATTCCTTTTAAAAAAAAGTTTTATTAACCAACAACGACCAAACAACTACAATGCAAAGGTTGCAACCTTACAATGACATCAGGAAAAAAAAAGAGCTATTATATATACAATACATCCTTTATAAATTAGAATATACATATCTACACGAAAACACTTAATAAATAAGTGTTTTTTGTGAAACAAGCTCCAAACAGTAGTCTCATCGGATGGAGTACTTGTTTGTGGAGATTCTTATAGGTGCAATGTTTAACTTGTAACGTTTCCGACCACACTATTTTGATTACACCTAAAAGAATTTTTTTAACATTGAGTAGAACCATCATTCTCTCCCTTCATCAAAGAAGTCATCACACCCCTCCATTTTGTCCATTCTCATAATTTTGCCTACTCTCATGTGCAAGATTTGTAGATTGATTTTTGGTCTTTAGAAGCATAGGCGGAACTGGTATAATGCTAGGGGGTCAGCTGATCCCCCTGACTTTTATATAAAATTTATCAAAATAGACATGGGGTATTAAGTTAATTACAAAATTATCATTCCATTTAAATAGAGAGTTTGTATTATACATAAGCAAATTTCTCTATATATATAAGCGATGACCTTAACACTAATAAAGCCCAAAATCACTCCCTTATACGATGACTCGTTATACCTGTTATTCCCAACATAAGTTAGATTGAAGCCACAACTGTTTTTTCACTCTTTCTTAGTATTTTTTTTATCCTAACTATTTAACTATTTTGCAAAATTAATAATCTAATCTAATTTATTGATTCTATCCTTTTTTGCTTATCAATTGTTAATTACTTAAAAAATTAGGATAATTTTTAATAGATTTTTATTAGAAAAAACTAGGTACCGTATAAATTTGGGAAAATTTTAGTTAGTTTTTTATTAAAATAAATTCTTAATGGAACATTTATAAATCAGTTGTGACTTTTAAATTAATTAGTTGTCTAGTAGTTTGTTTACAGAATATCTAGCTTGTTATTTACACGTATTAATTAAGTTGGGTAAACTTACTGTTTGACTTATTTTAGTTTATTTAGAATAAAATTGTTGTTTCACTTTATAACTTATTTAACTAGTTAATTTCATTGTTTTTTTTCTTTTTTATATGATTTAGTAGTTTATATTGAAAATGATATATTTGAAAGTTTGTCGAACGATGTTATTATGCATCGCTTTCAAGATGTGAGTGACTGTATGAGTCGATTGTAAATTAAGGAACAATTTTTGACATTTTGCAGTTTCGTTTTTCTTAATTTTAACTTTTTTTTTATTTTGTCAATATTTTGACCCCCGATTTCAAGTTCTGGCTCCGCCACTGCTTAGAATGTCATTTTGCCCTACTTAGCTTTTATGCATTACCACTGAAAAAGGTAAAATAAGCAAATTGCATAATTTCATCGAAAAACAGATTACGGGATGATATTTCTTCACAAGTATTTTGAGACAACCATTTATAAAAAGCACATTTCCATTTCCATCATAGTTAGAAAAAACACACTAAAGAGGAAAATTGTACTCGTGTAGATATACTCTTTTAAAACTCTCACCTCTAGCAATATTTTTGCTCTTGTGATTTTATTTTTAGGATAAGAATGAGGTATTATATATAAAACGTATAAAATAGTCACACATGCTAAACAGACCGATGATTGCCAAAAGGGAGTCTCGCAGGGGCACGAGATGGTGGAGAAGAAGTGGGGTAGAGGGAAAAACAATCGATTATATAGTATTGTTTGGGTTTAATGTAGTAGTACAAAGTTTATAAGTTTGTCCAAAAATGGTAGTTTTCTTAAATATGTATCCGAGGTGACCTAAAGCTTAAATAATTGTCTTTTTGGGTACGGGTCTTAAATTTTCTAAATTTTTACGCCCCATTTTTAGAAAAGATAATGTTTTTTTTCAGTTTATTTCTTTGTTGCCAACAAAATTTTATTTTTCCAAGTGGTTAGAATCCCGAAAGGTGATTGTTATATTTAATCATCCATGGTTCAAGCCCTTGTGCTACCTTTTTGTTAATTAATGTCTGATTACATTAATTAACCCTATAGCTTCATGGATTTTTTCTAATCCTATGTATCAAGGGCGGACCTTGAATGCAAACGAAGAAGGGGCGGAATTATACAAAATTCCGAGAATTTTATGTGTATTAAAATCCAACCGAACAAACATAGTAAAATAAATTGACAGAGTTAAGAGTAAGGGTATAATTTTGTAATAGCGATATAATGGTTTAAAAGAAAATAAACGGTAGTTAAAAAGATTTGAACCCGGAACTACTAGCATTTAAAACAAAAACTTATTCACTGGGACAGTGACATACATTATAATACATATACACTAAATTTTATATATCTAAACAGTTGACATAATATATACTTGAAAAAATACTGATTTTTTTTTGTTCTTGTTCCGGAACAAGGGGGCACTGGACCCCCTTGCACATGAAAGGATCCGCCACTGCTATGTATTAGATACAACAGAAAAATACCTACTTTATCTAAAAATTAAAAAAAATCCTATATTATGATTTTTATTTTACGGTGAAGTTCGTATAAAAATTTAATTGATATATTTTATTTGGTTTGGTTTTGTGTGCTTAATTTATCATAGTAATAAGTTTATCTAAATATTTTTTTTCTATTTTACGATGGAAAAAAAGCTTAATTTTTAATTATGGTAGCTAGCCTCTAATCCACAAAACTCTAGAACGGGCCATGGAAAATGTAAAGATGTCGTGCATCAGAAAAATGGAAGACTTGTTTCTAACAAAAAATGTGAAATAAAATTACTATTGATCACCATGTACGATTGTCATAAAGTTGTGAAATCTTAAATTCTGGTTATGAAAACGGTTGATTTGTTTTCTTAGTGTCCATCGTTAATTTAATAGGTTTAGCAAAATTGACTAGATTTAAATTTAAGCTGCTCTCTTGAGTTTGCTCTTTCAAATCAAGTACTAGTATAATTTTCATAAACGCATGCCTAGCTATATATCTTTTAAATGTGCCTGTGAATTAGTCATAGCTGAGCCTGTGCTATTTGAAAATGGCATTATTAATTACAAGGACCACGATGAATAGTGAAGCTCTAAGGTTGCTATCACATATATACTGTAGATAACTATGATAATTGAAAAAAGAAGTGATGTATATTGTATGGTACCATTTAAGGGTGGGTGACAATGAGAGCATTCAACCCTAAAAATAAGTGCTTTCATGTCCCTTCTATTAAGAGGAGTTACACATATGTGATCCTATACCATGATTATGTTCATAATTTACTGTTTCTTAGACAACGTACTATGTACAATTCAACATTATGTACCAACACTAATTATTGTTCATTAGATTTATTCAAGTTTAGCTAGTTTTTTTTTAAAGTAAGTTTAGCTAGTTTGTGACCATAGAGCTAGACCACATAAATGGACTTCTCTTGACCAGTCTCATTTAAGGAGAATATTTTATGACTGGAACAATGTTCTCAAAGAGTGTCATGTCACTAAAGGAGTCCTCTCAAACTATGTTTCAACCCAAAACGACAGCATAAGTCTAAAATATTGATTTGAAAAAAGTTATTTACACCCTGGAAACTTGTCTGTAGACGCTATTTTTAGTCACCGAATTATTTTCTTTTGTTTCTAAATTTAAAAAAAAATATCATTCAAGTGTTACTCTCTGTTTCAAAAGTCTCCGTCTTGCTCCGATTAATCCCCGCTTAGACGTCAGACCCCTCTCTGACACCCCGATTAATCTAGGCGCTTTGATAGTGCATTTTTCTATTAAATCTTTTTAAAATTCTTAGTCCAAAAATCATTTTTGTAATCAATCAAAATTTGGGTTTGCATTTTGTCTTTGAATGCATATATATATATATATATATTTATTTTGGTTTATGCTCGACTGTACATATATACTATTTACATATATACATATCTATATTTATTTTTGATATTATACCGATAAACTAATGATGTATAAATATTCAATTTAGCTTATTAATTGAATTTACAACATACATGACAATTGAAAATAAAAAAATCCGCACTAAAATGTTAATATATGGTTTTTTCGCATAGGTCTCGCTTATTCGCCTGGCCCCCCAAGCCCCACCTCCCGCTTTTAGTCCATCTAGCGACTTTTGAAACTATGGTGTTACTATTGAAACTTTATTCCTAAAAAGTGTTAATAAAACATTTTGCTCTAAAAAAAAGTTCATAACCATTACGCTTAACCGGTTATCCCAGTTATTTCAGCATTTTTCAATATTGGTCTAGTGCATTGCATACACAATCGTGAAAATTGCATACATAATCATGAAAAGTGTATACACAATCATTGAAAGTGTATACACAATCATGAAAAGTTAATACACAATCGTTGAAAGTGAGTCATGTAAAGTACGTTCACAATCATTGAGTTGGAGGTACATACAAAATCATCGAAAGTTGAAAAATGCATACACAATTATCGAAATTGTATAAATAACCATCGAAAGGGCATTTATTTTGATCTCGTAAATGTTTATACAATTTATGACTTTCGAAGCCTTTTTTCAATGTTTTTTTTTTGAAGTGAATGAATTTTTTATTTTATTTTTTAAAAATATTTTTTTGATTTTATACATTTTATATATCTTAAATATTTTTTAAATATTTTATGTATTTTTTTTAATTTATATATATTTTATTTTGGTTTTCATATATATTTTTTTGTATATTTACGAAGTGAATGAGATACTACTAACGAAGTAAATGAGAGAAAAGTTACACTAAAAAAGAATTAGTTCTTTAGACTAGCACTAAAAATGAATTAAGTTTATTTTTTTTTACTGGAAGTGAATTGCCCCATAATCCAATACATATATTTAAAAGTGTGTAGTAAAATTCACAAAAAGAGAATTTAAACTACTGCACATGGTATGAAACTTAACTTAATTGGGAACTCCGGAATCAAATAAAATATCTTAACGTATGGGAAACTTTAGAGGAAAATTATTGTTTATTAAAACGATCTATTAGTGGTTAAGAAACTACATACCGGCCTTTCAAGATTAATGATTTGCATACCCGTCTAATGCACGTCCCCCAATTAACATACCGTTGTTAAAATACATAATGGGATTAGGCAAATGACTGTTTTATCCTTACATTTTCTTCCTATTTACAACGTCTTGCCATTTTCTTCCTATATACAACGTGTTGCCATTTATACATAGATAGATATATAGATTAGATAGATAGATGGAGGAAGGGAGAGAGAGAGAGAACACCAACGATGCTACACTTGGCTGCCGTCAGTGGGACCCAACGACCCATCTCCCCACCCACTGCCCGTCATCGGTGGGACCCACTATCACCACCCTTGGTCGATGTAGGCTTTATGTATTTACATCTATGTATATATAAATCTATCTATTTATATTATATACTAGTGGACTTGCCCACAGGATGCATTTGTGTGATACTTTAGTACCTTAAATCGAATAAATTATTGAATCGCTATATCAAACAAATTGGATAAAAATAAAATTAAATGTCTAAATGATTATTTATATTTGGTCTCGTTCATCGTAATGACATTTAAATGGATTGCCCACCATTAAAAAATGACTAAATAACACTTGCACATCAAATATTACTTTTAACCGTAACTGTTACTATAAGACATTAGCTAATAATAAATAAAAGTAACTTATTGCATAGTAGTTCTAATAAGCCGAAAGTAACTTATTTATAATTTAGTACTCTTAAAATAAAGACTTAAAATTAATAAATTAAACAAAAAATTACAAGTTAACCTTCATAGTAACTTTTAAGTAGAAATCAACTTTTTTTATGAATAAGATAAAAGCAATAAATAAAATTATGTAAAAATGAACTTAATATGTAGAAATAAAAAGTAATATGTAAAAAGGAACTTTTAATATATGAAGTATAAAAATAACTTTGGACTAGAAAGTATTTTATATGTAAAAGTAACTTGTAAGTATTGCTAAATATTAATAATTCTTGTGATTAAAAGTTTTTTTGCAAAAGTTTTCACGATACTCCCAAACAAGCAGAAAATATAGCAAAAGAAAACTTTTTCCAAACAAATATTTTTCTGGAAAATATGTTTATGTGGATAAAAAATTCCGGTGAAACAAACAAAGCCCAAAAGTAATCATATAAATTCGTAAGAAGTAAGTTAGTCACATACATGCAATCAGAAAACAACTTGCGCTGTTTGTTTGCACGGAAAATATTTAATCGGAAAAATATTTTACTAGGAAATTATTTTCCTGAAAATTTATTTCGATCATTCTATTCGTTTATTGAGTGTTTGATGATACTTGGATTTTCCATCAAATTTTTTAACTGATGGCGCGTTTTACATCGACTTTTGTAGTAAAAAAAACTTTTACAATGAGAAAAAAACTTGCTCAGAATAAGATGTTTTTAAAAAAAATGAGAAAAAAACTTGTTTAAATTAAGTTACTTATAGTTTTTTTAATCTATAAATGACATATTTTGTCCGTTCCCAATTAATTGTCATTTACAAAATTATGTGCAATTTTGACCGGCTTATAACATATATTAAAATTATCGAAATGAATTTATTTTAAATAAATCATATAATTTAATGTTTGAACAATATGATTAACTTTTAAAAAAATTCATTCCGACAATTTGATACAAGTTATTAGCTAGTCAAAATTGCACGTACTTTCGTAATAGACAACTAATTGAGAACCGAGGGAATATAACTTATATTTGTTGAGAAATAATTTTCTCTTATTTTAACTTATTGGTGAATTGGAAATATACAAAATAATTTAATTTTAAAATGTTGACTTCTTATGATTTTTATGTGTAAAAGCTAAAAGGTCATCGAATTTCTAACTTCTCTAATTTTTAACTTTTTTCGCAAAATCTAACTTTTGAAATGTTAAAAAGCTAATGTATCAAACACGCATAACTTTTATTTATTAAAAAGCAAAAAAAAAAACGAAATAAAGTGGATAGTGTGAATCAATTTCCCTTGTTTTCCTAAAAAAAAAAGATGGAAAATAAATTGTTCTGAATTTTTTATTTTCCTATCAACCTATTATTAATAAAATCTATTTTTCAAGAAAATGTTTTCAGTTGCTATTTTTCAGGAAAAGGAGAATGAAGAGGGGGAGATAGACCTAATAATATACTCCCTCCGTATCAATTTATGTTATATACGAAACCACACGTAATTTTGACCGACTTTGAATATGTAACTAAATTGCCAAAGTAATTTTTAAAAAAATTATATCATATAGTTTAACATATAAAATATGTTAAAAAAATTTTAAAATTTCATTTCGGCAATTTAGTTAGATATTCAAAACCGATCAAAATTAGAAGTATTTTTATATATGCTATATAAATTGATACGGAGGAAGTAACATAAAAAGGAACTGCTTTTGAGTGGTGAGGGGGGAACGGTTTAATGGTAGTTTTTTTCTTTTTAAATTAACTAATTGGTATTTTCCTAATTCTTTAAATTGGTAAAGATATTTTCGGAACAAAAGTGTTTTTAAGGCTTCGTAATGGGCATGGGGTCCTCCATATGTATGTATATAAATCCATGTAAGCCGATGTTGTGCTTTTCCACCACCATCGTTACCTATCTCTCCCCAACCGATCTCTGTATCGCCGACAACGTGGAATCTCACATCCAATTTCCTCCCTGCCAACTATATATATATATATATATATATATATCTTTTATAAGTATCTTATATCTGTCTATCTTACTATTACTTTATATGAATACCCTATGAAGCCTTGAAAAACTATTTACAAAATAGTATTGATAATTTCAAAAATTACAAATAAAAAAACTGATAAGTAACTTCTAAAATAATAAAACTAATAAGTAACTGCTAAAATAAAAATAACTGTTGTTTCACGTTACCATCTATCTTCCTTATTATCTCTCTACCTTTCTCTCTCTATTATCAAACCCCCCTTCCTACCATAATTGCCCCTCCGTTCATCAAAAATTCTATAACGGATTACAGTTTTTTTTTTGATTCACACCCATCGGGTGGGCAGGTCCGCTAGTATTATCTATATCCAGATGTATTTTATATCTATATGTATGTATACAATATAACTTTTTTATAAAAATATTCAATATAGAAATAAACTCTATATATGAATAAAAATTACCGATTCCATATCGGAACCAATTATAAATAAGAATAAACTTTACATTGTCATATTTTATAAATTTTAAAGTTACTCTTTAAAAAATATACTTCTATGTGATGAATAACCAAAGCCGGCTCCGGCCGAAGTTGGGAAATGTAAGAGTTTTGGGCCTCACTAGTTTTTTTATTTATTAAGGCCTCTCAATATTTTGAGTCTTATGTTTAGGTAGGTTTTTTCTTTTTCTTTTGTAATGTACATTTTGTTTCTCTTTTCTTCACTACATGTATTATAAAAAAAATACTTAAATAGCGACGGAATTATTGACGGTATTTTTTGTTACGAGCTTATTAGCGACGGTTTTTGTGATGACTTTGTAATAGTTTAGTCAATCTATGACAGATTTGTGACAGCTTTTTAAATTAGTGACAGACTTGTAACAATTTTTGACTCTCAGTAAATGTAAATCTATTTTGTAATGATGTGTCAAAATTCCCTACATGTGTCAACAACATCCACCGGTTAAATTAACAAGCTAATATTTTTTTTTACTATTGATATTATTAAGTATTAATATTCAACGTACATGCGATATATTCATAGGCTATAATCATATATTCAATAATAAGTATTGTGTTAACCTTTATATATGGTGATTACTTATATAACAAGTCGACGTTTTATGACTAGTTAATTTTGAAGTATAGGTTTAGTAGAGTCCGGATACTCTATCGCCTGACTTATTTTGTGCCATTTTGCTTATTTTTGCCAAAATTTTTATAAAAAAAATCATTTTTTTTACACTTTTATTGACTTTTATGATATATTCTATGCAAACTTCATAATATTTGGACATAATATTAATATTGCTCTAAATGATTTTTTTTTAATTTTACTAATTAAATTATACTAGTTTTTTATTTATTTCAAATTAAATTGTCTGAGACTATTCTGTTAAAAGTAATTGTCGGAGTGTATAAATATATTTATAATCGTAGTTATAGAAAAAAAAATTAATTTTTTTTAACAAATATTTTGGGTTAAAAAGATAAAGGGACACGGAATGAGACAGAGAACAGAAACAGAAGATCCGGACTCGGTTTACTAAGGCTATAGTTATTTGTTTGGTTTACCACGGTTTAGCTAGACTACAAAAAAACAAATATTATTTTTTTAGTTGCTCATGCTATATTTTGTTTTTATTCTAACAACGAAATTGGGTTTTTTGAATATTTTAGGTCCCCAAACAAGAAATACATATTTTATTTTGTGGTAAAACCATTTTTATTTTGTTTTGGAACTATTGCTTAATTAGATTATTTCTAGCATATTTTAAATGTATTGTATTAACAAGTTATATGCCTTATTAATGAAAACTAATAATAAATAGTAATCACGAAGGCCTCATAAATTTTATTAGTCTCGGGTATCAAAAATCTTGAAAACGACACTGTAAATAACATAAAGTTGTAAAATTATACTCCTATATATGTAATTTTTAATACGGTTTTCTATGTTACATTATACATAGTTTTTGTACATGTAAATAAATCATTCGATAAGATTTAGATGAATTTACATCTTTCTAAATACATTTATTCGATTTTATAGTATTATGTACTTAATTAAATTTTTCTTGAGTTTATTATATTCATGATTTTTCAACTCTCTTGAATTCAGGTGTTTACCTAGTTAAAGTAAAAATATGTAATTGTATCCAAAATATTTGTGCCAGTTAGTTAAACAATGTATGCATGTATTTATATTTTGTATTATGTAATATGTATTATGCATAATATATATTTAAATAATTTTTTTATATATATGAACCTCCAATTTGAAGTAACCTCTTTATAGTCATATTTGTCCTGAGGGTATGATTGTACTGTATAAATTCGTATAACGAGTTACAAACATTTAGATAAATTAAAAATGAAATATACATATATAAATAAAATATGAATCTACATATTTAATTATAAATCGAAATTCTGTATCACCATTCACCAGGGGCTCGGAGCGTCGAATCTCCCATCCAATTTCTTCCCCGCCAAATATATATATGTATGTATATAATAAATTTGTTTATGTATTATGTGTATAAATTTAGTTTTAAAAAAAATGAAATTAGTTTTATCTTTAGATCAAAATTTAACGGTCCCGATTTACCCTTATCTTCGACCTTTAGATCAAATCTAATGGTTCACTTTATTTAATATGAAAAATGACAGTATTATCCCTAAAAAATACATATTTTGGCATGCGACCAAACTTTCTTTAAATAAGTTAACGGAAGTTAGTTGTGGTGTTGATTTAACGAGATCATGTAGTTGGGACATGCAAATCATTAATATTAAAAGGTCAATATGCAATTCCTTAACCACCCATAAATCGGTGTAGTAAACAATAATTCTGCGGAAAATTTTCCACATAGTTGAATGAGTAAAGAGATTCCGGAAAAGTATCATCAATAATGTGTATATAATGTGTATAGCTGCAGTAATTCCTAACTGCAAACTTCATTCACATGAATCGACTAACATTTACAACAATCTTAAGCCGAGAATGTGAGCTCGTGGAAATTAATGAGAAACAACAAATTTGCTTCACATTTTTAGGAATAGAATTAATACAAATTACAAAGTTTTAAGACTACACACCTCTCTACCTATAATGAATTACACAGATGAGGAAAGAAAAAAATTGAATTCACTGTTAGTTTGTTGTCCGCTTTTTAATTTTTATTCGGATTCTCTGAGAAGAACTAGCTTCTGAGGGGTCGGGTCGGGTATTTGCCATCTTTATTACTACCTTTGGACCACTAGATTCTCCTGGTTTTAAATTCATAGTACCCTTCTCAACTTGTTTCTCTTCCTTAATATTAGTCAAACCAATTGGCTTTTGCTTCGATTCTCTGGTCACCAGCTTCAATCGAGTCCCGATTTCATCTTTCTTAACCTCCTCATTACTATTCTTTGGAAATTCTGTTTCCAATTTAATTTTCGGGACATTTAACACCTTTGACATTTCCTTTTCCCTTTGCCTCTTCTCTTTCTTCAACCGTTTCTTCTCTCTATATTCGGGATCGTCCCGGTGGGTCTTGTCCTTATCCCGTTTCCGTTTCTTTTCTTTTCCTTTCTTGTTCCCTTTATCTTTAACGGAAAGTGTTTGTAGACTTACGTATTTCTGAGTCTTCCCCAATTCATTGTCTTTCAATATATTGCTCGAATCGGCAGTACACTGTAGCTCTTTGCCAAGATCATCCGTCATCTTAGCGCTACCGATACTGGCGGTCATGCGGGACCCAGGATCATGACATGAATTAACCTCTTCCATATTTTGATTGTTGTTAACGCTCAGAGCCTCGATGAACATTTTTGTAGGAGCATCAACAGAAACCGAACTGCTAGCGACAGGGCCAGCATCGTTTTGCCCACCACCCAATCTTTCGATTGTTGGATTATTATCAGTGATATCTTCTGCTCGACTGGACGCTGCAGAATGTTTCACCTTAATTTTCAGCACCCTCTTTTTTTCCCGACTGTTTGAAACAGTATCAACTTCTTTAGGAGCCTCAGGAATAAGAATAACTGATCTCCCTTTAGTGTTAACTAAACCATCCTGTGATTCATTACAAACAATTCTAAGGGAAGTTTCCGGTACAATAGCGTCTGGATTTTCGGAAATAGAATCGATGGATAATTTTTTTGATATCCTATCAACTTCTTCAGGAGTATTTTTGGAAATAGAATCGCTGTATAAAGGTTTTGAAACAGTATCAACTTCTTTAGGAGATCCAGGAATAATTTTTTCCACCTTGGGGATAACTAAACCCTCCTGATATTCATAAACCTTAAGGGAAGGTTCAGGTAGAGTAGGGTGGACATTTTCAGAAATAAGATCTTTGGATAAAAGGTCGGGAACAATTTTTGTTGACTCTGTTTCCAATATCTCAATATCAACGGGTGCTTGGGGCAACAAGGTATTAGAGAGGTGGGAAATGGCTGGTAGCTCTTTTTGGGTCATGTTATTATTAGTAATAGAGAGGTCGGCAAGTGGTGACGGCTCTTTCTCCAACAAGTTATTAACAATAGAGAGTTCAGCAGTGGGTAATGGCTCTTCTTTCGACAAATCATTATTGTTACTGTAATTATTATAATTAGCGAGGCCGGCATCCGGATCCTTATGTAATAAGTCGGGACTGTTACGTACTTTGCCTGGATTAAAAATTTCAACACCAGAAACGGGATCTTGTTGGGTCAAGATACTAGAGAGATCAGCAGTGGAGTCCCCCATTGAGGTGTATTGAAAATCTTCTGCAAAACCCATATCTGATGAGTTTGGGTCAAGAACCAGAGGATCGAAATGTTTGGGTTGGCTCATCAGAGCTGCAAAAAAGTTTATCATCTCAGCATGGCCCATTTGTTTTGTTTCATTTCTTGGGACACCATAAAGTGTTGGAGGCCTGAAAAAAATATTAGGAGCTCCGTTAGGACAGACTAGAAGATGTCAATCATCTAGATAATCAATAATGTCTATAATGAATATCAAAACCATACTATCAAGATCTCTTCTGCTTAGAATAAATAAAACTGAGTTAATTTTAAAAGTGCATTACATGATTTGAAGATATAACCAAACAAGAAAACCACATAGGATTTACAAAATCTAGTTTCTGTACCTACTCCTAACATATTTGAAACTTAAATTGACCAGACACTTAAAAGCTATCAAGGCTCTTTCATTAGTATAAATTTTGATACATACGAAAAAGGTAGAAAACCCAACTATAGATGTCATTTGTGCGCCTATATATTGAACTTATTTTAAGAAATCTTTTTAGACATGTCATATTGACATTTTAGACAGTGGGAAGCCTGATGAGTTCGGAACATATTTTTTACGTCCATTTTTGTCCTGGGTAGTGGGGTTGAATACTCGCTCTTATAATTTTGTGACTCAAAGCAATAAAACTTTTAGTGCTATTTCTTTATTATATCAGTTGTGTAAAACAATGAATTCTTTCTAGCTTTCAAGAAATAGTCTTTGGCACTAACCATGTAAAGGGAGTCTAAACCATATTTGCACACTTATCTCGCTAAGAAAAAGGATCATGATAGATTGATTACCTTCCTGCAAGGACTTGTAAAACACAAAACAGATAGTGCCGAAGAATAACATTGTTGAAAGCCAACGAACTCTCCAGTAGACAAAGCAAAGACTTGAGAGTATCGCTTTTTATGTCTTCGACAGAATGAGCTCCACTCCTTATCTGACATAGCCGAGTCACATGTACACCCATTTTCACTTGACCTACAGTTAAAACACAATATTAGCAGTGGGAAATACTAAAAAGCAAAATGAGATTCATTTAACTGAGTAGAGCACAACCTCTCAATGTTGGTTCTTCCTCTATATAATTCACAAACAACCCCAATACCCCATCAAATCCTTTACAATGGAACTCCAGATCAAGAAGGGCCTTGCTTGCTTCGATTCTAATTTGCCACATTACCTTCAAGTCCCGGAAGGGTCTAATTAATTCAATAACACGCTCCTGTATCATCAATAAGTTGAATAAAAGAAGTGTCAGAAAAATAAGAACAATAAAGAAAAAAAAGACCGATAGAGCAGCAAGACTCACGAGAGGGATTAAGTTGTTAAGCTTCAATGCAACTTGAGTTAAAGTTCGAATGCAGCTAATTGTCAAAATGCCATTGTAGCTTGGCATTAGCCTGGCAAATATCATTCCACACAGATGGAATCAATTTATAAGAAAAAATTGAAGTGGTATGGATATTTAACAAATTCCAAGTTAATGCACCTATCAAACTGCAAAATCCGGTCAATGCGCTTGAGAAGAGATGATAAAAACGGTATACTCTGCCACAAGAATCAACAGCCAAGTGGTTAGTGAAAAGGGGAAGCTCAAAAAAATATATATCAAATTCCCTGTGGATAATTCATTCATGGATTATAACATACTTCAGAGCTTAATAAGCAACGTGCTACCTTTTAACCAAAAAGCTTACAAGTGCAGACCTGATCACTTGATCACAAGAGCCTGGTAATCTTAAGCTGTGCCATATCATATGTACCATACATACTACCATTATATCTAGATGCTTAAGTTTTTAGGGAGAGCTGAACTCTAATATGATGAGATGGGTCCCACTCTGCATAGGTGGGACCCGTCAAATAGGATAGGAGGATAGAGAGGACACGAGTGTTATTATTTTCCTTTGGTATTTCCAATGGCGGCTCTTCTATAGCCTGACAAGGCTGCTTTTTTAATATTGATTCTTTAACGAGGTTTTTTATGTATTCCTGTGATTACTTAGAAAAGTTGTGGTTGCATCATAATTTTACTTATATTCAACAACAGCCTGATAAATATGCTTAAAAAACCAAAAAGTGAAGAGTCTACAAACCTGCTGCCCAAACTCAAGTTCACCTATAGACTGTACCAATGATGCGAGCCAGAAAACATCAGAGTAGGGATTTCCACTGTTATCATTGTACTTCAAACACAAAGAAATGAGAAAAAGAAAAATAAGTGAAATATTAGAAGTCAAAAAAACACTTGGTATAACAAAAGGGAACACCCAGGTTTACACTTTTTTATCCTTCAAATAAAAGATGTTAAAAGCCAACACAGATTTCCCGTCATAGTGTTATCAAGAATACACAATTCAGACAAGTGAGCTATAAAGTAGTTCTTAAAACCAGAAGATAGGAGAATTTTAGCAAAGAGAAAACATTTAATTTTTAAACTTCCAAAATTTAACAAAAGCTACAAATTTAAGAAAGTATGGTAAACATTATGAGCAACATTAAAGAACTTTCCGGTATTTCTCTAAATAAGAACGGAAAATATAAAATGGTGACTCTTTATAGATGCGGGGTGCACAAATTTTTTTGTTTCGTTACAATGAAATTTTAGAACTTTTTCATGAATTTAAAAGGTTTTAACATTGCTACCAGAAATTTTTAATGACTACCTTCAAAAGGTGCAAAACAAACTCAACAGCTTCTCTAGGACTTTTCTTATCTGATGCTCTCACCATGGCTACAGCATTTGGAATAGCCTGAAAAAAATTAAAGAATTACACGATATAGTAAATCTGAAAAACAAGAAACACGATCTTTCGGGAACATTGATAGAATTTGTTAAAAAGAGCAACCAAAAATAATATTAGGCCAATGCCCACTCTATCCGGATCACACGGTTGCAGGATTGATGAAATAACGGACTTTAAATTCTGATCTACATAGGTTTTAAAATGGGATTCTAGAGCAATATGCAAATTCAGGGTCATGTAAAGTAACAGATTACAGATTTACAAGTGCCGAAAGGTCTCAACAACTTCTCAATCGTATTGATTACGGCTTAAGAGAAACATATTACTCAAATATGACCAATTTTATCAGTGTCTTTCATGCCCCAACATCAAGCAAAAGGGTATATATATTCTATATTAATATATTATATTGATGAGTAACTAAATAGGAGTTTGGACATACCACATGGATAATATTGACAAGAACAACACTATCTTGCTACAATGCTAGAACACACTTGTTCAAAGATATACTACTTTTTGTACAAGTGTTCCTTGCTTATGGAGGCCTCAGTTTTAAGCATTAACATACCTTTAACTATCTGAAATAGAACACGGAAAATACTACGCTAATCTTTCATCCATAGGACTGTTGAGCCTTAGGGGCCAAATAAATCAAACCCAATCTGTTATGTATGGTATGATCTTCTAAAACTTGGCCATGTAAGAGTGACTACTTAGTATAGCGTCGAGAAAGAACGAGTCAACCAGTATAATTATAGATCACATAAGACATACACATCCTACCTCATTTCATTACCTCAAGTACGAAATATTCTGGGAAATCATGGAAGTCGTTTGGCCTATAAGTTGAAACATGAAGGGAAAAAACTTACTTTGTTAATTAAATAATTCTGCTGCAAGTGTAGGGTAAGCTAAAGGTGAATATGAAAAGGCTCACTTGGGAAGTTCAATATTAGCATCGAATCTCCGGCTTTTGTAAAACTTAATAAGATGTAGCAAACCGGCCCAATCCGTTTCCTGAAAAGCAGAGGCAAAAGTGAAGTCATGTAATAATTTTCCCAAAAAGATTAACATAAAAAACAAAAAGGCATAAATTTGAACCATGCAAAAATAAATCCAAAGCCCATTTCAATATATTGAATTAACAACACATGATGCAGTTCAAACTTTATTGTTGTGATGGTGAGATAATGCGCTATGTAAAACTAAGATAATAAAAAGGGTCGATTCGTGAACATCTGTAAAGAAAAACAATTCCGCTGAGTGATTTTTTAATAAGTTATAGTGTTATACAAAAAAGGCACTAAATTGACATTAAAGTTTGCAATAGCCGGTAGAGCCCCAAAAATGTATATTATGCAGGCATACATAGATAGACTATATTTAATTAAAAAGCAATAATATATACATGAGTACAGGAAAACATAATTACATTTATGTCCTTGGCAAAAAAAAAAACTCTTCCCTGTCAGTTCTCTCTCCTTAATCTAAACAAACAATTAACAAATCTGATCATGGCGAAAACTATAAGAAAATTCAAGAAATTAAATGGAAATTCAGATCATAGGAGCATGTACAAAATGATTATTCAGTTAATTTCTATCCTTCTTTCTTACTTATTTGAGACACTAAATTATACTCCCACCGTCCCAAATTAAATGATAGTTATTCCATTTTGGGATGTCCCAAATTAAATGAAACTTTCCCAAAATAGAAGTCATTTACACGATACATTTACATTATT
This sequence comes from Primula vulgaris, assembly GCA_963920805.1. Classification (NCBI taxonomy): domain Eukaryota; kingdom Viridiplantae; phylum Streptophyta; class Magnoliopsida; order Ericales; family Primulaceae; genus Primula; species Primula vulgaris. Next base: position 25,765,641 of record OY987214.1, on the reverse strand, counting down.
ACCCCACATGGGAGTCCGTGCACACAAAAATTATCAATTTGACTAAAGTTAATGGTATTTTTGACAAATACATATCAAACATCAACTTTTCATAAAAAGTTGGATTTCCCAAACGTGTTTATAATATGGGACGAAGGCGATAAGAAAATTCAGACTTGAACTATAATGAGTATTCGAGCTTCTTTTTTCTAACAAAGATGATCTAGAGGTTGATTTGTTTAGAGATGAAGTGGGTAATTTAGAAGATAAAAGGTTGAAGGTGCAACAATGGCAATTAAGGGGACAGAGAGGATGGTAATGAAGAGAGGGGAAGTGGTATTTTGGTCTTCGAGAAAGAAAACCCTTATGGCTGTTGGATGAAAGTTTTGACTATGGCGTGGATTGATCTAGACCCTATAAAAGTTCTGAATAAGTTTCTATGCATTAGTATTCGGTGCTTATAGCATTACTCATTAATAGATATCACATAATGGTTCAAACCTTCAAATGCTTTATTATTAACTATATGTAGAGATACTGATTCCTGATTGGTAGTGAGTCTCCCCTCTTCACGAATTTCTAGTAGTAGGACTCACAATTCACATCGATGCATATCAACTTCACATCACAAAGAGCATCAACTAACAAAACATCCCCTTTTGATATGCTAGTATTTACTATTTATTATAACCCCACAAATCAGAAGGCTTTTTTATTACTAAATCAAATTATTATACACTATCATCATACCCAATCAATGACGACTCACAGAAAGTCATATACATGTCTATAATGCCTTAACATTTTAGTTGACTATGTGAGCATGTAAAAAACACAAAAGAAAAATGCCGAGAACATTAAAAAAAAACCATACAGCTAAAACAGATGAAGATCTAAAAAGACAAAACTCTCAAAATGGCTCAGAATAAAAATAAAATAAAAAATTAAAATGATCAATATATAAGAGAAATCATAAAATACCGGAACTCATAAAAGGTTAAAAAAGCTCCGAACACGCAGAAAAGAAGTAGAAGTTACAAAAAGCTAAAAGCGCTTTGAGCTTTTCCTGTACTTTTGAATTTCTTTAAGCGTTCTGTAAGCTACGAGATTTTCCATTTATTTTCTTTCCCTTTTCGGTGTGAAATGCTTCTTACCATTGTACACGTGTACTGAATTTTTTTATCCTTACTATATTTTTTATTTTGTAAGCTTTTTGAGCTTTAACTTCGAGCAACGACGATTTCCATCTGTGTTTTCTTTCTTGTCCTTTTTGGCAGTAAATAATTCTTATAATTTAACATTTAAATCTACTGTGTTTTTTTTTCAATTTCCTGTAACATTCAAAAACAAGAAATCAGCTCCTTAGATTCTCAATTTATGTCCCTGCATAGTTCTCAAACTGGGCCTTTAAATAATGCTGATTTTAAGATCAGGGAAAGAATACAGTCTGACAGGTTTTAAGAGAAATAACACCACTGATCCGTATTTTTAAAACAAAACACAAATATCTGAATGTTACCATATACACACAAAATAGTCAGGGAAATTAAGTATCTGGGAAAGGTAAAAACGCATTTCCATTACCTCCGTTGCTGTAACTGCCAAGGCAAATGCAGCCTCAATCCGAACTCTCCAAAATGCCTTGCAAACAATAGGAAACATTCTAAAAATGCATATTATGATTGATAAGATGTGCATAAAACAAATATGCAAAAGGTATTGTATGCAAACCTTAGCATCGCAAAGGAAGTTACTGAGAGCATTGACGACAGAAAAAGGAAGCTGTGGAAGTGTTTCTACCGTTGTGATTGCTTGTGACTGAGCAACAACATCTTTGTCTCTCTCCAGTTGATTTATCTGCAGAGCATCAAATATAATACACCCGATAAAGATTACTAAACTTTAAAAGAATTAACTTGGCTATAAATAAAAATTAGAAAAATAATCCGACAAGGGTATTTCAACCTCTAAAATGAACTTTGGCCAACAATTAAACCTTCTTATGGCTCCTTGTTCAATTACAAGACTTAATTGTCCATGTCTATATACTTTATTAACCCCAAAATATTTAGAAGAAATTTGCAGATACTGTTCTAATCTGTATCTTAAAACTCCAATAATGGGTTAGTAAACACAGTAACTTCCAAAAGAATGGTGAGTGAACCAGCATCACAAAAGGTAATACAATGTGCACACACAATAGATGTCGAAACGTATGCATATAGCAATTTCGCTCTGTTATAGCGATCTACCAACTCAAAATCAGAGATTTTATTTTGTGTTAAGTATTAAAAGTTTCTGTGACTCTCCCATAGAAATACTTACAGACCCTTTAGAGTTGATTATGCACAGTTGAACTTGTATTATGGTATTATCGTATACATATTCTTTGCTCTATCATGGTGCTATTCGTTTGCATATTTTGCAGAATGAATGAGTTTTTCCAGATTCAGAGAAATGTTTGCATTAGCAACATAAAATCGCGGTTAAACTGATTTCATCGTCAAATCAGTTCTAAATTCAAACCAGTGAATTATTATGTTCAAGATACTTGGAGATGTGACCTACATATTAGTTACTAATATACTAAAAGAAATTCATACATACCCACATCTGAACTGGTTGACTGAAATTGATCTCAGCAAGATACTCCATTTCTGGATCTGCCCTGAGCCACAGCAGGGCAGAGTCGGAACTGCAGACATAGTCAATCTCTCAAGTCATAAATATCCAGAAGAATTGTAAATTGTAACAAAATGGAATAAAAAAATTTAACTTCACGTACTTGGAACGCACATCTATAGTTGATACAATATCACCATTCTCATCAGACCCATCTGGTTTGAACCCTTTCTTCGGCTTTTGAAAGCGTTTATTAGCAAGTTTAGAATGACACTGCATCTCTAACAGCTGTATAGCTTCACCAGAAGTTGGCAAAATGGGGTGGTCATACATTCCATCAAGTTCATGTACCCTTATACTCATCATCCCTGGCCAACCAACATTACCATCTCGGTTCTCATTATCAGGATTATTAATACCATTAGCAACAGTTGTAACCAAGTCGGCTGATGTGGCAGCAGTGCATCCCCGCATAGCAGCCAACTCTACCATATTTTTCCTTTTGTTGTAAGAAAATCCCATTCTTCATAGCAAGCAGAAAAAGGCGAGAACTTAATATTCAGCGTCAGCATAAAAATAAAAGCACAAGGTAAGATATAACACAAATCATACCTTAGCACAGGACATCCACAAGATCCCACCCACCGTGGGAAAAATTCTTTAAGAAAAGGGCGCTCGAGATTACCCACTTTATTGGCCAAATGCCGAAACTGCATATCACAATCGCATATATCATTAATGAGTTAGCGTCGAACAAACTACAGCTCAGAGGAATATGGTAAAATATTACAACTAAACAAATTACCTCTGTTGTACTAAGGGTCCTCAATGGTCGAGTTGAATCTTGAGCTCTCGAAACAATTGTCTGCAAGATCTGGAATCAAAAAAGAAAAGGAACAAATATATTTGAAGGTATTATCATAAGAATTAATTAAACAAGACTGACATGAAGCTAGAAAAAGATGTATTGCAATGTAATTTATCAATAAAAACAATAAAAATAACGCCGCATGGAAAGTTCCTCGATCTTAACTTTACGATTGATATGCCATAGAAGAAGTAATGGTAAAAAAAAACTTTCAAGCAGGAGGAATATTTATACACATAATGTTGTTATCCAGTCTTTTTACTCAGAAAATTTATTTGCTTCAAACAAAAAAGTATATCAGGTTTCTGAAATCCATTTCACTTGTTCAAATTTAAAATGTAACCAAGCAAATAATAGAAGTAAAATTAAGTCCTTGAGTTAATAAAAAAAAATGTAAGACTTACATATATATATAATGGGGGGAGGGATTAAAGACATGAAACTAGACACTAAAAATAAACATCAACTTTAGACCGTTTAAATAATTGCGATTAAGGGTCACGATAAAAAGGGTTGACAAATTACAGCAGAACTGTTGTATCTAATAACCGATACACAAACAAGAAAAGGAAAATATAAAGCAACTCTCTCTCTCCCTCCTCCTAGAAGGCCATCATCTATATTCATACTCTCCCTTATATAAATGTCTTCAATTTTGATTCATCGGGTCACGATTAAACATCAACTATAGACCGTTTAAATAATTGCGATTAAGGGTCACGATTAAAAGGGTTGACAAATTACAGCAGAACTGTTGTATCTAATAACCGACACACAAACTAGAAAAGGAAAATATAAAGCCACTCTCTCTCTCCCTCCTCCTAGAAGGCCATCATCTATATTCATACTCTCCCCTTATATAAATGTCTTCAATTTTGATTCATCGGGGATAATTGATTCAGTTATTAATATGAGGAATAATCTAAGAGTTGAAATTAAATAAAGTAGTAAAATAATAAATATAATCTTCCATACCTATCGAGGCCATGTCTGTTAACCCATTTTACAAATACGATAGAATAATTAGAGTATTGTTCTTCAAAACTCTACTTATATTCTCGGATCTCCATCTATAGGTGATGAAAATTAAAGCCCTAGCTGGGTTTTTTCTTTACTCAGTCTATTGTGGTTTTTTAAAATTATATAATGAAATAGTTCTTTCTATCGACATCAATAAAAAATAGATTAGATGTTTTTCTCTCTCTATATATATATATCTATCTCCGTTAATTCTTCAACGTTGCTTCCCCGCGAGTCGCTATTGTAGGGCGGAATTTAGGGATGGGTTTATCATATGATATTTTCTTCTCGCGATGAATTATCAGGTAGAATGATTGCACAAGTTTTTCTATAACTTCTAATCTGAACAATTAATATTAAGGGTCCAGATTTGAATTTTTTTTAGTGTCTACTTCGATGTTCCTTGATCCTTCCTCTCTATATTTGATGGGTTTATTTATAGTCTAGTATATATGCATATATATCACCACAGAAGAAAAACAGACCAGCTATTACTAATCACACCAGTATGTGGTGTGTGGAGCTAAAACAAAAAATCATGCCAGTTACAATTATAAAGAAAAATAACATCACAATTTCATAATGAAAATTATCTTTCACCGAAAAATTAACAAACATATTATACACTGCCTACGAACTAAATGATCAATATGTTTAGTGAAAGCATTAAAGGCTACATGTTTAAAAATTGATTTCGAAGGAAAGAAATAGGAAATGCACCAAAAAGCAAACTAATTCTTCATCATGCAAAAATTGGCAAATAAATGAGCTGGTACATAAATCTAACTCTTACTTTACGAAAAGACTCCGGTCCCATCTGCTTTTCCAACATTTGAAGAACTGCCACCTGAACCACATAATGAAAGTCCATGAAATAAGAAACCAGGAAAGATAAAGAAAAAAAATACCCACTCCGTCCCAGAAAGATAATCCTATTTGAAGTACAAATTGTATATGAAATAAGACTATATTTTGGGGACGGAGGGAGTAAGGGTTCAAGAGAACAAATTTCAAACTTACAGACTTCCAAGATTTCATTTTCCCGTAAAACCCAATGCACTGGGTTCCATACAAATTTACAGAAGAAACTGGAGAACTCAAAGTAGTTGCCCCACTGTCGTCAGCTTTGCAAACAGCACAATTTGCCTGAATTTACAGAGATCGGAATAACAGTTAATAGGACTTCACAGATAGATGAACCCCATGACCACAAAATCCGCCTGTATTCAGTTCAAGTGTTGTACCCACTGCCAAGTATGGCAAAAGCACTAAAACAGCATGGATCAAATATAAATTAAAAATTCGCCACGAAAATATAAGAAACATGAGACAGGTTAGGACTCTCTCTAGTTCAACAATGCATGGGAGCTTCAATTTCCAAGAAAAAATTACAGCAGACTAGGATGCTAGCTACTAACTACTAAAAAATCAGTAAGGAAATGGAAAGGTGAGTAATTTAGCTCAAAAGAACAGAAAAGGATGCAAATTAAGCACAACAAAGTCCCAACCAAGTAAGGCAAGCATAGTAGGGGTGGTAGCTATGAAGCTAAAAAAAGGCGATCTTAAAACTAACTACCTAATCCACATGGCTCTTTCCTGGAGATGGCGATTTCAAGCAATGTCTTAAAACAGATGGAAAAAAAAACTTCCTAATATATGGGAACAATTTCCAAATTTGCAGAGTCGTACTGTAATGAAAACAAGAAAGCATTAACACTACCATCTCAACATGCCAAATCATATCGTTTGTTCAGCAGCGGGAAAGCACATTCAATTACAATTTATTCAGAAAACCCCACATCAAACATTTAATGTTGTAAATGAATTTAGAAATGGTCAGCCATCAATGGTAGCAGCATTATGACACCATATAAAGATATGAAATGAATTTGCCAGGGTAGCTTTGACACTTATATGTGCATCTTCGTAACAATATGATACACTGCTTTTGACTAATAACTTCAATGATTATGAGAAAATGAAGGGGAAAAGTGTACCTTGTATCGCCTATACCGAGCTTCATTGTTACCCAAAAATTGTTTGATAAACAAATCAGTTAAGAACCAAGCAAGACCATCCAGTAACCAGTCTACCAATGAGAACAGAGTAAAGGTATCAGATGAAGATTTCAATTTTTCAACGGGAAAACAAAAGCACACATATGGTTTGGGCAAGTGTTGCAGAGCAGCTTACCATCATTTGATTCCTCAGAAGAGACATATACACCAAACCACTGTCTTGCAAGTGCAAAGGCAAGCTTTATTCTGGAGTCTATGGTCTGGTGGAAAAAAAATATTAGGATCATTCTTACAGATTTTCAAAAGAACAAACACCAAAAAAAAAAAACAGTATCATTCTTTTGAATACTTGTAAGGAGAAAAGAAAAGCTTTAGTGTAGAAAAGGCAGAAACGACACACCAAAAGTATGTCTTTAAAACAAGTATGGCAATTGCACCCATATGATCCACCAAGACCTAAAGCCCTGTCTCTCCAATAAATTTATTCAGATAAATTTTACAAAAAAGAGTTCTTGTCTGTACCTTCCTAGTGTTTTACCTTACTAACATCAATCACCTATAACTGGCAAGTAATTTTCCCTTACTCATTCTACCACTGACAGAGTAGCAGCATGCCCTTGTTTTGTACTGAATATCCTTATCACCCATTTTTCCGTTAGGGTCCACTGACAAAACTGGTGAGAGCTTAAAAACATGCCTCTGATTTTATAATTTATATGCACAATTTCTCATTATAATATCCTTCAATGCTATAATTAACACTCTTAACATGTAATAACATGTGTCTGGATTAAGTTTATGAAACCACGAGTATTTAAACTATTAGAAAGGAAGCTTCCATAGACATCTTATGTGTTATTACATGATGATATTCTATTTGTTCTAAACCAGATATCAGTTCGATAAAACTAACTTGTTGCATCTTACGGAATTGCAGATCAAAACAATAAGCAATATGCATTTATAGGTTCATCAAGAATATATCTCTTCCTAGATGTCTTCAATATTAGTAGACAAACTTTTAATCTTCTGTAGCACTTTCCCTGCCTAACAGGCAAGACAAGTTTGGCAATAAAAAAATCTTGAAGGATACCTCAACTCATTTTTAAAATGGAATTCACAGTCTAGTAAAGCTCAAATCCAACATTCTAATGTTACCCAATTATATCTTTAATTACCTGATCAATAATCTTCTCATCAAATAGATATTGAGAACTGAATATTGCCATGGAGACCCCCAAAGTCATTGAGGATATTGCCATCTCGGGAGAAAGAAAAACTTGAGTGTATGACCCAAACGGATATGATGTGGAAAGGTACTCTTCATAATAGCTGTTCAAGAGTACTTTAATAGATGATACACCGATACTCATAACAATACATATTTATAGCAGATTTAGTAAGAAAACAGACCTAAATGCACTATGGAAAAATCCAACAGTGTTCTGCAACTTCTCCAGAGAACCTCGCATACAAATATACGAGAGTAAACCAGTGTGGCTGTCGGCTATGATTTCAAATGGAGCAACAGCCAAAGATATCCACCTTGAAGCAACTGGAACATTTACTTTGTATACATATGTTTTACGCAAACCATCCTGGCTCAAAATCTGTAATAAAAAATCATTAGAACTTGAAAAGCAGTTTAAATATATTTACATTGCCCAGTAATCGGGACACTAAATTAACTTTTGTGGTTTTGTGGGTGTATAAGTTCATAAGAATATTATCAAGGGGTCAAAAGGATGGAAATGATAGCAGAGTGAAAACAGAAAAAGAATGGAAATACGTTCAACAAGATCATGGGCACTAAAAAGACTCCATACATTTACTGGTGTCATCTTTTCTGAATTGTGGTTAAGAAATAACGTTGCTGGAGTAAAGAGATAACTAATGCATTCATAACAAGTTAAAGCAAGGACATCAATACACGCAAACATTAATAGTTAGCCACTGTTCAGATACACATTAAATCATTATACAATTAACATTCAAGAAACAATGAGAATTCACATCAGATTTCACAAGACTAAGGGAAGTAGTAAAAATGCACAAGTAAAAACAGCCATCTTTACAACCAAAAGCAAAATATCTTAATGGCAATCGACTAACTCTATTTCTTAAAAAAAAAGTATAGGAACAGGACAGGAGAAGGGAAGTTTTTCTCAACTGTGTATGGTTACAACTTACAAAGGAGGTCAGAGAAAAGAACTTATTTTTCCTATACCCACCACAAGAAGGAAACAGAAATGATCCTACAGTGCATTATGCAAGAAAGGGAGAATGAACAAAGAGAGCAAGGTTGAACTAACTAAAAGATTGCATGCACAGTATTACAGCAGGAAGCGTTCACCTGATATTGTAAATTTCCAGAGCTGACAACCACATAAGTCTCAGAGACTGTAAATTCCAAGTCATAGCTGAAAAACATATGTGCGCTCAGAATAATCGTTTTACAAACATATTAAAACTTAACAAACCTTTTAAAGTTGTTCTTACCAGCAACACTGAGAAGTATCATCCATACAAGGAAACCAGCAACGTGCACGACGAATCTGATTATCAGTGTGTAAAACATCATTCTCAAAGTGAATTCCAGTTTCAGCCTTCTCTACCCAGTAGTCCACTCGGACACATCTCACATTCTGCACCCAACACATCCTACATGAGAGATCATAACAGTGTAAACCTCATCATAACAGGTAGACTGTTGATGAAAACGAACCAAGGTGCATTCTTGCTCCTTCAATCTCCAGTAAAATCAATTACCAAATTCAAGTTTTTATTTCATATAGAGTTCTTTCATTAGGTACCTCTCCCAACATCGAACGTGAAGTGATTTTGTTATTAAGGGAAACTTATATTTAGTACACACCATATCGGTGGTTAAGAAACTGCATACACACTTACCAACATTAACAATTTGTATACCCATTTATATGATTTCGTCCAATCAACCAACTTCTGTTAACTGACTTGATGGAAGTCTGGTCATATGTGAAAACATGTGCATTTTTTAGGGGTTTAACGGTCATTTCACATATTAAATAGATATATATATTCAGAATAGATATATACATACAGAACAAATATGTACATATATATACTTACATTTGAACACATAGATATATACATACATACATACATCTAAGGGGTGTTGGTGAATCCCGCCGATGGTCGGCCAGTGGGTGGCAGTGGATGGTGTCCCCCCCCCCTGGGTCTCTCTCTATATATCTATATATATATATATCCTTTGAAAAGTGATGACGTGGCGTTGTAAATGCAAGGGTAAATCTGTTATTTTTTTATTTCCGTTATCTTTTTTTAACATAGGTATGTTGATTGGAGGACGTGTATTAGCTGGTATACAACTCTTTAACTAATAGGTTTGTGTACAAGACAATAATTTTCCTAGAATTATAGATACTTTAACCAACCAAATATGTCGCCTTTTTTCAAATCTGGGGACCAAACCAAACCATCACGGATAACGTTGTAGGAAATAGTAGTGTTTATTTTAATAATCATTGATGGAATAGGAGTTATAGAACTCTGGCACAAGACTAGGGACCGTTAGTAAATTTAGTATATTTCACCCTAGATTTATTACTTCTTGAGAACTATACCATTAACCGGGAAGGGAAACATATCGTTGTCATAATCACATTTTTAAAAACTTCAGATAGCCGTTGATCTTTTTACAATTAGTTTAGACTTGTTGTGCATCAAATGAAAGGTTAATCGAATGGTCAATATATTCCTATCCTAAAGGACAATTATGATAATATCCTTCCAAATTCCCACTATATTTACACCAGACAGTACCACCGTAAAGGAGGCTTATGATTTAATATATGTAGCACAGTGCTGGGTTTTATCAAAGCCACTCAAAGTTGTAAACACTATAAGTTATAGATTTAGTTCCACACGTGGTTTTAAAGATGCTTTGAATTTCTCACAAATAACCAGTTTAAGTAAAAAAATACAAGCCAATCACAAAAGAAAAAAAGGAGCTTTTCATTTGCAAATTGGATACAAGTCTTTATAAAGGGAAATAAGCATACTGTTTCATATAAGGAACATAAGCATATTGTTTTATATAAGGGAAATAAGCATGTTGTTTTGTCTGGGTATGATATAAAAGAGGGGGAAGAACCGAGTCTCAGAAAAATACAATCCTCATAATAATTTTAAATGAGAGACAAGTAATAATCTTAAAATTGCAAAAGTACAAAGAAATCATTTACAAAGACTGGCATATATTTTAGTATAAAACTCAAAATACTAACAAAAACCTGCTTGGTTCCTTGCTTGGAATCTTCTGACGAATTTAACCCATTTTCTGAGGTTTCTTGCTGTCCACTTGTTGAAACATCTGACTTGGGACACACTATATACAAATTTGGAATCAACTCTCTCTCAAGAGTCGATAAATACACCGAGCCAGCAGCATCAGCAGCTGAAGCAGCTGAAGAAACTCCACACCATCTATTTTCGCTGTCTATTGGCACATAATGCGGGAAAATCTCAGATTTTGCAGGTTCTCCATCAACAGTAACAGACTCAATCGCCAAATTGTCCGCATGCAAAGCAACAATCCCATTTTCTGGAACTTCTATTTGAAGCTCGGTGTAACTAAACAAGCCAAAAAGATACACACTTGTCAATATTAGAATTTTCTCATAATTTCACAAGTACAAAAGAAGATAGAGTTTGGGAACAGAACCAGTATTTAAAATGTGAAATTGTCATAATTATCAAATTTTACTATATTATCACTCTTGAGATCTTTTCTCAAACAGGTTTGTAGAAATCTCCTACAAGAATAACTATATATCTGCGATGGATCCAAGTACGAAAAAAATGTACTCTTGTTTCTTGGCCCTCACATATTCACTACCATTTCATTTCTCTCTATTGTATTCGCCAGAACTCGTTATATCAGCACAGATCTTTTGATAGGGTGTACTTCAAACTCAAACGAAGAGGACCAGATTCAACTTCCCCAACTAAGAGGGGTCATAAACTCCTTTCTTGTATAGTAACATGAGAAACTCAGTTTTCCATTAAGGGAAATTTGGGTCATAAGGGCAAAATTCATTTCGGTCCTCCCATAAATTCAATCTTTTCTTAGAGGTTCCCTGGCAAATCGTTATCGTTACTACAACCATCATTTTGCTCATTCATAGAGTTGTAATCAGCACCTTTTACTAATATATTATCTACTGTAATCAGTAATACATATTGGACTCAATTACTTAGCATTGCAAGACTGCTTTTGCATGAAGGAGGCATTCCCAAATAAACTTATATGACGTGAAATCATACTCCGTTCTTCTCCTAAAATAACAGAAAATTTCGGCAATCCCCAAGTGAATCATGGAGTATTATGCTATAATAAGTCAAAAACGTAACATTATAGAATACTCCATCTCTGGTAGCAGTAACAAAGATTTACATTCTTACATTTCAGCCATTCCTGAGTGAATCACGGTAACACTACTTGCTAACCAATAGCTACATCAAAAATTCTTTAAAAAAAAAATATCACAACCAGAAATTATCTGAGATTAAAACAACAGAAAATCGGTGAATTTCTTAGGACTCACAACTGTTCTCGCAACAAAAGCCAGTAGCACATTCATTACCTTCATTTTGCTCATGCACAGAGTTGTAATTAGTATCAATTTAACAAAGTGTAGCTATCCACCATTAATCACCTATACAGATTGCACTCAGTTATTTAGGGTTGCGAACTTGCAAGCCTGGAATGGCAGCTAACTCTGGCTCGGACGTTCTACTTTTCCTCCATGTAACTAATCATAACCGTGAAATCATACTTTCCATATTATAATAAAGAAATTAACTCGTCTTTAAAAAAACAAGCTTTGGAGAATTTCTCTCAATTCATAACTACCGTCGCATCCAATGGCAGTGACAAATTCATTGCCGCCGCACGTAAACGAAAATTAACACAACGCCTAGGGTTTTACTGAGGTGCAGTAAATAATTTACAACCGAAATTAAACAGCAATAAATAAGTTACCCCTAAAAAAAGACGCTCATTCACGTAATTACTATGGAGTTTCTTTTTGTCACATAATTGGCCAAAATCGTAAACAATTAGCACACTCCATCTCTAATCTACTATAAACTTTTCTATAATTTCCACAATCCGATTGAATCACAACTACACCATTCCCTAACCCATAGCTACATAAAAAAATTATCGAAAATAACATCAACTCAGCTTAAAACAACAGAAAATCGATGAATTTCTTAAATTTCAATATTTGTCGCACCAAAAGCGAGTGACACATTCACTACATTCAACAAATTAATCTACCGTTACACAAGAGACTAAAATCATAACAAACCAGAAAATCAACTCAGCTTAGAACAATAGAAAATCGGTGAATTTCTTAAATTCCACAAAAAACAAATTTTCTTAATTTATCGTTAAACAGAAAGTTAAATCATAAAAAAAAAACCTAGAATTTTCACCGAGTGTAGTAAATAACTAAAGACATAGAGAAACTAAGCAAAAGGAGTAAAAATTGACGAAAGCAATAGTAGACAAGTGACCCCTAAAGAAGGCGCTCATTCACGTAATTACCACAGAGTTTATAATTATTGCCACTTAATTATAAACAATTAGCACACTCCATCTCTAATAACTAATAACAGAGAACACTTTTTTTTCTCGAATTTCCCCAATTTCCGATTGAAACACAGTTTCACCACTCCTTAACCCTAAAATAATTGAAAATAAAATCAAGTTAGCTTAAAACAACAGAAAATCGGTGAATTTCTTAAATTCCACAAATTTTATCGCACAAGCGACACATTCGTTACCTTCAATAAATTAGACTATAAAATCATAACAAACCCTAGAATTTTGACCAGTGCAATAAACAATTAAAGAAAAACAGAATTCAAGCAAAAAAGAAAAGAAACTAAGCTTAAAACAACAGAAAATAGGTAAATTTCTTAAATTCCACAAATATTATCGCATCAGTGCAGTAAATAAACAAATAAGTAAATAAGGGAAAAAGAAACAGACCCGTAGATTAAACGCTTCTCCATATCAATCGATAAACATAGCTTCTGGTGACGAATCATAGCTTGTGTACTATCCGTCTTCGTCTCCTCGCTCTTCTGTTTCCGCGGCTTCGCCATCTCTCTCTCTCTCTCTCTATATATATATATATATCTGTATCTATAATTATACTTTTATTATATGTATCTATATATTTTATTGTATGTATAATTTTATTATGTATCTGATGATGAGATAAAAGGGTGGGGGAGTGGTTTGATTTATAGAGAGAGAGAGAGAGAGAGAGCTCGTTCAGATGTGCCCTAACTTTTATTTTAGATCGTGTCCGTACATGTGATGTAATCTTCATCTGACGGTTCTCATTGGGTTTACTTTTTAAGTATTTTGACTTTTTTTTGTATTACTGCTAATTCAGAATATCCAACAGCCATACATGGATTGAGATTTGAAGTACTAAATAATGAGGGAAAACAAATTATGTTTACTATTCCTAACCAGCACTTTTTAATAAAATACGGATTAAATTATTAACATTAATAATTGATATGTTAAACTACATATTTTTTTTATAATTTGGGTATTTACGTCAATTTAATTGGATGAAAGTTAAATTTAATTTAATTTCAATCTCATATTTAATAAAACATATCAATTTTAACACGAAAAATTTATAAATTTACATTTTTAACTTACCCATAAACAAATAGTTGTACATAGACATATACAAATATATAAAATACAAACCAAAATAAAAAAAATACATTATTTATATATATAAATATATTTAGTTGATAAGTTTATTCAGTTGGAGATGACAGAGTGCTAGCTTGGTGAATACTCTTCTTTTATATACAAGCTAGGTTGATGATAAAAATTGTTGCTTAATGGAGCTGACAAATTCTTTTATTTTTACCACTGCCAATTCATATTTACGAGACCAAATAGTGATTACTCCATTTTGCTGTAACGCAGGTTGCCTTTTTGGACTTGAAGTAAGCAGCTCATCTAGTCCCGCTATCGTGTAAATTGCTTTTAATCGGCTTCATAATTTCTATTTTATTTATTGGATCCATACAAGTACCCAAAAACCATTCTGGCAAGTTAAAACATTTCTGTAAATTTTGTGTCGATTGACGGTGGTAGACTGGTGGTAGGCTGGAGGTGAGGTGGTGGCGGTGGTGGTGGTGTGTGTATATATATAGTGTATTTTTGTATTTTAGTTTGTATTTTATGTAACCCACTAAGAATAGTTTAATGGGCTAGAGCCCGCACTATCATATGGGAGGTGCAGGGTTTGAGTCTTGTTAATGAGTTAGGTGTTAAATCCTTAAATTCTCTTTAATAAGATTTAAAAAGAATAGTTTGTATTTTATGCATATGTAACTATTTGTTTATGCGTATGTTAAAAAGGTAAATTCATAAATTTTTCGGGTTAAATTGATATATTTTAAAAATATGGGAGTGAAATGAAATTTAAGCTTAACTTCTGTCAAATTTAATTGATAGATGTGCCCAGATTAGAAAAAAATATGTAGTTAATTAGGTCAATTGTTAATATCAATAGTTTGATACTCATTTTGTTTTTGGTTTGATAGCAAAATTTAATAAATTATAATGGTATTGATGTCAAAGTATACCTAAGTCTCTTTGTTTGCGAGATTTGTAATTTCGGGATTAACAATCAGGTCCGGTTTATGAGCGGGATTCGGAAGGAAGGTCATACTAGCAATCATAACAGAATTAAACTAATATAATTTGTATTGCAAATACACAAAAATAACATTATTTGTAGTCCGGATAATAGTAATAGTCTGGTTGCAGTCAAACACATCATTTGTGGACCTGATAGGACTTCCAGTCCAATCCCAAGATTCGGGTGATGAAAACAAACTAGTCTTACATGTTAAAAAATCGATATCTAATTTATTTAAAAATTAACACATTAAATATTAAAAAACGACACACATACCAAATTTCATACACAGCGCAATTAAAAAATGTTGGAAGTCTTAACACATTATTCGTATGGTTATACCATAGAAGCATACTTTTTAGTACTTTTACTTCTAAAAAATATAATTGTGTTTGGTTTGCAACTACAAATCATATTTTGGAACAAGCAAACATGGAAAATCATATTTATAATTGTTCACTTTATAATTAGTTACGTGTCACTAAACAATTAACTTTTTTTACTTTTAAGTATGGAGGAGTTACTCATCTCTCTATCACACACGGTTTTTCGAAAATAATACTGTAACATATAAAACTCATTTGCACATTATCCTACAAATCTATACATTTAATTCATGCATATATAATACTCCTACTATATATATATATATATAGGGGGAGAATTTATGAACATCAATAAAAACAAGTTTGACATCAAGATCTCAACCACACATTTGGATGGTTTAGATTAAATCTTGACAAATTAGAAAAAAGAATTAAGAATTAAGAAAGAGAACGGACTATACTTATCCCCTATTTCTCCCTATTGTAAATCTCTCCCTGTCTTGAACACTTATTCCAAGTCCCCAACAAACATTGAACACTTATTCCAAGTCCCCAACAAACAAGTAGTTGATTTTATTTTTTTCAAATTCAAAGCTTTATTCTCAGAGTTGGATGCCTACAAATAATCTTTTAAATGAATTACAATTTGAATTAAATCAAAGTACAATTCGTGATTTTCCAATTCTTTTAATGAATTACATATTTCATTCAAATGAAAGTACAATTGTGTGACTTTTCAATTCGTTATTTTATATGAAATTAAAGTTTGTAATTATCAAATATGTTCAATATATTGAGTTTTCTTTTACTTATTTTTTTGAATAACACATTGATTTTGGAGGAGAATATACAGAGAGAGAAAACGTGTATCTTAGTTTTAATTTTAGCCATCCAAATGTATCCAAATGTGTGGTTGAGATCTTGATGTCAAACTTGGTGTTTTTATTGATGTTCAAATATCCTCCATATATATATGTATAGTACGACAGATCTCGTCTCTTTGTCGTGAAGCCAGTATGTAGGTCTGAAACACTCTTTCTCTCATTCGGCTCCCTTTTACTGCAATGTCTTCAGGGTAACTTACTATTTAACAATAATGCATGTAGTTATATCTTCCTATTAAACCAATTATTAGGTTACTATTTTAATTAAATACTTATAATATTATGTATTTACTTTTTCTATATGAGCCCCCGCTCTTTCTATATATGAATGT
Organism: Primula vulgaris; assembly: GCA_963920805.1. Classification (NCBI taxonomy): domain Eukaryota; kingdom Viridiplantae; phylum Streptophyta; class Magnoliopsida; order Ericales; family Primulaceae; genus Primula; species Primula vulgaris. The sequence continues at coordinate 25,748,839 of OY987214.1, read as the reverse complement.
TGAATATATGTGAAAAGAATATTTTTTTTATAGGTTCTAAAGCTTTGAATAGCTTCATTTCTTACGTTTACTGTTTTAAATAGTCGTAATATTCTGTATTTACTATTTTTATATGAACCCCCACTCTTTTTGTATATGAATGTTGAATATTATGTGAAAAGAATTTATCACAAACGGTTCACCATCTACGATGATTGTCACCGAGGTTGAAATCCACACTCACCATAGTTGATTTTCATATCGAATTCAGTGATTTTTTTCCTTTCTTTTAATACTAGTAGGCGAGTGTATGTTTTCAATGATATTTTATATGTGAATCGGTAATATTTTTAATTGTTATAGGTTCATAAATATGAAAATATTCAAGTTAGTAATTTATGTTAGTAGCGGATAAGTTTTATCTTTATTATTTGAATTTTATGTTTATGTTTATCTCTAACCTTAAAAGAGATTTTATTCAAACTATTTTCTTGCATGTTTAGTTAGTTAGAGTAATTGGTTTAGGTTTTTGGATCTTTTAAATGACACATAGGAATTTAGTATCCACATTAATGTTAATTTTTACAAACTTATCTATTTTTTAATTAAAAGTTAATAATCATATTTTAGTCTGCAAACAATTGGAAACCTGAAAAAGAGTGATAAGTGGGTGCATATTGAGTGAGACTTATTGCAAAAAAGTCATGATAGAATTAAAAGTTGAGAAAAGAAAGACGATAATTCATTTTAATGAAGAATAAAGGAAAAGATAAAAATAAATAAATATGCACAGGATTACGAATAGATGCTATAGAGAAGACAAATAGAGTAGTATGCCTATAAAATGAGTTCAAATTTTCTGCCCCCTTCCGTGCCCCCTTATTTATTTTATCCAAAAAAAAAATCTAAAAAACTTGAAAAAAATTGTACAATTACTATAATACATGTATCAATACATTCGAATAATTATTTTTAAAATAAAATCTACCCGCAATTTATTTTGGAATAAATGTATAAATTAGTGTAAATTAAACATTAAATCTTAGAAAAATTGTCTAAAACAATATTATGTCCAAATATTTTAAAGTTTGAATACAATATAATATAAAAACTTATAAATTTGCGGAACAAGTTGTGAAAATTTAAAATTTGTGTGAAAATAAGTAAGGGGGCACGGAGAGGGGGGAGAGAATAGGGGGTAAAAGATTTGGACTCCTATAAAATATATATGTGAAATAACTATTTTAAGGGAATAGCGGTTAATTGTAGAGTGGGTCGGATATTTGTCATACCATCTATTAAAAATATTGTTACTTTTAACGAGTTTTCTTACAACAATAAAGATAACAGATAAAACAATTTATACTAAGATGTAATTAGTTTTCAAAAATCAATAAACTAGTTACTCATTTTATGGTATCAGAGTCATCTAGGGCTTATTTTGTGTCATAAAACATTCTAAATGGTTAAAACATATATGACTGGCGCTCGGGATAGTTCATTGTATATCATCTCAAGTCCGGCTATCCAAATCCATTTCGTTACCCTTGCATTGTTGGAAAAATGTATTTTATGGATTAAAATCAGTCCTCATATATTGAAAAATCATTGTCTATTAGAAAATCAATTCTCTTTTAAATTTAGTTAAAAGGTTCACACGGTTTGTTAACATTCTCTCTTTTTCAAAAGTGCTTGTTTAATAAACTTTGAATGTTAAGAACGTGACCTATTCACTGTGCCTTGTATCTATACAATGTTGCCTACAAACCCAAATTTAGTTAAAAGGTTCACACAATTTGTTAACATTATCTCTTTTATAAAATGCATGTTTAATGAACTTTGAATATTAACAATGTGATCAATTGACTGGGCCTTATATGTATACAAGGTTGCGTACGTACCCAAGTTAGGGATCAAGACACACGTAGTTCTTCAAATTTAGTTTAAAGGTTCACGGGTGTTAACATTCATTCTTTTACAAAATTGCTTGTTTAGTCAATTTTGAATGTTAACAACGTGACCTATTGACCCGGCCTTGTATTTATACAAGATTGCATACGTACCCAAGTTAGGGATCCAGACACACGTAGTTCTTCAAAATTAATTAAAAGATTCACGCGGTTTGTTAACATTCTCTCTTTTAAAAAAACTTGTTTAATAAACTTTTAATGTTAATAACGTGACCTATTGACTGGGTCTTGTATGTATACATGGTTTCCTACGTAGCCAAGTTAGGGATCAAATCACCCGTGGTTCTTCAAATTTAGTTAAAAGGTTCACGATGTTTGTTAACATTCTCTCTTTTATAAAATTGCTTGTTTAATAAACTTTTAATGTTAACAACATGACCTATTGATTAGGCCATGTATGTATACAAGGTTGCATATATTCCCAAGTTAAGGATCAAGACACACCAAGTTCTTCAAATTTAGTTAAAAGGTTCACACGGTTTGTTAACATTCTCTCTTTTACAAAAGTGCTTATTTAATAAATTTTGAATGTTAACAACGTGACCTATTGAGTGGGCCTTGTATGTATACAAGGTTGCTACGTACCCAAGTTAGGGATCAATGCACAAATAGTTATTCAAATATAGTTAGAAGGTTCATACGGTTTGTTAACATTCTATCTTTTACAATATTCCTTATTTAATTAACTTTGAATGTTCACAACATGACCCACTGACCGGGCCTTGTATGTGTACATGGTTGCCTACATACCCAAATTAGGGATCAAGACACTGCTAGTTCTTCAAATTTAGTTAAAAGGTTCATGCGGTTTGTAAACATTCTCTTTTTTACAAAAGTGTCTGTTTAATGAATTTTGAATGTTAACGTGACCTATCGACTGGGCCTTGTATGTATACTAGGGTCCCAACGTACCCAATTTAGCGATCAAGACACACGTAGTTATTCGAATTTAGTTTAACGGTTCACGCGGTTTGTTAACATTATAACTTTTAGAAAAATTCTTGTTTAGTGAACTTGTAATGTTAACAATGTAACCTATTCAGTGGGCCTCGTATGTATATAAGGTTGTTTACATTCCCAAATTAGGGATAAGACACATGTAGGTTTTCAAATGTAGTTAAACGGTTCACACGGATTGTTAATATTCCCAATTTTACAAAACTGCTTGTTGAGTGATATTTGAATGTTAACAATATGAGTTAATATGAACAAATTTTAAATTGAGTTTATATTATTCAAATTGTTTTTTAACAATATCATATTATAAAGTTTCTTATTGAAAATGTTTTGAACTCATGCAAAGTAGTCTACATGCCGAGTTGAGTCTGTTTTCCAAGCTTTTGTGCAATGTTTCGCATATTAAGCAAATTCCAAAATTGATAGGGTAAAAGGTATGACTTTATATATATAAAAACAACATAATCGATAACATAGAATTGGAGAAGAGCTTGATACATGTTCTATCATGCTTTAGTCGACTGCTGAAGTCATCATGCCATAGACTTTTGCTCTTTAATTATCTTTAGGGAAAACTCTTAGAACTCTACTCATTGCCTTCTTGTATAAGATCGTCTAAAATGTTCAATCATGTATAAATTAATGAAGTTACAATATTTTAGTGCAAAATCAATAAAGCATTATTAAATTTTATGTGTGAATAGGGATAAAAAATACTTTGTGATTAGACATAAGTCATCACCTATTACAATATTTAAGTCATCACATGTTGCCAACGGAATTGCAAAATCTTTTCGCTTTAGCTTTAGCTATTAAGTTTTCATCCGCGAGATTGAAGGAATGAAAATGCGCAGTGATCTGTATAAGTACACCAATAAAATACGTACTGAAACAAGTAAATATGAATTGATTTTTGATTAAATTTATGTAATAAATTAAGAACCACAATTAGCAAATTTAGGATGGACAATAGGACATCTTTATAGACAATAAAAGGTGAAACAATATAAGCTACTAATGCTCACTGTTTTTTGTTGAGGATTGGAATCTACATCCTCAAAAGCTACCATTAGTCTGTGCTTAAAGTTGGCTAATAGCTGAATAGAGACTATTATATTAAATGATTAATTCAAGAAACAGGTTTTGCAAAAAAATTGCAACATACATGTCTAGACTACTGTTGTGGGGATGGTAGCACCCCCCATATTTAAAAAAAAACGATATATTTTCTCATATCTTAAAAAATATATATACAGATTTGGCCTATCAGCACCCCACACGGGCTCCGTTTGTCTTTCTTCTGAGATTAAGATATTATCCAGGTCATGGGTTACGATGTATACATATAATTTACTTTTAGTGCACTAAAAATAATTGGCCAATTAATAAACAAAACAGTTGAACTAATCTTATCTACATATGTAACTCATCCGCCTTTTCAACCTTATATTTCTTTTTCTACCAATGAGAAATATATAAAGTCCTGTTAATATTCCAAAAAACACTTTAATTAAATTTGTCAAATCTTAGCATGCCGTGAAGTCTATTACTCAATTCAAGGTTCAAGAACCAATTGATAAAAGTTTGTATTCTTCCCTTCAAGTTATTTAACACTGAAAATAACTAAACTAATAAAAGTTTGTAAAGAATAACAAACAATGAATTATAAGAGATGGAAACTGAGCAATATACAATCTCCATATCAACAAGCACAGAACTCCCAATTCTCTTTAGACAGGTCCATAACATTGTAAGTACCATATTCGAACATGATCTTCTTTAGATCATTAATATAAAAAAGCTTTAGTAGAGTAATAAATGTAGAATTATCATTAGTTTAATGGTCATGAATGTAAGCAAAAATATATAGTAGTATCAACCAATTAGAGACTATACCAAGATAAAAACAAAACAAAAAAGTAACACATGTACTGAAGTACAAAAGCGATGAGAGGCAACAAAAAAGAAATAAACAATGAACTTTTTTAAAATTGGAAAACTCAAGACTAAGCAAAAGCAACATAAAATCACTTAATATTGAACAAGGTTTCTACCCAAATTCATTCCACTGCCTTAGTTTCAAGATGGGAGAAAAAACTTAAACAATCAGAAACGACAGCAAGTGAAAGAGAGCATTGTATTAAAAAATTAATTCAATAAAACGGTCTTGCAACAAAATTTACAGCATACATGTCGAGACTAGTATTGTGGGAGGAGCTAGGAATATGTTTGTGTAGGGGTTCTGGGCATGTTCCGAACCCTCAGTGAGATCAATAAATGTATAAAAGAAAAGAACTAATAACTCACGAGAATAAACAAAAGGAAAACAAGTACACAAGATTTGATTATGGAGTACACCCAACGATGACTACGTCTCCGATGTCGCTGCAGCGAGCACGATTTTATATATTTTTTTATAGAAGAGTGGATTGCAAACCTTATTTTTGATTCACTCTGAAATCTATAGAACTCTCTCTCACATATTTTATGATCTCTCTCTCTATCTAAAATGTTCTATATGTGGTGATATATTTTATGGAGGGTTAATGGGGTTTTATATAGTAGGCACTTTACAAATAAACCATAATTCCCGAAAATAAAAAAGAGAGTATAAAATACACTGAGCCTGCGCAGGACAAAATGGTGCAAATCTCTGCCTGCGTAGGCCAGACTTATACTATTAAGTTTGGCTTCACGCCAACAATCTCCAACTTCAAGACAAACTAGAGCATTCCACAAAATTTTCCGCTTACGCATCACTTTGGCATCTCGGTTCACAAAACACTCCCACTGCAGCGATGAACCCAATCTATCAGTTATGGAGTCCAACTGAAGTTATACCAACTAAAGCTTACTAATCATAACAGTATTCATTAACATATCAGTGGAATTTCTTGCGCCTTCAATCTTCACAAGCATGAATATCATTTCTTCTAAAATTGATCGAATAAAATGATAAGGAATCTGTATATGTTTGGTGCGCGAATGGAACACCGGATTCTTCGCCAACATAATCGCACTTTGGTTATCACTATTTAGAACCCCACTTTCATGTTTCTGTCCAAGCTCTTTCAAGAACCCTTGCAACCAAACCATCTATTTGCTCGCCTCACTAATGGCGACATGCTCAACTTCAATCGTCGATAATGCAACAATCTTTTTAACTTTGACATCCAATTAACAATTGTTCCACCAAATGTACAAACGCAACCCGTTGTACTCTTTCTATTATCAAGATCCCCAGCCAAGTCCGTATCAACTAACCCATGAAGACCTTTACTCGATTTACAAAAACACAAAGCCATATCAATTGTACCCTTCAAATATCTCAATATCCATTTAACCGCTTCCAAGTGTTGTTTCCCCGGATTAATCATATACCAACTATCAACTCCGTATCACCATGGCGTACATCAAACTCCCAATAGCCGAAGCGTAAGGTACTTTCGACATGTGATCTCAATCACTTTCAGTTTAGGGTGATTGGTCATTCGACAAAGAAAAATGTGTAGTTAACAGGGTGTCAACGAGTTTAGCACCATCAACATTAAAACGAGCTAACACCATTTTCACATATTCAGACTATGACAAAAACAAAGTCCCATCTCGATCCCTCGTTATTCTCATTCCGAGAATTTGCTTAGCGGCTCCCAAATCCTTCATTGCAAATTATTTCGTCAGTTGTTGCTTCACCTTATTAATTTCGACAAGGCTAGAACCAACAATCAACATGTCATCAACATATAATAACAAAATAACATAAGAAGAGTTGTCGAACCTCTTTACGAAACAACAATGATAAGAATTACTCATAGAAAAATTGTTGAATTTCTTATACCATTGTTGTGGAGCTTGTTTCAAGCCATACAAGCTCTTCTTCAACTTACAGACAAGTTTCTCCTTCCCTTTCTTTATAAACCCGGCTGGCAGATGCATATAAATCTCCTCGTCTAATTCACCATGGAGAAATACAGTCTTCATATCTAATTGCTCTAGAGGAAGACCATCCCTAGCTACTATGCTCAACACCAAACTAATCGTCGTTAGCTTCACTATGGGTGAGAAAATTTTGGTGTAGTCAATGACTTCTTTTTGTTGAAAACTCTTAACTACTAACCGTGTCTTATACCATTTTCATACCATCATGTTCTTCTTTCAATCGAAACACCCACTTATTACTCAGTGCCTTTTTCCTCTTTGGCAATACGGCCAATTGCCAAGTCTTGTTCTCATACAAAGACTTCATCTCATCCTCCATTGCAAGCTTCCATTATTTCGAATCACTAGCTTGCGAAACTTCACTTATATTTTCGGGTTCACCCGCATCAGTCAACAAAATATAGTTTAAGGATGAGGAATAACGTGGGTTTGGTCATTTCGATCGATGACCTCTACCCAACAATTCCGATGAAGTTTGGGGAGACTCCACATTCTCTTCAACCTGTTCATTCATGTCATTATCTTCCATTTCGATATCTGGTAGTGTTTCCATACTAACAATACCAGCATCTTCGACTCTTGCCTCTTTCTCTTCAACCTCGACATCTTGCTTATCTTTATACAAGACATTTTCATTGAAGATCACATCTTTACTGCGAATGATCTTTTTCGATTGACCATCCCAAAACCGATATCCAAACTCGGCGCCACCATAACCAACAAGGAAATAAAATTTTGATTTAGAGTCTAATTTGGAACGATCACAACTATCAACAAGACTATAAGATAAACAACCAAATACTTTTAAATGATTATAAACAACAGGTTTTCCAGTCCATACCTCTTCGGGAACTCTTTTCTCCAAGGGCACTAAAGGTCTGCGGTTAATAAGATAAACTGTCATGCTAACTGCATCTGCGCATAAGGTTTTGGGCAATCCACATTGCAATCGCATACTCCTAGCACACTCATTGATGGTTCTATTCATTCTCTCTGCCACTCCATTCTGTTGCGGCGTCTTCCGTATAGTCTTCTCTATACGAATATTATATTGTGCACAATACTCAGTAAAATCCCCATCAATATACTCACCGCCGTTGTCGGACATCAAATACTTTAACTTGTTCACACTTTCAAGCTCCACCATAGCTTTCCATTCTTTAAAATTCTTGAAAGCATCGGACTTATGTTTCAAGAAATATACCCAAGTCTTTCATGTCGAGTCATCAATAAAAGTCACATAGTAAAACGAGCCTGTCAACGAAGCTACGGGGGACGGCCCCCACACATCAGAATACACGAGCAATAGTTTCTCCTCTCTAGGAGTTCTTCCACTTTTCTGAAAGCTCACATTTTTCTGCTTTCCGAAAATACAACCCTCGCACATATCGAGTTCAACGGTCTTCAGACCCGAAAGTCTGCCATTCTTCACTAACAGATTCATTCCCTTTTCACTCATGAGACCAAGTCGACAATGCCACAACTCAAAATTAGATCGCGACTCAATAGCCACCAACTTACACTCATCACCATTCGTCGTATAGAGTATACCCATCTTGTTACCACGAGTTATCACCATAGCTTCACGTAAAACTTTCCAGGTTCCACCAATAAAGGTAGTCGAATGTCCTTGAGCATCAAGTTGACCAACATAAATCATATTTTTGGTCAACCTAAGAACATGTCTAACATTCGTCAACTTACACACCGATCCATTCAGTACCCGTATCTTATCATCACCCATACCGACAATATCAAGAGCCTCCCTATCGGCCAAATAAACCTTACCAAGGATACCCATGGTATAGTTTTCAAACACACTACGATTTGATGTTGTATGGAACGATACTCCAGAATCTAAAATCATTGAATTCATATCACTTTTAACAGCAAGCAATAAACAATCACCACATTCTTCATCACTGGTCACATTCACCATTTGATTCTTGTCACCATCCTTTTTCTTGAACATTTACACTCATTCTTGAAGTGGCCCATTTGATGACAATTATGACATTCGATATTTTTCTTCCAATCGAGATTCCTCCCACTCTTATTTTACCCTCACCTACCCCTCGATTGTGACCTACCTCTATAGTTGTTCCATCCATGGTTACTATGACCCCTTGAACCCATATTCAAAGCCGCCCCATCAATGAAACCTTCTCCTAACCTCCTCGGCGAGAACTCGATTTTGGATACCATTGTAAATCAACTTCTCTTTATCAATCGAATTACTAATAGTTTTCCTCATAAATTTCCAACTGTTCGGTAGCGATGCTAACAAGATAAGTGCCTTAACCTCATCATCAAAAGTAATTTCTACGGTTTTCAATTGATTTACCATATCAACAAATAAATTCAAGTGTTTTACGACTGGTGTGTTTTCGTTCATTCTCAAATTAAACAATTGATTCATGAGATGAACCTTTTTGTTTGCCGTAGGTTTTTCATACATATCAGATATTATTTTTAGTATACCTTTAGTCGTTGTTTCTTTCGTGACGTTCTGTGCGACACTTCTCGACAACGTGAGACGAATCATGCCTAACACTTGTCGATCCAATAGGTTCCAATTTTCCTCCGTTGTACCAGCAGACATCTCATCACATATGAGGGGTTTGTCCATCTTCTTGCCATACAGATAATCCTCTATCTGCATCTTCCAAAACCCGAAGTTCGTCCCGTCAAACTTCTCAATCCTGTGAACATTCCTATCTTTCGACGCCAATGAAATCGCTCCTTAACTTCGAACTAAGGCTTTGATACCACTTGTAGGGGATTTGGGCACGTTTTGAACCCCCAACGAGATCAATAAACGTATAAAAGACAAGAACTAATAACTCACGAGAATAAACAAAAGGAAAACAAGAACACAAGGTTTGATTACGGAGTTCATCCAACAATGGCCACGTCTCCGATGCTGTTGCAGCGAGCACGATTTTATATATGTGTTTATAGAAGAGAGGATTACAAACCCTAGCTTTGATTCACTCTCAAAACTATGAAACGCTCTCTCACGTATTTTATGAGCTCTCTCTCTCTCTCTCTAAAAACTTCTATATATGGTGATATATTTTATGCAGGTTTAAGAGGGTTTATATAGTAGGCACTTTACAAATAAACTGTAATTCCTGGAAAAAAAAACAGTATAAAATAAACTGAGCCTGCGCAGGGCAGAACAGTGCAAATCACTACATGCACATGCCAAACTTATACTATTAAGTTTGGCTTCACGCCAATAGTTTGAAGGCAATGTAGGCTTGTAGCACCATGATATCAAATGAAAATCGATCAATTTTGTCATATATTTAAAAAATGTATATACATATTTTGCATTTCGGCACCCCATACGGGTCCGTTTTTCTTTCTGGGTAAGTTCTGATATTTAGATATTATCCAGGTCAAATTTGGTTATGGAAAGAAGACTAATAACACTAGAGATCAAAGAAAAAGTGTCTAAATAAAGTGCCTAAACAAATCATATCACTAATCAGATTATTAATACAAAAAATTGCCTAACGAGCTACTATTAGTTCCAGAAAGGACGGCAAGTTAAAGAAAGTTATAATTCATCAAACATAGAGAGAAATACTAAAATCTGAAGAATAAAAATAATAAAAAACACTAATGGTTATTAATTAAAAATAGTAAGGAAGAGAGGGAAGAGTATGTACCTTAATAATACTAACTTGATGGGAATGTGATACTAAATTGATGAGAAAATAATAAGAGCACAACCTTCAATTTATAGGGTAGCAACTCAAATAAAGTCGATTGCTAGCCGTTCTCATTAGGCAGTTATACCTATGTTTACTTGCCATGCAATTAAGAATAATAATAGTAGTATAATTTCTATTTTCATTCCGTCCAAATTAATAGCACTACTTCTACATATACAGTTATATAGACCTATTTTTACTTGCCATGCAATCAAAAATAATAATAGTGTAATAATTTCTATTTTCCATTCCGTCCATATTAATAGCACTACTTAGACCATTCTCAACGGTATTTACTAAACACTTCATGTCCACATTTGTGGACAGAATAATGAAAAAGATGTGATCATCAGTCTGTCCAAATAGTTGTTCAGGCAAATAAAATATACATTAATTAGTATATGTCCACAATTTCTGTCCAGAATAGAATAGTTTTTGTAGCTTTGATACCCGGCTATTGCAAGATCCACCACTAAACAAAACCCCCAATTCTTTTGTTATCTCTTCGAACTTTTCATTTTTTGTTTCTCTCGCTAGTAGAACTTCACAGGAGCCCCGTGGTGATTTTTATTAACTCCTCCTCATCATTTTTTGATCAATCACCTCTTGATTTCTCTATACTTCATTTGTTTTTATCTCATCTCGTTCGATCTCAACCACAAGAACAAAGATAACATACCATCATGTTCTTCTCTGAGAAGTGATTCCTTGTGTGAGAAATTCTTGAACCGTGGCGTCCTTTGTCGAGATCCACTTATTTAGAGATGATCGATGGTGACGAGCACACACAGTTCATGTCTCCGGCGTTACACCAGTCAGACACGAGCTATATTGATAATAATAGAAAAGTAAATAATAATAATAATAATTTATTATATAGTACAGATTGCAAAGATAGCACTGATTCACAACCTATTCAACTATATTGATATAAAACTTAGTACATGTCTTGTATAAGTGATTTTAGACAGGATGTGTAGACGAACTGTTGGGAATGCTATTATACAGTTATACCTATGTTCACTTGCCATGCAATAATTAATAAATAGGTGTTTATCGCAATACATGGGTCATACAATTATTTAATAGTAAGTGTTAAATTAAGGATAAATGTAGAAGAATATGATTTTAAACAATCTAAATAATTTTCTCAAATCAATTGTAAAAACCAATGCTTTAAGAGCGAAAATTTGGCGAAGAAGTTTTTGTTAGAGCTACGTTAAAAGTCAGAACCGACTAAAAAAATATTTTTAATGGATTGCTTAGTAGGGAAAGATTTGTTTTACTCATTCAAAGAAAAATCTAAAAAAAAAACATAGTCCAAATTATTTTATTTTCAAAAATTACTTGTCCTTGGGTGGGATGCCGGTCCACTCGGACTATTGGCATCCGCTCTAGACCGGCTCTTCTAAAAGTGTAAAAAATGTAAGTTTATGACGACCTAAAAGTGAAAATCGATATTTTTAAGCTTTGAATCAAGTTTTTTTTTTACTAAGAAGGGTGTTTTTTATAAAACAGTGAAACAAATAAGTGGACGATTATTATGAGACGGGCAACATAGTTGTCAAATCGAAAAGCGGAAGTGAAAAAAGAAATGGAAAGAGGAAAATACAAAATAATATTTAATAGGAAATGGAAAACACCGACACATTTAAAAATTCATAATAAAATGTATATATAGTAAATGTTTTATGAAACTCTCCTATTTTTAATAAAATAATACAGTGAACAAAGACAGTAAAACCTTCCTACAATAATAATATAATAAACTCTATGCATAAATAAAAATTTACGATCCCATCTTTGGCGAGTTACAAATAAAAATAAATTCTACATTGCCAAATTCCATCTTTTTTTAATATATATCGTTATAGAAAGTCCAACCATTCAAGGAGTGTAAATTTTTGTCTAATATTCTTCGCGTTTTTTACGACAATGACTTAAGTTTTTAGATTGCTAATACATTATTTATTTTTGGCATAATAGCACATCCGCATGAACATATTCTTGTTAAAGCCAAAGTATTATATGTGTTTGGTAACATGCAATTTGTACATGTTTCTTATATTGTGAATATAGTTACTTTAAAAAAAATTACTTTTTCTATGTAACATCTATTTAGCCATAATCTTTCTATTATAATATTTTTTTTATATTACCAACGATATGACTATAGAGAGGTTTTTATGTGTTCCCTCCCCCGGTCCTTACAGACCTCCTTTCGGTTCCGGTCCTGATTATCCATTGGAGATCGGATCTTATTTCCGGCTTTTCAGTTAGTGCTGCTTGAGATTTGATCCATAGGAGAGATGCGACTTTATCTTGGGCCCACGTTGTTTGAGCGCGATGCACTCCACCGAGTTTTAGTTTCATCATTTGGCTAGCTATTCTTAATAGGTTATCCACCTTAGATTGGTTGCAAAATACAAAACTCGTCAGTTTTAATTGTTAGGTCTTAGATTCGAGATTCTAGTGCCATATTGTTTGTCATCATATTGGAAAATATAGTTTTATATATTCATAATAAACTCTCAATATACAGACATGTATTGTGTTACGATTAAGTTCAAGTTGTTCATTCAGTTGGAATCTCAGTTGCAACCGCAGTTGGAATTGACTATACTGGACAGATTCTGTAATATTCGGTCAAATATATTCTAGAAGAATCAAAACGTGTTGAACAATTTTATATGATTTGAAGGCATCTCTGAATGATAGGAATAATATATTGAAGATCTTTTCTTATTGGAATAGAAGATTTAAAAGGAAGACTTCTTATCAAGTAAGGAAACATCAAAAAAAAGAAAGATCATTTGCAGATATCTTGAAGATAATTAAATTAAAAATACGTATAATTTCGAATTAAACAAGATATGATTTATTAGAAGACAAAAACTAATTAACTAGAAGATATATATTTAAAGATTTCCAAGTCGGGCAATCAAAGAAGATAAAGGAAATATTTTACTTAATGATCAAGTTAGGATCTTTTGTAAAGCCTATATAAAGTCTATTAGCCTTTAATATTTCGTGTGTTGAATACAATGTAGATATAATTATATTATAGATCAACAACACCCGTTGTACATGAGAGAAAACAAACTTAAAAAATCGTGGCGGGATACCATTAGAGATTGATAGTTGTGAGCTAGAGATGGTAACATAGGCATATACATGAGGAAGTCATGATATTGTAAGTCTCGAGTCTTATCATTGTTCCTTTTAATGTCAATAAATACTGAGTAAGTGCTCCGGAGATGTAGACAAGGTGATCATGTCGAATTCCGTTTAAAAACGTCTCGTGTTCAATGTTTTTTTATTAATTTCATTATATTCGTCAGTTGCAACTGTGGTTACAATTGTAGTTGCAACTGAAAACACGTAACTGCACCCGGAACTTCGGGCATGTGTTTTTTCATTAATCGATACGATCTCTTTGCTTGGCTAATGCGGAGAGTGTAGATCATTTGTTCTTCCAATGTAAATTCTCGAAACGGGCCGGTTTGGAGGATTAGGTGTTTACGCTTGGGTTTGCTTGGTTCATGTTCGACTCGATCGAATTGTATCTCTTGGGCTAGCAACGTGTTTAAGGGTAGTTATTCCTCTGGTCTTTTAGAAAATATTTGCCAGCCACCACGATTTATTGTGTTTGGAAATAAAGGAATTCTCGACTGGCAGAATAGTTTCAAATCAAGGAATAGTTTTCAAACTTGTAAAAATTTGTTTCTAAAATAGCATGAACAAGTTTTTCTAAAGTGAGGAACAGTCCTAGAAATAGTTTTATCAACGGGTTTTTGAGTCTATGTCTTCAATTTGTCGATGATTAGTCGATTTTGGTTTTGTGTTCGTTGTATTCTTTAGAGGCACCGACCCCTTTATTTTTGTCCGATCACGTCACCAAATGTCCCCACATTTATATCCCTTTTCCATCATTTGCTATTAGAACTGTTGGCGGTGAGCTCCAGATGAACTCTGCTCCGGTGAGCTCTCACTGTTGTGTCCAGCTAATTATCTTGGTCCATATGTGTTGTTACCATTGCCTCTGATTATGTTGTATATGTAAAGAGTCCAGACAGATTACAAGAGAGAGAAAAGGAGAGGGATATATGATTCGGAAAAAGAAATGGAATAAGGGTACTCAAGTTTGATCAATTAGAAACCATGGGAGTTTAATGCAACATTTTGAAAAACTAAGAGGACCCTTTTCAATCTAAGAAGTCATCAGCAACATGATACAAATAGAATGTCCAAGGCTGTTATGGCTATGAAAAAGATGAACTATATTTTATTATCTTGGTTTATGTTTTTACCTTTTAACTTTATGTAATTTTCTTCTAGTCGTTCTTAATTTCAGTTTCGGTTTATTTCTTCAATCAAGTTTTGTTATCATATGTATTCATAAAACTTCATCACTGGTTCGATTCAACATTGGCTTTGTTAATTCGGTGCTTCATTGAAATAGTATCTGATTTCGTTACAGTATATCAACAGAATTTGACAGTACGTAAATAAAATTTGACATTACATTTTTCTGGTTTGACAATACACATTACCCTTTCTACATAGAATATACCAGACGGGATAACATAGTCAGTGCGTGAGAAATTTAGATTTACTTGAGAACAAATATTCTATGTTATCATGCGAAACCATATTTTAAAATCAGCCCGGTGAAGTTCCAAATTTTATCTCTGCTAAGGAAAATAAATTAACATAACTCGGTACGTACACGTAGTGTACATCTGACATATATGAGATCAAAATAGTGAGGGAAATGTTACAATGTTACATTTAGAACAAACCGATCAAGAAAGAATTATAAATGAAAGATACGATTTTCAAATATCCTTCTAAGGTGTTGGGTTAATTGCCTAAAATTTACAACTGAAGAGATCAAATCGAAACGGGTGGTTTATTTATCCGACAAATGACAAAGTTGGAATTGCTAGACCCTTGAATAAGCCGACAATTCGCATTGGTGTAGTTAGAGACCCTTTGGCGTTGCTAGATTATTACGTTGATTGGATAAAGTATCATAAATTCAGGAGAGACGGTAACTTAAAAGTCAACTTAACACGATTCCTCATTTTGTGCAGTCATTAAGTTAAACTATAGAATGTTCAATCATTTTTACAATCATTAGATTAAAAAATGAAGGGTTAGATGATACATTTTCAATAACTAATTTAATTTTTTAATTTTTATTATATATTAGATAAATTAGGATTTAATAAATTAAAAATAAATTTTACAACACAGTAAAACTCAAATAAATATATAGACTTTAGCGGATACTATCCTAAATTTAATTATTAGTCAAAATTTGAAAAAAAATAACAATTGAATATTTATTTTTGAAAACGAAACTTTATGTCGTTGAATTGATCGACTGCATACAAGAAAAACTCAACTTAACATATGTATTATAAAGAGTGATAACTGAAAAAATTCAACATTGTCTTTGTACTCATCCAAAGAATTTAGCAGCAAGTAATGAAACTGGTGATGGAGATCGAGAAGGGGATTTATATTTAGTATACATAATTAGTTTCTAAAGTAACCTAGATATAGCCAAGACCACGTAAAAAGATGAGTCATTCCATAACATCCTGGCACAACGAAATTCTATATATTCTGAAATTCCTATCCGCTATTCTAGTTGCAGTTTTGCATTTAGGTTTCAAGTGAGGTTGCAACCACAGTTGGAACCAAGTGTATTAAATGGACAGAAAGTTAAATGTACTTAAAATGAATCACAAGCACATTTAACAACGGAGTTCACCTAATTAGGCTACGTCTCCGGGGCACTTACCCAGATTATGATATTATAAAAGCTTACAATATAGGACCCAAGTCTTAATGAAAAACTCTCAGATTCCCTCTAGGTTTTTCTGCCTATCTCTATATTACTCCTACCTTATAACTATCACGTATAAATCAATGGCATCCCACCATTATTTTTTTTTAAAAACTCACGTGTATTCTCTCAAGAATGAGTTCTTTATAATTTAGAGCACACACATTTTACAAGATTAAATTACTAAGTATATAAACAAGTAAAAACAATCTTCTATCTTCAATATCTTTTTGATTGCTTTTGACTTGGTTGATTGGCTTCAATCTTTCCAAGCATTACGAGATTCTTCAGCATGGATTGACTCCAATCATCTTTGATAAATACCTGTTTAGTAACAAGCTTGAAAGTAGGAGTTAATCTTTTCCTTTGAAAGGAAACATATAAAGATACTTTGAAAGGAAACATATAAAGATAAGATCTTTTAAATATAATATCTTTTCATAAACATATGAAACATTCAACTCCATATTACATTCAATCTTTTAAACGTGTTATACTACTTTTGATAAGGAACAAAGATTGAAACAAGTGATAAAGATTTGTATAAGAATAAAGATATAGAATTGTTAATGTAAAGTAAACATAACTAATCTCTTTATATATTTTAGGAAATCTTTCCTTACCACTTTGATATTCTCAATAAACGCATTTTAGACCTTTAGAATAATATGAGAATATATCCTGCATAACTTTAAACAAATAATAATCATTAAAGAATAGGTACGCAGATTTACAGAACTAGACAGTGTACTGCTGAGCAGCAGGTTGGAACTGTGGTTGCAACTAAGGTTGCAACTGGTACTTGAAACCACCCACGCTGTCTAAGCAGGTTGAAACTAAGGTTGCAACTGAGGTTGCAACATTGCTTAGAACCTGTTAACACTTGTTTCAGTAGGTTGTAACTGAGGTTGCAACATTGCTTAGAACCTGTTACCATTTGTCTCAGTAGGTTGTAACTGAGGTTGCAACATTGTCTGAAACCTGTTAACAACGTCTTAGTATTTCAAAACAGTTAGGATTTATTTAGTAAAAATCAATAGACAATAAACAATATTTAGACCAGAAATCTGGTCCTAACATATTCCAAATCAGAAATTTGTAAAATTTAATCACTAATACTTTTCACAAGTGTGTGTTATGTTTGTGTGAGAAAATATAAAGTTGAATCCTATATATATGAATATATAATCAAGGGCATGATACCCATGCTCTGTCTCCTTGGCTCCGACGTAAACTAGTTTCCTGTGAAATGTTATTATCGAAAATCCTTCGTTATCTGTACTTCTCTTACGCACTTGTAAATGTGGCTTAATTTACTGGAAGTAAACATTTATCCTATATGAATTAGGTCTTGTGAAGTAAGATTGCTATTGAGAATTGATATTCGACTTTCTTCTTGTTTTCCTTGACCTCCATATAATCGCGGACGGATCTGGACATATACGGTAAGGGATTTTCGGTGAAGTAATATGAGGAACTCTGTAATACCATCAATAACAATGTTAGAAAAAATGATAACATCTACCTACACATCGACATTTAATCATGTGCCGGCCGGTTACATACTTTTCGATTCACTTAAAAACATAGTGCAATATTCTTGTAAACATGTTGATCTATGAGTTCAAAACCAAAATCAACAATAATAGATTATTTTTAAAATCTCTAATGTTGATAAAAATAAAATTCCACCTTCGCTAATACTCTTGGAAGCTGCACACCTTAAAAATCTTAAATGACAGATGACTAACTTAAGAATTCTCAATTATATTCATTGGGAGATAACTAAAAGATGTTCTTCAGAATTATAATCAGAGGACGAGGAGACCAATGGTTCATTTCCATCGTGACGGAATCAGGACCAAATATTTGTGTTTGCAAAAATAGAAGCACATAATATTTTTCAAATTGTAAAGAGCGGAAAAGCAGGATTTTATACTTTTTTTTTACTAATTGTTCTTTTTTTTACCCGGTTCCTAAATTTTTTGGTTTTTCTTTATTTCACCCGGTTTCTAAAATTATTTCCTTTTTTGGTCAATTTTAACATTTTTTTCAAACTCTCAAAAAAAAGTCACACCAATAAAGTCACGTTCAGTCACGTGCCGAAAGTTTCAGCATCTGAAAATTGACCAAATATAAAATAAAAATTAGAAATCAAGGTAAAATAAATAAAAATTAAGAGTTAAATGGTATGAAAAGGAAAAGTATAAAGAAGCGAATTTATAAAATGGTAAAATTAAGAAACCAAGCTATTAAAAAGAAAAAATATGAACAAACAAATGTATAAATATATTAAAAACCCGAAAAAGTTAAACCTATTTTATTAAATACTCAAGTTTACATATACTCACTTTGCATAGATATAAACGAACAACCAAATACATTTTACACAATTTCATTATAGTTACTTTGCATACAAACTACAAAAAGTTATTTTAAATTTTATTTGCAACCACCATTATATGTTATTATAATTATTATTATAGTTTGATTTTTTCAAATATGTGTATCATGTATCAACATGGTATATAAGTTAGTGTCATAGTATATTTAATTGCTTGTTATTTCATTTTTAATTAGTACTATTAGCGGCACATAAAAAGTTATAGTATGTTATTACAGTAACAATATATATTTTGAAATCAGTTGCAAAAAAAAATATTTAAGAGGTTAACAGAATACATTATATATAAATTATTTCGAAAAACACTATTAAAAAAAATAATTTTTAAAAATTGTGGGGTTGCGATGGCAACCCCTGATCACACTGATGTGCCGCCCCCTCATTTGCATACGGCTAAAGCGGGAATGGAGGAAATAGTATCTCTCTAAAAAAATGTCAGGATAAGTAACAAGTACCTTTTTGAAAATTGTTGTTAAAATGAGTGTCATTAAATTTTAACAACATAATTACTTGCTAAATTGTTAATAAAATTTATCGACACTCATTTTACCAACAATTTTTAAAAAATTTATATGTTGTTATCCCAATATTTTTTTTTATAGTATGTGTGTGGAAGGCATATTAGTTACCTACAACTACAATAGTGTTAATCGAGGAGCAGGTACGTCTCTAGAACCATATATTGAAATCAAAAGTGTTTTTTTATTTTCTTTCTAATGCTCAATATATAATATAGCTATACATGTCACATATGTATGTCACCTGAAGCTTGAGGAGATTTCAATTTGGGAGAAGTTCATGTTGGTTGAATTCTGTATTGTTGAAGCAGGGTCTCTACTTTTGGGATTAGTCCTTCTTTTCGATGTATTTAGTGGAGTTGTTGGTTGGTTGATTGCTAAAACTTTACAATTGAAGATGCTTGCTATGTTATTGTGTGCCATACCCAACCTGTCCAACATAAAACAGATTAAAAAAATTAGTATTTTGCATTGAGAGTTCTACAATTTAACAAGGTTATTTTTGGTTGCACCTTATAAGTTTTACAGCATTTTGTTGATCAGTTAAACACGAACTCTTGGTATATATTTATGCGAACGAAATAACTAAAACTAAAACGATTTTTATACTGATGAGTGATGTCAAGACAACCAACTAAAAACTCCATAGGAGTATGAGAGTTTTCGCTGTACAAAAACCGGGCCCTTTATCGCATTCAATTTCTGAACTTAAAAGTGTAAAAAAGAAGAAGATGAAGGACAGCGAGCAATTCCTAGCACGGATCACGTTTAAGGAAACCTTAATATAATCTTGTGGGTATATGGTTAAGAGTTCAAAGCGGAATACAAGTCAAGAAACTTATTAATTATTGTAAGTAACTTTATTTTGTACTCTTTGCGTTCTATAATAATAGTCTACTTAAGTTTTTGACTCCGTACTAAAACAATAGGCTAATTTAACTTTTTATCAAAAAGTTTGCACAGATGCCCTTAATTAATGGGCATTGTTCTTTGCAAATCATAAATAGCATTAATATTTTAAGTGTATATTTGAGAAATAATACATATATTTATTACTCCATTTATGCTTACATCATATTTTTTTCGTAAGTTTTTTCTTCATTCCTGCAAAATATTTTCTTGCCAACTTTGGAGGAAATGTTTTTCCTTCATCTTCTTTGAAATTTAAAAGATATTTTCCTGTAGAAAAGATTTACCGGTGAAACAAACACAACAACAAAATTATCAGCACCCATTTTTCAGCGAAATAAAGAGACCGTTTTTCTAATTTTCAAAAAGAAAGAGACCCTTCTCTATTCGAATTATGCAAGACAAACTCAGTTGACTAATACTATTTACAAGAAGATTTCAGTAGTGAATGAATAATATAAATAAAATTTCATTTCAACTGAAAAATGAAAAATGTAGGAACAGTTTTCAACTGTTTGATATTTACCATACAAATAAGTTAATTCCCAAATCAATTTGCTCAGAGCAAATTCAAGGGAATAGTGTGGACAACTTGGAAATTCAGCAGTTTGTGGTCCATGAAAATGAGATCAACATCTATACTATTAGTTTGTATCTAGAGATCTTATGAGGTCTTAAAACAAATATTTGCAAAATAGTATTGATAGTTTAAAAAATTACAAATAAAAAAACTGATATAAGATAAACTGTTGAAATAAAATTAAATGTTGTTTCGCGGTTACCATCTCTCTCCCTTATTCTCTCTCTGCCTTTCTCTCTCTCTATTATCCCCACAATGTTGTGGTGAAATTCTTCTATGTATAAACAGGTAATTGGCCCTAAATCCTAAAATTTATTATATATATATATATATATATATATATATAATCTTATTGCGTAACACTACTCCATAAATCACACCACGCATCGTGTGGCCTCTGTGCGCTAGTATCACATATGCATGCGTGGATGAATAATAAAAAGTAATTTCATTTTCTTACGAGAAATCACACAAAACAAAATAATTTCCCTTCATTTATTACAAAACATAACCAAAGCCACAAATTTTACATCACGAGTTACGACATACACATTGTCTAACTTAACATATTGAATATATGTTTATATGTTGGACTAATAGAGTATCTTGCAGAAGTTACAGGACTGATATGGTTGAAGCTGTAACTTAGTAAACCTATATATTAAAAGATTGTTATTATCTGTTATTAAAGGACCTATTGTGTAAAAGATAGAAAGGTGTAATGTGTTGCTTTCTGTAATTAAAGGACCAATTTTGTAAAGTCCAAAAGTTGCATTTTGCACTATATAAGGACTGGGATACTGATTTGTAAATATAACAAAACATTTTTATTAATAAAGTTTTCACAGTTTTTCATCTCTCTCTCTATATATGCGATTATATATATATATATATATATATATATATATATATATATATATATATATATATATATATATATCAGTCAATATATCGAGTATATTGACTGAATAAACCACCAGATTGTGGATTTCTTCATGGTATCAGAGCAATACGCTCATCTCCGCTGTTAATTTCGCCTGCAATTAAAGCTGGTTTGATCTTCTTTAAACTCTAAAATCAGGGTTTTATTTTTTTATTATTATCTTAATTCTTTCTTAAAAGATAATAGATTTATTATCTTGTTTGTTTCTTTTGATCAACAATCAGAAGTAAAACTTTCCCCAATTCTTTAAAAAGAATTAGGGGTTTTCTGTTTTTTTTGTTTTTTTTTAATTTGTTACAAATTAAGGTTAATTTACTGTTCTTTGAATTTTTCTTTTATTATTTCTGTTTGTTATTGTTTCCAATATTCCGAAAAACAGAAGTAAAATTTACCCCAATTCTTTAAAAGGATTTAGGGGTTTTCTGTGATAGATCTTGTTATTGATGTAGCTTACTGAAATTAGGTACAATTTGTTGCTTAAGTTTTACTTGGGTTTGTTAATTTCAAAACAGAAGTAAAATTTGCCCAATTCTTTGAAAAGAAATTAGGGGTTTTCTGTTAAAAGTTCTTTTGTTTAAAGATTTCTTCTTTCTTGAAATAAATAGGGCTTATTCTTTTCTTTTTTTTAATTAGGGTTTTTATGGAAAATATAGCTGCACCTGTGATTACCACTATGAATCCATACTTCATAGGGACTAATGAGAATACTAGTTCTAGTTTGGTTTCTCCTTCTCTTTCTGGTTCTAATTTTCATTCTTAGAAAAGGGCAATGGAGATTTCTATTGGGGCTAAGTCAAAATTAGGGTTTGTTAATGGGACTTTACCATGTCCAGTTGAGGGGGATCAAATGTTTGGGGCTTGGCATCAGTGTAATTTGATAGTAATGTCTTGGATTATAAATTCAGTTAGTGAGGATATTGCCCAGTCCATTCTTTATGTAGATACAGCTACTAGAATGTGGATGGAATTAAATGAAAGGTTTCTCAGGGTAATGAAGCTAGGATTTATGAACTTCATCAAGATATTAATTCTACTACACAAGGAAATATGTCTGTTTCCACTTATTTTACGAAATTAGAAACTTCTTGGAATGCTTTGTCTATTATTAATCCAATTCCTAGGTGTAGTTGTGGTATTATTGCTGGGTGTACTTGTAGTGTGATGTCTGCTATTGTTGCTAGAGAGAACAGGATGTTCAAAATGATCTTCTTGATGGGTTTAAATGAAAGGTTTTCTATGGTAAGGGGTCAGATTTTGCTTATGAATCCCATGCCTAGTATGAATAATATTTACTCAATGGTTAGCCATGATGAGAAACAGAACAATGTTCATAATAATAATGTGGTACAATCTCATAATTTGGCTTTAAATGTTCAATCTCAGAATATTCAGGGTAATCAAAGGGTTATTGGGTATAATCAGGGTAACTATAGGCCTGGTTTTGGAAGAGGCAGTAATAATATGAAGTGTTCTCATTGTGGTTCTAATAGACACACTAGGGATAAGTGTTATAAAGTTCATGGGTATCCACCTGGTTGGAGACCTAGACCTAGACTACCCTCCTTTCAGTCTTCTTTTCAACCTAGACCACAAGCTTATTTAGCATCTACTCCTCAACCTTCTGGAGTTTTTCAACAGAATCTTCAGTCTCCTCATCTCTTGCCTTATCAGAATCAGTTTTCTTATCAAGATTCTTATCAGAATCAAGTTCCTCACGCTCAGATAGGTCAGAATCAAGTAGCAGCTGTTAATTCTTCTCAAATTAGTTCTTCACAGCAAGCTGCTGTTATTGA
Source organism: Primula vulgaris (assembly GCA_963920805.1). Classification (NCBI taxonomy): domain Eukaryota; kingdom Viridiplantae; phylum Streptophyta; class Magnoliopsida; order Ericales; family Primulaceae; genus Primula; species Primula vulgaris. The sequence continues at coordinate 25,725,268 of OY987214.1, read as the reverse complement.
CACACCTATATCTAATCTCACCTTTACTGATATGACAGGTATAACATCAGTCTATAATTGTTCTATTGACTTAGGGTTTGACAATAATAAAAATACTTGGATATTAGATAGTGGAGCTAGTGAACACATGATCAATGGTTCTTCTAATTTTTTTTCTTACAAAACTAGTAACATTCCTTATGTAAATTTACCTAATGGTCATAAAGCTGAAGTAAATTGGATTGGAACAGTTAAATTTAAGACTGGATTAATATTATACAATGTGTTGTGTGTTCCTTCTTTCAGTTTTAACTTGATATCAGTTAGTAAGTTAACTAGGGATGTTTCTTGTGTTGTCAAATTTGAGTCAAATCTATGTTGTATTCAGGACCAGGGCTCTATGAAGATGATTGGTAGTGCTGCAGAAAGAAATGGTCTTTATTTTTTCCAGAATCCTGTTATTTTTAGTAAGGCTAGTGAAAAGTCTCCTGTTTGTATTTTTTTTTCTCAGAATAAGCCATCTATTTGGCATTATAGGTTAGGTCATCCCAGTAAATCAGTGTTGAGACTTGCTATTAGTGAGATAGACAATAATTCTGATGTTGTTTGTGATTCCTGTCATCTTGCTAAACATAATAGATCTTCTTTTCCTTTAAGCACTTCTTTTACTACTCTTGCTTTTGAATTAATACATTGTGACTTATGGGGGCCTTATGCAGTAGAAACACAGACTGATCATCATTTTTTCTTAACTATTGTGGATGATTATACTAGATGTACTTGGGTTTTTCTTCTTAAAAATAAATCTGAAACTGTCACTGTTCTTACACATTTTGTTAAAATGGTTAATACTCAGTTTGGTTTGCATATTAAAGTATTAAGGTCAGATAATGGATCTGAATTTATTTTGAACAATTTTTATTTGAATAATGGCATTTTGCATCAAACAAGCTGTGTAGAAACACGTCAACAGAATGGTATAGTTGAAAGAAAACACCAGCATCTTCTTAATGTAGCAAGGGCTTTAAGATTTCACTCCTGTTTACCTTTAAAATTCTGGGGAGATTGTATACTTACTGATGTTTATTTAATAAATAGAATGCCTACACCTTTATTGAAAAACAAGTCACCATATGAAATGTTGTACAACAAAAAGGCTTCTTACAGTCATCTTAGGGTATTTGGTTGTTTATGTTTCGCCAGTACACTATCAAGAAACAGGACTAAGTTTGATCCAAGAGGAAGAAAATGTGTTTTAATAGGTTATGGCACCAGTACAAAAGGTTATAAATTATATGATTGTGAAACACATGAGGTTTTTCTTTCTAGGGATGTAACTTTTTATGAACATATAATGTTTTTTAATGAAAGTAGTATTGATAATCATGATCTATCTGTTCAAGAAAAAACTGAGTTGTCTATTGATAAATCTAAGGCTAAGGCTATTAATACTTCTGATGTTGTTCATTCCATAGATTCTGTTAATAATAGACCAAAAAGGTCACATAATGCACCTACATACCTACAAGATTATCATGTTGATTCTAATAAAGTATCTTCTTTGGCTACTTCTTTATATCCTTTATCTTCTTATCTTACTTATGAGAATACTTCACATAAGTATAAGTCTTTTTGCTTAGCTATTTCTTCTAAAACTGAACCTAGAAATTATAAAGAAGCACACAGTGATCCTTTGTGGCTAGAAGCAATGCAAAAGGAAATTAAAGCCTTAGAAGATAACAGTACTTGGGTTTTAACTACATTACCTATAGGAAAACATCCAATTGGTTGTAAATGGGTATATAGAATTAAGTATAAGGCTGATGGTAGTATAGAGAGGTACAAAGCTAGGCTTGTAGCTAAAGGTTATACACAGCTAGAGGGTATTGATTATGAAGCTACTTTTTCACCAGTAGCAAAAATGACCACTGTTAGAGTTTTTTTTAGCTATAGCTGCTTCCAAAAACTGGATTTTATCTCAAATAGATGTTAATAATGCTTTTTTACATGGGGACTTAGATGAAGAAGTTTATATGCTTGTGCCACCAGGTTTTCATCAAGATAATACCAATATAGTTTGTAAATTACAGAAATCTTTATATGGTTTGAAACAAGCTTCAAGACAGTGGTTTTCTAAGCTTAGTAATGCTTTGCTTATTTTTGGTTTTATTCAATCTACTGCTGATTATTCTTTGTTCACTTATAATAAGAATGGTAGTTTCCTTGCTTTGTTAGTTTATGTAGATGACATACTGATTGGGAGTTCTTCTTCCACTTTAATTAATCAAGTTAAAAAAATTTTAGATAACAGGTTCAAATTAAAAGATTTAGGAGAACTTAAGTACTTTCTGGGTCTTGAAATAGCTAGAAACAAGGATGGAATTCATGTTTGCCAAAGAAAGTATGCTTTAGAGTTGTTGGCTGAGACTGGCCAGTTAGCAGTTAAACCTCTAGATTTTCCAATGGATACCAAAACAAAATACACTATACATGATACAGATTTACATGCTGATATAACTGAATATAGGAGGTTAATAGGTAGGTTATTATATTTAACTATCACCAGACCTGACATTAGTTTTTCAGTTCATACACTTAGTCAGTTTCTAGCATCTCCCAGTAAGCAACATTTTGCAGCAGCTTTGAGAATTTTGAAGTATGTCAAGAAAAATCCAGCTCAAGGTATATTCTTTTCTTCCTCTAGTAATTTTAGTTTAAAGGCATTTAGTGATTCTGATTGGGCATCATGTATAGATACTAGGAAATCTATTACAGGTTTTTGCATATTTTTAGGTGACTCTTTGATCTCATGGAAAAGTAAAAAACAACACACCATATCTAGAAGTTCAGCAGAGGCTGAATATAGGGCTTTAGCAGCCACTTCCTGTGAGATAATTTGGCTTAAACAGCTTCTAAAAGACTTTAGTTTAGAACATAAACATGCTGCAATCCTTTTTACAGACAGTAAATCTGCATTAGCTCTAGCACATAATCCAGTTCATCATGAAAGAACAAAGCATATAGAAGTAGATTGTCATTTTATAAGAGATCAAATACAGAATAAAATAGTTCATCTTTTGCATGTTTACACTTCTAATAATTTGGCAGATATGTTTACAAAGGCTTTGGGTGCACCAATTTTTACAAATTTATTGTCCAAGTTGGGTGTTTTATCATTGCACAACCCAACTTGAGGGGGGTATATTGAATATATGTTTATATGTTGGACTAATAGAGTATCTTGCAGAAGGACTGATATGGTTGAAGCTGTAACTTAGTAAACCTATATATTAAAAGATTGTTATTATCTGTTATTAAAGAACCTATTGTGTAAAAGATAGAAAGGTGTAATGTGTTACTTTCTGTAATTAAAGGACCAATTTTGTAAAGTCCAAAAGTTGCATTTTGCACTATATAAGGACTGGGATACTGATTTGTAAATATAACAAAACATTTTTATTAATAAAGTTTTCACAGTTTTTCATCTCTCTCTCTCTATATATATGCGATTATATACATACATATATATATATATATCAGTCAATATATCGAGTATATTGACTGAATAAACCACCAGATTGTGGATTTCTTCATAACATACTCATTCGATAACATATTGATATAGGTGGGTAATCTATTATAGTTATTAGTATTTTACTAATTATAATTATTATGATTTTTTTCACGAAATAATCTGAAGGGGTTCGACAATTATATCCAGTTGTTCGCCGTACACAGATCTCATCAAATATACACATAAGAATAAAAAACCAATAACTAGCAGAAAGCTAAACTGTTTTAGAATTGAAAATGATAGTTGTGTTGCAACCATCAGCTCGAGGGTTGATTGCTAAATCTCAAAACTACTCGGGTGGAAATAAAATTACCTATACTGCATAGTTGCATGAGAGAATCATTGATTAGTATATAAAAACATATTTAATTTCCAAAAACACGAATTCTCATATTTTGTTTAATATTTGTTTAATATTTGATACATACGATGTAGCATCGGTTAACATCAAAGTTAAAGACAAAAAGTAATCTTTAAAATTGTTTTAGAATATGAGTTTTTTTTTTTAATTATTACATTTTCATCGTTGCATATTTTGTAAAGCTGCTAAAGCATAAACCTACAAAAATCAATTATTTTTTGAGAAAAGCAAAATGCAATACATTTAGCAGTCACCATACTTTTTTGGAAGGTACCCACCCATCCCCTTCTAGGCGCCTACCTATGTCACACTAATTTGATTTTTTGATCTTTCATTTCACATAATTAACACTAGTATGATCTATGATGTGTGATGGTTGGTATTTAAATAGACATGTATAATACTAAATTTTTTATGTATGACATTGGTTGGTATTTAAATAGACATGTATATTAACAGTAGTTTCATACATGTATATCAACACTAGTATGATGTATGATGTATGATGGTTGGTATTTAAATAGACATGTATTTCACATAATTTTTTGATATTTCATTTCACATAATTAACACTAGTAGTATTTAAATAGACATGTATGATGTATCCAATCTAAACTGTCCACTACATAGATCAATCGAGCTTAAACTTGATGACTAATGATTTATGAATATCAACTATTACTCCTAAAAAACTAAATCTGACAGCTAAGCTACCAAATACGCCAAACTATATGTTCGTATCGTGCATGTGTTACGACAAAGAAAATTATTAAATATACATAAAATACATAAAAACTGGAAGTAAGTTCAGATAGTGATAATTTTTTATTTGATTAAGAATTAATAATAGGTGTATTTGGTCCGCTAAACGTGTCCAAACAAAACTAGTGTACAGAAAAATTAAAAATGACTACCAGGACAAGGATACTGGATACCAAAGAGATACAAGCTAGCTTGAGGACAAAATTTCCTCTTTACTCAGATTTGTTGCAAGAACAAATTCAGTGTATCAAAATAAAAAAAAACTTAGCTAAAACATTTTGTCAAGAACTACGCTAAAATCATAAAGGCATCAGCTTAATCGGTGTAAAAGCGGGAAAACGAGTCTTTTCTGTTTTTTTAATATTCTGAATCGGGGTTTTATCAAGTTTTGAATTGGTTTTTTCCTGTTTTGAAGCAAGTTATTTTAAAAAAATTTGGTAACAATTTAAGAGAAATCCTATGATCAAAACCTTGCCCGCCAAGGTCAAAGAGATTTTCTTATATGGTACAGATTAGAACAGTCCAGGTATCTGAATCTATTCACTTCTAAATAATTATACTTTAGGTCTCGTTTGGTTGGGACGGAATTAAGGTGAGATAGTATTTTCAATACAATAGGTTTCAACAAATACTATATTTGGTGGACAAATATGGTGGGACTGTTAGTGTAACGAAATTGAAATTACTCCAAACAGGGTCATTTTCAATAACAAGGGGGAGATGATATTCATAGTAACACGACTATGTATCATTTCCCTTCTATTATCCGATCGGAATCCCAATATATTTATAGTCCCGAGACTACCATGTAACCAAAACAAGGTTAGGACTAGGAGTACAGGAGATGGGAGTAGTATTTTTGAGGACTAACCTGTAAATAAAACTGTGATCATGAAGGCCAACGACAAGAGTATTTGCTCCAATTTCTCTTACCAATCTCACAATTGTATCCCCTAATTCCTCTTCCGCTTCTGCCACTACTATTTCAATTTTCGCCTACAACAAAACCCTATACATAATTCTATCACACATTCATAAAAACTATATAGCACAAATAATCAAAAACCATAAATCTCAATTTCCTTTCCTGTTTTTATTTATTTATGTTTGATTACCTTTTCGTACAATCCCGAGAGTGAGACCATCTTAAAAGATTAATCAATAAAAACTTATTTTTGGTATTTCTTTTAAAGCCATTCAGCTTTGAAAATTGAACATTCTTTTCCCCAAACCTGCATCATTGCACAAAGAAAGGTTTCAAATGTTTCACGGTTTCTAAATGGTTTTGATACTATCTTAACTGACATATTTATGATTCGATCGAGGGGCTAAAATTTATGTAGTATGTAATTATTTCGTCTTTATGGCGGAACTAAACTTCTTTATAACCACAAAGCTACTTATACGAATACAATAATCATGCTTGGATAAAATTTACTCTGCGGCCACCGAAGAACATTTTACATCTTACTTCATAAAAAACTCCTACTTAATTTGTAAAAGCATTATCCATGATCAGTGCTGCAAAAAATATAATAAAGGTTAAGAAAATAAATAACCACTGCCCTTTTTTTGTGATCAATCTTCTCTTGAACATGATTTTCTATTTTTCCTCTTCTTTTTAGAGCCAATTTGTAGTATTCTCTCATAGTTTTTGAAAATTATCCCCTCTTAACATGCTTATGATCATATTCTTAATGTCATACTTGATACAACAATTATTTCATTCTTCATGCTACAAATTCATGCATAGAAAAAAGAATACCAAGAAAGTGAAAGGTGAATGAGAAGAAAATAAAAAGAGTAGACATACATTAGGGAAATCTTTGGAGGTTTCTTTGAAGGAGAGAGCCAATTGAAATGCTTTCAATCTAGTGAACCTTTGTTTTTTGATCTTCTTTATAATTCTTCCCTTATTAGTATTATTATTATTAGTTGAAGAAGAAGAAGAAATGTACACGTGAAGAAGGGTAATAATGTCACCGTGACGAATGAGGTTGTGTAGAGCCCAAAGGAAAGCAGTTCTTGAGGCCTCTGTATCTTCCACAACTACTACTATTTTCTTTGTATCTTCCATTTTATTTGGTGACTCTCAACTCCAATTATTAAGCACCTCTTTTTATCTTTCTAGACTTAAATGTTGGGTGGTTGTGTTGGGCAGGTGAACTCATGTATACATTGTACAGTATGACTCATTTGTATGTTATATATTTTTTTTTACTATTTTTGTTGAAAGTGTTATAGATTAATTATATAATACTAGTACTATCGGTTAGATTATTTAGTTTATATTAGACTCGTTTGATCATCCATGGACCATAATTATTTAATTTATATTAGAGTCGTTTGATGATCCATGAACCATAATTATTTAATTTATATTAGAGTCGTCTGATGATCCACGGACTATTTTTTTTTAATTTATATTAGAGTCGTCTGATGATTCATGGACCATAATTGTTTAGTTTATATTAGAGGCGTTTCATGATACATGGACTATATATAACTATTTAACTTATATTAGAACGGTCTAATGATCCATGGACCATAACTATTTAGTTTATATTAGAGCTGTCTAATGATTCATGGACCATAACTAATTAGTTTATATTAGAACGGTTTGATGAGTTTATAATAGTACCATTAGTTGAATGTATCTACACCGTTTCATGTTTCCTTCTTAATATTTATTTACCGTATTTCATTTTCCAGCATATGATAGGTTATTTACAGTTACTTGTATCATTTATTTATCTTTCACCATTGTATTTTTTAATTTTTGAGTTTAATAATACACGAGTTAAAACGGAGATATCTTCATGATGTAATTTGTAAAGAAACTGGGGAAAGTCCCTTTCGGTAACCTTCTATATATTAATGACTTCATATGTGAAGATAATATAGTTACCAAAAACCGAAAGAGATCTCTTATATTAATGTACCCTATTATATTGTGAAATATACTTATAAAACTAATATTATCTCATTAGTCATTAGTACTAGTGTGGAAATTAACAAATAAAACAGATAAAAGATGACGTGATAATTAAAAAGATTCCCTCATGTTGAGTGCTCGTATACTTCCAAGAGTATGTGTGTATGCATTGCAAGCCATCTCACAAACAAGAGTGATGTCACACTCAACTTGAAATTATTTAAAATTATAGAATTATGTAAAATATTGTTTTAACTTTTTAATAAAATATTAATAAATAAAAACTTCTCTCAACTAGGGTGACAACTGACCAGCCAACTATACGAATTCCACATCGTATACCAGGACCCGTGGTTGATACAGTATATATTTATGTTAATAATTTGGTCCATACAATTTATTGTTTGTTTGTGGGCTGACATCAAATGTATCCATTAATTTAAATTTCTTCTTAAACTAACATATTTTTACATTTTTAGGGTGACGATTTAATTTTATACCATTACCTGTTTCTCTATTTTTTATCTCTATCATAACTAACTTTATATTTTATTCTATTTTATCAACCTTTTGCCCTCCAATTTTGTTTTAGATGAATATGTATTTATATCGCTTGGTTGTCGAAAAATGAATCGTGACATAGTTAAACGTGGCACCATTTTCGGCAAAAATATTACGTTGATTTTCCAAATGAAATTTTATTTTAGTAAGTCACTCAAAATTCATTTATCTACACTTACATGTTTAAGTTTAGGACAAATCTTAGTACAATTTTCTATTGAAGCTCAAATAAATCGATGACAAATTTGATACTATTTCCGATATTAGTCATAATATTAGTTTAAGACATATTTGTAGCGTAATAGAACAAGCATATCCAATAACTCATTCATTCTCTAAAATAACTTTCAAAATTAAACAAACCAAAAAAAACTTTTAACAACGAATAATGTATGTATCATATATGGAGAAAAAGGAAAAGAATGGCCATCATATATATCAACAACAAAAAAACTAAAAAGAATCCGCAATTTACAAGTACTACTTTATTTGCAACAATTGTAATATTGATAAAGGGATAAAAAATTAAATAGAAAACAAGGAAAGTTTTGTTTGCCAAAGAGCTCCTGGTCTCCTAGAAAGAGAGGAAGGAAAGAGGAGAAGGCAAGAATGAAATAATTTTTTATTGTTACATAGAGCTTATGGTCTCTGTATATATAAGGAGAGTTTTGATTAAAAAAAAAGTTAGTATAAGAAGACCTATGAGTAATTGATACATGTTGTAAGATATTATTGGACTATTAGGCCTTACTCATAGTGAGCCTAAGTTGGTCTTTCTATCTTGTATAACCCTAACCTCTAGTATATAAAGAAGGTTAGGGTCCCCTTGTATTTGATACATTCTGATGAATAAAGACCTACTGTTCCCTCTCTCTATGTTCTCTCTATGTCTCCTATATAATATATATACTGAGCTAATAAGACTCACAACACGTTATCAGCACGATGCTCGTGGAGATTGGAGTATTTGCTTGGAGATTTTGGATAAACGCTCGAATATTGGGTTATAAACATACGACCAAACTTTAAAATTTTTTGTGTTCGATCGGCCTTCCCCAAAATACGAGGCGTACGGTACAATATTTTACTCTTCTTGCAATTAATATATAAACGGCATGTGTAGTAAAATAATATTGCTAAAGCACTGGTTAACCCCATGAATTGATTACATGTTAAATACTAACTATATAATCCGTCTATAACATATACTATAGCCAGTAAATAAGTTATTTTTTTTTTGTGCATAAATCAAATTGGTGTATGATAAACTGCATGTTACATGACACGCCACATCTTAGTGAATTATTGTAGTGTTCATAAATCCAACTGGGACTTAAGAATAAACGTGTGGTCATGATAAGTTCTATATATATATATATTTGATTTGTATAAACCCACTACAAGCTATAGATTGGTAGCATATAAAACATGTAGTAGCAAAACTATTATGTTCGGAATCATATGTATAAACGGGATTAATAATCTGCATGTCTTAAAACCTGTAGAAGAAAACTGTTCTTTTCCAAACATTAGGGACCAGATTGCAGCTCACTGAAACTTGTGTACTTCATGTGTAATTAATGTCAAACTGAATATAAGTTAGATAAATTACAGTACTGATCCATGTAGTTTATCCCTATTTACAGAGATGCATATAAGTTTAAATCTGTATATATTTGGTACTCACGTAAACTAGGAAATTATCATATGAATGGAAATTGCGTAAATATTGTAAATTGGCCATTGAAATATATTAGTTTCATGCATGATTTAGTTACCATGAATAGAAATTTACACATATTGCAATAGTAATTAAATATTGACTAAATCTTGCTAGTGTAAATTGGTAATTACTAATAAATTCTAGATTGATGATAATCTTGATTAATTTGATTTCCTTATTAGGAAATATATATTGCAATATATATGCTAATCATGCAAACAGGTACAATCTAAAATATTAGTCAATCATGTACTAATTTATTTATTGCCATGTACACATATGTATAATATGGTAATTTGCGAAATCATATATTTTCACATTTAAGTTGGAAAAATTATGAACCTTCCCCAAATAGGCTCACCTATTTGGATACGATGTCTAGGAAAGATATAGGCGGAAGTCGATATCCTAATGAGGTCGGGTTTTAAGTGGCATTCGTGCCCTCCACCCTCACCGTCTTTCCTGGTCGTGTTCAATTAGAGCTACCGAAAGGGGTTGACTAAATAATAATTTCCCCGAGTGTGTTTATATAGTGATGTATGTTTCGCCGAATTGGTGTTTCAGTATCGACCTGTCGTTCGATCAATGAGAACCTATTCACATTAAAAGCAAAACTATTTTTCGAACCTGTCGTTTCGAAATAAAGTTTATGCTTGTGCAAACCATAAACATATAAACCAGTCGTTTTATATGAAAAATAATCCAGAACTTCCAACACATGTTGGATGCCATCTATGATGAGAAAAATCGCAAAACATACTTGCGAAATGACTGTTTAGACGATGATGTTATTCCGTCACCACATGTTACTCACCCTGATGTGTGAAAAATGTGATGCCCAATTTTTTTGTTGGATGCCATCTTTGATGAGTAAAACACGAGTTTGTTGTTACCCTCATGATGAATGCTAAGGCGTTGATTTTATTCCGCCGCCACATTTGAGACGTGATGACGTCTATGGTGAACAAATGTCTGAAATTGACATATTGGAGCAATCCTTCACCAAAATACTAGCCTGGAAATTGTATTCCATAAGCAGTATCGTGAATTTATATTCACCATGTTCCTTTATCACCCATCTGTTATTGGATAAGAAAATTACCCCGGTGAGTAGTTTTAATCCTATTGGGTCAATGGCGAATTGTTTGCCTGATATTAATGCTCTTCGTGTACATTTTTTTTCCACGAATCGAGAACCGAGACAAGTGTTATTTGTCTCGAACTGTCACGATCCCGATGAATCGCCTAGCCAAGCGAGATTTTAGACAATCGTCAAAATCGAAAACCTGTGGCTCCAAGACAGTAATTGAAAGGAACAATATGGGCCGTTGTCACAAAGCAAGAGATAATGCTCAATGAGGCAACTCTATGCTATAAAGACAAAAGTCATGCACGGTTACTCCTTAAATAGTTCACAACTATTATAAAGGTGGAAAAACCGATGCTAATGTGGTTAAAGCTAACTGAAAGGAAACTTTTGAGACCCCCGATTTTGTGGCTCAAATGAGTTTGGGACCTTTCTTTATTGATTTTGATAAATCATTGAGCCATTTTTTCGCTCATCTGGATTATGTTTTTCCATTTGGATTATTAATTTTCCATTTGGACCATACTTTTGGATTATGGTTTGCCTGTTCACTAAATTTCTCGAAATAATTTAAAGTGTTTTGCGCAAATTCCTTTGACAAATGTGACCAAACTTTAAATTATGAAATTTTAGGCAATACTTGTGGTGTAGTTGGTTTTTTTGGAAATAGTGGGTAACCGTGTACCACATAATTTCACCAACTACTTGCCTAAAAGAGTACTCAGTGACAACGATTCTGGACCTGTCGTTCCAATCGAAATCTTTGGTAAAACCAAATTGATTTGTCAAATATGAGGTCTTATACTCATGTAGGTCCTGCCGTACCTTGTTGAGTTATAAAATATTCGAGAAAACCAGCGTTATCTGGTAATAGCTCATAAAAGAATTGAAATTTCTTTACATAGCCTCCATTCAATATGACCAAAAGCGTATTTTAGAGGAGTTGAAATGTCTTTCAAGTGGTTGCTACCACATTCTTTAAAACATTTAAAGTTAACTTATCATTTCGCCTGTCGTCGAAATGATAAATGATTTAGATGCTAAGACATGATTGTCTGTACTATCATTCGCCTGTCGTCGATTGATAAGAGCATTTTGATATTGTGGCATTGACCGGATGAGATATTCCCGGGTCAAAAGACGATGCTTGATTTATAATCGCATCGCATTTGGATTCTCTTTGAGTATATATTTCATGATTAATCCGAAATCCATGCCACTAATGCTCACTTTGAAAGACCAGTATGTGTAAAGATCACGAAATAAACTCGTAGAATTCTCGTAAAGAATTGAATGAGTTATTGTGGACTTATCCAACCATAAGACGGACCATAAATATAAATGGTTATGGTTGATGCATCGACAATAGGTCACATGATTATTGTTGTCCACAGAAATGCAGTATTTCCCAAATTTTTAGCCCTATCATTAAGTTGATGGCTCATGATCCGGATTATCCTGAAAAGTCTAGTCGACTTGATAATTCCGAAGAGTAAGAATCGAAATTTCGATTTGAATTACTTGAGTTTGGAAATTGAAATTGAACATCTTGTCGATTATGTTCAGACCCAAATGGACTCACGGAAAGTTTGATGATGCGACTGCAAATGATTGCACGCATTTCTTGGTCTTGCACACCAAGATTTATATTTCCGTGTGGGGTTATGCTATTTTGCTGCATTGGTCCGTTATGAGGCCCATAGACACTCAGACACCATATGCGTACCAGCTGGTTACTGGTTATGAGCCAGAAGTCTCATATTAACGCGTGTTTGAAGTGTTTAATTAATATTTTGATTGAGCCGCTATAGCGTTTAAAATATGGACCTCTGAAGGGGACATAAGTCGATTATGAATCCCCTGCCTATCATTTGATAGAGTAACCATGGCAAGTGATCTCTTTACCGCATGATATGCGAAAGTGACATCGCTAAGACTGTTCTCCCCGTCGTTAGGGGGAGATTTGCACGTTACCGTTGATAAGGAACGACGTGAAGTAACGTGGCATAACCCACTAAGTCTTAGCTTGACCCCCAAAAACTGCACTTAGTGATAAGTAAGTGCATAGACTCCCTCAAGTCTAACTAAATGTCAGACGCATTTAATGACTTTATGAGATGTCACGAGATCATTTATACCTGCTGCAAAATGCTTGCAAGGATAGACGTCCCTGTCGGACGCCGTGTTCCTGTCGTAACATGTTGCTTTGGCCGAACCCGCCAAGTAAAGAACGCCGCCGTCGGCCGTCAGTCTATTATCCTTCCTAAGATATGAGTAAGTTGACCGGTTCCAAATTCGTTCAGCCCCAGAGGTGGTGAATTGAAACTCGTTCGTTGCACGAGATTATAAAGGATCTAGAAGATGTGTGATTCCTCTTCATCCTAAGAATCTCGAAATATCTGTCGATCATGATATCTTAGACGATATTGAAGCGAAACGAGACTGTCATTGATTACTTGTTCATATATTCGGTGACGACTGATAATATGAGCAAATTATGACAGAGAACCATGTACCGTTGCCTGAAGTCAACGGAGAATAGACTGGACTAATGGAAACTTGTAATCCAAGTAGACTCCTTAGCGAAAGTGTGTTCGGACCTGTAGCTCCAACACCACCAATGTTAAACGAGTTTGTTTATTTGGTTATTCGTAAGGAAGAGTGATGAGAATAATGAGATTGTAGAATGCTCGCCTAGTAGCGCAAGGCTTCTCTCACACATTGGAATTGATTACGAGATGGTTGATTTCCTTGTAATGGACATTATAACAGTCCCCTACTTTATCAGTTTAGTAGTTTCCGAAAAACTGAGTATGCAGCCATGTGATTGTGGTCACTGTTTTATCTCTATGAGAATTTAGACAGAGATATAAATGAACGTTCCTGTGTGACTTTATGTGCTTAAATCAAGTAGTTCCCGACCAAGGAACACGATCTCAAATGACTGAGACGTTCACTATATGAATTAATATAATCCGAGCGGATGTGGTATACCGCCTAAGTGAGTACTTGATTAGCTTGGGATACTTGAACAAGTATTATGCCCTTGCGTGTTTTATTACGCGATCCATTTTTGGATTTGCCTTCAAGATGAAGGATCTTGGGAAGACACGGTAGTGACTCGGCCCGATGATCGAGTCCCGTAAAGATTGAATCTAAGTCCATGATTCAGACTACACCCAGAAGGTGTTATGACGTTTTAGTCATCATGACGCTAAGTCGTCAGATTCTCCCATGATCGTTCGATCACTAGACATTGATATAGACCCAGTCCGTCCCTGATGAGACGATGAAGAGATATTGAACCATGATGTTCATATCTAAGTACAATAAGCGCATTATTGTACTTGGTCAATGTGCTAGGATGAACATCTCGTCTGCTGTGAATGGTATAGCTCGACACAGCATCGCGCTAACACGCTGCCATCGAAATGGCATAAAAGACATTTTCCCATTACCTTAAGGTAACTATGGATGAGGGCTTGTCTTATCCCATTTTGCGTCATCGAGTGTACCTACCTCCTTCGGTACTCGAATTAACGCAACCCTTTTTTGGTTATACCGATGCTGGTTACTTATCAGACCCGCATAAGGGATATTCCTAACATGGTATGTCTTTGCCATTAGGAATAAGGCGATATCTTGGAGGTCTTGGAATGACTCCAAACGAATCACTCTGATCTACTCGTGCTCTATGAGACGACTAGAGAGTGTATATGGCTTCGAGCTCGTATTGGCCATATTTGAATTACATATGCTCTGTCTCACGATTCAGATAAAACACTTGTCATAGAAGACAACTTGTTGTTATCGATCAAGAGAGACATGACTACATTATGCTATTTAGCATTTATCGTCGAAATAAATCTTCACATATGAAGTTTAAGAGCATCCTGTCGAATGCTCGTTTTATTCCACGTTATATTTTCTTGCATACAGTCGTGTGCAAGTAAATGAAGCATCCAGTCGAATGCTCGTACTCTTTCTTGAAATATGAAATCCTTGCACCCAGTCGTGTGCAAGTGAGGGGGAGCATCCAGGTGAATGCTTATTGTACTAATTACTACTTAGTCGAAATTCTCGCACCCTGTTGTGTGCAAGTGAGGGGGAGCATCCAGTCGCATGCTCGTGTACTCTTTTTGTCCTTAGACCAAGGTTTTTTCCCACTGGGTTTTCCTTGGCAAGGTTTTTAGCGAGACACGTTCCCATCATATCTCACTTAAGATTGCCGAAATTAGGGGGAGTATCCTGTTGTATACTTCTTACCACTGTGTACTCTTTTGTCCTTCGATTAGAGGTTTTTCCCACTGGGTTTACTCTAGCAAGGTTTTGATGAGGCACCTATTTTGTGGTTGATCCCTACTACTACCATTGTTGCACTCTTTTTCCTTCGATCAGAGATTTTCCCATTGGGTTTGCTCTGGCAAGGTTTTGATGAGGCACACTGTTTTGTGGGTAGTTAATTACATAGAATTTCGGCCTATATCATTCGGTTACACAGTTTCTCCTAGGTACCGGTTTTGTCCCACACTGGGTTTTCCGTTCCTAAGGTTTTTATGTGTTTAGCACTGCGAATGAACTCGACTCAGATCGACTGCATGAAGACGAAGAATTCAAGACGTCCAAAGGGGGAGTGTTGTAAGATATTATTGGACTATTGGGCCTTACTCATAGTGGGCCTAAGTTGGGCTTTCTATCTTGTATAACCCTAACCTCTAGTATATAAAGAAGGTTAGGGTCCCCTTGTATTTGATACATTCTGATGAATAAAGACCTATTGTTCCCTCTCTCTATGTTCTCTCTATGTCTCCTATATAATATATATACTGAGCTAATAAGACTCACAACAATACACACTTTTTTTTTGTTGTAAAAGTTACATAAAAGACGGAAACAATGTCTTTTACAGACATCGGTGCAGTTGCTCTAACGAGTCTCGCTAGATTGGATTCAAGAAAATAAACAAAAGATCTTCAAAATCTCACATATGTTACATGTTTGAGGCCCCTATTGAGTTGAGTGTTGGGATCATGCCATTAATTACGTATTACATTGCGTATGAGTTCTAAATTCATAAAGAAACTATTGGAAATTTACTGGATCGGAAAGCAATAAAGTAAATAACACGTACTCAAAAGGAAATAAAGAATTTTATTTCATTTGAATAGAATAAGACTAGATTACAAATTCCGACACGTACAAAATTAAATTCCAGACATACTTGATATAAATTATTAAACTTCTGAACTGAATTGTAATTAACTGAAATAGTCAGACAAAATATTATAATTACTAAACTGCTGGATTGATCTGTAATTAACTAAAACTAACAGACAGAATAGTATAATTACTAAACTGCTGGACTGTTTCTGTAATTAAAAGAAAATACAGTAGTGGAATTGAAATTACATAATATTAAATTACAGAACTGAAATAAAACTAAACTATTGTGTTGGAAAAGAAATTACAGAGAAGGAAAGGACTAAAATGTAATTATAGGAAAAATAAAGGACTGAAATGTAAATACTGGAAGATAAGTTACAGAATAAAAAATGGACTGAAAAGTAAATGCATGAAAGGTAAGGACTGAAAAATAAAAATGAGTTGACTATTAAACAGTAACCATTAAACGGTATTTGTCCGGTCACCTTTTAGTTTCTGACTTTGTACACTCCGTTTCCAAGGTAAAACGCTTATCTAAGAGTGCATTGACGGAAACGGCACTGAACCACAGTGGTGGTGTGTAAGGTTGGGCAAAAAACCGAAAAAACAGAACCGGACCGATAACCGAACCGAAAAAGACCGAAACCGAAAAACCGAAACTGGACCGAAACAAACCGGCCTGGTTCAGTCCGAAAAATAAAAGACCGAAACCGAAAAAAAACGAACCGAAAAATATGTTCGGTTTCGGTTTCGCTAAAAATCGAGTCGGGCCGAACTCAGCCCTAGTGGTGTGATTCTCTTTCTCCAAATGCTATGTATGCAAGTGAGTGTGTGCTGAATAGTGTTGTTAGTTGTGAGAATGAGTGACGGGTACACTGCCTTTTATAGGCTCTAAGAAAACTGTAGCCATAAATTGATCATTTAATTCCGATAGTTATACCCTTCAATATCCGCTCATTCAATTCTGAAACCGCATCTGCAATTATTCTCATTAAATGCGAACGTTACAAGTTGCTAAAAAGTGCAATGATCAATCTTGTAAATTTAAAAAACTTCAAGTTGATCTGTCTCATTACTTATACCAAACAAGAATCGAAAAAGGACAGATAAAAACACGCAAAGCGCAAACCCAAGCCAAGCCCGAGCCGAGCACGCTAGTTTATGTGGTGATATTGCCAACATACTGTTTCTCACAAATTTTCCTATCTAATATACCAAGACAGAAAATAAATGGAGAAAGCAAAATAATTTATTTATTTGATATTTAGCGGGTACAATCTCTGAATATTTTCTAAAATAAAGAAAATATAAATCCTTTGATTAATCTCTTCAAAATCGAATTCCTGGTGGCTCAAATAGTTTGGTGAGGATTGAGTTGTTGATTTGCTTGAGCTTTGAGGTTGATATTGACTTGTACTTCTTTGTTAGTTCGATCTTGGGAAACACTTGATTTGTGGTTTTGAAGTGTTTTTGAGGATCGAATGAGGATCTTCTTTGAATTTGTTGATAAACTTGCTTGAAGTTTTTCGGTCTTGATGAAGATTTTTGAATAGTTGGTTTTGAAAAACACTTGATTCACGACCTTTGGAGCTTCTTGCAAATCAGATGGTGAATTTTCCTTGGATTTGTGGATGAGCTTGCTTGAAGTTCCTCGGGCTTGATGAAGATCTTCGAATGCTTGGTCTTGAAAAACACTTAATTCGCGGCCTTTGGAGCTTCTTGCGGATCAAATGGTGGATTTGTCTTGGATTTGTTGATGAGCTTGCTTGAAGTTCTTTGTGTTTGATGAAGATCTTCGAATGCTTGGTCTTGAAAAACCCTTAATTCGCGGCATTTGGAGCTTCTTACGGATCAAATGGTGGATTTTGTCTTGGATTTATTGATGAGCTTGCTTGAAGTTCTTCGTGTTTGATGAAGATCTTCAAGTGCTTCGGTGGTTGATGGCTTGATTTCGGTAGAGCTTCTCTCTCTCGGATTTGGCTTCACCTTTTGCCTTCAACTTGTTGTGTTTTTTTTAGGCTTGGGTTGGCCATCTATTTATAGTAATTGGTGTGGTCTTTATCGCGATATCGTCCCCTCGTAGTTTGTGTTTAGGATCAAAATGGTCTTTTAGTTTGAGTTTAGGATCAAAATGGTCTTGTAGTTTGTGTTTAGGATCAAAATGGTCTTCTAGTTTGAGTTTAGGATCAAAATGGTCTTTTAGTTTGAGTTTAGGATCAAAATGGTCTTGTAGTTTGAGTTTAGGATCAAAATGGTCTTGTAGTTTGTGTTTAGGATCAAAATGGTCCATAATTAAATGTAATCATTCTTTGGCTTACCATTTCTTTGTAATTTTAAACAAACAAGTACTAAAATAGAAGCATTTTCATTGTTTGCGAGAAAAATTAAAATATAGTCAAAGAAAATGACATTTATTGCTTTTATAATTTAAACCAAAAGATAATATTCATTTGATTTTGAAAATACTAATACATAATTTAGAATATTTTATTTTATAAGAGACACGTGGCATATTTTTATTTGCCGAAAAATTTGCGTGTCTACAAATGCCCCCTTCGAGACTTGTTTATGAGAAAATTTTCTTTTTGAGTGAACGTGTCTTGAACTTTTTAATTTTAAAACGGAAGAAGTTCTTTTATAAAAGAAATAAAACTTTAAATTTTCAAATGCTTGAAATTTAGAAGGATTTTTTTTAACGGGCGAGTATACAATGTGTCTTTGCATTCAAGCCTTCTGCCATTATGATATTCAATTCCTCAATAAAGAGCTAGTTTTATGAAATTGCAACCCCACGTTTATCTTCTTGTGAGAATTGTAACCATTTGAACATAAATTCAATCATTAAAAGTTTAACATCCAAAACTTTTGATTAGACATTACAGAATTTTTAACCAGTTACATAGGTTATTGACAAGATATATTTTTTTTAGAAAACTTGTAATCTTAAAGTTAAAACATGTAACAAATTTTTTTTTTAAGAATAATTGAATGTCAAACTCGTGGATAAAATTTGCTCCTTTTAATTTAATATTTTTAAGTGGTCCAAAGTTTCAAAACCTCAGGCATGTTTTTTTTTTTTTTTTAACCAAGTCTACTGTAACATTTGCTCATATTATGATCGAATACATTTAAAACCCACAGTCATTAAATTTAAAATCATGGCCTTCAAATTCTTGTAACCGTGTAAATAAATGAGTAGCCATTAACTTAGCAACCCTTGGAATTTATAACTCCTAAACTTACTAAGTAATGATATGGATTTCTAACACTATAAATAGTAGATCATTTTTCCATATTTTATTTACCATTACATCACTACCCACTGCCTTATTTTCCAGAGAGGTCAATTTCACACACTTTTTGTTAATTTATTCTTCTTTTTATTCCTAAATATATACTGCTTGTATCTTACATTTTACTTTCATTTTTTTTTTTTTAAACAAAAAGAACCATACAGTATGTCATATGACCTTTGTCAATGGTGATATGTGGCGTGCCTTTTTAATTTACTTGTTTCCATTTCTATTTTTATCTTTTATAACCAGAAAGTTTTAAAACAGTTTTCTTATTTTAATGATAAGCTTGCGGGCTAGATTTTGTTTAATAATTTTTGTTTGTTTTGTTTTAAAGACATGCAGTAAGATGGCAAAAGAGAATGTGTTTTTTTTTAAAACAATTACTACACTTTCCTTTTTTTTTAATCCCAATAGAAAGTTGCCCCCTGTTCTTTAGACGTTTTGAAAACAAATGAGAAACAGACTTTAGTTTTTTTTTATAGTATTAAAAGTTGAAAATATTAAGTTATCATTTGTTTTACTACTTAAGCCAAACAGAAGGGTATTAACTTTATTCTAAAACCATTTTATTAACACTTCTTTTTGTACATTCACATTCTTCTCTTTGCGTGTCACAGGTTTAGTAAGTATCATGACGAAGTTCGACCTTCAACATGTTGGCGAAGCCAAACAACTGATCATCCTAGAGAGTGGGAAGAAAATTTCAACGCCCATACACCGACCCTTGACCGGCAAGCACGCACGACCTTGGCCTAAGTTGGACAATATCCTAAAGATCAAGAACTGGAGTTACATGGACGATGGTTCTGCGTTCTTGGAGAATCCTTTGCACACCCTAAAACCTGATGAGGATTGCTCGTTCATGACCCTCGGCCGCCGAATCATTTCCGGAGAGGTCAAATGGGGAAGCACTCTCAAAGTTAACGGTAAATTTCGCCAAACTCCGAAGTACCGGGAATGGGCAGAAGAGATACTTTCTCGACATCCTTCTACTCTAAGTGAAGCTCGATTGTATGATGCTGTCCATGCCTCGTTGTTCACGTATAGTCAAGATCAAAACATTATGCGCGCATTCTGTGAAGCTTGGTGTCCCGCCTCGAATACACTTCATACTTCTGCTGGAGAAGTTTCCATCTCTCCATGGGATTTGCACGTATTTGGTGGATTGTCCATCCTTGGAGAAATTTACGATGAAACAACCCCGTTTCCGGATGAGTTGCAGAATGTCAATCCTGACGAAGATAGTCGCATTCCTGCTAGCTGTCAATATTTGCTCTCCGCTTTTCATAGGCTTGCTGCCACCGAGAGGAGAAATGGTGTTACTCCTGCTGCTTGGGTGAAGTATTGATTCAAAGGGAGCCAATACGAAGAAAGTAGCGTTTCCCAAACAAAGAAGAAGTTTGTCCCTCTAACACATACCGAAAGTTTGAGCGGTAGTGTCAATGAGGTTGATAATTGGTCGCCGAAAATCAAGGATGTCTTCGCTAGCCTCAAAATACCTATTAATTTGTACTCTGAAGTGTACCTCGCTGTCTTCCTTATCATGTTGGCTTTGTACATTCGTGCTTCCGTCTGGTGTTGTTGCGACAATTCACCTAGCACATTTAAACCTGCATGTCTTATGTCTTCTGGCCATGTGGTAAATCTTGCCTATCCAGTGTTGGTGAGTATCTATAGGGGTCTAAATACTATTTCCGAATCGTCAACCCCAGGCTCCTCATCAGCTTGTTTTCCCCAGCACTATCTTTCGACTTGGATGGGTAACTATTTCGGAACACATCGTCGCCAGAAGATGCTTGCTGGTGATCCAAAAATGTTCGAGTTCTCGGGAGATAATGGTGCCAAATATTTTGATGAGAGAGAGGCTAGGGTGAAGATCCATTCCGGCGAGTCAATTTATTGGAATGCTGCCTCATTTGTTCAAAAAGAAACTCAGACACTCGCGCCTATAAGGAGGTCAGCTGATATTGAGAAACTTAGCCGCTTTGCCTCAATTCGACCATGTGTTTTAAGTCTTCGTTGGAAGGACGAGTTTATCCTGGAGCCTTACAATCCGCATAGGTTTTGTCGACAGTTTGGTTTTAAGCAGAGAACACCTCGCGATTCTAAAGAGAGGGATACACGTTCGTCTACTCTTGATGGGGGAATTAAACATTGGCTTTTGAGTATTCATGAGTATCCTGGTACGAACGCGAGGATCCCTTCATTTCCGAGGAACTTTAGTCTACACAGCACTCAAAATTTCAATACGTGGTGGGAAAAGGTCCATGGTCAATACCTTATCGAGGGGCAACAACTTTTGGTGGAGAGTGTTCATGATGTTATTGCTTCTCCTACTAATCCTTCTATCCAGCAGAAACAAGTTGAGTCGCCACCGCCAAAACTTAGTACTGAAAAGGGCTCCAACTCCCAAAGGTCTGAAAGGTGTCCGTATACCGCTGACTCAAAGAAACGTCATTCTTCTCCTAGTAAAGTCAAAGATTGCGCAAGTGGTAGTGATCATCCTCCTATTCGCAAAAAGAACAAGGCTTCAACCTCAAATCCGATTGTTGATCCTTCCGATGTGAGTGCACCTAACGAGACATTCTTTGATGGGGCGATGACGAATATTAATCAGGTATTCGCGATCCCTCCTTTTTTTCTCTTTTTTTTTCTTCTTCAATCTTTGTTGTCTAATATGATTGTATAAATATTCATTACAGATTGCAACTTATTTATTTGGTGTCGGAGAGCATGGAGTTGCCGAAGGTGACACAAATCATCTTTCGATAGATAAGACATTTGACGATCTAAATTTTGCGCTTGAAGGAGAAAGAGTTTCTTTCGGAAACGAGGTATACTTTAGTTCTGAGTCAGATGAAGCGGATGGTGGTAAAAGCGAATCGTTACAAGTTGTTGGTGCATGCTCCAATAAGCCTCTCATTCAAGTTGATGATTTGGGCAAGAGCTCTTCTAACCCCCAGGATCGTTCCAACACTTCAGAAAGTAAGTATGAGGATGAACTTTTGCTTCTAAACCAAAAGTATGTCTCCAGTTTATGGAAAACACTTCTTCGAAACTTGACGGAATGTGACATAAGCAATCTTAGTTCATGTGAAGAATCGAGCATCAAGATAATGAGTTTAATGGAGGGCAGAACCACTACTGATTTATCTCCTTTGAAGGATATGATTTCTAATTTCTTTGCAAAAGTGCGCGAGTTTGACCAGAAAAGATCATTCTATGCAGAAATGAATGTTATTGACTCGCCGCAGAGGTTGTTCAATGAGAAATCTCATGTGTTAGGTACCATCGATGATGAAGAGGGTCGACACAAGGCTAACATTGTTGACTTTCAAAAGAAGATCGACCTTATTGATGCAAAGATAAAGTGTTTAAGTGATGAAAGAGATAAAGTGGAGGCATGGATGATTGAAGAAAACAGAAAGATGCACGAGGTAGCTGCAGCAAAAGATTCCCTTAGTTTGGAGGTGTTAGAGCTCAAGAACCACTGTGCAGAGAGTGACAAGGCCAAGAGTGATTTTGAGAAGATTCAAAACATTGTAGCAGACGAGCTTGAAGAGTTGAAGATCATTAGGCCTTTTACTTACTCACTTTGTTTTTAGTCACTTTTATTATTTTCAGCTTTCAAGATTTATAGTACGAGTTCCTTGTAATTAAATAATTCTCGACTTAATAAAAATGCAGCTCTCTTTCTTTTCCATCTTGGTTGCTTGTATATCCTTTGAAACTGAATGTGTCGTCTATTTCTTTTCTCGAATTTTCTTGTACTCTTTATTTTGGCAGTTTCGTCTTCAACTTGTAAAGTGTTTATATTTTTTGTTTATTTATGACTGATCTTGAAATAAATCTCAAGATGCCTACATACCCCGAAGGGATCAAGCCAAACGTAGTTCAAGTTTTTTTTTTTGTTTTTTTTTATTATTCTCTTTTGGAGGAGGATTTTTTTTTATTGTTGGTATGACTGGTCTTGAAGCAAGCCTCAAGATGCCTACATACCCGTGAAGGATCAAGCCAAACGTAGTTCATTATGTTGCCACACAATTTATACTCATGTGGGCGATGAGTAACATGCACTTTATACTCTTGCGTCAAGGAGTGTCTTCGATTTCTTCAAGAGTAATAGCGCTTTAGGAACTTTCCGTTGATAGGCCCAATTTCTAATCCATCTTGAGAGCGTAACTTGTATGCACCATTTGAATAAACTTCGATTACCGTGTACGGACCATCCCATTTGGAGACGAATTTATTTCCCATTCGGCGTGTCATGATGATGGGTCTTCTTACTGCGAGCACCAAGTCTTCTTTTTGGAAGGACCTTCGCTTCACCGTTTTGTTGAACGATTTTGATATACGAGCTTGATAACATTCCAACCTTTGTTGCGCTTCAAGCCTTTTTTCGTCCAGTGATTCGAGTTCTTCGAGACGAAGGCGAGCATTATCTTCTAGCGTTAATCCTTCTTGGAGGGCAATCCTTAGTGATGGAATTTGTATTTCTAGGGGCAAGACAGCTTCCACGCCGTACACCAAAGAATATGGGGTGGCTTGAGTTGATGTTCGATACGTCGTCCGATATGCCCATAGAGCTTCCTTGATTCTCTCGTGCCAATCTCGCTTGGACTTAGCCACGACCTTCTTCAACAGATTCCCAAGTGTCTTATTAAAAGCTTCGGCAAGCCCATTAGCTGGTGCGTTATACATGGAAGAGTTATGTTGCTTGAAGCCGAATTTCTCGCATAGACTTGTTACCAATTTGTTGTAAAAGGGAGTTCCGTTATCGTTAATGATGTAGCGTGGCACTCCATACCTAAAAATGATATTTGATTTGATGAAATCCACCACCGTATCTTTCTTCACAGCTTTCAAAGGCACAGCTTCAGCCCACTTGGAGAAATAATCTGTAGCTGCTAAAATGTAAAGATGACCTCCAGATGACTTTGGCAGAGGCCCTATCGCATCTAATCCCCAAGCTTCAAACGTCCAAGACGTGACCGTAGGGTGTAAAAGTTCATGTGGTTGGTGAATAAAATTTGCATGATATTGGCAAGGTTGACATCTTTTGGCAAACTGGAGGCAATCTTTAACCATGCTATGCCAGTAGTATCCCATTCTTTTAATTCGGAAATGAAGCTTTGGACCAGATTGGTGAGCACCACATACTCCGGAATGTGCTTCTTCCATTGCTTGTTTCGACTCTTCTCCACTAAGACAGCGTAAGAACACCCCTTCGAAAGATCGTCGATAGAGCGTGCCTTTGTAGTAGACGAACCTTGAAGCACGTCGTCTCACATCTATCTTCCTATGTCGATCATCAGGTAATTTTCCATGTTGTAAATAGTCGATAAGTGGTTGTCTCCAGTCTTCCTCTTCAATCTCAAAAACCGAAACAGCTGTAAGTTCCTCTACTCTCTCACCTTTGTTTTTGGAAATTCTTTCTTCATCATCTAATTGCGGAGGAATTACCCATATTTCACATATTGGAATACTCATGTGTTTGTTAGGAAGAGCAATGTTGGATGCCAACTTTGCTAAGGCATCAGCTTATTTGTTCTCTTGCCTTGGAACGTGGTCTAATGTAACATCGCCAAGCCATGAGATGAGCTTTGCGGCATAGCCTTGATATGGTGTTAATTCTACCTTCTTGACCTCATATTCATTTAGAACTTGATTTATGATTAACTTGGAATCTCCATACACCCTAATATGTTGGTGTTTTGCATCTAATGCCATCTCCAGTCCTAATATGAGAGCTTGATACTCTGCCACATTGTTTGAGCATTTTTGTGTGAGAGTGAAAGCGTAAGGCAAAACGTCTCCCTCTGGACTTAGAAACACGACCCCTGCACCAGCACCTTCGCTGTTAGCCGACCCATCAAAATACATTGACCATGGTGGGCGAACCTCTATGCACATTACATCTTCATCAGGTAGATCTTCAGACAACTCCCATTCAGCGGACATTGGGTGGTCAGCAAGGAAGTCTGCAAGAACCTGGCCCTTGATAGCCTTTTGAGGAACATAGACTATTTCAAATTCTTGAAAGAGAAGTGCCCATCTGGCTAGGCGGTCTGACCACACTGGTTTAGACATAACATACTTGACCGGATTTGCTTTGGATATAAGTTGAATTGTATGAGCCTGAAAATAATGCCTTAACTTTTTTATCGCGAAAACCAAGGCCAAACACATTTTCTCGATTGGCGTATAATTCAATTCGCACGGAGTCATTGTTCTACTAAGATAATACAAGGCATTCTCTTTTCCAGTATCGTTTTCTTGAGCCAACAGACCTCCAATGGACCGTTCTTGCGCCGCAAGGTATAGGAGTAAGGGCTTTCCAAGGATTGGAGCTCCTAACACAGGGGGTTTTACTAAGTAAGATTTGATTGGGTCGAGAGCATTATCACATGATTCATCCCATTCGAATGGGGTTCTCTTTTTCATGAGTCGGCTGAAAGGTTGGCAACTACCTGCCAGATTTGAGATGAAACGTCGAATGTATGCTAGTTTCCCTTGTAGGCTTCTTAGCTCGTGAATATTTCTTGGGGCTTGTACCTTCATGATGGCCTCGATCTTGGATTCGTCAATTTCTATTCCTCGATGGCGAACGATAAATCCGAGGAATTTTCCTGACGTGACCCCGAAGGCGCATTTAAGTGGATTCATCTTAAGTTGAAAGCGTCGTAATCGTTTGAAAACTGTCTCTAGGTCTTGGAGGTGTTGATGGTGCTTTTTGGTCTTTACAACTATGTCATCTACATAGCACTCGATGTTTTTGTGGAGCATGTCATCAAAAATCCTTTGCATTGCTCTTTGGTAAGTTGCACCGGCATTTTTTAATCCAAATGGCATCACCTTGTAACAGTAGATACCTTTAGGTGTGCGAAAGGCAGTCATCTCTTCATCTCGCGGGTCCATACGAATTTGATTATACCCAGACGATCCATCCATGAACGACAAAGTTTCATGCCCAGTTGTAGCATCAACCATGAGTTCGGTTATTGGTAGCGGAAACTCATCCTTAGGACATGCATTGTTGAGGTCTCGAAAGTCAACGCATATGCGGATCTGGCCATTCTTCTTCTTTATAGGAACTATGCTTGAGATCCATGTTGGATATTGGACTTCTCTTATGAACCCAGCCTCAATGAGCTTGTTAACCTCCACCTCAATTTGTTGAACCAATTCTACTCGAAATCTCCGTTGAGCTTTCTTAACTGGTCGTGCTCCATGTTTTACCGCTAGGTGGTGAACTGCTATTTTTGGGTCAAGCCCTGGCATTTCTTCATAACTCCAAGCAAAGACATCTTTGAAATCCTTAACCAATTTGATGTAGTCCTCTTGATCTTTATCATTTAATAGTGCACTTAAGTATGTCGGTTCCGGATCGTCCAGTGTGCCAAGATTTACTTCTTTTAATTCATCAACAGTGGATTGGACGCCTTCTTCAAATTCTTCTGGTGCCTCTTCTTCATCTCCCTCAACTTGCTCGTCCTCATCCATGAGAGTGATGTGGTATGATGTTGTAATTTCCAATTTTTCTAATTGCAATATATCTTCATCCTTTACATACTTCACAGTTCTCTTATAGTGCCTTCGAGCAGACCAAGTTTTCCTGGTAGATGCCCCCAGTCGCTTGAAGACTGATTTATTTCTTGACAACCTTTGACATATTAAAACTCTTTTTCTCGCATGTAAGCGTTTTAAAACTGACCCTCTTTTCCTCATCCATATTTTTAATGATGTTTTTTGTCCACTTGAACACCTCGTGATCACTAAGCTTCGTTTTATGTTTAGCCTATCGAATACTAAAGGCAAAGTTTGAGGTGAGTGTAGTCGTTGAGAGACGGACCGTCTCTTGCATGATTGTTGGCAAGGTTCAAAATCATTGGAGCCACATGATTCGTTTTCTGGCAATGAGTCTTCATGGACCGAAGTGTAACAATTGCTTGTTTTCTTTATTATAATTCTTGCCGGTTGAGGTGGCTTATACCCAATCCCTGCGCGAGATTCTTTTATCGCATATCCCTTGTGTTTCAACATGCACTGAGTCTGATTTAGGCCATGACAGTTTTCTCCTATTATTGCAGGAGTAAGTTTTCCAAGGAGGTTAGATTCTTTAGGGGTGTAGCCTGCATTTTCAAGCATTTTATATGCTTTGGGGCTAAATACTTCTTGTATGCGTGTGTCGGGATAATCTCCATGTTCAGTTAATGGGCCATGCATTGGTCGAACGAATCCTTCAAGTACCCCACCTTGTTTAAAATGTGAAATAGGAAAAGTTAACTCACTCTTATAATTACCGATGATTGATTGTTTAATCGTTTTCGGTGAGATTTCCATTTTATTTTTGCTTATTGGAGGATTTATTCTACTCTTCTTGCCTTCTTCGATATTTTTACTCCCTTTCCCATCATTTCGAATAGAATCGGATGTGGACAATTTCACTCCTTTACCTTTATCCATGTAGAACTTGGCGTCTGCAAAATAAGATTCGACTCCGCTGAAGGGATTATGATCGGCCACAACCCTTTTCACTGTATCCTCCACGCAATACTTAAAACACTGATGAAGGGTAGATGGGACAACTCGATTTTCGTGAATCCATGGCCGCCCCAAGAGCAAATTGTAAGAAGTTTTCGCGTTAAGGACGTGAAACAACGCACTTGACGCCATTTCATCTATCACAAGCTTTAAATGGATTTTCCCGACGGCCCTTTGTCCCTCCTGATTAAAGCCCTGGATCATGAGACGACTTTGTGATAATTCGTCGATTGGAATTCCAAGATCGTTTAACGTACGCAGTGGTAGAATATTGACAGCGGACCCCCCATCTAGTAAAATCCTATTTATCTTTTTCTCTTGCATGTATCCGGAAACAAAGAGTGGGCGATTATGAGGTTTTGTGTCAAGTACCAAATCGTCATCAGAAAAGTTAATAGTTGTCACGTCTGCCACTTGATTCACCTTTTCTTTTTGAAATGATGTTCCCGAAATTTCATCCGAACCACATTCGCTTTCTTCCGTGTACTCCTCTATGCTTGCGACATTGCATGAATTAGAAAGATAGCAGTCTTCGTCCTCTTCATCTTCGAGGTAACCATCCTCTATGCAACCTTCACACTCACAAACATCCCAGAAGCAATGACCGTTGTCTTCTTTAAACTTGTAGATCGGCTTGCCCCGATAGTAGTATGCAATGGGCACTCCCGTACTAGTATATGGATTTGATGTTTCTTCAACTACTCTCCCTTGGAGTCGCTGCACATAGTAATCCCCCTCGGATTCTTTTAGCACCCCAACTTGCTTATCGCCAGCCTCATACATTTTCTTTAGAAATTGTTGACACTCCAGGCAGAAGTCTTTACACAACCCTAGCGCATGCGAAGGTTGGCCATTGCTTTCGAATTTGAGTGCTTCTAAGGAATCTTCAAGTGGATTGGTAAAGTTGAGAGATTGATCGACTTCTTTTGTCTCGTCTTCTTTATGAAAATCCTCCCATGTAGGTGGCGTTGATCCTCCCACTTCTTTATTTTTGGTATATTGGACAAAATAGTCGAACTTCCCTGATGGCTCACCCAATAGGCCAACACTTGGGTCTCTAGCTTCGTATCTTTCCCGTAGTGATTGTTGGGTTGATTTCCTCTTATTTTTCTTTTTCTTACTCTTTCTCTTAGCTTCTTCATCGTCTTCAAAGAAGCCATCCCATTGGTCATCCAAACAATCTTTGCATTCACAAACATCAAAGAAGCAATGGTCGTCTTTCTTGAATTCATAAATAGGCTGTCCTTCAAGAATGGAGTGAATTGGGACATTTTGTAGTGGTTGTGGGTTATTCGAAGGGTAGTCTTCTCGCTCTTCAAACTCACTCAATTCTTCGCTAGTGGATAATCTTGAACCTCTCGTACGGCTATCATAAGTCCATGAGGTATTGTCTTCAATGCTCGAGTTTTGCATGATGATTGCAATTGGCGGCAAAGATCCAAATTGAATCATGACTGTCCTTGTTTCGTCCATGCTTTCAGACTCTGGATTTGTAACGATACATGTGTAATTGGCAGTAGTTATTTCTTCATCCTCCAAAGAGATTTTTCCTTGAGCGGCCAATTGTACGATCTTCTCCTTCAAGACGAAGCACTTGTGGGTTGGGTGACTGACGAGACGATGGAATTTGCAATAATTTGCATCATCAACTTTGTCGGCCTCTTCAGGACGTTTCATTTGTGGAAGATCGATTAGCTTAAGTACGAGGAGTTCTTCTAGCATGCGAGGAACTTCGTTGTCAGGAAACGGGTATTCCTTCTCTTGCAGCTCCCTTAGTGTCAGTCTTCTTTTTTCGTTTCTTTGATTTACATTGGGCTTGTCATCTTCAATATTCTTGATGCTAGCTTTCATCTTGATGGGAGGAAGGCTTTAAGATGGAGTTGACACGACAAACGATTCTCTTTTATCAGTTATTGCACGAGATTTGATCCATTTCCTTCCATCTTGCTTATTTGGAGACTTTTGTGTTCCTGGAAGTAGGAAAGCTTGGTCACTGCTAGTCGAGATACTAACTTCCATGTCATGAGCTCTACTTGCCAAATCCTCAAATGTTTTTGGTTTTATTCCTTGGAGAATGTAGGACAATCCCCAATGCATGCCTTGAACACACATCTCAATTGCTGATGTTTCTGACAGTCTATCTTTGCAATTCAAGCTCAATCCCCTCCATCGATGAATGTACTCCTCAACAGGCTCGTCTTTCCATTGGCGGGTATTTGTCAATTCCATCAAGCTCACAGTGCGCCTAGTGCTATAGAAACGATTAAGGAATCCTTGCTCCAATTGTTCCCAAGTATCAATTGATCCCGGTTGCAAGTCGCAATACCATTCGAAGGCATTCCCTTTTAGTGTGCGGACAAATTGCTTCACCATGAGATCCCCATAAGTCCCTGCATTATTGCAAGTCTCGATGAAATGTGCAATGTGTTGATTAGGATTTCCCTTGCCATCAAATTATTGAAACTTGGGTGGCTGATATGCATAAGGCATCCTTAATTGTTCGATTCTGCGTGTGTAAGGTTTGACATAGCCGAAGGAGGAATGTGCCACTTCTTCATATTTCCCTTTTACGGTACCCAGTATGAACTCTTTCAACTGCTCTAGAGGGATTGCGCCATTCGTTATTTCTAAAGGCCTTTCCTCATTTGAAGAACCTTCACCTCCTTCAGTTCTACGTCGATTTTCCCCTTGACGTGGCTCCGCTAATTGTTGAACTCTGTCTGTCAATATCGCCATCTGAGCGTCTCGTTCATTAAGAGCCTTCATTAAAGTTTCTAGGGTCCCAGCGATGGCATTAACTTGTTCTTCCACCGTAGGAGTGTTTATCACCATTACTTGCATATTTGTTGAATTTGTTGAAGTAGCAACCACTGATCGGGGAGTGTTAGTTATGGAACCTGAGTTGTCCTCTAAGTGATGGTTTCCAACCAAACCTTCTTCATCAGAAGAGTCACTTGCCCATGTACCATCTTTGAAATCTGCTTTCACTTCGGAGCTAGCCTCTACCTTCTTGCCCATGACAAGGAATGAGGGTGTTGATAGTTGGATAGCGGACTTGCTTCGGGTCATCATGATGTGAATGTTTTGCGTATTTTTATTTTGAGCCATGAATGGTTGATCGATTGACGAAGAGAAAAGATGAATGGCAGAAATGGTCCCACCGGGTGTGCCAAAATTTGTTTCTCACAAATTTTCCTATCTAATATACCAAGACAGAAAATAAATGGAGAAAGCAAAATAATTTATTTATTTGATATTTAGCGGGTACAATCTCTGAATATTTTCTAAAATAGAGAAAATATAAATCCTTTGATTAATCTCTTCAAAATCGAATTCCTGGTGGCTCAAATAGTTTGGTGAGGATTGAGTTGTTGATTTGCTTGAGCTTTGAGGTTGATATTGACTTGTACTTCTTTGTTAGTTCGATCTTGGGAAACACTTGATTTGTGGTTTTGAAGTGTTTTTGAGGATCGAATGAGGATCTTCTTTGAATTTGTTGATAAACTTGCTTGAAGTTTTTCGGTCTTGATGAAGATTTTCGAATAGTTGGTTTTGAAAAACACTTGATTCACGACCTTTGGAGCTTCTTGCAAATCAGATGGTGAATTTTCCTTGGATTTGTGGATGAGCTTGCTTGAAGTTCCTCGGGCTTGATGAAGATCTTCGAATGCTTGGTCTTGAAAAACACTTAATTCGCGGCCTTTGGAGCTTCTTGCGGATCAAATGGTGGATTTGTCTTGGATTTGTTGATGAGCTTGCTTGAAGTTCTTCGTGTTTGATGAAGATCTTCGAATGCTTGGTCTTGAAAAACCCTTAATTCGCGGCCTTTGGAGCTTCTTACGGATCAAATGGTGGATTTTGTCTTGGATTTGTTGATGAGTTTGCTTGAAGTTCTTCGTGTTTGATGAAGATCTTCAAGTGCTTCGGTGGTTGATGACTTGATTTCGGTAGAGCTTCTCTCTCTCGGATTTGGCTTCACCTTTTGCCTTCAACTTGTTGTGTTTTTTTTTAGGCTTGGGTTGGCCATCTATTTATAGTAATTGGTGTGGTCTTTATCGCGATATCGTCCCCTCGTAGTTTGTATTTAGGATCAAAATGGTCTTTTAGTTTGAGTTTATGATCAAAATGGTCTTGTAGTTTGTGTTTAGGATCAAAATGGTCTTGTAGTTTGTGTTTAGGATCAAAATGGTTCATAATTAAATGTAATCATTCTTTGGCTTACCATTTTTTTGTAATTTTAAACAAACAAGTACTAAAATAGAAGCATTTTCATTGTTTGCGAGAAAAATTAAAATATAGTCAAAGAAAATGACATTTATTGCTTTTATAATTTAAACCAAAAGATAATATTCATTTGATTTTGAAAATACTAATACATAATTTAGAATATTTTATTTTATAAGAGACACGTGGCATATTTTTATTTGCCGAAAAATTTGCGTGTCTACACATACACACTTATAAGTCAACACACTTTACAACTCACATGTAATTAGAGTGTATATATGTTGTTCAAAAGAGTCCCGCTCTTTCAATGTGGGATAAAATAGTTAATGAATTTCTCAGCTCTCCAGCTTCTCAACAAACAAAGTTGCAACACTTTGTTCAGTAAATTTAAAACCAATTTAAATTCACAACGACTCATCGTTTATGTCAAGTGTATATACCATTACGAAACTTGTCGCAAAAGTTTTTCAATTAAATTGAGAACGGTATGAAAGATAGTGCTAACTTCTCATTATTTTGGATTAAAGGTCGGTCATTGATCACTTTTGTAACAGATTAAAGGTCGGTCATGTTTTCTAACAAAAACAGATTAAAAAGGAAAAAAAAATCACCTATATAAAGTCTGTCCGAATCCAGATAATCATCACTTAATAGTGACAAGAACAAATATTCCTCAAAACTTAGAAACATTTAATTTATATTAGTTGCCGATTAGTGGTATACCACAACTCCATCATACAGTGCAATTTAACAAGCTACTTTGAAATTCTGCAAAGAATATATTTGATCCTATTTAACCAAAATGAAAGAATATGCACGTCGAACAATGATTTAAATTATTGAACTTGAATGATTACAGAAGCCAAACTTAGCTCATTTAAAAAAAAAAACTTAGGTAAACAATAACTATAAGCATTAATTGAACAACTTTAAACGCGAACTAATTCATTCTTTTGACATGATGAGTTGGTACATAGGATATTTGAAATTTTATAGTTGATGCTAATCTCAGAAAGTTAATTATGGGAGGAGATAAACAAGATGATGTATTTTTCCACTGTAAATAATTTTATTTTATGCACAGACAGGTACTTTCACACTACGAATTCGTAGTAGTCTGAAACTACGGTTTATATCTTTGTAAAACCGTGCTTTGAAACTACGGTCCGTACTTTTAAAATATGGTTTACAAGAAGGTAAATTACATTCCCGCCCCTGCGTAAAAAAAAACCATAAAAAAAACCTCAATTATACAAAACTTTTCATAAAAAAAAATCTATTTCAACCAATCCGTGAATGTCACGTCATATTTTATCCTATATAATATAGATATGATAAGATAACGTTATCGATAAGATAATATTTGTTAAAGTAAAAAAACCTGTTTCAACCAATCCGTGAATGTCACGTCATATTTTATCCTATATAATATAGATATGATATGATAACGTTATCGATAAGATAATATTTGTTAAAGTCAAAAAATCTGTTTCGACCAATCCGTGAATGTCACGTCATATTTTATCTATATAAGATAACATTATCGATAAGATAATATTTGTTAAAGTTAAAAAATCTATTTTATGCCACGTCATATTTTATCCTAAATCTGTTTTTTTTTTATGAAAAGTTTTTTATAATTGTGTCTTTTTTTTATGATTTTTTTTACGCAGCGGAGGAAGGTAATATACCTTCTTGTAAACCATACTTTCAAAGCACGGACCGTACTTTCAAAATACGGTTTTCACACGTAGTTTCAGACTACGGTTCGTAGTGTGAAAGTACGGTTTATACGTGGAACAAGATTATTTATAGTAGAAAAATCCATACTTGATAAACAATTCAACAATTGATTACATAATTCTTTAACGTTCCCCTTGATCACAATAAAGCATGTAAGAAACTAAAAAGCTCATAAGTAACTTGAAATTAATTAGACACAGAGTCTGGATTTGATTACTTTTTTCAATTTTCTTCTCGTGACCAACTTGAAATGTTTGGAAAGGAAAACTTTCATAATGATTTGAACTAATGTATCGGATATTGACTTAAATCAAACTCTTGTATTATTACTAGTTTACTAGGAATTTGTTCATTTTTGTTAGTTAAAGCACCGGATAAAAAACACACAAAAATTACATTTTTTTTTAAATAACATCACAAAATTCTTATTAAACTGTATATGTATAAGAGTATCAATCATCAATAATATTTCAGTTTTCTGATACGTGACTTACAATATGCAGAGGAAGAACAATAAATGATACAAAATCCTATAAAAACCTGCTCACCAAATCTTCTGCCCGATATCCGCTTAACACATTACTCTTGAAAAGACTAATCGGGGATGACGCAGGCCTAGAGCCGGAAGGTCAAGAAAGTTGGTGACCTGGTGATACGGGAGCCGGCAACCGAAGCTGTGGTGAACGGCGATTGTAACGACAACAGTCCTAAGGTAGCTCTTATTACATGAGTCACAATATTCATGCATGAGCCATGCTCTCATGCTAGCAATCCGATACAAAACTTAATAGAATTAAACGGAAATAACAACAATTTACAACATACGAGGCCTACCTAAATACTCAGAGGACAAAAACAGAGCTGATGACCGACTAAAAATACATTGAGCTCAACATAAAAACACCATTTTGCGCAATTTATTCTCTTCTTCTCCTTATACCCCCTAGGGACCTTATCGCTTCTGATCAAATGTGATCAAAGTGAGACTTAGCTGCAGCAAAAAATGCATCATGGAGCTTGTATTTCCAGTCAACTAACAGGCCTTAAAAACCTCTAAGTACATATTACAAAAAACTGGCTAGCATAAGCTAGTAGTATACTGATCAAATTATCCATAATAACATGGTTTTTAAGTATTGAAGAAATTCCTTTAATCAACAACTAGATGCTATATAAATTTCATGAACTGCTATCTTCTCATTTGCCTCGATACATCACCACTCCAGGTATCAATTTAAGTAACCTGAAATTACTTAGAGTAAACTCATTAAACCAAGATTGACTTCAGCTATTTACATCACCAGTCAATCTTAACTTGACCATAACAAGTCAAGTTACCAAGACAGATAAACAAAACATGTAACCTTTAAACTTGGCTTCAGAAAAATTTCCTCATTAGCACCAACTAATTGAAAAAACTATCATTAAATCCAAAATAAAACTCAAAAAAAATTACCCCTGAAACATGGAGTTTCATTTTGGTCTAGAGCATAAATAACCTTGATCTTGCTAGGTAAGTGGAAAAAATTCATGGTGGTAAAATTTGCTCCCACTATACCTAGTTTGGCCAGACCATCAGCCACTAGATTTTGTTCCCTAAATACATGTGTAATACTGCTGCAAATCCAAGGCATTAGATAGCAAATATCTCCCCAAATGTTAGAAAATTTAGTACCAGGAGAAGCCCCCTTTTTCCACCAATTAACTAACAACCCAGAATCAGATTCAATCATAATATCAAAGAATCCAAGAGAATAGCAAATTAATAGCCCGTTTAGCAATGCAAGAATCTCAGCATAAGTATTATTATCAGTACCATGATTAAGAGAAAAGGCCGTTATAAAATTACCCATATGATCTCTTAACACACCACCACTACCTGTTAGTTCACCCCTAACAGCAGAACCATCTACATTCATTTTAGTCTACCACTAGGAGGGCATTTTCAAGATACCATAATAGGTCTTTTTACTAAAAAAAAAGATATAGAAATGCCAAAATTGACCAAGGTAATTTTATTATATTTATTGTTTTTAGCGTTAGCTTTAATAAAAAAAATTAGCTCTCTTAACCAATTAGCTATTTTAGCAATAATTTTATCTATAGAATCATGCTTGTATCAATTCTTACTAATTCATATTTCCCACCAAATTAAGAAAGGTATTAAAGAGGCTGCTAACTTACCAAATTGAGAATTATCACACTTACTACACCAGTCATTAACACAGCCCTTCTAATTAGTACCCTCAAAGTTATTAAAACCAAAAGAGTTACTAAAAAAGTGCCAAACTTTTTTGCACAGCTCACTGTGACCAAACAAATGACCAGTAGATCCTCCTTATCTTTACTGCAACAAGAGTACTTAGAAGCTAGAGCAATACCATAACTCCTTATATCATGATCTAATTTAATAGAAGAATACCATAATTTCCAGGCAAATCAAGAGATTTTCGTAGGGAGAATAGGATTCCACATATACTTTGCTATAGAAAGATGACTACCTTTCTTTCTAGTGTAATTAAAAATATTTTTAACAGTGAAATCACCATTAGGTGATAAAGTCCAATATCTGATATCAGATCCACTTCTCAGACAAACAGAAAATTGAGCTAACTTCATGGTAAGTTATTTGCCACCCATTAGTTTAAGCAGCTCTAGGTCCAAAAAATACCCCTTAATTACTTGATTAAGTAAAATATTAGGAAAAATGTAATGAATCACCTTACTTCGGGTCCGATAAAATAATAAAAGGAACAATATGACCCAATCCACACAAGAACACAACTTTTTTTAGGCGAATTTTCTATTTAACTGATAAAGGAAAGTTACAGAATTGAAAGTACTGAATTTAAACTACTGAAAAGTAAAATCTGAAGACAATACATGTTTAATAAGTGTAATTTTAGCACCAGGATTCGAAATATTGCTTTTCCAGCCAGCCATTTTTTTACAAATTTTATCTAAAATAGAATTTTACATATTAGCAGTAAGTTTAGAGTAGTGAAGAGGAATACCAAGATAAGTGGTGGGAAATTTACCCTCAGTAAAACCTATCACTTCAGCTATAATGCATCTCCTAGAGTGAGACTGCATATATGTTAAAAACATGCTTTTTGACCTGTTAAGAAGTTGACCTGAGGTTTTCTCATATTTATCAATAAAATTCAACAATTTGGTAAGGTTAGCTTTACTACCATTAGTAAAAATCAACACATCATCTGCAAATAAAATATGAGAAATAGGCTGTATATGAGGTGCAATTTTGAAAGGAGTTAGATCATCATTATCATTTAATCTTTATTAAACTTCTACTCAAAACTTTTTCAGCAACAATGAAGAAAAGAGGAGAGAGAGGGTCCCCCTGTTTCACCACTCTGCTTGAAGAGAAATAACCATGAAGAACACCATTAACACATATTGAATATTTAGCAAAACTGACACATTTCATGACCAATTCAATCCAAAATTACAAAATCCAAAGGTACCTAGAACAGATTTTAAGAATTTCCAGTTGATTCTATCAAAAGTTTTGGGCATATACAGTTTAAAAATAGCATTGCCTCCTCTAGAGTTATTACCTATATGAGTTAAAATTTCTTGAGCAAGCAAAATTGCATCAAATATATTCCTACCCTCAACAAAACCATTTTGGTTCATAAATATAATTTTAGGTAAAACTTAAGCTAATCTTTCAGCCAATATTTTAGTAATTAATTTGTATAAAACCTGGCATAAACTAATAGGTCTAAATTGAGAAAAATCAATAGGATTCTCTAATTTAGGGATTAAAATAATGAGAGCAGAAACAAAAATTTAAGGCATATTTTCCCCTTTAAAAAAAATCAATAACTGTCACACAAGTGTCCTCAGCAATAATATCCCAACAATTTAAAAATAAAATAGAGGAATAGCCATCCGGGACAGGGGATGAGTCAGTAGGTATAGATTTAACAGCTAATTTAATTCCATCATGATTGGGCAAGCTCACTAACTTACTATTATCACAAAAATCAACCAAATTTGAGATAACATCCAGAAGAGAATTATTCAACTCCACTCCACCCTCAGTAAGATATTTTTCAACGAATTTTTTTGCTTCATCCTTAATTTCATCAAAATTATCTGTAATGGTACCATTAGAAAGCTTAATATTCCTAGTACAACCCTTAGCTCTTTTATGCTTAATCATCTGATGAAAAAACCTGGTATTTCTATCTCCTTCTTTTAACCACTTTACTTTATCTTTTTGTTTTAAAAAGATTTCTTCTTGTTTAATAGCTTATTTATAATTATTTAAACAAGATAAATATTCATTCAAATAAGTATCACCTTGAGATAAAAGTTTGTTTTCAGCAAACAAAAAGAGTATCATTAAGTTCACAACCTTTATTAACCACATTACCAAAATTTTCTTTGTTGCAACTTTTAAGTTCAAATTTCAGTCTCTTTAGCTTATAAGCTAACTTATGTATCCCCTGCAAATGACAAGGAACTTCCCAGCTCATCCTCACAACATTAGAAAAATTATTATCCTTAGTCCACATTCTCTGAAACTTAAAGCTAGAAAGACCAAAAGATTTAGTAACAGTAGGAATGAAAATAAGTGGAGAATGATCAGATATAGTTCTCTCTAAAATATCAAGGTTAAGTGAATAGAAAGAATTCTCCCATTCACCGGTAATCATAGCCCTATTTAGTCTTTCAAATTGAATCTTGTTGTTACCCCTCATGTGCCCCCCTAATTTTTCTGAGTCAAATTTAATGATATTAAAATCCTCAGTAATAAGCTACTTATCATTTTTAAGATTTAAATCAGTCACAGTACTCCATAAATTCCTCATTGAAATATAATCACAATTAGCATAAACAAAATTAATGTAAAAAACATTATCTAGGTTAAATTTTAAAGTAATTTTTTGGGTGGAAGAGTTAATAATGTCAAAATTAAGATCACTATTAAAGATTAACAAAATTTTACCTTTACTAGATTCATTAGCTAAAATAGAATCAAAACCTAACTTTCTAAGAATAGCTATAGACTTAGTGGAGCTAATCATAAGTTATAAAATAGTTAATAAATCAAATTTATATTTTTTGGCATATATAGATAACTTGGCTTGAGAAATAATATTTGAAATGCCCCTAATATTTCATACTAGAAATTTTATCATTTAAAAAGTCATAGATTCCCTTCTAACATCATTGCCTGAAGGGGTGTATCTGATTGGTGGCTTAGTTTGTCTCTTGTGTCTATCCTCTTCTCTATGTGTTTCCTCAGCTGCATTCATGCTTGTATACTAATGAAAATTTTCCATCAACTCTCCTATAGTATTTGTTACCTCAACCTCTTCATTTGGTTTTTTGGCATTCACATAACCAGAGCTCAAATCCCATTCAACTTGCAGTAGTTTATGATTAGCTTCTTTTTTTTTCCCTTTCCATCTTGTTTGCAGTCTTAGTCTTTGTTGTACCATGAGTAATCACAGTATCTTTGCTGAGAGATACTTCTTTTTCTCCAACCTCTTGAGTGAAAACTAGTGGCCTTTTGGTGCTAATATTTGTATCCAATTGATCTCCTTGAGCTTCCACCATATTACTTTGTAATGCCTCTCTATAAGAGCCCACTAATGGATTCACATTCTGAACGTGTTATCAACTTTTGTAGAGCATACGGGATAACTTCACCATTCTTTTCAACAGTATTCTCCTTGTTCTTACTTTCAACCAAGTCAGCAGGTGTAGTTGATTTATCCTCTTTAGTAAAAGAAGATAAAGCTACATGATTTCCTACTGCAATATTTCTCTCACTATTAGCAGGCAGCTCTATTTCCTCATCACTATCCATTATTATCCATTTTCCTTTTTCTTTTCTCATAAATTTACCATCTTTTTTGAAAGGTTCATTTTTAGACAACTCAACTGGTTTTTTCTCTGCATATTCTTGTCTAAATATTACCCTCTTCTGTGCCCCATACTGTTTATTTTTACGCCCCAAATTCTTCTGTTCCACTTTACCCTTTATCTCATTTAGATCATTGTTACCTTTATTGAGTTCCTCATTGTTTTTCACCTTGTTTTGTACTATACCAGTATTATTTGACCCATTCCCACCAGGGAATCTCTACATTCACTAGGAGACTGACCTTGCAACCAACATTTACCACAGTACTTGGGCATTCTCTCATACTCTACCTTTTGCCAATATCCCTCCTCATGAGAGGTACCAATCCATACTACATCTTCTCTTTCTTCTAACAAATCCATTTCAGCACATAACCTAGCATAGGCTGGTCTAGCATGGGTTAAAGTTGCTATGTCCGCTACTAAAAATCTAACAAATGGTTGTGTGATGGCTTTGAGGTACAATAGAATATAGAAGTTTAAAGGTAGTAGAGGCAACTTAATCCAAACTGGAGCTATTGAGGACTCTCTTTTCAAGTTAAAATCTACAGTCCATTTAAAAATTCTGAACAGAGCACCCTCCATTTCATGATTATTCTGAATCCAAATTTTATTAAAATCCATGAAATTTCTTACTTTAATAAAGACATGCCTATTATCTATAAGACTAACTACATGTGTTTGTGATAATTCCCAATGATCAACAATATGATCCCTAATAACCTCAATTTTAGGTCTTCCTTTACTAAACTTAGCAATAAGAGCCAGCTATAGAGGTGTATCTGACCTTTGTATCTCTAAAACTGAAAATATAACCGCTGGCTTAGACACTTTCACTTGAGTTTGTTTCAGAGGTAGTTGAATATCACTTATTTCCAATGAATTAAGATCTAACTTGTAGTTTTTAGCCTCTGGATCTGAATATTACACATATTTTTGCTAATATTATTGATATCCCCTATGTACCCATCATATCTAACTCATGTTATGTTAGATTTCAGTCTTTAAAAAGTAGCTAGTTGAATAGAGAATGACGAGATCTAAGTGAATATATATATTTTGTTTAGTATAAAGGTGGGGGAATCGACGGGGAGAAAGAAAGCGATGAGAATCGCCGTCGTTTCTCTCTGTGTTTCTCTCTTGCTTATGATATTTTAAATAAGCCACACCTCGGTCGTGATTTCGTGAAAAAAAATATGAGGATGGATTTTTAAACAGCAATTTTTCTGAAAATACGCACAGACCGTAGATTAAAATATGAGGATGGATTTAATCTACGGTCTACAGTGTTTCACTGTAAACCGTAGATTAAATCTACGGTCTGCAGCATTTTTCAGATTTTTTGAAAATAAAAATAAAAATAAAAATTTTAATAATTAAAATTAAAATTCTAATAAGTAAAATGAAAATTCTAATAATTAAAATTAAAATACTGAATATTTTTTTTTCAAATTAAATATGATTTTTTTAATAAAAAAACTAAATGACTTATTTTTAAAATTTTACATAAAATAAATTACCAATATTCTAACAATCTCTCAAAATAAACACAAAATTTACACAAATTTACACAAAAAAAGTTGATTTGATAAATTTTATGTTTTTTGTTCATGTTATATTTTTGTGAAGTGTATAAGTTGAT
Organism: Primula vulgaris; assembly: GCA_963920805.1. Classification (NCBI taxonomy): domain Eukaryota; kingdom Viridiplantae; phylum Streptophyta; class Magnoliopsida; order Ericales; family Primulaceae; genus Primula; species Primula vulgaris. The sequence continues at coordinate 25,683,770 of OY987214.1, read as the reverse complement.
ATTTATTGAATCATTAACTAAATCGTCAATTTTTGTGAAGTTTTTTTGTTTGTTTTTAACAAACACTTCTATAACGCAATATGAAACATTAACTAAGTCGTCAATTTGGTGTCAATCGACAATTTTCTTGAATGAAACAATCATAAATTATATAAATTTCATAAAAGAAATTAACCCAATATGCAAACATGAACTAAATTAATAGAACTAAATTTCATAAAACAAATTTATTAAACATTTGTTTACATCATATAAATTTACAACAAATTGGAAAAAATAGTAATTTACATCAAATTAAAAATAAAAAACTGATTATGGACTTAGGTCTATAGGTTCTTCTTCACTTGCTTTTTGCTTTCCCGATTTCTTTTCCAGCGCCATATATAACTTGAAATTTGGTCGAAAAAGTTTCTTCCATGGCGCAGCTGTCTCAGTGCGTGTTTGTTCCCACCGTGCTATAATTCCTGGCATTAGGAAGATCCTTCTTCTTTAGGAATAACCTGAGCATAGTGACAACTGTTGACGAACACCATTACAGTCGGGATGTAATGTGTCGTTCCCCGAGGCGGACCAGTATAAAGAGGTAAAAAAGTGGAGTTCCACATGTTTACCCCTCCATTTTGATTTTCCCATAAGGACAACAATACAATTGGCATATTGTAATGAGAAGCAATTAAAAAACCATACGACGGAAATCTCATCCATTTCTCAGCAGGTGCGGGATTTGTAGCATGATAAAAATTTAAACTTGATAAAATGTAATCATACCGGTAAGCTTCAAAGTCAAGATTCTCAAACAGCTTATAATAAACACCTTTCATTTGCTGCAGCTCTTGAAACAAGTCACATCTTACCGCGTACCAATCATCTTCCCCATGCTGTTTACCCGTCGCATTTGCAAGTACCCGGAACCCACAGTTACCATCCCCACGCACATCATAAACCGTTTCGATGTAACTATGTAACATGAACCATATTTGGTCACTGTACAGGAAGGTTGGCCTATTGGGGGTGGGTTTAGGGTTCTGGTTTCTCGGCCTCCTAGTTGGGTTTACCCTTACCTCCGGTGTTTCATCCGCCTTGCCTTTGCCCTTGTCCCTACTAGCAGCAGCACTCTGTTCCTCCACATACTCCCATCCCGACTTATCGCTCTTACTAGATTTGTCGCCTTTTCTAGGTCTCCGCCTATTTACTCTCACTTCGGGGTCACTAATGGATGTTCTGGCTGGTACGGTTATCTCTCGGAGTTGTGTTTTCATACGCCGTTTTTCAACATTCGTTTTGCTAGCATAAACACTTTTAAACTCTTCTAGATCACCCTCTACCCCATAATCATCGGTGTTCCCATTATCATCAATTACGTCTAATTTTTTCCAGAATGGATGAATATATTCTAGAGGAAGAGGCTTCCCGAATAAAATATGTTCACTCATAATATGATGACAAGGTAAACCGTGAGACAATTTGAAACCGCAAGAACAATTCTCATCAGCCTGGCCACTACATTTTTTGTGTTCTTGAAATAATAAATCAAAGGCATAGTGTGTGATATACGACCTAAGATTTATAAATAGAGGTGTTCGTTCAGAATGTGGAAAATAAGACTTGCATTTATCCAATTTCATCTTAATATCCTCAAACTGTTTTTCTAGAATTCTATTCACCTCTACCCAAACAGTTTCAAGCGTGCCAGTATTTGTGGAAAGGGATCTTTTCAGCTTAGCATGTCGTTGTTCGACTCGATTGCTAGTTCTGTTACCTAGATGTGTTGTGTGGTTGGTATAGCATGCAACAAACTTTTCAGCATAATCATTTAAAAGCTTGTCTACATACTTAATCACAGCAGGGTACGATTTGTAAGAGGAATTGAAATAAGTTCGGTTATGATTGTACTCCTCTATTGACTCAGAATCAACCAATAAACCCCAATCATCTAGAAACGTTTGCCACTCCTCGTCAGGGATCTTTTTACGGCAGCTTTTCAAAACATTTTTTGCAATATGAAAAGTGCACAAAATATGATGAGAATCGGGAAAAACAACGGACAAAGCATTTGATAAGGCCATTTCCCTGTCGGTTACAAACACCCTAGGTAGTATACACCCCTCCAATGTAACTTTAAATTTTTCCAATGCCCATATATAACTTTCCTTTGTCTCGTCACTCATGAAAACAAAACCTAAACAATATGTTTGGTTCGTTGATGTCATTCCTACGACTTCTAGAAATGACATATTAAAACGGTTTGTCCTATATGTACAATCCATTAACAAGACATCAGGAAAAGCTTTGAACATCCTTATAGAATCGGGGTGTGCAAAATATAAGTTCTCAAGGCAATGGGTTGATGGGTTCATATTATAGTAGAATGTGTAGCGATGGCTATCCAACAAATTAAACAGTTCCTGTATCGGGTTTCTACCATCTCGTTCTTTAAATTTCAGTCCGGCCAAAAAATTATGTATCATTTTTGTGTTTGATACATTGTCAGGATTTCGATTTTTTATGGCCTCTAATATTGCACCAACTTTAAAACTACTTTTCCTTAAAGTTTTAACAATTTCTTTTTCATCTTGGGTTAAACGAGCACGTCGTGCTTGCCCTTGGAGGTAAGTTGGAGGTGGGTGGTTATGTTATCCATTTTCTACGTGACACATCCATTCACCATTAACTACGTAACCTTTAATGAAAAATGGACAATCTTTTTTCTTTGTACCTGAATTTACGGAAGATTGTTTCTTTTTTTCGTAAACCCCCGATTTATCACACATAATATCAACATACGGTGTTCTTCTCCCATCACCCCCTCCAGACCTACGAATCGTAAGAATGAAACCCCAATTTCCAGCCACATCAGCAAGATCAGCAAGCATTTCATCCCTTGTTTCCCAAGTCAATTCATCAACTTCAAAGTGCTATGAATAATCAGTTAGCTCATCGTTTGAGCCACTGGATGAATTCGCATTGTTTTCATTCCATTGGTTGTTGTCAAAACCATAGTTGTAATTCATTTTCGAAAAGTGTTTGTTTGTATATTTTATTGGGGAGAAATGAGGATTTTTTTAGAGATTTCCGAAATGTGTTTGTGTTTGATTTTATGGTTTGTTAGAATTGGCAAAATTGAGTCATATTTATAGTGTAAGTTTACACTACAAACCGTAGATTACTTTTACGGTTTGTAGTGAATTTTTGGTGTAGTCATTTCCAAACTTTAATAATGCATTGAGTAGTCATTTTTGGATAGGGTTGTCAAATCATAATAATTCAAAAGTGATAAGGTGTTGTCGGAATTATTTTGATAGATATGGTATTCAATGTCATTTACACTACAACCCGTAGATTACTTTTACGGTTTGTAGTGTTTTTTTTGGTGTAGTCATTTTCAAACTTTAATAATGCATTGAATAGTCATTTTCGGATAGGGTTGTCAATTCATAATAATTCAAAAGTGATAAGGTGTTGTCGGAATTATTTTGATAGATATGGTATCCAATGTCATTTACACTACAAACCGTAGATTACTTTTACGGTTTGTAGTGTTTTTTTTGGTGTAGTCATTTTCAAACTTTAATAATGCATTGAATAGTCATTTTCGGATAGAGTTGTCAAGTCATAATAATTCAAAAGTGATAAGGTGTTGTCGTAATTATTTTGATAGATATGGTATCCAATGTCATTTACACTACAAACCGTAGATTATTTTTACGGTTTGTACTTCTTCTTTTTTTTACTTTATTAACGGTGATTCGGTGCAAAAAATACATTCGTAAAGTGGCGCTGTTTAAATCAGGGGTACAAACCGTACATTACTTTTACGGTTTGCACAGAATACATGCAAACCGTACATTTAATGTACGGTTTGTATGAAATCTGTACAAACCGTACATTAAATGTACGGTTTGTATGTAAATTTCAGAATATTTAGGGTTTTTTAGGGTTTAGGGTTTAGGGTTTGTAATTTAGGGTTTAGGGTTTACGGTTTGTAAAAACTCAATATTGGTCCTATCAATTAAAATACAGAATATTTTTTACAAACATACAAATCAAACATACGAATCAAATTAAACTTACGAAATTATAACGTACAAATCAAACATAGAAATCAAATTAAACGTACGAATTTATAATATTCCAACCCTAGCTAAGAATAAAACTGACAAATCAAACATAGAAATCAAATACAAAAACAGTGCATTTATTTTTTTTTGTAACGACTAAATGTTTTAAAGTTGGACATAGGGAGCATCTTTCCCGCCGATGTTAATCTATCCGATGACGGCTCAGAAGACTCTTCGATTTCGTTTAGCTCCGTACGCCGTCTTTGTCGCTGCTGCGATTCTGGATGCGGCGCACGCTCGTGGGATGTAATTGTCAACCCTCGACTCCAACTGTCAGTGGACTGACGACTAGGATGATGCTCGTACGAACCAAATGATTGTCTATGATGATCGAACGAAACATCGGTCTGAACGTAGTCCGAGCCAGCAAAAGAAGAACGACGACGTCGACCGCTTGAACTCGGACCCGGACCCTGATCTGTAGTCGGGTGTCGACCTCCAGTCGATCTTCTACCCCCGCTACTAGATTCGCCTCTTTCGTCGGGACGCCGACAACTTGAAGCCCTAGTGTAAGTTCGTGGGTCGTAACATAGGTCGTCATCACCATCGTCGTCGTCGTCGTCGTCGTCCGACTGTTCATCAGCTGACCCATACGGATTCATACCCATTTGAGCGAACTCCGCACGTAGTAAGTCCACGTCCGTTTTAGATTTCAGCCGTTTGAACGATTTGAAACTGCGGCGCAACATCGCTTTCTGAAAAAAAAACAATAAAAAACGATTTATTAGTATTGAAATATACAGAAAAAGAAGTAACAAACAAATATTAATGAACTTTAACTAGTAGTTACCATTTTATTGAAGACACCCGTATGCTCCCGGAAACCGTGAGATGGCGTGGCAAGTTCAGGTGGGTTTATGAAGATGCGGGTCCTCTCTCTATACCATCTCATGTAATCCGGTGACGTCCCCGTGCCAAATTCGCCGTTAATAAGACGGGTGTGGCAGTCATTCCACACGGCTATAAACTCTCCACAAAGTAAAGGTCAGTCGTGTTTTTGCGCAATCCCATATCTTCTATCCTTGCCGTGACCCCGTCTGGGTTTCCAAATATATGTAGGGACCCGCTGCACAAAACCGAACTGTCTCATGAACCTGTCCGCGGGGTGGTACTCAATCTTCTCATTACAAATGAGAGGCACAGAACAATGCCACATATCACGGCCCCGCGTGCAGTATTCCGGATACTGATTGAGATTCCCGTAAGGTTGCCACACTATCTGTAATCAGCAAAATTAGAATATATAAACAATGGTTTAAAAATACTAGTAATAAATTCTGCGAACATAAGACCAATGCAAACATATACAACATATAATACGTAAGTTACATATAATACGAAAGTTAAAATTTACCTGTTCAGGCGACATATTATCAAACTGGTCACGTATGTGGACCACATTATGTCCGTAGACATATGGCGTAAGGTTAGTTTGCCTCCACATCTTCCGTCTGTAATATACAAACAAAACCCGATAAACAATAAATATAACCGGCAGCTAAGTAAATGATAGATGACACACTAATATAAAAACGCAAATCCAATTCAAAAACTAAATAAATATCATACCTGTAACCGAGGGGGAACCTAGGCCAGCCCTCAGGTGGCTCGATATCTTCCGGCAGTAGTCTGGTAATCGCCCACATGGCCACATATCCAGAAACATCACCGCCCCGCTTACTCCGCTTGTCTTACAATGTACCACCCTGCATAGATTAGCCTCTAAGCAGGCCAGAAGAGCTGATCCCCAACTATACTCAGCACATGTGTCAAAATTCTCCAGAAAGGGCAGAGGCCAGAGTGGAATCTGATCACTGCTCTTATCCGAAAAGACATGTGCCCCCAGTAATAATAGCATGGCAGCCCTAGACTGATATAGCAAACGCTCCTCACTAGGGTTGGGGGGTAATTCACCGAATGTCTGTAACATCCAATCAAGTCTAACTGTCAAACAGTTTATATCGACCTGATGGTCAGCAGGTCTAACACCCAACAAACTCTCAATCATATCCAACCTGCTCGCCTTGGTGTCATTCCCCTCCGACGGGGTAACAGCAAGACCATCAACCCTGAGACCAAGCATAATCTCTACATCCTGTAAAGATATCCCCAACTCTCCACCGACAAAATGGAACGTGTGCGACTCATCACGCCACCTATCAACTAAGGCTGTAACCAAGCCTCGGTGTACGGTATAATTACCTATACTGTAAATACCGTAAAAACCAGCCCTAATCATATTTTGAACTATCCTTTTCAGGCGTCGGTATCTGCCAACTATAATTATAAACCCTAATCTTATTGGCATCTCCTCTACCCGCTTCTCTTCCCGCATCCCAAGTCTGATTAGAAATGTGACCGGTCTGTCGTAAAATGCCTAACCTGCCTTTAATATGTGGACCTGGACCTGAGTCTGCCATCCTAATTAATGATAACCAAACAATGATAACATAACCAATTAATAACCAATTATTGATAACCAAACAATGATAATTCAATGATAACCAATTAATGATAACCAAACAAATGATAACCAAACAAATGATAACTCAATTATAACCAAACAATGATAACCAAACAATGATAACTCAATGATAACCAATTAATAATAGCCAAAACAATGATAACTCAATTATAACCAATTAATAATAGCCAAAACAATGATAACTCAATCATAAACCAAACAATAATAACTCCATTTTTTAATCATAACCAAACACACATTTAATCATAAAACGAAACAATAATAACTCCATTTTTTAATCATAACCAAACACACATTTAATCATAAAACCAAACAATAATAACTCCATTTTTTAAGCATAACCAAACACATTTAATCATAAAACCAAACAATAATAACTCCATTTTTTAATCATAACCAAACACACATTTAATCATAAAACCAAACAATAATAACTCCATTTTTTAATCATAACCAAACACACATTTAATCATAAAACCAAACAATAATAACTCCATTTTTTAATCATAACCAAACACACATTTAATCATAAAACCAAACAATAATAACTCCATTTTTTAATCATAACCAACCACACATTTAATCATAAAACCAAACAATAATAACTCCATTTTTTAATCATAACCAAACACATTTAATCATAAAACCAAACAATAATAACTCCATTTTTTAATCATAAACAAAACACATTTAATCATAAAACCAAACAATAATAACTCCATTTTTTAATCATAACCAAACACACATTTAATCATAAAACCAAACAATAATAACTCAATTTTTTAATCATAACCAAACACACATTTAATCATAAAACCAAACAATAATAACTCCATTTTTTCATCATAACCAAACACACATTTAATCATAAAACCAAACAATAATAACTCAATTTTTTAATCATAACCAAACACACATTTAATCATAAAACCAAACAATAATAACTCAATTTTTTAATCATAACCAAACACACATTTAATCATAAACCAAACAATCATAACTAAAATTTTTAATCATAACCAAACACACATTTAATCATAAACCAAACAATCATAACTAAATTTTTTAATCATAACCAAACACACTATCAACAATTATCAACAATTGAAATTAAAATTACACAAAATAAAAAAACATGCAAAAATGGGACAAATATGAACAATTATTATAATTTCTATAATTAATATAAACAAACAACAAACAATTATATATAGCTAAGTGAATTATGGTTTTGCATATTTTTTCCTATTTTACAAATTAAAATTACACAAAATAAAAAAACATGCAAAAATAGGACAAATATCAACAATTATTATAATTTCTATAATTAATATAAACAAACAACAAACAATTATATATAGCTAAGTGAATAATCAATTTGCATATTTTATATATTTTTTCCTATTTTACAAATTGAAATTACACAAAATAAATAATAAATTAGAGAATAAAAGATATACCCTTGAATTATGGATAAATTTGATTGATGATTTGGGGTTTTTTTGTTAATTAATTTGATAGGTAATGTGTTTGATTGATTTGGGTGGTTTTTTTGGATGAAAATTGGGGGTTTTTGAGAGAAAGAGAGAGAGTATGGTATAAAAGTTTATTTTTTTAAAAAAAAAACGCGAAATTCTGTTTTCAAGGGACTGTCTGTGTAATTTTTGCACAAGGACTGACTGTGTAATTTCTGAAAAGCAGGGACTGACTGTGTAATTATGCAAACCGTAGAAAAAATCTACGGTTTACAGTGATTAACTGTAAACCGTAGATTTAATCTACGGTTTACGCGTTAATCCAGATTTTTTGTTGTTAATTAATCCAACCTCAAAAAATATATAGATACATATATAAATATATATAGAAGCCGTTCAAGGGACACCCTTTTTTACACCCTTTTTTACACACATGCAAAAAACCTTCAAATTAAGATACGAGTAATGCAAATCCGCACGGTTTTACGAGAGAATGACAAATTTGGGTTGGCTTATATTAATAAGTAATCGTGTGTGACACGCAATGCAATTAAAATATAGAAAATAAGTGTACTTATGATACAAATATGCGGATAATATAAAAAAAAATAGTATAAAATGATAAGACTTAAAAAAATGTTTGGTCGTTAAAGAGTGATAAATATTGTTATTAGTTATTACTTTTTATATTTTTTTTATTGTTATTAGTTATTACTTTTTATTTTTTTTTTATTGTTATTAGTTATTACTTTTTATATTTTTTTTATTGTTATTAGTTATTACTTTTTATATTTTTTTTATTTGAGTATGTTATTATTGTAATTAATAAAAAATTATAAGGGTATTTTTGGAAGAAAAAAAATTGTTAAATTGGACAGTCTCATCTGAGTTGTGTTGACTTATTATAATAGAATGATATAGATATATAGATATGTATATCATAATGATCGGGCGACGGTCGTTTTTCTCTCTTTCCTACCCCCTCTCTCTTCGGAGCTCTCACCAGAGGCGGCACAAACTCCCATCGGAGACCGGAGCTCATCGTTGCATATCCGAGATCTCTCTCTCTCTTCCACTCAGATATGTTATCTTTGTCTACTAACGATGACGTCATCGCCTATCCGGCCACATCATCAGTGCACCGCTATTTCCCTCCGGTGTGACCGCCGTCACCCACGTGTCATTAGACTGTCCAGTTTGTTTTTGTCCACCATTAAAATTGTAACATTAGGAATGTGTATATGTATATGGCTGAATTTATGTGTTGATATGGTAGTACGTAACATTTAATTCTCGTTAATTTCAAAAAAAATAAGTTCACTTTATTAGATTATCTAATTGTAAAATATCGTATAACATTGTCTATTAGATTGTCAAAAAATTATATTATATTGTTAAAACAATTATATTAAATTTTCAAGAAAATTGTATTAAATTGTTAAAAAAAATATAAGATTGTCAAAATATTTGTATTAGATTGTTAAAAAATTTGTATTAGATTGTCAACTATTTTGTATTAGATTGTCAAAATTTTTGTGTTAGATTGTCAAAAAAATTGTATTAGATTGTTAAATTTTTTGTATTAGATTGTTAAAAAATTTGTAGTATTAGATTGTCAACTATTTTGTATTAGATTGTCAAAAAGATTGTATTAGATTGTCAACTATTTTGTATTAGATTATCAAAAAATTTGATTTTTGAATTTTTTTTAAATCAATTTTTTTTTTGAATTTTTCTAAAAAAATGTAATTAAGTGTCAAAAATTTGTATTAGAATGTCAATTTTTTTCTATTAGATTGTCAAAAATGATGTAATAAATTGTTTAAAAAATTGTATTAGATTGTTAGGAAAATTGTAATAAATTCTCAAAAAAAATATATTAGATTTTTAAAAAAACGTATTAGATTATCAAAATTTTGTATTAAATTGTCAAAAATATTGTAATAGATTGTCAAAAAAATTGTGTTAAATTGTCAATTTTTTTGTATTAGATTGCCAAGTTTTTTATATTCGATTGTCAAAAATGTTGTATGAGATTGTAAAAAAAATTGTATTTGGATTTTTGGATTTTTTTTTTTAAAAACTATTTTTTGGATTTTTTTTTAAAAAAAATTGTATTTTTTTTTTAAAAACTATTTTTTGGATTTTTTTTTATTTTCAGTAAGCACCAGAGTCCGACAGTCAAGATCGGAGTCCGGTCAATGGTCTTAGTATTTGTCAAAATTTTGTTGGACTAAATGTATTGGGCTTAGTTTTATTAACAAGTGGTACTAATTTGCAATAAATAGTTTAAAAGTGTTACTAACTTTTAAATAAATAGTTTCAAAAGGTATCGGACTCAAATTCACTTAGATAGACAAAATTGTTATACATTGAGAAATAGTTTTAGAATAGTTTAATTGTACCAACAAAAAGTTTTAGAACAGATATAAATTGTGAAATAGGTTGATCAATAACAATATTAGGATAAAAAACTCAATACATACCCACCCGCTTATTGAATTACAAATTTGAGGATATGTGATTAATGAACATATTATATACCTTGGTACATACAACTTATTGGACGTGTCATATTTTTAATCCATCTGCAGTGTTTTTAACTCAGTAAAAATCTAGAAACTTTATATATTCAATCATATTAAATGGGATGTGAATTCAATGGATGACAAGTCAGACCCGGGGAGACTAAGGAGCAATTGATATAAGCATAAAAACACAAGGCCTCAATGGAATATTGTCCAAAATAAAATACTGTTAAAGAAATAATGGACCAATCTTTTAAATTTTGGCACGAGAACACGTTTAGAATATTATTGAGCTTTGATTTTTATACTACACTTTTTCTAAAAAAACGCACAAACCGTAAAAAAAATTTACGGTTTACAGAAATTACATGCAAACCGTACATTTAATGTACGGTTTGCATATATTTTTGCAAACCGTACATTAAATGTACGGTTTGCATGTAATTTTTTTTTTTTTTGTAATTTCAATTTGTAAAATAGGAAAAATATATAAAATATGCAAATCTATAATTCACTTAGCTATATATAATTGTTTGTTGTTTGTTTATATTAATTATAGAAATTATAATAATTGTTGATATTTGTCCCATTTTTTGCATTATTTTTTTGTGTGTGTAATTTCAATTTGTAAAATAGGAAAAAATATATAAAATATGCAAATCCATAATTCACTTAGCTATATATAATTGTTTGTTGTTTGTTTATATTAATTATAGAAATTATAATAATTGTTGATATTTGTCCCATTTTTGCATTATTTATTTTTTTTGTGTAATTTCAATTTGTAAAATAGGAAAAAATATATAAAATATGCAAATCCATAATTCACTTAGCTATATATAATTGTTTGTTGTTTGTTTATATTAATTATAGAAATTATAATAATTGTTGATATTTGTCCCATTTTTTGCATTATTTTTTTTGTGTGTGTAATTTCAATTTGTAAAATAGGAAAAAATATATAAAATATGCAAATCCATAATTCACTTAGCTATATAATTATAGTTGGCAGATACCGACGCCTGACAGAGTAGTTCAAAATATGATTAGGGCTGGTTTTTATGATATTCACACTATAGGTAATTATAGCGTAGACTGAGTCTTGCTTACAACCTTAGTTGATAGGTGGCGTGATGAGACGCACACGTTCCATTTTGTCGGTGGAGAGTTGGGGATATCTTTACAGGATGTAGAGATTATGCTTGGTCTCAGGGTAGATGGTCTTACTGTTACCCGATCGGAGCGGAATGATAACAGGGAGAGCAGGTTAGATATGATAGAGAGTTTGTTGGGTGTTAGACCGGCTGACAATCAAGTGGATACAAACTGTTTGACAGTTAGACTTGATTGGATGTTCCACACCTTTGGTGAATTACCCCCCAACCCTAGTGAGGACCGTTTGTTATATCAGTCTAGGGCTGCCATGTTATTATTACTGGGGGCACATGTGTTTTCAGATAAGAGCAGTGATCAGATTCCACTCTGACCTCTGCCATTTCTGGAGGATTTTGACACATGTGCTGAGTATAGTTGGGGATCAGCTCTTCTGGGCTGCCATGTTATTGTTTTGTGCCTCTCATTTGTAATGAGAATATTGAGTTCCACCCCACGGACAGGTTCATGAGACAGTTCGATTTTGTTCAGCGGGTCCCTACATATATTTGAAAACCCAAACAGGATCACGGCAAGGATAGAAGATATGAGATTGTGCAAAAACACGATTGGCCTGCACTTTTTGCAGAGTTTATAACCGTGTGGAATGACCGCCACAACCGGCTTGTTAACGGCGAATTTGGTACGGGGACGTCACTGGATTACATGAGATGGTATAGAGAGAGGACCCCGCATCTTTATAAACCCACCTGAACTTGCCCGGTCATCTCACGGTTTCCGGGAGCATACGGGTGTGCTCAATAAAATGGTAACAACTAGTTAAAGTTCATTTAATGATAACCAAACAATTATTTTAATTATCTAATTAAACAATGATAACCAATTAATGATAACCAAACAATGATAACCAATTAATGATAACTCAATGATAACCAATTAATAATAACCAAGCAATGATAACTCAATTATAACCAAACAATGATAACTCAAAACGGGTAAATATTAATAAAGCGTAACAATTTTTATTTTTCTCAATCAAAACAAATAACCATCGTAAACATGTAACATCATAACCAAACCATTAGTAATAAATATCTAAATAACACAAATTTGAATAAAAACCCTAATTTTTTTATTAAATGGGACAAATATCAAAAATTATTATAATTTCTATAATTAATATAAACAAACAACAAACAATTATATATAGCTAAGTGAATTATGGATTTGCATATTTTATATATTTTTTCCTATTTTACAAATTGAAATTACACAAAAAAAAAAAAATAATGCAAAAAATGGGACAAATATCAACAATTATTATAATTTCTATAATTAATATAAACAAACAACAAACAATTATATATAGCTAAGTGAATTATGGATTTACATATTTTATATATTTTTCCTATTTTACAAATTGAAATTACAAAAAAAAAAAAAATTACATGCAAACCATACATTTAATGTACGGTTTGCATGTATTTTTGCAAACCGTACATTAAATGTACGGTTTGCATGGAATTTCTGTAAACCGTAGATTTTTTTTACGGTTTGTGCGTTTTTTCAGAAAAAGTGTAGTATAAAAATCCGAGCTCAATATTATTCATTGATTACATTTTATAAAGATTTTTTAAATAAAGGTCTTAGGTCGATTTTTTTATAAGTTTCGGTCGTCCGGCCTAATAGAAAAAAGCTTAAAAGCTGTTTTTAAGCTTAAAAAATAACTTATAATCTATACGTGAAAGATATTAAAATGTAAAAAAGAGGTTAAAAATTGTTTTTAAGCTTAAAAAAATATATTGTAATCTACCCGAAAAAGATATCAAAGTGTAAAAAAAATAACTTAAAAACTATTTTTTAGTTTTTTTTAGTGTTTGTTTGAATTATTAAGTAAAAAAAATATATATCAAAATGTTACAAAAATAATATTTTTTTATCACTTTGTAAGTTGACTACACTTAAAAATTTTATGAGAGCAATGACTTATAAACAAAAATATTATTGAAATGTGACATTTCTACCACCAATGAGCCCGAACACATTCCACAATTTTTTTAGAAATGCTTGGCTTACTCAGTAAATTTATATTTGCTTTTGATGCGTTATCAACTGATTTCAGATATGCATACCAATCGCGATAAAAACATACGTGCAAAAAAAAATGTATGCTATTGACAAAGTAAGTACGCTTTCCCTGTGAAAATAATAATTTTCAGATGCACACGTCCCTTTTTAAAATTTTCACTGGTAACAAATTTAACTTCAGATAAGTGTTAAAAATTGGTGTTGCATGCTAGAAAACAATAGTACCAAATGAGTTTGTCTAAGCACTTCAGTTCAACAGGCAAACAAAGATATGTCCTACAATATCCTGTTGGCCCCTTTAATCAAATTTTACTGCAACTATGCATTTCAACATATATATACAGTACGATAGACATAACATACCTTGCAATAAGCAAAACTCTTTTATGAACATAAATCAAATTGACGAAGCGAACAACGTCCTCACATCACATACGAACACCAAAAATCTCCATAAATGAAATACCAAAACAAAATTTGAAGTTGGAACATGATTACATGATAGTGTACTTGAAATAGTACAACACAATTATAACAATTAGTACCTACAATGATACTACAAACGAACCATAAAACCTATGCTTGCTGAGAACTATTTCCTGGAGAAGAAAACTAACTTCTACCCCGACGTCGCAGCATGCAAAATGTGTTGTATTAAGACAAGATTTTCACTTTGCATGTTCATTCTCTTCTTTTTAAAACCTTTACTAGTTTCTTGTTCGATGCAACTAGGAGCAAAATTAAAAAAATAATAATAAAGTGTAGAAGTTTCCTTTCCCCCAACACTTCACTAATTATCAAGTATCACCATCGCCTTTTTGTCTCCCATAAGGGTTAGTCTCATTGATCTGTGCTGTCCATCAATTTTGCTCAACACTACTTAAGCAGATTTATTTTAGGAGGACTGGTGAAGCAGAACGATGTTGCAACAGCCTGGAAAATAAAAATTGCAAGATTTTCTATAAAAGGATAGCTAAGATACTTGTTCGGTAATCAACGGAATATAAAACTACTTGCTATTACTAACCAATGCTGTTTCTACCAAGGCTGGGATTTTTAATTTCAAACAACTAAAGACACGTGTCAGGGTACTGCTATACGCACCGAACTTGTACACATAAATCATGCACATACGAGAAATTAAAGGGGGGCGACAGGACCCACATTTCACCTAAATCATAAATAACTCACTCTCTTCATCTCACACTTCATTTGCTTTCAACATCTTTAACGTGCACAATTTATGTGATTTAATCATATTCCTATATATAGGAAATGAGTAATGATCAGGCAGGGTGTTCTTATCATAGTGTTGGTAAAAACTCTTAATTAGAATTGTATCTGTCTATCTAATAATGCAAGTTAGACCGTGTGGCTAATGGTTACGTAAAGCATCTCCACTTAAAAGGGAGCTTCGCTGTTAATCACAACTTACAGTGCAATAATTAAGCAATCCATGTGTTACAAGCTATATTTTCAAACATTAATAATTCAGCATTAGTGAATTAATATCCTATCTGCCTGACAATTATTATTAGCTATCTAAAGTTAACAAATGTAAAACCTGATTTATAACAACACTTCAAACATAAGATAGTCCAGGGTTTATATCTAAAATTCTATGTCGGTGACAAACATTATAGATTTCTCACCAAGTTATTCTCCAACAAGAAACTTGTGTAAGAACTAGTTTCTGTGCTTTGTTGATAAAGATCGGGGTAATTTAAACAGGTTCATGACAAACTGACAAGTGATCAAAGTAGTATCCTAACCATCTGAATTATGAAAGAGAGACGTCATCCCTTTTAATTATAATGCTTCTTTACATCAAGAAGGTAATAGATCAATGAGAAACTTGCAAAGTAAAATGTAATTAATGCCCTTGAAGAGATACCTGAAGATTGAGGCGGTGAACGTTGAATATATCTTTCATGGAGTGTGAATTATAGGACAGAATATAGGATCTATAAGCATCTCTAGCAGACTTGTTCAGATAATAATTGTTGCTCACTGCGTTCTCCTGCTCAAGTGAACAGAATCAAGTCACTGTTAGCTCTCCGACCAAGTCCCACAAGTTCTCGTAACCAGGAAGAAACTATGAGTAGGCTAAAAGGGGCTACAACTCTCGCATATTAAGATAAACTTGAATTTTCAATTAATATATTTTACTGAAAATACGACGATTGTAGCGTTTTAACCCCTGCTTGGTAAGGAAAAATATCCACGGGAATTTTAGCCCCTCTAAATCTATTCTGGTTCACTGTCGTTAACTTCTAACAACTGTTTTTCTCACTGAAAAGAAACTAGTTTATCCGATTATACATTACATTTCTAAAAGTTTCCACATTTCTTTAGTGCATGATACACAAACCCCTTTATGAAAAATGTAAGTAAACATTAAGAGGAGCAGATAAAGTACCAGCATAGCTTGAGCGTTAACAATCTTCCTTGGGTCAACTTCGTATTCCTTTACTGGCACTTTTGCTTTCTACATGAAAAAAGCGGGCGAAAAGGAAAAGGAAAAAGGGGGACAGATTAGTAGGTGCACAAGATAGAGCAAATTAAAGTCCCTATTGGTTCCTTTTCCTTTCTGTTCTCCTTGTGTGGTAACTGAGAGTTCCTTTCTGTACTGTTTCTTTATTTTTTTTTATTTTCATTCAAATTTTCTATTACTTAATGTTTGTTAAATTTCATAGACCTTTCAGTACTTCATCATAAACCAGACACTTGATCAATACAAAAAGCATGTAGAACAATTAAGCCCCACAAACTCCTCAGTAAATCTGGGTCGGTGACAATGTTAATGAAGCAAACCTTTTGACACGGCTTGTACATTTTTTCTATGTTTCACATATAAATATCAATGCTATGTTAATTTCCTTATCCAGATATAGATACAAAGATAAAACATACCTTCAGATACTTCAAAAACTGCTTTTCTTCAGGAATCAAGAAAATCAAGGCATTCCCTTTTGCTCCTTCCCCGCAGGCTATACGACCAACTCGATGAATATATTCCTGATGATGTTTACCCACACAAATTAAAAGGCAAAGAACTTACGCAAGGAAAACACCAAAAGAAACAAAATTCCAATTAGGGTCCATGGGAAAATGAAAATAATGGGCAACACAGATAAAACAGAAGTATATTAGTTCACATATCGATGTAGTCAATGATATTAACAGACAATGTCAATTACTTTATTTACAAACTTTTGGAGAACTGCAAAAACTAAAAATTGAGGGACACTTCAATAACAGTCGTAAATATGAGAACACGTTTCGACTCGTACCTTTGGATCATCCGGAGGGTCATACTGCAGAACCCAGTCCTACAAGTAAAGTAAAACAGGAAACAAGCTAAGTTAACAACTACTTCTTGCTTATCCAATAAGGGGGAAAAACTCAATCTAGTTGCTACTAGAAAGTAATTATGTAAATTTTCAGAACTCATGTGCTCTTCAATTAATTTAACAGAAAGTTTTGCAATATTTCAAAGTTTATACAGTAGATTGCAAGCAAACAGTTTCTAAACAATACAAAGTACCCGAAGCCAAGGTTCTAAAGTTACAAGGCAGCATCAAGGTGGGAGGAGGAGCCTAATGTCGGGTCGCGTAGGCTTGACATTCCTTATGCGATGTTTTAAAAATCTGTGCCAACTAGTATAAACTTCTGGAACTTAAGTAGTAACTTATGTAATCTTCTGAATCTTTAGCATAACCTGGAGTTGTTTTCCATATATTTATATGCACAAGAATTTAGGGCAGATAAGGGCTGCTTTTTAAGAGCACTAAGCGCAGCAGTATAGTCTGGACATCCTGCTATGAGATACACTATAATGCCACCTCAAATTTCAAATTCAAACCTAGTATGCTCCTGATGTTACTTGTAGCAATCCAATTTCATTACTTTTCAAAGTTAGTGCAAATTGGTGCTTCTTAAGAAGTAAAATGGCTTAATAACTAACTTATCCCGACTTATATTATATGTTCTAATAAACAGTCTACGTATATGGGCCTGATTGCCATAACTGAATTCAAAAAGGCAAGTTGCCTCATTCCTTTTTATACTTATCTTCTTTTTGAAAATTTAAACATATAGCCGATATGAAACACCTCTTTGGTTTTTCCTCTCTCAAAGAGACAAATATATTTAAATAAGGTACAAGAACCATACCACACCCTGAATATCAAGACCACGAGCAGCAACATCTGTACACAGTAAGAAGCCCTTCTCCACTTTACAAAAGTCTAAAAAAGTGGTCGTGCGTTGCTGTTCCTTTTGCTCGCCATGTATGTCAAAGCAATCCATGTTAATGTATCTTAGGAGTTCAGAATAGAATTTGACAGAATTACATGAGGAGAAGAAAATCATCACTTTCTTAGACATGTTTCTCTTCAGAAAACTCAAGAGAAGAAGAAATCTCTTAGCACTTGGCACAAAGGAATAACCCAGCTCAAGGCCTTCAATTGTTACCTAAAATATTGAATATATAATCAAGGTGGTTTAAAACTTCTGAAAATATAGCAAAATTCCTATAACATATAACAAGCTCGAACTGTAACATACCTTATTTCGTCCATCATCTACGTCGATACTAACATGAGGTTTATTAAACGCTAACCGAGCAAGATCCTCAACCTGTAATTAAAATCCTCATCTCAGCCTTCTAAAAAGGAAGAATATGAAATATAGGTTGGCCAATGTTACATTTTTTATGAATAAAAAATAAAGATTCTTGAGAAACTAATGTCTAGAATAGAAAATAACATTGAGAACCCAAATTACTACAATGAAATGGATAATTTGAGGGAATCTCGGATACATGGAGAATAGAGAGAATGGCAAACAGGGTACCAACTAAGACAATATTTTGTGAATATACCTTCTTTGTCTGAGTAGCTGTGAATAGAGCTGTCTGCCTCTTCTGCTCAGAAAAAAAACATGCAAATTAGTAACACAACAGGAAATAAAGAATTAAATAGAAATTGTATCAATTTCCCAAGGTAATTGAAATCCAAAGTAACCTTCAAACTTCAAAGGTACACCTAATAAATTAACATGAAGTTTATGTTGAAAAGTCAAGAAATAAAGTTTACATGCCCTAACGAAAGAAACAGAACTCAGTGCCATGAAAACATTACTTCTTAATTGATTTGTTTTTTATTTTGACATTGTCATAAATCTGACAATGTTTTGAATAAAAAAACATTTATAATACAACACTTGTTTAATTTATTTGTAATCAAAAAGTACAGACTTGAGGAGAGTTGAATCCATTATTACCCTCGGTAAAATATCAATGATTTGCTTCATTTCCTCTTCAAACTTTGCTTCCAATATCCTATCAGCTTCATCAATTATGAGGCACTGGAAGTAGCAATAATTCACAGAAGACACTTCAGCATAAATATAAATATCTACAAAAGAAGAACAGATTCCCAGCTTCTTAAGCCACCAACATATAAATTCATCATCACATTCCAATAAATAAGTATTCTTTATTAGTGGGAGTGTATTACTAGTGGGAAAGAATTAAAAAAAAAACTCAAATATTTGGAAACTCTCGAACTGCAGGAGGAAAAAGCACCTAATCTACCCAAAAGGTAAAGCAAATTGAGCTATGCTCCCTAAAGTATGTGTCGACCTTGTGGCAGCCACAATTCACTGAGAGGGACCACTCAGTTCTAGGAATCAAACGAAAAATAAATTCAAACACCACTAAATGAAGTATTTGGCACGATATAAAGGCTTTTCAGCATGCTAGCAACAAGGACCAGACTTAAATTGCGATTTTCTCTAGAGAAACCGAGTCCTCCTCAAAGTTTCCTCAGAAGATAACACATTCACCAAATTGTTTGTTTACGGTATCTTATTACAAAAATTTAATATATTAATTTCTACGGGGAAAAACCAACAAAAATTTGGAAACTCCACAACAAAATCCAACCTCATTGACCTTAAGTTTTACTAATTGATACTTATAATCATGATGAGAAAAGTATTCAAGAGTAAGAAAACCTTGTTAAGGTCTGAAAAATAATTATGTCAACTCATTTAACAAAGATCGGCAGTAATAAGAATTTTAATGCAAAAAGCATTAAACAATTGAAAACTCCACGACAAACTCCAATATATTTATGTCTATTCTCTTTAATCACAAGAACCCATTCTGGTAGATTTCAAGCGCGAAAAACTTCAGATTCAGTAATTGGCTGTATACACAACAGTGATATTACCTTTAGACTGTTATACATGAATCCTTTGGTGTTCTGTAGGTGATCAAGAAGTCGTCCAGGGGTTGCCACTAAAATGTTAACCCCTCTCACAATCCGCTCAGTTTCCCCACTGCGAGCTGCACCCCCAATCACCAAACCGAGAGTTTGTGAATGGTTCTTCATAAGGTCCTTCGCTACCGCATGAATCTGCATCATTTACTAAGCAAATCAATCCACTTACACTCTTTTAGGTAATGATAATCAAAGAAGTACATGCTATTATAAGTTGGGTTTGCTTTTTCACACAACTTATTTGAAACACTGGATTACCAGTCACCTATTTATGCAATAGTCCTCTGATACTAGGCATAGAGAGAGAATATCAGATACTGTGTCTTATTAACTCCAGCCTTGAGACAACGGAGATCTAAATCCCTTTCAAATATTTTAGGGCACTGGATAGTTATAATGTAACCTTTGTGTCAGCAAGGATTTGATAATGTCTCAAATCGTTTTGATTCACTATTTTAAGATTTCAACAACACAATGATTTTTCAGTTCTTCGCTTAATCCTTTTATCCTTTGACAACTCCACCTACAGTATACATGTAAGCATTCTGTTGTTTCCTCAGGAGTAAGACAATAATTAACCCAATAAGGCTGTTCTTTCCTCAAACAATTTAGTAAGCGCAAAAAAATGCGAAAACAACAGTTTGTTTGTTCTTGTTACCAGTGGAGCACCAGGTCCTGTGCAAGTAACTACGCATAATAAATAGCATAACATGCCAATTTAAATTTTGTCCTCGTATAACCTTTTCACTAGAAGGAGGTTGGATAGTAACAGCTAAAACCTAAATAACACATCATTACAACTTGCTTATCTCGAAACAGGGTATTCGGAGAAAGGATCATGGTTTAAGCTTTAGGGACAATAACTTGAACACATCAGGTTTTGAGGGGCGTAACATAATCATTTGATGCTGACATATGGTAAAAAAATCTAAGTTCTAATCAGCAACATATAAATAAAGTCAGAAAATGAAACTTTTAAATTTCACATTTCAATAAAACAGAAGGTGGAAAACATGAAAACCCAACCTGTATGGCAAGTTCTCTCGTGGGACAAATGACAATTACCCCTGTACCATTGCGAGGTGCGAAATGCAGGTTGTATAACAGCTCAACTGCAGGGATAAGATAAACAAGAGTGCTTCCAGATCCCGTCTTTGCAGCTCCAAGAACGTTTTTGCCTTTCAAAAGAGGGGGAATAGATCGTGCTTGTATCTGCAAAAGAAGATATATACACAGTAAGGACGAGATTTACGTGGAGAAATCATCACATGCAAAATAATGATTTTAATAAATAAAAAAATGAGGATATCCTGAGAAACCCATGAAAAGACGAGGGTATATATTATGATTTATTAAGAATTAACTATTCCCTAAGTTAAACTCATACCAACTAATTTTTTTTTGCTTTTCGTGGCACAAAAAGGTATACTTTCCAGTTTCTAACAAAAGCAATTATAATCGTAGTAATTACAAACAACCCAATTAGTAATAACTACTCCATATAACAAGTGTTGAGTATCAAGTTTAACAAAACAAGTAAAAAATAAATTAATCCCGAAGAAAAATAACTAATCTCCACTCATAGTCACAATTAGGAGATTATCACTAAAAGGGTAAGAACAAAGCTTAAGGGTTGCCTCATAAATTCATCTAAAAAATAGATTTACTTGTTTGGTTGTAACTTTTTCAAGCTAAAGTTTTTTTTCTGATAAGTTGTATTGCATTTAGCGGACAGCAACTCCTAGACTCATCTTTGAAAGCTTCAGCTTCTTTTCCTTTAATCTGCTGCACCTCCACATTTGTTTAGAAATTATTTTAAGCTGAGTATAATTTTCTCTTACTTAACTAATCTAATAGTTCCAGAGGGCCGACTTTTTTCTCAAATCTGAAAGATAACTCCAGCTTCTTTCCCTTAGGAGCTGCAACCTAACAGTAATAAGCCTCAAAATCAACCTTCTACACTTAAAATAAACAGCCGAACAAGACCCTGGAGTGTTAGACCCTGGAATCAAGACCTTAAGGCCTTCATTACCGATTAAGTTTTAGTGAAGCTGGTATATATATCGACCAAGCAATTAGACTATGAATATAGGGGACATTGTTACTGTAATATGGGTATTATCCGTACTTGCCAACTCGGGAAACGCATGCAGGAAACGAATGGGAAACGGGAAGCGCAGGTATAGAAATTCTAAAATTGAAATATTTATACAACTCTCCTGAATTTATAAATTCCAACATAATCATGTGAACAAATACTTGATTAATTATATACTACGAGATATCATAGCTACGATTTGAGTAATAAGATATATAGTTTATTAACTTCTATTTATACTCTTTTAAAAACTTAATTGGATCCATAATATTTTTTATTTCATTTCATTCAGAAAATAGTCAACTTGAAAAGTTCTGACTTCTGTTAAAGTTTCCCTCTCATACTATTAGAGTTCTAAAAAGCATTGATTTACAAGGTTTCATATCCAAAACCGTTTCGGAAACGTTTCATTTCAAATCATAAAGTAGTGTCATACCAGCTTCCAAAACGCGTTTGTGGAAAAAAAATACCAACTCGTCATCACCCTAAACAAGTTTCCTTCTAACTAAGGCATTATCACCAAAAACTGAAATACTTGAACATTATTGGAACAATAACACATGTTTGGTCATAAGCAGTGGCAGATATAGGATTCCCTATACCAGGTGACAGTTATTTTTATTGCCGGGTGCTGAAAGACTAACATTTTTAATTTTTTTGTTAAAATAAATTGCAAAGATTGTTTTTTTTTTATAACATGGCTATATTGCACTTCCCTTCTGCCTACTCCTACCTCCTCTACTGCCTATATGTACACTGTGGCCATTGAGGATTCTTACACCGATGGCATTGAAATTCATGTGATACACCTTTTGTCATTATGCAGGGCGCTGAAAGTCTAAAATCTATAATCTTCTGTTCAAGGCAGCAAATAACTAGGTAGAGACACTCGGGAGCCACGTACCCCCATTTTCAAAAAAGGTAAAAAAAATCTATGCATTCTGATCAAAATCATCAAAAAAACTCATATAGGGTATAAAAATTATTCTATAGAATATTGTCCCCTCCCATCTAAAATTCCTGGTTCCGACGTGCTTCCGTTAACATCCATGGTAGTGTTCTTTAAATAGAAGAAGTGCTGCAATTCCGCCACGTATGTAAGAAATGGTTCAATGGGGGGTGCCGAATTTACATAATCAGGTATATTAAGTGGGGAGGGGGGGAAAGTGGTGCCAAATCATCGTTTTAACATATTTTATATTTTAGTGAAAATACATGGTCAAAATTTATAAAAAAAAAGAGTCATAATTTCGAGAATTATGGAGGTGTCATCGCCCTGCCCTGCCTGGAGATATAAATGGAAGACGGTTTTTAGAGAAAGAACAAAATTAATAATAAATAAATGATCCAACCTGAGACATGTATTTAAGTCCCATATTTTTGATAGCATCAAGAGTTAAATCAGATATTTCCAAACTCTCAAATTTCTTCTTTTCCACTTCACTATATCTGTCCGCCACGTCAATCCCTTCGGATTCTTCATCCGGTTGAGGTTGCGCAACAGCAAGACGGTTCCTTTTTCTCTTCTTCTTCTTCATCTTCTCATTATTATTTTTGTCTTCGGATACGTCATTTTCTTCCAACTCTTCTCCCTCACTCGATTGAGGTTTCTCTACAGCAGGACTGTTCTTCTTATCATCATTATTATTAGGAGTATTATCATGATTAATAATAATGTTATTATTATTATTGTTGGTTTTAATATCTTTGGTGCGTTTGCGCTTAGTCTTATTCATGGTAGTATCTTCTTCGTATACGATTGTAACGGCTTTTGGTTTCTTAACTGCCATAATCGCCACCGCCGCCTCTGTACTACGATATTTTCAGTTTTTATTAAGTGAGAGGTTGTTGTTAGGGTTTTACAAACGGGGTTTATTTTATTTAGTGGGAATATATATATATATGCTAAATTAGTATCTAAAGTTATCAATTTTAGCAATTTAGTACCAATCTAGGTATGCTTTTTAATTGATACTCAATTTTAATGGTTTATTTTCAATCAACACACTTACGCTCTGTTTTCTAATTAAAAAAACACTATTTAATTACTTATATTATTATTTTTTTATTAATTTGGTACCCAACTTACGTTTCACGTGACCAAACTAGTACCATACTTACCAACTTTAACCAATTTAGTACCGATCTAATTTAATTACTTATACTATTATTTTTTTATTAATTTGGTACCCAACTTACATTTCACGTGACCAAACTAGTATCATACTTTCCAACTTTAACCAATTTAGTACCGATCTATAATATGATTAATTAGACATGGTTGCTTTGATCGGATGTTAATCACAAAGTTTGGATACCAATTTATAAAAATATGTAAATTGGATACTCAGATCGTTAAAAGTCAATAGGTTGAGTATCCATTTAACATTTTTCTTGTTTAATTAGTTACTTGTAGCAAATTGATGTTTATCAAAATGGTTCCAAATTTCGCTCTGTGTTATAAAACCGATTGTTTCTAAAAAAAACTATTCGACAAAAATACGTTTAATACACCAAACTATAGTGTTGTTAACGATTTGGGTACCTACCTTTTAAAATTTTCAATTTGGGTACCACACTATAATAATTTTCCAATTTGACTAACACCGTCTAAATTAATCACGGAATCTTGTCACGTAACATTTGACAAACGTTAATTTGAGAGGCTAATTTGACAATTTTGCACAAAAATATGTCACCATAGAAAAACTTTTTCTCCAATTTCACATAACAAAAATTAGCACATAATCCAAATTTTTGTTATGTGTGAATTGCTTGAGTTTGAGAATTGAAATTGAACATCCGGTCGATTATGTTCAGACTCAAATGGACTCACATAAAGTTTGATGATGCGATCGCAAATGATTGCACTCACTTCTTGGTCTTTCGCACCAAGATTTATATTTTCGGTGTGGTTATGCTATTTTGCTGCATTGGTCCGTTATGAGGCCCAATGGTGTCAAAAAGACCCAAGACCCGAAAACCGCACTGTAAATACCCAAAAACCACAAGAACCGACCCATCACGGAACCGTTTTTGGGTCTACCCAACCCGACCTCATTGGTTCTTGGGGCGGGTATGATTCTCAACTCTATACCATGGATCCGACCCACATTACCAGAATTATAAAACCTCAATATATACACATATTTTAAAAATATATATGCATATTATATATGTGCAATGAAAATTGTATAAATGCACGAGAAAGAACACAATAAGAACTCATATAACGGCGAGTGAAGAAAGATGAAACGTTTTTGAATATGTACGAAGACACGATTGAACATTTAACATTGAATAATTATTTTTGTGATGTTTTTACAAATAATGCCCAATAGGTACCACTTTTGAACTTATATTACTCATACCTACCTCCATAAGTTCATATTCACTATAGGTATCACTTTTTAATTATTTACTTTATTTAGCAAAACGTTATACACATATTTCATAAAAAAATAAAAAAAATTGAAAAAAATCACAAAGAAAATAAAAAAAAATCATAAAAAAATTATAAAAAATGAAAAAATCACAAAAATAACAAAAATGAAAAAAAAATGAAAAAAATGAAAAAAAATGAAAAAAAAAGAAAAAAAATTATTAAAAAAAATGAAAAAAATCACAAAAAAAATCACTTTTATTGAACTTTATGCACTTTCGACTGTACTAGATGTACTTTCGACTAAATCAGATGCACTTTTAGCTGAACTATATGCACTTTCAGCTGAACCAAATGCACTTTTAGTTGAACTAGATGCAGGTTTTACAGAATGATATGCACTTTTATTGAACTAGATGCATTTTTGTCTGAACCATATGCACTTTCAGCTGAACCAGATACACTTTTAGCTGAACCATATGCACTTTCAGTTGAACCATATGCACTTTCAGTTGAAACAGATGCACTTTTAGTTGAATCAGATGCATTTTTAACAGAACTATATGCACTTTCGACTGTACTATATTCATTTTCGACTAAACTATATGCACTTTTGACTTAAGTATATGTACTTTCCACTAAATTAGATGCACTTTAAGCTGAACCATATATACTTTCAGCTGAACCAGATGCACTTTTACCTGACCTATATGCATACTCACTTTTATTGAACTATATTTACTTTTGACTGAATTGTATGCACTTTCAACGGAACTAGATGTACTTTCAGCTGAATTGAATGCAATTTCGACTCAATTTTATGCATTTTTGACTAACTATATACACTTTCGACTGAACTATATGCACTTTTATTGAACTATATACGCTTTTGACTGAATTATATGTATTTTTGACTGAACTAGATGCACTTTCAGCTCATTTAGATCAAAAAAATGCACATTTATCCTGGAAAAACCATTTTTTGGTATAAAAAAAATCACTTTTCGGTATAAAAAGTGTTATATTGACAAAAAATAAATTATATATTTTTTGTAATTTTTTAAAAAGTTTATGATTTTTTCATTTTTCCATTTTTGTGTTTTTTTTTCATTTTTTATAATTTTTATAATTTTTTGTGATTTTTGTTATTTTTTATAATGTTTTGTGATTTTTGTGATTTTTGTGATTTTTGTGATTTTTTGATTTTTTTATTAATTTTTTATAATTTTTTGTGATTTTTTATAAGTTTTTGTAATTTTTTATATTTTTTTAATTTTTAGGTATAAAAAGTGTTATATTGACAAAAAAATTATATATATTTTTTGTAATTTTTTAAAAAGTTTGTGATTTTTTTCATTTTTTGTGATTTTTTGTAATTTTTTAAATTTTTTATAATTTTTTTTATTTTTTTGTGATTTTTGTATTTTTTTAATAATTTTTTTGATTTTTTGTGATATTTTGTGATTTTTTTCATTTTTATAATTTTTTTATGTTTTTTTTTATTTTGTTGTAATTTAAAACTATTTTTTTGGGTTTGTAGAAAGATAAAATATGTCTATTATTTTTTGGTTTGTATGACAATTCTGTAAATAAACTAAATAATTAAAAAGTGGTATCTATGAGAAATGTTAACTTATCGAGATATCTAACAGGAATATAAGTTGCTATGAGCTACTTATATAGAATTACCCCATGTTTTTATACTTCTTTTATTTTTCATTACTTTACGCTCCTATACTTTTTTCTTTTACGTCTTGTGGGGTTTTTTCCCCATATTTTTATATATATTTATCTTTAATAATATAAAAATATGGGTTTTTCCCACCATTTAATAAAAAAATAGTGTGATTCCATGTTTTACGATTTCTTTTTAATTCACTCTATCTTTCTTAATAATTTAAGCAAATCATTAATAATAAAATGGGTAATTAAGAAAATGAAAAATGGAACCATTAGTTTGTAATGTTTAAGTGCATGTGTAATGTTTACGTGATTCATTAATCAAGCCAACACATTGTTGACCAATATGAAGCAAAAAAACTGATATTATCTCATTATATTGTTTATTTTTAACAAGTTAAGATATAACTTGGAAAAACATATTCATTATCAATATGTAAAAATACCATTTAGAAAAGAACATCTAGAAAAACAGAATAAATTTTATGAATTTTGGGTATTTTGGGTAAATACCCACACCGAGAACCGGTATTTTGGGCATGGGTCGGGAAAAATAAGTAAAAAAAAGTTATATAGACCCGACCTGACCCGACCCGACCCGTAGATGATGATAGACCCGCTAAAACCGTTACCCGAATACCCAAAAACCGTTGGGTCGGATCGGGTCTGGCCTGGTCGGGTAAAATTGACATTCCTAATGAGGCTCATAGACACTTAAACACCATATTTGTATCAGCTGGTTACTAGTTATGAGACATAAGTCTCATATTAACTCATGTTTGGAGTGCATAATTATTATTTTGATTGAGCCGCTATAGCGCTCAAAATATGGACTTCTGATAGAGTAACCTTGGCAAGCGATCTTTTTATCGCATGACATGCGAAAGTGACATCGCTAAGACTTTTCTCCCCGTCGTCAGGGGGAGATTTGCATGTTACCATTGATAAGGAACGACGTGAAATAACGTGGCTGAGTTTTAGCTTGATCCCCAAAACTACACGTAGTGATAAGTAAGTGCATAGACTCTCCAAAGTCTAACTAAATGTCGGACACATTTAATGACTTTATGAGATGTCAAGAGATCATTTATACATACTGCAAAATACTTGCAAGGATAGACGTCCCTGTCGTAACACGTTACTTTGGCCAAACCCGCCAAGCAAATGACACTGCCGTCGGCCGTCAGTCTATCATCCTTCCCAAGATACGAGGAAGTTGACCGGTTCTTAATTCGTTCAGCCCATAGGTGGTGAACTGAAACTTATTTGTCGTATGAGATTATAAAAGATCTAGGAGATGTGTCATTCCTCCTCATCCTAAGAATCTTGAAATATATGTCGGTCATGATATCTTAGACGATATTGAAGCGAAACGAGACTGTCATTGATTATTTGTTCATATATTCGGTGATAACTGATAATATGAGCAAATGATGATAGAGAACCACGTATCGTTGCTAGAAGCCAACGAATATCTGACTGGCTTATATGGAAACTTACGTTCCAAGTCAAATTCCTTAGCAAACGAAGCGTGTGTGGACATGTCGTTCCGACACCACCCAATTTTAAACCAATTTGTTTATTTGGGTATTCGTAAGGAAACGTGATGAGAATAATGAGACTGTATAAGTGCTCGCCTACTAGCGCAAGGCTTCTCTCACAACTTGCAATTGATTAAGAAATGGTTTACTTCTTCGTAATGTGCGTTATAATGGTCCTCTACTTTATCAGTTTAGTAGTTTCCGAAAAAACTGAGTATGCAGCCATGAATGTGGTCATATTTTATCTCTGTGGGGATTTAGACAAGAGATGTAGATGAAGGTCCATGTGTGACTTCATGTGCTTGAATCAAGTAGTTCCTGACAATGGAACATGTTCTCAATTAACTAATATATTCACTATATGGATTATAAAATCCGAGCGGAGGTGGTATCCGGCTTAAGTGATTACTTGATCGGCTTGGGATACGTAGAGGCACATTTTATGCCCTTGCGTATTTTATTACGCGATCCACTTTTGGATTTTCCTTCGAGATGAATGATCTTGGAAAGACATGGTAATGACTCAGCCTGATGATCGAATTCCGTAAAGATTGAATCTAAGTCCATGATTCAGACTACACCCAGAAGGTGTTATGACGTTTTAGTCATCATGACGCTAAGTCGTCAGATTCTCCCATGATCGTTCCATCACTAGACATTGATATATATCCGGTCCATCACTGATGAGACGATGAAGAGATATTGAAACATGATGTTCACATTTAAGTATAATAAGCGCATCATTGTACATGGTCTAATGTGCTAGGACGAACATCTCGTCTGCTGTGAATGGTATAGCTCGACACAGTATCGCGCTAACACGCTGCCACCGAAATGGCACTAAAGACATATTCTGTTACCTTATGGTAATTTTGGAAGTGGGCCTACTTATACCGTTTTGCGTTTTTGAGTGTACATGCCCCTTTGTTACTCGACTTAACGCCACCCTTTTTTTGATTATACCGATGCCGATTACTTATCGACCCGCATAAGGGATATTCCTAGTATGGTTATGTCTTTACCATTGGGAATAGGCGATATCTTGGAGGTCTGGTAAACACTCCAAATGAATCACTCTGATCTACTCATGCTCTATGAGACGACTAGAGAGTGTATATGGCTTCGAGCTAGTATTAGCTATATTTGAATTATATATGCTCTGTCTCACGATTCAGATGAAGCACTTGTAATATTTGAGGATAATTTGTTGTTATCGATCAACAGAGATATGATTATATTATGCTATTTAGCATTTCTCGCCGAAATAAATCTTCAGATATGAAGTCTAAGAGCATCCCATTTGTTGGCCCGTGTGCTAACCTTAGAGGGGGGGGGGGGTGAATAAGGTTTTGGCGCTTTTCGCCTAATTAAAAATTCTAAGCAACTAACACCCAACTTATGCAAATTTAAGCTTATTGCGTTTAACAAAAGATAAAGAATTGCTAGAATTACTAAACGCAAGCAATAAACTAAGCAATAATATATTTGCGGAAAGTAAAAGCAAGGAAAGAAAATGACACCGTGATTTTATAGAGGTTCGGCAAACGGCCTACGTCCTCTCCTCGGTACTACCGAGTATTTCACTAAAAATCTCCTTGCGGATTATTACAAATCCTATCGAGCTAATCAACCGATTGAGCTCCCCCTCACTTTATGAGTATCCCGAAATGAAAAGACCTAGAGCTTTTAAGCTTCAATTGCTTACAAAGCCTCTACCCGATCACTCGCTCACAAAAATGAGTTTATAAAATACTCGTTACAATTTTGTTACAATAATGTAACTACACTCACTATTTTATTGCTTCTAAATAAGCTAATTGGTGAGAATGTTGATGATTGAGCTTGACTCTCTTTTTCTTCAATTTTCCCTCTTTTGAATATATACACCAAAGTGGTGATATTTAGGGTTTTGTATATAGGGATTGAAGGATGATAATTAGTGTGTTGATTGGTGAGTTTGGAGAGAGATTTGAGGTGGTATATATAACAGCAAAGTCTGTTTTTCTGGGTTATGACCGTTGAGGGTTTTAACAGCTATTTTCCAGAATAAGCTGAAAAGCTGTTTTCGAAAACTGCAGAAAACGATCGGTCGTTTTCTACAGTCGATCGGTCGTTTTCCAGAAAACGATCGGTCGTTTCTGAAAAAACGATCGGTCGTTTTTTCGACCTACTCACTGGAAGAATTTGGACTAAAAACGATCGGTCGTTTTTGTCCAGTCGATCGGTCGTCTGTTCTTCTGGCAGTTTTTTCGGTCTTCTTCGAAAGCCCATAACTCCTTCGTTTTAGCTCCGATTCTGGTTCCGCTTGAACCTGTGGCTTCGTTTTTCCGAGCTCTATCTTTCTGGCATTCTGCAATTTACAAATTATCTTTTTGGAAAAAACAAGCATTATATCATCGAAATAGAGAAATCGTAAAATCATTAAAAACATAATCAAAGTTATAATCAAAATCAATTATTGAACCCCATGGTTCAACACCATTGAATGTTCGTTCTATTCCACGTTAGATTTTCTTGTATCCAGTCGTGTGCAAGTAAATAAAGCATCCAGTCGAATGCTCGTACTCTTTCTTGCAATATGAAATACTTGCACTCAGTCGTGTGCAAGTAAGGGGAAACATACATGAGAATGCTTATTGTACTAATTAGTAATTAATCAAAATTCTCGCACACTGTCGTGTGCAAGTGAGGGGAAGCATCCAGTCGATTGCTCGTGTACTCTTTTCGTCATTGGACCAAGGTTTTTTCCCACTGAGTTTTCCTTGGCAAGGTTTTTAGTGAGACACCTTCCCATTATCTCACTTAGAATTGCCGAAATCAGGGAGAGTATCATGTCCTATACTTTTTACCACTGTCTACTCTTTTGTCCTTCGACTAGAGGTTTTTCCCACTTGGTTTACTCTAGCAAGATTTTGATGAGACACGTGTTTTGTGCTTGAAACTCTACTAGTACCACTGTTGCACTTTTTTTCCTTTGATCGGAGATTTTCCCATTAAATTTTCTCTGGCAAGGTTTTAACGAGGCATACTGTTTTATGGTTAGTGACTTACATGGTATTTTGGCCTATATCATTCTGCTACACAGTTTGTCATAGATATCGTTTTTGTCCCACACTGGGTTTTCCGACCTTAAGGTTTTATGTGTTTAGCACCGCGAATGAATATGGACTGCATGAAAACGAAGAATTCAAGACGTCCAAATGGGGAGTGTTGTAGGATATTATTGGACTATTAGGCTTGGGCTTGGGCTTTGTGGGCTTTACTTGGGTCTAAGTGAGCTTGTAACGCTGCCCCTCTATCTATACAAAGAGAGTTATGGGTTTTTTTTTATCTTAAATCTTCATTCATCAATAATATTATCATTCTCCCTCTCTCTACTTCTGTCTCTATATCTATACTGATCTAATAAGGCTCACAACACATACTTAATATTTTCTCATGATGCACCATATTGTCTATATCAATTTTTTTGTATTCACCTAAAGCTGACCTTTTTTTTAAGTAAAAGATTAGATGGAGAGAGGCTGTTGCAATGGAATTTACGACATTGTTTTGACAAGGTGAAAAGATTACCACTTTTATGTCAGACCACAAACAAGGTATGGATTTGGTCCTTTTTTTCCTGAGAGTTTTTTAATTTAACAGAGTAAACAAAGTAAAGAATATCTCTCTTTGTCAACAACTTAAAAGATTCCTTAGCCTTCTGGGCTTTTGGTATCAGAGCCAGTTCTCTATCGCACTACACTTTAGTCACGTTTAGATCAACCCAAAGTCCAGAAGAGGCATCAAATGGGTAAGGAATCTTTTAAGTCGTTGACAATAGTATAGAGATCTTCCTTTTATATAAAATTAAACAAATCTCCATGTTTACTTATTATGTTTTCTAAACTAAGAAGATCTAATTCATCTTCTAATTTCAGTACAGGAAGTTATGCTTCTCCTAACTCTTATAAGAGTTCTACTTCTCAAAATAGAGAAGAACGTCAATATAATGACATTCCTGAAATGACTAATTTTGAAGAACAATTAGTAAATTGGCATTTGCCTAAAGTTAAACCTTCAGAAATATATTCTATTGGCATGTTTGATTTTAAAATGGCTATGACCATTAAAACCATAGAACAAACTATCCCAGTAGAAAGGGATATGGAAACTATTCAGTTATTATACAAGGAAGAACTGAAAATATATTTTGACAAATATAAATATGTTCATTTAGGTAGGGTCCAAGTAGCTGTTAAGCCTCTTACAGCTCAGGGATTAAATACTTCTGTTCTTATTGCCTTACGTAACTGTAGGCATCTAGAATTTAAAGATTCTTTATTAGGAATTATTCAGAACAGTTTGTGTAATGGTCCAGTTTTTTTTAATTGCTTTCCGAACTTTTCTGTTTCTTTAACAGATAAAAATATTTTGGATGTTCAAACTTTGAATGTCAAAACCCATGGCTATAAACTCAAAGAAGGAACTGAACCTTTAAATATAACTTATAGAGTTTATTATAAAGCTATGACTACTCTTAGTCCTAGAGCAAAAAATTTTGACACAAAGGGAAAAACTGTTTTAATATAAACAAATTTATTAAAATCCGATGTCCAAACCCCTCAAACCATTAAATGGGAGAATATTGAACCCCCATAGAATGGAATTTACATTCAGCTAGTCGAGCTGAACCAATGGAAAATAAAAATATTGATGAAATCATCAAAACTAAAGAGGGAGATGTTTTTATCAAATTTGATCAGGGAAAAAGATTAGCCTCTCGAAGTTCCTTCTTTGATTATGAAAGATCTTTTAGGCACGGAGGACAGTCTTCAAGGTTTTATACTCCCAACCCTTCTTTGGCATCTACCAAAAATTCTACTTTAATTTTTTATGGTGTTTATAATTCTTCACAAAATATTCCTCGTGCTATTTATCACGAAGAGAAAAAGGAACCAGAAACCTCATCTGAGTTTGATGATATTTCATCTGTCAACATGTTGTCTATTCCTTTACTTACGATAGACAAGATTGTGTAAAGGATTTCAGACAACAGAAATATACTTCTTTCCGAAAATGGTTTTTTACTACCTACAGTCGTGAAGAACAACAAAAATATAAAACCTTATTTTACAATCATATTGATTATATTAAAAATTAGATTGTTTTCCATGTTGGTTTATTACTCAGGGCAACAACAGAAAATAGTCATTTTTTAATTGTTATAAGAACCTTTCAAAAAAATTGGACAAATGCAAAAGGGGAAATTATTACTGTTGTACATCCCCCTTCAGAGCATTTAAAATTTCGTGCAGGAGATGTTACTATTGAATCTGTAGCATTTTCTCATGAAAAACAGTTAAATTTTACTAATTTAACATTTCAAACTATTTGTTCCCAATTAAGCCGTATAGAAGAAAAAGGCAAAATTATTTTACACAATAAGGAGAAAATAGAAATGCCTAGCACTTCTAAAACTCCTAGTACTAGTCAAAAGGTTATTCAACCTATTATTTTAAAACCAAAGATTAATATCACTATTTCTAATAATAATAATGATATTATTACTCTTTTAACACAGAAGTTAGAAAGCCTTAATATTAGTAAAGATAAACAAATTGTTACTTTATCCGAAATTCCCACTGATATACACAGTATTAATAATTTCGAAAAACAACTTTTAGCTATGGAACATACTCCAGACCAACAGGCTAGTATCCGAAATTCCCACTTGTAAAAACTCTTCGCGAAGAAATAAATGTCCTCAAAATAAAAGAAATTTCTATTTCGGATTTACAAACCGAAATTCATATTTTAAAGGATGAGGTAAAATTCCTCAAGAATTTCTTACAAAAAGATATTTCTTTAAAAGAAGAGATAAGTACTGCTTCTGAGGATGAGACTTTTCTCAATATTATAGATAAAATTACCTATCAAAAATGGCATTTTAAGGTAACTATTGTTATCAATAAAGAATACATTTTTACAGGTCAAGCCCTTATTGATAGTGGGGCTGACCTAAATTGCATTTGTAAGGGACTAATCCCTACACACTATTATGATAAAACTTCGCAGTCTCTTAACACTGCAGATGGATCTCGTATGAAGATCCGGTATAAATTATCAAATGCTTATATTTGCAATTCAGGAATATGTTTCCAAACTACATTTGTTATGGTTAGGGGTCTTACCCAACAAATTATTCTGTGAACTCCTTTCTTAAATCTTATTGAACCATTTATGGTTACTAATAAGGGTATCTTATTTGAAATAAATGATCAAAAATTTAGTTTTGATTTTATTACTAAACCTCAAACAAGAGAAATTGATATGATCAAAGAAACTTTAATTTACAAATAAAATCAGATCAATTTATTACAAAAGGATTTAAAAGTTATGAATATTTCTAAACAAATTATTTCTCACAAAAATAAGATAAATTTTATAACAAATCTTATCAAAAGGGAAATCTGTAGTGATATTCCAAATGCTTTTTGGGAAAGAAAAAAACATACTATTACTCTTCCTTATGAGGATAATTTTAAAGAAACAAATATCACTACTATGACAAGAGCGGCCCAAATGGGGCCCGACCTTATTGAAGTAAGAAATAAATTCTTTATTACAGAAAAAACTAATTAGAAAATCTTATTCTTTTTGGAGTTGTACAACTTTTTATGTTTATAAAAATGCAGAAATAGAACGAGGAGCTCCTAGATTAGTTATTAACTATAAACATTTAAATAAGCTATTAAAATAGATTAGATATCTTGTGCCTAATAAAAAAGATTTGTTCACTAGAATACAATCGGCCAATATATTTTCAAAATTTGATTTAAAATCAGGATATTGGCAAATTCAAATTGATGAAAAAGATAAATACAAAACTGCTTTTGTGGTCCCTATGGGGAATTATGAGTGGAACGTTATGCCATTTCGCCTAAAAAACTCCCCCTCAGAATTTAAGAATATAATTAATGATCTATCCTTATTCCACTTTTAGTATTGTTTATATAGATGATATCTTATTTTCTCCCAAAATATGGATTCTCATTTTAAACACCTAAATATATTTATAAAAATTATAAAAAATGCAGGACTAGTTGTTTCTGTTAAGAAAATGTCTGTAGTTCAGACTCATATTAGATTTCTAGGCCAGAAAATCGATCAAGGGAAAATTATCCCCATTGATAGAGCAATACAATTTGCAGAAAAATTCCCTGATATATTACAGGAAAAAACCCAACTTATTTGGTCTTTTTCTTCCTGAAATTTTCTGTCCTATGATTTTCTTAATTTCACAGAATAAAGAAAGTAAAGAATATCTCTCTCTAGTCCTGGTTTGAGAAAAAATAGATCTCATGCAACTTTAATCTGGAGAATAAGGTGGGGTTATTCTTACTTTAACCCTTAGCTACGCATCCGAGCCATGCGACCTGGAATATTACCGACACCACTAAAAACAATGCAAAATTCTGATTTATTTTAATATGATTAAAGTATATTAGGGAAAAGAGGTAAGGATTTGTATAAGAATGAATGGATGCATAAGACATTTATTTTCGATTCTGTATGATGTGGAAGCACCTATGGTGTCGACATTAAAAGTCACATATGGAACAAAGATAAACAAACCCATCCGAGCATGAGGCTTTTTGAAAAGAGAGTTAAGAGGATCTTGTAGGTCAGTGGGTGCATATGATGGTACAATTCATTCGGTAATTCAGAACATACCTTATGCAAGAAGTAGTGCCACTATCCGTAACTCTAGTAAGGAGCCAAGATTGGTGTTAAACACCCATCACAATTTATTTCCAAGTCCCAATGATCGATCATTAATAGTCCTGGGCTATTCGGGTTTCGGAGTACGCGGATGCTCATGGACGAGATGTTGAAGCTCTTCCTCCATGTTCCCACTCAGATTATTTTGTTCGTTTGATAGGAATTAGACAAATACACATGTGCTTAATCTTATATGCACCATTGATCATCGATGACCTGTCAAGTGGTACTTGTTATATCTACTACTTAAATCATGAAATGGCAATCTCAAGATCGAAGATGGGTTCTAAAGTCAAATCTCATACAGCTGATTTGATCAGCTGAACAAGAATTAGCAAAAAATAACTATTGTAGCTCGACTTAGGCAGATAAGTTTTTTAGTTCTTTTTTATAATTAGTCGAGTACTATTAAGTTTTGTTCATTCCCCTTCAATCCACCCTTCACTTATTGTTTCGAATTTTGACACTACTGTATTTTACTATAATTTGTAGAATCTTGTAATGAATAAAATGAAAACCACCCAATGGTTGAAATGTCATCTCGCTTATCATTACAGTCTATTATAAACCGATTACCCAGGCAGCAGATAGGAGTCAATTTTTATTCAAAAGTTTATCTGTATGTTTGTAATTTTTATTAAGGCTCAAATAATAATATTACTTGAGAGGCTGTAGCTCCATGTTCGATTATTCTGTGATTTTTATGGTATTATACCAAAATAAATTTAAGTAAAACATGAAGACCCAATGATGATAATGTACTAAATAAGGGACTTTCACAAGGGATCCCCTCATTCTAACATAACTGGCAAAATCATGAAAATAATAATGATAGCAAACACAAAAACACTTTGAAGGGCTTGCCATATGTTCTTCAATTTCAGTCCCGCCAGGCGCCATCTCTCCGAGATACCTTAGATATGATATATGATGATAATATAATCGTTAGTAAGAGCATATGCATGACCATAATGCAAAAAACATAACTTAGGTTGCCTTTACTAGACCTTAAACACGCAAGTTTCAATATTTACTCTGAAATTATCATAGCTGTTTGAATTATACATAAATGGACCATTTTGCAAATTACATATATATAATCTAAAACTCATTAAGGAAGGTTGTCTTAGTAGTCATCAGTGTAAATATGTTTATTTTATTTTTAACATAGAGACTGATTATTTTGCTAAACATGGCAAAATTACTCTCTGTTAATTTTCGTTAAATCTTGTGCATGCGTGGTCTTAAACCAATTATGTTTCTGATCACTAGTTAGTGGGAAATCATTTCAAGCAGATAATACTATTTCCTCTCATTAAATATTTCCCTCTACAAGTTCTTTTTAAAAACATTCTCATCAACCTATATTTTTGTTTTACAAAAATAAGGAGCACTATATATATACCTGAATGTTTAATCCTTCATGGGTTCATCATGATCGACTGAGAATTTTGATCATTAAAGTATATGTCCATTTCATACCTCACCATCCAAACAAGTGTATATATATATATAATCCCGTTTGTTAGGCTCTTTCCCCTCAAAAAGAAGAAAATAAGTCACCACCTGAATGCTTATTTGTATATATTTTAAATTTCTAAGCATACCAAGTGTGATCCACATATTGGTATGATAATTATTGAAAGCAATTATTATGGGCGAGTATTTTGCCATGTTTAGCATATACTACTAGCAATCATAAAATGCGTCCTAGTTTTCTGGCTTTGCTATGCCCTCTTTAATCATTTCTGTCATTTCCCATTATACAAAAGTTAAAGAGGAGAGGGACCATTAACAGGAGAAGGTGTGTCAAAGTGTCAAATAATTAGAACCAAGTGAATTAGCTAAATTTGTAGCAAGCCAAATACTGTTCAAGTACCAAATTAGTTGATCGTCTGTTATTTTATTTTTTTAATATGCCTGATTACATGAAATTCATCAAAATGCTTAACTTTCATGGACCTCTTACCAATAGTTTGAACTATAAACTTTAAGAGATCTTTTTGCGAAAGACCAAAACAGCATTTCAGAAATATGTGCTGCTTCCTCTTCTTTTTTCTGTTCTTTAATATTTTTGGCATTTACATATAAATTATGCAGACAAATTACTATGCACAAATTAAGAGTGTCTGCTTGTCACCATAGTAGATGAAACTTTAATCCGGACAAAGCTCCTGCCTTATAAACAATTATTTTTATCAAATTCACCATGAGGGCCCATAACCAAAAAAGAAAGAACTCAAACGTTATTTTTCACAACA
Source organism: Primula vulgaris (assembly GCA_963920805.1). NCBI lineage: Eukaryota > Viridiplantae > Streptophyta > Magnoliopsida > Ericales > Primulaceae > Primula > Primula vulgaris. The sequence goes on along the minus strand of OY987214.1, from coordinate 25,644,947 downwards.
TTTGTTCAAATTTTGCGTCTTCAAAAGAAGATAGTGATCAAACGTAAGGTTAAGTTTAAAATTTTGACGTATTTTTTATTTTAGAACTTTGTAAGTGTAAAAGAACAGCCAACGGACAATGTGGAAAGCATATCTTGGGTGCAGAATGACTGGATTAAAAAACATGTCAGGTAACAATATTTCCTTCAATGTGCTTTTATTGATTTCTATGATATGCCCTTTAAATTAAATTTTTGGGGATTCTCACCCTTTTTCTTTTAAAGGTTAATTAAAATACTGATCCTTAACTTCTTACAGTTTGTTTCTTTCAATTTCTAAGTTCAGTTTTGATATATTAACACTTAGTCCATTGTACCGAAGTAAATTCATATTAATCAGTGCTCTAAAAGGTGTGTTTAGGTGTAAATTAGGCGAAGCCTAAAAGCCTAAAAAATTAGGCGGATTATGTGCAATTAGGTGGCGCATAGACGGTGATTAGGCGCTAGACGGACAATTCGCATAAAGTCCGTCTTGTACCTTTTAAAACACTAATATACTAATGGTCAAAATCATATCAATCGGTGTGATTATTTTGGGTGTGAATTTTTCTCTAGTAACGAATCAAATTTTAATTGCTTTTAAATTAAATGTTTTATAATGTGACCGATGAAGATTTTTATCGCTATCTCTAGATTTCGAAGAACAAATCCATCAATTTGATAATCTTGGAAACAATGGCGAGTTGAAATTGAAGTCTGAGAACCAAACCGATCTATATATACTCAAAACTTATAGAGACCATTTGTGTAATCACCACTACTTTTGTTCTAAACAATGTTTTTGGGGATTCTCATGTTAATACTTTTACTATTCATCAGCTCTAAATCCAATGATTTGGAACGTGTAACTGTATCTTCTTTGGTTGGATCAAATGCCATAGAACAGTTTTTAAATGTATTTATTTGCTCGAAAAGAGGAAGCTATGCTATCGCTTTAAGAATTAAAGAAAAGAAAAGGTTGCAAAAGGAGATAATTTATTCAACCAAAAAAGACGCTACGAAATGGCCCGACTGTGTAATCTATATGGTACCTTGAGCAATTATTAGTTGATCACATTTTCCTTCTTTTTCTTTTATACAAGTTGATCACATTTTTATTAGTTGATCACATTTTCCTTTGTGTACAATATTGCATAAGGAAGCATTTTTTGATATTATTATACGTGCTCCTACCAAATAATCAATTATTTGAAGTTTTCATCTTAATCGGACTATGATAGTTTGATAGGAGTATAGTAAACGATATACTTTTATTAAGGACTCATTTAGTTGCAGTTTTAAATCTCAATTTATCTGATCTTTTTCTCAAGCTGCAGTACATTTTTTACATAGTTTAAAGGCTAAGAATCTTTTGGTATTGTAATTTGGAAATGTTAATAGAATTTAGGTGAATAACCCATTCTTTCCTCACACTCAAATTGATCAGTTTTTCATCTCAAAAGGAAAAATCCTGAACAAGCATAAAAATCATAAATAAACATTAGAACATAGGTGCACATGGGAAAACGAAATATAAAGAACAACGGATTTAAATGTCATGAAATCTGTAACTTTCAGTTTCAGTTGACGGGATATGAAGTCTTAACAAGGAATCTTGTGGACCATATGCTGTCCTTATTATGTATCCCAATAATCAAGTTTAAATGTTGTTATTATCAAACATAATTTTAATATATATACAGTCGTCTAGCAATCACTAGCGATACAAAAACCAAACACTATATTCGACTTCCGTAAACAAAGCATCACTTGCACGAGGAAGCCAAGTATCATCGACAGTGACGACGTCCCCATAATTTCAAAAATTATGAACTTTTTAATTTTTTAACCATGTATTTTCATTAAAATACGTTAAAAAAATGATTTGACACCTCTTATTTTTTTTATTTTACTTAATTTAATAATAGTTGATTTAAATTTTTAACCCTGGCTTGGCCCATGAATTAACTTGTACAGTTGTACTTTAATACTCATCTTAAATTCTCTCTAATAACTTGTTTGTGTGTACAAAAGAAATGAGCTATTGCTTTCTTCGGTTAAAGACATAATAATGCTAATAACTCCAAAACCAGAATCTCAGAGCTGCTACACACCACGTCTATTGTCCAAGTCTAATGATAAAAACAAATAGACAAACGCATTAGTTTTTTGTTCCCTAGCTTTCAAGTCAGATTGATACCAGTATGCTGTCTATTCACGATTAAATTATATGTATGTTTTTTTTTTTTGGGAACATTATCAATTATTATCGATAACAATATGCAACAGTAGAAGTTTCATTCTTTTTAAAACAGGTTTCAAAAGACTAAACATAACCGAAAATACATAGCCACAAAAGTTCAACAATTCTAAAGTTCACTTAAATCGTCCCGTACAAGAAATTAACCAGAATTAAGCCTAATAAAATGGAAGCAAAAATTAAACTCATCTCAATAATTTACATAGAATAGTGAAATATTGTCGAATGAGCAACAAAAAGTCGAGAAATAGCGAAGATAACAAAGTGTTAGGTTCGGTGAATACGAAATGAACTCAACGAAGATCTAATATTCTACTCGACGCTGCTCAATAATCACCATCGGTATGCCAACAAATTAACCAATTTAAAAACACTAACAAAGCATGAAAACCTAAAATATGAACGAGTGCTCTAATCTATCGTTACCCATCCACAAAATCGTCAAATCGGTGCCAAATACTCAATCAAATCATCAAACCTAACACACAAGACAAGCTCCGTCCCACTCATACGTAAAACATTGAAACGAGAAATAAATCCTACAAACACTAAAAAAGACAGAAATCGGAAATAACTTTCACATATCGTCTAATTCACCAAACACGTACCAACTTTTCTAATAGCAAATTGGCGACCTCATGAAAAGACGAGTAAGCTAAGTCACATAGCTAATCACCGATCAAGATTCCGTAAGACCAAGTCGTATAGGTTTATAATTTGTCAGCCGTGTAAGTGTCGTCGGGGTGGTAGAACCCGATATAAAAGATAGCCAACTAAAACAAAACTCAAAATCAACTAACCAAACATAAGAACCCAAAATCAGAAAATCAACTAAGGCACGAAACTCATCAAAACTCGAGCAGCCAAAAGTGCTATGATCGAAAAAGTCACCGTGTTCGATCTAAAATCGGACAAACCGAATAGTCAAATGCAGGTCAGAAGAGAGAAAAGTGAGCTTAATAGAGGACCGAAGTCGATGAGTACCCAATAAAACAAATCCTAAGGCAGTGTATCACCCTAACTACAAACCTGAAAACCCCCAAATCTGTCATTACAAATGTACGAACACATTACGAAACAAATTCAAAACTTGATGCGAGCAACATAATTCAGTACCGTGTGATAGACGAGAAAAGGACCGTAAATTCCACATCCGCGAAACGGATCCAAAACTCGCTATGAGTAGATTTTGAATTACGGAGAAAGCAAAAGAGTGGGATGAGGGAAATCCCCACATCAATTGAAACCCGCGAAACAAATCCAAATTTGTTGCGTGCAAGCACATTAATTACTGTGTGGAAGTAGCAAGGAAGAAGAAGGTAGAGGTGCGGAGGGTTTGGCGGCGCTGCGGCGCATGGGATATGGTTGACGGGGATGGCGATGATGGAGGTGAGAAACGAGATGAGATGAGAGAGCGGAGAAATGGGTGAGAAGGCAGCGGAGGGAGAAAGGGAGGGAGGGGTTTGGAGGTGGGGATTTGCCTGGGGGCGGAGGGCCGCCGATGCCTCTTTCCCGCCCCAGGCAAGCGGCAGAGGCTGCTAGTTCTCTAAGAAAACATATGCATGTTTAAATTTAAACATTTCTAAGTACCATACTACTGTTTTATACATATGTAATTGAGGCCATTCACCCAAACAAAGAAGAAGAGAAAAAGAAAGTTGAAGACTAGAACCCATTTTATTCTTTTCTTCCTTCACAATAAGTACTCAGCATCATATGTTCTTGTTTTCATTTTTTTAAGTTTTTGTATAATATTAAGAAAATCAACTTTCACATCTCGAGTGTCTGAAGCTAGTCTGGAATCTGAACATAGAAACGGAGTGTTAACACTGTTCGAATGTTCAAAAATTGCACACTTACTACTCATGGATCGAGCCCTCGAACTCAAAGTGTACTTTCGTGCATTTGTTTTCTTCACAAAAAATTAACAACTTTTCTCGAATCGTCTAATTTAAAGAAAGACATAAGAAACACTGGAAAATAGGTCACACTACTATAAATTTAATCTTACTGCTGTTCTACATCAGAAAAACGCCAATCTAAACATAAGCAAACCCCAACATCTAATTATCTCGTTTTTTTATCCGATACATCTTGCCTATCCTTTCTAACCCGTGGACCCTTAGAAATCATGCTAATAACAGTCATGATAATCGAATTTTTAACCTTTGGTCTGTCCTATTATCGCCAAATTAACCACTTACATATGCCACATATAAATACACAATCAATAAATCATCTCGTTTGGTGAGATAATCACGTCGAACCCTCATCGCAACTCAAAGATTTTCACCGCTAACAAAACAAAACCATGAATGTGATTAGTCGAGCTGCGCACAAGCTGGTTCAAATCCTGAGTAAATAAATACTAAGTTCAGGAGCTCCATTACAATCGGGGTTCATCATATAAAATGCCTCGGAATCCCTATCCCCAACCACTCTTTCGAATCTTGCCCTCATATACATAACCTCGTCCTCGTCCTCATCTTTGCTCTTCCCATCGTCTTTCTCTCCTCCACCAGGCAAAACGCCTGCCCCCATCGACACCATCTCAACTGCTTTCATCACCTTCCTCTCCTTTTCCCCGTATACTTTCCTGCTTGCAAACCCGCACCTCTTCCCATTACAATATGCCCGCCACCTCACCTGCTCGAAAAATAATAATTACTATTAAAAAATTTCACTAGTGATAGCTCCAACCTTTCATCAAATTTGGTAACTTAGCACTCTATAAGCATGGAAGGAACTAGATGGAGACACTGGGGATGTAACTCCTCCGTTCAAACAAAGTTAATACGAAAAAATTTGAAATTACATTCGGATAAAAGTAGGACTGGCTTGAAATAAGTTCGGTGGTATAGTCATTTTGAAAAATAACCAATACCAACAACTTCAACTTTTTAGGAGATTTATGGCTTGTTTGGTTGCAGCTTTTAGTTTAACCAAATAAGCTGAAAGTTGCGAAAATCCCAGAAACAATTCCGATTTCCTCCAACTTCTAGCTTTGGTTGCAGCTATTAAGTAAATAAGCTGTTAAAAAAATATAATTTCCTCCAGCTTCTAGCCTTGGATAAAGCTTTGAATTAAATAAGTTGTAAAAAATATAATATCCTTCAGCTTATAGCTTAGGTTACAGCTTTTAAGTATATAATCTGTAAAAAAGCCAACTTCTAGCTTTGGTTACAAATTTTAAGTAAATAAGTTGTAAAAAAGCTAATTTCCTAAAACTTCAAGGTTTCCCAAGCAAAAAGTATAGAGAATGCCAGTTATTATCCACCAAATGAACTACTCCACCTTAGAAGTGAAAAAACTAACACACGAGCTTAAAAACACCAATAGGAACAAATTAAAATTACATACGCATCAAAGTCGGATTGCCTTTGAAATAAAAGTTCTCAAAGAAATATTGAAAAATTATCACTACTAACAAAATTAGCTGAATTTTTTCAATATCAGAAAAAAGCCAAATTTCCTCCGGTTTCTAGGTTTTCCTAGAAAAGAGTGCAAAATGCATGACGACTCGCACATTATATAGTCCAAAATCAGCTTTAAAAAATTCATTGAAAATTCAGATTTCTTATTTTTATATTTTTTTAGTTTTTTCAGCCTAAAAGAGTGCTTTATCAAAGCTAAATAATTTGAATTGCCCAAACACCACAAACTTTTAAAATAAAAATAAAAAAATCAACTAAAAAAAAGTTTCTTGCCAAAGGGACCTTAGTACAAGTGACAAGACTTATAGACCAAACAAGTGCATAGTAAAAACGCATTACCTCGTCGGTCAATCTTCGTCCAGGTTCGGTCTTGTCGCACTCGAGCGCAATCCTTACAAGCCCAGACGCCATTTCCCTAACTAGACCTGAAATCGGTGTCGCCAACTCGACTAGAAAAGAGGGTTCTGAAGTTGGATCTTTTTGTAGCGCAAAATGAACGTGGCCTCTCCTGCGACCGAATAGTGTTCCTGTAACCCTTGCCGGAAAGTTAGACCTACGGTTGGTGAAAACAGTCACAACTGAACGGATACGAGAAACTGCTATCGCTTGTATCTTTCGTCTATGTGCTGCTATTTTATCGGACTTTGGGAGGTTACTTTTATGCGGTTTTGTAGTTTCGGTGGCGTTGTTCTTGGTTGGTAATTGTTGTTGTTGTTGTTGTTCTAAGACATTGTTATTGTTATTGTTGTTATCAAGATTGGTGACTTTGTTAGTGGACCAGTGGAAATGAGAGGATTTAGGCATTGAAGGTTTCATTTGGGAAGTGTGAATTGTGTAAAAGGTAAGGCAGGGTTGGGAATGGAATGTTGTTATATGTGTGAATGATGAGTGATGAGTGTGTGATACAAGTGTGCCTTTTTAAAATAATAATAAAAAGTTGATATACTTACACAAAGGGGTTTAACAAAAAACCTATATGGTCCTTTGATATGAAAAATTATTTATTCCTTATAGAGGACTCCTCTTATCAAAACAAATGTTGTTGTTTTTACTTATGATGACTCGACAGATGTATGATTAAAATACCATAAGTATGACTCATATAGGAGGACCAAATAATTTTCACTAGATATGAATTTTACTATGGCCATAGATATCAATAGAAAGCTATTTAAAAAATGAATACGGTCCGGCGACGGTTTCGGGTTTTTAATGGTTTTTAATGAATCAAGCCTTTTTTTATTCGGTTTTTTTTTTAGTAAAAAAAAAGAATGAAATACTAAATTTAGCCAATAATTATTGAATCCACAAACTTACAATGCAAGATAGCAACAAGCTAACACCATCGAGTATGCTATTATCTCTGAATATTTGAACACACTTACATCAAACAGAGATATGCCTCGTATTGATAAATCACATAATACTAATCTCGCATATTATTATTGAAAAAAGAAACTCTTAAATTTTAACATTTTCGTACGATGTGGCATGTGCCTAGCATTGAGAGTGACGATTAAAATTGTATAGTTGATTGTTTGGTGACAATAATGATAATGGCCAAAACACCCCTAGCTTGACTTACTTGGCAAACTAAAAAGCGAGAACAAGCATTAACCTCTCTCCCGTGTGCGGCATACACAATTGACAGTAAGTTAGGTAGGTGCTCATGTATAATCGTTTTAAGTCAGTTATATTCGAGCGTCATAACATGATTTGATCGAGGTGTCAATATTAGGAATCAAGATGTTATAGACTTTGAGCAAGTAATTACCAAGGTGATGACATCCATGTTTATCCTTTAAATATACCTTCACATACATATAATTCTATTTTCCCGATAACCAAGTTCCTTTAATTTCTACTATTTCTATCAAAGTTGTATAACAACAATTATGACCAGAATTGGAATCGATTATATGTTTGTTAAGATTTGTAAAAAATGATGCATAAGTTTCTTAAATAATAAATCCACTCATCGTTAATAATCTATTTGGGGATCATCTCCTATATGGTTGTTAATATGAAATTCAATAAATAACTATAAAGAGATGATGAATTTTTATATTTCGGGATAAAATCCACATCTTTATGAGGTCTTATGAGGTATTAGGTTTCAATCTAAATTACAATGACTAGGAAGAATATTTGTTCAACTCATTGGGATACTATCGGTTATATCACAATTTAATTTTGAGTGGCAATATGTAACCAAAATAAAATAAAACTGAGTGGCATTTTTTGGGATTAGTGGGGGATGTTAAATTCTATAATTGGGCCTGAGGATCCCTGGGAAAGGAAACATACACTGTCCCCACCATTCACAAACAAGCAAGCAGTAGATGATGATAGAGAATAACAGGGGTATGTGTAATTTCACTTTCTTGTAGGGTAAAAGGAAAAGCAATCTATTTGACTGAACTTTTTCTTTTTATTTTGCTTTTGACCTCAAACCCATGTTAATAATTTCATTAAAAGAAAAACGATGCAGTAAAACTTTTTTAAAACAAAGTGTCTATGTTATCTTCACACAAAAAAAGTGTCCAAGTATGAGCGGGTCTATCACCATTTTCTTACTCATGCCATGAATTTATTGCGTGTAACATCACCCATATGCATAAAGTTGGAGATTGATAATTTTTTTCATTCATTTTTATAAATTTATAGACTCGTAGTAGATGAGATGAGCTTAGAATCAATCTTTTTTAGGCCGGAAAAAGTACAATGACAGCAGAGATCAAATTTTGTATTGTCGTCGGTTGATCTTCAAGAATGAACACGACAAGGTCAGACACGGCTCCGGGGGGAGCTAAGCCAGCAAATGGCAAGGTCCTCACAATAATTACAATTACCAATATATGTTGACCACTAAGAGTTTATAAAACGTGAAAGATTAAAGGTTAAATGTAGTGGATTATTACCTAATGACACTCGTAATTAGAATGCAGCCTTATTTGATTTCTAAAAATTCACTTGACACACCAATAGATAATAATTCATATTTTCAAATAGAGTAATAACAATTTACTCCTTTATTGTTTCTTTTAATTATACTATACACAATCTAGGTGGATCATGAAGAACCGTCAATGGCAAAATATTGCAAATAATGTTGCCTCGACATAGAAATCAAAATTTTAGTGAATTGAATATTACTCTATATATAGTCGTTTGATTTTTGAAGTATTTACTCTTTATTGTTATTTATTTGTAATTTATTGAAGATAATGTTTGACCATTTTAATATGCTTAAATGGTTACTATTAATATGTGTGTCAATTATTAATATGTGTGTCGATTATGTATGTGTGGGATAAAAAAATCAATATAAGGCCTCGTGTTTAAACTTTAGTTAACGGCATCTGAAATTTTGGAGACGGCTCTGGACAAGGTTTTTTTTTAATCATATATACATCCTTTTATAAGTTGTAACACATTGAAATGAAGCAAGGTAAAGATTTTATAGGAACATATAAATTAAACAATGAATCTCAACACTAAAAAAATTAGTTCCAAATATGTAGATTGCATAAATCTGATTGCTCAACTTCAACTTGCCATTATTCTAAAATCCAGTATCGTAGGAGGGGTGTGCATGAGCCGGATTGGTGCGAATTAAACTCAATTCTAACTCAATCTGTAAAATAAATTGCGGGGCGGGTTGGGACCGACTGAGAAAATTTAACTCTCAAATCAATCCAACCCAACCCGTTACAATTAAAACCCCAACCCAATTCAACCCGCAAAATAAATTGTGGATTGGAGCGGGTTGGGTTCGGATTGATTATTTAGTTTCCGTTTAGGTCATTTATTTTTTATAGTTTGTATAAACAACCTAAATTTTAAATAAATTGTTACTTTCAAAGAGAACATAAATTAAAATCAATCAAAATATATTTAGAACATTCACGAAAAAATAACAAAACTAAAACACGTATTACAAGAGTAGTAGGTGAATATCTTGAAATACACACAATGTATACATAAATAATTTTTTTATATTTATATAAATATATAGCGTGTTGAAATGGGTTGAGACGGATTAACTCAAAACCACGACTATAATTAAATTCGCAAAATATATTACGGATTGGGACGGAACATATGTATTTATTTTTTAACATTCAATGCACATAGATTGTATTAGGATTTTTTTCCCATAGTTGTATTTAGTAGTATACCATGACTTAGTTATTGGAAATGACCTTTGACCACCTTTCCCATTTACCCATTGCAAGGCGGATAAGCTAAATCTTACAAAACTTTCTGCAAAAAATTGGAAATCTCACTTTCATATGCAGTAAAAGAGGTGACAAAAAACAAAAACACAGGCCAATCACTGGTCAAGCTAAACATCCTTACGTCATGACACACTGCAGACACACTATTATGATTAAAATGATTTATTCTAATTTTGTTTTTAAGTGTTCACTATAGTACTTGTGATCCAATCCAACGTTACATGGGTTTTGAAATTCTCATTTTACCTAGTTTGTTCAAACATTTGCCAAAGATTTGTCAATTGTCTATGAAATGTTGGCCTATTTCTATGCTCATAGTCCCTGTACATATTTTACTTACATACAAATGGCACCTACCTGGTACAGACAAATAGCATAAAAAAGTAAAAATAAAATATGGCATAACATTATTATTAGGAGTACAAATCTTTTAGCACTATTTTTATTATTTTTCGTGACTTTTTGTTTATTTTTACTCAAATTTTAAATTTTCACAACTTGTTCCGTAAATTTATAAGCTTTTATATTATATTATATTCAAATTTTAAAACATTTGGACATAATATTATTGTTTTAGACAATTTTTCTAAGATTTAATATTTAATTTACATTAATTTATACATTTATTCCAAAATAAATTGCGTGTGGGTTTTCTTTTAAAAACAATTATTGAAATGTATTGATAAATATATTATAGTAATTGTACAATTTTTTTTAATTTTTTTATAAAATATTTTTCGATAAAATAAACAAGTGGGTACGAAATGGGATAAAAAATAGGGATAGAACATTTGGATTCCATACGTAGCGATCAAGTAAACCATTCATTTTTTACGGTAAAGTTTTTACAACTCTCTCTCACATAAAAATGCATGTGGAAGCTTTGCATTTAAAAAGTCCACTTACGTGTTGATGAAAATGATAACAAACACTAACAAACTAACACGCTCATATTTGGCAATCATTATCTTATCGTACTAGCTTGATCAGACTTTGTTATCTTGTTGCAGATGAAATTAGTGTTATGGTGATCATGAGCATAGTCGCCAGTATGGGAAATGAAAAACGAAAAAAATTTGAAAAATAAAAATAAAATTTACACTTAAAATAATAGGAAACGCGAAAGAATGGAAAACGTGAAGACTAATAGACTAACACGCTCATATTGGTAATCATTATCTTATGGTACTAGATAGATCAGACTTTGTTATCTTGTTGCAGATGAAAATAGTGTTCTGGTGTTTACAGAGCATAATTGCCTGAGAAACAGAAAGTTGGAAGAGGGAAACGAAACAACAAACGGAAACAGAAAAAAGGAGAAAATTTGAAAATAAAATAAAACTTACACCTAAAGAAAGTGAGAAACGAGAAGCGAAAAACGAAAAACGTGATTTTTGAAAGGGGCCGAAAACAAGTTTCGTGTTAACTATAGTCACGAGTTTTGTGAGTCATTCCCTAGCAAACCTCAGCTTCTTCGCTTAAATTAGTAAGAATTTTTGTTTGCTAAATAACCTAGCGAGCAACAACAGTCAACAGTACTACGTACGTATATTTGTATTTGTTTGTTAAGGTACGCTAAAAAGCCGAACCTTACATATATAAATATGGTTAATAACTTCATGCACTTTCATTTCAAAAAAAAAACTTCATGCACTTCTTTTACCTCCATTTTAAAATTCATTTACCTATATAGTAAGTTTTGGTAGTACATTTGAATATGTATTTTTAAGAACATCAATCTCTCCCTTGAGCCATAGTCTCCAATTGTCTATTCCTTGTCGGCAGGGGCAGTACTTATGTCGTTCAAAACAACCAATTCGCTTAAACACCGACCGATAAAAGGCGACGATTTTCTTTTAAATGTATATATAAACAGTTTTTCTACTTATGTCATTCAAAACAACCAATTCGACCGACCGATAAAAGGAGACGATTTTTCTTTTAAATGTATATGTAAACAGTTTTTTTTCAGTATATATAATATATTCTTACGTCCCTTCACTATAAAGTGTGTGTTCAGCAAAGTTTAGGTAGTCTCCAGTTATACAGGTATAGATCCGTGGTTTGTGTATTCTAGCTACGTATTTTAATTTTTGCTTTTAGTGGTAAAATAAAATGAAATTACTTGTGTGTCGGGTTTGAACTTGAGACCTATGGAATAGATATTAAGTGCTTTACTATTAGACTACAGGAGCAGCCTGGTTGTTCGTCTTGATTGGCCATTTGAAGGATGGTCGTATATCAAACACGCACACACACATATATATAGGGAGGATCACGTTTTGTTGGAATTGACATGGATTTCCCGTATTAAGGTGCCAACTTTGGACCATTATTTAAGTGATTTTTACTTAAAGTTTTAGTCCGTACTCGTGAGTTTTGCAAATTTCACATGGTATATTTACACACGCAAATCCGATTAGCGGTGTAAATGTATATTGGCTCCAAAAGAGTAAGTTAAAGTTGTTAACTTGCATCTTGGAAGTTGAAAAGCATCACGCATTGGAAGAGAAAGAGTGCAGAAACAATAGTTCATTATCTAATGGATCTTTCCGTTTTAATACTCTATCCGAGAGTTATGGAATTTGAAAACCTTTATTAACTATCTTTATGGTGTAACCCCGTCATTAATGCTAAGATTACGCTCACTTAGTATAGATAGGCAGCCTTATCCCTCTACTCACTACACACAATCACAAAACAAATTGACATACAAACACTGTATATTTAAAGAGAGAGTACTGCCTCACAGTGATCAGACGTTTTACCTAGCGAATCCGTTTTCTGACCAAAGTCAGAAGCTGGCTGCAAACATATTGGGTTTAAGAATAAATTGTTAAACAATTGTCTCCTGTAGGATTTTAATCTGGACTACCTTGTTCCTTAATAATTTTCTTTATTCTGTCATTTTTTATCAATGTCCTTTACTTTCTAGTGTTTCATTTCATTTCTTTACTTTTTGTAATTTCATTTCAATCATTTATTCTCTGTAAGTTTAGTACGGAAGTTTCATTTTATTACAAACAACTCCTTCACTTTTGCTCCAATCTTAAACACAGTATATTATTTTGTTTTAAAACGATTCTTTATTAACAACTAAAACTTCTTGTTTTCGGAGATTCATTCTTTGTGAAATCATTTTCCATTTTGAAAATTGGTGTTTTTGGTTGAATTGATTTCATATTTTTATTTAGGTTTTATTATTTCTCCGTGTTAATAACATTTGCAAAATTAGTTTTTAGAAACCAATCTGATTGAGAATTTTGGTGTTTCTGGTAGGTTATTAACTTTGATTGTTTCCAGTAAAATTCTAGTAGAGCCGGAATTTATTATTCTTGTAACTTATTAGTGGTGTTTCTTATTGCAGATGACAAAATCAAATACCTTGCCCAACACGCTGAGGCTATTGGGACTGATGGGGTAAGGCCACGTGGCTACGGCTTTGCCGACTATATCAACTTCTCAACCAGAGAAACCAGTATACACTTCACACGTTGGCAACAAAAGATATTATTTTATTTAACTACTCTTAGTCTTACTCGGTGTCTCAAAAAGGTCGCTCCTGTTCTACGTGAGCACAAATGAAACGTGGAGACAGTTTCAATGGTTGAAGCATTTAAACATGCTAACTATCTTATGCCGAAACGAAATACTCAATGCTCTAGATAAGGCTCTATTTAGTGTATTTTCCCCCTAAAGTGACTGCAAATGAACTTTGAAATTGTTGGAAAATAAGTAAAAGGTAATAATGCGGTGTAAATAAATTTGCGGTCACAGATTTACACGAATAAAAGATGGTGGATAGGAAAGAGTGTCATCGATGAGGTGGATGAATTCCAAATATAACCAATGCTTAACGCTGGAAGAGTGTCAATAAGAAACACCCTAAAATTAATTGTATCCTTTGAAAATGGATTTTTATTTTGCTTGACTTGAAAAAAAAAACATTTAAAACAATGAACTGTGTATTTTCATTTTTGATTTTGTTCATTTCTTTGGAAATGAGTTTGTTTGAGTTTTGATTACTGTTTTGCTTAACCAAAATTTGCCAGAAAAAAACAAAAATACACGTGAAATATGTGATTTGTTTCATTTACTCATTTATTTGGGAGTGACTTTTTGTAGACTTCGATTATAAAAGAAAATAAGGAACACAAGAAAAAATGAATAACTTTATTTAAATTTTACTCATATATTCGTGAATAGAGAATTTTGTTGATTTTGACTATTGTTTGCTTGATTGTAGCTTCATAGAAAAGAGAACATTCGAAAATAGGTGTCATCCCAAAAAAAAAAAACCATAGGGGATCTTTATCAACATGTGTAATTTTTACCATGTCTAGTTTTTATTACAAATTTTTAAACTTTACCGACCAAATTGTAACTTATTAACATTTTTCATCCAAAAATTTAACGGCATGTCATTAAAACAAAAGTCATTCGTAAATGCCGGTCACATACTCACAAAAATGAGGTTCCGAAAACATAAGTCACAGAGTTAAATGTGTCAAAGGGGAAAAACACACGTCATAAGACCATACTATATTTAACTTGGGGTGGGAAAAATTCCTGATATCCGACCCAATCTCGCTTCTCGTCCCGGTCCCGTCCCACCAAAATTCCGTCTCAAAACAATCCCGACCCAACTCAATCGGGAATTTCCCGTCCCGATCTTTTTCGGGATCGGGTGTAAAATGTGATACCGGTCCGGTACCTAACCCGACCCGAGATATTATTTAGTGTTTAAATTTGCAAACACACACATATATTAATATATAGATTGAGTATTACATTACCAAATATGTATGAATCTAATAATTTGACTATTACTGTTTTTGTCTTATGATTGTTAAAGATTTGTTTCTGGTTTATTGTTTTGTAAAAACGTTAGTTGCATGTGTTGTTGCAACTAACGTTTTTACAAAACAATAAATGTTAAGAAGTAAGTTGTTATTTTTATGAAAAAGTGAACAAATATATTTTTATTAATATCTCTTACTTTTGTTCTCTTTGTTTACATTGCATATTAATTTTTCTCTAAAACCTGTATAGTACTCACGGGTGTGAGTCTGGTCTCATAACGTTTTACCATATGATTAGCTAGAATCATGTACAATTTGACTTATATACATGCACATAGTCTAACTTTCAGAGATGAGCTAACTAGCACATAAGATATTAATAATGAAAATATAACATATGTATTTTAAATTTGAAGGTAAATTTATTTATTTTTTGGCGTTGATAAAATTTGTCGGGATTATCTCATCCCGACCCTTCGGGTACCCAAATTATCGGGACCCGACCTTTTCGGGGTCGGGATTGAAAAGGAAAATTGATTCCCGATTCCTATCGGGTTGGGATTCGGGTTAGATATTTTCGGGTCGGGTACCGACCCGATGCCACCCCAATATTTAAGTGTGTTTATTGTTACGTCATTCCCATTTTTTCAAAAAAATTTAAGCAAACATATACCTATTCATCGCGTTAACTCCAAGCATTTTTGAGACTATATACATTTATTATTCTCTCCTCAAGTAATCATCTCTTACACTTTGTGTCTACCTCCTTAAATACAACAAATCTTAAAACTACATTAAAGAGTAACAAGTTCAAAAATGAAAACTTTAAGAAAAGAAGAGAGAGTTACAGCCAAACACAATGTAGTTGTTAGGTTAATTATTGAGTGATTGATACATGTACAATTGTAATGTTATTCATTAACATAGAGTGAACATATATGTAAAGACCAAAGTAATAAGCTCATTGTGAGTGAGTAATTACGTAGTAGATTTTAACCCAACTTTTATCAAAACTTATATGCTAAACACTTGCAAACTCATAAAATGAGAGGAGGTCGATTAATTGACTCGTAGATATGTACGCTTTCACTTGTATTAAAAGTACGAACCTCGAATTGGGAGAGCTAAATTGTTTGATTAAGCTCGTTAGGTGTCGTAATGTTGGGTTGAACATTAAAGTTATAATACCGTTAAAGTAAATTATGCAGAGAGAACTACGCGAATTGTCGAAACTGTATATATCACAGTGTCATCGCTCAACCTTAATTATTCTTTACTTTGACATCTATATTTATTATTGTGTGAATGTTTTTATTTTTTATATATTTATCAATATCACAAGAAATTATGTTTAAATTAATTAGGTGAAAACGTCTAAAATCATATTCAACATGCTCTAAAGTTTTGCGATCTTGGGCTAACAATATGCATGACATAAACATACATATTTTCCTTAAATTTCTTATGCATTCATAAGTATAACTTAAGTTCCAGAAATTATGATATTAAAATATCACACTTCGGTTAGTTTTCACAAAATATTGAGATAAACATAATCTACAATATATGTACACAAATATATGCACATATAAAATAATTAAATTTGTTTACACAATATGAAAATCATATTGTAATGACAGAACTTTTAAATTTTTGGAAATAATGGATCACATGTATAAACATAGAGTAGAACTTTTATAAATTAATACTTGGTAAATTAATAAACTTTTTAAAATAATGTCTTTCTCCAAACCCGATTTATGCCAATGTAAAAAATCTCTAATTTCGATAAATTAATAAGATAATAAATTTTTGAAAAATCCTTATATAAATACTTTGTCCTCATAAAGTCATAAATTAATAATTAGTCAAAATGACAAACATTACTAGTAGGACGGTTTAGTGAAATATGACTCTATAGTCGTTGATTTTTTCTTAAAATTTAAATATACTTGGAATTTATCCATAATTTAATGTATCTAATATTGTTTACTCCTATTTTACTGTACAGTTTAATATGGAACAATATATATATATATATATTAGTAAGTGAACCAGTATTTTTGCCTTTACTAACGAGTTTAACGAGTAATTATTAGTAATATATAATGAGTTTTATGTTATTAACTAGCATATTTGTTGAATTAATAAAAACCTTTTTTAAAATATTTATTTATTAATTAATTAATACCTCTTTAAATTAATAAATACAGTAGAAACTCGATAAATTAATACTCGATTATTTAATAAACTCTCTAAGATAATATTTTTGGCCGGTCCCGACTCGGGGATAGGGTGCTAAATTAATAATTCGCTAAAATTATAAGATAATACATTTTTGATAATTTCTTTAGACCCCATATAAAATATAAATTAATAATTCCTTATATATAGCATATTACATGAATGATTTACGAAGGTTTCTTGAAAAATGACTCAATTGTCTTTTGTTTTTTGTTGAAATCAATTTCCCCTTAAATCTCGTCTCTAATTTTCCTTAGCATGGTAAGAACTTCTGGTGTTGTTTTCTCATAGCTCAACAAGAAATTGTTCAATGTGATTGCCGCTTTAAGTGGAAGCTTGAAAGGTGTTTGTAAACTAAGTATTTTACTATAAATTAATAAAATATTAATTAATATATAAATTAATAATTATTAATTTATCGATTAATTAATAACTCTTTTAATTAATAAATTTTGGTGGTCCCAAGTGTATTATTTTATAGACTTTCTACTGTATTTATGGTCCCAACATTATTAATTTTAGGGGCAATGCCAAAAAATTCTCAAGTAATGTCAAATATTTCTAAAAATTACTAACCTAAACCTTTTATTACATTTAGATAACAATTTCTATTTTCCCCTCTCCCTCCCCATTTAAAAGTTACCACACTCTACTTCAACTCTTTCTTTTCTTAATTAGAGTTTGAACCTATATTCTGATCCACCATTTGTCCATAGGTTGGCGGCGACGGTGGAGCCCCGTCGGAGCTCCGACAAGGTCGTTAGAACACTGGCGAACCGTCGCCGCCAACCTCCACTCAAAAAAATAAAAAAATCTAAAAATTTAAAAAAATAACAAAAAAACTTATTGAAAAATTTAAAAAACGAGTTGAAATAAAGAATTCGAAAAAAGTGCACGCACAAACTAAAAAAAGGTGCATACGCAATCGCGAAAAGTTGCATACACAATCCCAAAATAAGTTGCATACACAATTGTGAAAAAAGTTCATACATAATCCAAAAAAGGTGTATACACAACCGTGAAAAAGATGCATAAATAATCCAAAAAAATGCATATACACACTCGTGAAATGTGTACACGATCGAGAAAGTGCATAAATAATCAAAAAAGTGGATAAATAATTAGAAAAATGTATACACATCCAAAAAAATACATAAACAATACAGAAAAATGCATACACAATCATGAAGAAATACATACAAAATCAAAAAAAGGGCATAAATATCCAAAAAATGCGTACATATTTAGAAAAATGCATACACAATCGAGAAAATTGTATACACAATACAAAAAAGTGCATACACAATGTAAAAAATTTCATACACAATAAAAAAAAAGTGCATACACAATAAAAAAAAAGACATATACAATAAAAAAAGTGTATAAACAATCAAAAAAAATGCATACACAGTGAAAAAAGTGCATACACAATATAAAAAATGTATACAAAAAAAAATACATAAACAATACAAAATAAATAAATTGGACGTTCAAATGAACCTGTACTTTTTCGAAAATAATGGACCAGATTTGTAATTAAACCAAAGTATTGAAAATTACACATAATGGACCGTTTTGGAAAAAAGAAAATAGAATTTGACCCCATACTCCGATCCACCACTTGCCCGTTGGTTGGTGGCGACGGTGGTGGACCGCCGGAGCTTTGATAATTAAAAAAAAAACAAAAAATGAAAAAAAATAAACAAAAAATGAAAAAAAAAACTCATATTTTTTTAAATAGTCCGAGTAATTTTTAAAGTTTTCAAAAATCGTTCACGATTGTTTGTCTACTTTAAAATAGTCCGAATTATTTTGAACATGTTTAAAAATTTTACTTTAATAATCTGTAATTGTAATTAACTACTTTTATAGTTTTATGTGGATACTATGGCCAGATGACTTAGTTGTTATGCTTTAGAATACAAAAGAGGCTGATTTAGTAAAAAACCCAATTTATAACTAATTACAACGGTAGTCTATCATATTCTTTACGCATCAATGTTACCAAACACCGGTTAGGGTTGGTAGTGACCCCGCCACCGCCTACACCTCATCACAACGGAGCTCCGACGAGGTGAACGACAAACCATATGGATAGCGGGACAGATCTGTAGAAAGAGAGAGGGGCAGCAACGTACATCTATATATGTATATATATCACTGTTTTAAAAAACTTGCAACGTTGCGCAACGTTGTGCGATATAGTGGTTTTTGAAAGAAAAACGCAACGCTAAAACGCTATTTGGGTGGTAAAGCAAAAAAATCACGTTATTGGGTCTAAAAACGCAAAAAAGACGATATTTTGGGCCGAAATCCTAACCACTGAGTATTTAAAAAACAAACAAAAAAACCAATATTGCATTACGCCGTTTTGGTTTGAGATATATTTTTCTTTTGTAAACACTAAAATCAATGCCCTAACAGTATTAGACAAACAAACGGATATTTTCACTTCATTTCTTTCCAATCCACCGTCACCCAACCCCGACGTACACCCAATCCTGATGTTCACCGCCTCCGAATAGAGGTCAATCATGAATGAGCCAGTCCTTTCCCTTATTAATTAAGATCAACTAATTGAGACATAGATTCAAGTCTGAATATTTGCTAATTATTGTTTGTTTTTATCTAGAAACATACTATATTATATATTTCGATTTTGGATTATGGGCTTTTATCTTGTTTAGGAAAAGAATGAATAAATTTGTACGCACGGGTTTGCTTATAACTAAATTATACTTAAACTTAATATATATCATGAGCTTTTATCTTGTTTTATAGAGAGCAAAATAGATAAAGTGAATGATTTTTCTTGTAAGTGAGTTGTTAACATAGTAGAAGTGAAGGATTACAAATATTTTGTTTGTAAATTTTATGATTAAAGAATGACTTGTGATCAAATTAGTTGTATTGGATTATGTATTTGATTAATTATAACGGCCTACACATTTTATTATATTTAACTATTTAAATGTTAATATAATTAACATAAATTATATGATTACCTAGTATTGTATTGTCATATTAATAAATAAAAAAATACACCGCAAAGCGCTTCGTTGCTACGCTATTTCCGCTTTTAGCATATCTCTCAAAAAAACGCTATGTTAACGATAACGCTATTTAAAACAGTGATATATATATATCCTATTAATATAAGTCAAGCCAAGAAAAGTTGAGGCTGCTCAATTTTGCCCATTTTTTCCAAAAATACCCCCACTCTATTTTAATAATTACAATATGCATAATCTAATTAATTAACTATTTGTCCTCAATATATTTTACTAATTACGGATGTACCCTAAATTAATTAACAATTCGTTTTAACCTCCGTAACTATAATAAATTATACCAAATCTGAATATTATGTTAAAAATAAAATATATTACGAGATTTATGTCATTACGCGTATCACACGCAACGCGTGGGTAACTTTTACTAGTATATATATATATATACACACACACAATGACGACCTCACCGCCGCCTGTATCGACGTCTGAGGTGAGAGGATAACAGAGAACAGAAGGAGAGAAGAACGGGGAACAGAGTCGTAACGGACATTGGCGGAGCTCCGACGACGTTGCTGTGGTGATTTGTTTTTTGTTTTGTAGAGATAGAAAGTGTAATGGGTAAATAGATTGAAACACATTTTGACCATATTTTATAGAGGATGGATTTTTAAACATCAAAATTTCTGTAAAAACGCACAGACCGTAGATTAAATCTACGGTTTGCAGTGATTCCGTAGATTTAATCTACGGTTTACAGTCATTTCTGAAAAATGATACAAACCGTAGATTAAATCTACGGTTTGCAGTGAATCACTCTAAACCGTAGATTTAATCTACGGTCTGTATCATTTTTCAGAATTTACACATTAAAAATTAAAATTAAAATTCTAATAATTAAAATTAAAATACTGAATTTTTTTTTCAAATTAAACATGTTTTTTTAATAAAAAAACTAAATGCCTTATTTTTAAAATTTTACATAAAATAAATTACCAATATTCTAACAATCTTTCAAAATAAACACAAAATTTACACAAATTTACACAAAAAAAGTTGATTTGATAAATTTTATGTTTTTGCTTCATGTTATATTTTTGTCAAGTGTATAAGTTGATATTTATTGAATCATTAACTAAATCGTCAATTTTTGTGAAGTTTTTTTGGTTTGTTTTTAACACTTGTATAACGCAATATGAAACATTAACTAAGTCGTCAATTTGGTGTCAATTGTCAATTTTCTTGAATGAAACAATCATAAATTATATAAATTTCATAAAAGAAATTAACTCAATATGCAAACATGAACTAAATTTCATAAAACAAATTTATTAAACATTTGTTTACATCATATAAATTTACAACAACTTGGAAAGAAGAGTAATTTACATAAAATTAAAAATAAAAAACTGATTATGGACTTGAGAGGTCTATAGCTTCTTCTTCATTTGCAATTTTCTTTCCCGATTGCTTTTCCAGCGCCATACATAACTTGAAATTTGGTCGAAAAAGTTCCTTCCATGGCGCAGCTGCCTCAGTACGTGTTTGTTTCCACAGTGCTATAATTCCTGGCATTGGGAAGATCCCTTCTTTTGGAATAACTTGAGCATAATGGCAACTGTTGACGAACACTATTACAGTAGGGATGTAATATGTCGTTCCAGGAGGCGGACCAGTATAAAGAGGTAAAAAAGTGGCGTTCCATACTTGTACCCCTCCATTTTTATTTTGCCATAAGGACAACAATACAATTGGCATATTGTAATGAGAAGCAATTAAAAAACCATAAGACGGAAATCTCATCCATTTGTCAGAAGGTGCAGGATTTGTAGCATGATAAAAATTTAAACTTGATAAAATATAATCATATCGGTAATCTTCAAAATCAAGATTCTCAAACAGCTCATAATAAACACCTTTCATTTGCTGCAGCTCTTGAAACAACTCACATCTTACCGCGTACCAATCATCTTCCCCATGTTGTTTATCCGTCACATTTGCAAGTACCCGGAACCCGCAGTTACCATCCCCACGCACATCATAAATCGTTTCGATATAACTATGTAACATGACCCATATTTGGTCACTATACAAGAAGGTTTGCCTATTGGGGGTGGTTTTAGGGTTCTGGTTTCGCGGCCTCCTAGTTGGGTTTACCATTACCTCCGGTGTTTCATCCGCCTTACCTTTGCCCTTGTCTCTACTAGCACCAGCACTCTGTTCCTCCACATACTCACATCCCGACTTATCTCTCTTACTAGAATTGTCTCCTTTTCTAGGTCTCCCCCTATTTTGTCTCACTTCGGGGTCATTCATGGATGTTCTAGATGGTACGGTTATCTCTCGGAGTTGTGTTTTCATACGCCATTTTTCAAAATTAGTTTTGCTAGAATAAACAGTTTTAAACTCTTCTAGATCACCCTCTACCCCATAATCATCGGTGTTCCCATTATCATCAATTACGTTTAATTTTTTCCAGAATGGATGAATATATTCTAGAGGAAGAGGCTTCCCGAATAAAATATGTTCACTCATAATATGATGACAAGGTAACCCGTGAGACAATTTGAAACCGCAAGAACAATTCTCATCAGCCTGGCCACTATATTTTTTGTGTCCTTGAAATAATAAATCAAAGGCATAGTGTGTGATATACGACCTAATATTTATAAATAGAGGTGTTCGTTCAGAATGTGGAAAATAAGACTTGCATTTATCCAACTTCATCTTAA
Source organism: Primula vulgaris (assembly GCA_963920805.1). Classification (NCBI taxonomy): domain Eukaryota; kingdom Viridiplantae; phylum Streptophyta; class Magnoliopsida; order Ericales; family Primulaceae; genus Primula; species Primula vulgaris. The sequence goes on along the minus strand of OY987214.1, from coordinate 25,622,206 downwards.
TATCCTCAAACTGTTTTTCTAGAATTCTATTCACCTCTACCCAAACATTTTCAAGCGTGCCAGTATTTGTGGAAAGGGATCTTTTTAGCTTAGCATGTTGTTGTTAGGCTCGATTGCTAGTTCTGTTACCTAGATGTGTTGTATGGTTGGTATAGCAGGCAACAAACTTTTCAGCATAATCATTTAAAAGCTTGTCTACATACTTAATCACAGCAGGGTACGATTTGTAAGAGGAATTGAAAGAAGCTCGGTTATGATTGTACTCCTCTATCGACTCAGAATCAACCAATAAGCCCCAATCATCTAGAAACGTTTGCCACTCCTCGTCCGGGATTTTTTTACGGCAGTTTTTCAAAATATTTTTGGCAATATGAAAAGTGCACAAAATATGATGAGAATCGGGAAAAACAACGGATAAATCATTTATCAATGCCATTTCCCTGTCGGTTACAAACACCCTAGGTAGTATACAACCCTCCAATGTATTTTTAAAATTTTTCCAATGCCCATATATAGCTTTCCTTTGTCTCATCACTCATGAAAACAAAACCTAAACAATATGTTTGGTTCGTTGATGTCATTCCTACGACTTCTAGAAATGACATATTAAAACGGTTTGTCCTATATGTACAATCCATTAACAAGACATCAGGAAAAGATTTGAACATCCTTATAGAATCGGGGTGTGCATAAAACAAGTTCTCAAGGCAATGGGTTGTTGGGTTCATATTATAGTAGAAGATGTAGCGATGTCTATCCAATAAATTAAACAGTTCCTGTATCGGGTTTCTACCATCTCGTTCTTTAAATTTCAGTCCAGCCAAAAAATTATGTATCGTTTTTGTGTTTGATACATTGTCAGGATTTCGATTTTTTATGGCCTCTAATATTGCACTAACTTTAAAACTACTTTGCCTTAAAGTTTTAACCATTTCTTTTTCATCTTGGGTTAAACGAGCACGTCGTGCTTGCCCTTTGAGGTAAGTTGGTGGTGGGTGATTATGTTGTCCATTTTCTACTTGACACATCCATTCACCATTAACTACGTAACCTTTAATGAAAAATGGACAATCTTTTTTCTTTGTACCTGAATTTACGGAAGATGGTTTATTTTTTTCGTAAACCCCCGATTTATCACACACAATATCAACATACGGTGTTCTTCTCCCATCACCCCCTCCAGACCTACGAATCGTAAGAATGAAACCCCAATTTCCAGCCACATCAGCAAGATCAGCAAGCATTTCATCCCTTGTATCCCAAGTCAATTCATCAACTTCAAAGTGCTCTATATAATCAGTTAGCTCATCGTTTGAGCCACTGGATGAATTCGCATTGTTGTTATTTCATTGGTTGTTGTCATAACCATAGTTGTAATTCATTTTCGAAAAGTGTTTGTTTATATTTTGTTTTTGGGAGAAAGGAGTATTTTTTAAGAGATTTTTGAAAAGTGTTTGTGTTTGATTTTAGGGTTTGTTAGAATTAGCAAAAATGAGCCATATTTATAGTGTTAATTTCAGAAACCCCACAAGGTGGTGTCATTTCCAAACTTTAATACATTGAGTAGTCATTTTCGGATAGGGTTGTCAACTTATAATAATTCAAAAGTGATAAGGTGTTGTCGGATTTATTTTGATAGATATGGTATCCAATGTCATTTACACTACAAACCGTAGATTACTTTTACGGTTTGTAGTGTTTTTTTTTGGTGTAGTCATTTCCAAACTTTAATAATGCATTGAGTAGTCATTTTCGGATAGGGTTGTCAACTCATAATAATTCAAAAGTCATAAAGTGTTGTCGGATGCATTTGATGGATATGGTATCCAATGTCATTTACACTACAAACCGTAGATTACTTTTACGGTTTGTAGTGTTTTTTTTTTTTTACGTTATTAACCGTGATTCAGTGCAAAAAGTACATTTATAAAATGACCACTGCTTAAATCAAGGGTACAAACCCTACATTTAACGTACGGTTTGCATAAAATACATACAAACTGTACATTTAATGTACGGTTTGCATGAATTCTGTGCAAACCGTACATTAAATGTACGGTTTGTATGTATTTTGTGCAAACCGTACATTAAATGTACGGTTTGTATGTATTTTCAGAAAATTACAAATCAGTCCCTGCATTTCGTAAAAACTCAATATTGGTCATATCAATTAAAATACAGAATATTTTTTACAAACATACAAATCAAATTAAACTTACGAATTTATAATATTCCAACTCAGCTAAGAATAAAACTTACAAATCAAACATAGAAATCAAATACAAAAAACACAAATGTGCATTTTTTTTTGTAACGACTAAATGATTTAAAGTTGGACGTAGGGAGCATCTTTCCCGCCGATGTTAATCTATCCGATGACGGCTCAATAGACTCTTCAATTTCGTTTAGCTCCGTACACTGTCTCTGTCGATGTTGCGATTCTGGATGCGGAACACGCTCGTGGGATGTAAGTGTCAATCCTCGACTCCAACTGTCGGTTGACTGCTGACTAGGATGATGCTCGTACGACCCAAATGATTGTCTATGATGATCGAAAGAAAGATCGTCCTGAACGTAGTCCGACCCAGCAAAAGAAGCACGACGACGATGACCGCTTGAACTCGGACCCTGATCTGTAGTCGGGGGTCGACCTCCACTCGTTCTTCTACCCCCGCTACGCCCGCCGCTACTAGATTCGCCTTCCCCTCTGCCTCTTTCGTCGGGACGCCGACAACTTCAAGCCCTAGTGTAAGTTCTTGGGTCGTAACGTAGGTCGTCATCACCATCGTCGTCGTCGTCGTCATCATCATCCTCCTCATCCGACTGTTCATAAGCTGACTCATACGGATTCATTCCCATTTCAGCGAACTCCGACCGTAGTAAGTCCACGTCCGTTTTCATTTTCGTCCGTTTGAACGATTTGAAACTGCGGCGCAACATCGCTTTCTGAAAAAAAAAAACAATAAAAAACGATTTATTAGTATTGAAATATACAACCAAAAAAATAACAAACAAATATTAATAAACTTTAACTAGTTGTTACCATTTTATTGAGCACACCCGTATGCTCCCGGAAACCGTGAGATGGCCGGGCAAGTTCAGGTGGGTTTATAAAGATGCGACTCCTCTCTCTATACCATCTCATGTAATCAGGTGACGTCCCCATACCAAATTCGCCGTTAACAAGCCGGTTGTGGCGGTCATTCCACACGGTTATAAACTCTACAAAAAGTGCAGGCCAATCGTGTTTTTGCCCAATCTCATATCTTCTATCCTTGCCGTGACCCTGTCTGGGTTTCCAAATATATGTAGGGACCCGCTGAACAAAACCGAACTGTCTCTTGAACCTGTCCGCGAGGTGGAACTCAATTTTCTCATTACAAATGAGAGGCACAGAACAATGCCACATATAACGGCCCCGCGTGTAGTATTCCGGATAGTCATCGAGATTCCCGTAAGGTTGCCACACTATCTGTAATCAGCAAAATTATTATTAGAATATGTAAACAAGGGTTTAAAAATACTAGTAATAAATTCTGCGAACATAAGACCAATGCAAACATATACAACATATAATACGTAAGTTGCATGTAGGAAATAAGAAAGTTAAAATTTACATGTTCATGCGACATATTGTCAAACTGGTCACGTATGTGGACCACATTATGTCCGTAGACATATGGCTTAAGGTTAGTTTGCCTCCAAATCTTCCATCTGTAATATACAAAGAAAACCCGATAAACAATAAATATAAATAAGATAAGTAAATGATAGATGACACAATAAAAAAAACACAAATCCAATACAAAAACTAAATAATATCATAAATGTAACCGAGGGGGAATCTAGGTAAGCCCTCAGGTGGCTCGATATCTTCCGGCAGCTCTTCACATGGTCTAACCGGTTGTAGTCTGGTCATCGCCCACATATCGAGAAATATCACCGCCCCGCTTACTCCGTTTGCCTTACCACGTACCAACTTGCATAGATTAGCCTCTAACCAGGTCAGAAGAGTTGATCCCCAACTATACTCAGCACATGTGTCAAAATCCTCCAGAAATGGCAGAGGCCAGAGTGGAATTTGATCACTGCTCTTATCTGAAAACACATGTGCCCCCAGTAATAATAGCATGACAGCCCTAGACTGATATAGCAAACGCTCCTCACTAGGGGTTGGGGGTAATTCACCAAAGGTGTGTAACATCCAATCAAGTCTAACTGTCAAACAGTTTGTATCCACTTGATTGTCAGCCGGTCTAACACCCAACAAACTCTCTATCATATCTAACCTGCTCGCCCTATTATCATTCCGCTCCGATCGGGTAACAACAAGACCATCCACCCTGAGACCAAGCATAATCTCTACATCCTATAAAGATATCTCCAACTCTCCACCGACAAAATGGAACGAGTGCGTCTCATCACGCCACCTATCAACTAAGGCTGTAAGCAAGCCTCGGTCTACGCTATAATTACGTATAGTGTGAATACCATAAAAACCAGCCCTAATCATATTTTGAACTACTCTGTCAGGCGTCGGTATCTGCCAACTATAATTATAAACCCTAATTTTATGGGCATCTCCTCTACCCGCTTCTCTTCCAGCATCCCAAGTCTGATTAGAAATATGACCGGTCTGTCGTAAAATGCCCAACCTGCCTTTAATCTGTGGACCTGGCTCTGCCCTCCTAACTATTTTTATTTTTAACAATAAAAACAACATAAAAAACATACACATTTAATGATAACCAAACAATTATTTTAATTATCTAATTAAACAATGATAACCAATTAATGATAACCAAACAATGATAACTCAATGATAACCAATTAATGATAACTAAATAATGATAACTCAATGATAACCAATTAATGATAACCAAACAATGATAACTCAATGATAACCAATTAATTATAACAAAACAATGATAACTCAATGATAACCAATTAATGATAATCAAATAATGATAACTCAATGATAACCAATTAATAATAACCAAAACAATGATAACTCAATTATGACCCAACAATGATAACTCAATTTTTTAATCATAACCAAACAATGATAACTCAATTTTTTAATCATAACCAAACATATTTAATGATAATCAAACAATGATAACTCAATTTTTTTATAAAACGGATAAAATATCAACAACCCCAATTTTTATTGGTGATTTGGGCAAACAAACTAATTAAAAAACATAATTTTATAAAAACCCCTAATTTTCAAAACGAGTAAATATTAATAAAACGTAACTATTTTTATTTTTCTCAATCAAAACAAATAACCATCATAAACATGTAACATCATAACCAAACCATTAGTAATAAATATCTAAATAAACAAATTTCAATAAAAACCATAATTTTTTTATTAAAATGGGACAAATATCAACAATTATTATAATTTCTATAATTAATATAAAAAAACAACAAACAATTATATATAGCCAAGTGAATTATGAATTTGCATATTTTATATATTTTTTCTTATTTTACAAATTGAAATTACACAAAAAAAATAAATAATGCAAAAATGGGACAAATATCAACAATTATTATAATTTCTATAATTAATATAAACAAACAACAAACAATTATATATAGCTAAGGAATTATGAATTTGCATATTTTATATATTTTTTCCTATTTTACAAATTGAAATTACACAAAAAAAATAAATAATGCAAAAATGGCACAAATATGAACAATTATTATAATTTCTATAATTAATATAAACAAACAACAAACAATTATATATAGCTAAGTGAATAATCAATTTGCATATTTTATATATTTTTTCTTATTTTACAAATTGAAATTATACAAAATAAATAATAAATTAGAGAATAAAAGAAATAACTTGAATTATGGATAAATTTGATTGATGATTTGAGGTTTTTTGTTAAGAAAGTTAATAGTTATTGTGGTTGATTGATTTGAGTGGTTTTTTTGGATGAAAATTGGGGGTTTTTTGAGAGAAAGAGAGAGTGTAGTATAATTTTTTTTTTTTTATTTTAAAAAACACGAAATTCTGTTTTCAAGGGACTGTCTGTGTAATTTTTGACGCAGGGACTGACTGTGTAATTTCTGAAAAGTAGGGACTGACTGTGTAATTTACACAGAATTGATACAGACCGTAGATTTAATCTACGGTTTACAGTGTAGATTAAATCTACGGTTTACAGTGTAGATTAAATCTACGGTCTGTATCAATTCTGTGTAAACCGTAGATTTTTAATCTACGGTCTGTGCGTTTTTACAGATTTTTTGATGTTTAAAAATCCAAACTCTATTTTATATGATCTAAATAGAATGGAAAATCTGAGTGTTTTTTGAAATAAATTTTGAAAATTCATACTTATTTGGCATTTCCATTTAATTTTAGTGTACATAATAGGAAGTATATGTAAGAAAACATAAGCACACCGGATTATAAAGTAGAATATCTTGCTTTCCCGTCCCATCTAATTATCCATTATGAAATTACGTGTAATTTTGACCGGTCTATAACTCGTATTAAAATTGTCGAAATGAAATTTTTTAAAATCTAATAATAAAATTTAACATTTGAAGTATACGATCAACTTTTGAAAATTTTGTTGTGACAATTTTAATACTCCATCAATCCGTATCAATTTATACGTGCTATACGAAGTCACGCACAACTTTGACCGTTTTTGAACGTGTAACTAAATTGTCGAAATAAAAATTTTAATTTTTTTTTATGATAGATATTTTTTAAAAATTATTTTGATAATTTAATTAGGTTTCCAAATCCGGTTGCAGCTTATTTAAAATATGGATATTGAGCGGAATGTAGATTAAAATTATTAAATAGCAAACGGAAGCAGTAGTATTTAATCATGATCTCTGAAAACAAATGAAAGAAAATAAATAAAAATAAAAAGAGGGAGAGAGAGAGAGAGAGAGAGAGAGATGGGGAGTGATGGAGAAATAGGAGAATACGTGTATTACGGGACAGCGATAGAGAGAGAAGAAGATATCACCACCCGTAAGAAAAAATCCGAAGCCTTAGCTTCTTCTTCTCTTCTCCGTTCTCTCCCTTCTTGGAAACAGGAGGTGCTCACTTTTATTATTCTTTTTATTTTTTTTTAATTCTAATTAATATATTTATATCAGTTTTCATCTCTCCTAAATTTATTGGAATACCTGCAAATATTATATCACTTTCCGATTTTATATGCTCGTTTTGATTGTACTGTTTCAAACTACTTGAAACTTATTCCGGCTTAGTTCTCGTATTTGAAATGCCAAAATATTATATCACTTTTTTCTTAGTTAATCGTAACTGATAGATAGTATTACTTGGTATCTGGCCCAATTTAATTGGAATAACTGCAAATATTGCCTCACTTATCAATATTATATACTCTCTCCGTTTTATTTTACTTGTCCTGTATCAAACTACGTACAACTGTATCAAACTACGTGCAACTTTGTTCGGTGTAGTTCTCTTATATAAAATGCCAAAATATTATACTATCACTTTTCAATTGTCTTAATTTTATTGGAATACCTGCAAATATTATATCACTTATCAATTTTATATACTCTCTCGGTTTTATTTTACTTGTCCTGTATCAAACTATTGTAAGTAATAAGTATCACTTTTATTCTGGCCCTAATTTTATTGGAATATCTGCAAATATTACGCCACTTATCAATATTTTATGCTCGCTTGGTTGTATATTTGTTGTCCTGTATCAAACTACGTGCAGCTTTGTCCGGCGTAGTTTTCGTATATGAAATGCTAGGATATTATATCACTTATTTTCCTTTTTAACTGTAACTAATATCACTTTTCATCTGTCCCGGTTTTATTGGAATACCTGCAAATATTATTGTATCACTTACCAGTATTATATAATTGCTCTGTTGTGTCTTAGTTGTCCTGTATCAAACTACATGCAGCTTTGTCCGGTGTACTTCTCGTATATAAAATGGCAAAAATAATTTTTTTAAATAATTTATCACATAATTTATCTTAAACATTTGAATCATGTGATTAACTCTCTTACTTCGGCAATTTAGATAGGAGATATTTTTTTGGGGGTCAATTTTGTACTTATTTTGCATTGGACAATTGAAACAAAACGGGATCATGGATGGAGTATATATCTATTTTTCCATTGTATGAGAGGACGAATCGCTGTGTTGTAGAGATTTTAATTAAAATACATAGTAAGGAATTACTTTTGAGCTGGTTTTTTCTAAATGGGAGACAGGACAAAAGTCGGGGTAGATTGACAAAAGCAGAGATAGATTTTGGTTGTTAGTTATAACGATCGTAAATGCTCGAATACTTGGATTCCTTAAACTTTTATCTGGATGGGGATAGAAGGCGGGGTAACTTAGGAACTTAAGTATTACACTGCAACGATCTGAAGCAGTTGGGGAAAACTTCATGTTCTGATCATTTGAGTTTTTTAAAACAGTAAATCTGAGAGTGAACAAAAACTGAGTGTAGCAGTGAACAAAGTAAGTAAAAGCTGGTTTGCTCTGCTTATTTTAGATTCTTCGCATCTGAAAATTTTATATACAACAGTGTTTGGTAAGGTGTTTCTCGTACTTTTTTTATCTAGAAAGTATATCAGACTTATCAGTATGTCCGTATCACTTGAATGAACCAAATTCAAGTGAGTTCACAACAACACCTATCCCGTTTTAGCCCGTCTCTTTTCAGCTCTACTCAAATCGAGTGTCGAAAGAAAAAAATAACATAGTGAGGTTTGTAGAATTCAACCACGTGTAATGACGAGGAAGTGAAACGGTGAGTGTAGAGGATTATGTATTTGCGGTATTGCTGTAGAATTAAAAAAGAAGTGTCGGGTTTGAGAAATTAGGCTTTGGACAACCATGTTCCTTAGGTTAAGCAATTGTGTAATGGTGTTAAAATATTGTAGTTTTTTTACCATTAATGGTTAACATCGCCTATAAAAACATGACCCAGCTTCAGTTCTTGATTTTTGCTTTTCCATTTTAGATAGCATTGTATAACGGCATCCTTTTACACAAAATGAGATTGTAATTTATAAGATCCTTTTTGGCATAAAAAAATCTGACACATTGTTAATGCTTTCAGGTGCTCTCTATTAATGTTAAATTTTCATGTAATTTATAGTAAACTTACTGAATAACTTGCACTTTTTTAGCAGTTACGTTGTATTATTGTGTTCTCGATAGCCACATTGATTTTTTTTTACAATTCCAGGTCACAGATGAAGAAGGAAGGAGGAGATTCCATGGTGCATTCACCGGAGGTTATTCCGCTGGCTACTACAATACTGTGGGTTCTAAAGAAGGTACACCTTTTGCTTCTATGCCTATTTGATAATAAACTAATTATCTTGTGGTGGTTTAATTGCTGATCAAATTAGAAGCATATGTGCAGGCTGGACCCCACAAACATTTACATCATCAAGGAAGAACAGGGCTGAGTTCAAGCAACAAGACATTTTGAACTTCTTGGACGATGATGAGAAAGAGGTATATTTTATTCTTTATATTGTCCACCATGCTTTATAAGAATGTGTCTTTTTTATGAAGAACAATATATATTAAGCATTCACAATAAGAAATAAGCAGAAGGACCACTTGTGATATGCCATCTGTGAATTGGAAACACACATGAATTTAATTGAAATGGTACGAGTATTGCATTAAAACTAGGAAAATATTAGTGGTTCCATGATTTTTTTTTGAAGGAAGATTCTAAGCTAATACTTGTGGGAAAACTATTTTTTTTTCCACTTTGGATCAAGGATTACTGATGCACAATGCAGAAATTGTTACCATTTCCCATTTTATTTCCATTTGTCTTTGCTTTGGATTTGTTTGTAGAAAAGAAAGATAACAAATAAAAAGACAGGCAATTTTTGCTTGCATGCCTCTAAAGGTGCCATGAAGATAGCGTATGCTGTATACTGATTTGTTGTTTGCCAGTATTTTGGTACACTAATTTGAAAGTAATGAAATTACTTAGGTATTCAAGCATTTCTAACCTCATTTCCTAATGTCACTGTTTTTAGGAAATTGAAGGCCGTGCTTTGGGAACATCTATGCAGTTCGATACATTTGGTTTCACAGCGGCTGAACAAGCTCGCAAACAAGCTGAAAAGGAGCAGCAGCAGAGGTTTGCCAGAAATTCCTTTCTCATATATTCCCGATGAACAAAATAGTTGTATACTTTTTATAGATTCATATTCTATATGGATGTCATGTCATACTAGAATAATTCAACTATCACAATCTTCTCACACAGGCAGGAATCCTGTTTCATTACATTTCTGTTGTCAATTTTGCACCTGAATTAAGTGATTCGGTTTTATCGCTTTCTTTTCTTTTGAGATTTGAGAGACGGACCTAGGAGTTTTAGGTTTATTATTCTTTCTTATTCATGAGAATTACTCTATAACGGGGATAAAGCTATGTTATCCTTTCATGCCTGAATCATTTGGATGCAAATGCATACACATCCCTATTTTCAGTTCTTTGAATCTCATTTTTGCCTTGGAAACCACTTTTAATTTGCTCATTGTCCATAAAAAAAGTGCATTAACTTGTCATAGTAATGTGAACACTCTCTACGAGCTTATAACTGACCAGTTAGCTTGGTCTTTCATCTTTTTGTTACTAAATTTATCTTGCTATATATGCTACTTATTATTTCTCAGCCAGGTAGGGTATAAAATTTTAATGTTGTAGTGGTTGCCAGGCCCTTTGTTACTTTTAATGAAAATAAGATTTTAATGTTGTACATTCCTTGTTTTTCTTGGTTTCATTTCAATTTTACATGTCATTTACAAGATTAACTTTTTATAATATCTTATATTTTTGTCTCTTTCTGTATCTCAGGCCATCGATTATTCCTGGACCCGCTCCTGATGAAATAGTTCTTCCTGCAACGGATTCCATTGGTAGTTTCATCTTATATTGAATGTTTTGTTGCATGTATGCAACATTTTCATCTATATAAACCTTCTTTTACTTGTAATCAGGTGTGAAGTTGCTATTGAAGATGGGATGGCGTCATGGCCATGCTATAAAGGATTCACGAACAAATTCGTTATACGGTATGTGCTGTCTGAGTTTCATTTCATGAGCTTTAAATCTAATTCAGCAATTGTGGGTTAGTGCGGAAAAGTTCTAGTTCTTAACTTGCTCTCTTGTTGAAGTTATAACTACGAGACGAAAGATGACCACATTCTTAAGCAGCCCTATTGTCATTTGCTGCTTGTGGACCCAACATGCATTCTTTAAACTTGTGGAAAATATTGGTTTTTGCAATTTTCAAACAAAAACCTCATGACGGAAAGTATGAAATGTCGCTCTAAGCTTGAAATAATGGATGTTCTTTTGTTCTTGTATTACTTTTAATTTTTTGTATCTGACACAGGCTTGTTACTTTCTGCAAACGGGCATTTTTTCTCATCTTTTGCACTTACTAATTCAAGCTTTTTAATATTTGAAACTAAAATTTATGTAATTTCTTTTTGAACTGAGATATTTATTTATTTCTTATGGTTTTGATTATATTAGGAATAATATTTAGCATTATGCATCTTGCAAAAAGGAACTGTATTTCTTTTTTTAGATTAAATAGAAAGAAATTTCTGGGTTATGCATGAAGAAGAAAGTGTGAATTGCAGGTTAATACAGATATTTGATATTGTCTTATTTTGATGTGTACAAGTTCCACTGACTCACTTCATTAGTGTTTACCATATTAATCTGCACGTGTCCTCAAGGGCTCAAAGGACTTTATTTTCCATAATATTTTGGGCTCTTGGCTTCTGAAAGTAGGTATTACATAGATGCTTGATACATGTCATAGTGCTTGTATCAGTTTTCGTACTTGATCAATTCTGAATGAGATTACAATTTTCTAAATAAGTGAATTGTTTTAACATAGATGCTCGTAGAGAAGCTAGAAAAGCTTTTATGGCACTATCTTCTGATGATACCGCTACGCAAGTTGCTAGTATGGAAACTGTTAAGAGCGATCCTGAAAATCAAATGCAGCAATCGGAGGGTGATGAACAAGTTCCTCGTAGCACACCGGTCTGTCCACTTGCTTTTTTCAATGTTACTTTTTATTTTTGGAGTTCCATCCGGTTTTCATATTTACTTTGACATACTTGCATTAACTTGACTTCTACTATTCTGATGTAAGGGAAATAAATTCCCAGTTCATGATTGCTCTTTGTTGTTCCAGTCTACTCAAGAATGTTCCCTAGATATTTCACTCTCTTTTTTCTTGATCAATATTTTCAGGCTCATATAATTTGTAATCAGTACGGTCTGAATTTTTAAAATGAAGCAGATAAAGCTTTTGAAAGGAAGCTCTCAGTGTAAGAAGTTAAAAATTAGGAAATTAATTATTTTCCCATTACGTTTTTTTTGCATTGGGAGTATATAAAATAGTGTATTCCTCAGTCTGCTTCACAATTTTTTAGTATTCTTATTCACTTGCTATATGCAATGCACTATATTTAGTAGCAGTTGCAAATTTGTTTCACTATCCACTGCTTCCGATAATGCTTTCTAGTGGTTCCCTTCTGAGTTAGATGAAGATCTGCAGTGTAATTTCCCTTTTTTTTTCTTCAGGTTTTTGTTCTGGATCCAAAGAAGGACTTGCATGGTTTAGGGTTTGATCCGTTCAAACATGCTCCTGAATTCAGAGGTATAATAATCTGCTCAAGTAAATTTGAGTTTGTTACTTCGATAGCTAAGAAAGTCATGATTATTCACTTGTTATTTTTTCCCTTTCTTGTTGAAGAGAAGAAAAGATCAAGATTGCATGGTGATAAGGAGTTAGCGCAGCAAAAACCTATCTCTATGAGAGAGAGTCTTTTTGGCTTGAAATGTAAGATACAAGAAATTGGAATGTTCTGCTTGTTTTCTTTGTTCCCATCTTTAACTTAATTAGATTCGAGTGGAAGTTATTTAACCGATCTGTTTGCTTCATTGCATCAGCAGGAAAGGTTGCTCCTGGTTTTGGCATTGGGGCACTTGAAGAACTTGACACTGAAGATATGGATGTCTATGCATCTGGTTAGTATTGTCTATTCCATGCTTAGTACAAAGATAATCCATCTTTGTGGCTATTTTCGAATGTGATTTGGTTACAACCATGTGGAAACTAAAAAAACAAGCTTATGCCATTACTTATCCACAAAAAAAGAAAGTTTCTGATATCCCAGTTCTCGAAGTCTGCAGGATTTGTTACCGAATTGATGAATCAGAGTGGAGATATGAGACTTTATGAGTGACTAAGTAGTTGGAAGTTTTGATTCTGTATCTGTTATGAATCGACTAAGATTCAAACTAAGCAAAACACAAATGGACAATAACAAGCAAGAGCACAATCTTTTTTGGGACAAATTTTCTGGGTTTATCTTGATAAAGAGTAACGATTACAAGAAAAAAAGCAGAAAAAAAGCTGAAAATAAGTGCAGAATTTAAAGTATAAAAGTAAACATATTCTTCTTCTTCTTCTTCTTTTCCGCTAAGGCAGATACTATGCTGGTTATATAAAGAAATAAAGTGGGGAAACAAACTCCACTTCTTTTAAACTGCAAAATAGTCCGTGTTTTCTTAACTTTGCACTAAACTACCAACTTATCTAAACTGACAATTAAATACAAATTTATTACCCAACTTCGCTTTCCCAACCCTTCTCCCTCTCTTGTCTCCTTATCCGGGTCCGTTACATTTCCGCGCTCTTGAAAATCCACCTTGCCCTCAAGGTGGAGGTGAAAATTCAAAGACATGAAGACAATATTTGCTTTTGTTTTCCCAATGCAATGTAGCTTCTGAGAGTACTCCCTTCCCGAGTTTGATTTTTCTTCCTCTCTTAAAGAGACTCGGTGTTAGAGAGATTAGATCTCTGCACTCCATTTTTAACCTCGACTTTGACCGGGAATTACATAATGAGTATAAATCAGCCAACTTACCTGGATCAAAATTCTTTTTCTTAAGCTTAAGTGTTTTTCTATACTTCATCATTTGTAAACTACAATTCTGCAAACAAAAATATTTCCGAACACCAAATACAATAGCAGCAGTTAGGGCATCATTTAAATTTCCATTTCCAATGCCTTTTAACTTCACATGACTAACTTCTGGTCTTCTTCGCCACCCTTCTGCAGACCACCCTAACTGCTGTTTTTTATCACTCACCTCCTGCATTGCTCTTTTTCTAACAACACTAAAGATCGATTCTAAGTGACTTAGCCCTCGCTTCACTGGTTTCTTATTCGTCACTTTGATTGGCTCGACTACAAAAGCGCTGTTAGTTTCAGCCATATTTTTCTCGTCAGTTGGAGGATCTCTACGAGTGGAACATTGTGTAGCAAAATCCAGGAAAACATTAATCAGAGCAATTGCCATGCTAATTCTAGTTGTTCTGGTTTACTACGACACTTAAGAACTGATTTCAACAATGCTTGATAGCCGGGTATGTTTTGAAATGACATGTCATCAGAAAAACTATCTCTCATGTGGTATCCACTTCTATCAATGAATGTTTGCCTATTCTCATTCTTTATTTGGTAATCATCTCGTTGAGTCTCGTCAATCTCAGTTACATTTACCAAGACAAATAATTTACAGATCAACTTGTCTTGGTTTCCATCTTTTCTTCTTGGATAATAAGTCTAAGCGAGAACTTTGCTTACCATTGATAATAAGCACCCCTTGATTTGGCTTCTTGTAATGAGAATGTTCATGTTCATCAAGGACTCTTTTGAAACCGAGCCTGCAATCTGCAAGTCTTATTATTGAAGCCTGGTTTGTGATGCTCTTCCACTATTCCGGGACTGTCTACATGAACAAGCATGGTGGTGACATTATCGTTAAACCGATTTTCGTTCGGGGCGTAATCCTTCGATCTCCATATACCCATGTTAATCCTTGATGAAATAGCAAAACCTATGTACCTTGTATTTAGTTTGTCCAACCCTTTTTTAAAAGGGAGAATAGAAGTTGCGCTTAATAAATTGAGTGATATAGCAGATTTTGGGTCCCTGATCGCTTTCAAAATTCCACATATTACCCCTATCTCAGTTGGCTTAGAAAGACCTCTCTTCGAGACAATTAAATTAACATTTTCTTCACCACATCCTCCCTTCATCATCTCAGTTGCTGAGAACCTGTTAGGTGATTCAACATAAGTTATAAGAGACCTTGATTTTACTGAAGCATTGTCGAGAGATTCGACCGGGTCTGTGGTGATGGACTCCTCTCCTTCACATGCATCGTTGTCTTCCTTTTGTAAGTTCTTACAAATTCTCGTGATAATGGCCTCCATTTTCTCCCCATGATCCTTAAAAATAGCATTTAATTCTCAAAATTTTCAACCATCTCATTGTTTAACTGCTTTATGTGTCCTGCACTGTCCGTATTGTGGTGGTCTTTCAAGTTATGTTGCGGAGATGTGCACATGAGTTGATTGGAAGATGGGCAGATGGTTTGGTTTTGGTACAGGCTAGTATATGGATGGTAATCTACTTGTGCTGTTCGTGACGAATAATAGGATGTTGAAGAAGGAGCTATTTGTGGTTCGAGTAAAGGTGCGAAAGACGGTTGCTGGTGAGTGTAATAAGGATGTGGGTTTGGGTTGTTTTGAGGCGGAGGGTAATTATTTTGGATTTGTGGCTCATAGGTTTGGGTGTATGGGGCTGTATGGTAAGAAAAAGAGAGTGGTGGTGGTGAGTATTGGTTATGTTCACTGCATGAGAACAATGGTTGCATGTATGGGTCTGTGTAAGGGTCACAGAATGGGGTGTTTTGTCGCACGTGGTGGTGTGGGGTGTATGATTGATTTGGTTGTTCTAAGTAGGGTTGCGATATTTGTGAAGAAAAATGGATCGGCGATGGTGGCGAATATGGCTCTGGTACCAATTGTTATGAATCGACTAAGATTCAAACTAAGCAAAACACAAATGGACAATAACAAGCAAGAACACAATCTTTTTTGGGACAAATTTTCTGGGTTTATCTTGATAAAGAGTAACGATTACCAGAAAAAAAGCAGAAAAAAAGCTGAAAATAAGTGCAGAATTTAAAGTATAAAAGTAAACATATTCTTCTTCTTCTTCTTTTCCGCTAAGGCAGATACTATGCTGGTTATATAAAGAAATAAAGTGGGGAAACAAACGCCACTTCTTTTAAACTGCAAAATAGTCCCTGTGTTTTCTTAACTTTGCACTAAACTACCAACTTATCTAAAAACTGACAACTAAATACAAATTTATTAACCAACTTCGCTTTCCCAACCCTTCTCCCTCCCTTGTCTCCTTATCCGGGTCCGTTACAGTATCACATCTAATAAAATAATTAATGACTGTATTTTTGTAACTTATTAAAATTGGTACTTTATTAAAAGTCTTAACTTGCGTACTTTGGTAGGAGTAGAGTCGGCTATGGCTCGAAACATTTCTGTATCCTGTATATAAGTGGACGCAATTTTTCAATGGTAAGACGGTCTGACAACCTGTACATGGCTTGAAGCTTATGGATCCTTAAGCACTTGAATTGGTGTCTAAAGTAAGGCGAGCTGAAAAATGTGAGAAGAGCTCGATTAATGAAGTGGAAGTAAAGTGACCATAATTCGAGAGAATTATGTTTAGGAGGAATGGTGACTGCAGGTTATTGATTTTTATTAAAAGAAAAATTACAAAGTGGATTTGATAATAATAATGATATTATCGATTATGGAGGATGATGTCTCTATATAAAGAATATAAAGAGAGATAAGGGTACAATGTTGTTTCATAAATGACTAGTTCTCACTGGAGCCAGAAAACTTAAATTTGTTTTTAAAATCGACACCCGAATTACTAGAGTCTTTAGTGATGAACAAATTTATATAAGTTTTCTCATTCGCTAAACTGAGCCTTCTTGTGAGCCTTTACTTGAGCACTTGATTGGTGTCTACGGAACACGAGTTGAAAAATTGGAATAGAGCGCAATTAAAGAAGGGGAAGTAAAGTGACCATAACTAGACGGAATTAAGTTTAGGAGGACTGGTGACTGCAGATTGATGTTATTTGTTACAGTAAATATTTGTTTTAAGTAAAAATTACAAATTGGATTTGATAATAATAATTTTGTGATTGATGATGGAGGATGATGTCTCTCTACAAAGAGATAGATAAGGTACAATGTTTGATTCATAAATGACTAGTTCTCAATGGAGCCAGAAGACTTAAATGTTATTAAAATTAACACCAAAGTACGAGAGTTTTTAGTGATACATTTATATAAGTTTGTCATTCGCTAAACTGAGCCTTCTTACCCATGAAAGTTACAATTGATTCTATGTAACCAAAGCCAGTTTTCTTTTTCTTTAAACAATTGAATTACAAAATTGTTATTCCACTTATACCCTTCTCTGTTATTTGATACAAGCTGTCTTCTATATCTAGTACTTGTTCTTCCCTTTTTTGAATTGCGGGTAGACATTAGTTGAGGATGTGAGAGAACAACAGAAAAGTTTATACCTCGAAAAAACTGTTGAAAAGCTAGTGTTAAGATTTCTTTTATTCTAAGTGTTTTCTGAACCCCAAAGACAATGTCTATATAAGGTTATGTGAACGGTGTGGTCAGTGCTAATGATAACATTTTATGCAGGTTATGATTTCGAAGAGACTTATGTCCAAGAAGATGAAGAGCCGACAGTGCTGAGCATTGAGAATAAGAAAAAATGGAGGGGAAAAGAAGACGGTGTTCTTCCTGGTTTTAGACCAGCTTCCAGTTCTGAAAACCAGCTAGAAAGGCAAGTATTTATCGTAGTTCTTTCCGTACTAAACTTATAATAAATTCATTTTATTTCACTAGCAACACAAATCTCTCTTAATAGTCTTAAGAATTAATATGTTACTACGTATAAAGCACAAAGTTTGGGCTTCAGTAATATTTTCCCCTTCAGAAAGACGTGAGCAGAGTAAAGGTCGGCTGATGGTTCAGGACTGTTTATCATTATTCTTCTATTTATCGGAATCTCTTCATATCTAAGTACAAAATTATCGTGGCAATACATATGATGCGGCTGTTGAATAGAAACGTAAAATCAAACCTAATTGATAACAGATTCTAGCAACAAGTCATTTTTATTGTCAAGTTGGATTTACTTTTCATCTCTCATTATGTACTATATGAGGCTTAAGTTGTGGGTGACTTGCAGCTTTGTTTGCCTAGCTAACAGTTTTAGACAAAGTTGAAAATTCGTGATAGTAGGGTGTATAATTCTCGAGTTAATCCTTCGAGTTTGTAAAGATTTTTTGCTATACTTCTGTAAAGTATCACCGTGAAAATCATTTGCCTTCTGTTACTTCATTGCAGGTTTAACCCTCCAGTTGTCCCCAAGAACTTTGTTCCACGCCATAAATTTCTCTCACCTCTTGATCGTGACAACAAATTTTATGGACCCCCTCCCGCAGAGAATTCTCCTCCGGAGGATAAGAACTTGAAACTTATGATTGATGGGGTTGCAACTATGGTTGCCCGTTGTGGTAAATTATTCGAGGATCTATCACGAGAGAAAAACCAATCAAATCCTCTATTTTCCTTCCTTTATGGTGGAAATGGTCATGAATATTACGCAAGGAAGCTATGGGAGGAGAAACAGAAGAATAAGGATGGGAAAACCGAGGAGTTGGTTGGAAAAGAGCTTTTTAGGGCACAGAAAATGACAGCAGAAAGCCGGGGGAAGATCTTGGGAGAAAAACCTCTTGAAAACAGCTTAAATGATAAGAGCTTGCCTTCTAATTCTTCAGATGTTCAGCTCCAGTACAATCTTGTAGATACATTCATTACACCTGCATCATTTGTGAGTGGTTTAGATTTTAATGCCATTATTGACGTATTTAGAAAATGCTGGTCATTTTTGGGATGCTGACTTGATCGTTTTTCATGGATTAACATCCCGAGGTCCTTTGATGGGCAATTTTTTCCGAAGATGCCTCTTAGTGATGCCAGACTAGATGAGTGGTAAAAACTTGCACATAAATGTGCAAGATGGGTGTCTGCTCCGCCTGTTTAAGGCAATTGGGCACCCTATTGAAAGAAAAAAAAGACTAGTCTTTGAAGTTGAAAATGAGTATATTTTTAGGAAAACATCACTTTTGTATACCAGCTTACTGACTTTAAATATCAGTACAGAATACTATAGAATTTAGATACCAATCTACATGAAATCAAACAATCGCCTATAAATCAAGATTTGCAAACTCGAAACCAATCTAGAAAAAATAAAAAAAAACTGTTCACCAACCTATAGAAAATTTACTAGTGTTTTCAGTGTTTTAATTTTGGCGCTGGTATACTAATTGTTTGATTTTGTGGAGATTGTTGGTTAGTACAAGTGATCTTAGTGCACAGATAGTGCCTTTGAATTATAATATTATAAGTACCAAGTGTTTGAAATTTTCTAGATTGGTGTCTAATAATGAAATCTAATACCATTGTTTAAATTGTTCAAAACTTATAGATTGGTGTATCCCTTATTTCCCAATATTTTTGTTTTTCTTGGATAAAGATTGTGAAATGTTAATGTCGCTAAAACAAGTTACTTAATGTATCCCTTATTTTTATTTTTCTTAATTCAGAGTGAGGGTCCTGATGGTGTAAAACCTTTTAAGAATGACCCTGCAAAGCAAGAAAGGTTTGAACAGTATCTGAAGGAAAAGTACCGTGGCGGGCTTCGATCTAAAGATGCTGGTGGAGCAAGTAAAATGTCAGAGTCTGCTCGAGCTCGTGAAAGATTAGAGTTTGAGGCTGCGGCCGAGGCAATTGCAAAAGGGAAACAGATTAATCTTCCGAATCAAAAGCCCCTGGAGATATCCGTAACCACTAGCTTGCAGTTCACCTCTGGTGGATCGGAGGTATGTATGAAAAGGAAGACTTAAGAATCATTAATTTCAACTGTTTCGTAGTGAACCTATCACGAAACTTCTATTTTGTACACTAACCTATCTCTCGTATATGTTATACGTTATTAAACTAATCTACCGGACATAGAACATTAAGGGTACTTCCGTCTAGAGTTGGGTTAAGGACAGTTTTATAAACTAGTTTATCACAAGATTCCGATTTCGATAATTCCTAATTAGTATTACCAACCTAACAATCTATTTTGCTTTTGTGCAGTAGATAAAAATAATAGGTTTAAGACAAAAACCGAAAATATGTGATATGATAGTGTTCTAAATAATTTGTCTGCATTGCCTATCTAGTGCGCCCACTTATGATTTCTTTTCTGGGTCAATGACCAATAGGTTGCAGAAAACATCTTAATGACCAATAGGTACCTAAAAGATCTTGTTATGTATCTCTCTCCACAACTACCAAGATTTAAAAAAAAAATGTTATAAATATGAAAGTAGTACTTGTTGGTCATTTTTTGTTCTCTTTTTCTAAAATAAGAATACCAAGTGAGTGAACAGAACAGACATCTAATGATAGTGTCTTATGCTGGAATAATTAATGGAAAAACTCAGATGTTCATAATGACTTTTGTGCACTAGAATTTTGCAACTTGTCACCTTTGTATACTGATGTTAATGTCATGTACCTTCCGACTTAAATGCCTTAAAATAGAAGTAAGGTAACTAATTATAAATTTCAATGTGGCACATTTATACTCCAACAACTATTTATATAAGTCACGGATTACTTTTTGCATACTTCCTGTATTCCAAAATTAACGTGTTTGCTGATTGAGCAATAAATGTTAGGTTAGTATACTAATTACAGAACATTTTAGGTTGGTATGCAAAATCGAAAAAGGTGATATGTTGGTGTATATAACCTTAAACAACCAGTTAAGTGTCTCCACTTTTAGCTTTGAATTAGAGTTATTAACGTGTAGATCATGGAACAGAAAGTGGTTCAAGGTGAGGATCTATTGAAGAAAGCCGCATATCCAAAGCGTGAGGAGTTTCAGTGGAGGCCTTCTCCTATACTTTGCAAGCGCTTTGATATAATGGACCCGTATATGGGCAAGGTATAATTTTGCACCATCTTCCTTTCGCTGCATTAATGTTCTTGCTGTTTCAATTTTTTTGGTTTTGTAAGTTTCTACTGTTTCTGCATTATATCGTTGTGTATTGTTGATTGTTTCTGTTGGTTTCTAGACGAATTGTTATGGAAATAATTAATTGTTTCAGAATATATAGCAACGTTATGTATTTGAGTCTTGAGACAAACCAAAAACCTTGACTTAACAAAATATTCTTTCTGGGCTATATGCAGTATGCTTAGTATAACCTTGTCCTGAAATTAATCCATGCGGCGATGCTTTCTTCATCGATAATTGTGCAGTATCTTCTGTGCAGATCCATGCATTCCTTTTTTGATCCTTCATTTCGTGAGCAACTCACTATTTTCTTCCTACATCTTGTGACTTTATATTTACCGTATTCCTTTGCAGCCTCTTGCTTTTTATTGGAACAACAGTATTTTTGGGTGAAGTGATTATTTACTTTTGTTACAGTTCTGGCCTCTTTTGTCCTTTTTGATTAGCAAGCAATATAGGATTAAATTTTCTTTGTCTGTTTCTACCTGTCTTCCACGCTTCAATTCTTAGGTTCCTTCTATTTAGTTTCACTCTCTCCTCCACTGCCCGTCTCAAATATTGCAGTTTAACTTTGTTTTTGTTTTAGGGGTTTCTTTTCTGCTAAACTGCATATTTGCTTTTACAGCCACTACCACCTCCACGTCCGAGGAGCAAAATGGACTCGCTGCTATTCTTGCCAGATTCAGTTACACCTGCAAAGGTGGAAGAAAGTACTAATGCTAGGGGTGTCCACTCTTTAGATGGAAAAGAGATTATAAAAGAAGAAGCTGATGAACAAATTGATGATAACGTGGAAGCTGAAAATGTTGAACGGCCAGTTGATCTCTACAAGGTACTGAGTGCAGATAATTTCGAAAAATAGGTTTCAAATTTCAATTGCTTTCCAACTTCTAGCATAAAAAGAGACTAAAGCTTGGTTTGGAAAGATTAACTTGAACTGCCGGCCCCTTTATTTATATTTTATATGCATACACTATGAGTCAACTAGGATGGTAACCAGCTTTATTATTAAATTGCATGATATATGTATCTATATGTAGACAAGGTATTATACCAGTGTGTGGGCTGCTTTCTCAACTGCATAGATAATCTTTCCTTATTTTCAGCAGAGTGCTCACTCTGATCCAATCTTCTCCATTTTATTTCTACAAACATGAGCTGTGTCTTTATTTGCAATTAGTTGTGTTTTCCATCTGATAGCGACACCTGTATCACTTTATGGCAAATGTTTATATTTTAAGACTTAACTTTTCGGTTCCATATGAGCTTCTCTTTGTATCTCCTTGCTACTGGCATACGTTTTGCTCACTGATTAGGCTAATCAAGAATTAAATTGCCTAATTACATTGTTCTGTGGTTATTGTTTTCTTCCTTGGGCAGGCTATTTTTTCTGATGATTCAGATGAGGAAGAGGAAACTTCTACAAGTCAAGTTGATAATCCTAATAAGAATATTGAGGTTGCTAATACAACTTTAAATCGTTTGATAGCAGCTGACTTTTTAGAATCCATCGGTAAGGAATTGGGCCTTGAGGTTCCCCCCGATCTTCCACTTTCGGGAAACAAAGTTGGTACTTTGAATTCTCAGAAAGAAAGTATTACTCCCAATAACAGAGATATTAGCACCAACTTAGTTGAAATCACACCCCAGATCACTCCTAGAGATTACGAATCTAGTCCCTTAATTCAAAGGGATAACAGTAAAAGTAGTAGACCCCTAAGGGATCATAGTAGCAGTTCATCGGAAGATGAAAGGAGAAGTAAACGTTCTAGGCACCATCGACGCAAAAACGTTAGTTCGGATAATGATACGGGCTATTCATCTGATGATTATAGAGAACGTCACGATTCGAAGGCTAGAGAGAGAAGAAAAAGATCTTCGAGAGAAAAGAGTAGTAGCAGAAAACACTCCAGGCACCATAAGCGCAGGAGAGGGGATTCTCCCAGCAGATCTTACCGTCGGAGTGAGCGAGAACGAGAAGAGAAGAGGGAGAAGCGGAGATAGGAACGAGTCTTTGAGGTATAACTTTCTACTTGGACCCTTGAGTTTGAACAGATATACTAGCAAGCATCTGAGGAAAAGAAAAAAGGGTGGTAACCATGTCTGAGTCATTTGGAAAAATGTGGCTTTGTTAGTAAAAACTTCATAGCAACCGGTTATTGAGATATTTTTATGCGAAGATTATCTGTTGTAGACTTATAGTGAACATAAGAGCCGGTGAAGATTATTTTATGTTAATTTTATCTGTTGTACAACATAGAGCTTGATGAAGTTGGATTCTATGACTGCACATGCTTAATTTTTCCAGATCTTAGCAGCTTGCTCTTCGAAAAGGCTGAATAACGATGTTGAAAATCTGTTTACTTTTGTATATATTCTCTTTTTTTAAAACTTATTAAGGGGATCAAATGATTTCACCCATACCCCCTTAGTAAGATTCGAACTCTGTACCTCCTAGTTGAGAGTACGAGTTCTAGCCCACTAGGATACTTTTGTATATATATGTATTGCTAGAGTAAACCGAGTCTTGACCAAATAGACGAACGTGTAATTAGATTTGTTAGAAAAGGTAAGACATGAGTAGTCTTATTCTGCACCAACTACAAACTGATAGAAAGACACCCATCGGAAACTGGAATGTATTTAACATAACAAACATGTTGGTTACACATCTTGAATATAAAGTGAGACGAAATAATGGCATTGCTAGTGTACTGTTAATGGTTTGATGATCTGATGACATCATTTTTCTAATATAACAACTTGTAATGATCATTTTCGGTATTATACCTCATCTCCGGGGTGAGCTTTCCCTTCAACCTGAACTCCAGCGCCACTTGAGCGCCACATCACCGTGTTCTTAAGCCAACCAAAACACCCCCTATACTTTATGCTCTCCAATGGTGTACTCATAGCCTTTGCCCTACAAAATCTTCCTAAAATACAGGAAAGGATGGTCAGAACTGTTAAAACCGATATTACGGCAAAAAATGGGCCAAGTGAGGGGTGCAAAGTATTATTCGGCACAACCTCGGGATTATCAGCCAGCATCCCTTGAACTGGCTGATCATCATCTGGGAAAGGGAAAGGACTAAGCAAATTACTATTAGTTGTTGCCATTTTGATCAAAACATGAATACAACCATACAGTAAACAAGCTCAAATGATTTTATAAAGGAGCTTCTGTGTCTAAAAGAAGCGTAACATGGGCGGTGGGCTGATATATTTTCTAATGTGGGTATTAGTTGTTAGAAATTTAGGGTATGATAATCCTGGATAATTTCGAAGAATCGTGTTCGTACACTTTCCGAACAAAGTATTTCGACCCTATTATTGTCTGGGTTCACGAAATCTTTGTGGGGATAATTCTTGAAGAACAATCTGTTTCTGGCAAGGAGAATAGATTAGGAAATGTAGAGAGAATTTTCTTATATGTTTTTCTATTTGAAATCGAGGCCAAATGACTTCTTATATAGGAGATCAATAACCAAAACTGAAAACAAGCAACTGTTCGGAAAGGAAGCAACTGTTCGGAAATGAAGCAAGCAACTGTTCGGAAAGGAAGCAAGCAACTGTTCGGAAAGGAAGCAACTGTTCGGAAAGGAAGCAAGCAACTGTTCGGAAAGGAAGCAACTGTTCGGAAATGAAGCAAGCAACTTTTCGCTCGGGGCGCTGCCCCGCACCCCGCCCGCTGTCCTGGCAGCGGGACCCCAGCCAGGGGCTCTCGCCCCTTGGACCCCGCCAGGGGCTCTGCCCCTAGGACCCCGCCAGGGGCTCTGCCCCTTGGAACCCCGTTTCAATTATTCATATTCAATTATACGTTGGCTCGACGAGCGTGCACTCCGCACTTGCCTAACTCGTTTCCGAGTTTAACGCATTATTGCATCGGCCTATAATAAATCACATTACTACTAAAATACATTGATGATACTAAAATCACCAATATTAGTGAGGACAACATGGGAAGTTTAAGTAAAAGCATTGAAAATAATGGATTTAGCTTGTGGATTTGATTTAACTGCAAGTGTTACCAACTTAACATGCACTAATTTGGATGAGTTTAAGGGGGCTTTTCATAAAGCACAGGATAAAATATATTCCGGTTCTTTTGGTGAACTAATTTATAATTTTCTCTCCTTTTTTTTATTTGCCCTTTTCTGTAGGGCTTTGGGTTTTGTACTAGAAGTTGGCCGATTATGGCGCGTGGTTAATCAAGCATGATTTTCCCTTTTCTGTAGGGCTTCTAGTTTCAATGAAACGAAACGAACCGAACAACCCTCTGTTCATGTTCAGTTCATGAACTAAAACTCTTGTTCATGTTCGGTTCATGTTCATTTAAATACGAACGAACATTTGACGAACATGAACCGAACATTTGACGAGCCGAACACGAGTTGTTCGTGAACATCTAATTTCTTCCAAAACATTTAATAATTGAAAAATATATATATTTTTCTTTCTTTTTAAAATATATTTTTCTTTTATCATATATTACTATATTGTTAACTAGAATAAACTAGTTCACATATAATTTAAGTTTATATATTGTAAAAATTCTTTTTTACATACGTATGATTACTTTAACGAGTTGAATACTTAACGATAAAGTCGGTGACTGTATTTATAGTATGATGATATAAATTAACATAATAAGTTCAAAATAATACAAACATATCATTTATATTATTATAGCATAAATAAGTTTATTAATTGTGTAGTGATATTAGTTTTTGTTACATCATTAATAGATTTATTTTTTTTATTTTATCAAACTTTATATATTATTACACGAACACGAGTTTAGACGAACCGAACAGAGGGTTGTTCATGTTCAGTTCACTTAATAGACGAACACTATATTCTTGTTCATTATCGTGTTCATTTATAAATGAACGAACATGAACCGAGCATTAGCCGAGCCGAACACGAACGATTTCACGAACAGCTCATCTCATTTACAGCCCTAGGTAAAAATGTGTGAGATTGGTATGCTCGCAATCAATTAGACAATTACCATATTATCTTGATATCAGCACGTTCGAAGACTGTAATATGTTTTTATTTTCAATTCCACAGGTTTGGTCAGCTATTTGATTTCAATTTTTTAATAAATTACTAAAATTTATACTTGGACAAATTTAGGAAGAGAAACAACTCTGAAAATTTATTCATGTAATATATTGTCACTATTGTTTTAGTATATTTCAACACGTGAATTCTATGAACAATTTAAATTTATCATTCAAAGTATATTTACAAGAAAAAGTTCATATAGTAACTTAATTTGGCAACTAATATAGTAGTCGAGAAATGGTGACATATTATTTCTAAATAAATACCAACTGATTTGAGTCCGAATAACTTTTAGCTGGTAAATAGCTACCCATTAGTAACTCGCATATTTTTCAGTTGGAAAATACCAGAAATTTTGTGTTGCTATATAGTAACAGATTAATAACTCAAATATTTCAAGTTAGTAAGTAACAAATGATCTGTAAGTACTACTTTTGAGTAGGCATTCAACAACTGATTCTAAGCCTGTCATTTAGAAAATAGCAAATGATTGCATTAGTTGCAAATTAGTGACTAAAATATCAGTTGCTAAATTATGTCCCCATACTACACCCGTAATCCATATATCCATACGTACAATAGCTATTAGGGTTGTTTAAAAAAATAGTAAACCTATGAACCTGGTGTTTTGGTTTAGTCTGGATTTTTAACATATTTGGTCTGTCTTAGGGTTTAAAAACTTCAAAACCGTTTTTAATGGGTTGGGCTATATCAGGCTAATCAAAAATCAGATCAGACCAAACAAGATCAAACTGTGTTGACCCGTTAAAACCAAACAGTGAAAACCATTTTAACTCACTAAAACTTATAGAATATATATGTTAATTAACAAAATATATAATAAATTAAGTATAATAAATATAAATTATCTCAGCCATTGATTTTTAATCCTAATTTAGAAATAACCATAGCCATTAGATTAATTGTATACAATTTTTATTAAGATTATTGGTTTTATCATTTGTAATTATAATATTTGTTTGAGTTTTATTTGAATTTGTATTTACTCTTGCATTTTCGTATTCAATTTACCATGTTGTATTTATTGTGAAACCATGACAATTCGAAACTCAACCTATGATCGAAACGAAACGTTCAACCCGTAAGCCGGCACTAAAAGAAAAATATTCTAGGCCGACAAAAAATATTCGTTGCTAAATCTGAGATTTCGTCACGTAAACATTTAGGCGACAAAACTTTCGTCGCTAAGACTCGGTGGGAACCATGCGACGGCAATTTAATTCGTCGGGCAAGTTTCACTTTTGCCGACGAATTGGGCGACAAAAAATGTTCATCGCTAGATTTGTTCCGACGAAATTTTTTGTTGCTATATGTGAATCATAAGTTCACAAAGAATGGATTTCCCGACAAATATTGTGTCGGCAGAAAATCTTTTAACGACAAATCTAACACATTGTTTGAAAAAAGATTTGTCGGCACAACTCTTATTATGTAACATTTCACTTCGATTTTGGAGAAATGATTTGTCGGCGATAATTTGGTCTATCTATAGTATATTATTAAAATTAATCATTACAAAATATATTTTTATCTAATAATTAATTAAACGAATATTAAGATCAATATTATGAAAAACAATCAATAAAATAAATTACATGTAAAAGATCCAAATAACACATATTTACAAAACGTGTAATAGAATGAATAATTCTAAATCATAAAAACATGAAACATCTATCATGGAGATGTACTGTCATCATCGTGCTTATCCTCTACAATTTTTTTCGAACCCTTCTTCCGGAAGTGTAAAACATTGACTGTAAAAAGATTTTGCTAATGCGTATGTCATTCTTTCCGATGCATGCATGCGTCGTTCCGTGTGTTTCTTAGCATTCTTCTCATCGGCCAATTGTCGCTCTAACTCATTGACACGAAACGATGTACCGCCTTGTGTAGTTCTAGATGACTCCGGGTCTCGATACCTTCCGAATCCCATCCCACAAATTACCTTTCCAGCCCTTGTACATAGCGTCTTCATTAATATTTTTTGACCAGCATCCGTAGGAATAATAATTTTCTAACTTTTGTACCTTCGGGATATCCAACAACCAATTCTTCGAGTAATGCTTTTGCTTGGGACATCATCTCCTCCTAAGCACACATACAAAATAACCATTAATAATCATTAGAAGTATAAGATGAAAGAAACTACTTGATGCTAAATTTATACCCATACATAATTTTTATAACCTTGAAGATATAATTTTAATCGTAGATGAAAAAATTAAGATTTATCTATATAAAGAATGAAAAAGGTTACATTAAAAAAAACATCGATGGACATTTTTTATATCAATCTGTCTAAAGTCTTGGGCACATAATTTAATCAAACAATTTATTGCTTGATCTGTGGCTATAGCTTTATCCTTTTATTTTTTTGGCAGGTAAGTTCATACATTTGTATCTTTTTTTTAATTGCACGGAGGAATCAGTTATTTTTAGTCAACGTATAAATTTGAAATGAAACACCACACAAGTAAAATAAGTCAACTACGTCAACCAAGAAATTTTTCAACTGCTACGATAACCAAGAAATAAGTCAGCCACTCTAGAACAAATCAAACAGAAAAAACTAGAACTTCTAGAAAGATGCAACTACAAAATTAATAACGGGGGGACCTATTTTAGAAAAAATAAAAGGCGACTCGAAATCATAAAGCTTATATAAGCCGTTTCAAAACTAAAAGAGTCGTGTTCTTCTATCCTTGAAAACCAGCAAACTGCCGTCGACTAAAGCCATGGATCATGTTAGATATCAATTCCAGCCAAAAACTTGCCAAAAGATAAGTCTATACAAATTAAAGAGCAATGTAAGATGAGAAAGAACCTGTTTGTTAGATGGTTTTTATGTGATAAAATGTTTTGTCCTTCAGTCCAACTTCATTTTTTTTTACAGAAACCATGTAAACTTTCTAATAAGAATAGAGTAAACCAAGTAAACAAGAAAATGAATAAGATTACAGTTGCAAATAAATGAAAGAAAAACACCCTTAATTAAAATATTATTATTAAAAACATTACAAGTGCAGTAAAACAAACATAAGAAATTTTCAATAAAGAAAAAGTCGCAAAACCCCTAAATGAAATGATCAATATTATCCCCAAATAGCAGTCGAAGGCATAATAAAACCAATAAGGGGATTCTGATCGTAGACTCTAAGTTAGATAACAAAACAATTAAATACAAAGTATTTAACAATTAAATTATCCTCAATTCACAAAAGGCGCAAATAGGCAATTGAAAAAAGAAGTGAAGAAAATACCTCAATAGTAATTGAGTAAAACCTCTAACTGAACATACCAATATAAATCATCAATTAAGAAAAGACTCGGATGAAAACAAGCTAGATTTAGTGACTTAAGATGTCCCATCGTCAATTGACAGAGAGAATATAACCTTCGAGAGAAACAAAAGTAATGAATGAATAAAAACACAACTAAAATAGGTAGATATACATGATGGCAGTCTCGTAATAACCATTATATCTCAGGGGCAATTTCGTAGTTTTATCTGGACAAAAATTTGAGGCGGCACATGCCACCACATGCCCTTATGTGAATCTGCCTCTTACAGGAAAATGCAAAAGTAGCTTAAGAGCATAAACCAAAACAAATAAAGTTAAATACTACATTAAGACAAACAAAATTCTCAAAAAACCTAAAAATAAGGTAATAATATAGTTATATTCAAAACTAGCCAGCAATGTGGTAGTCATTAAATGAAACTTTTAAATTGTATAAAGTCTAACAAACTTACATATTTCTTTTTAGCTACGTCATTCGTCCATACACCGGATTTTGTATACGACTCTTTAAACGTATTAATATCAGGGAATTGCGAACCTTTCTGTGAAATAATATAAATTTGATCAAGTAAAATAACAATGATAAGTCTTTGAATCAAAGGAAAAATCAACTTTTTTTTTCTAGTACATCAACTTGTTTATCATATATCAAGGACATAGGCATTGACCCACGATGATGTTCATACTGTTTTTTCCCTCGATTTTCTTTGTTAATTGTGCTCTATTTCTGAGATAGGTAAACATTTATCTTAAGTTGACAACCAAGCATTACATTTATTATCAAGTTGACAACTAAAAATTACATTTATTGAACTATTAAAACAATTGAGTTAAATAACCTGAAATCTTTTTGACATAAAATGATCACACATGCTAACCCAATCTTTCTCTTCCCTATCCTGCCACTCTCTTTCTCTTCCCTATCCTGCTACTCTAGTGTGGAGTAAAATCTTGAAAATACTCGTGCAATTCACTTTTGAACTCACGAAAATTCTTTGCAAACTGCTTGTCCAAATACTTAGATATCCGAGCTTCAAGTTTTCCCTTCTCGTCAATTTCGAAATCAAAATGCAACTACAAAATTAAATTTTTAATGTTAATAATTCTGAAATTTTAACCACACAAATGTATCTTCATATCCAACTCACTTCTTTTTCTTCTCCTAAATCCACAATTAAAACTGCCATTAGTCTAACTACACAACGGTTTCGTTTGATTGCATCTAAGTAAAAAAGTACACTTATTTGGTGAAGCTAAAATACTTATTTGCTAAAGCTAAAAACGTATACTTTTAGTGTTCATTTTTAAGTATGTTTATACTATTTGGTTAATAGCAAAAAAGTATTTTAGATAAAAATGTTGTTTGTGTTATAAAACGGCATTCAATAGCTCAATAATATATTAAGTATTGAAAAGGTAAATATAAAATGAACACGAGATATAACGTGGTTCGGCGTTTCAACACTTCTGGGTTGAATCCTACTCCACGGAAAGATCATTACCTTTTTATATATATGAAAGCGGTAAAATACAAAATACAACTACAACATACTACACTGTAATTTTGTTTTCTTTTTCACCCATACAATAGCAGTTGAATAAGGGTATATATATATATATGCATATCATGAGTGAATACTCATCATTCAACTTGTGTCTCACTTCCACATGGAGTCTTGTTGTCATTACCTTATTTATTCAATGATGACTCATAACACCCCCCCTTAATGACCACAACTCGATTTTACTTTCGATAACCATATTACAAGTCTCCCCCTGATGATAAGAATTTAAAGTGATTATTTCAAAACTTATTTCAGACTTCTCATCCCAATACTGTATACCAATTGATTAAATGTTGTTGTAAGAAGAGGCTTAGTAAATAAGTCGGCCAAATTATCTGTGGATCGTATTTGGCGAACGCCTATTTCACTATTCTTTTGGAGATCGTGGATATAGAAGAATTTTGGAG
This sequence comes from Primula vulgaris, assembly GCA_963920805.1. Taxonomy (NCBI): domain Eukaryota; kingdom Viridiplantae; phylum Streptophyta; class Magnoliopsida; order Ericales; family Primulaceae; genus Primula; species Primula vulgaris. The sequence goes on along the minus strand of OY987214.1, from coordinate 25,590,729 downwards.
AAATATGCTTAGTTCGATCCCCTTTAATATACCCTCATCGAATCTGCGTAATGCACGCTGTATTATCTTCATATAGTAACATTAGCTGAATTTTGTTCGAAGTCAATCTTGACTGTTCTTGTAGATAATGTATCATTGATCTTATGCAAACACATTCTCGACTTGCTTCATGAATTGCAAGTATTTCCGAATGATTCGAAGAAGTTGCGGTTAATGTCTGTTTTACAGAATGCCAAGAGATTGCAGTACCACCATATGTAAAAACATATCCGGTTTGTGATTTAGCATTATGTGTATTTGACAGATAGCCAACATCTGCATATCCAACTAATTTTCCGTTTCCATTGTTCAAGTAAAATAATCCTAAATCGACGGTCTCTTGTAAATATCGCAATATATGTTTAACACCATTCTAATACCTTCGAGTTGGTGCTGAACTATATCTTGCAAGTAGATTTACAGAGAATGAAATGTCTGGTCTAGTGTAATTTGCAAGGTACATAAGTGCACCGATTGCACTTAAGTATGGTACTTCAGGGCCTAGTAAATGCTCTTCTTTGTCTTTTGGACGGAATGAATCTTCCTTGATGTCAAGTGAACGAACAACCATAGGAGAACTTAACGGATGTACTTTGTCCATATAAAATTGGCGAAATACCTTTTCCGTGTAGTTAGACTGATGAACAAATATACCATTGGATGTATGCTCAATTTGTAAACCGAGACAATACTTTGTTTTCCCAAGATCTTTCATCTCAAATTCCACTTTGAGGTAATTAGCAGCCTTTGAAATCTCTTCAGGAGTTCCAATTATATTTATATCATCCACATAAATTGCAATAATAGCAAACCCATAATTCGCTTTCTTGATAAAAATGGATGGACATATCAGACTATGTACATAACCCTCTTTTAAGAGGTAATCACTGCCGATTGTACCACATGCGTCCTGACTGTTTTAAGCCGTATAACGATCTTTGGAGTTTAATCAAGTGTAAACTCCTATCTTTTGCTTCAGATAATTAAAAACCTTCAGGGATTTTCATATAGATGTCACTATCTAATGACCCATATAAATATGCAGTGACCACGTCCATTAGACGCATTTCCAGGCGTTCAGAGACTGCCAAACTAATCAAGAATCGAAAAGTACTCCCATCCATTACCGGAGAGTATGTTTCTTCGTAATCAATCTCAGGTCTTTGGGAGAAACCTTGGGCAACAAGTCATGCTTTATATCTTACGACTTCGTTATGTTCCTTACGTTTTCGTACAAATACCCTACGGGCTTGACATCTTCTGCTATCATGATTATTGGTCCAAATGCTTCCTGTTTTTATAAAGAGCTTTATTCGACTTCAATAGCATTTTTACATTTTGACCAATCACTTCTACGTCGACATTCTTTGACGGAAGTTGGTTCAGGATTCTCATTACCAATAATCTCTAGATCCATAGCATATGAAAAAAAATTCGTCGATGAGCACATTACTACGATCCCATCTCTCCCCACATTACTACGATCCCATCTCATTATTGTTTTCAGGTACCTGTATCTCTTCAGGAGATATAACCTCTTCACGAAGAATTTGTCATGTGGGTTGGGACGAAGTTACTTGTGGAGCCTCTTTAGGGGCATTTTTATTCGGCTCTTTACTCCTTTCCGGAGTTTTTTGTAATTTCTCTTCAGGAGAATTACTTGGAAAAGTTTCCTCTGCTGGAGGATTACTTGGGCTCAGTTTTTTCCTTTTTCGGGGTAATTTATCTTTTGCACGCACCGGTCTTCCACGCTTCTGGCATGGTTTGTGTTCATTCATTATTGGTTCCCTTACAGGAATATCAATACGCACCATAGTGTTAGATGCAGGTACATGTGACTTTAATACTTTATGTGTATCAGTAAATGCATCAAGTAAATTATTAGCAATGCTTTGCAAGTGAATGATTTTCTGAAGTTCTAATTCACTTTGTCTGGTACGGGGGTCCAGATGAGACAATGATGGTACATTCCATTCAAATTCATGTTCTGATATGTGTTTTGAGTTTACTCCCCCTAATGGTAGGAAAATAGTCTCATCAAACTGACAATCTGCAAAATGAGCCTTAAACGAATCACCGGGCAACGGTTCAAGATATCTAACAATAGATGGTGAATCAAAACCAACATAGATACCTAGGCGTTGTTGTGGACCTATTTTAGTATGTTGTGTGGTGATATTGAAACGTATACTGTACACCCAAAAATACGTAAATGAGATATATTTGGTTGGTGACCAGATACTAGTTGGAGTGGGGAATAAACATGATGGCCAGATAGGCGAATACAAATTAAGGATGTAGCGTGTAGAATAGCATGCCACCACGCTGACTCTGCTAATTGAGACTTCATGAGTAATGGTCTGGATATCAATTGTATGTGTTTAATGAAAGATTCTGCTAGGCCATTTTGTGTATGAGTATGTGGGACATGATATTCAACATCTATCCCTACAATAATGTAATAGTCGTCAAATGCTTGAGAAGTAAATTCACCAGCATTGTCAAGACGTATTGACTTAATTGGATAATCGGGGAATTGAGCTCTTAAACGAATGATTTGAGCTAAAAGCCTAGCAAATGCAACGTTTCTCGTTGATAGTAAGCAGACATGAGACCATTTAGATGATGCATCTATTAAGACCATAAAATAATGAAATGGACCACATGATGAATAAATTGGTCTATAAATATCTCCTTGTATGCGTTGCAAGAAACTTTGTGAGTCAACATCGATTTTTAGAGGAGATGGTTTCGTAATCAATTTATCCTTTGAACAGGAAACATATGTATACTCACTAGGCGATGGAATCTTCATGTTCCTTAAGGAATGACCGTTTGAACCTTCTACTATTCGGTTCATCATAGTTGAACCCGGATGACCGAGACGATTATGCCAAAGGATAAACATTTGAGAATCAGAATGAACCTTTTAAACTTTGGTGCACTTCTGGTGCTATGCTTTAGTGGTGCACTTCAGGTGCTGCGCTTTAGTGCACTTCTGATGCGATGGTTCAATGCACTTCGGGTGCACTATAGAGTATGATTAAATACACCTTATTATTGTGTAATATAACCTTGAAGAATAAGTACTTACTCTTTCAAGTACAAGCTTCTGGCTTGCAACCAATCTTGTTATATCGAGATAATCTTTATCTCCCCCATTTCCAGTTTCAATATGATATCCATTACTGCAAATATCTTTGAAAGTCAACAAATTTTTATTTTGTTTTAGAAATTAAAAATGCTACTCAGGGTTTGGCTACTTCAGGTAGTCTTATATATTATTCGCAAATAAAATCTCATGAAAACTACTTCTGGCAGTTGGAATTATTCAGGAATTACCAATATTATGTATTGTTTACTACTGCAGGTAAGCATAATCTTTCAAGATTACTAAACGTTAACTACTTCTGGTAGTTATGATTCTTCAAGAATTTCCAATACTCTATAATTGTTAACTACTTCAGGTAGTTATAATTCTTCTGGAATTATCTTTAAAGTTCTTCGGGATCTATAAATTTCATAACTCTTTGGGAGTAATTTAATAATAATTTTTCGGGAATTAATTAAGCATCAATCTGCAGGATTAATCAATATTTATACTTCATCATAAATTTATCAATCTTCCGGATTGTTTACATTAATTCTTCAGGAATTAACCAAATGTCATTCTTCAGGAATGATTACTATTAATTCTTGAGGAATTAATCAAATATCATTCTTGAGGAATGATTAGTATTAATTCTTCATGAATTAACCAAATATCATTCTTCAGGAATGATTAGTATTAATTCTTCAGAAATTAACCAAATATCATTCTTCAGGAATGATTAGTATTAATTCTTCAGGAATGATTTGTATTAATTCTTCAGGAATGATTAGTATTAATTCTTCAGGATTGATATTCCGCAACTTGGAAAATATAATTAAATTGTAGAAATGGTAGTATACCCTTTTACAAAATATTAGTGTAAAAGTATTACTAGTCCAACATAACAAAACCAATACTCAAATAGAGACTCGTGCTGATAACGTGTTATAAAACGGCACTCAATATGTCACGCCCCAAAATCCAGAAAACGGATATCAAGGCATGACCTTTTTAAACAAAAGGAAAATGAAACCTGTTGGTACAAAATTTAAATTTTAAAAGAAAATAACTTGCGAGCTAAAGGGACAATTAAATGAATAAATATAAATTTTGCCAAACGCGGCTACAAGACAAATCGTTTTAACAAAATTATATAAAAAGAAATAAACAAATGTAATTTGCCCGTAGGTTACAACCTCAAATAAAAACTAGTCTAAGCGCAAATAAAGCAATTGAAAGATGCCCGAGCCCATGCGATACTGCACTAATATTCCTATCCGAACGTGCCAACCTAAGTTGTACCTGAAAGACAAAACTGTAACGGTGAGTCCCACGCACATACATAGACGGGACGACACCACAAAATACCGTCACTCAATCCCATAAATGCAAGAACTCACAAACAACAACTATGATAATCAACGTATAAAAAGAAATAATAATAACATCGTACAACGAAATAAATTAATTAAACATCTATAGCAAACATGGACCTCTCACGCCACCTACCCCAGTCCGTAAGGTAGGTCATTGCCTATACCCCTCGGCCGTCTATTGTCCCCGGTATAGGGAGAGACATAGACCATTGCTAACATCAAAATAGATTTAAAGTGCGCATTTGGACCTCTCACGCCACTCGTCCCAGTCCGTAAGACGAGTCATTCCCTATCTCTTCGGCCGTCTTATGTCCCCGGAATTAGGGAGAGACATAGACCATTTCTAACAATAAAATAAATATAGTGCGGACCTCTCATGCCACTCGCCCCAGTCCGTAATACGAGTCATTTCCTATCCCCTCGGCCGTCTTATGTCCCCGGAATTAGGGAGAGACATAGACCTTTGCCACTAATCTAAATCACAAGGCCTCGGCCAATAATATAAAACCATTCAATTATCACAATCTCATACGTCACTCTAACGTAATTCAACATAACCCATAATCATTGGTGCTATATTCACAACTAGCCAAACAACTCCAATAACATAAAATCTCATTCAGACATTTTAGCAAACATCTTGTATGCATAAACTACAATTCATCTTTATTCAACATAAATTTACCCAATTTCATCAACAACTATATAATCACATAATCAACTCATAAATCATGTAAACCCATCCATAATCTCATTAATTCGAAATTAATATGTCTCAAGTCTCAACTTCTACAATTCAAATAATGGAATTAAAAGTACAACAAATAAACTCCAATTAACAATTTAAGAACATAATTTATATAACAGGCAAAAACCCCCAATTTATAATAAACGCAAAACCTAATACTAACATACACCCTCGTCTAGTCGAAATGTATAACCCCCGTTACCTTAATGCGTAGAGGAGATGCTTCCTGTAAGAATCGCTAACGTGGTTTCTTCTTCTTCTTCCTAAGCTTTGGTTTCTATCTTTTTCTCTCTTTTCTCTCTTGTTTTAGGTTTAGTTCTTTGAAAAAGTGGGCTGATTTGAAGATGTAAAAACTGTTTTGAGAAAGTTTGTGGAAGCAAACTATTTGGTTCCCAAATTTCTAAAAGTTAACTCTAAATCCAAAAATATTGTTTTACTACTCAAAAATAACAAATCTTTAGAAACAAATCTATTGGGTCCTTTTTATTAGTAGAATTAGTAACATGTTTTTAAAATAAAGTTTTTCGGAACAGTTTCAGTTTTTGGCTAAAAATTAGTCGAGTGACCGGTTTTTTGTAAAATTTGTGTAAAACGTTTTTGGATAAATTAAATCATGAATAAAACCATTTATAAAAATACGGGATGTTACACAATAGCTCAATAATATATTAAGTATTGAAAATGTAAATATAAAATGAACACGAGATATAACGTGGTTCGGCGTTTCAACACTTCTGGGCTGAACCCTACTCCACGGAAAGATCATTACCTTTTTATATATATGAAAGCGGTAAAATACAAAATACAACTACAATATACTACATTGTATTTTTGTTTTCTTTTTCACCCATACAATAGCAGTCGAATAAGGGTGTATATATATATATATATATGTATGTATATATATGTATGCTTATCATGAGTGAATACTCATCATTCAATTTGTGTCTCACTTCCATGTGGAGTCTTGTTGTCATTATCTGATTTATTCAATGATGACTCATAACAGTTTGGTATTATTTGTGTACTTCTTATTATTTTTATGTTGAAAAGGACTATTCTATCCTTTTTCTTATCAATATTTACCATTACAATAGGTGATATAAGTAGCAAATTATTTTAGTATGAACCTTAAAATGGAAATCTTTCATTGGGAAAAAAAGCAGTGAGGGAAAAAAATAGACAATACATGTTTTTTTTACTAAAAGTTTGCATAAATTATACCTATTTAATTGGGTACAGTAAACTATTTCTCGACCATATGAGATGCTATTGGTCCACCTTATTCAAAAAGGGCATATACACATATATTAGAGATGATGACATCAAGTTGCAGAATAATATGTTTATATTACAGAACAAGGCTTGATGGAAATATTCTACTAATATGAGAAGAAAAGCAATTTTTTTGTAAACTTGGTTAAATCATTTACACAAAAAGAAATGTTACCAATCATTTACACAAAAAGAAATGATCTGCAATATGAATCTTTTGCCTTGTTTACTTGATTATAAGTAAGTTTTACAAAAGCCACCCGAACAATAAAATTTTCTTATAAGTAAAATCCTTTATATGTTTACTTTTGAAGGGTTGCCAAACAAGCTCGTTCATATGATTCTTTGTTATTGTTAAAAAATCAAATTTGTAAAATTTAAACAAAAATGATATGCAACCTCAGGCAAGGAAAAAGCAATTAAGTAATCAAAATACATAAAGGAAATATAACAAATGAATTAATTTATTTAGTAAGCGATTTAAAACTCAATACCATCAGACTTCGGATAGCTTTATCCTTCTTTATCGCATCTACTTTGCTCCAATAACCATCATGCATAGGGAGATCCTTCCTAGTCTGGACCCCTATTGCACGTGAAAGTAAACTCGAGATTCTATGACCAGTTGGCCGCCCATGATAAACATCAAGCCGGACTTGAATTGTTCTGTCATTCATTCGCGTCATTTGTGCGACTTTGAGGGATTGCAAGCTCCACGCTGTCTCTTACGAGCACTTCAGTGTGTAGGGAAGTAACCACCACCTACAAATTAAATCAGTCTAATAGAAACATTTAAAGTAAAATCTAGTTGTAAACATCATTGTTACATTAGTTAACTCTTACCACCAACTCCATCTGTTGCGTGGACAATATCATCGTTGTTTTCAGGCACATCATCGTTGTTTTCGGGCATGGAAACATCATCGTTTTTTTTGGGTATGGAAACATCATCATTGTTTTCGGGCATGGAAATATCATCACTGTTTTTGGGAATGGAAACATCGTTTGTACTAGGGCATTTTTTATGATGTCGTACTGCAGACTTGCACTCAACCTTAGCATTGTTTTCGAGCATGGCAACATCATCGTTGTTTTTGGAAATGGACGCATCGCTTCTATTTGAGTCAATGATAGGGCGTTTTTTTTACACCGAACTATAGACTTGCGCTCAACCTCATTAGAAACATTTGAATCATGATTATTTGTTGTAGGATTAGTACGTGTCCCACTTTCTTTACGTTGAACTCTTGACTCATGCTGAGACACATTGGAAACAAGTGGATCGTGATGATTTGTATTCAAAATAACATTTGTCCCACGTACATTACGTTGGATTATTGACCCACATACAACGTTATCGGAAACAAATCGAGCAATAGTAGGTTTGTTTAGGATTTTGGTTTGCTCAATTTTAATATCTGTAACGCGTGAGCTGCTAGGTATGGGTTTCTGGGGCGATGCACATATTGAAGAACCATGAAATTTCGAAGAAATTGTGGATACCTATTGAGCAATGATGAAACTAAAAATGAATATACTACAATAAATATAAACATGGCCGGTCCTAGTGTTTTTAACACCTAAGTCAAGTCTAAGTTTCTACTCCTCTTTTATTTTAGAGTTTAATTTTAGTTCAATTCTTTTGACTCCTAAACATTATACGTATCGCAAATTTTCATATATGAGGTTTTTATAATGTTGGAATACTCGTAAGTATATGTTATCAGTCGCTTTTATATATTGGTATAATGAAGTATAAGCATATTCGAATTTTACTGAATACAAAATTGAAAAATAACGTTCCTTCCACGTAAATTACGCTGGATTGCTGACCCATGTGCAACGTCATCAGAAACAGATCGATCAACAATAGGTTTGTTGAGAATTGTGCCTTGATTAATTTTAATATCTCTAAGACGTGAATTGCTAGATTCTGTTGTCTGTGACGATGCACGCATTGAAGAACCATGGAGATTCGAAGAAATTGTGGATACCTGTTGAGCAATGATGAAAAAAAAATGAATATACAATGATAAATATAAATAGGGCCGGTCCCAGCGCTTTTAACACGTAAGCCAAGTCTATGTTTTTACGCCTTTTTTATTTTTGAGTTTAATTTTAATACAATTCTTTTGACTCCTAAAAATTATACGTAACCGAAATCTTCATATCTGAGGTTTTTATAATGTTAAAATACTCATAAAAATAAGTTAACAGTTGCTTTTATATATCGAATTTTACCGAACACAAAATTGAAACAATAAACAAAAATAATGCTTCCATGAGGTCATGAACCTTTAGACATATATAGTGATGCAAGCTTAGGGTGTGCACCATAACCAATTGTACTGGAAGAACTATGTGAAAGTAAGGCGTTATGTATATATATAAATTATAAGACTACTAGAGTTTCTTAGGTAATTTTTTTACATGGTGCCTTTTCCGACCTTGGCGCCTAAGTGACTTGGTTGTTTTGGCTTACTATAGAGACGACTCTGAATGTAAACTAAATAACATAACCATTAACAAACAATGATATTATATTGGTACAAACTCGTGTAATAGTTACCACAAGTTAGCTTTTTTATATAATTCCTTAAAAGTTCATCTAGGAGGCTCGGTATTTTCTAATTATATATAAAAATCCAACTCATCTTTATTCGCTTGAACCTAACCACTGGTAAATACCAAACTTTTATATAATATAAATAGGGTACATGCATGTCAAAAACTATACAGTTCGGTCCAGTTCAAATAACTTATTTGCACAACTAATCTCAGAATTATAGTTTAGTGTAGCTTTTAAGCAAATGAGCCTTTATTTGACCTTAGTTTATTCAAACAACAAGCCAACAACATCATCCTATAAAAGGAAACATCCTTAAAAATAAAAAAAGAAAGAAGAATATACACCTTAGGGTCAACCATGGCGGAGGATGTTGATCGTAGATTCAGAAGAAAGAGATCGAAAGCGTTGTTGTGTTTATAGTTCAGCCAACAGATGACTATAACAATATTACATTACGCAGATGATTAAATGTAAAAATCTTGTTCTGATAACAATATATATGTAAAAAATTGCATAACTCTGTTCTACTATCACAATATATACAAACATATGAAACCCATGATACATGAGATACGAAGTAATCGATTTCGAAATATCTAACCATTAAGGAAACAACTAATATAAATAATAAATGGCCAAACCAATTGGAAAGAATCAGCCGTAATTGATGAAATAGCTGTAATACTGCAGCCAATCTTACTTTATTTGATTGAATCACTAATTTTTTTTTATAATAATAATAATTACATAAAAAATCAGAAGCGTACCTTTGAGAGCTTTAGTTGATGATAATGGAATTGAGAGGGAGAGAAGGTGAGTGAGTAATTTGGGGGGCAGTTAAGAATGTGTTCAGGTGGTGGAAAATTTTGTGGTGGAAAATTTTGTGTTAAATTCCCACTGAAAATAAAAACTGTACTTGTGAAAACAAGTTTTTCAGCTTACGACTTAATATTTACCGCCCTATTACTTTTAGATACATGATATTTTTAGCTTATAATATAAATAATCAAATTATTTATGACTTAAACATATGTGTTTTGAGAATCCAACTTTCATTTTAGACTCAGACACTATTTTTCATTAATAATTTTTATGAATAACGAACACGGGCAACCTAGGCCAAATCGGGTAAGACTTGGACAATGTGTTTGGAAAAAAATTACGGACAATATCGGCTTCATTTTTAATATACTTGGTAGTTAAAATGAAAATTTTAAACACAAATTTGTTTACTGTGTTGCAATAGCTCAGATGGTAGAGTAGATTGGTATCATGAGTTTGAATCTCTTAAGTTATAATTTAATTATGTTTTTATTTTGATTTGTTTTTACATCTATTCAATGACTGGGTATTAAACTTTTTTGTTTTTCAGGTATCCACGCATCAAGAACCAAGCAGACACCTGCAATGAGCCAATTTGGGTATTAAAAATAGTACATTTTACAAAAAAAAAATGTAAGATAAACGAAAACCATAAATTTTAGTTGCTTTTATAATTTTAAGTTGTATCACCAACTTTAGTTTTGAAGTGAGTAAACTTGAATTTACATTGATAGTTATTTATTTGAATGTTTAGATGCTATTAACGTAAAAATATTTTCATCATCCAAATTTACAAGATTGAGTTAAAAAATTAGTTTCCTTCTGGTGTAAGATATATGCGGTAAGATTTATTACTAAATAATTGTATGAAAATATTATCTCTCTTATACACTATCCTGTTAGTTACAAAAATATTACAATTAAATTTAATCCCCTATCATGATCTCATTAGTAATTATCTTTTCCTATATTAATGATTATAATTTGACCTCATGATAGTAGACACCCTATAGCCAAATCAAATTCAATTTTTAACCCAAACAATACCTCACCCGGCGAAATATGTCTCGGGCTATTTGTTGGCTTGCAATTGTTTTTCGTAGACCGACAAAACACAATAAATTCGTTGGTGGGAATTGACGCGACAAAAGTAATCCGTCGCCGTTTCATCGGCAGAAGTTTACCCCACTCCACAATTTCGTGCCGAGATTTTCTTCGACAAAATATTGAAATTCGTCGGGTTAAATTGATTTTTTCCGACAAATTTTTATTTCGTCGCTAATTTCTTGTCCGCAGAGACAAATTTTCATGTAGTGCAGCCTGAAACCGGAGCGGGCATTTTTGATAACCTTAACATTTTTGCTCTTTTATATGCATAATTGAAATCTACACTGCGTACATGCCATTTCTGCACTATTCATTCATCATCTACAACCTGTGATCTATATAGAAAAGCTAATATATGGTTAGTTGCATAATTTTCTATACAAATTATATTGCTAATTAATAATAATTGATAAAGATCATACCGTCATAGATGTATGCTCGAAAAAATAAGGCTAAACCACTTAATTCCGTATTTGTTACTAAACTGGATGACTCTATTGGCTTTGCGTCTTCTCAACTAATTTTTATGAATGATACAATGATCTGGTGTTCTCGTAAGTCGTGTAAAAACTGTCACTTTCTCAAACCTGAAGATGTGCGCCTGCAATTGTTAAAAAAATTATTTATTTGTGATTATTGTCAATGAACTTGTCATGGAAAACCTTTTGTATGTTCTAAAAACTTCAACATGTTTTCGACAACATATTACGAGTTTGGTGATACATCAAATCCACATCACTTCCTCGCTACGTTATGCAAAATCCAAAAATATATGATGATAATTTATAGCTACAATTGTTATGAACACAATTGGTCCTAATTTTGATCAATTCTAAAAATATTCAAATCCATGGACACAAAATTTCTATAATTTGTTTCAAGCGGCTAAGGACACAATTATTTCGTGCATTTGTTTGCAGTGATAGATGGGAGGCGTTGACAGAATTGAATATACTCTTTAAGACCGTGAAATGCACTGCTATCAAAAAAGCATATATGGAAAAATTCATTTTGTTGTGTGACATATTAGCTCACATATATATGTATATAGATATAGGGAGAGAATATAGAGAGAGACACAACAAGGTCTTTATTAATCAGGATGTATGAATGAATCATCAAATAGAAGACCCCTAACCCTCTTTATATAGATAGAGGGGTAGGGTTACAAGCCCACTTGGGCCCATAAAGTACAAGCCCAATAGTCCAATAATATCTTACAACACTCCCCCTTTGGACGTCTTGAATTCTTCGTCTTCATGCAGTCGATCTGAATCGAGTTCATTCGCAGTGCTAAACACATAAAAAACCTTAGGGCCGGAAAACCCAGTGTGGGACAAAACCGGTACCTAGGAGAAACTGTGTAGCCGAATGATATATGCCGAAATATCATGTAAGTAACTAACCACAAAACAGTGTGCCTCATCAAAACCTTGCCAGAGCAAACCCAATGGGAAAATCTCTGATCGAAGGAAGAAGAGTGCAACAATGGTAGTAGTAGGGGATCAACCACAAAACAGGTGCCTCATCAAAACCTTGCTAGAGTAAACCCAGTGGGAAAAAATCTCTAGTCGAAGGACAAAAGAGTACACAGTGGTAAGAAGTATACAACAGGATACTCCCCCTAATTTCGGCAATCTTAAGTGAGATATGATGGGAACGTGTCTCGCTAAAAACTTTGCCAAGGAAAACCCAGTGGGAAAAAAACCTTGGTCTAAGGACAAAAAGAGTACACGAGCATGCGACTGGATGCTCCCCCTCACTTGCACACGACAGGGTGCGAAGATTTCGACTAAGTAGTAATTAGTGCAATAAGCATTCACCTGGATGCTCCCCCTCACTTGCACACGACTGGGTGCAAAGATTTCATATTCCAAGAAAGAGTACGAGCATTCGACTGGATGCCTCATTTACTTACATACGACTGGATGCAGGAAAATCTAACGTGGAATAGAACGAGCATTCAACTGGATGCTCTTAAACTTCATTTGTGAAGATTAATTTCGGCGAGAAATGCTAAATAGCATAATGTAGTCATGTCTCTCTTGATCAATAACAACAAGTTGTCTTCTATGACAAGTGTTTTATCTAGATCGTGAGACAGAACATATGTAATTCAAATATGACTAATACTAGCTCGAAGTCATATACACTCTCTAGTCGTCTCATAGAGCACGAATAGATCAGAGTGATTCACTTGGAGTCATTCCAAGACCTCCAAGATGTCGCCTTATTCCTAATGGTAAAGACATACCATGTTAGGAATATCCCTTATGCGGGTCTGATAAGTAACCGGCATCGGTATAACCGAAAAAGGGTTGCGTTAATTCGAGTACCGAAGGGGGTAGGTACACTCGATGACGCAAATGGGATAAGACAAGCCCTCATCCACAGTTACCTTAAGGTAATGGGAAAATGTCTTTTATGCCATTTCGATGGCAGCGTGTTAGCGCGATGCTGTGTCGAGCTATACCATTCACAGCAGACGAGATGTTCGTCCTAGCACATTAGACCAAGTACAATAATGCGCTTATTGTACTTAGATATGAACATCATGGTTCAATATCTCTTCATCGTCACATCAGGGACGGACTGGGTCTATATCAATGTCTAGTGATCGAACGATCATGGGAGAATCTGACGACTTAGCGTCATGATGACTACAACGTCATAACACCTTCTGGGTGTAGTCTGAATCATGGACTTAGATTCAATCTTTACGGGAGTCGATCATCAGGCCGAGTCACTACCGTTTCTTCCCAAGATCCTTCATCTCGAAGGCAAATCCAAAAATGGATCGCGTAATAAAACACGCAAGGGCATAATACTTGTTCAAGTATCCCAAGCTAATCAAGTACTCACTTAGGCGGTATACCACATCCGCTCGGATTATATTAATCCATATAGTGAACGTCTCAGTCAATTGAGATCGTGTTCCATGGTCAGAAACTACTTGATTTAAGCACATGAAGTCACACAGGGACCTTCATCTATATCTCTTTGTCTAAATCCCCATAGAGATAAAACAGTGACCACAATCACATGCTGCATAATCAGTTTTTGGGAAACTACTAAACTGATAAAGTAGGGGACCGTTATAACGTCCATTACGAGGAAATAACCCATCTCGTAACCAATTCCAAGATGTGAGAGAAGCCTTGCGCTACTAGGCGAGCATTCTACAATCTCATTATTCTCATCACTTTTCCTTACGAATAACCAAATAAACAAACTAGTTTAACATTGGTGGCGTTGGAGCTACAGGTCCGAACACACTTTCGCTAAGGAGTCTACTTGGATTGCAAGTTTCCATTAGTACAGTCTATTCTACGTTGACTTCAGGCAACGGTACATGGTTCCCTATCATAATTTGTTCATATTATCAGTCGTCACCGAATATATGAACAAGTAATCAATGACAGTCTCGTTTCGCTTCAATATCGTCTAAGATATCATGATCGACAGATATTTCGAGATTCTTAGGATGAGGAGGAAATCACACATCTCCTTGATCCTTTATAATCTCGTGCGACAAACGAGTTTCAGTTCACCACCTCTGGGGCTGAACGAATTAAGAACCGGTCAACTTCCTCATATCTTGGGAAGGACGACAGACTGACGGCCGACGACAGCGTCCTTTGCTTGGCGGGTTCGGCCAAAACAACGTGTTACGACAGGAACACGGCGTCCGATAGGGACGTCTATCCTTGCAAGCATTTTGCAGCAGGTATAAATGATCTCGTGACATCTCATAAAGTCATTAAATGCGTCTGGCATTTAGTTAGACTTGAGGGAGTCTATGCACTTACTTATCACTAAGTACAGTTTTGGGGATCAAGCTAAGACTGAGTGGGTTATGACACGTTACTTCACGTCGTTCCTTATCAACGGTAACGTGCAAATCTCCCCCTAACGACGGGGAGAACAGTCTTAGCGATGTCACTTTCGCATATCATGCGGTAAAGAGATCGCTTGCCAAGGTTACTCTATCAAATGATAGGCAGGAGATTCATAATCGACTTATGTCCCCTTCAGAGGTCCATATTTTGAACGCTAGAACGGCTCAATCAAAATATTAATTAATCACTCTAAACACGCGTTATTATGAGACTTCTGGCTCATAACCAGTAACCAGCTGGTACGCATATGGTGTTTGAGTGTCTATGGGCCTCATAACGGACCAATGCAGCAAAATAGCATAACCCACACGGAAATATAAATCTTGGTGCGCAAGACCAAGATGTGCGTGCAATCATTTGCAGTCGCATCAACAAACTTTCCGTGAGTCCATTTGGGTCTGAACATAATCGACAGGATGTTCAATTTCAATTTCCAAACTCAAGTAATTCAAATCGAAATTTCGATTATTACTCTTCGGAATTATCAAGTCGGCTAGACTTTTCAGGATAATCCGGATCATGAGCCATCAACTTAATGATAGGGCTAAAAGTTTGGAAAATGCTGCATTTATGTGGACAACATTAAAATGTGACCATATTGTCGATGCATCAACCATAACCATTTATATTTATGGTCCGTCTTATGGTTGGATAAGTCCACAATAACTCCTTCAATTCTTTACAAGAATTCTACGAGTTCATTTCGTGATCTTTACACATACTAGTCTTTCAAAGTGAGCATTAGTGGCATGAATTTCGGATTAATCACGAAATATATCCTCAAAGAGAATCCAAATGCGATGCGATTATAAATCAAGCATCGTCTTTTGACCCGGGAATATCTAATCCGGTCAATGCCACAATATCAAAATGCTCTTATCAATCGACGACAGGCGAATGATAGTAAAGACAATCATGTCTTAGCATTTAAATTCTTTATCATTCGACGACAGGCGAAATGATAAGGAAACTTTAAACGCTTTAAAGAATGTGATAGCAACCACTTGAAAGACATTTCAACTCCTCTAAAATACGCTTTTGGTCGTATTGAATGGAGACTATGTAAAGAAATTTTAATTCTTTCATGAGCTATTACCAGGTAACACTGGTTTTCTCGAATATTTTATAACTCAACAAGGTACAACAGGACCTATAGGAGTATAACGCCTCATATTTGACAAATCAATTTGGCTTTACCAAAGATTTCGATTTGGAACGACAGGTCCAGAATCGCTGTCACTGAGTACACTTTTAGGCAAGTAGTTGGTGAAATTATGTGGTACATTGTTACCCACTATTTCCAAAAAAAAAACCAACTACACCACAAGTATTGCCTAAAATTTCATAATTTAAAGTTTGGTCACATTTGTCAAAGGAATTTGCTCAAAACACTTTAAATTATTTCGAGAAATTTCGTAAAACAGGCAAACCATAATCCAAAAGTATGTCCAAATGGAAAAATCATAATCCAAATGGAAAAACATAATCCAGATGAGCGAAAAAATGGCTCAATGATTTATCAAAATCAATAAAGAAAGGTGTCAAACTCATTTGAGCCACAAAATCGGGGGTCTCAAGAGTTTCCTTTCAATTAGCTTTAACCACATTAGCATCGGTTTTTCCACCTTTATAATAGTTGTGAACTATTTAAGGAGTAACCGTGCATGACCGTTGTCTTTATAGCATAGAGTTGGCTCCTTGAGCATCATCTCTTACTTTGTGACAACGGCCCATATTGTTCCTTTCAATTACTGTCTTGGAGCCACAAGTTTTCGATTTTGACGATTGTCTAAAATCTTGCTCGGCTAGGTGATTCATCGGGATCGTGACAGTTCGAGACAAATAACACTTGTCTCGGTTCTCGATTCGTGGAAAAAAAATATACACGAAGAGCATTAATATCAGGCAAACAATTCGCCATTGACCCAATAGGATTAAAACTACTCACCGGGGTAATTTTCTTATCCAATAACAGATGGGCGATAAAGGAACATGGTGAATATAAATTCACGATACTGCTTATGGAATGCAATTTCCAAGCTAGTATTTTGGTGAAGGATTGCTCCAATATGTCAATTTCAGACATTTGTTCACCATAGACGTCATCACGTCTCAAATGTGGCGGCGGAATAAAATCAACGCCTTAGCATTCATCTCGAGGGTAACAACAAACTCGTGTTTTACTCATCAAAGATGACATCCAAATAATTTGGGTATCACATGCTCACACATCAGGGTGACTAACATGTGGTGACGGAATAACATCAACGTCTAAACAGTCGCAAGTATGTTTTGCGATTTTTCTCATCATAGATGGCATCCAACATGTGTTGGGAGTTCTGGATTATTTATCATATAAAACGACTGGTTTATATGTTTATGGTTTGCACAAGCACAAACTTTAATTCGAAACGACAGGTTCGAAAATAGTTTTGCTTTTAATGTGAATTGGTTCTCATTGATCGAACGACGGGTCGATACTGAGACACCAATTCGGCGAAACATACATCACTATATAAACACACTCAGGGAAATTATTATTTAGTCAACCCCTTTCGGTAGCTCTACTTGAAAAACGACCAGGAAAGACGGTGAGGGTGGAGGGCACGAATGCCACTTAAAACCCGACCTCATTAGGATATCGACTTCCGCCTATATCTTTCCTAGACATCGTATCCAAATAGGTGAGCCTAGTTGGGGAAGGTTCATAATTTTTCCAACTTAAATGTGAAAATATATGATTTCGCAATTCTACCATTCATGGCAATAAATAACAGGTATATCTTTTCTAGATAACCACATATATACAAGGCAGTATAAAATATATTCATGATATATATCTAATCATGCAGTAGATTTGGTGATAAACTAAATCAATTCAGGATTATCAATCACACAAATTATATCATACCAAATCAAATCAAATCAATTAACTGCCATATGGTATATTTATATCTGTGGTAATATCAAAAGATATGTTGATTATACTAATAAGATATCAATCAATTATCTACGGTTTATTGCCATATAAGTAATTCTATACATGGTAGTTTTAACATGCAAGCAAGCAATATATTTTTAATTACCAATCAATTCTATATATGGTAAAAAAATATTTTAACATGCAAAAGGTTAAATTTACATGGAAACATATCAATTTATTTCATTAACATATAATTTTTTATTCACTTGCCTTTTAATAAATAAATATATGCATGTGGGTGAATATTTATACACCGAATATAGGTATTTATCAAACATATAAACTGTTTTGCATATAAGTAATTACTACAGGACCATACGTGTAATTTCAGTAAACTATTTATTAGTAATAGAATTATTACGGGGGGAGGCCATAATTTCTGGAGTGTTTCAGTTTGGTCATATTACTTCTGAACATTACAAATAAGAGTTTATAGGTTTATAAACTACTAAATCTACATCAATCAGCACATATGCACATGATATTTCACAAAAAATTATACTATAGCACTATCAATAATCAATTTATGTACTTGCTAATCATGGAGCTATGTGCCAGGAGCAAATAATTTACTATGCAGTGAGATCATTCTCATAATAAAGCAATTTGCATAACTATTATAAGACTTCTAATTTACACGCATATGTATATCACAATTTATTATCAATAAACATGCAATTTTATATAGTATGTTTACGAAATAGCAGTAATCATGCAATTTTCATCCAGCCAGACTAATAAATAAATTATGTACCGTACTCTGCGTATTTTGTAGAAGGTCGAAACGAACCCAATAAAACACGGATAAACCTCAAGGTTTATTTAACCCAGAATCCGTACTTCGATCTCCGAGAGCAGTGCTGATAACGTGTTGTGTGACATATTAGCTCACATATATATGTATATAGATATAGGGAGAGAATATAGAGAGAGACACAACAAGGTCTTTATTAATCAGGATGTATGAATGAATCATCAAATAGAAGACCCCTAACCCTCTTTATATAGATAGAGGGGTAGGGTTACAAGCCCACTTGGGCCCATAAAGTACAAGCCCAATAGTCCAATAATATCTTACAACACATTTAACATATTTCCAATTATCTTGTGCAAATTACAAATGATTTTTCCTCATATTTTTTTTACTTGATGGAACATCTTGTTTCACTCGAATTATGAAGCACGAGTAGTTGGACTAGTACAAATTAGATGGAGGTATCATGTATTTGAAGAAAAATGCGAAAAAAGTAGCCAAGGTTGAAGATCACCATGCAATTCTTACATTATGCAAGACTAGCGTGGAGGACTGTGCAATTTTTTATAACAAATAAGTAAAATATGTATATAAATAATTCATGAATAGAAAGATTGACAACGTACTTTTTTGGCGATATTGGAGGTTGTAAACATTATTCTTATAAATCTTGAGAACGTAATTAATTTATGTGAAATTGTGAATGACTTACAATTAAAAAAGAGACCAGTAAGAAAACTAAGAATAAAGTTGATTTCCTTTAAAAAAAAATGATAAAAATGAAGAAAAAATGAAAAATATACGATACCATTACATATAATATATGTAAATACAAAAATAAGAGCGATAGAGAAATACATAAAAAGAGTGATACAACACTCCAATTTCCTGTTTTTTTTTTTTTTGATACCATCAGTTCGAGTACAACCTTTTGTCTTTATATCTAGTTAGAGATTGTTTGGCACTATCATCTGATCATAGTTTCTACAATTGATATATCATAAGTTAATATTATCTCTTCCTTCATTTCTTTTGGCAAAATTACGTTGCATGCGTGATTTTTACCAATTATTTGTTTTTCTCTTAATTCCCATAAGGTCATGGGTAATTTTTCCCATTGTTTGAAATCTCCATATGAGTGAACTATTTCAGAGTAGTTCTATTTGCCAAGTTAATGATTTTTTTTTGGGATTACATGTCAATTGTGTAACTTTCTCTTTGTTTAAAAAGAAGCAACAATTACGGTTTTATGTTACAAAATTTTAGAGTCGATTTTGAGTAGATAATTTTTTTTTAATTTTAACACATCCTTTCTTTATACCAAAAGGAAAAAATAAATAAAAATGCTAATTGCAATTACAGTTGCGTCTCTAAACACAAAATCATATCGTTTTAAGAGTTAAACTTAACTTAAGTAAGGAAGTTCCAATTTTTATGAATGATCACGACGATCCTAAATTACAATGTATATCTTTCGTTGGGGAAGGTGTGCATGATATAAATCCATGAACATGTACATCGAAACAAAATATTATCTCGGATAGCCGATTTTCGTGCATACATGATAATTAGAAATTTCGATTTACAAAGTGTGGAGATATTAATTCCGATAGCTCGTCCTTGCTATATTACTGCCCCTTAACTGTGTAATTTTTACTCATAAAAAGGCCTCCCAAGAGTACGAGTGCAATTACAATATAATTCTCGGAAATACGAGTTCGTTACACGGAGAACCAACCAAGTTTAATATCAGTTATTATAGATCCTATAATTGGGTTTTTATTCACTTTTTCTCTAACAATCAACCAATATATTATTTACTAACTAAACCAATTTACTAAATTACATGCAAGGGTTGTCAATCCTAACAAGATTATATCTAGCAAATTACGGTTATTTGTTCGATTAACCGAGTTTTCCTAACAATCAATATTATACAATATATAAGTCATCAATTCCTAACATGCAAAAATAAACAAAATAGTACTAACTGAAACAATATTAAAAAAAATGATAAAAACCAACAAAAGTACTAGAAAATGATAGTAATATCAAGATTAAAGTGCGTAGCATGCAAGAGTTGCGGTAATTACCGAATTAGAGTTGCGGTAATTACCGAATTGAATAGAAGTATCCCAAAATATATTACAAATGGAGGATTTTTTAGAGAGAAGATAGAGCTATTGAGTCGAAGAAGGTTCTGAAAAATGAATACTGAATAATATGTGCGAAATTCGGATTTTAACGGGGGTATTTGTCCCAAAAACCTAACAAACTTATCTAATCAATTTTTAAATTCTAAACTGACTTGACCGGTCAGGTGATCTTCTACAATGTTCATTTGACTCTATCTTGACTTGGTTCCGTTTTGCAACTTCTTGGGTTTGATTTTGAGGTCCTTCAACTTATAGTTTTTCCTCTTTTGGTCATTTCTTTGGTTTTCTAGCATTCTTGTCTCGTTTTTGTGCTAATTCCATGTTTTCCCTGTAAAAATGCAAAACAATGCAAATAAACCGGAAAAATACAGAAAAACACAAAATATGCCTTAAACAAGCCAAAATGTCAACCAAACAACGCTAATACATATCATTTTTACACATAAAAATAACCATTTCGTGGTCTAATCACCATAGCTTGATCTCGTAATATCGGCTAACATAGATACCATTGACGGTCAATCTTCTAATTTCAAGTTTCCTCTATTCTCTATCACACTTCGAAAATAGTCATGAAATATCAAATCGGAATAAGAAGCGTGCTTTACATATTGGTGGTCAAAACTTTGTAGACTCTATAACTTGGGTTGCTGAACTACTTGTATATCATTGATAACTACGCCAAATGGCATATAATTGTTGTATCAACAAGCTACCAAGACTTAGCAATTTTTAGGGGAAAGTGCTTCTATGAAACGAAGATTACAACCCGTTTTATTTCTTCCTAATTCGTCGGTGGGCCAAATTCCGTGAATATAGAATCTCCTTTCTTCTACTTTTTTTCAACACTTTCCCGTCACATTGCAAACTCTCGGAGGCCGATCCATGATAAGTCGTAGGTTTATAACTACAAGATTATTATTTTTGCCTATTTGATGAGGGTTTCTATGGATCTTTATTTTGATTAATGTTTTTCTTTTTGATGTTGAGTTAGAAGAGTCTGGGTTAGATGTTGGGTTAGATGTTGTGTTGAATGATGAGAGAATAGTATTTGTTTTGTCGGTTTGGGTAAATGATGCGGTTATGAATATTATTGAAGAGATAGATCTCATGATTCTCGTCCTAGTGATTTCCATTGTGGCGGCAGGGCCGACCCTTGTAGCGGACAAAACAGGCAGTGAACTTAGGCAAGGACTGACAAAAAGACGCCAAAAAAATAAAATAAAAAATTCAATTGGATTTGATTGAATCAGTGAAGCTATAGGATTATTAATTAATAGGCTTTAAGTGAATTATCTTGCAAGAAAATCTAAAACCTCCAATGTGTATTGAGACTTTGAAAAAGAATGGGGTTTCAATGTTACCAGTAGAGAGACAGAAAAAAAGAAGGAGACGCTGAGCAGTGACGCACGTGATCCCTTTTGTTTATTAAACTGTGGTTTTATTACGAAAGAAATTCTGCATTTTTACAACTCACAAAAAATCAACTTCGCTATTTATAATGTTGTACAACAATTTCAAAAATTACCAAATATATCTGAAAATCTAAAAAACTGACAGTTCTTTTCTAACTTTAATTATAATTAAGCTTGATTAATAGGAAAATGACTTAATCTGATATTTTTAATTAGTTTCCGATAACCATTTTTTACAACATTGATAAAAACGTATTATATTTCTATTATTTATCATTGCTATCGAAAAAGTGTTTTTAGATTAGCTTAACTACAGCAAAGCAATTGAAAAGTTTGCTTAAAAAAATATACTAGGAATCATTTTTTTAAGGTTTTATTTTGTATTATGTAAAGTCCAATATTTTGTTAAAATACTAGTATATGATCTTGTACAAGATTAATAGTTTTTTCATGGGATCTCCTCTCTTGTAAATATTAAAAAAAAAACGAAACTAAAAAAATATCAAAAACTATATCTCAACTTAGGTGTAATAAGGCACCGGACCGGTACTGCGAGGTGGCAAAGTGTCGCATCATATTATACTTCCGGTACGTTGGAATGTGTTTTTCTAATTTCATCCAGTTGATTGACAAATGTGGTTTTACAATAACTGCAATTATAACTTGTTGTAATTAAATTGAGGATAAATATGAGTGATGTGTACTTTTTATTTCGGCGGATTTGACCTCTGATACCGTATGTGTGGTTTTTTTTTAAATTCGTATACGGGTTTCCAAAATGATTGTGATTATAATTACTTCTGCCAAAATTGGGGATAATTATGAGTAATTTCTATTTTATTTGATGAAATTGATATACTATAGCGGTATGTATAATTATCATTTGACATTCTTTTGTATTACGGAATGACGTAAACAATAAGTAATATTGTTCAGGATAATAAAGAAATAATATTATGTAATAATAGTTGCTCTTACGATTTCAAGCACCACAGTATCAAAATTTACTGGAACATCGTATTTATAAATATATGTCAATAACATTTAGCACAGTAAAATGTTAAACTCAATAAATATTAACTACTCATATATCCATCCACACATATGTTCATTTAAACCAAATCGTACAGTACATATTGCTATAATTTAATATTAACTTCATTCAGAACAACCAGTACAATACATATAGTTATAGTAGCAAAATATACACCTGACCAAAATAACCGCCACTTTATTTTGAGTGGTGTCTAAGGAGCAAAATAACTTAAAAAATAAGCTAAAATATAATGATGGTCGATTTTTTCTTGCCAAAATTTACGTACATGCTTCTACCCAATTTTTTTTTCCAAGAAACATATACTTTTATTGATATAGTGCACAAATACAATATTCAAGTTGATGTCTAGGTCGATGTCTTATAACCTCTCTCATATATATAAAATTAATGGCAGCAGCAGAAGCAATTATTCTCTGTAATCCTACCCTCTCTTCTCCATCCCTTCGTCTTTCGCGCCACCAATATGTTTATTTGATATTTATATATTTGATTAGTACCCTGTAGTGTTCACTTTAACCATTTTACTACCAGACCTTTTTGAAATCTAATTTTTTTTCGTTTTAAATTTTACATTTTTTTAGTTTCTTTGCCTAAATTGATTTGTATTCAGACAATTTTGACCAACTTTGTAATAAACAAAAAATAAGGATCCATGGTGTCACAACCTGTAATTAAATGGGGGTATTTCGGTAAAACAACATTTTTCAACCAAAAATCTGAAGGTGTATAAAACTGCAAGAAATTGGTAAAATAGTGTACTAATTAAAATATTTAGTAGTGTGGCGTACAAAATGTCTAAAGGTGAATAGTATGGTGTACAAAACTGAAAAAATCCCGCTTAAAAACTGTGAAATTTTCTGGTTCTTTTACCTGTACACCAGCTTATTTGCTTAGTTACTGTAACTATGATGATTTGTTGTGCAAGTTTTCAGATTCTTTGGCATGAGGATTATTAGGTCTTGTTTGTGTGCGACTACAATAAGCTGTTTATTCTTTTGCTTGGAGTGATTTTGGTCATAAGCTTACTAAATGAAAGATAATCTACTTTCTTGACCCAAAACATGTAGGATTTTTTTAACTTGAAAAAATTCAGCATATATACTTAAAATCTGCAATTAAAAAGAGTTCAGAACTTATACCCCATCACGTTCAACGTACTCCATTCGACACCCTCTTTCCTGAAAATCCATAATTATGATTGCATATCTATCTATAGATTCCAACAATTATATATATGAAAGAAACTCAATACTTTTTTGGATTTAGAGAAAAATATAAAAACTAAGGTAAAATGATCATTAAATCAAAATATCCGACATTTTGATCACTATGTCTATGCTGTTAATTAATTATAAAGATTGTCGGGAATAGATCATGAAAGGTCCGAAACATTTGTTCAAGGTCGTAACAATTTGAAGTTTAAGCCATAAAAGGGGCATATTTCATAGAAGGAGACTCATCAAACAATTCTTTATGTTGGTTATCGTTACTATAATGCTTCCGGTGTAAGTCTTCAGAGCTTTTGTCTAGTTATATGTTGTGCCCTTTATTAAGATGTGGTTGCCAACTGAATTGAATGTTGAAAATTGACTTTTGATGAGGGTGACAAAATTGCTAGGGGAGTGAAGTTAGGCTTGTTTTTATGCAGTACCTTTTAAGCTCAGGGTATATGTTTATGAACTGCAATGTGTTCGGTTGGTCAACCTAAAAATCTGAGCTTTTATTCATTTCATTAGTCTTGAAAATCTAGGGATTTTAAGGTGGAGCCAGGAAAACTCAACTTTGTGCTTGTTTGGCTGCACTATTCTGCGAAAAAGCTCTCGGTCTTGCTTAACACTTCTACCTTACTTAAGCCAAAAGAATGCAAAATATTGTTTCGTTTTAAATTCTGCGTAGCCAACTGCACAATACCTTAGAACAGAAAAGCAAATAAGGTGAGACTTAAAGCTACAATCAAACGGATTGGCAGTCTATTTCTTAAATGATGCAACGAAACAAGCGTGCATATGATTCTCCTTTTCGGTTAGATTATAAGAAGAAAATAAATTTAACTTTCCCTTGTGAAAATGTTAAAATCATTAAGTGGTGTGGGACTTTCAAGAGTTTTGTTAAATATATTATGGTATAGTAACAGATGAACTTATGTATGTGATCTTTTTTGTTTGAGAATAAAGAAATAAACAAAAGAAATATGCTCCTAAAGCCCATGTTTACGAAGAGATAATATACAGACAAAAAACTACATTTTCATAGAACTAATACAAGAACGGTATAGTTAAGATACAAGTAGGTTTGAATCTGACATCACCACATCATTACAAGTAGGTTTGAACGATATATGTGATTTATTTTTTTCAAAAATATAAATAGAAATGAAGATTAATTAGGAGATATGGGAACCAAGTATATCTAGACTTGCACAGTGGGGGCTGCAAAGTGGAAACTGCCAAAAACTAAGCTTGTTGATATCATTCTTGAAAGAGATGGAAAGTTCTGTAACATTTCTCCTTGACTAAAAACCCTGAGATTTGGGTAACTAAATTGGTGAATGGATCTCTTAAATCACTTATAAACCCTTGTTTACTAATTAGTATGTACTATGCATCTTTTCGTTAACCGATTGATTGTTAATCACGATGAAATTGTTATATCAAAGTATTGTTTTGCTCTTTGATAGGAAAAAATTCAAAATTTCCTCTAGTTAATGTTTGGGACCCTTTCAATCGCCTAGGTGTGCCTAGAGATGCTTCTGAAGAAGAAATCTGGGCTAGCCACAACTTTCTGTTGGATCAATATGCGGGCGATGAAAGAAGTGCCGAATCGATAGAAGCTGCTTTTGAAAAAATATTGATGACCAGTTTCATAAACAGGAGGAAAACAAAATTCAATCTGAAAACCAAATTAAAAGAAAAAGTAGTCGAGTCTCCTCCTTGGTTCAAGAATTTGTTAAATGTTGTGGAACTTCCACCTGGTGTAATTATCTTAGAAGATTGTTCCTATTTTCATTCATGGCTGGCTGGAGTATAATAAACTCAGCTAAAACTGGGCCCGCTTTCCAGGTTTCTTTCTCTTCCTCTACTTTTGTTCATTTTTTTTCATTATATAATATATATCTATAGAAAAGTACTGCTTCTCCTTTTTATGAAAAAGAGAACTATGTTTGCTGAAATGTATTCATCTCCCTCTTGGTGTTTTAGTGATCAATGACAATTGACACCCACAATTTAGAAGTTTTTAATATGGTATCATTGTGTTTCATTTTATTGGCAATTGAAGGGAAGTGAGCGTTTAAGTTGTGACTTTCTGGAACTTCAGTGAGCGTTTAAGTTGCGACTTTCTGGAATATCAGTGAATTATCCGCTTATTTGATTGAGTGGTTCAAACTCTAACAGGCTGTAGTTGGTATTTGGTAACGATGAATAGAGCCCTTTGGTACAAATAGTATTTCGGCTTAGATGTTTACTATGGATGCTGTTATTTGGATATTTTGTTTAGGCTTATGGGATCCTCTGCTACCAAAGTTGGGTGTAGTAAAATTAGCCTTTTGTTGGTGAAGTTACTTAATATAGCCTATGCTTTTCTAGTTGTAGTATGCTCATGACTATGAGTAGAATTTCCTATGTGCTGATTGATCCATTTTGTGCAAAGTTAATTGATATTCTAAAAAATAGGTAAGGGATATTAATTGGTCTGTGGAAATGTGAGAAAAATGTAATTCTATAGTTAGTTCGACATTTTACCTTTTCCCCTTATTTAAGGAAAATGGAATTGAAAGTTGATTCATATTGCATAACCTTGTCACTGCAAGTTAACTCATGATCCTATGATAAATTTAAGTAATTTTTCTATTGCCATCTGACTTCACATGATTGCTAATTTTGTTTGCAACCCACACACTATTTTACGTTTCATAACTAATCGAAATTTTCCTCATTCAGGTGGCCATTTCTTTGCTCGCTTGCATTTACTTCCTCCATGACAAGACAAAAAGCATAGTCAGAGCTTCAATTATCGGGTAAGTTTCTTCGAGAACACAAGCATAATTCTTCTCTAAACAAAATTGCCTGCATGGTTCCCTTTTTTTAATTCTCCCTCTGAACGAAAATTCATTTAACTTTTTGCAGATTTGGATCTCTTGTGGCCGGTTGGGTGCTTGGTTCGTTCTTAGTACCTACGATCCCCATAGTTTTATTACATCCAACTTGGACGCTTGAACTTCTGACCTCGCTAGTGGCTTATATCTCCATGTTTATCGGATGTACTTTCTTAAGTGAGAAACTTGATGTTTAATGAAGTTAGATAAAATTTTAGACTATACTTATGTCGCCGATACAGGGTAGTTATTTCCTCTTTTGCCTTTTTGGAGTGCTTCTTGTTGTCTGAATAGAAGCCAGATGGAAATCCGATTCGCTAAATACTGAATAGCTAAAAGTTATGTATTTGCAATGTTCCAGTGCACAGTTATTTTGTTTCTAAGATATTAAAATGTTACATATTGATCCAAAGCTGGGTTGTAAGGAGGGTTTACTTTCTTTTACACTTGTCATTATCGGACCTGACTTTCCCTGTGGTCCCAGCTCACGGCCAATGGGCAGCGGCGGAATCAAGATTAGATCCAAGGGGAGGTTGTAATTAATGTGCCCAATTTTATCTTTTTATGGCGGCCTGAAACCGTTATAATAGCAGGATTGTGATTAAAGTACAGGATAAAGTAAAGAGTACTAGAACACAAAAAAAGGGGTTTACGACACTTTGAAAATGATGATTATATTAGAATCCTGCTCGAGATCTTTCAGTTTTACAGCTATACATGAGTTTACTGTCTATAGCTCTTTTGTTCGAACTAGGTCTTGACATTCAGAACAAGATACAAGTTGCTCACTGGCTTTTTGGGAGGCTCATTTTCTCACTTTACAAAAATCTCACAATTAATTTAAATTCCTTTCTCAGACCATATGGCCATGTCTTCATTTGGGTGTGCTGACAGGCTACGTGGTAACGATAAGTACCATTTGAATTTTAGCTAATCCCTATATATTATTGAATTGGTTAGTTACACACAGGGTGGTTGTCTTGCAAGTTGAAACTGGCTTTTGTACTTAGAAATAATGATACAAAACCGAGCTGATACAGAGACATTGAAACATTCCAAAGTTGCTGTATTAGCTTATGGAAAGCAAAATGTCTATTATATTGTCAAAAGAATTCCAACTAAATCAGTAATGTTCATGTACAACTTGTAGTTGTACCAAAAAATGTACATGTACAGTACAAGGGCTTGTAAGATTTAAAAGCACCAACAGAAGGTGAGTCCAAAATTGAGTTTTTTTCTGAAATGGTACAGTGATCAAAATCATTTCCCAGAATGGGCTACCTTTCTGTAATATTCCCAAAATGGTCTACTTTCGAAAAACGACCGATCGAAATGAATAAAACGACCGGTCGTTTTTATCATTAACTCTCTGGAACAATTTGGACCAAAAACGATCGGTCGTTATGTACATTACGATCGGTCGTTTTTCAGACAAAAAACGATCGGTCGTTTTATCATAGCGATCGGTCGTTTTTTGTGTTGTGCTCACTGGAAGAATTTCTACTTAAAACGATCGGTCGTTTTATAGTAGAGATCGGTCGTTTTTAAGGTCTGTGGAAATGAGATGAGTTTTTTAAGTACAAGTATTTCCGAAAAACGACCGATCGAAATGTACGTAACGACCGATCGTTTTTGTCTGAAAAACGACCGGTCGTATTGTCCAATTCGACCGATCGTTTATTGTCCAAATTGTTCCAGAGAGTTCAATAATAAAACGACCGGTCGTTTTAGTCATTTCGATCGGTCGTTTTTCGAAAGTAGACCATTTTGGGAATATTTCTGAAAGGCAGCCCATTTTGGGCATTTATTCTACTGAAAAACCCATTTTGGCAAAAAACTCTCCAAAATTAGTCCAGGACTTAAATTCGTTCTACGCTTCGTGTCTTGGCAGGCACAAGCTGCACAACCCAATCATATGCTTATATCGTATAACGAGCTTACATTAATTTTAAAAATCTGCGTCGCCATGGGATGGTAATGGATATAATAGTGACACAAGTATAAAAGAAAAAATGAGGCTTGATTAAATATTGTGATAAATGAGTAACGACCAAGGATTAACAAAGAAGTTTACTTGTGACGACACCGACTCATAGATGACCTATAAACAAGAGACGTTGTAAAAACAATTATGAACAAACAATCAATGTATCCATATTAAAGGAAACGATCAATGCAACATGGCGCACAGCCAGATCAAGCCACACTCTCAAGCAATGTGAAGCGGGGGAGTTCATCCTACCCGTCTGAGTTTTTGATGATCAGAGTTTTAATTATTATAAAGAAAAATGATCAAGAAAAAACTATACTGGAATTTTGTAATCTTAGTTGCACTTTTTCGCCAACTGAACTGGCGTATGATATGATTACTAGTATCTCATACACCTTGTTGATATATTTAAGAATACTAGGCTTATTTTAACATTTCTGATTGTTGATAATTGTTAAGCAAATAGGTTTGATCTATTTTGAAACTGAACCGAAAACACTGGATACAGAAAACTAAATGATCAACTTATAAACCGACAACCCATAAATGACTATAGTTCATATAAAATGTAAGTAGTAACGTTAGACGATGAAGTATGAATTTTGGTCGGTTAAGTCGTACTTCTCAACAATAATTATTTAGATAATCGACAGTAATAAATTGGACAATGTTATATTTATTTATTCATCGAGTAAATTACAGTATGCTTTATTACAATATTTTTGAATAGTCTAATGCTCGGTATAGATTTTCGGTTTTTGACTTGACTTTTATATGCTCTGTACTTTGTAGTGAGATAAGCTCTGAAAAGTCTCTATACTGATACATCTTTTTCTGCTTAAAAGTCAGATGATCCAATTGTACTACTATTTGACTCTATTTATAGGGTTATGTGCATCATATGATGTTGACAAGTGCCGCTTTCATCTTAATTAAAGTTAGTCCAGGTAATTACCTTTCCTATTTTATAAACGAAATGACCATCGTGTACTTATACCAATTGTGCTCACCATGTTAAAGGTGATGGATTCTCATAAAAAATATATGGGTCGGGTCGCTACCGAATATCGATTATCGGGTATTATTTTCATGTCGTATCACTAGAACTACCATAACAAGACTAGCTAGAAGGTCATTTTTTCCAAATTCTAAAAGAAAAATTAGCACTTAATTAAGTGTTACTTTTTTTTTTTACTAATTTAACTATGTTTTTACTGAAGTGTATAATTTTAAAATTTGTAGTCCATATCATCATATTTTAAAATATGTTTGACTAGATTGTAATTTTATAAATACTTCCATCAAAAATAGACAACTGATCTCGAAAAAAAAATATTCAAAGTTGATACACAAAAATTGAATTTTTCAAAAACCCAAAATCGTGCCAAAGCATTAGTCACAGGTAGGGGTGTGTTAGGGTCGGGATCCGACCCGTAGACACTTAACCCGTATCCTGACTCGATTACTTTTGAAAGTGAAAAAAAATTCCGATCCCGACCATACAAAAGTTGGGACCCGACTTTTTTGGGACCCGAATTTTCGGGATTCCGTAGTGTCGGGATAGGTTTATTCCGAATCTCCCGACATATTTTTTTATTTTACGATAATGTCATTTTTTATTAACAAATTTATTTGATAAGTAATATTTTTTTTATTCTTGTCTAAACATGTTATTAACACGAAGAATAATCCTAATTTGAAAATAACACTTCTAATAAATGCAAAAAGAAATTAACATTTATTAGAAAAAATAGTGTGAAAATACAAATAATGAATTAGATAAAAAAAATTGATCCATTTTTATTCAGATTCTTTTAGTATTTAGTTTTATTCACACAAGTAACAATTATTATACTAAATGAGATACATTATCATTATCATTTTTATAATCGGAAAATAATAATTATTTTTCTTTTTTGAAGTAACAATATAAGTTTTTAGTTGAAGTATATTTTTTATTTTAATAATCTCATATATTCAAAAGTACAAATGTATATTATATTTATCGAAATATAATTAATATATGAGACAAAAATGGTTGTAGTTCATATGGTATAAAGTTTATACTAGATGGTAAAGATAACAGTTTCGATTCTCATCACCTCAATTTGATATAAATTAGCTTTCATTTTAGTCTTGTTCATGTTATAAAAAGTTAATTAAAAATTCTGGTCGGGTTGGAGCACCCGACGAATCAAAATTGTCACCCGATCCCGATCGTGAAGTTTGTCGTGTCGGGACTATTTTCGGGTTGAAAAATTACGGGTCGGGACACATGTCGGATTTAGGGATTTTTCCCACCCTAATCGCGGGGAAAATATTTTATTATCAGTTTTAGCACATTATGTTTTAGATTGAGCAGCCTCTTTATTGTTCCTACAAAAAATATAGACTCTTAAGCGGAAATGATAAGTTCACTTTTAACATAGATCGGACTATGTCACCAGTCCTGTGACATATTTGAAAACAAATTTAAATCAAAATTGTTCAAATGTGCAATGGGTTTTATCTAATTTCGTTAAAGCCCTTTTGAGTGTATATTGTGACCGTTACTTATCCGTCTTAGTATCAAAGTACAACAATTTAGACCTCACGATACCAACACTCGCATCTCGCCCTTCTCGATACATCTGCTTTTCACATTTCCCACCCATATCTATTTCTCTCTTAAGCCTAACAACTGATCAAGAAATTCTAGTCCTTATCGACATCAATTAAAGAATCAAGAATTTATGACGACAACAAGAAATAGTAAAAAAAATATGAAAAAAAATTGTATGATGACATGGTAAATGTATTATGTGATGATTATCCAAGGGCATTATTTAGCCGAGTTCGCCAACTACATTGATGGTTCTCTCCATCACTAAATTTCTCTCGAATAATTATATCAACCTATATTACAAATTAAAAACACTCGATTTTTCTTAAATAACCATACGAACTTACCTTGCAAATAAGAAAACCTATATTAGGGATCTACCTACATATTGTTAGATTTTATATTGTCCCATATCGATGTAATATCGACCAAGTCTGTCGTTTATAAAGAGTTACTCATTGTTACCATTACGAAACATTTTAATGGTAAAATATATGATATTTAACATGCTATCAGAGCGGGCCATAGATGTTGGGTCTCACCTCCACGCATTCATTATATCCGCTCATTGAACCCTTAAAATGTCGGGCCACAAGCGAGGGGGAGTGGTAGAGTTTATATTGTCCCACATCTGAAATTCCTATCCGCTGTTCTAGTTGCAGTTTTGCAGTTAGGTTCCAAGTGAAGTTGCAACCACAGTTGGAACCTAAGTATATTGATGTACAGAACAGTATAGTTAAATATACTTGAATTAAATCACACGCACATTTAACAACGGAGTTCACCCAATTGAGCTACGTCTCCGGGGCACTCACCCAGATTATGATATTATAAAAGCTTACAATATAGGATTAAAGTCTTAATGAAAAACTCTCAGACTCTCTCTAGGTTTTTCTGCCTATCTCTATATTGCTCCTACCTTATAACTATCACTCAAAATATCAATGTCATCCCACCATTGTTTTTCTTTTAAAAGCTCACTGTGTATTCTATCAAGAATAAGTTGTTTATAATTTAGAACACACACATTTTACGAGCATAGTTATCAACTATATAAAGAAGTAAAAACAATCTTCTTTCTTTAAGATATTTGATGATTGTTTTTGACTCTTTTGATTGACTTCAATCCTTCCATATTGCACGAGATACTTCAGCGTAGGATTGACCTCAATCTTCATAAGATAGTACCTGTTAATAACTAGCTTGGAAATAGGAGTTAATCTATTTCTTAAATAAGGAATATATAAGATAGTATCTTTTAGAGATAAAATCTTTCTATATATATATATGAAACATTAACTCCATATGTCATTCAATCTTAAACGTATCATACTGATTTTGATAAAGAACATAGATTGAAACAAGTGATAAAAATTTGCATAAGAATAGAGATCTAGATTGCCTAGTTAAAGTAAACATATCTTTAAAAACTAATCTCTTTATTACTTTTAGGAAACATCTTTCTTATCACTTTAATATTCTCAATATACATAAACTAAATCTTTAAGAACATATGAGAATATATCCTGCATACTTTAAAACAAATAATCATCATTAAAGAATAGTAATGCAGAATTAAAGAACTGAACAGAATCCTGCAGAACAGCAGGTTGGAACTGTGGTTGCAACTAAGGTTGCAACCTTACTTGAAACCAAAAAACTGTCTTAGTTCTTAACAAACAAGTAGGATTATTTAGTTCAAATCAATAGACAATAAATAGTATTTGGGCTAGAATTATGGTCCTAACAATCTCCCCCTTTGTCATTGGTTTTGACAAATCATCTAAGTTTATAAAACAACAATCCACCTGCAAATTTGTTAGCAAACACAGTCTTTTACTGCATATCATTTTTTCAGTGCTTTTGTGACAATTATTTAAGCTCCCCCTGCAAGTTAGAATAGCAGGCATCATTTAAGCATAAATAAATATCCATTCATCAGAGTTTCAGAACATATTCAAATTCTAAAAACAAACATAATTCAGAAATAAACTGCAGAAAACATAAGGACAAAAATACTGGCACAAAATAGTCTTAACACAGAATTTGCAGATACATAATTTGAAATTGAAATTAAAAGCATAAACATGAACACATAAACTTCTTCATTCTCCCCCTATTTGGCAGAACCCATACAAACTGGGATTTAAAGTGGCCTTCTGGAGTGAGGAGCTCTTTCTCTAAGAGGTGGATCTCTGATGATCTCTTCTTCTTCTTCACTGCTGAGAGAGTAGCCACTGTCACTGCTGCTGTTATCTTCACTTTCTGTGAGATTTTCCAACAATTTTTTTATCTCATAGTCATCAGTATCAAGCTCAACCCTTCTTTCTTGATTGGTAGCCAATTTTTATAGGAGATACCATTTAACTCATTTCTTCTTAGAAGGAGCACTTGTTGTCTCATTTTCTTTCCCTTTCTCACCAGTGATGTCATTCACATGTCCTTCCTTCAGAAGCTTTGCAGAAATGTACAAGGCAGCAGGACACTTGGTAAGCTTTTCAGATGAGATTTTGATAGGATGTGTGGAAGATATGTGTACAACTTGAGACAGAATTAGTGCAGTGATCAAACTAGGAAAGGGTAGCAGAATGGAGAGTGATTTAACATCACTGAAATCTCTGATGAGATTAAACACATGATTACCAAAGTTAATTGGTATCTTTGACATGATTTTATAGAGAAAGACTGTCATATCCTTGTTGACTCTAGAGTGTTGTTTGTTTGGAGTCCAATTAAACCTAGCAATCTTATGTAGCACAGCAGCACTAAGAGTAAGTGAGGAAGTCTTAATGGAAGTGCCATCAAACCTGTTATTCTTTCCTGTAATGACAAGAGCAACAACGGATGTTTAGCAACAAAATAAGGTTTTCATTGCTACATTATTGTATTTATATATGTAAATAGAGCATTAGATAAATTTTAGATGGTTTTTCAACATTTCTAAATACGTGTACTCGATTTTCTAAATAGTTCTATAATTAATTAAACTTTTTTAGATTCGTGAGTTTATTAGTGTCATGATTTCCACCTCTCTTTGTTTGCCTAGTAAAGTGAAATACGTGCATGTGTTTGTCTTCTATATATAAATTTGTGCTATTTAGTTAAACAATATATACATGTATCTTGTACTGTATTATACAAGATATATATATTTAATTTATTTTTGTATTTTTAATTTTTAATTTTTTATATATGAACCTACATTTAGAAATAACAATAATATATGTATATATGCTGGTAAAAGTTACCCACGCATTGCGTGTGAGACGCGTAATGGCATAAATCTCGTAATATATTTTATTTTGCACATAATATTCAGATTTTGTATCATTTATTGTAGTTATGTAGGTTAAAACGAATTGTTAATTAATTTAGGCTACATCCATAATTATAAAAATATAGTGAGAACAAATTGTTAATTAATTAGATTAGTTATATTGGTAATTATTAAAACATAGTGAGTGTATTTTTGAAAAAAATTAGGCAGACTTATTTCTCTTGGGTTGACTTATTATAATAGAAAGATGATGATATATATATAGGGTATGACCGTAGATCAAATACATACAAGGTTAATTAATGTTCAGTAATCAAGTTTAAACTAATGACTAAGGTTGATTTTTGTTGGACAATTTTTTTATGGCAACAATTTTTTTTAGTTGATTTTTAGATGGAAAAACAGATTATTTAGCTTATAAAAGGCAGGTCTTTAGGCTAAAAAATCTAAAAAAATCCATATTTTTAAAAACTAATTTTTTTGGTGAATTTTTAAAGCATATTTTTTAAATCTGATTTTGAACTAAAAAGTATGTTGTCAAACATAAGCCTAAACTACATATTGAAAAAAAATTAGTGCCGGTTAATGTAACTAATCTATTGCAGCAAAAATGGATCCTGGATATGACCCAAATCCAGATTTTGACCTAAGAATGAGAAATATAAAAATAAAAATACTAATTAATGCTTTAGGAAAATAAATTGGCTTTGCTGTTTTTTTATACTAATTAAGCAAAATATTGTTGTACAATATCTTGGTTTTGGTGTACGTAAAATGAATAATTAAAAAATACAAGGACTGAAAAGAAATAAACAATTTTATTTCTATAGTGGAATGTGACTCTATTACAAATTCCGACACTTGCAGAATAAAAATACAATTAATTAAACTTCCAGACAGAATAATATAAGTTATTAAACTGCTGGACTGGTTTGTAATTAAACGAAACTGTCAGACAGAATAGTATAAAACGAAACTGTCAGACAGAATAGTATAAAACTAAACTCCTGGACTGTTTGTTAATTAAAAGAAACTGCCAGACAGAATATTACAGTTACTAAACTGCTGGACTGTTTATGTAAATAAATTACAGGACCGAAATGAGAGTTTTTTTTCCAAAATGGTCTAATTTGTACTCAAAAATACCAGAATGGTCTACCTCTCTTTTAAATTCTCAATATGGTCTACCTCTTTATGTTCGCTAATTGAATTGACGAAGTTTATAAAAATTAAATAGAACTTCGTTAATTGAATTGACGAATTCATAAAAATAAATAAATATTACTTCGTTAATTGAATTGACGAATTTGATTAAAAAAAATTAAATAGAACTTCGTTAATTGAATTGACGAATTTCAAAAAAATAATTAAACACTATTTCGTTAATTGAATTGACGAAGTTCGATAAAATAAATTAAATTCCCGTTCGTTAATTGAATTGAATTAATATTTTTTGATCAACGGGAATTTAATTTTTTTTATCGAACTTCGTCAATTCAATTAACGAAGTATTATTTAATTATTTTTATGAATTTCGTCAATTCAATTAACGAAGTTCTATTTAATTTTTTATGAACTTCGTCAATTCAATTAATGAAGTTCTATTTAATTTTTATAAACTTCGTCAATTCAATTAACGAACATAAAGAGTTATACCATATTGGGTATTTAAAAAAGAAGTAGACCATTATGGTATTTTTGACCACCAATGTGACCATTTTGGAAAAAACTCCTGAAATGAAACTAATCTAATTACAGAATTAAGTTACAGAATTGAAACAGTACTTTAAATAAATTACAGAAACGTAAAAAAGAATTTAAAAGTTACAGCTATGGACATGAATTTGAAATACTGAAATTAAATTAGAGAAATGAAATGAAATAAAAGAAGGACAGAAAAGAAATAAACGAGGCTACTGTTTAACAGTATACCCTTAACCGATATTTGCCTGACCACCTTTGAGGTTTCTGGTTATGTTTGGCGCTTCGATCTCAAGGTACAACGTCTCGAATGACTCGCCGAAAACTGGCGACGAGTCAAGGTCGAGCTGTTGGTGGGTGGCTCTCTCTGGCTAAAATGTAATGCTTCTGTTTAGAGAGATGATATATGCTGCTGCGTTTGATTTCAGAATGTTATATTTTGACATGTGAAAGGTCTGCCTATTTATACGCTGGCTGAGTATCTCAGTCATTATGTTATGTTTTGAAGCACTCGACATTTAACTTCAAGTGGGAGATTGTTGAGTTGTGGAGCCAAATGTTTTTTGACCATGTTCACTAATTATCCCACATCACTAAGAATTTTAATAAGACCCACTATGAGTTCTATATATGTCCCACATATCTTGTATTTTGAATTATCATATGTTTGAGAGAGAATATTGTAAAGAGAGGGTTCTAGTTGTAAGAGAATTATATTTTTGTGATCAAGCTAGATTACGGACCGGAGACGTAGCCATTGTTGGGTGAACTCCGTTATCAAATTGTGTGTACGATTTACATTCTTATCTTTTTTTAAGTATGCCTGATTTCCTAACATAACGATGTCAACATATTAACGTTTTTGGTAAACACATAATGAATAGCAAGATTTAAAAGAACAATTTTTTCGAGAATGGAGATAGAATTTCAAATACTATTAGTTTTGTTGGGCTAACTATAGAAATAAATAAACTAAATTAAATTAGCGGCAACTATATATGAGTAAAAAACACGACCATATTCGAGGAATCAGATCGTGATAGGCAAAAGGAACAAGGCTTATAAGGTAATGCAATTAACATATAATTATAAATCAAAAAATTGCTAAAGCGTATCAATGACTTTGACTATATTGCATGGACCCGTATAGATCATATTTCTAAAAATACAATATATCGTTTGAATTTCCATTTCAAGAAATTAAGGAAACCCCAGAATGACATTATATAAACCTCAAATCGAGTTCGTTTTTATCATTGCAAATCAGCTTGTCTTATAATATTTTTATTCTAGATTGATAGATATAAAAAAATGGCCATGAGAATTTCATCTCTAATTCTCCTTCTTGTAGCCCTCCTAATTTCCGAAGGTTAGTTCCCCTGTTTAAATCTGCGCACAACAATATAATTGATGTTAAAAAGCAACTTTTATTTAACAGTATGAATGAAATCGAAATACTCTATATTTCTTCATTTATTTTACTTAAAACTGCTTACATTAATTAAGCAGTGACTTGCAATTTTAAATAAATCTGATAAACTGCATTCCGGTCCTTTATGTCTACAGTCTATTTGTGAAAACAAAATTGTTTAGTTTTTTTTTTTAAGATTTCAGATTATTTTTATAGGTTATTATACTACTCTACTGTTAATGACAAAAGCTTGGAAAAATAATTCTTTGATGCTATTGGATGCTATTGGTATTTTATTATGAATCTAATTGCAACCGATATTGTACTAAATTTATCACATCAATTATTAGATCTACCGGTCTTTAAGCTTTACAAGTGAAAAGCAAAATAGTTTTTTTATTATCAAAAAACACATTTTTTTTTTACAGTACTGTCCACATATCATATGTTATATAGTGTTTCTTGAATATGCATGACACTTGTATTGGACAACCAAGCAACTATATATACAATCGTTGTTTCTTACAAACAAGTACTTATGCAAGCAAAGAAAAAAACAGGTGCTGAAACTATATCGATTTCAATATTCTTTTGAGCCTATCAACTTTTACTAATAAAAATTGTAAACTTTTTGTTATTTCTAGAATAATATAGTCGACTATTTAATTAAAGCTATTATGAAAGAAGAAGTTTGATGAGGATGATGCTTATCTTAAAATAATATGGTCGTAAATAAAAATAAACTTTATATTGTAATTTATAATTATTTTAGGTCATGTATTAAGAGAAATTGTTTAATTCCAATAATAAATGAAACTCTATTTAAAAATAAATATCTTGTTACATTTAAGTTTAAAAAGTATGTAAAATTTTATGTAACTTTGTCTGCAAAAAGGACTTATTGTTGGACTGTTCACGAATCATTTAACTTGCATATACGTAATATATTGTTAGTGTATTAACAAGAAAGATTTTGTATTCCTATACTATGGTGTTCAAAGTTTATTTTTGATATGAAACATCATATATATATATATATATATAGACATTACAAATTCTATTTTTGTAAATGTGACCTCAATCTAGTCATAATTTTCATATAGTAATATTTTGGTGTGATCACAAACAATGACTCTAGAGAGATTTAACTGTACTTTGGAAAAGTTTACAGTTTGTTGGAGTTAAACGCTTTGTTTGGACAAAACTTTCATTATTGTACTTACTTTCATGATATAATTTTTTCAGTGACAAAATAATTTGTAATTATCTGTTCTAGACATTCAAATATATACCATGTGATTGTGAAACTATTATCAATTTCAATATTTTTTGTTGGTGATAACAAAAATTAAACACTTTGGTAAAATTCAGTTTCCTCATACATATACTTGTATATATTCCCTTTTAGTTTACTTTTTTTTTTTTCACAAATTAAGTTGAATTTATTTATTGTTGTTAACATTATTATTTGTTTCTAACAAATTTAATATATGTAGGTTGTAAGGAAGTTGTTGGTGTGAAATGCTGTTTTGATAACCATATTGGAAGGTGTGATCCAAATCAAGACAATGACCATTGTAATTCCTTGTGCATGGATAGTGCTTGCGGTAAAGGAGGTTTTTGCAAAGTTTTCAACCGTGACCCACCAAATCATTTTTGTCACTGCTATTGCTGATTTTAGTTTCATTATTACTTTCAATCAAGTTAGTTCTCTCCTTCGAGGATTATTTTTGTTTAAGACATATTTGTCATGAGATTAATATTAAATTTGTTTGAGATACTACTTTTTCCTAAGGAGCGGTTAACATTTCTCGTTTAAGTTTAATTATAATTACTTTATTTTGACGCTTTGAGAAATATTAATTTTGCTTCCGCAAATTTAGTTATCATAATTGAGGATACGTGTAAGTTGTAACGTAACTCACAAAAAATACAATAAGTTAGAATAAATCATCTACTTTTTTTATAGTATTCGAAAATGCAAAGCTTTGTGGAGAATTATAATGCATCTTACATAATTTTTATTACAAACATAGAGCTTAAAAGGTCCATATTGAATAATGCATTTATGCTATTGTGTTCATTCCATATTAAATAAATTTCTCCAACGGTAGAGTTTTGAGTTTCGATCACGATACACGGTTGTTCTATTTATTTTATAATAAATAGTTGGTCTTCAAACGTGATCTATGTGTGCACTGTGCATCTGTGCCTCATTATATAGCTCAACGTACTTTGTGTTGTGCTTGTTTCCTTGATCTTCTTTAATTTAAAAATGAAACTTGAGCTATAAACTAATCTTCTAGTACCGAATAGATATAGAAATGATACAGGTTAAAACTTAAATCTCCAAATTTATAAGGAAAAAACGTAGAATAGTTAAAGCTAATTTCCGAACGCAAATAGATCGTAGTTTTAAAAGAATAATAACACGACTAAAAACACCATAGGATTATCAATGCTATGCACTACACAGAAAGAATTTACTCCATTAAGCAAGTCCTTCCATTTTTCATCCCTAAATTGTTGAAGAAGATTTTTTGTTGATGAAACAAAACGCATTTCAGAAAGAATATGTTGAGATTTTTCCTTTAAATCTTGACAAATAGCATCTGTAATCTCCATTATCTCTTTCATGAGGTGCAACGCGAAAACATAGTCAAATGTAGTCATCGACTCATAAACAAAGTCAACATCTGCTCGTTGGTCAGAATTCCTTCATCAATGACGTTAAGTAATACAAGACATGCTTGCCTGAACATTCTAATCAAGCTAGAAATTTCTTTCAAATGAGAACTCCAATGAGTATCGCCATACCTTTGTACAGTGCCAGCCAGATTAAGTCCACGACCAGTCTCGAGCTTACCTTTTCAATCAAATACGTAATTTCTTCGGAATAAGTATCTTCAAGTTCATTGACACGTTTGCAAGAAACAGCAACAATATTGATTATAAACATCAATTTAGAGAAAAAAATGACTAATTGGAAGCACAACTTTTGATACTTCCACTAAAGCGAGTTCCGGTTACCGATGAGCAAAACAATGAACATAGTAAGGCGTAAGCATACTGCCGGTCTTTTATAATCAATGCCCATAAACCATTGAATTGTCCTTTCATGTTGCTACCTCCATCATACCATTTCTCTGGAATACATTGCACATCTAGGTTGTAATGAGCTAATAGCAAATAAATAACATCTTTCAATGTCATAGATGCGGTATTATTTTACGTGAACAAGCCCAAAACATCTTTCTTGGATGAATCCTTTGTTGTCCATAAATCTCAACACTATGGACATTTGTTATTTTTTGGAGCCATCCCGAGTTTCATCAACAAAATGAGAAAAGTTAGAATCACCTCTCACTTTCCGAATGAAATTCTTAACCCTCACAGAATATGCATGCAAATTTTGTTTTTTTAAATCCCCTGAAGTATATTTTGCATTGTTTGGGGCGTTCTTAATTGCATCTGAAAGCTTTCGGTTTCCGCAGCCAACACATTAATTAACTTTAAAACGTTTTTGTGATTTTATGAACCAGGGTCTCATACCCATGAAAGGACTATCCTCATTCGCAAGTCATCTGGTGCTCGTTGGGAGTTTCTATGAATAGAGTCTAGATTGTTTATCCCCATGTGTTTCGAAAAAGAATTTTTTTTCCATTTCTCACTTTGTTCCATAAATTGAATTCGTCCACCGTAAAAGTTGTTCGCTTTGGTTCTTCAGAAGGCTTATTAAAAAGAAAACATGGAAAACAAAAAACCGTGTCTTTTGTTGGAGAGTATTCCAACCAAGAATATAAAGCAAACCAAAAATATTGACTTACGATTATATGCTGCTATTAGTGTCGAAAGATATTAAGAACTTAGTCTGCGTCTACTTATGATTTATTTATACATTCCCTCTGAATTTCTTCTTGTTGATTAATAGGATAATCATATATTTGCTGACACTTTCCTGGATCAACCTCTAATAATTTAAGATCAAATCTATGATTTGTAACTCCACTGGTTACATCTAAAGAACTTCTGAGGTTGAGCTAGTGGTATGAGTTGTTGACACATTTGGACGTACACTCTCATAAACTAAAAAAAAAAAATTGTGCATGCAAGTATTAAAACCATGAGACATATACACCATTTTAAAAAATTGGATACTACTTTCCTTTCTCCACCCAAAATTCAAAGTTCATTCATTATATAAAACCATCAAAGTTCCGTATGATCTTGACCATCAAACTTTCATCCCAAAAATATCTATCTCTAGATACAAAATTAATTCTCAAAATTCTCAATAATGATGATCGGACCCTAACGCTCTCTACAACAACCTTTATCCCCGTCCGTAAAATATAGTTTACTAGTCAGTCTAGTCGAGCGGAACATATGCAAAGCCTCTATACAGACAAAAGCTCCACCAATATTGTACGATCTAAGAAAACAGCTCCAATCCTCTATGAGGCATTCAAAGTCAATAGACATGCGTCAAATGAAGAGATGAAGTCAGCGTATCACAACTTGGCCAAGGTTTACCATCCTGACTCTTCGCGGTTGCACTCATCTGACGGTCAAGATTTCATCAAGATACACAAAGCTTATATTATGACGTTGTCCAATCCGGACACAAAAGGCCACTATGACCTGACGCGGGCCTTTGGCTATGGGAGGTGGTAAGAATACACCATGAATGCAAAAAACGATTTTGTGTCTTACCGGGACCGTAGGTGGCAATATGATCATTGTTGGTAGAGAGTACATATGTTTTCGTTTACACTTTGAAGAATATATTCGACAAGTCATAAAGGAAAACAATGTAAATTTAGTTGCCAATTTTCCATTGGTTTGAGTTGAATGAGTAAACATATTTCTTACTTCTTAGAAATGCATCACTTCTAATAAATACTCCATCCGTCACTAAATAAGTGTCC
Organism: Primula vulgaris; assembly: GCA_963920805.1. NCBI lineage: Eukaryota > Viridiplantae > Streptophyta > Magnoliopsida > Ericales > Primulaceae > Primula > Primula vulgaris. The sequence continues at coordinate 25,547,436 of OY987214.1, read as the reverse complement.
AGTATTGCTTATTAGATTGTCTCTAAATAACTGTCCGCTTTCTCAATTTGCTAATTATAATGTAACAAATTTACTCTATTATCATTTATTTAATCTCTAAAAAAAACATTTAAGGAAATATACATAAAAAATTTGCTACACTTACCATTTATGGCTATAACAACAACGATTTTTTTGAAATAAGTTACCCGCATTAACTTTAATTATACTATTTATAAAGGCATTATTGGTACTTGATGTCTTAAAATTTAATAATATTAAAAAGTAGCAAATTATAAGAGGGACACTTAAAAAGGAACGAACTGAGTATATTTCTTCCTATAAGAAGTAAACAATTTCTTTCTCTTCTAATCTAACGACTCTTAGCTTACAGGCAGGGGCGGCACCCCCATATCATCGGGGGTTGACAGGGCACCACGGCAATCCCATAATTTCAAAAAAAATAAAAATTTATTAATGTTTTTCATAATAATTTATATATACGGTATTTTGACAACCACTTAAAAAATTTTTTGACAACCCTTCCCAATATTATATATATATTGTCAGTGCAATAACATACCATAATTTTATATGTGCTGATAATATATAAGTAATACTTAAAAAAATAACATATGCAAGTGATTATAAAAGACATTTTACACCAACTTGTCATGTTGACACATAACACACATCTTTAAAAAAATTAAACAAAAATAATAATTAGAGTAGTGGTGAGTGCAAACAAAATTTATAAAAGAATTTTTTGATGGTTTGTATTTTAATTGAAGTGAATAAACTGAAATTGTGTAATAGATATTTAATTGTTCGTATATATCTATTATTTAATATACGTTTGGTTTTTTCAGGATTTTTTTTAAAATATTTTTTTACCTTCGTGTCTTAATATTTTTACTTGTTATTGCTTGATTTATTAAATTTAACTTTTATATCTTTTGGGTTTCTATTTTATTTATTTTTTATTCAATTTTGAAACGCTGAAACTTTCGACACATGACTGCACGTGAAATTATTGTTGTGGGTTTTTTGGCAGTTTGAAAAGAAAGTTGAAATTGAGTGAAAAGAAAAAAAATAGAAATCAAATACATTTTAATCAAGAAAAAAAGGTAAAAATAAATAAAGAAAAGATGGTAAAAAAATGTCAAAAAATCCGGCTTTTCCGTATTTATAATTTGGAAAATATTATGCATTTTGGCAACCCCACACATTTGGTTCTGGTTCCGCCCCTGATCATATAGTAAGTATAATTCTGACAACATACTTCAAAAATAGATCCGAAACATGAGATAAAATGACCGCAATTTCATCTATTTATTTCAACCATTTGCAAGCGTCAGAGGAATTTTTACCGCTCCGTGTGTTTCTATTAGTAAAAAAAAGGAGGAATGAGGGATCAATTTATACGGTTAGTTACTTAATTGAACGGGTAATGATATATGCACTATTCTCACAGTTACGTATCAAAAATAATTTATACCAAACATAATCTGGTGTTAATAAATTTGTTATAGGTGCAATTAACATAAAAATATCATAATCAGTTTTGACTCTGTACAAGTGCACGTAGGAATTAGTGTGGAACAATGTATGGTTAGCTGATTGAACAAAATTGGATAGAATAGCACCTGGATTTTTTAAATTCTATTTCAAACTATATTTTCAAGTGTTTTTATTTTTCAGTGACCAAAATCTCAGTCATCTCTCTCTCTCTTTCTGAAATGATGAAATAGAAGCTTCTTGGGTTGTATTTTTGTAATGTATATGCACCTATATATACTACTAATCGTGTCCCACACGTTGCGTGTATAACGTGCAGTGCTATTAAAATATAGAAAATAAGTGTACTTATGATAAAAAAATAATAGTATAATATGATAAAACTTAAACGAATGTTTGGTGGTTAAACAGAGATAAATAGTGTTATTAGTTATTAATTTTTATATTTTTTTTATATGAATATGATATTATTGGGTTTATTCTTTGGCATGAGGATTATTAGGTCTTGTTTGTGTGCAGCTACAATAAGCTCTTTATTCTTTTGCTTGGAGTGATTTTGGTCATAAGCTTACTAAATGAAAGATAATTTACTTTCTTGACCCAAAACATCTAGGATTTTTTTAACTTGAAAAAATTCAGCATATATACTTAAAATCTGCAATTAAAAAGAGTTCAGAACTTATACCCCATCACGTTCAACGTGCTCCATTCGACACCCTCTTTCCTGAAAATCCATAATTATGATTGCATATCTATATATAGATTCCATAAATTATATATATGAAAGAAACTCAATACTTTTTTGGATTTAGAGAAAAATATAAGAACAAAGGTAAAATGATCATTAAATCAAAATATCCGACATTTTGATCACTATGTCTATGTTGTTAATTAATTATAAAGATTGTCGGGAATAGATCATGAAAGGTCCGAAACATTTGTTCAAGGTCGTAACAATTGAAGTTTAAGCCATAAAAGGGGCATATTTCATAGAAGGAGACTCATCAAACAATTCTTTATGTTGGTTATCGTTACTATAATGCTTCCGGTGTAAGTCTTCAGAGCTTTTGTCTAGTTATATGTTGTGCCCTTTATTAAGATGTGGTTGCCAACTGAATTGAATGTTGAAAATTGACTTTTGATGAGGGTGACGAAATTGCTAGGGGAGTGAAGTTAGGCTTGTTTTTATGCAGTACCTTTTAAGCTCAGGGTATATGTTTATGAACTGCAATGTGTTCGGTTGGTCAATCTAAAAATCTGAGCTTTATTCATTTCACTAGTCTTGAAAATCTAGGGATTTTAAAGTGGAGCCAGGAAAACTCAACTTTGTGCTTGTTTGGCTGCACTATTCTGCGAAAAAGCCCTCGGTCTTGCTTAACACTTCTACCTTACTTAAGCCAAAAGAATGCGAAATATTGTTTCGTTTTAAATTCTGCGTAGCCAACTGCACAACACCTTAGAACAGAAAAGCAAATAAGGTGAGACTTAAAGCTGCAATCAAACGGATAGGCAGTCTATTTCTTAAATGATGCAACGAAACAAGCGTACATATGATTCTCCTATTCGGTTAGATTATAAGAAGAAAATAAATTTAACTTTCCCTTGTGAAAATGTTAAAATCATTAAGTGGTGTGGGGTTTAGGCAAAAATGTGTATCATATCATCCAATCATGACTTTCAAGAGTTTTGTTAAATATATTATGGTATAGTAACAGATGAACTTGTGTATTTGGTCTTTTTTGTTTGAGAATAAAGAAATAAACAAAAGAAATATGCTACTAGAGAAGAAATGAAAAAAAGCTCATATTTACGAAGAGATAATATACAGACAAAAAACTACATTTTCATAGAACTAATACAAGAACGGTATAGTTAAGATACAAGTAGGTTTGAATCTGACATCACCACATCATTACAAGTAGGTTTGAACGATATATGTGATTTATTTTTTTCAAAAATATAAATAGAAATGAAGATTAATTAGGAGATATGGGAACCAAGTATATCTAGACTTGCATAGTGGGGGCTGCAAAGTGGAAACTGCCAAAAACTAAGCTTGCTGATATCATTCTTGAAAGAGATGGAAAGTTCTGTAACATTTCTCCTTGACTAAAAACCCTGAGATTTGGGCAACTAAATTGGTGAATGGATCTCTTAAATCACTTATAAACCCTTGTTTACTAATTTGTATGTACTATGCATCTTTTCGTTAACCGATTGATTGCTAATCACGATGAAATTGTTATATCAAAGTATTGTTTTGCTCTTTGATAGGAAAAAATTCAAAATTTCCTCTAGTTAATGTTTGGGACCCTTTCAATCGCCTAGGTATGCCTAGAGATGCTTCTGAAGAAGAAATCTGGGCTAGCCACAACTTTCTGTTGGATCAATATGCGGGCGATGAAAGAAGTGCCGAATCGTTAGAAGCTGCTTTTGAAAAAATATTGATGACCAGTTTCATAAACAGGAGGAAAACAAAATTCAATCTGAAAACCAAATTAAAAGAAAAAGTAGTCGAGTCTCCTCCTTGGTTCAAGAATTTGTTAAATGTTGTGGAACTTCCACCTGGTGTAATTATCTTAGAAGATTGTTCCTCTTTTCATTCATGGCTGGCTGGAGTATAATAAACTCAGCTAAAACTGGGCCCGCTTTCCAGGTTTCTTTCTCTTCCTCTACTTTTGTTCATTTTTTTTCATTATATATCTATAGAAAACTACTGCTTCTCCTTTTTATGAAAAAGAGAACTATGTTTGCTGAAATGTATTCATCTCCCTCTTGGTGTTTTAGTGATCAATGACAATTGACACCCACAATTTAGAAGTTTTTAATATGGTATCATTGTGTTTCATTTTATTGGCAATTGAAGGGAAGTGAGCGTTTAAGTTGTGACTTTCTGGAACATCAGTGAGCGTTTAAGTTGCGACTTTCTGGAATATCAGTGAATTATCCGCTTATTTGATTGAGTGGTTCAAACTCTAACAGGTTGTAGTTGGTATTTGGTAACGATGAATAGAGAGACCTTTGGTACAAATAGTATTTCGGCTTAGATGTTTACTATGGATGCTGTTATTTGGATATTTTGTTTAGGCTTATGGGATCCTCTGCTACCAAAGTTGGGTGTAGTAAAATTAGCCTTTTGTTGGTGAAGTTACTTAATATAGCCTATGCTTTTCTAGTTCTAGTATGCTCATGACTATGAGTAGAATTTCCTATGTGCTGATTCATCCATTTTGTGCAAAGTTAATTTTGTTTGCAACCCGCACACTATTTTACGTTTCATAACTAATCGAAATTTTCCTTATTCAGGTGGCCATTTCTTTGCTCGCTTGCATTTACTGCCTCCATGACAAGACAAAAAGCATAGTCAGGGCTTCAATTATCGGGTAAGTTTCTTCGAGAACACAAGCATAATTCTTCTCTAAACAAAATTCCCTGCATGGTTCCCTTTTTTTAATTCTCCCTCTGAACGAAAATTCATTTAACTTTTTGCAGATTTGGATCTCTTGTGGCCGGTTGGGTGCTTGGTTCGTTCTTAGTACCTACGATCCCCATAGTTTTATTACATCCATCTTGGGCGCTTGAACTTCTGACCTCGCTAGTGGCTTATATCTCCATGTTTATCGGGTGTACTTTTCTTAAGTGAGAAACTTAATGATGTTAGGTTTCTGTTGTTGAGTTAATGAAGTTAGATAAAATTTTAGACCATACTTATGTCGCCGATACAGGGTAGTTATTTCCTCTTTTGCCTTTTTGGAGTGCTTCTTGTTGTCTGAATAGAGGCCAGATGGAAACCCGCTTCGCTAAATACTGAATAGCTAAAAGTTATGTATTTGCAATGTTCCAGTGCACAGTTATTTTGTTTCTAAGATATTAAAATGTTACATATTGACCCAAAGCTGGGTTGTAAGGAGGGTTTACTTTCTTTTACACTTGTCATTATCGGACCTGACTTTCCCTGTGGTCCCAGCTCACGGCCAATGGGCAGCGGCGGAATCAAGATTAGATGCAAGGGGAGGTTGTAATTAATGTGCCCAATTTTATCTTTTTATGGCGGCCTGAAACCGTTATAATAGCAGGATTGTGATTAAAGTACAGGATAAAGTAAAGAGTACTAGAACACAAAAAAAGGGGTTTACGACACTTTGAAAATGATGATTATATTAGAATCCTGCTCGAGATCTTTCAGTTTTACAGCTATACATGAGTTTACTGTCTATAGCTCTTTTGTTCGAGCTAGGTCTTGACATTCAGAACAAGATATAAGTTGCTCACTAGCTTTTTGGGAGGCTCATTTTCTCACTTTACAAAAATCTCATAATTAATTTAAATTCCTTTCTCAGACCATATGGCCATGTCTTCATTTGGGTGTGCTGACAGGCTACGTGGTAACGATAAGTACCATTTGAATTTTAGCTAATCCCTATATATTATTGAATTGGTTAGTTACACACAGGGTGGTTGTCTTGCAAGTTGAAACTGGCTTTTGTACTTAGAAATAATGATACAAAACCGAACTGATACAGAGACATTGAAACATTCCAAAGTTGCTGTATTAGCTTATGGAAAGCAAAATGTCTATTATATTGTCAAAAGAATTCCAACTAAATCAGTAATGTTCATGCACAACTTGTAGTTGTACCAAAAAATGTACATGTACAGTACAAGGGCTTGTAAGATTTAATAGCACCAACCGAAGGTGAGTCCAAAATTAGTCCAGGACTTAAATTCGTTCTAACGCTTCGTGTCTTGGCAGGCACAAGCTGCACAACCCAATCATATGCTTATATCGTATAACGAGCTTATATTAATTTTAAAAATCTGTGTCGCCATGGGATGATAATGGATATAATAGTGACAGAAGTATAAAAGAAAAAATGAGGCTTGATTAAATATTGTGATAAATGAGTAACGACCAAGGATTAACAGAGAAGTTTACTTGTGACGACACCGACTCATAGATGACCTATAAACAAGAGACGTTGTAAAAACAATTATGAACAAACAATCAATGTATCCATATTAAAGGAAACGATCAATGCAACATGGCGCACAGCCAGATCAAGCCACACTCTCAAGCAATGTGAAGCGGGGGAGTTCATCCTACCCGTCTGAGTTTTTGATGATCAGAGTTTTAATTATTATAAAGAAAAATGATCAAGAAAAAACTATACTGGAATTTTGTAATCTTAGTTGCACTTTTTCGCCAACTGAACTGGCGTATGATATGATTACTAGTATCTCATACACCTTGTTGATATATTTAAGAATACTAGGCTTATTTTAACATTTCTGATTGTTGATAATTGTTAAGCAAATAGGTTTGATCTATTTTGAAACTGAACCGAAAACACTGGATACAGAAAACTAAATGATCAACTTATAAACCGACAACCCATAAATGACTATAGTTCATATAAAATGTAAGTAGTAACGTTAGACGATGAAGTATGAATTTTGGTCGGTTAAGTCGTACTTCTCAACAATAATTATTTAGATGATCGACATTAATAAATTGGACAATGTTATATTTATTTATTTATCGAGTAAATTACAATATGCTTTATTACAATATTTTCTAATAGTCTAATGCTTGGTATAAATTTTCGGTTTTTGACTTGATTTTTATATGGTCTGTACTTTCTAGTGAGATAATGTAACATCCCGTATTTTTATAAATGGTTTTATTTATGATTTAATTTATCTAAAAACGTTTTATACAAAATTTTACCAAAAACCGAAACTCTTCCGAAAAACTTTATTTTTTAAAACCTGTTACTAATTTTACTAATAAAAAGGACCCAATAGTTTTGTTTCTAAAAATTTGTTATTTTGAGTAATAAAACTTTATTTTTGGATTAAAAGTTAACTTTTAGAACTTTGGGGACCAAATAGTTCGTTACCACAAACTATCTCAAAACAGCTTTTATAAACCCTTTCCAGCCACTTTTCAATAGCTAAAACCAGCAAAATACATAAGAGAGAAGAAGAGAGAAGAAGAGAGAGAAAAAGAAAGAAGAAGAAGAGGAAAAGAAAACCACCATTAGCGGGTTCATACCGGAAGCATCTCCTCTACGCTCTAAGGTAACGGGGGTTATCCATAGCGACTAGACGAGGGTGTATGTTAGGATTAGGTTTTACGTTTATTATAAATTGGAGGGTTTTTGCCTTTTATATCAATTATGTTCTTATATTGTTAATTGGGGTTAGTTGCTACACTTTTAATTCCATTTATTTGAATGGTAGAGGTTGAGACCTTAGATATATAAATTTTGAATTGATGAGAATATTGATGGGTTTGCGTGTTTTATGCGTTAAATATATGTAATGATGGTTGTTGATAGAATTGAGTAAAATATTGTTGAAAAGAGATGAGTTTTAGATTGTGCATACAAGGTGTTTGTTAAAATGCCCGAATGGGATTTTACGTTATTGCAGTTGTTTGGCTAGTTGCGAATTTAGTACATATGGTTATGTGTTATGTTGATTGACGTTATAGTGACGTTTGAGAATGTTGGTATTATGAGAATGTGTTATTTGCGTGGATTTATATTATTGGCCGAGGCCTTGTGATTTAGCTGTAGTGGCAATGGTCTCTGTCTCTCCCTAATTCCGGGGACAGAAGACGGCCGAGGGGATAGGGAATGACTCGTCTTACGGACCGGGGCGAGTGGCGTTAAAGGTCCCAGTGTGCACTATTTACTTTTATGTTGCAATGGTCTCTGTCTCTCCCTAATTCCGGGGACAGAAGACGGCCGAAGGGATAGGGAATGACTCGTCTTACGGACTGGGGCGAGTGGGGTGAGAGGTCTAAGTGCGCACTATAAATCTACTTTTATGTTGCAATGGTCTCTGTCTCTCCCTAATTCCGTGGACAGAAGACGGCCGAAGGGATAGGGAATGACCTACCTTCCGGACCGGGGTAGGTGGCGTGAGAGGTCCATGTATGCTATAGATGTGTGTTGATGTTATTTAATTTATTTAATTTATCGTAGTTGTAGAATGTCATTATATTTCGTTTTATACGTCGTTTATCGTAGTTGTAGAATTTGTGAGTTCTTGCATTTATGAGATGGAGTGGCGGTGTATGTGGTGCCGTCCCGTCTAGTTAGGTGCGTGGGACTCACCGTTACAATTTTGTCATTCAGGTACATTATAGGTTGGTACATTTGGATAGGAGCCATCGCAATGCATCACCTGGGTTCGGGCTTTTGCTTTCTTTTCATTTATATTATATTTTGAGGTTGTAGCCTACGGGCAATTTACATTCGTTTATTTTATCTCGCCTTGTAGCCGCGTTTGGCAAATACTTTTATTTATCGTTTAATTGTTCCTTTAGCTTGTAAATGTTTTCTTTTAAAATTCAAATTTTCGTACCAACAGGTTCTCTTTTCTTTTCTTTTTAAAAAGGTCATGCCTCGATATCCGTGTTTTATGGATTTTGGGGCGTGACAGATAAGCTCTGAAAAGTCTCTATACTATATATCTTTTTATGCTTAGAAGTCAGATGATCTCATTGTACTTCTATTTGACTATATTTATAGGGGTACGTGCACCATATGATGTTAACAAGTGGCGCTTTCATCTGTCAATGAGCTTCGTTTATTGAAGTTAGTCAAATGGGCAATTATCTTTCCTATTTTATAAAGGAAATGACCATCGTGTCCTTATAGCAATTGTGCTCACCATGTTTAAGGTGATGGATTCGCATAAAAAAATATATGGGTCGAGTCGTTACCGAATATCGATTATCGGGTATTATTTTCATGTCGTATCACTAGAACTGCCATAACAAGACTAGCTAGAAGGTCATTTTTTCCAAATTCTAAAAGAAAAATAAGCACTTTATTAAGTGTTACTTTTTTTTTTACTAATTTAACTATGTTTTTACTGAAGTGTATAATTTTAAAATTTGTAGTCCATATCATCATATTTTAAAATATGTTTGACTAGATTGTAATTTTATAAATACTTCCATCAAAAATAGACAACTGATCTCGAAAAAAAAATATTCAAAGTTGATACACAAAAATTGAATTTTTCAAAAACCCAAAATCGTGCCAAAGCATTAGTCACAGGTAGGGGTGTGTTAGGGTCGGGATCCGACCCGTAGACACTTAACCCGTATCCTGACTCGATTACTTTTGAAAGTGAAAAAAAATTCCGATCCCGACCATACAAAAGTTGGGACCCGACTTTTTTGGGACCCGAATTTTCGGGATTCCGTAGTGTCGGGATAGGTTTATTCCGAATCTCCCGACATATTTTTTTATTTTACGATAATGTCATTTTTTATTAACAAATTTATTTGATAAGTAATATTTTTTTTATTCTTGTCTAAACATGTTATTAACACGAAGAATAATCCTAATTTGAAAATAACACTTCTAATAAATGCAAAAAGAAATTAACATTTATTAGAAAAAATAGTGTGAAAATACAAATAATGAATTAGATAAAAAAAATTGATCCATTTTTATTCAGATTCTTTTAGTATTTAGTTTTATTCACACAAGTAACAATTATTATACTAAATGAGATACATTATCATTATCATTTTTATAATCGGAAAATAATAATTATTTTTCTTTTTTGAAGTAACAATATAAGTTTTTAGTTGAAGTATATTTTTTATTTTAATAATCTCATATATTCAAAAGTACAAATGTATATTATATTTATCGAAATATAATTAATATATGAGACAAAAATGGTTGTAGTTCATATGGTATAAAGTTTATACTAGATGGTAAAGATAACAGTTTCGATTCTCATCACCTCAATTTGATATAAATTAGCTTTCATTTTAGTCTTGTTCATGTTATAAAAAGTTAATTAAAAATTCTGGTCGGGTTGGAGCACCCGACGAATCAAAATTGTCACCCGATCCCGATCGTGAAGTTTGTCGTGTCGGGACTATTTTCGGGTTGAAAAATTACGGGTCGGGACACATGTCGGATTTAGGGATTTTTCCCACCCTAATCGCGGGGAAAATATTTTATTATCAGTTTTAGCACATTATGTTTTAGATTGAGCAGCCTCTTTATTGTTCCTACAAAAAATATAGACTCTTAAGCGGAAATGATAAGTTCACTTTTAACATAGATCGGACTATGTCACCAGTCCTGTGACATATTTGAAAACAAATTTAAATCAAAATTGTTCAAATGTGCAATGGGTTTTATCTAATTTCGTTAAAGCCCTTTTGAGTGTATATTGTGACCGTTACTTATCCGTCTTAGTATCAAAGTACAACAATTTAGACCTCACGATACCAACACTCGCATCTCGCCCTTCTCGATACATCTGCTTTTCACATTTCCCACCCATATCTATTTCTCTCTTAAGCCTAACAACTGATCAAGAAATTCTAGTCCTTATCGACATCAATTAAAGAATCAAGAATTTATGACGACAACAAGAAATAGTAAAAAAAATATGAAAAAAAATTGTATGATGACATGGTAAATGTATTATGTGATGATTATCCAAGGGCATTATTTAGCCGAGTTCGCCAACTACATTGATGGTTCTCTCCATCACTAAATTTCTCTCGAATAATTATATCAACCTATATTACAAATTAAAAACACTCGATTTTTCTTAAATAACCATACGAACTTACCTTGCAAATAAGAAAACCTATATTAGGGATCTACCTACATATTGTTAGATTTTATATTGTCCCATATCGATGTAATATCGACCAAGTCTGTCGTTTATAAAGAGTTACTCATTGTTACCATTACGAAACATTTTAATGGTAAAATATATGATATTTAACATGCTATCAGAGCGGGCCATAGATGTTGGGTCTCACCTCCACGCATTCATTATATCCGCTCATTGAACCCTTAAAATGTCGGGCCACAAGCGAGGGGGAGTGGTAGAGTTTATATTGTCCCACATCTGAAATTCCTATCCGCTGTTCTAGTTGCAGTTTTGCAGTTAGGTTCCAAGTGAAGTTGCAACCACAGTTGGAACCTAAGTATATTGATGTACAGAACAGTATAGTTAAATGTACTTGAATTAAATCACACGCACATTTAACAACGGAGTTCACCCAATTGAGCTACGTCTCCGGGGCACTCACCCAGATTATGATATTATAAAAGCTTACAATATAGGATTAAAGTCTTAATGAAAAACTCTCAGACTCTCTCTAGGTTTTTCTGCCTATCTCTATATTGCTCCTACCTTATAACTATCACTCAAAATATCAATGTCATCCCACCATTGTTTTTCTTTTAAAAGCTCACTGTGTATTCTATCAAGAATAAGTTGTTTATAATTTAGAACACACACATTTTACGAGCATAGTTATCAACTATATAAAGAAGTAAAAACAATCTTCTTTCTTTAAGATATTTGATGATTGTTTTTGACTCTTTTGATTGACTTCAATCCTTCCATATTGCACGAGATACTTCAGCGTAGGATTGACCTCAATCTTCATAAGATAGTACCTGTTAATAACTAGCTTGGAAATAGGAGTTAATCTATTTCTTAAATAAGGAATATATAAGATAGTATCTTTTAGAGATAAAATCTTTCTATATATATATATGAAACATTAACTCCATATGTCATTCAATCTTAAACGTATCATACTGATTTTGATAAAGAACATAGATTGAAACAAGTGATAAAAATTTGCATAAGAATAGAGATCTAGATTGCCTAGTTAAAGTAAACATATCTTTAAAAACTAATCTCTTTATTACTTTTAGGAAACATCTTTCTTATCACTTTAATATTCTCAATATACATAAACTAAATCTTTAAGAACATATGAGAATATATCCTGCATACTTTAAAACAAATAATCATCATTAAAGAATAGTAATGCAGAATTAAAGAACTGAACAGAATCCTGCAGAACAGCAGGTTGGAACTGTGGTTGCAACTAAGGTTGCAACCTTACTTGAAACCAAAAAACTGTCTTAGTTCTTAACAAACAAGTAGGATTATTTAGTTCAAATCAATAGACAATAAATAGTATTTGGGCTAGAATTATGGTCCTAACAATCTCCCCCTTTGTCATTGGTTTTGACAAATCATCTAAGTTTATAAAACAACAATCCACCTGCAAATTTGTTAGCAAACACAGTCTTTTACTGCATATCATTTTTTCAGTGCTTTTGTGACAATTATTTAAGCTCCCCCTGCAAGTTAGAATAGCAGGCATCATTTAAGCATAAATAAATATCCATTCATCAGAGTTTCAGAACATATTCAAATTCTAAAAACAAACATAATTCAGAAATAAACTGCAGAAAACATAAGGACAAAAATACTGGCACAAAATAGTCTTAACACAGAATTTGCAGATACATAATTTGAAATTGAAATTAAAAGCATAAACATGAACACATAAACTTCTTCATTCTCCCCCTATTTGGCAGAACCCATACAAACTGGGATTTAAAGTGGCCTTCTGGAGTGAGGAGCTCTTTCTCTAAGAGGTGGATCTCTGATGATCTCTTCTTCTTCTTCACTGCTGAGAGAGTAGCCACTGTCACTGCTGCTGTTATCTTCACTTTCTGTGAGATTTTCCAACAATTTTTTTATCTCATAGTCATCAGTATCAAGCTCAACCCTTCTTTCTTGATTGGTAGCCAATTTTTATAGGAGATACCATTTAACTCATTTCTTCTTAGAAGGAGCACTTGTTGTCTCATTTTCTTTCCCTTTCTCACCAGTGATGTCATTCACATGTCCTTCCTTCAGAAGCTTTGCAGAAATGTACAAGGCAGCAGGACACTTGGTAAGCTTTTCAGATGAGATTTTGATAGGATGTGTGGAAGATATGTGTACAACTTGAGACAGAATTAGTGCAGTGATCAAACTAGGAAAGGGTAGCAGAATGGAGAGTGATTTAACATCACTGAAATCTCTGATGAGATTAAACACATGATTACCAAAGTTAATTGGTATCTTTGACATGATTTTATAGAGAAAGACTGTCATATCCTTGTTGACTCTAGAGTGTTGTTTGTTTGGAGTCCAATTAAACCTAGCAATCTTATGTAGCACAGCAGCACTAAGAGTAAGTGAGGAAGTCTTAATGGAAGTGCCATCAAACCTGTTATTCTTTCCTGTAATGACAAGAGCAACAACAGATGTTTAGCAACAAAATAAGGTTTTCATTGCTACATTATTGTATTTATATATGTAAATAGAGCATTAGATAAATTTTAGATGGTTTTTCAACATTTCTAAATACGTGTACTCGATTTTCTAAATAGTTCTATAATTAATTAAACTTTTTTAGATTCGTGAGTTTATTAGTGTCATGATTTCCACCTCTCTTTGTTTGCCTAGTAAAGTGAAATACGTGCATGTGTTTGTCTTCTATATATAAATTTGTGCTATTTAGTTAAACAATATATACATGTATCTTGTACTGTATTATACAAGATATATATATTTAATTTATTTTTGTATTTTTAATTTTTAATTTTTTATATATGAACCTACATTTAGAAATAACAATAATATATGTATATATGCTGGTAAAAGTTACCCACGCATTGCGTGTGAGACGCGTAATGGCATAAATCTCGTAATATATTTTATTTTGCACATAATATTCAGATTTTGTATCATTTATTGTAGTTATGTAGGTTAAAACGAATTGTTAATTAATTTAGGCTACATCCATAATTATAAAAATATAGTGAGAACAAATTGTTAATTAATTAGATTAGTTATATTGGTAATTATTAAAACATAGTGAGTGTATTTTTGAAAAAAATTAGACAGACTTATTTCTCTTGGGTTGACTTATTATAATAGAAAGATGATGATATATATATAAGGTATGACCGTAGATCAAATACATACAAGGTTAATTAATGTTCAGTAATCAAGTTTAAACTAATGACTAAGGTTGATTTTTGTTGGACAATTTTTTTATGGCAAAAATTTTTTTTAGTTGATTTTTAGATGGAAAAACAGATTATTTAGCTTATAAAAGGCAGGTCTTTAGGCTAAAAAATCTAAAAAAATCCATATTTTTAAAAACTAATTTTTTTGGTGAATTTTTAAAGCATATTTTTTAAATCTGATTTTGAACTAAAAAGTATGTTGTCAAACATAAGCCTAAACTACATATTGAAAAAAAATTAGTGCCGGTTAATGTAACTAATCTATTGCAGCAAAAATGGATCCTGGATATGACCCAAATCCAGATTTTGACCTAAGAATGAGAAATATAAAAATAAAAATGAATACTAATTAATGCTTTAGGAAAATAAATTGGCTTTGCTGTTTTTTTATACTAATTAAGCAAAATATTGTTGTACAATATCTTGGTTTTGGTGTACGTAAAATGAATAATTAAAAAATACAAGGACTGAAAAGAAATAAACAATTTTATTTCTATAGTGGAATGTGACTCTATTACAAATTCCGACACTTGCATAATAAAAATACAATTAATTAAACTTCCAGACAGAATAATATAAGTTATTAAACTGCTGGACTGGTTTGTAATTAAACGAAACTGTCAGACAGAATAGTATAAAACGAAACTGTCAGACAGAATAGTATAAAACTAAACTGCTGGACTGTTTGTTAATTAAAAGAAACTGCCAGACAGAATATTACAGTTACTAAACTGCTGGACTGTTTATGTAAATAAATTACAGGACCGAAATGAGAGTTTTTTTCCAAAATGGTCTAATTTGTACTCAAAAATACCAGAATGGTCTACCTCTTTTTTAAATTCTCAATATGGTCTACCTCTTTATGTTCGCTAATTGAATTAACGAAGTTTATAAAAATTAAATAGAACTTCGTTAATTGAATTGACGAATTCATAAAAATAAATAAATATTACTTCGTTAATTGAATTGACGAATTTGATTAAAAAAAAATTAAATAGAACTTCGTTAATTGAATTGACGAATTTCAAAAAAATAATTAAATACTATTTCGTTAATTGAATTGACGAAGTTCGATAAAATAAATTAAATTCCCGTTCGTTAATTGAATTGAATTAATATTTTTTGATCAACGGGAATTTAATTTTTTTTTATCGAACTTCGTCAATTCAATTAACGAAGTATTATTTAATTATTTTTATGAATTTCGTCAATTCAATTAACGAAGTTCTATTTAATTTTTTATGAACTTCGTCAATTCAATTAATGAAGTTCTATTTAATTTTTATAAACTTCGTCAATTCAATTAACGAACATAAAGAGTTATACCATATTGGGTATTTAAAAAAGAAGTAGACCATTATGGTATTTTTGACCACCAATGTGACCATTTTGGAAAAAACTCCTGAAATGAAACTAATCTAATTACAGAATTAAGTTACAGAATTGAAACAGTACTTTAAATAAATTACAGAAACGTAAAAAAGAATTTAAAAGTTACAGCTATGGACATGAATTTGAAATACTTAAATTAAATTAGAGAAATGAAATGAAATAAAAGAAGGACAGAAAAGAAATAAACGAGGCTACTGTTTAACAGTATACCCTTAACCGATATTTGCCTGACCACCTTTGAGGTTTCTGGTTATGTTTGGCGCTTCGATCTCAAGGTACAACGTCTCGAATGATTCGCCGAAAACTGGCGACGAGTCAAGGTCGAGCTGTTGGTGGGTGGCTCTCTCTGGCTAAAATGTAATGCTTCTGTTTAGAGAGATGATATATGCTGCTGCGTTTGATTTCAGAATGTTATATTTTGACATGTGAAAGGTCTGCCTATTTATACGCTGGCTGAGTATCTCAGTCATTATGTTATGTTTTGAAGCACTCGACATTTAACTTCAAGTGGGAGATTGTTGAGTTGTGGAGCCAAATGTTTTTTGACCATGTTCACTAATTATCCCACATCACTAAGAATTTTAATAAGACCCACTATGAGTTCTATATATGTCCCACATATCTTGTATTTTGAATTATCATATGTTTGAGAGAGAATATTGTAAAGAGAGGGTTCTAGTTGTAAGAGAATTATATTTTTGTGATCAAGCTAGATTACGGACCGGAGACGTAGCCATTGTTGGGTGAACTCCGTTATCAAATTGTGTGTACGATTTACATTCTTATCTTTTTTTAAGTATGCCTGATTTCCTAACATAACGATGTCAACATATTAACGTTTTTGGTAAACACATAATGAATAGCAAGATTTAAAAGAACAATTTTTTCGAGAATGGAGATAGAATTTCAAATACTATTAGTTTTGTTGGGCTAACTATAGAAATAAATAAACTAAATTAAATTAGCGGCAACTATATATGAGTAAAAAACACGACCATATTCGAGGAATCAGATCGTGATAGGCAAAAGGAACAAGGCTTATAAGGTAATGCAATTAACATATAATTATAAATCAAAAAATTGCTAAAGCGTATCAATGACTTTGACTATATTGCATGGACCCGTATAGATCATATTTCTAAAAATACAATATATCGTTTGAATTTCCATTTCAAGAAATTAAGGAAACCCCAGAATGACATTATATAAACCTCAAATCGAGTTCGTTTTTATCATTGCAAATCAGCTTGTCTTATAATATTTTTATTCTAGATTGATAGATATAAAAAAATGGCCATGAGAATTTCATCTCTAATTCTCCTTCTTGTAGCCCTCCTAATTTCCGAAGGTTAGTTCCCCTGTTTAAATCTGCGCACAACAATATAATTGATGTTAAAAAGCAACTTTTATTTAACAGTATGAATGAAATCGAAATACTCTATATTTCTTCATTTATTTTACTTAAAACTGCTTACATTAATTAAGCAGTGACTTGCAATTTTAAATAAATCTGATAAACTGCATTCCGGTCCTTTATGTCTACAGTCTATTTGTGAAAACAAAATTGTTTAGTTTTTTTTTTTAAGATTTCAGATTATTTTTATAGGTTATTATACTACTCTACTGTTAATGACAAAAGCTTGGAAAAATAATTCTTTGATGCTATTGGATGGTATTGGTATTTTATTATGAATCTAATTGCAACCGATATTGTACTAAATTTATCACATCAATTATTAGATCTACCGGTCTTTAAGCTTTACAAGTGAAAAGCAAAATAGTTTTTTTATTATCAAAAAACACATATATTTTTTACAGTACTGTCCACATATCATATGTTATATAGTGTTTCTTGAATATGCATGACACTTGTATTGGACAACCAAGCAACTATATATACAATCGTTGTTTCTTACAAACAAGTACTTATGCAAGCAAAGAAAAAAACAGGTGCTGAAACTATATCGATTTCAATATTCTTTTGAGCCTATCAACTTTTACTAATAAAAATTGTAAACTTTTTGTTATTTCTAGAATAATATAGTCGACTATTTAATTAAAGCTATTATGAAAGAAGAAGTTTGATGAGGATGATGCTTATCTTAAAATAATATGGTCGTAAATAAAAATAAACTTTATATTGTAATTTATAATTATTTTAGGTCATGTATTAAGAGAAATTGTTTAATTCCAATAATAAATGAAACTCTATTTAAAAATAAATATCTTGTTACATTTAAGTTTAAAAAGTATGTAAAATTTTATGTAACTTTGTCTGCAAAAAGGACTTATTGTTGGACTGTTCACGAATCATTTAACTTGCATATACGTAATATATTGTTAGTGTATTAACAAGAAAGATTTTGTATTCCTATACTATGGTGTTCAAAGTTTATTTTTGATATGAAACATCATATATATATATATATATATAGACATTACAAATTCTATTTTTGTAAATGTGACCTCAATCTAGTCATAATTTTCATATAGTAATATTTTGGTGTGATCACAAACAATGACTCTAGAGAGATTTAACTGTACTTTGGAAAAGTTTACAGTTTGTTGGAGTTAAACGCTTTGTTTGGACAAAACTTTCATTATTGTACTTACTTTCATGATATAATTTTTTCAGTGACAAAATAATTTGTAATTATCTGTTCTAGACATTCAAATATATACCATGTGATTGTGAAACTATTATCAATTTCAATATTTTTTGTTGGTGATAACAAAAATTAAACACTTTGGTAAAATTCAGTTTCCTCATACATATACTTGTATATATTCCCTTTTAGTTTACTTTTTTTTTTTTCACAAATTAAGTTGAATTTATTTATTGTTGTTAACATTATTATTTGTTTCTAACAAATTTAATATATGTAGGTTGTAAGGAAGTTGTTGGTGTGAAATGCTGTTTTGATAACCATATTGGAAGGTGTGATCCAAATCAAGACAATGACCATTGTAATTCCTTGTGCATGGATAGTGCTTGCGGTAAAGGAGGTTTTTGCAAAGTTTTCAACCGTGACCCACCAAATCATTTTTGTCACTGCTATTGCTGATTTTAGTTTCATTATTACTTTCAATCAAGTTAGTTCTCTCTTTCGAGGATTATTTTTGTTTAAGACATATTTGTCATGAGATTAATATTAAATTTGTTTGAGATACTACTTTTTCCTAAGGAGCGGTTAACATTTCTCGTTTAAGTTTAATTATAATTACTTTATTTTGACGCTTTGAGAAATATTAATTTTGCTTCCGCAAATTTAGTTATCATAATTGAGGATACGTGTAAGTTGTAACGTAACTCACAAAAGATACAATAAGTCAGAATAAATCATCTACTTTTTTTATAGTATTCGAAAATGCAAAGCTTTGTGGAAATGATACAGGTTAAAACTTAAATCTCCAAATTTATAAGGAAAAAACGTAGAATAGTTAAAGCTAATTTCCGAACGCAAATAGATCGTAGTTTTAAAAGAATAAAGACAAGACTAAAAACAACAATACGTAACCCGCTTGAGCTGAAGTTTGGGAGAAGATAAGCTAATTATAGTAGTGGTTTTATATTGTAATAAATTACGACTTGCAGCTTCTTTATATATATTTCAACTAAAAATAGTTAAGATCGAGAAAATGGTCACTATTGATTTTATGATTTTTATTATGAATGTAAGATTATGATTATTGATTAGTGATAAGATTTCCAAGCAATACCATCTCTGAAGCTAGCTACTCGTAATTGAATTTCTAATATTAGAAAGCTAAGAATCCCCAATATTTGTAACTTTAATAATGTGTTAACAGATAATTCATGTAGAAGAGGCTAAGGCGAACTACAGGGTGTGAAATGTGGCCAGAATAACAAAGGATACTGAGATGCTTTAACAATTGCTTTTGTTGACATTATTTTAATTCAGGAAAGATTATGCAGGATTAACCCTGATGAACTACATCCTCATAACCAATACTGTTATTGTTTTTGTAATGATTGGATTAAACCTCCGCCCCTTAAATAATTCTTAATATTTTTATTATTGGTAAATATCAATACAGTAAATAAATAACTCGGAGTTAAAAAGAAATAAACCCTTCTTGGATCGAGAAACGTAGTTTCGGTGACTAGTTTACTTTAAACAACTTGAACTATCAAGGACAGAACTTGAATGCCTAACTAGGAGTACTAGTGTTTCAGACGTTCACTATCAATTTGGAAGGAATCGAATGTGATCAAAGTAATGGGGTTGCGAAAATAGATAGACATGAGTAAAACAAAATGCAACGAAACAAATAATATACACACACACAAAATCAGATCCTCACGGCCTCAACAGTACACCAAATCATATGATTTAAAACGTTAATATAAATAAAGTAGTCAAAATATGCCAATAATCTCATCTTATACTTCAAAAATACAAAATCTGCAAAACCTTGAGAAAATTAAGTTGAAATTATTAAAACTATAATAAGGTTTAGACCATCACTATTTTTCACTAAAAACTTATCAAAACGAAACTCTCCGGTCCTTCATATCACGAAAATCTTCAAGAATTTCTTCATTACTTTTACTTAAAGCAATCTCTTTCTCAATATATACCATCATGGCGTTAGTGAGATACTCATCTTCTATTTTGCTTCGATCACTAGTTTTTATCACATTCATGGCTGAAAATGTCTGCTCCGTGGTAGCTGTTGAAACAGGAAGAGTAAGCACAAGAACTATCAATCTAATGACTAGATTATATTCAATCGACATGGTAGTCTTCACCAACCATTGGCACAATTCAGAAATAGATAAAATACTTGTATATTTAAGATCTTTTACTACATTCCACTCGTAATATTGAAACTGTATCTCCAATTGCAATTTCTGCTTGTGAAGTCTTGCAGATAAAACTTATCCACCAATAATCATAAATCTGAGATTTTAAATGATTCTAACGCATTACGTGGATTTAAAGTGGAGCTCAATGTAAGTAACTCTATCGCACTCTCACTAAATCAGTTATTAATTTCTTATAGTTGTGAATCTATTGCAACATAAAAAAATTAATTTGATAATGTTGCTGAACTGTAAAGTTATTTAGTTGATTACACGCTTTTCTTCGTCTATCAACGAATTTAGCAGCCAAGTCAGGATTATCAATGCTATGCACTACACAGAAAGAATTTACTCCATTAAGCAAGTCCTTCCATTTTTCATCCCTAAATTGTTGAAGAAGATTTTTTGTTGATGAAACAAAACGCATTTCAGAAAGAATATGTTGAGATTTTTCCTTTAAATCTTGACAAATAGCATCTGTAATCTCCATTATCTCTTTCATGAGGTGCAACGCGAAAACATAGTCAAATGTAGTCATCGACTCATAAACAAAGTCAACATCTGCTCGTTGGTCAGAATTCCTTCATCAATGACGTTAAGTAATACAAGACATGCTTGCCTGAACATTCTAATCAAGCTAGAAATTTCTTTCAAATGAGAACTCCAATGAGTATCGCCATACCTTTGTACAGTGCCAGCCAGATTAAGTCCACGACCAGTCTCGAGCTTACCTTTTCAATCAAATACGTAATTTCTTCGGAATAAGTATCTTCAAGTTCATTGACACGTTTGCAAGAAACAGCAACAATATTGATTATAAACATCAATTTAGAGAAAAAAATGACTAATTGGAAGCACAACTTTTGATACTTCCACTAAAGCGAGTTCCGGTTACCGATGAGCAAAACAATGAAGATAGTAAGGCGTAAGCATACTGCCGGTCTTTTATAATCAATGCCCATAAACCATTGAATTGTCCTTTCATGTTGCTACCTCCATCATACCATTTCTCTGGAATACATTGTACATCTAGGTTGTAATGAGCTAATAGCAAATAAATAACATCTTTCAATGTCATAGATGCGGTATTATTTTACGTGAACAAGCCCAAAACATCTTTCTTGGATGAATCCTTTGTTGTCCATAAATCTCAACACTATGGACATTTGTTATTTTTTGGAGCCATCCCGAGTTTCATCAACAAAATGAGAAAAGTTAGAATCACCTCTCACTTTCCGAATGAAATTCTTAACCCTCACAGAATATACATGCAAATTTTGTTTTTTTAAATCCCCTGAAGTATATTTTGCATTGTTTGGGGCGTTCTTAATTGCATCTGAAAGCTTTCGGTTTCCGCAGCCAACACATTAATTAACTTTAAAACGTTTTTGTGATTTTATGAACCAGGGTCTCATACCCATGAAAGGACTATCCTCATTTGCAAGTCATCTGGTGCTCGTTGGGAGTTTCTATGAATAGAGTCTAGATTGTTTATCCCCATGTGTTTCGAAAAAGAAATTTTTTTCCATTTCTCACTTTGTTCCATAAATTGAATTCGTCCACCGTAAAAGTTGTTCGCTTTGGTTCTTCAGAAGGCTTATTAAAAAGAAAACATGGAAAACAAAAAACCGTGTCTTTTGTTGGAGAGTATTCCAACCAAGAATATAAAGCAAACCAAAAATATTGACTTACGATTATATGCTGCTATTAGTGTCGAAAGATATTAAGAACTTAGTCTGCGTCTACTTATGATTTATTTATACATTCCCTCTGAATTTCTTCTTGTTGATTAATAGGATAATCATATATTTGCTGACACTTTCCTGGATCAACCTCTAATAATTTAAGATCAAATCTATCATTTGTAACTCCACTGGTTACATCTAAAGAACTTCTGAGGTTGAGCTAGTGGTATGAGTTGTTGACACATTTGGACGTACACTCTCATAAACTAAAAAAAAAAATTGTGCATGCAAGTATTAAAACCATGAGACATATACACCGTTTTAAAAAATTGGATACTACTTTCCTTTCTCCACCCAAAATTCAAAGTTCATTCATTATATAAAACCATCAAAGTTCCGTATGATCTTGACCATCAAACTTTCATCCCAAAAATATCTATCTCTAGATACAAAATTAATTCTCAAAATTCTCAATAATGATGATCGGACCCTAACGCTCTCTACAACAACCTTTATCCCCGTCCGTAAAATATAGTTTACTAGTCAGTCTAGTCGAGCGGAACATATGCAAAGCCTCTATACAGACAAAAGCTCCACCAATATTGTACGATCTAAGAAAACAGCTCCAATCCTCTATGAGGCATTCAAAGTCAATAGACATGCGTCAAATGAAGAGATGAAGTCAGCGTATCACAACTTGGCCAAGGTTTACCATCCTGACTCTTCGCGGTTGCACTCATCTGACGGTCAAGATTTCATCAAGATACACAAAGCTTATATTATGACGTTGTCCAATCCGGACACAAAAGGCCACTATGACCTGACGCGGGCCTTTGGCTATGGGAGGTGGTAAGAATACACCATGAATGCAAAAAACGATTTTGTGTCTTACCGGGACCGTAGGTGGCAATATGATCATTGTTGGTAGAGAGTACATATGTTTTCGTTTACACTTTGAAGAATATATTCGACAAGTCATAAAGGAAAACAATGTAAATTTAGTTGCCAATTTTCCATTGGTTTGAGTTGAATGAGTAAACATATTTCTTACTTCTTAGAAATGCATCACTTCTAATAAATACTTCATCCGTCACTGAATAAGTGTCCAGTATTGCTTATTGGATTGTTCCTAAATAACTGTCCGCTTTCTTAATTTGCTAATTATAATGTAACAAATTTACTCTATTACTATTTATTTAATCTCTAAAAAAACATTTAAGGAAATATACATAAAAAATTTGCTACACTTACCATTCATAGCTATAACAACAACGATTTTTTTGAAATAAGTTACGCGCATTAACTTTAATTATACTATTTATAAGGGCATTATTGGTACTTGATGTCTTAAAATTTAATACTATTAAAAAGTAGCAAATTATAAAAGGGACCCTTAAAAATAAACGAATGAAGTATATTTCTTCCTATATAAGAAGTAAACAATTTCTTTCTCTTCTAATATAAGGACTCTTAGCTTACAGGCAGGGGTGGCACCCCCATATCATCGGGGGTTGCCACGGCACCACGACAATCCCATAATTTCAAAAAATATTTTTTTTTATTAATGTTTTTCATAATAATTTATATATACGGGATTTTGGCAACCACTTAAATATTTTTTTGGCAACCGCTCCTAAAATTATATATATATTGTTAGTGCAATAAAATACCATAATTTTATATGTGATGATAATATATAAGTAATACTTAAAAAAATAGCATATACAAGTGATTATAAAAGACATTTTACACCAACTTATCATGTTGACACGCAACACACATCTTTAAAAAAATTTAACAAAAATAAGAATTAGAGTATTGGTAAGTGCAAACAAAATATATAAAAAGAATTTTTGGTGGTCTGTATTTTAATTTAATTGAATATACTAAAATTGAGTAATAGATATTTAATTGTTTGTATATATCTATTATTTAATATAAGTTTGGTTTTTCAGGTGTTTTTAAATATTTTTTATTTTCGTGTCTTAATTTTTTTACTTGTTATACATTAATTTCTTAAATTTAACTTTTGTATCTTTTGGTTTTCTATTTTATTTATTTTTTAGTCAATTTTGAAATACTAAAACTTTCGACATATGACTGTACGTGACATTACTGTTGTGGGTTTTTTTGGGAGTTTGAAAATAAAGTCGAAATTGAGCGAAAAGAAAAAAAATAGAAATCAAATACATTTTAATCAAGAAATTAAGGTAAAAAAAATGAAGAAAATATAGTAAAAAGGGTACAAAAATCCGGATTTTCCGTGTTTATAATTTAAAAAATATTATACGATTTATTAATTTTGGCAATGTCACACATTTAGTCTTGGTTCCTCCTACTTCCACTATGCTAAAATTGACAGTAATACAAAGTTTACCAGTGCTACGCCAGCCTTAACTTCTCTTTCTTGTACTTAAGTAGTCACATAAACCTCAAAACAAGTAACAAGAATTTATATAATCTACAAGTTTTTAAAGGATGAATTTCTTGTCATGATTTGGCCCCATCTAATAAATAACCGGAGAGAAACTATTATATTGATAAGTATTGGCTTCCGAGTTTCCACAAATAATTTATAGTATTTTTTTTTATTTCTTGATGTGGAAAGTATGAATAACATTTTCAATGAGATAGCTAGGTAATGTGTGTATATATATATATATACACACCAGGTAATGTGATCACTTTACCATATGGGCTATAACCCTTTTTGTTACATATATTAGTTATATTTAGATAAATATAATATAGTTTTATACTTTTGAATATATG
This sequence comes from Primula vulgaris, assembly GCA_963920805.1. Taxonomy (NCBI): domain Eukaryota; kingdom Viridiplantae; phylum Streptophyta; class Magnoliopsida; order Ericales; family Primulaceae; genus Primula; species Primula vulgaris. Next base: position 25,522,375 of record OY987214.1, on the reverse strand, counting down.
AGACTACTAAAATAAAAAATATACTTAAATTCAAAAATTATATTGTTATTTCAAAAATAATAAATGGTCAACATTTTACGATTATAAAAATTATAATGACAATATATCTCATTTAGTATGATAAATGTTGCTTGTGTGAATAAAACTAAATACTAAGAAATCTGATAAAAAACGTATCAATTGTTATAATATACTCCATTGTTTGTAATTTCACATTTTTTTTATACTAAAGTTATGGTTCTAATTAGTAACATGTTTAAATAAGTATGAAAAATTATTAATTTTCAAATGATATTTTTTAATAAAATGACCTTGTCGGAAAATAAAAAGGATTTGTCGGGTCGGGATTAGGATTTGTTTCACTTTCAAAACTACTCGGGACGTGATACGGGTTGAGTGTCTACGGGTCGGGTCCGGACCCTAAGCAATCCCTAGTGGGATCTATCCATACATATGTACAAGGTTCGTTTCCATCCACCAGGTTATAATATTCTTTTACCTCTTGTACTTTTTATTTTTACTACAATTATTATTATTATCATATGCAATATTTACTCAACTTATTTGATTTACTGTTTTTTATTTGTCGTATAAAACATAATATTCAGCTCCAAGGACTATTAGTTGTTTGTTTATCGCCCATCATTCTGAATAATTTTTCTCTCGGGAAATCAAATTAGATATTGGATTTTTTTTAACTTCATCAAACACATTAACTGAGAAACACGATTCAAAATTAATTATTTTAACGGTATTAAAGTAGAGTTGATATTAGAGTTTATTTATGATGTTTTTCTATAAAATAATTGTTTACTATGATGGCATATCATGTTTTGCAAACAGACTTACATCTGAGTAGATATTTTTTTATAATCTTGAAAGAATTTCTGTAAAGAGTTTATGTATACGATTGTTGATTGTATGAATGCTCTCTCTGTTTTGTTCTCTAACACTTACACGACAACTAGTTCTTTATGAGCGCATTTATGTATATGTATAATTAAGCGGTCGTTCTTCCTCTTTTAAAATTTTGAACTCCATAGAAAAATGAATATTAACAAATTCCATACTATGAGCTAACTCCAACGATTACAGACTCTATACTTACAAAACTAACTTGAAACAGACTTGAAAAATAAACTAACAAGAACAAAACAAACACCTAAAATTTAACCAACTTTTCCTACATTGGCCTTACATTATTCCTTGTCAATTGGAATAAATAATTAATCGTACATAAAGATTAAATATGTAAACAACTTTTATTTTTCCATTTGATGTATCTTGACTAAAAAAATGTAATGGCCTGAACATGCTGGGTACATGTTTTAATAATAATGATTTGTACACCAACCACGTGCAAAATATATTTCACCTAACAAATAGATATTATACTTACTTAAATATAACTAATATATGAAACAAAAAGTTTTGTAGCACATATGGTAGAGTGATTTTTGAACGTAATCCCAATGGTTTAATTTGAAAGAATAAGTTGTTCAAAAACTATTCGAATTGTTTTTGTAAGAACTCTAATTCCCAATTTTATATATTTTGCTTGGATTTAATTTAAAGGAATAAGTTGTGTAAAATATGTACAAATTGGCTTTTAAGAACCCTAATCCCTAATTTTATTAATTGATTTTAGGTTTAATTGATTTAGTTTGATCACTATGAATTGTAATTACTTAATTTTTGGTGGTTTAATTTAAATAATTAAGTATTGAATCAATTAGAGTATTAGTTGTATCAATTTAAAACCGTCTGTTTTTCTTGTCATTTTACATTTGATGAATTTTTTTAAATATAATTCAATAAACCATTTTCGGTAATTTCATCTGTTAATGATTTTTGAAAGCTCTAATTTTGAATCTAACGGCTAACTTTTAAGACTCTAATCTAACCGTAGATTTCGACGGTTTGGATAATTAACACTCAAAAGAACTGATTGTCCCAAAGAGGCTCTCAGCAGTTACATTCTCCATATAGTTATTGTATTTATATGTTTTTTGTAATCTCGTTTCTTTAGGCCTTTTTTGGTTGATGGTTTACTCTCGTCTTTTTCATGCTTAATTGGATTGTAAAAAAAATTGGTCCTTATGGTTTTTCAGGTTTTGGTATTGAAAACTTAGAAATTTTAACTTTAATGAACTATATAAAAAAAAAAAAATAGTTGCTTAAAAGCTAAAAACGATTATTGTATGTAAAAACCTTTGATTTTTAACTGATAATTTCTCTCTTTTATAAATTCAGGGATATATATATATATTGTATTGCAAGTTGCTGGTTACAAAAAGGGAAAGTTATATTGTGTATATTGTTAATTATTTTTTTTAAAAGAAAGTCTATTATTTTTATTTGTCCTTTTATGATATTCGGGAAGTCCGAAAAAAATAAAGATATTTCAGGATGTCCAAAAACAACGAGAATGTTATTTCGGGAAGTCCGAAAAGAAAGATAATGTTATTTTGGGAAGTCCAAAAAGAGAGATAATGTTATTTCGGGAAGTTCGAAAGAGAGAGAATGTTATTTCCGGAAATCCGAAAGAGAGAGAAAGAGTTATTCGGGAAGTTCGAAAAGAAAGTAAGAGATTCAGGAAGTCAAATACCAAGAATTAAAAGAGATCCAGGAAGTCTGAATCCGTCAAAAACATTGGGTAGTCCAATCGATTATTTTGAAAGTTATTTACTTAATGATTGTTACAATATTCTTTTTCAAGAAAGTGTTATACTATCATGTATTTGTGATTTTTTCTTAAATTTAAAGTTGATAATTTTTTTAAAACAAAAGAAATGATTAAAACCTATTTTAGACTCTTTTATATATTTCAAGGTTTATCTAACTCACTAACATCGTTTAACTTAACCCTCATTTTTATAATGTTTTCAGATATATAGTGTTGAAATCGAGTTAGTTGGGACCCGACAGACATCCTAATATTTTGTATCTATCTTTTCGATGCATTAATATATTAATTTAGATTGTAAGAATTAAGTGTTTGAAATTCCGAGCTTAAATTTGTAAGGCTTTTTAAGTAGAAATTGATGTTTTTATTTGTGTATTTTATTAATATTTTAAATTAGGCTTTGTTAGCACGTGTCGCCGCACGTGTTATACAGCCGTGTGACACCCACCGGGTCTGAGATGTTACATTTTTCGGTATCAGAACTGAAAGTCACAGATCTATACGTACCTCTTCGTTTTTAGCAAGGTATGGTCCCAAAGTCCGTCAAGTCCCATAGTTTAGGTATGAGTTCAGTTTGATTGATTTTCTTCTCTGCGTGTACTTTTCATAGCGAGTTTTACTTATTAAGAAGGAAATGATTATGCCGATGATTGCACGTGAATCACGTTTGGTTAAAATGAACTTATTATGAAAATTTTCACCCAGTTTAAGTTAGGAACCAAATAGTTTTTCTATTTTGTTGGATGAGTAAAAGCGTGTTAGATTCATTGTTTAGTAGATTTGAATAATTGGAATTTCTTAGCTGACATGTTTGCCTGGTGTGTATGTGGATGTAAAATTATAACTTAATAGTTTATTTCTTGTTTATCACTTAATTTCACATGTTTACGCATAATAAATAAGCGCCTAATAGACATAAGACCTGTGTACTATATTGTGGCCAAAAAAAATTGTTTACTTGTTATAAAAGTTACATTGGGGATATTGTAGATATTTGCATTGATGATGAATATAATTTACCTTGCGGGATTCTAAGTTAAACTTGTTGTATGTTTTTCCAAAAATGGATTTGTTAATGTGATGGAAGTTCTTTAGGAACCAATGGAACTTTAAGTAATTTATGTTTAGAAATGACACGGAAACAAGTTTTTAAATAGATTTTATTATCTTACGCTATTAATAATAGTTTTTTGACACCCACCGGGTCTGGGATGTTATACATTCTCACCCAAAATTCAATATAAAACCCTCAAACTTCCATATGATCCTAACTAAACCATCAAACTTTCATCCCCAAAAATATCTATCTTTAGATACAAATTCTCAAATTTCTCAGTAATGATGATCGGAACCCTAACTCCCGCTGCAACAACCTTTATCCCTGTCCATAAAATATCTTTTACTAGTCAGTCTGGTTGGAACATATGCAAAGCCGCTGTCTAGACAAAAGATCCGCCAATATTGTACATGTCTAAGAAAACGGTTTCAAGCCTCTATGAGTCATTAAAAGTCAATAGACACACGCCAAATGAAGAGATCAAGGCAGCGTATCGCAACTTGGCCAATATTTATCTTTCTGACTCTTCCCGGTTACACTCATCTGAGGGTCAAGATTTCATCAAGATGCACAAAGCTTATATTACGACGTTGTTCAATCCGGAGACAAAAGGCAACTATGATCTGACGCTGGCCATTGGCTATGGGAGGTGGCCAGACTACGCCACGATTGCAAAAAACTATTTTGTGTCTTACCAGAACCGTAGGTGGGAATCTGATCAATGTTAGTAGAGAGTACATATGTTTTCGCTTAGATTTTGATGATACAAACCACAAGTCACAAAGGAAGACTATGTAAATTTAGTTGCCAATTTTTCTTTGGTTCGAGTTGAATGAGCAAATATATTTTATTCTTTTTAGTTTTTAGGATTCAATATATTCTTTCTATAGGAAGTAAAGAACTTCTTTCTCTTCTAATGCAACGAATTTTAGTTTAAAGTATGCTAAAATTGATAAGAATACAAAATTTACTAGGCAATAACAATAATTTATTGAGTCTACAAGTTTTTTAATGATGAATTTCTTGACAAGATCTGCCCCCATCACTTACACTAGCGGATTTGCCCACTCGATGGGTGTGAATCCAATAAAAAATCTATAATCCGTTATGGTAGAATTTTCGATGAAGGGAGAGACAATTATGGTTGAGGGAGAGAGAGAGAGGGAATTTGATGACAGTTATTTTTATTTTAATTCGTGTAAAAATGTTTACTATTATTTTGTAATTTTATAAATTAATAGGACTTTTTTATAAATAATTGTTTCAAGTTTTCATAAGCCCTTTTCACATAAATAATAGTATGATAACCGCAAAAAAGCTATTATATTCATAAGCATTGACTTCCGAGTTCCCACAAACAATTCATACTGCTTTTTTTCTTGCTGTGGAAAGTATGAATTACCTTTTAAATGAGATAGCTAAGTAATAATATGTATATATATATATAGGGGTGGGTAAAAAATCCGCAAATTTGTCCCGTAACCCAACCCACATAGATTGGGGCGGGTTGGGCTGGGTTGAGTATCAAAAAAAAAATCAATCCGCCCCGCCCCAATCCGCTATATATTTTGCGAATTGGGTTAGGGTTGAGTTTCACAAACCGCGGGTTAATTCGCACCAATCCGTTTCAACCCGCAATATATATATATATATATAGACATATATGTATTTTAAAATATCAACATTTCATTATTGTTATATTTTAGTTTTATTACTTGTTCGCGAATATTCTAAACGTATTTTCATTGATTTTAATTTACATTTCTCTTTGAATTATTCGATTTATTTTAAAATTTAGGTTGATTATGCAAACTATGAAAAATAAATGATCAAAACACAAATTTAAGAATCAATCTAAACCCAACCCGTCCCAACCCGTAATTTATTTTGCGGGTTGGGTTGGGTTGGGGTTTAATTGTAACGGGTTGGGATGAAATTTAAATTTTATCAATACTCCCCAATCCGTCCCGTCATTTATTTTACGGGTTGGATTAGGATTGAGCTCAATGCGCCACAATCCGCTCCGTGTCCACCCTTATATATACACATTTAATCAACATTCGCATGCTCATTATTAATATAAATAATGTACGCTAATTGTACAAGAGTCATTGCCCTTACAACAGTCTCTAATGGCTAAATAAAAAACAGATAATACATAGCAGCACAATGCTCCGTATACCTAAACAGCCAATCTAAATCATACAACAACAGACAAGTTGAACAAAATCCGTCAAACTATAAATATAAGAAGATACTCATCTGAAAGACAATATTGTCGTGTGAGCCAAACACATGCGAGGCAAATGCAAATTAACTGATGGTCGCAGAACGAGCAGAAAATGATCAAACGAGAGTACACGATAGGCCTAAGATGCTCACTCAACACAGTGCAATAAAAAGACCAACGGGATGCCAGCACACATATAAACCCGAACAAAAAATAGGCTAACTGAGATTAAAGACATGTAAGATCAATCCAACAACCAGAAATAATTGTAACACACTCAATCCTAAACCAATATCGAATCGCCATAAATCCCAAAGTAGTGGACATATCCGCACAAAACTATAAACTACAAAAAGGATAAAAGTCAAACGCTAATAACTCAATATACCTCACCTAAATCAGCCGCACACATGACAAACTCTGCCACAACTCACTATAATCTATCGAATCGGGTTCTAAAATGCATACGACTGGTCAGAAAAAAAAAGAAAAAATACCGTAGCATGTCGATTTGATCCACTCAATACCATAAACTAGATATTTAATCAAAATATAACTTAAAAGTAAAGATAGGGTCACATACAATATACCGATAACTAGTGAGGATTTATAGGACATCGAGTCCACCTGGCTCGAGAAGCACCATCGGGGTGCCAACACACTAATACCCGATCTAAAGAGACCTAAAATAGCAGAATCCATTATCCAAAAATCCAAACCCGTAACCGCCTATTGCACGGCCCCAAATCAAAACCTTCAAAATCACAAGTAAACAAAATACGAGAAAATAGTAAAGGGCCCAAAACCAAACGTCAAGTGTAGTCATCGAAAGTCTCTAGATATACGGGAGAGCGTCTAAAAGGGAAGGTAGCGGGTGAGAGAATCAAGAGGAGGGAGGGTGATGGAAAGGAAGGTGAAAGAGGAGATGTTGGATCTTCACCACCGTCGGCGACGGAGGCGATAGATCGGGGAAGAAATTAGGTGGCTGGTCAGGGTAACAGGAGAAGAGAGAGAGGATACGAGAAAAGGAAAATAGGAGAAGAGGAAGAGAAGAGGGCAAGACGAAAGCCTGTGAGAAGGAGGTTGGCGTCACCGCCCCCATCCCACATGGCGGCCGGAAATTGAAGATAGGGTTTGGGGTTTTTTTGGGTAGTAAGAGAGAGTCTGGATCAATTAAGACGACATTCAAAGTTAAACTATAATAACTCAAAGAAGTAGTAAAAAAAATTATTATTGCAACAATGTCGAAAAATCATTGGTCTTGTTGTGAGTCTTATTAACTCAGTATATATATTATATAGGAGATATAGAGAGAACATAGAGAGAGGGAACAGTAGGTCTTTATTCATCCGAATGTATCAATATAAGGTGACCCTAACCTTCTTTATATACTAGAGGTTAGGGTTATACAAGCTAGAAAGCCCAACTTAGGCCCACTATGAGTAAGGCCCAATAGTCCAATAATAACCTACAACACTCCCCCTTTGGACGTCTTGAATTCTTCGTCTTCATGCAGTCGATCTGAGTCGAGTTCATTCGCAATGCTAAACATATAAAAACCTTAGGGACGGAAAACCCAGTGTGGGACAAAACCGGTACCTAGGAGAAACTGTGTAGCCGAATGATATAGGCCGAAATATCATGTAAGTAACTAACCACAAAACAGTGTGCCTCATCAAAACCTTACCAGAGCAAACACAATGGGAAAATCTCTGATCGAAGGAAAAAGAGTGCAACAATGGTAGTAGTAGGGGATCAACCACAAAACAGGTGCCTCATCAAAACCTTGCTAGAGTAAACCCAGTGGGAAAAAACCTCTAGTCGAAGGACAAAAGAGTACACAGTGGTAAGAAGTATACAACAGGATACTCCCCCTAATTTCGGCAATCTTAAGTGAGATATGATAGGAACGTGTCTCGCTAAAAACCTTGCCAAGGAAAACCCAGTGGGAAAAAACCTTGGTCTAAGGACAAAAAGAGTACACGAGCATACGACTGGATGCTCCCCCTCACTTGCACACGACAGGGTGCGAGAATTTCGACTAAGTAGTAATTAGTACAATAAGCATTCACCTGGATGCTCCCCCTCACTTGCACACGACTGGATGCAAGGATTTTATATTTCAAAAAAAAGTACGAGCATTCGACTGGATGCTTCATTTACTTGCACACGACTGTATGCAAAAAAATATAACGTGAAATAAAATGAGCATTCGACAGGATGCTCTTAAACTTCATATGTGAAGATTTATTTCAGCAAGAAATGCTAAATAGCATAATGTAGTCATGTCTCTCTTAATCGATAACAACAAGTTGTCTTCTATGACAAGTGTTTTATCTGGATCGTGAGACAGAGCATATGTAATTCAAATATGGCTAATACTAGCTCGAAGCCATATACACTCTCTAGTCGTCTCATAGAGCACGAATAGATCAGAGTGATTTGTTTGGAGTCATTCCAAGACCTCCAAGATATTGCCTTATTCCTAATGGCAAAGACATACCATGTTAGGAATATCCCTTATGCGAGTCTGATAAGTAACCAGCATCGGTATAACCGAAAAAGGGTTGCGTTAATTCGAGTACCGAAGGGGGTAGGTACACTCGATGATGCAAAATGGAATAAGACAAGCCCTCATCCACAATTACCTTAAGGTAATGGGAAAATGTCTTTTATGCCATTTCGATGGCAGCGTGTTAGCGCGATGCTGTGTCGAGCTATACCATTCACAGCAGACGAGATGTTCGTCCTAGCACATTAGACCAAGTACAATAATGCGCTTATTGTACTTAGATATGAACATCATGGTTCAATATCTCTTTATCGTCACATCAGGGACGGACTGGGTCTATATCAATGAAAAGTGATCGAACGATCATGGGAGAATCTGACGACTTAGCGTCATGATGAATACAACATCATAACACCTTCTGGGTGTAGTCTGAATCATGGACTTAGATTTAATCTTTACGGGACTGGATCATCAGGCCGAGTCACTACCGTTTCTTCCCAAGATCCTTCATCTCGAAGGCAAATCCAAAAATGGATCGCGTAATAAAACACGCAAGGGCATAATACTTGTTCAAGTATCCCAAGCTAATCAAGTACTCACTTAGGCGGTATACCACATCCGCTCGGATTATATTAATCCATATAGTGAACGTGTCAGTTAATTGAGATCGTGTTCCGTGGTCAGGAACTACTTGATTTAAGCACATGAAGTCACACAGGGACCTTCATCTATATCTCTTTGTCTAAATCCCCATAGAGATAAAACCGTGACCACATTCATGGCTGCATACTCAGTTTTTCGGAAACTACTAAACTGGTAAAGTAGGGGACTGTTATAATGTCCATTATGAGGAAATCAACCATCTCGTAATCAATTCCAAGGTGTGAGAGAAGCCTTGCGCTGCTAGGCGAGCATTCTACAATCTCATTATTCTCATCACTTTTCCTTACGAATAACCAAATAAACGAACTCGTTTAACATTGGTGGTGTTGGAGCTACAGGTCCGAACACACTTTCGCTAAGGAGTCTACTTGGATTGCAAGTTTCCATTAGTCCAGTCTATTCTACGTTGACTTCAGGCAACGATACATGGTTTCCCGTCATAATTTGCTCATATTATCAGTCGTCACCGAATATATGAACAAGTAATCAATGACAGTCTCATTTCGCTTCAATATCGTCTAAGATATCATGATCGACAGATATTTCGAGATTTTTAGGATGAGGAGGAAATCACACATCTCCTTGATCCTTTATAATCTCGTGTGACAAATGAGTTTCAGTTCACCACCTCTGGGGCTGAACGAATTAAGAACCGGTCAACTTCCTCATATCTTAGGAAGGACGACAGACTGACGGCCGACGGCAGCGTCCTTTCCTTGGCGGGTTCGGCCAAAGCAACGTGTTACGACAGGAACACGGCGTCCGACAGGAACGTCTATCCTTGGAAGCATTTTGCAGCAGGTATAAATGATCTCGTGACATCTCATAAAGTCATTAAATGCGTCTGGCATTTAGTTAGACTTGAGGGAGTCTATGCACTTACTTATCACTAAGTGCAGTTTTGGGGATCAAGCTAAGACTGAGTGGGTTATGCCACGTTACTTCACGTCGTTCCTTATCAACGGTAACGTGCAAATCTCCCCCTAACGACGGGGAGAACAGTCTTAGCGATGTCACTTTCGCATATCATGCGGTAAAGAGATCGCTTGTCAAGGTTACTCTATCAAATGATAGGAAGGAGATTCATAATCGACTTATGTCCCCTTCAGAGGTCCATATTTTGAACGCTAGAGCGGCTCAATCAAAATATTAATTAATCACTCTAAACACGCGTTAATATGAGACTTCTGGCTCATAACTAGTAACCAACTGGTACACATATGGTGTTTGCGTGTCTATGGGCCTCATAACGGACCAATGCAGCAAAATAGCATAACCCCACACGGAAATATAAATCTTGGTGTGCAAGACCAAGAAATGCGTGCAATCATTTGCAGTCGCATCATCAAACTTTCCGTGAGTCCATTTGGGTCTGAACATAATCGACTGGATGTTCAATTTCAATTTCAATTTCCAAACTCAAGTAATTCAAATCGAAATTTCGATTATTACTCTTCGGAATTATCAAGTCGACTAGACTTTTCAGGATAATCCGGATCATGAGCCGTCAACTTAATGATAGGGCTAAAAGTTTGGAAAGTGCTGCATTTATGTGGACAACAATAATCATGTGACCTTATTGTCGATGCATCAACCATAACCATTTATATTTATAGTCCGTCTTATGGTTGGATAAGTCCACAATAACTCCTTCAATTCTTTACAAGAATTCTACGAGTTCATTTCGTGATCTTTACACATACTAGTCTTTCAAAGTGAGCATTAGTGGCATTAATTTCGGATTAATCACGAAATATATCCTCAAAGAGAATCCAAATGCGATGCGATTATAAATCAACTATCGTCTTTTGACCCGGGAATATCTCATCCGGTCAATGCCACAATATCAAAATGCTCTTATCAATCGATGACAGGCGAATGATAGTACAGACAATCATGTCTTAGCATCTAAATCATTTATCATTCGACGACAGGCGAAATGATAAGGTAACTTTAAATGCTTTAAAGAATGTGGTAGCAACCACTTGAAAGACATTTCAACTCCTCTAAAATACGCTTTTGGTCGTATTGAATGGAGACTATGTAAAGAAATTTTAATTCTTTCATGAACTATTACCAGATAACGCTGGTTTTCTCGAATATTTTATAACTCAACAAGGTACGGCAGGACCTACATGAGTATAATACCTCATATTTGACAAATCAATTTGGTTTTACCAAAGATTTCGATTGGAACGACAGGTCCAGAATCGTTGTCACTGAGTACTCTTTTAGGCAAGTAGTTGGTGAAATTATGTGGTACACGGTTACCCACTATTTCCAAAAAACCAACTACACCACAAGTATTGCCTAAAATTTCATAATTTAAAGTTTGGTCACATTTGTCAAAGAAATTTGCTCAAAACACTTTAAATTATTTCGAGAAATTTAGTAAACAGGCAAACCATAATCCAAAAGTATGGTCCAAATGGAAAATTAATAATCCAAATGGAAAACATAATCCAGATGAGCGAAAAAATGGCTCAATGATTTATCAAAATCAATAAAGAAAGGTCCCAAACTCATTTGAGCCACAAAATCGGGGGTCTCAAAAGTTTCCTTTCAGTTAGCTTTAACCACATTAGCATCGGGTTTTTTTACCTTTATAATAGTTTTGAACTATTTAAGGAGTAACCGTGCATGACCTTTGTCTTTATAGCATAGAGTTGCCTCTTTGAGCATTATCTCTTGCTTTGTGACAACGGGCCATATTGTTCCTTTCAATTACTGTCTTGGAGCCACAGGTTTTCGATTTTGACGATTGTCTAAAATCTCGCTCGGCTAGGCGATTCATCGGGATCGCGACAGTTCGAGACAAATAACACTTGTCTCGGTTCTCGATTCGTGGAAAAAAAAATATACACGAAGAGCATTAATATCAGGCAAATAATTCGCCATTGACCCAATAGGATTAAAACTACTCACCGGGGTAATTTTCTTATCCAATAACAGATGGCGATAAAGGAACATGGTGAATATAAATTCACGATACTGCTTATGGAATACAATTTCCAACTAGTATTTTTGGTGAGGATTGCTCCAATATGTCAATTTCAGACATTTGTTCACCATAGACGTCATCACGTCTCAAATGTGGCGGCGGAATAAAATCAACGCCTTAGCATTCATCTCGAGGGTAACAACAAACTCGTGTTTTACTCATCAAAGATGGCATCCAAAAAATTTGGGCATCACATTTTCACACATCAGGGTGACTAACATGTGGTGACGGATAACATCAACATCTAAACAGTCATTTTGCAAGTATGTTTTGCGATTTTTCTCATCATAGATGGCATCCAACATGTGTTGGGAGTTCTGGATTATTTTTCATATAAAACGACTGCTTTATATGTTTATGGTTTGCATAAGCACAATTTTTTTTATTTTTTTTCGAAACGACAGGTTCGAAAACATTAGTTTTGCTTCTCATGTGAATCGGTTTTCATTGATCGAACGACGGGTCGATACTGAAAACACCAATTCGGCGAACATACATCACTATATAAACACACTCGGGGAAATTATTATTTAGTCAACCCCTTTCGGTAGCTCTAATTGAACACGACCAGGAAAGACGGTGAGGGTGGAGGGCACGAATGCCACTTAAAACCCGACCTCATTAGTATATCGACTTCCGCCTATATCTTTCCTAGACATCGTATCCAAATAGGTGAGCCTAGTTGGGGAAGGTTCATAATTTTTCCAACTTAAATGTGAAAATATATGATTTTCGTTTTTTATATATAGCAATAATATTAACAATATAGACAATATCTATCTAGATTAACCACATATATAATCAGGCAGTAAATATATTTTAGGATCTATCTAATCATGCAGTAGATTTGGTGTTATAAACAAATCAATTTAAGATTATCAATCAATCCATAAAGATTCTAACATATCAAATCAAATCAATTTAAGATTATCAATTAGATCTAATCCAATAATTTACTGGCATATGTGATATTTATATATATGATAATATCAAAAAGATATGATTATGCTAACAAGATATCAATCAATTATCTATGTTTATCGTCATATTAATAATTCTATACATGTTAGTTTTAACATGCAAGCAAACAATATATTTTTAATTACCAATTAATTCTATATATGGTAATTTTTAACATGCAAAGTGATTAAATTTACATGGAAACATATCAACTTATTCAATTAACATGCAATTTTTTTTTATTCACTTGCTAAAGATTTAATCTAATAGATTATCACTTAACAGGTTCTACATGTTTAACATAAAACAATACTGCATGTTTCAGTTACATGACTTTTATTAACACAGCATAGTATCTAAGCTAAATAGCCAAAGTTATTACATAGCCAAGTAACACGTGAATTAGTCTAGAATTAACCAATAGCATGAACTTTTGTACAGTTAATATGTGTGTAGTATGGTTTCATCAATTCACGATATACCTACTAATCAAATATAGTCTCAAACACATACAATACATGTGAGCTAGCAAATAGGTTAACATCTTAATTCAACATCCAGTAGCATATCATGATATATATATATATATATATATATATATATATATATATATATATATATATGTTTTACAAAACGTGTAAATATTGAATTAAGTGAATTAGTCAATTGTGTACCGTATTCTGAGTATTTTGGTGAAGGTCGATATAACAATAAACCAATTAAACCCGGATAAACCTCAAGATTTATACATACTCAATATCCGTGCGTTTACCAAAATCTCCAATAGCTGCGAGCGTATATCTTAGTCTCCGCGAGCAAAGTGCCGATAACGTGTTGTGAGTCTTATTAGCTCAGTATATATATTATATAGGAGACATAGAGAGAACATAGAGAGAGGGAACAGTAGGTCTTTATTTATCCGAATGTATCAATATAAGGTGACCCTAACCTTCTTTATATAATAGAGGTTAGGGTTATACAAGCTAGAAAGCCCAACTTAGGCCCACTATGAGTAAGGCCCAATAGTCCAATAATAACCTATAACAGGTCTTAATTAATTACATTCAAAATTTGAACAAAACATGTACTTCTTATGTAACGAAACTCTAAAAAGTAGGTATAATCAAACTACCAGAAACCAGACCAACAAACTAGATTTCCATGAGGTGTTATCTCAAAGCAACCGGAACTAGAAAAAATTACAACGGGAGATAATAAACTTAGAATTCCATGAGGTGTTATCTCAAAGCAATCGGAACTAATTTTAGCAATAGTAGGGCTCGAAGCGGGTGCCCCTTTGAATAAGGGGTATCGACCAGTCTCGTACTTCGGATCGAAGAACTCAGGCAGGTCGTGGACGATAAGATGGCCGTCGTTGTAAACGTTCTATGGTCCAACTGGGCACCAAATTTATGGAAGTATACGGGTTCCAATCCTCGAGCGATCATGTTGTTATAATTAGAGGATGACTTTTAAAAAGGTTATCGAGCTTATGCCCATTCATTGACGAGGACTCCACGAGAGCGTGATCAACCTTGAAAGGTACAACGTGGTAACGAATGAGGGAGAACGAGGGGTCATCGTTGGACCGGGCCCAAAACATCGGTGTCCCTTGTGCAAATACGATGTAAGTCTTGTTCTTTTACTTGAGATTTTTAAGATTGGGAAACAAGTCAGAATGCATGGAAACGAGCATCTCGGCCATGTCTTCAAAGCGGTTTTTGGTCAAGATCTTGTTAACTCGGTCGAGTCTTGATAGTTCTTGGACTTGTTTTTGTGATGGAGTTGACAATCAAATTAATAAAGTCAACATTACATTGGAGAGACTAACCACGTTTTTGATGCTACCATACCAATTTGTACACATGTTAGCATTTGAATAGTCATGAAATGAAAACAAAAGTATTTAAAAATTGGTCCATGAAACTGAAACTAATTAAGGATTGGTCCATTTGCTGACATCATTAAAAAATTGCTGACGTTATCAAAAACAATTAAAAAATAAATTAAATAAAAAACAGTCTGAAAAATAAACAGTCTAAAAAATAAAAAACAGTCTGAAAAATAAAAAATACAACAGTCTGAAAAATAAAAAACAGTCTGAAAAATAACACAATTAAATAAAAAACAGTCTGAAAAATAAATTAATTTAAAAACAGTCTGAAAAATAAATTAATTTAAAAACAGTCTGAAAAATAAATTAATTAAAAAACAGTCTGAAAAAAAAAACAGTATGAAGTCTGAATACAGCAGCTATGAACCTTCACCGCTTGGAAAGATTGTATCTTTAAGGCACCAAAAGCTTTGTCCTTTACATTAGTATAATTTAAAATTTAATACTAAGCTGTGTGTTTGGGGAATCATTCACTATTTATACAGATATATAATATAGATATACATATGTATACACAAATATATAGATATAGATATACATATATATATATCTACATGTATATCTATATATATACGGATATATAGATATACATATATATATTAGATATATAGGCGGTGGAGGCAGGCCGCTGACGACGATGAGAGGGAGGAGGAGTAGATCTCCGACGACAGCGGCGGAGGTGGAGGGAACGACGGAGGAGCGGCAGCAAAATATATATATATATATATATATATATATATATATATATATATATATATATATATATATATATATATTATGTGGGTATGTATGTATGTGGGTATGTATGTAGAGAAAGAGAGATTTGGGAGAGAAAATGTTTTCTCTGGAAGCTGTTTTTTTTTTTAGAGAGAGAATGATTAATTAGATAAATAGAATTGGGAGAGCTTTTATAGTGGACCAATCCTTAATTAGTTTCAGAAATAATGGACCAATCCTTAAATAAATTTTATAGCCGGACCAATCCTTAAATACTTTTGTTTTCGTGGACCAATCCTTAATTTTCTCTAAAAATAAAAACAAAAACTCAATGATTGGGTCATTAAATATTATAAAAAAAAAAAATTGGATCATTGCCACTATCTTACTTTGTTATTGTAATTATGTCCTTAAACTGAAAAGCACACTTTAAAGTAATGGACCTCTCACATGGTTTGACAAGCTTCCATAAATCGTCAGTGAAGACAAAATCCGGACAACTCTCTCATCTTTCCGGTGATACCCACTCCTACCCTCATTTCTTTGCATATGTTTTCGTTGTCACCTCACTTACTGACATGGTGAGCGTTCAAGTAATTCCTTGTTGTCTAACCTCTATTTCGTGGGACACCGTTAGAACCTTAATCAGAGTATTTCTCCAAGTTTTATATGCTATAAAAACAATCACCAACTTCATCCGGTCATTCAACGACCGCAACAAACTCTAACTAAGTCGATCTCTTCATTTTTATTTTTGGTATTTTCTCATAATAAATTAGGGCTTCTAGACTATATGCCAAATAAGTACATAATTTACACTATTTAAAGTTCTTTTTCAACTTGTGTTAATTTTCCAACTTACTTGAAACACACTACTAATATCTTTATTTAAATTTTAAATAAATTAAATATCAATTGATCATGGAACTAACTTGGCTTATAAAATGAAACAATCAAACGCAATTTTTAGAAAACTTTGAGATTACGGAAATATAAATAAATTCAGATAACCCCACTAAAAACAAATCAAAATTTTAACCCAAATTATTAGAAGATGGAGTTGTTTTTCTAAAACTTAAATAGAAATGAGCTAGAAACTTATGTTTTCGAGTGCTTTATTAGGTCACCCCAACAAATTCGGTCCCTCCATTAAACCCGAGACTGTAAGTTCCAATTCAGGTTGGGTTGTCAATGTGGCGGTTAACCGAATTAATTGGCTTCAACCCCATTACCATCAATAAGACTTCGACTCCCGCCTAAGTCAAGCCCTTTGTAAATGGAGTCGCAACAATATCCTTAGACCTTATGCAGTATATGGATACTACATCATTTGCTAGAAATTCTATTACATATTTGTGTCTTCGGCAAATATAGTCATTAAAAAACAATATATGGTCATTCGAAAACACTTTGCGTTATTTAAAAATAACTTATGGTCAATTTAAAACAATCTCAGAAAATTTAAAACAATGTGTGACCATTTAAAACCAGTTTATACTCATTTGAAAACATCTATGATCAATTAAAAATAGTGTATTTTAAAAAAAGAAGTTTTAAGGTTAGAATTGTAAGTATTTTCAAAAGAATAACTATACTTTATTGTCTTAGACGACTTTAAAAGAGTCTTAGACCAAATTCATATGACATTTACAAAGTATGGATGAGATTATAATTTACTAAGAGTTTTTGAAACACAATTGTTTCTTTCTTCAAGTTTATGGTTACACTAAATATTTTTAAACCATATGGTCTATATGGATATTTGAGTTAAAACAAAAAATAAACATAAAACAAATAACAAATAACAAGGTTGGTCCTCGATTGTATTCAAATGTGGAAGCTTAATATTAGACGTTGAATTTGTTAAAATAAGTCGGTAATCAGTATTCGGGAAAAAAAAATGAAACTTTAAAAACAGAATAAAATTATAAGTTTTGTATTTGGCTAAGGACAAAAATTTAAATAAATTTATAGCCTAGACTAAAAATTAGATAAGTTTGAACCCGGTATAGTATTTTGTTTGGATGTTATAATAATTTGGAATGAAACAATTGGGCTTTCATAAAAGACGTATGAGCAGTGGGCCTTGGTAATTGAACCCGTTAAGTCGGACAATGGTATAAAAGCTTAAAAAAACAGTTAAAACCCTAAAACACTTTGTACTACAAAATAACAAACACACATAAACCTTACCAGCCTCCCTCCATTTTGTTACAACAAACATATATAAATATAAATATAAAAAGAGATGGGTAGTGAAAGTGAGATAGAGAAATCAGCTCAAAAAGATAAGGATAGAAAAAAGATGCAAGCATTAGCACCTATTGCTAAACCTCTTGCTGGGAAAAAACTCTGCAAACGTACCCTTAAACTTGTTCGCAAAGGTTTCACTTTCTTTACTTTCACTTTTTTATCAATACTATCTATATTTCTTTTCTTTATTACTTTAAATAAGATAGGTTTATTAACATTTTTATTAATTTATGTACAATATTGAATACTACAGGTCCATCCACTACCAATACTCTGTTTTTGTTTTAACTATTTTACTTTTTAATTAATGGTAGGTCTCATAACGAATCCTTAATATTTTCCTTTAGTTTTATTGTTTAGGAGTAGGACCACCAGATATTTACAGTTTACTTACATACATCAACATTTTAATCAATTTTTGTTACATTTTTTTTTTTTTTGATGACTCGACAAAGGGAGAAACTAGGAATAAGCTAGAGGGGACTCGGGAAGCAACCAAAAACTTTAAATGAGAGAGGTGTACTTACATACATACACATTTTTATCAATATATGTACATTTCTTATTTTGATAACTTGACAAGGGAGAAACCAAATTAGGAATAAGATGAAAGGGCAGTCTACGGACGGAACCAGAAACTTTAAATGAGAGGGGCCGAAATGCTAATTTTGGTAAATGGGGGTGATGAAACGCTAAAAAAAATTTAATCAAAATACATAGAAAGTTATATTTTCATCAATTTTTATCAAAATGGGGATGTTCTTCACCTAGTTTTTTCATCACGATGGAACCAAAAACTTTAAATGAGAGGAGCTGAAACACTAATTTTGGTAAATAGGGATGCTGAAACGGTATATTTTCATCATTTTTTTTTATCAAAATGGAGGTGCTGCTGCCCCATGAATGTCTTCACCTAGTTTCTTAATCACCCGTGTATTAAGAGAATTTTGATTTCTCACCTTGTGTTATATATAAAATATGCAGATTTAAAGCTTTTAAGACCCTGTATAATAACAACAAAAAAAGGTTCACATGAATTTCCGCCCCTAGGTATTCAGTTCCGCCAAGGTTACGTTAAAAAAGGTGTACTTACTTACATACATAGACATTTTATCAATATATGTACATTTCTTATTGATAACTTGACAAGGGAGAAACTAAGCTGAAAAGGAAACGAAATTTTAAATGAGGGGCAGAAACGCCAATTTTGGTAAATGGGGGAGCTGAAACGGTAATTTTTTAAGATTTTATCATTTTAATCAATAGAAAATTTTAATTTTTCATCATTATTTATAAAAAAAGGAGAACTACAGGCCCCAGAAACCAGCCAAGCTTAGGTGCTGGTAATGAATAGGAGCAAAAAAGAGGGGAAATATTTTTTTCCAGAAATAAGTCTTTTTTTTCCTGATAAGAGCCTTTGTTATTTTATGGTATGTTGTGTGTAATGTAAAATTCAATATTTTATTTTATTATGATGGTTCAGATTTTGTAATTTTTATGCGATTTTTTTTTTCTATAGGCAAGTTATTTTTTGTTTCAAACAAATTTTAAAAGCCGCCCAAAAAAACGTATTGCTTAGGTGTAGAATGGTGCCGGACCAGCGGAGAAAATTGAATTCTCACCATTTGTTATATCAATTTTTTTTTATTTTTTTTACAGATTTTAGGCTTTTAACACCCCTCGTAATAACAACAAAAAAGTTCACATGAATTTTAGCCGCTACGTGTTCAGTTCCGCCAAGCAAGTTTCACTAGGATGCCAAAGACAAATATCATTTGTAGATACATCTATTTTACAACTGGGATGCCAAAGTTGTTCCCAGTGGAACTATGAGAGCTAATTTGTAATGAAAATAGTGTTACTCAAACTATTAAGACTTATAAAGTTCTTAATTACTTTTAGAAGTATAGTGGCAGAAGCAAACATATAAATTACTGTCACAGGGGACCCCTAGGATAGACCCAGATACATGTTACATTATCGTACTTCTCTATTTATACAGATTGAGATGATAGTGTGATAGTGGTAGTAAAGGCACAAAGAATCACAAGATATTTATCGTCTTATTGTTAATTTTATTCTTCTGTTATGGGTTTGAGATAAAAGCAACAATGCATGAATAAAAATCAGTGTCTGGACTGTGGATACCAAATTACCATGTCTGTTCATTCAAATACTTACCTCAGGTCTTGTAAAGTTGCATTTTTTAAGTTAAACTATGAATAAGTCTGCATCAAGTAACAGTAGATAAGCTTTTCAGAAATTACTTCACCCGAAATGAGCATGTATTAAACTAATTATTGTAAGAGGGGTCTAAGCCGAAACTCCTATGTGAATTAGGTTTGTAAATATAGACTACTTTTTCTTCTCTTTCTATTTCAGCCTAAATAATAAGGCTGCAAGTAGAGATTAACAACTTACAGGAAGGGGTTGAGACAATGTGTTCTGGCCCCATAATTCCAAAATTCATTGCCATTTGTAAATGTTAGATAATTAGAAACAAGCTCTTTCCTTGTCTTTGACGCAATAAAAGGAAACGAGCAAAATCAGGTGAGAGTTTATGCATGTTGTTTTAAGTCCACTTTCAAGACTTTGAATTATTAGCTAAAATGACTGGATTTTTTGTAAATTGTGAAAGACTGATAGACGATACCTGAACAATTTATAGAGAGCTTAACTATCCTTCAAATTTTGGTTCTTGGAACTATAGGACTATTGTTTTAATAAGATGAACAAATCAGGCACTGTAAATAGAATGGAGAGGAAAGTTGTTTACTTTGTATTTTTCTCTCAGGTGCTGAACATAAATGCCTCAAGAGAGGAGTTAAGGAGGTTGTTAAGAGTATCCGACGTGGTAGCAAAGGGTAAGATACTCTAGCTTTCCCTTTCTTGTTCATTTACATGTAGAATTAAGATTTAAACTGTTCTTAGTCACAATTTCAGGGAAGGAATTGGGTGGAGACGGTCAGGGCAGCAGCTCCCCCTAATTTGATTAAAAAATGATGAAAAAATAAAATAAAAATTATGTATTTTGATTAAATACTCAAAAATTAGCGTTCCCCCCCCCCCCCAATTTACCAAAATTAGTGTTTTGGCCCCTCCCCTTAAGATTTTTTGGTTTCATCCCTGCCCAAGTTAGTTAAAGTAATAGTCCCTACATTTGGAAACAGTAGTAATTGAAGTTTGTCTTAAGAGCTGTGTTGTTGTCACAGGCCAAGTAACAGATTGAGTAAAAGATGGTATCAAATTTAGCCATTGCTATACACTTTTCGATGTAAACTATTAGTTTTGAAAAATAAAATTCCCTTCACTCTCACAGGTTGATAAACTGATCTGTGATTTTAGGTTTTTCAATATTCCCATGTTCTATTGTTCATTATGCCAACAGGTGCACTCTAGCTGAGACCTGAGAAGTTTAGTCACTCTTCTTTCTTTTTAAAGAAACAGATGGTATATATTTTCTGCAAGTGATTGAATGTACAAATGCGTTGTCGAATGCCTCATTCATCATATCTGTTCTAATGCAGATTATGTGTCATAGCTGGGAACATATCTCCTATTGACGTCATCACTCATGTACCAGTACTTTGTGAAGAGGCTGAGATTCCTTACATATACGTGCCCTCAAAAGAAGTGAGTTACTATCTTTCAAAAATATCATATTCAATTATAGTCTCTCCTACTGGTTGTCGGTGATGAAATTGATCTTTTTTCTGCTACATTTTTCTTCTTAATCTTCGAATCCTGAATATATACATGGTTAATGTTTATAGCAAAAACATCCATGTAAGATCGCATTTTCTAATCCTGGATATACATTGGTTAATTTCAATAGCCATCAACATATTAGAGACAGTAGTATTTATTATTTTCAATTTTATTTTTTCAGGATCTAGCTAATGCAGGGTCCACCAAGAGGCCGACATGTTGTGTTCTTGTGTTAACTAAGCCAGCCAAGGGAGAAATTGGCAAAGAAGATCAGGAACAGCTTCAGGCAGATTATGACCTAGTTGCAAAAGAGATTTCTGAAATCACGTCTGCTATGTTTTAATAAACAATTCGTGTTTTCCTTTGACTGGTTGTAGTAAACTCTGATTAGCGTATAAAAGATCGTTTATCCTTGTATTATGTTCTGGAACCAAGTTTAAGTCTAAGCATTTTTTTAATCAGAGCTATGTTTTGTATTGAAACTCAAGTTTGAGGTGAGAATGAGGTAGGCATGAGGCGTGTATCCTGTTTTTCTGAAACTGTGATATGGTTGTATTGGAGGGATCCATTTTTAGGATAGGCTGGCTTAGATTTTTGAGTACTGTTGGATCAAAATCAATCAAATCTAATAGTGAAAAAAACTATGAAAAAAGATTTTGGTTTTACTGTTTTTGAATGAACATCGAACGAGTAACACTACCGTGAACTCAGTCCACTGCTCCCTCCGTTCTAATTTACTTGTCCACAATCGTAATGAGTGCATTTTGATATGAAAAAAAAACGTATCTAAATTGCTAAAATGAAAATTTTGAATAAACTTTAATACACTCAAATTAAATTTAATTATGTAAAACTTTTTTTCAAATTTGTCATTCCGGCATTTTAATTAAATAATGCATCCCAACATGCACGTAAATTCGTTGTGGACAAGTAATATGAAACGAATGGAGTATTATTTAGTGTGTGTCGCATACTAAAAATCTAACAGCTATTAATGAATCCAAAAATATCTAGTCTAAAATTAATTCAAAATTAAAACTAAAAAATATTAAAAACATAACATCTGTTAATAAATCCAAAAATATCTAATCTAAAAGTAATTCAAAATTAAAATTAAAAAATACTATTGGTTGACACATACTAAATAATAGTGCCTCAAGTTCATATAATTGTTTTTCCATATGTTGAGACAATATAGAAATTTTTCCAAACTTTTATTGACCCTCGATGAAATTTCATTTCATGTAATGGTTTTAAAAAAAAAAACATGACAGTCTGCCCTAAAAAAAACATGACAGGCTGACCTAAACAAGCTTTATACCATCTCTACCCGGTAACTCTGCATGCAAGAAATACGTGACCGACAATGATCGACCTTGTTTGCTTTTTTGTGTACTGATGAATTACTCGTTTAAATCTTTGTTAATCTTTTCAACATGCACAATCACTTTGTTTTGTGATTGTTATTCTGTTTGTTTATTCCTAGAAAATTAGTTTTTTTTTTAATGTTTTATCGTAAACTATTTGCTTTTTCTTAATTTTTCTTTACATAAGTTGATCATTTCTCAGTATTCCATAATGTTACGCATGCCATTAATTATTGAAAATACCAGTCTTTTTTTGTCTTGCATTAATTTTCAAGACATGTTTTAGTATTCTTTTTTCCGCTGCATGCCCACCTAATAAAATGAAAATGATTTGTCTAATGGCCCCGCTATAAGAGGATAGCTTTATACATGAAATAACCTCTTTAGAAAAGCACCCGTAGTATAAGCTAAGGTGATCTTTTGATACGAAAATGATGAATCCTTGATTTAGATTATCAGTCTAGGTTAAATATCTCGAGTTAAATGCTAGATCAATTTTAACCATTTTGTACATGTTATGGAATAATTAGAGTATTGAAAAAATCTACCATTTAAAGGGTTTGGTTAAAGAAGTTTAGATAATCTTTCTTAGAGATATGTTCTGCAAAATGAGAGTAAAAGACAAATAACAAGCTGATTTTTTTTTGGGTCACCAGGCTGATCTTTATTTAGATTATAATGTATAATTTCTCTAGTTTAATGTTAGATTCAAAATATAGAAATATCTATCCCTGATTGAAAGTGCTATTTTTTTAGCTCAATTTGCTCTTAAAAATAAGGTTTTGATAGAGTTTTTGCTAACTTCTTTTCCCTCAAGTTAAGGTTATAGGTTCTTGTTACCGGATATCCGATTATAGCATCCATAATAGTGTTGTTAATTTTAACAATATTAACTTTGACACATCATCATTTAATTGCATGTTAAATGACACCATATGTAAGTTAAATTTAACATTCACATTAGTGTATTAACTTAACAAAGTTATTTAATTTTAATTGAAATTAATTATTAATTAAAATCTCATTAATTAGTCATTTTGTAAACTCGCACTAATATAGAAACTAAAATAGGAGTAGTTGAAATATAGTTCATGTTTTAATTAATGGTATTTTGCCAAATTATCAATTAAAAACATTAAAAACATTGTTATATTTAACAATTTTTTTAACATCTATAAAGATAACACATGATTTAACATAACTAATGGAGGCAAAAAAATGCATTGTTAGCTAACTATTTTAGTTAACAATAGAGATAACAACACTATTGTAAATGTTGTTAGGCTGCTTATGTTTATAGATTTCTGACGGGACTTTATTCTTATTTCTATCATGGGGACACTTGTCCCATGTTTACAACTCTTATATTTTGCATCTAATAAAACTTTCTTTCTTTATATATATACTAGTAACAGTGGTCACACGTTGCGTATGCGGCGCGTAGTGTGATAAAAATATAGTTGTGGTAATAATACAAATATGTGGAAAGGAAAAAAAAGATAGAATATAAGATTAGAATACGCAAAAGAATTTTGCATGGTTAAAAATGGAGAAAAAGTTTTATTTTCTATTATTTACGAAAGTATGGTTTTATGCTAATTAATAAAATGTGTACGAGTATTTTTGGAAAAAATGGCAAAATTTAGCAGACTAAAAAATCTTGGCTTGACTTACTTTAATTGTATGATATATACATATTTCAAATACTACTAATGAGTACAATTTAACGGTGGTTTACAAATACCCGAGCGAGGAATTACGATTAATACCCTTAATGCAATTTGTTACTCGTAACCCCGTAATAAAAAAAAGACGTGACCGACAATGACCGGCTTCGTTACATATCTAGACTTGTTTTCTTTTTCGTGTATTGATGAATTACTCATTTATATTGTGTCTGCCATTTGAAATAATGTCTATCTCTGTCCTGCATTAACAAGAATATGTTTAGTTTTTCTTTTTTCCGTGACCAGGTCTAAGAGTTTCATTTGTTATGTTGGATAAAACACACAAAATAGAAGAATATAAAGAAAAGTAGTTTGGCGAATCTGCAACTTGATTAATAATCTAAAACTGGTACAATCTCTCATCTACTCTTAAATAATAAAAGCAGGTTTTAACTAAACTTTAATCGACCTTAAAGTTCTAGCTGATAGCGTTTTATTTACTATCTAAATCAAGGAAAGCTTGAGCTATAAATAGAATATAACTAATCTTATTGACATTAGGATTATGACCTGAATTACTCCTAATTAAACAATGAGTATTATTTTGACTAATTCTAATCCTAATACTAATTTAACTAAGCGGTATCCTTCTGAATCACGGCTCCCCCCTCAAGAGCGATGAGCTCGTGCTCAACCTAGAAGAGAATATTCGAAAACGCCACAATGGCCATCTCCTTATGTACCATTTTGTCTTACTAAAAAACTGACCATGTCTCCTGACTCGATATGAAACAATATCTCCCTTTTTTGTAGTTTTAGTCCTCGTCTCGGCGACACAATCTGACATCAACGGATCTACACTCTCTATTGCCAAATCATCAACTGATGGCAGCAAATGAGCTTTAACTTCCTGGTCAACTTCAAACAACAAACGAGCTTTCATGAATTGAACCATTAACACCATATATCTGGACCATTGTTGACTATCTGCTTTACTTGAGTAGCTGTAACTAACCAATTATGTAAAATTGGTTACATGCATAAATCTTAAAGTATTTCCTATCTTTCCGTAACCGGTAATACCGCTCCTTAAAAAACAAAACTACATTCCGATCCAACAAATAGGACACTCCGACAATAATTTGACAAATATCTGATGAAACCATCTCACACAATATTGTATCAACAAACTTCTATGTAATAGCAAACTTGAAAGTGCATTGCTTGATAATCTGCAAGCTAGAATCTTTCTTTATCCACGCAGCCACATATGGCTTAGGATGCGGTGTTGTCACCAATCCCAATCGTTCCACCTCTACCTCAGAAATTAAGATTTTCTGATTGACTGGATCAAGAATGGCATTAACAATGCTGTTATTCACCTGGAAAAAAAATCAGTCATATACTCTTGAACAATCCATGTCTTTCGCGCAAGTGTTTCCACTTGTACCAACGCCCACAACCCACTGGATAAAACTCTCCTCACTAGCTTCTTGAACTTCTTCCACGTAATTGTTGCTACGTCAAATCGTCTGGTATAGGATTTCCACCACGTGAGCGCATGACTCGTGAACTTCAAAGATCTGTAGAAACTTTATCCTTATTGGAGTAACAATAAATGCCAAAATAAGTGTCCAGGCGATCCATCCAATTATCCATCATAGCTGCATCGATCGAGCCGTCATAAACATGAATTTCCATTTTAAAGTCAACACGTAGATTACATAGAGGATCACGAGTACCATTCTTCCGGTCACCCGCAATTACCTCCGCGTCCTCTTCCACTTTGCTAAAATCAGGCTTCCTCTTCAACCCGTCGTCAAACTCTGTAGTCTTTTTTCCCATCGCCAGAAATGGATGATTCGTTCAACTTCACTCAACTTCGCTAGTATTGCATGAAGCGTGGACTTGATATCCATGAAACCCGTCTCAACTATTCGACATTATTCTCTAACTCCTTTAAACGACCCTATGTATTCAGATTCTCGCCCATCATTAATTTCTTTTTATTTTATAAAGCTCAGTGCTTTTTCTTACCCAGTAACAAGTTTTGCTCCAGATTGCACAATTGATTTGTGCATACATACCATACACCATACAACCCCAAAAATCGAAACTCAAATAGGATACTAGTTGATGAGGTCTAAGAGCTTCACTTCTTACATTGTATGAAACACACACAAAAAGAAGAATATAAAGAAAAGTAATTTGGTGAAATTACAACTTGATTAATAATAAAAAAAAACTTTTACAATCTCTCATCTACTCTTAAATAATAAAAGTAGGTTTTAGCTAAAATTTAATCAATCTTAAAGTTCTAACTGATAGTTTTTTAATTGCTATCTAACTCAGGAAAAGCCTGAGCTATATATAGGATATAACTAATCCTATTCATATTAGGATTATAACCAGAACTACTCCTAATTCAACAAGTATTACTTTGACTAATCCTAATCTTAATCCTAATACTAATTTAACTACGGAGTATCCTCATGTATCATTCTGCCACACTCATCTCTTATTGCTTGTCATGTTTTTACTCCCTACCTAAAACGAAAATGATTCGTCTAACTGTCATGCTATCTTCTAAGAGGTTTGCTTTGAACAGGATGGAACCTTTTTCCTACCCTATATTTAGAAAAACACCTGTTAGGTACTTTTCATACCTAGACTATTGTTGCGCAACTTCCTAACCTAATGCAAAACCAGGTTTAGACCCTATAAGAACCAAAACATGGATTGACGTCTAATTATTTCGCCGCCGCAAGGCTGGGTATATCGTTGCAGCATTCTCCAAGACTCCAAGTATGGAAGGAAATAGATCAGGACTTGTAGGCTCGGCTTGCTACACCGATTTAGGTAAATAACAAAAAAAAATGAGAAGAAAAAATGGTTATATACAGCTTAATCCTGCCCTATTGAATAATTGTAAATTGTCTGTCATTTGTTAAACAAAATAAATACTATTGTGATATTTGAGGCCGATAAAAAAAATATCACAGTTAAACTTCTAGCTTTTAGCAGACAAATAAATAAGAAAAACAGCTTAAAAGATAAAAATAGTTGTGACTGCAAAGGACAAATAAAATAAAATATGATAAATGACAAGTCAGAACACAAAGAAGTCTCAACTCTTACACCTGTTTCTTTTCTGGAAATAAGGTGATATGAGCATATAATTCATCTAACTCTTGTTCAGCCTATAATTTATATAAATTAAAGAAAATGTAACAGAACTCTATTAAAAAAAACTGTTTATTTGAAACAAACAAAAATAAAAAATAAAGAAAACATGGTAACCTTTAAAGAAATGTTGACAACTCTGTTTGTTGAAGCGTATAGGATTTTTTAAAGGTTACCATGTTTTCTTGATTTTTATTTTTGTTTGCTTCAGATAAGCAGTTTTTTTTTAATAGAATCATGTTACATTTTCTTTATTTTATATAAATTATAGGCTCAACCAGAGTAAGATGAATTATATGCTCATGTCACCTTATTTCCAGAAACATATGTAAGAGTTGAGACTTCTTGGTGTTCTGACTTGTCCTTTTTCATATTTGATTTGTCCTTTGCAGTCACAGCTATTTTTTTTTATCTTTTAAGTTGTTTTTCTTATTTCTTGGTCTGCCAAAAGTTAGAAGTTTAACTGTCATATTTTTTCTCGGCCTCAAATATGACACTATCATTTAGTTTGCTTAATTAACAGATGACAGCCAATTTACAATTATTCAATAGGGAATAATTAAGTTGTATTTAACCATTTTTTCTTCTCATTTTTATTTTTGTAATTTACCTAAATTGGTGTAGCAAGCGGAGCCTACAAGTCTTGGTCTATTGCCTCCATAATTGGAGTCTTGGAGCATGCTGCGACGATCTACCCAGCCTTGCAGCGGCGAAATAATTGGACGCCAATCCATATTATGGTTCTCATAGGGTCCAAACCCGGTTTTGCATTAGGTTAGGAAGTTGCATAATAATAGCTCATCTGCATTCCAGAATCAAAGTGTGTTGCCTTCTAAGGCAAGTAAAAGTAATCCAAGCCAAACAATATTAATAACTAGTAGTGGATAGCCATACCTTTTAGACTTACTAAGTACAACTCCATAAATGATTATAATAAAGGTTGCATTTATGAGAAATATTTATGTGAAACAGCTAAAAAAAGTTTGAACATGTGGGCTAGAACCCGAACTAGTTGTGTTTTCATTTCCTCCGTATGAAGCACTGACTTATTTGCCTTACAATCCTACTTGAGACCACGACCTGTTCATTAATATATGATACTTAGAAAATCGTTGTGACGTTGCGATAGGGAATGCAGCGTTCCCCAGTCTCACATATTGTAGCCCTTTATGGAGTTTCGACTGAGTTGCTCGTAAGCCTAGGACCGGCATTGCATATGTTAATTGACTTACACACTTCATAATAAATTGTATGCAATGTGACTAGGGGTATTCAAAAATCCGTGAACCGATGGATCCGAACCGATCTGTTGGTTTGGTCTGGTCTGGTTTGAGTTTTCAACCTATATGGTCTGGGCTTGGGTTAGAAAAATTCAAAACCGTTCTTAATGGTCTGGGTTGGGATTAACTAATCAAAATACATACCAAATTACGAAAATCGTTAAGCGCACTAAAACCACTTAAGTATAAATATTAAATAACTAAGTATATAATATATTAAGTATAATAAATATAGATTTATTTCATCCATTTATTTTTTTAATTGCAACTATAACATTTGTTGAGTTTTATGGATTTTGCGTTGACTTTTTCATTTTCGGATATAATTTATTATGTTGTCTCTATTGTGATACTGCGACAACCCGAAATCCAATCCGAAACCGAACCAGATCGTTGAACCCGAAACTCAATCCGAAACCGAAGCAGACAATTGGTCTGGTTTGAGATATAAAGTTACATTGGTCTGGTCCGAATTATAATTTTCTAATCCGTTTCAACATGATCCGGACTTGGGTTTGTCCAAAACCGTTCCAAACCGGATTGTGAACATCCCCAAATGTGACTATTCACTATAATCACAACCCAATTTAAATTTATTTTTAGTTTCTCAATAGATTATTTTTAAAATATTTATTCTCCTACCTAACTCTCAATATTCTTTCCATCAAGGCATCACTGAGGAGAGCAAAAGTGGTTGATACCCGAGTATATCATGCTCACCATCAGGATTCGAAGTCTGACACGTGCAAAACAGGTTAATTATAAAAAAAAAAAACAATAAATATCAAACATAAGTCGGATGGTTTCAAAAAAAAAACATAAGTGGGGCATAGTGTTTTTACAAATAACAAAAATAACTTTACATTTTTGCAATTGAACATCATGGACTATCTAAATTTTGCAATTAGTAACCTAAGAGACCTTTTAAATGATACTATAAATTTTTGGTTGATGGTTCTGGACAATTTTTATAACTTCACGTGCTTTCTGAATATTTAGTGAGCTAGATTTTTACTTCATTTTCCTATAAAAGCTCAATCTTTATCATTGATGTATGTTTTTTCATGTAATACCAATATAAATATAAATGATATAGTTTTGTTGACTCTTATCGTGCATACGCCACTATCAGTGAAATATAAATTTCAAACAAAGAATGTTGCAAGTAACCTTATATAACTTTAAAAGTGTACATGGGTACCACAGAGGTTTGGTCTAGTGGATAAAACCACACGAAAGATCATCAGTTCGACAAACAACGACCCGACTCAAAATGGTAACACACTAATTTCACAACCAAAAAAGGTACATAAGAGTCAGTTGCCATAGTTCAAAGTTATGGGGGTTATTTACCGAAACACATAGTTTCATGGGGGTAAATTAGTATATCATCCTAAATAAATATCTAATTCAACTTTTATAGTACATACTACTTTACTTAAATTTATCCCGTGTTTTACGGGTGAGTGCGTGTACACAAATATTCCATATTCCGCTGCTCTAACAATATCATTATATTATTATATTATTATATTATAATAAGTCAAGTCAAATGAAACTGTATAATTTAACCATTTTTTTCTAAAAATATCTCTATATTTTTTTATTAATTACAATAATAGCATAGTTACATAAAAAAATATAAAAAATAATAACTAATAACACTATTTATCCATTTTTAACAACCAAACATTATTTTAAGTCTTATCATCTTGTATATCTGTATTATAACTACACTTATTTTTTATATTTTAATTGCATTGTGCGTCACATACGCAACGCGTGGGGCACGATTACTAGTAATAAATAAGTCAACTCAAGTCAAATGGGTCTGTCCAATTTAGCCAAAAAAAATTCAAAAAAATTCATACACTTTTTTATTAATTACTCATATGAACTAATTTTATAAAAAATAAAAATTAATTACATTATTTCTTCCTATTTAACCACGCAAAATTTCTTATATCTTATATTTTTTTCTTTAAATATTTATATAATCATCACAATTTATATCATTTTCTTATTATTATATATATACATTTTTTTACTTTGTATTTGTATAATTACGACAATTTATAAAGTTGTACACCCAAAATGTTATACAGTTTACGACTACTAATATAAATAATGAATATAATACTCCTTATTATTCTGTCCACACAAACAGAATAATAATGACCTGGTGAATCTAATATTGGGTAAAATGCAAATAGCCCCCTGAAACTATGGGTCATTTGTAAATAACCCCCAGAAACTATTAATTCATGCAATTAACCTCCAAATCAGTCTTTAAAAAATAGATAAACTTTTAATAATTTGTTAGATTTACAATATTATTTGTTTGATATATGTATTTTGTTAATACACATGTCTTAAGATTACAATTATACTAGTAAAAAACGCCATCATAAAAGGCTTTATATGAAAAAATGTTATATTAATGACTAGTAATAAAAACTAATTTTTTTGTATCGTAGATTAAAAAATCAATTTATCTGCATGAATATAGAATAATTAATAATAATAATAAATGCAAAATCAACAAAAACGGATAGTCGATCATATAAAGTTATAGTATAATTTAAAATGGAATTGCAAATGACCCATAGTTCAAGGGGCTTATTTGCATTTTACTCCCTTTAATAGTACTACTAGTAAGTGGATTGGGCTACGTATATAGGTAGGTAGGTGTGCCTCAAATTTCGATTTGTACAAGAAAATAAAAATACTAGTGAGTAGATCATTTGTAAATAAAAGTAGTAGTAGAGAGAGAGAGAGAGAGAGAGAGAGTAGAAATAATTAAAATGGATTTGGAAGGGAAGCCGGTGGTATATGGATATCGAATGCCTGCTGAGTGGGAACCTCACTCTCAGTGTTGGTTGGGTTGGCCTGTAATTATCTCTCTCTCTCTCTCTCTCTCTCTCTCTCTCTCTTTATATCTAAGATTACCTATCTGCGGGTTTTGTTACACTATCTGCGGGTTTGTTATGATTTTATACGATTACCTATCTGCGGGTTTTGTTACACTATCTGCGGGTTTGTTATGATTTTATACGATTATCTATGTACGATTACCTATGATTTTATACGATTACCTATGTACGATTACCTATGATTTTATACGATTACCTATGTACGTTTAAAATTGTTACTAAAATGGAGTATAGTTGAGACTTGAGAGTGTTATCTCTTTTAATTACGTTTTGTGTATCAAATAGTACGAAATTGTATAATTGATGGTACTAATGGAAAAACTCGTAGTTCATGGTACTAAACGGTAATACGTCCATAGGTTATGGTATTAAAGCAACTAATAATCTCGTCTACCTGCCGGACCGAGTTTGAGGCATAACAGCCCTTTAGCTAAAGTTGCAGTCGCACAGAAAAATATATAAATACATGTTGCTTTAGTTTGGTGGTTATTTGGTTTTAGTTTGATTTGTATTACGTTTTAAGACTGGCTTTTGTTGTATTGTGATTGGTGTTACATTGTTTATATCTGTTTAGATGATTTTATTCCCCATAAATATTGTCATTTCCGGTCCTCGTAATGTTAAGTAGGCACTACCTTTTTGACGGGGTGGTGACACAAGGATACCACCATATCCACGTATTTAGAAAAATCTTTATTCACATAGTATTTTACTAAAATTGTTAGAATTATGGCTCCCATTAAACCAAAAAGATGCAATATATGAACTCCATCCAAACTTCTGAATCCTGGTTCCGCCAATAAGGGGTTTGTTTGTTTGTGAGGGATGAAACATAATGGAAGATACTTATTTTGTTGTGAATCCGTGGCGATGTTTATTTGTGGTTCGATTTGATCTATGTGCTTGTCTGCTTGCAAATTTTAAGCAAAAAAACCTACTGCAGTATTTCTTTTTCATACTAAATGAAACAAGCTGGGTCAGTCTGGCTTAAAAACGTCAAGGATATTTAAGCCAGAAAAATATAAAAGAATCAGCTAAGAATCTGTGCAACCCAAAGCATTTAAGCACGGCTTAGAATTTAGAAGTACAGAAAGATTTCGTAGTAGGTGCAACAGAACTAACACGTCGAAATTGATAATAGTATGTTAGTAATGTGTTTGACCGCCGAATCACTATTCTCAAATCTGTCATACAAAGTCAATCATGGTTATTCAAATCGGCAGCATTTCTGGATCTAAACTTGACTGAGATATGTCACCCTTTTATAACTTTATGTTAAAAAGAAATAACCAAGTGATTTTCCAATGGAGTCTCATTTATGCTCAATGGCTGATTGATGAAAAGAGCATTATAGCTGTTTAAGTACTCAGAGTTACAGTTGATGAGTTGAAGTGCGTGTTGTTCGTTTACTCGTTATTTATTGCAATAAAACTGCAAATATCTTCCCAATTGAAAGCATGTTTTGAAGGTTTTGATTCTAAGGGTGGTTGATATGGACTAATTTTTACCTTTAATAATCTACCTTTTTCAGGAACGCCCGGACAATTGGCGGGAAAATGCAATACATGCTCAACAATTGTTTACCAAGGTGGCATCTGCAATATCTAAATTTGAGCCTGTTACAGTTTGTGCCAGTGCTGATCAGGTTGTTATACTTTTGTAGTTTGTGCATTATCATTCTACCTTTTCCGTTTCATGGTTTTGCTTACAAGTAGCTTCAAAGATTCAGATTCAGATTATGCAATGTTAGAATGCAAAGATTTATGCATTTGAGGTTGCATGCTTTGTTTTTTCCCTCATTTTTTTTCAATACAAATCCTAGCATGAAGAAAACATTGTCTCTCATGTTGAAGAAACCGACAAGTATATAGGTCAGGGAAGATATAACTATTCAAAGAGAATTAAAACGAGTGGGAAGAGGTGATTGAAATGAAAGTATTCGACCATTTATCTTTTCTCTAGAGGGAGGAAAAGTAGTTGTATATTTTATGATTGTGTTGATACCTCTTGCAGTTATATTCATTTATATCTAATTACATAAAAGATAGGTAAAATAATTTTGCATTCTTTACATTTCTTATCATTTTCCGTATTTAGCACTATTTAGATTAAGGAAGAGAATCAATTTTAAACTATCTTTTGCTCGCCTCTTTATTTTTGGAAAAGAGGATACTATTTCCAGAAGAGATAAAAAAAACCCGTTGAACCTGCTAGTACTATCAACCGGCTAATTACACTTGTATATGGAGGACACATTCTATGCATAACCGTTGGGTATCCGTCATTAGTTCATAGCTTGTCCAGATGAATTAGTTGAACAGCTGTCATTAGCT
This sequence comes from Primula vulgaris, assembly GCA_963920805.1. Classification (NCBI taxonomy): domain Eukaryota; kingdom Viridiplantae; phylum Streptophyta; class Magnoliopsida; order Ericales; family Primulaceae; genus Primula; species Primula vulgaris. The sequence goes on along the minus strand of OY987214.1, from coordinate 25,487,931 downwards.
AAAAAATAGCATTACTATAGGGCTGTAATTGGTAAAAAAATCATCAACCGGCTAATTACACTTGTATATGGAGGACACATTCTATGCATAACCGTTGGGTATCCGTCATTAGTTCATAGCTTGTCCAGATGAATTAGTTGAACAGCTGTCATTAGCTAAAAAATAGCATTACTATAGGGCTGTAATTGGTAAAAAAATCATCAACCGGCTAATTACACTTGTATATGGAGGACACATTCTATGCATAACCGTTGGGTATCCGTCATTAGTTCATAGCTTGTCCAGATGAATTAGTTGAACAGCTGTCATTAGCTAAAAAATAGCATTACTATAGGGCTGTAATTGGTAAAAAAATCACCTTAACACCGTTATCGACAACATGTAATTTTTATGTTCTGTATTTCAAATTGTGTTATTTACTGAGCCGTTTTTTTTTTCCTATGACCAGTGGGCTAATGCTCGAAGTCAGCTGCCGCATAATATTAGAGTTATTGAGATGAGTATGAATGACTCTTGGTTTCGTGATACTGGACCAACTGTGAGATTCAGTTTCTTTTTCTTTTCGCTTTTCTAACAATATTTTGGGTTTACGAGTTGGTCGTTTATTCTCTAAAATGGAACTCTGTCTGGGCAGTTTCTTGTTAAACAAAGCAAATCAGATTCTGGGAACTTAGAGCGAGCAGTTGGCGGAATTGATTGGAACTTTAACAGTTGGGGAGGTAATAAATAACTTTTATGTCATTGTGATACGATTTCTTTAATTTTTTTGTAAGGTATATCATTGTATACCATCAACACTCAGTACTCTCTTCTCCACTCTTCGGGTAAAACAACATAAAAACAGAAATCCGAGCATTTGCTCTTGCTTTTTGTCCGATAATATGTAGAAATATACTCACAGTAATTCATTTCCCACTCCATTGCTCCCTCTCTCTCTCTTGTTTAATTATGTTCAACCAGTGCGTCACATAACACTGCTAAAAACATTATTGTTGAGACTTGTTTTTTTATTTACAAATTTTTGTGTTGGAATAAGTACGACAAAGAGATCAATTTTTTTTTTATAGATTTTTATACTTCATTGGCTGAAAATTTTAGGTGTTGATGATGGTTGTTACTCGGATTGGAGTCTGGATGCTTTGGTTGCAAGAAAGGTCATTGAAGCTTATGTTTTCTTCTTCTGTTTTTTTAGCTTGCTAATAACTTATCAAGAGATTACCTGTTTTCCTTATATCTCTTCTTTTTTGGTGTTAGATTCTAGCTGTTGAGAAGGTACCTCGGTTTCCTCACTCTATGATTCTTGAAGGAGGAAGCATTCATGTTGATGGAGAAGGTACGAATTTTCATATTTATTTCAATGGTTGTATCATCTGTGAGGGGACCGCAATGGGAATCCAAAATTATGGAGACCTCGAATAATAGAATAATGTAAGATACTTGTAGTAATAAGTTTCACTGAGCAAACCTAGCAAAATCAATAACATCTAATTTTGCATGTCAGATCTGATATTGTAGCTTACCGTCTTTATTCTTGTCGGCAGTATTGTCAATTTCCATGTGTGGGATTTAGTTTTCAAAGTAAAAAGGACAAGCCCTACTATTCCTTTTCGGACTTGTCTATTTTCTTGTATTCACATGGAAGGACATTTGTCTATAAATGGGCAAATGTCAGTGGCTTCTAAAGGCATCCCATCTCATCCGAAATAGAACATAACAGAAGTGTTCTATGAGTGAGGATCAGTGAGAGTATCCCAGTAACAAAGCAGTAACAGAAGCTGCAGTTGTGTGTACGAGTGGTGTAAGGAAATATATAGTGAGTGTTGTGAGGTATAATTACTTGTGTAGTAATATTGTACAAGTAATTATTGAGTGTCCCCACATTGTAACCTAATATTCTCCGTGTTTTCGCCGTGGAGTAGGCATAGCCGAACCACGTATATCGTTGTGTCCAGTGCGTTGCTATATTTACTATTTTGTATCCGTCGGTTATTTATTTCTCATATCATATTGCCATATTAAAGTCTCGGATAACGATCCGTCACAACAATTCTTAATCTAGTATGCTTCATTGGTTTCAGTTCGATAATAGAAAACTGATTTTGTTAAATTTTATTTTCAAATATATTCTCTTCATTCAGGGACTTGCCTAACAACGGAAGAGTGCCTCTTGAATGCAAATAGGAACCCTCATTTGACGAAAGAACAAATTGAGGATGAACTTAAAGCATATCTTGGAGTCGAGAAAGTTATATGGCTTCCTCGAGGATTATTGGGTAAATGTTCACATTGACTTCTGCCTAAATATTATAGTTGTTGAATAATTTCTTTATGATATGAATACATGCTCTACTCTTAAGACTTGATATATTTCTTGCTCTTCCTGAAGACCTTGGACCTCTGCGTACTGTTTATTTTTGTTTCTATGGTTGTATGTAACAGTATGTTGCTGTTTTCTTTCCCACCCATTTTCATATGAACGCTCACGGATGAAACACTATTACCTGGAGATGTAAATTTGTTCATAAAAAAACAACATTAATGGAAAGGACAGAGTATTTGTTAAATTACATGTTTTCCTTTATGATGTTTTGCCACCAAACTAAACCACGTCCTCTCTCTCTCTCTCTCTCTCTCTCTCTCTCTCTCTCTCATGTGGAACGTAGTAGCACTTTGAGGAACCAAACGCCTTAAAGGGAGTGAACCATGTGACATGTTCAGAAAAACCTAGTTTACTAGTACTAAATATCGGAAATACACCCAACAATCATCTTCAGAACAGATGGAGAACATTCTCTATCATGTCAAAAGATTCATTATTTATTTATCTCCAGATATACCTCTGCCTTATAAAGATGGTAATGTTTTGTCACATATCAGACAAGGTGTACCATAATGTCTGAACTACCTCGGCTTCCTATATTTTTGTTATCTTATTTCCAGTTCTATGTTAGAAAATATAATTTTTATCGAACTGTATACGTAACATGTTTTAGTATCTGAAATTTAGTTGTTAGGCATCTCAGTTCATTGGTTGGGTGCAAAGATAATTTATGTATTAGCCAACTCAGAAGTATTACTTGATGACTTGTTCTTTTTTCTTATTTGGTAAAATCCAGGGGATGAGGATACGAATGGTCATGTGGACACAATAAGTTGTTTCGTAAAGCCTGGTGTGGTTCTTTTATCCTGGACCGATGACAAATCAGATCCTCAATATGAGCTTTCTAAAGAGGCATTTTCTGTTCTCTCCAATGCTACAGATGCTAAAGGTAGAAAATTAAACATAATTAAGCTTCATGTACCTGGGCCGCTCTACATGACAGATGAGGAGGCAGCTGGAGTAAAACAGGTACAAACATGTGTTTTGTTATTTTAATATACAATACTTTAGTCAATAATGTCCTTAACTTTTGGTGGTTTGTTGAAATGTTCTTCTTCTTTTATGGAACCTCGAAGAGTTTTGGTGATGTTTCTGTCAATGGGCCTGTTTGGTAAATAAGCAAACATACACTTTTTTGGTTACTTTTTACTTTCTAGTAAATATTGGATTTGGTGTAGAGCAACCAAAAGCATATCTTAAGATGCAATAATATACTTTTAAAGGTATAATAAATCATACTTTTTTTAAAGAAGTATGCCTTTTACTTTTTTAAAGTTTTATCAACCGCTTTTCTCTACTACCGAATCAAAAAGTATATTTGTTTACTTTTTGACAAATATAAAAATATTAATTATAAGTATTTCTTAATGGTAAACTTTTTCACTAGAAAACTGAACTTTTGTCGTTATAATTTACTATCAAATGTAACTTCCAAATATTGTTTTCGACTACAATATAACGAGCTAAATGAGTAACAATTGTTTCTCCTTCTATCTCCTGCTAAACTGAAACAAAAACATGTAATTTTCCCATTTTGTCAGAAGACTAGCTTTCTAGTGTTTACACAATACACGTTCGATATTATTTGCCTGCTGGCAAGTTGAAATACCAATTATCTTGCAAAGTTTCTGTCACGGTTAAAGAACGTTTCACCATTTTGTGCTTATGTAAGATATTTGTTTTTGTCTACAAAAAGAAAAATTATTTAGTTCATTCAAATCCATCCATCTATGATCTATTAGATGCTTCTCCTAGGGACTGTGACTGATATAATCTGGGTAAAAAAGCACTTTGCCCTTTTCATAGCATTTCATCGAACACTTCTTCCAAAGTGGTAACTTACATTATACAGAGAGGAAATCTCTTCAAATGGGACAAAAAATATGGAAGTCGTAGTTGGTTTTGATAGCATAACATATATAGGCAGATATGGTATAGACCTAAGGAACTCGTAGTTGATTTTATTGCAAAGCATATTAATCTTTGATATTTTGTATAAATATACAAAATGGGTTCTGCACAAACACGTGCACGCACCCTCTCCTCTCTCTCTATTTCTCTCTTTATATTTCCATATTTATAATACTGTATATATATTATATTTACTTGCTGTATGTGCATACATACATATATATATATACACTCCTGTCCTAATTAGCTTGTTTTCATTTACTACGTTTTAAAGCTTACTGGTAGGTAGTCACCAAAAATGGTAAATTTGCAAATGCTTCTCTTAATTCTTACGGTGGTAACATTTTTTTCTGGGGACAGGATGGTGAAGCAAAACCAAGACTTCCAGGGACTAGGCTAGCTGCTTCGTATATTAATTTCTACATTGCAAATGGAGCTATAATTGCTCCTCAATTTGGTGATCAAAAGTGGGATGATGAAGCAGTTCGTGTTCTCACCATGGCCTTCCCAGATCATCAAGTATATTATACGCAACTTCCTTTCTATTTTGAAGGGTCAACATAGTTTTCAAAACGCAGATATCTATGATCTGATATTTTTTTTCTAGAGTTGAACTAATAAAACTTCGTAATTACTAATCATGATGAATATATATACAAGGTGATTTAGTTTGTTGCCTCAAGTAATAATTGGAAATGCTTTAAAAGTATAATTGATTATCCTTGTCTAGTCTATGGAAGGTCTTGTTTGATTTTAGTGTTTATGACATGCCTATATTGTTATTTTTCCTTGCTCATGTTACTGAACAAATTAAAATGTTGGTGGTTTGGTCAGGTTGTAAAGATCGAAGGTGCAAGAGAAATTGTTTTAGGAGGTGGAAACATACACTGTATCACGCAGCAACAGCCAGCCCTGATGTGAGTGACGTGCAACATGAACTGATATGGTAACCCATAGAGATTGCTTCTCCTCGAAAGAACAAAGAAAAGTACGGTTTTCTTTATTAAGTTTTACTAAATCATAATGTTGTCATTCGGTAACTACACAAATGGTCATCAACAACATATATGGTTCACCACTTGGTATGAATTGAACAAAATGGAATTATTGGTTTGGCCTTGGCTTGTTGATCGGGAAGAAATATTAATCTATGGATGGGGTTTCTGTTTGTTTAGTTTTGAGCATACTGAGATCTTTATTTTTCTGCGCTGCTTTATTTCGTCAACCTCCAAAATCCAGTATCTCCCTATATGGGATGAGAAACTCCCCATACCTTACTCACTATGAATTAGAGACTTAACTCTGATTACCCATTTTTATGCACATCATTATGATATTGAGAAAGAACACACTGGTAAATGTGTTGAGAAATCTCACAATATAATAATATGCTTCTTGGAATGCACAACTTTTCTATACTACACATAAATTTGGCTTGAGATTTACTTAAGAAATTTTCTGTGTTGCGTATAAGCAAATTTTCTGTCACTATGTTGCCACGGAATATATGTAACTGTATGTATATACCAGATCCCCAAAAATTAACTAAAACAATCAACAAAAACAATCAAAAAAATATTCATGACAAAAATTCATGTGTTACTATTGAAATGTGATCAATTCTTGTACATAATAATAAGTTCTTCATATTAAAGGTCGTTGGGGTCCTCATTGTTTCCGTTTAATGTAATTTCTAAACTTATCGTATGACGATGTGGATTCGTACCGTGTCCGACACCCATAGGCCGTATCCATCTACGGCTACTCATCGAAAAAAAAATTACTCACTGTGCCACATAATAATAGTCTAGTTAGGTTTTTGAACCCGTCCCTAATGATAGTCCACTAACTTTTTAATAAAAAGTTTACTCAAATACCCTTAATTAACGAGCATTGTTTTGTTGTGAATTATGAATAGGATTGATATTTAAGATTATATTTCATAATTGCTACTCATAACTATTCTAACTAAAGGCTCTAACTTTGCTCATAACTCTAGCCGTCACCCGACTCGGGGTAGGGGTGGTGTTTCGGCACCTCTCTATCCTCGGGTTTCATAACGTGATAATCCGATTGTCTCTCACTCTTCCGATCCGAACTTTTTTTCGGATCTTTTTTCTTTCTCCCACTTTTCTCCACATTTCAACAGTATGCTTATCTTGTCTGAAAGGATTAGATCTAATATTTTCTGCCTCTCCGATTCTGTGACTTATGGGTCGGGTTCGTAAGGATAGATCTAATAGATCATATTTTGGTGCGTTGTTACTCTTCGGGCTTTCTTTCCAACCAAACATACGATTTGCTGGTGGAGTATCAAATCTTACGTTCAGACCAAAACCAAAATGAGACCAAAGTTTTGATTCCAAACAAATTGAGGTTGATATGATCGACGGTCATAAAAGTTAAAAAACAGCTTTCCTGACTACTACGAATTTTGTTTATTAAAATATCATCAGTTACTGTCACAAAATATAGAAAAATTACAACAAATTGTTGAAGTGCGTAGAATAATAGATATAGGTTTATTCATTTATTTTCTTAGCATTACAATATAAGTTTTTGATTGTTTAAAATTGATTTAAGCTGTAATAATATCTATGAGTGACATCGGTACGGTACCGACCTTTTTGAACTCATACCAATACCGTACCGAACTAGTTTGGTTTTCAAAAATTAGTAACATTACCGAACCAAACAAATCGGTATACCGACTTTCGGTATACCAACAATGTCGGTCGGTATCGGTTCGGTATCGGTTTTATACCAAACATGTAATAACTACAAAAAAATAGAAACTTAACTACTCAATGACTCACGAAGAAAAAGAACATTAACTTTCAAAATCAAAATCAAATGAAGTACTATTTTCAGTTGGTCTCTCCACGGAACTTGATCCTAAACTCTATGCAAATATCTATACCTTTATATGAAGAGGGCTTATGAAGCCTTGAAACAATTATTTATAAATAAACCTTCATAGTTTGAAAAATTACAGACACATATGTACTATTATTTACAAATAAAACAGTTTTAAATTCAAAAAAAAACCTGAAAAAAAACTGAAAAAAACTGCTCACGTTCAAAAAATAACTCATCTATTATTCTCTCTCTCTTCCTCATCTACAGATTTATATAAAATTACTTTTGATTTCAATTCATTTATTTTTAATGCTACATAAATAAAATAATTGATAACAATATTTTTATCGGTTGCCACCCATCGGGTGGGCTTTGCTGCTAGTATATAATAATCCATAAAAGTATAAACTACATTCAACAAGAAATAAAAATTTAATTAAATCAAGAATCTAACAATTTTGCATACAAGTATAAAACTCGAGCTCAATCTCGGGTGGCATCGGTACGGTACCGACCTTTTTGAACTCATACCAATACCGTACCGAACTAGTTTGGTTTTCAAAAATTAGTACCATTACCGAACCAAACAAATCGGTATACCCGACTGATTCGGTTCGGTTCGGTTCGAAAATCGATCGGTTGGTACGGATCGGTACAAAATGGCCACCCCTAATAATATCGTTACGATTGTTTATTATTAATGAAACAGTGAGTTTAGCTATCAATTTATATTAAAAAAATTGTATTTGAATAGTGATTGAAAACCTAAATGAACCATAATTAAAAAAAAGAAGCAAGTGAAATAAGAGGGGGATTCTTTATTACATACGCTAATTACTCATCTGTATAACAAACGTGGGATCACTGTGATCCCACGTCTACGTGTCAACAGTTTTTTGTTTTTTTTTTTAACCAAAAAACTTTTTCGATTTTACCAAAAAAAACACTAACCATCAACCATCAAACTCTTTCATATATAAAATTAATATATTTTTTTATCAAATCAACGTCACTCTACCACTACAATTATCCCAAATTTTACCAAAAAAAACACCCTCCAATTTACCAAAATAAAACATACCCCAATTTTACCAAAAATAAACTCTAACCATCAACCACCAAACTACTTATTATATCAAATTAATATCATTTTTTTTTATCAAATCAGCATAACTCTACCACTACAATTACAATTATCAACTAAGTATTTATTTTTATTATTGAGTTTAAATTTTATATAAATAGATATAATTATTAATAAGTTATAACATTTATTAATTAAAAGTTTTTAACTTTTTTTATTGACCTTTAAATATTTATATTCAAATTTGTTTAATCACAACTAAATTTGTTAGCGGTTTTTTTTTGTGTAAAATTTGGGATAATTGTAGTGGTAGAGTGACGTTGATTTGATAAAAAAATATATTAATTTTATATATGAAAGAGTTTGATGGTTGATGGTTAGTGTTTTTTTTTTTTTTTAAGTAAAATCGAAAAGGTTTTTTGATTAAAAAAAAAAAAACTGTTGACACGTAGAATCCCCCGGGAAATAAGAGGAGGAGTGAAACAAGGCATGTGTAAGCAACGACTATTGCGAAATTGAGATCCGCGCGAGCGAGACATGACATCTCTCTCTCTCTCTCTCTTAAAAAAAACGCACCAAAAACAAATCAACTTATAATTAAAGATCCGATCCAACTCACAATTCACATTACATATCTCTCTCCCTGTATATCTCTTTAGAGAGAGAGAGAGAGAGATAAAAAGAGAGTGTGGAGGGAAAGGGATATAGATATGGGGTGTTCGTTTTCGGGGCTGAACGCTTTATACGACGCTGTGAACAGCGGAGGAGACGTATGGATAAACGAGAATCGGTTTCGTATCGTTCGCCAACTGGGTGAAGGCGGTTTTGCTTATGTTTTCCTCGTTAAAGAGGTTCCGTCTACCGATCCCACTCCTCCTTCCAACAATTTCAAACAAATCTCAGGTTTGCTTATTCTATATATATATATATATATATTCACATAAATAGGGAAAAATACTAATAAGCAAACACCCTATGCCATTCCTTATTTACAAGGATCACTCTTCTTTTTTCTCTCTCTCTCATATCTCCTCTCCTTTGATTATTTGTAAAAGTTTAATAAAATAAATGTTTATAAGAATGAAAAATAATACTTATTAAATAAACTTAAAGAGAGTGATAGGGAAGCTTATGTATCACATCAATTTAAAATTGATGGTTATAATAATAATTAACTAAAATAATAATAAAATAAAAAAGTGTGGTTGTGAAAGTAAATTTAAGGAGAATGGTAAGGAAGCGGAAGCTCCAACCTATCTCTTTTTAGAAATTTAGTACCAAACCTATCCGCTTTTCTAAGTAGATACCCAAATTTTGTGTTTAACATTCAATCAAGGAACTCATGTCCAATTAAGCATTATAGACTTGGGTACCAAATTATTAAAAGTTGGTAAGATTTAGTACTAGTTTTGTCACGCCCCGGATTTTGGATAAACCCGGGTCGTGAATGTAAATGAAAATAAAAAGGAAAAAAATTTAAAATAACAAAACATGCGGAAAGCCATTCGATAATATGCCAATCAATAGAACCAAATAAATACTTCAGACCATGCCGATAATCACATTTGATTCACTAAATTGGCCTAAGGGTAGCCAACGGTGTTCAAATGTGACAACACAAACAAAACACTACGTTTTAGAAAATTTCGGCATGAGCTTCGCATATCTATTTGTTTCCAATAAATTAGACCTGTTTGACAACAAAACATATAACAAAATCGCAAAGCGATTATCACTAATTCAACATGATCAAGTTAAATTCAACCCAGCTGACATTATATACAATAACGCAATCTAACATATACAAATGTACATGATAGGTTACTCTAACCAAAAGAAAAACATACACGTTTCAAACGCTTACTAGGCGAACCAAGTTCAAAATAAGAAAACGCCAAAAAGAGTAAACAAAAGAGTAGCGTGCACGCGATAAGGTGTAATATAATAATGATCCTCAGACACGAGCTCTACACCTCGCCACCGTCTCCGCCAGCACCTGTACATCGATTGTGAACAAAATGTACAGAAAACAAAGAAAGGAGGTAAGAAAACAATTTCGCATTAAAAACGGCGCGTGCTACTAAGCACGCACACACAATCCTAACATGGCAAATATGATATCTGGCAAATAATGATAAAGGTAATTGCACGAAAAACACATCAACAAATATAACTCGCAACACAAGTAAATGAACATATAATCAAGATCAACTGAATTAATAATAAAACAAAATAAAATAAAACAAAACAAAATAAAACAAGACTCAACAAAACACAAAGTCGGGATTGCCTCACATGTACCCACTTTTAGAGCCACTCTGCTCAAGGACCCAAAGTGCAATGAATTCCCTCACCCATATTATGACACTAACATGTGACCAAAAGATATGGGGCCGGCTTTAAGGGGACTAACCCTATGGTACCGATATACCTAATCCTTGCGCAAGTTTCCGGGATCTCACCGTAAGCTGACACAGCTCCGCCTTAACACTTGGTACTGCAATCCCTAAAATAAATATAAAAGACTCCCAAAAACGTAAACGGTAAAGTCCACAAACTGAAAATAAAATAAAGAACGCCACAGTTTGTAATAGTTTATTGAATCGAATATTAAAAATCACTTGAACACATCTACGTCACGATATCACCACAATGTTCACACAATATCACCAATTTCACACTTTCACCACTTTCACACTTTCACACTTTTAAAATATTTAATTAAATAACACATTTAAATCATTTTATTATAAAAATAGTAAAATCGCCATACACAATATAATCACCATAAAAATAACGATGCGAAGCTATTACACACACAAAATACAATAACATGATGCAATACACACTAACAATTTCACATAACCTAGCATACAACAAACAACACACAAAACCGCCTTTAAAGCGAAACCATATTCTTCCCCCTTACCTATACAAACGAGAGCTCGTTTGTAAAAATATCCCAACCTCGAACCGAAAACCCACCGAACAATCAAAGCTAGATATGGACAGCCCACTAATCGCCCTCAAGTAGTCCCTAAACGTAATTAGAACGAGCTACGGATCAATAAAATTGATGTAAATTCGGATTATTAATGAAACCCTAAAAATGGGTTTTGATAAAAGTTAAAATCAGATGAAACGGCTTACACGGATAGATAGCTCTCGAAAAATAGGCTAAGAAAACATATTTGATTGTCGAAAATGGACCCCCGATGACCTCGTAATCGGCTCCCAAAGTCGCTGCCCTAAAACCCTAAACCGCACCCACTACCGCCACCTACCACCACAGCCTGACCAGCCCCTTTCCGACGGCCTAACCCTTCTCCGGCGTTCGTCTCTCTCTCTCTCTATGTCAACTCCGCTGGTCTCCATCTCTCTTCTATATATCTCCGTATATATGTAATATGTATATGTATATATGTATATGTAATATGTGTATATGTAATATATATATATATATATATATATATATATAGGTTTTAGTAAACTATATATATCTAATTTACTAACTAGTCCACTTAGTTATAAAATAACACAAATCACACCCACCACTATTATATACACCAAATTTCATATAACACGTGTATATTTCACACAAATACGTAATCACCCACAAAACTAAATATCACTATCGTATTACTAAAATTAATAATAAAATACAAAATTTCCGAGACGTTACATTCTCCCCAACTTAAAAGAATTTCGTCCCGAAATTAAACACATACCCGAATCAATAAATAAGTCTGGATACTTAGCACGAATCTCCAGCTCACGTTCCCATGTTGCCTCTTCGGTCCCATGGTGACTCCACAATACTTTCACCAAATGAATAACACGCCTTCGTAGTACCTGCTCACGTCTATCAAGTATACGGACCGGACGAACCACATAAGAAACGTCCTCTTGTACTCGAAGATCGGAAAAATTCAGAATATGAGATGGGTCTGGCTCGTACTTCCGGAGCATCGAAACATGAAACACTGGGTGTACATTCGCCAATTGCGGTGGCAAAGCTAACTGATAGGCCAAATCACCAACTCTCTCCAAAATCAAGAAAGGTCCAATAAACCGCGGTGACAACTTCCCACGCCTCTCAAAACGCATAATGCCCTTACGCGGCAATATTTTAAGGTACACATGATCACCCACCCCAAACTCCAACGGCCGTCTTCGTCTATCTGCATAACTCTTTTGACGGCTTCTCGCTGTCTCCAACCTTTGCTTAATCAAAAGAATCTTCTCTGTAGTCTCTCGAACCACATCTGGTCCTAGATGATTCACCGGCCTCCGTCCAACACACCGGAGATCTACATGGTCGTCCATATAGGGCCTCATAAGGGGCCATCTCAATGCTCGAATGATAACTATTATTATAAGCGAACTCAATCAACGCCACATGTTTCTCCCAACCCCCACCAAAATCAAGTACACACGCACGAAGCATGTCCTCCAAAGTTTGGATAGTCCTCTCCGACTGCCCATTGGTCTGAGGGTGATATGTTGTACTCAAATCTAGTTTCGTCCCTAACGCCTTCTGAAAACTCTGCCAGAAACGAGACACAAAGCGAGGATCACGATCAGACACAATAGAAACTGGGACACCATGTAAGCGAACAATCTCACGAACATAAATCTCGCATAGCTGCTCGACTTTGTCGCTAACACGCATCGGGAGAAAGTGAGCCGATTTCGTCAATCGGTCCACTATGACCCATATCGCATCTTTCCCCCTACTAGATCTCGGCAACCCCACTACAAAGTCCATAGTTATACGTTCCCACTTCCACTCTGGTATGGGCAAGGGTTTAAGCAAGCCTCCCGGCTTTTGATGTTCTATCTTCACCTGCTGACAAGTAAGACATTTACTAACAAAGTCTGCCACATCCTTTTTCATTCCACTCCAATAAAACTGTTGAGCTAGGTCGTGGTACATCTTGGTACCACCAGGATGAACTACCAATCGAGAATGGTGGAATTCTCTCATAACCTCCACGTGCATACTCATATGTACAAACAAACGATCCATAAATCTCACTCCGCCATCTGAGCCAATCTTCCCTCTGTTGAGTCTCAACTCGCTCGAAACTTTAACTCGTAAGTCTCTAGATTCCTCGTCCCCTTGTTGGGCCTCAATTACCCTCGAGACTAACGACGGTTGCACCTTCACCGAGAACAACACGGCTGAATTTTCTTCTTCCCCCATCTCCAAGTCGAACTCGTTAAGAACATTTAGCATTCCCCATTCACGAATAGCGACGCATGCCAAAGAACACCTAGTCTTGCGACTCAAGGCGTCTGCCACCATATTTGCTTTACCAGGATAATACTGCAAGTCGAAGTCGTATTGCTCAAGATACTCCATCCACCTCCTTTGTCGTAAGTTTAGATCACGCTGTGTGAAAATATACTTGAGACTCTTGTGATCCGAAAACACGTTGAATCTCTCTCCAAACAAGTAGTGCCGCCAACACTTCAAAGAAAACACAACCGCAGCCAACTCGAGATCATGAGTGGGATAATTCTTCTCATGGACCTTTAACTGTCGGGACGCATAAGCAACAACCTTGCCATCTTGCATTAAAACTGCTTCGAGTCCTTCCTTCGAGGCATCACAATAAACACTATACTCCACACCTCGTTCTGGGATGATGAGAATAGGAGCAGATGTCAAGCGACGTTTCAATTCCTGAAAAGAAAGATCACATTTCTCGTCCCATTCGAATTTAACACCTTTCTTTGTAAGCCGAGTTAGGGGAGCCGCCAAACGAGAAAAATCTTGCACGAACCTTCGATAATAACCCGCCAGTCCCAAAAAGCTTCGGATCTCGAACACATTTTTTGGTTGTCCCCAATCGGTCACCGCCTCAATCTTAGAAGAATCAACCGACACTCCACCCGCAGACACCACGTGGCCAAGAAACTTCACCTCCGTCATCCAGAACTCACACTTGGAAAACTTAGCATAAAGCTTATGCTCTCGCAAAAGATTAAGAACAATACGGAGATGCTCGTTGTGTTCCTCCTCAGATAAAGAGTACACCAGAATGTCGTCAACAAACACCACGACAAACTTATCCAAAAAGGCTCTAAAAACTCTGTTCATCAAGTCCATAAATGCAGCTGGTGCGTTCGTTAACCCGAATGGCATCACTAGAAACTCATAATGACCATACCGAGTACGAAATGCAGTCTTAGGAATATCAACTTCACGAACACGAAGTTGGTGATATCCAGAACGGAGATCAATCTTAGAAAAACACTTTGATCCTTTCAGCTGATCAAAGAGGTCATCGATTCGTGGCAGGGGATACTTATTCTTTATCGTAACTCGATTCAGCCTACGATAATCAATACACATACGCATACCACCATCCTTCTTCTGGACAATTAATGTTGGCGCACCCCACGGAGACACACTAGGACGTATAAAACCCTTACCTAACAGATCATCCAACTGTTCTTTTAACTCTTTCAACTCAGCTGGCGCTAAACAATAAGGAGCCATAGCAATCGGAGCAGTCCCAGGTGTTAAATCTATGGAAAACTCCACCTCACGCTGAGGAGGAAGTTCGATAAGATCATTAGGAAACACCTCGGGAAACTCACACACCACCGGAGGTAGCTCGACGTCAGTAGACACTTCATCACTAACCGATAAGCTAGCTAATAAACCACCCAAGTCATCAACCACGTTCCATGACGGGGAAAAACGAATGCATCGGTCTCCAGAGAAAATAATACAATCACCAGAAGGGGTAATAAAAGATACACGTCGACGCTCACAATCGATAATGGCATGGAAGAAAGATAACCAGTCCATGCCAAGAATAACATCAAAGCTAGTTATATCAAGCACAAGAAAGTGGAACACAAAAGGGTGTTCAGAAATATAAATCACACAGTCACTGCATATTCGATCAAGCGGAACACTACCATGAATAGGAGTTTCAACCACAATAGCAGGATCCTGAATACTGAATAATAAACCCATAGATAAAGCAAAACGAGAGGAAATAAATGAACGAGAAGCGCCAGTATCAAATAATACATTAGCCCAAGAAGAGCTAACAGGTAAGGTACCTCGAATAACTGAAGGTTCACCCCTGTCAGTATTAACTTGAGGCAGGGCAAACACACGAGTTTGAGTACCCTGAGAAGATTGAGAAGACTGGTGCTGCTGATAACCACCACGACTGGAACTCTCAAAACCACCGCGAGTTGCCATAGAATTATGAGGAATAGGAGCCTTAGAACCGGAATAAGAAGGCGCAATAGAATAGTTCTGAGTAGTTGGAGTAGTACGAATAGGAGCTGAGGAAATGGCACTAGTTCCCCTAGACATGCACTGACTCTGAAGATGTCCTAAACCACCACACTTATGACACTTAGCCCTAGGACAGTCTCGAACCCTATGAGCCCGAGAACCACCTTAACACTTAAAAATGATACCATATACACACGGCATACAGAGTACAACGAAAACATGAAACAAACTAAACGCCTACATATCCTACTTGTCTACACAAATATCAATCCTTCTTAACCCGTCGTAATTTAGTTTCAGTCACTAACAATCATAAAAACAATCCGTTGTAAGGCACCACCACAATCCACGATCAATACATGTAGCACATAAAAGATATTCATATATAATCACACCACGAGTAACACACAACTGGATACAAAACACGTCCACCAACTAAAACCGTTCACATTCAACAAACACGAAACCGTTTAACAAGAACCATATATACACCCATTAAAACGGATCAACTCACAATACAATATAGTCAACCAAACTTGAATGTAAACAAACAACCAAATACACCACATGGATTTTGAAAAAATGCAGATTTTCTTAAAATGTCTTACACCACCAAGTATCACCCATCCCCGTGTGTGCCTATCCTACCCAACAGGCAACCAAGTTAATCGGAACCCGGTTAGCTCTGATACCAAGCTGTCACGCCCCGGATTTTGGATAAACCCGGGTCGTGAATGTAAATGAAAATAAAAAGGAAAAAAATTTAAAATAACAAAACATGCGGAAAGCCATTCGATAATATGCCAATCAATAGAACCAAATAAATACTTCAGACCATGCCGATAATCACATTTGATTCACTAAATTGGCCTAAGGGTAGCCAACGGTGTTCAAATGTGACAACACAAACAAAACACTACGTTTTAGAAAATTTCGGCATGAGCTTCGCATATCTATTTGTTTCCAATAAATTAGACCTGTTTGACAACAAAACATATAACAAAATCGCAAAGCGATTATCACTAATTCAACATGATCAAGTTAAATTCAACCCAGCTGACATTATATACAATAACGCAATCTAACATATACAAATGTACATGATAGGTTACTCTAACCAAAAGAAAAACATACACGTTTCAAACGCTTACTAGGCGAACCAAGTTCAAAATAAGAAAACGCCAAAAAGAGTAAACAAAAGAGTAGCGTGCACGCGATAAGGTGTAATATAATAATGATCCTCAGACACGAGCTCTACACCTCGCCACCGTCTCCGCCAGCACCTGTACATCGATTGTGAACAAAATGTACAGAAAACAAAGAAAGGAGGTAAGAAAACAATTTCGCATTAAAAACGGCGCGTGCTACTAAGCACGCACACACAATCCTAACATGGCAAATATGATATCTGGCAAATAATGATAAAGGTAATTGCACGAAAAACACATCAACAAATATAACTCGCAACACAAGTAAATGAACATATAATCAAGATCAACTGAATTAATAATAAAACAAAATAAAATAAAACAAAACAAAATAAAACAAGACTCAACAAAACACAAAGTCGGGATTGCCTCACATGTACCCACTTTTAGAGCCACTCTGCTCAAGGACCCAAAGTGCAATGAATTCCCTCACCCATATTATGACACTAACATGTGACCAAAAGATATGGGGCCGGCTTTAAGGGGACTAACCCTATGGTACCGATATACCTAATCCTTGCGCAAGTTTCCGGGATCTCACCGTAAGCTGACACAGCTCCGCCTTAACACTTGGTACTGCAATCCCTAAAATAAATATAAAAGACTCCCAAAAACGTAAACGGTAAAGTCCACAAACTGAAAATAAAATAAAGAACGCCACAGTTTGTAATAGTTTATTGAATCGAATATTAAAAATCACTTGAACACATCTACGTCACGATATCACCACAATGTTCACACAATATCACCAATTTCACACTTTCACCACTTTCACACTTTCACACTTTTAAAATATTTAATTAAATAACACATTTAAATCATTTTATTATAAAAATAGTAAAATCGCCATACACAATATAATCACCATAAAAATAACGATGCGAAGCTATTACACACACAAAATACAATAACATGATGCAATACACACTAACAATTTCACATAACCTAGCATACAACAAACAACACACAAAACCGCCTTTAAAGCGAAACCATATTCTTCCCCCTTACCTATACAAACGAGAGCTCGTTTGTAAAAATATCCCAACCTCGAACCGAAAACCCACCGAACAATCAAAGCTAGATATGGACAGCCCACTAATCGCCCTCAAGTAGTCCCTAAACGTAATTAGAACGAGCTACGGATCAATAAAATTGATGTAAATTCGGATTATTAATGAAACCCTAAAAATGGGTTTTGATAAAAGTTAAAATCAGATGAAACGGCTTACACGGATAGATAGCTCTCGAAAAATAGGCTAAGAAAACATATTTGATTGTCGAAAATGGACCCCCGATGACCTCGTAATCGGCTCCCAAAGTCGCTGCCCTAAAACCCTAAACCGCACCCACTACCGCCACCTACCACCACAGCCTGACCAGCCCCTTTCCGACGGCCTAACCCTTCTCCGGCGTTCGTCTCTCTCTCTCTCTATGTCAACTCCGCTGGTCTCCATCTCTCTTCTATATATCTCCGTATATATGTAATATGTATATGTATATATGTATATGTAATATGTGTATATGTAATATATATATATATATATATATATATATATAGGTTTTAGTAAACTATATATATCTAATTTACTAACTAGTCCACTTAGTTATAAAATAACACAAATCACACCCACCACTATTATATACACCAAATTTCATATAACACGTGTATATTTCACACAAATACGTAATCACCCACAAAACTAAATATCACTATCGTATTACTAAAATTAATAATAAAATACAAAATTTCCGAGACGTTACAAGTTTGGTCACATGAATCGTAAATTAGTAACTCTAATAAATAAAGTCCCTCCGTTCCCATCCTGCATTGGGGATCACCCAACTAAAGGTGACGAGATGATATATTTTCTTTTGCATTTTCTTAACAAGTCTACCCCTTATTATGTTATAATTAAAATTCTAATAGTTTATTGGATAAAGGTAAAAATGTAAATACACAATAGACTCTACTTACTAATTTAGTAAAGTGGACAATTAAATGAATTTTGCATGTTTTTCCAAGTCCACCCAAACCACTCCTTCTTCTAACAATTTCAAACACATCTCAGGCTTTTGCTCATTTTATACCCATTTATGTAGTAATAACTCTAATAAATAATACTAGTGGTATGCTTTTTTGGGTGATGATATTGATATATGGTCAGCCTATTTGACACATTGTGCATTGATCAACCTTTCACTACCAAAAATGGTCAGATCGGTCACGGAGATAGTGACAGATTTTGCTTTCCAACGCAAGGACGACATGGTAACAGATTAGACCGTCCCTGATTGGAATTTTTTTTGTAGTGTTTATTTAGGGAAGGAACTAACTGGATACAGTCGGGGGCCGCGGCGTCCTTATTAATAAAAGTTAATGAGAAGTAAAAAAATTCATGCATTTTGATCAAAATCTTCAAAAATTAACGTTCAACCCCCATTCTACGAAAAAAAACAAACTCATATAGAGTATGGAAATTTTTATAGAGAATATCGGCTCCTCCCATTTACAATTCATATTCCTGATTCCGTCACTAACCTTATACATTGATCAACTCAACCGATCTCTGCATTAGTTTGTCGAAAGGTCTCTCCCTATATCACCATTCTATGCTTTTTCATAGTGTAGTTGTGATAACATTTATGCCTCTTTGCTCTATAGATCTATTTCCCTTTGTTTCCTTCCATTTTGTGTTTCATTCCAATTTTTCATCCACTTTAATTTCCTTGTCGTTACGCATTGTCCTGATCTTAGGAGGGGATGCAATTCGTGTATTGTGAATTGGGGTGTGCTTTGTTGTTCTTGTTGTGAGGGGGCAAGTTTTTATTTGAATACTCCTTCCCTCTCGTATTAAGTGATCGAGACGACACTACATGCGATTTCGACTTGGAAATTTTACAGTATTAAATTCAATCACATAGGTTACATTTAATCTATATCATTAATTTTTGATTAAGAATCCTCTTACTATGTCCCAAGTGATCGTTACGAAAATACGTGCAACAAGAATCTCGTGTCTAAATTGCCGAAATGGAATGTTTTTAAATTTATTTACATAATTTAGCATTATACTTATAACTAAATTTTGGTTAAAGTTACTCCCTCAGTCCCATTTTAATTGATCGGCGCGAAATCACGTAGTTTAGTATTTAAACTGTATGATTAAATTTTGAAATTTTGGCAATTTAGGTACAATCAAAGTTGCACATAGTTAGTTTTGTAGGGGTCACGTAATATGGGACGGAGAGTTATAATAGTTGGTGTCAGATTAGACTTTTTCTCAAGTATAGTGGAGCTATGATCCTCTTCACTGGCAGAACTAGGACCTGATCCTGTACGGGAGGGACAGAATTTCTTGTTTTTTTAAAATAACAAATGCGAGGTGCTAAGCCCACTAAAACTGGTAATGTTTTGTTGAAATGCATATGCATGGTAAAAGTTCGGTTTTTTCTTGATATACAGGGGTTTTTGTAGCCTTCACTGGTCTTCTTGTTTCTTCACGTAGATTTATTTTTCTTAGTATAGAGAATTATGACCCTGTTGTAAATTGTGATACAACAACTTTGACCTCCATTTTTTATTCATTTTTTCGCTTTCTCTACATCCATATATGAATTTTCATCGATTGCAACCCAAATCAGTTACCATTGTTACTAACACCTTACGCTGTTGGAGGGAATACACATTATATAATTTATTTTCATTTCACATGCCTCTAGACTTGTAGGACAAACGGAGGTGCCAAACACTACAGATCAAACAGTTCAACATTAGGAAGTGGGATGTTTGAATTTGATACCATGTTAAACAATCTATTAGTCCCGGTAGTGTGAAGTAGCATCGTTTGCAAGGATTTGTTTTTCTTGATCGCTTAAAGCTGTATGAGTTTATGTAGTAAGATTTGACCTGTACATAGTATTACAAAATATAATTTTTTTCTCGCCTTATATCTATGAATGCTTACACATTCGCAACAACAGTAGTCATCCTCACATTTGATATGTTCTCCAACACTCTAGTTAAAAACATAATGTATCTATCTAAACAACAAAAGCTAACCTTTTGGATTTTGATTAGAGAATGAAGAAAATCTGGCTTTTGTGGTTTTTAGGTGTTTTCAGTTAATTTTTTCAGTTAAGACATCTCCTTTTTTGTATGCAGATGATGGAACATATGCAATGAAGAAAGTTTTGATACAGACTACCGAGCAATTGGAGTTGGTGAAGGAGGAGATTCGAGTTTCATCCTTGTTTAGCCATCCAAATCTTCTTCCACTTCTTGACCATGCTATAATTGCTGTTAAGGTTAGTCACTCCACTTTTCGACAAGTGTTGCTGTGTTGTTGGTTTACTATTTTTAATGACTTGGGCTATTAGAATAATTGTAACTGCTTTATTTGGTCGTCAGGTACGTTTTTTTTTTGAAACTCAAGTTCTTTCTAATGATGACATTCTATAGCAGAAGGTTCTTTCTGATTATGAATAGTTGGTGAAGTTTTGTAGACGTAGTAAACTGGGAGGTGTAGATTTAAACCAGTTTTGCGAATTCTCGTATATGTATCCTGTAACTCTAACTAATGCACTTTGTACCACTCGTCTGGTTTGAGTCATCTCGTCTACATATCCATTATTCGATGTGGTAACGTACTAATGTGTCTGTACTGTCTTTAAATAAACATGTTTAGCAACAAATCTGCTTATTTCTTCAGAAACTGCAACTTCACGTGCATATTGTAAAATGATTTTGTGATAGCTGACCATTTTGTTGGGAATGTCATTTATCGTTAAAAAGAGTTATGTTTACAATTTAGAAATATTTATCAGGCCTTAATTTCTAAAGCATCTTAGTACTTTTTATCGTTTTCAATTCTTCTATACAGACCTAATCCGTTCATCTTTTCTCTTTATCAATCGTATAAGAATCTAATGACTTTTTCCGTTGCAGTTCTTTAATGCATATCTTATATTACGAACGTCTCCTTTCCTTAAAAAGTTCTTCATTAAATAATTTATTTCCTTTTATTCAATAGCCTACGCAGGAAGGATCTTGGAAGCATGAAGCATACTTGTTGTTTCCAGTTCATTTAGACGGAACATTACTTGACAATACAAATGCTATGAAGGGTAAAAAGGAGTTCTTTTCAACCTCTGACGTTCTTCATATCTTTCGGCAGGTAATCTATTAATCAAATCAGAGTAGCAGACAATGCTTTTTTTAACTAATCTATTTCTTGTTCAGAATTTAATGATATTTATAATCATAATAATCAATTCTCTTATAGCTTTGGGTTTAATCATATCGGCTTCCACTTACGGCGTGTGGCAAACATATCTTAAAATTTGTTCTAGCTGAAGTTTTAGTTCTCCCTCAAAGAAAATATTGCAGATCATCTGATTCATGTTTTCAATACTGTCCGTAATTTTGGGGTACTTTTTATGTCCCTATACTTTGGTCTCTGTCTCATGTTTTTCCCTATACTTTTGTATTAAGCAGTTTTAGTCCCGAAGTCCAAAAATTGTGCATTGTTCATCTCCAAACCTGACACAGTTAGTTTTTAAATAAAATATACTCCGTACATGATAATACTTTTATAACAAATTTATATGTAGTTAGTCATGTTTTCCTTATGAACAATTTTAACTAAAAGTTAAACAAGGTGAAGTTTAATAATGCTTACAAGTATACAATACTTCTATATACTATAACAGAAAAAACTAACAGTGTTAGGTTTAGGGAGGAAAAATCACAATCCGCTAGGTTGAGGGACTAAACTATGTCATTCAGAATTATAGGGAGACCAGTGAGACAGCGACTAAGGTTTAAGTACTAAAATAAAATTAATATAGACCTTGTATGCAATAATTTAGTCTTTGTAGAGGCATGGATTTGTAAATCTTGTAAATTTTGTAGTGTTGTATTTGCAGCTTTG
This sequence comes from Primula vulgaris, assembly GCA_963920805.1. Taxonomy (NCBI): domain Eukaryota; kingdom Viridiplantae; phylum Streptophyta; class Magnoliopsida; order Ericales; family Primulaceae; genus Primula; species Primula vulgaris. The sequence continues at coordinate 25,465,292 of OY987214.1, read as the reverse complement.
TGCTGGTTTGAAACACATGCATGGGTTAGATCCTCCATATGCACATAATGATGTAAAACCTGGTAATGTGCTTCTCACTCATCGAAAGGGAAAACCACCTCTTGCTATGATGATGGATTTTGGAAGTGCTCGTCCCGCTAGAAAGCAAATTCGTTCTCGTTCAGAGGCATTACAGTTGCAGGTGATTCACTTTTTTTTTTGACACGTTCTTTCGGAATTTGAAAGCTACCCCTTTAACTTGCGAGTATATAACTAGTAATTACAAATGTTCTCTTGTCTTCAGAATTTGGTTGATTCCAGACTATTTACTTCTTTTGGCACGTATTTCAATTGCTTTATTAGCTAAGCGTGTCAAGAATCACCACTCAAACCTTATTTGGTTGCAAGCTTTTAAACTCGGGTCTTTTGTCTTTCCCTTAAAAGGTTGTCTGCACTCAATCAACCGCTAAAAGGCTGAAAGTTTCTGGTTTTGGCCTTTTGGACAAGCCTGAAGTTGCAATCAGAAATTCAAGCTTAATTTCTTTATAGATGTAACCAAACAAGCCTTAGTTTAATGAAAATAGCCGGCCACTTTATAGACTGTTTTAAGATGCTCATCTCACAGGTCCTTTATGCCATAATTTTATAAGCTTGCTTTTATCATCGTTTTATAAATTTGTTTCATCATAGAATAATAGAATTTCTACCATTCTCTAATCATTAGCTTCTGAAAAATAAATTATCTCCTGCAACATGGTAGACGTGGTTAATTATTTAACTTCAAATTCCTTAAGATCATGTTATAACATATGTTGATGCAAATGCAACCTCTTTATGTTGATAACTTTACTATGGTGTTAGGAATGGGCATCTGAGCACTGTTCAGCACCATTTCGAGCTCCTGAATTGTGGGATTGCCCCAGTGATGCCGATATTGACGAAAGAACCGACATCTGGTCATTAGGTTGCACCTTGTTTGCGATTATGTAAGTATTTTTCTTCTTCTGGTCAAATATTCGATATTATCCACCTCATCGTACTCACTATTTAACTTCGTTTTAGGGTTATTTGGCTTTTCTTTCCTGGTGTAGTATTCTTTATTTTTTTACCATATTCTACTCCCTCAATAAACTTCATTTTAGAGTGTTCTGGTTTTTCTTTCAGAGTGTAGTATTCTTTTATTTTATTTTACCATATTCACAAAAGCTAACTAAGAAAGTCTGTTTTAAACATAAACCAACGGCTCATCTGACTGCAGCTCGGAGGCTAGCATATTTGCAGAATTTAGTTTATAACACCATCTTATGCCATTTACATCTGGTTTTAGAGCTTTTTCTACAACAATTTGGAAGACCTAATTTTCTTTGTGTTACTCCTGGCTTGCTGTCTTACACTGTTTGCACCTTTCTAATATGTGAAAGCTATTTGTTCGCAGTTGAAAATATGCTTTAAGTTCATCAAAATGACATCTCGCCACATTTGGTTGCAGGATTTAGGTAAATAAGCTGAATTTTTTGAGGTTTAGAAAAAAACCCTGGTTATTCAGCTTAAAGCTTCTAAAATTTTCAGGCCATTGATTTTAAAAAGCCCAGATGTTAAGCTGATAAACCAAATGCAGTCCAAGTTTAAGCACAAAAGCAAAAGCTGAGCTAGAAAGCTGCAACCAAACTAGGCCCTCATCAACGTGTTCTAGTCTTAATTGCTATGCCCTTAAAGCAATATGCTCTTCTTTGTTTTTCCCTCGGATTTTTTTATTTACTGCTTCTTATAGGTATGGTGCGTCTCCTTTTGAGTATGCACTTGGGGAATCGGGAGGAAGCCTACAATTAGCGATATTAAATGCACAAGTTAAATGGCCGCCGGGCCCTAATCCTCCGTACCCAGATGCACTTCACAAGTTCGTGACGTGGATGCTCCAGCCTCAAGGCACAGTTCGACCACGTATTGATGATATCATTATTCATGTCGACAAATTAATCTCAAAGTTCTCTCAGTGAAAGATACAATAAATAAGTCCTGGTATGTCATCTGTATACAGATTGGGTGGTGAATGTCAAGTATCCTTTATAGTTCCGAAGCTTATTTTGTGAAAGTTATAGGAGTAATAGGTTAAGGGAAAAAGCAGTTCTCTGTTATTATGAACATTAAATTTTATACTCCATGTTTCTTGTCTCAACTTCCATGTTCAATTTTCCTTTTCTGTGTGTCACTTGATTAACAATGCTGAGTATGAATTGGATGTAATGTAATTTTGTTACATTAGTAAGCTACATTGGCTTGTATTGAATTTATTGCTGTGAGGAATTGTTGGGACCGTGATACTTATGGCTTGTTTGGCTGCAGCGTTGGAAGTCAACTAATTTGTTTCTATATACTTATAAGGTGCAACAAACTTGGTTGGTCAACTGAAGATCTCTTAATTTCCTTTCCATATTGGAAAAGCTAGAAACTTTGAAGCTGAACGAACCCAAACTTTTTTCTGAACCTAAAATAAGTTAAGTTTATTTGTTTGAAAGTTGCAGTCTTCACGCCCTTTAATGAATTCCTTTCTCCTCTAAAATCAATAGAAACAAAACTTTACAAGTATCATGTAACTCTGCACTAACATTCTGGTATTACTTCAACATTTACAATCACCAGTAATCTCTGCAAGAACAAACTCCATTGCTAAAATGGTGGAATCGTTTATTATCTCTCACAACTATTTCCCTATCAACAATTTTCGACACCAACTTTATAGCATTATGACAGTCGCTACATATACGTAGATTCTTACAAATCCTCAGTCTAACACCAGCTCTCGTACGCAATAGTCCGAATGAAACTGCAAGTTTCTCACTATGTCCTCGTAAGATTTTAATTTTTTCCTCTTCGTTTAGTTCATGTAGCACTGATCCAGTATCAGGTACATATCCAATTTCACTTATCTTCTCCTCTAATTTTCTCCATTTTTTCTCTATCTTCTCATACTCGGGATGCATTTTATCACCAGCCGAAAAATTAAAAGACTTTCCACCGATTTCAATCCAACTATAACCAACATCTTTTCGAAGACCCAATTCTTCCATTTTACCTCTCACCATTCTCACACTATCCCATTGCCCAGATTTGGCAAATACATTCGAGACTAGTACATAGCTTTCTGCTTTGTTTGGCTCCAATTTCAATAACTTCTCAGTAAATAATGTCCCTAAATCAACCTCATTATATACTCGACAAGAACTGAGCAGCGAGCTCCATATTCCAACATCAGGCTTAACCGTCATATTATTAATAATCTCCATAGCATCAACAAAACGACCAGCTCTACCAAGCATGTCCACAACACAAGCATAATGATCCAGTTTCGGATTTATTTTGTGCAAATTTTGCATTTCGTTGAAATATCTAAGACCCTCCTCAACCAAGCCAGCATGATTACATGCTGTTAAAACGCCTATATAAGTAAACACGTCGGGATTAAATCCCAACGCTTTCATTTTCTCGAATAGTTTTATGGCTAGTTTCCCATTTCCGTTAGTTCCATATCCTGAAATAATTACTGACCATGATGCAACATCCTTTTCCTTCAATTCATCAAACACGTTTTGAGAAAGTTCTATTGAGCCACATTTTGCATACATATCGATGATCGAACAATTTAAGTATTTATCTTCAGTAAGGTGAGATTTCAGTGCAAAGCAGTGAATTTCTTTTCCCAATAGCAGAGATGATAACTGGGAACAAGCCCCAAGTCCACTCATAAGTGCGATTTCTGAAGGTCGGATCTCACAAAAAGCCATTTTGCGTAAAAGACGTAAGGCCTTGTTTGGGAGCTCATTATGGGAGTACCCAGTTATCATTGCATTCCATGCTACGAGGTTCTTGTCTTCCATATCATCAAACAAAACCTGGGCAGAAAATGGTTTTCCACAATGTATGTAAAGTGAAATTAGTGAAACTAGAATAAAAGGATCAATTTCGAAACTATTTCGAATCACAAATCCATGGATTTCTTTTCCGTAACGCAAGGACTTGCGATAGGAAGAAGCCAATAAAAGGCTCGAGATGGTAAACCGATCCGGATTACATCCCGAGTTAGCCATCTTATAAAACACATACAATCCGTTCGAACATTCTCCATTTTGTGCATACCCACCAATTAGCGCATTCCAAGAGCTCACGGTCTTATTATCCATCATATATAATATTCTTTCGGCGTAATTTAACCCTGCACATTTTGTGTAGGCGGAGATAAAAGTGTTCGCTACCACTTCGTCATGTATAAGCCCGTTTTTAACCGAGTAACAATGAAGTTCCTTTAGGCTCAGTAGTTTCGCCACTTCGGAGTAAATTGGTAATACGTTTATAATCGTAACCTCATTCAATCTCATTTTCGAAACCAACATCTTCCTTATAAGGTAAAAGGTACCATCTACATCTCCAAGTCTTGAATGAGCACCAATGATCGAATTCCATGAAACCAAAGTCCTATTATTACTAGTGCTAAAAACGAGTTGGGCGTCGCGTAGTAATCCACATTTTGAATACATGTCCATTAAGGCATTGCTAACCTTTAAATCCTCGATAACGTCTAATTTCACAGCTAAGCCATGAATAACCATGCCTATTCCACCTGCCCCTTCCTTAGCACAAATAGGCAATACAGTTACCAATGTAGCAACATCTGATGTAACATCCTCGTTCGTTAAAATCTCCCTAAATATATCGAAACAACTTCCGAAATACCCATTTTCCGAAAACACTTGAAGAATCGAATTCCAAGAAACCAAATTCTTCGCTGATATTTTCTCAAAGACCTTCACTGCTTCGTCGACAAACCCACATTTCCCGTACATAGCAACCAAAGAATTAGATACGAAAACATTCGAAATTAAACCCAATTTTGTCGCCACACCGTGTAAAGCCTGCCCAAAATCAACTTCCAAAAGTCCACCACATGCTTTAATCACACAAGGCAAAGTAAACCTATCAGGTGTATAATCCGTAACTGTAATAAGCTCGCGATACAACAATATCGCATCAAAATAAAGCCCATTCCTAGTGTACCCACTAAGCATAGCATTCCAAAGAAACAAATTCTTCGCCACTAATCCATCGAAAACCAAACGAGAATCTGAAGGGTACCCACAAACAGAATACATAGTAACAATCATGGTATTTAAAACATAATCTTTGTTAAATTTACTTGATTTCAACACTGTTTGGTGAGATTTTCGACCGACTTCAACATCTCCTTGCTTACCACATTCCTGTATCAAAACTCCCATTGCATTGGCCCACTGTTCGGGTTTGATATCAGGGTTATCATGAAGAAAGGTTAAGGTTTTGGATAAATTGTGGGATTTACAGAGATGGGTTATGGTTGGTAAAGAGAGGGAGTGGTTTCGGGGTGTAAGAGAGGAGCGAGAACGGAGGAAGAGGATCGGAGAATTAGAGAGAAAGTAGTGGGAGAGTGGCTGTGCAACTACAGTCATGATGAACCTGAAAATAACTCTACTGTTTGCTTCTTCTATTTCATTCTACTCCTATTATTTACCGTTACAAACGAATGAGATAAGGGTCAACCAAATGCAACAAATCTTTTATTTGATCCTTGTGGTTCTAAAACAATAACGTGGGATAGACAAACAGAGATAACAGAACGAGAACACTTGCTTTTCTTCTGCTGTATAAGTTTCAGGATGATTACAGCCGCAAAGAATTGTTCATGAAAATTTCGAATTCCACTCGTTAATGGTTTGATTCATGTTTGTTTGTTTATAAATGCATACACTATAAATTTATAGATCGTCTAATGATAACCGAACATACAAAGCTACGTTCAACTTGTTAAGTATCGTTCATCCAAAATGTTGAAATTTATTTACATATTTATGATGGTAAAGTCCAGCATTAGTATTTTTATAAGACTATTTGTGGTAAAATCCACATAGTAACGTTTGATTTTATTTTTTTAGATAGAAGAACCTCCAAGATTGCTTTCTCAAATACATTTAATAACTTTATATAAGTATATATATATATATATATATATAGTACTAAAATTTACTCACGCATTTGGTGTGAGATGTGTAATGACATAAATCTCGTAATATATTTTATTTCAAACATAATATTCAGATTTGGTATCGTTTATTGTAGTTATGCAGATTAAAACGAATTGTTAATTAATTTAACCTATATCCGTAATTAGTAAAATATAGGAAGGATAAATTGTTAATTAATTAGATTAGATATATTGGTAATTATTAAAATAGAGTGAGGCTAATTTTAGAAAAAGTTGGGTAAACAGGTAGATTGACTATATTGGTAATTATTAAAAAGTTGAGTTTGGTGATAGAGAGAGGTCGAAATCAATATTTTATTAATGTAAATCTTCACAATTTCACAACGGTAACACAAATATGCGTTTTTTTTCCCAAGATATATAATGATATGTTTTGAAAATTAAAATAAAATTTAAAAATTCAAAACATGTCCATTATATATATATATATATATATATATATAATAAATCAATAACTTCCTATTTAGATGTAACTCACCTTGTGTATGTCAGAATTCAAAACTTAACGGTGAACCTATTATAAAAGACTTTATTCTGCTTGTACCAACCAGTTACCTCAAATATACATAAGTATACTGCCACATCTCACTTTAAAACCTTTAATTTTGTGTACTAAATTTAAGAAAAACCCTTTGGTGAGCTAATTTCAATTTATGGACGGAAATTGTCACGCATGCTTTGGACATTTTTTTGGTTTGGTGATCTTCTATTAACTTTACGGGTAAAAGAGTCATTTCCGCATACGTGCACAAACATCACAATTTATTCTCACAATTCAATTTAGTAAACTTCATAGTCAAATTCAAATAGAAAAAAACGAAGGAGAAAGAGTGATCAACCGATCATTCACTCGGTCTCGGTGAGTTAAAGAAGTCAATCTGCAAGCTTATATATCAATACTTTGGAGTTTTTTGCTGAAATGGTACGGTGACCATTAAATATTCCCAGAATGGGTTATGTTTCTGTAATATTCCCAAAATGGTCTACTTTCGAAAAACGACCGATCGAAATGAATAAAACGACCGGTCGTTTTTATCATTAACTCTCTGGAACAATTTGGACCAAAAACGATCGGTCGTTATGTACAATTCGATCGGTCGTTTTTCAGACCAAAAACGATCGGTCGTTTTATCCTAGCGATCGGTCGTTTTTTGTGTTGTGCTCACTGGAAGAAATCATACCTAAAACGATCGGTCGTTTCTGAAAAACGATCGGTCGTTTTTCTTGTGAACTCTCTGGAAGAAATGTGATCTGAAACGATCGGTCGTTTTTTAGAACGATCGGTCATCTGTTGAAAAACGATCGGTCGTTTTTCACAGTCGACCGATCGACTGTAAACAATTTACAGAAGAAGAATTTTTTGCACTTTTCGACACTGATTTGGCAAAAAATATATAAAAACATATCCCCTTTTTGAACATGATCTCTTAAAAAATGATGTCGTAAATAGAAAAGAAAAGGACGAATATATAATTGGAAATGACCGTTTTTTTTTTTTTAGAATAATAAGTATATTTTAAATGATCAGCTAGTATATAGCTCTTCACATAATTGATCAGATGTATGACATTATTTTTACATTTGTGCTAAAATTTAACTGATAGATATGTTTAGTACGAGTGTTGGATCGGATTTTTCGAAAGATTTATAGCACTAGTATTATCACATAAAATGATGTCGTAAATTAATATGTTTAGTACAAGATGTGTAGGTGACGTTTTACTAAACATCCGATTTAAAACAAGTAAATGTCAGAACATCCGATTTAAAACGAAGTTAAACAAAGCTAAACGATTAAGGAAAACGAACGATCAAATGCAAGCGAAAAATTGGCCATAGTTTTGCCTAAAAACCGTCAATCGCCACAAATGAAAAACAACACAAATAAACCAATCAACTAGATATATATGCGCACAAGTTATAATAACATCAAAATCGCATTTTTAGAATTATAAATACGCAATCTCACAACGTCATACAATTTAACACGTAATGATAAATAGCAACATAAAAAAGATTCATAACATAAATGCAAAGCGTTTGCTACTTGTTACATCAAAAACAACGCAGTTCGAAAGAAAATGAAAAACAAAGGAAATACAACGCAAAATAAAAGAGGGTATTTCTCCCCCTTTGACATCATCAAAAACATAAAAAAAATAACCGCCTAGTCGCGGTGGGAGGTCGCGTCGTTCTCTTCATCGGCGTCATCGGCGGGACCGGCTAGATCGGGAAAATACCCGTAGAACTTTGCCCGTTGCTCGGCGCTTATCCTATCAATTTCGTCCAAGTCTTCTTGACTTGTGTTCATGCTGCGAAACATGCGTCGGTGGAGTCGCGCATTTTGATATTGGTCGATGTATATATCGACTTGAGCTTTTCCTCGACCTCGAGTGGGACGAGAAGAGGAAGGAATGTGAGACGGGGGAAGGGACTCGGAGGAAATAGGCACGTCCTCACGAGCGGCTTGCGGTGTGGCCTTAGGGCCGACATACTCTTCCTCTTCGGCGGAAAGAGTAGTGTAGTCGGGGCCGGACACCCGTTTACCGAACCAAGTAATGGTCTTGGCGGTAGTGTTGAATTTTATTGACATTTGGGCAAGATAAGAGGTGTCCCAAATGTGTTTATCCTTGTTCTTGAGAAGGGTTCCACCGGGAACAAGGTTTAGGTCTTTTAAGATGGCCGAAATCAAGGCACCGTAAGGTAGCCCATTCTTAGATTTCGTTTTGAGCGAATCCATCTTAAAGAATATGAGCGTCGCGAAGTCAAGCTTGACTCGGCGATGGATGCACCCTACAAGGAAGATGTACTCATTGGTAACATCTATGAAATTTGAAGTATGAGGGAGGACGATATGGGAGAGGATGTGGTAGGCTAATTTATTTCTAAAGAGAAGGCCGTGGGCTTTGTTAGACTGATTGTTGTGGGTGGGATGAAATAGCTCATCTTTGAAATCGGTAAAATTAACGATATCGAGCATATCGCAAAGTTCGTCACTTTGCTCGTTCACCCCCGCAACATCGAGGTGTAGAAGATTTCGTAAACGGTCTATACCGTAAACGAAGGTTTGGCCATTAAACGATGAACGCAAACGGTCTATACCTCACCCACTGGATTTCCTACCACATCGTAAACTGGCGTGGTCTCATAAGAAGCAACGGTACCGGGATTATACTTTTGAAGCGCTTTCATAAATTTAGGTAAAACCTTATACGAGTCTTCCCAATTACCAAATATCTCTGCGATTGCTTTTTGTTTACCCAAATAAGCTTTTTTGTATGAAACCGACATTTCAAAGCGGGCATTCACAATCTCTTTAACTAATGAAATCTTCATCATAGGATTAGTTGTCATGGCATTTCGAATGGTTTGGGCAACAAGATTGGAATCTAACTGTGGATGATCAGTTGTAAGCTCGGCATGAATGCATGTATGAGGACCGTTGTACACCGACACTTCAAAAAATCCATGTTTCTTTCTTAGTGAAGCTCGTAGTTTCCATTTGCATTGTTGAGTTTCGGCCAGTTTACAACGAATTTCCCAAAATTTTGCCTTCGAACTTTTAGTTGAAAAATGGATGTTACGTTTGATTGACCAAAGTTTTATTCCCTTTTTCAACATTTCTTTATCCCTAAATAAAAGACCAATAAAAGGATCATTAACTTGAGGATCCCAAAATCCAGGATACATCATATAATTTCGTCTCTGGTTACTATAATTTTCTTGAGTGTCGAACGGTTCATTAAACAAACTTGACATTGGTTGATGCATAGGAATTTCATCGAGGATAGTATTATTCGCCAATTGTGACCCACTTGATTGGTCGTTTTCATCCTCATCCATATACAAGCCCATTTCAGATGATAATTCTTCGTACTAAACTTCTTCTACATTTTCTTCGTCATCGTCAGACTCGTTTTCGCTAATATTGAAGTCCGGATCTTCATCCTCTGGTTCATCCCCAAGTTCTATCGACCAACCAATATTATCTGCCAATCGACACACTGCATCCAAATGTGTCAAATCTGGTTCGTTGTTCTCAGAATATACCTCTAGCATTGGCTCTTGTCGAATGGGTGTTCTACTTGATGTACCGATTTCATGCATTGGCTCTTGTCGAATGGGTGTTCCACTTGATGTACCGATTTCATTAGTGGAAAGAATATTATAATACAACCCGTAATCTTGATCAGAAGAGTAAACTTGCTCAATTTCAACATATAACTCTATAAACGTTCTTCCATTTTCTTCTATTAACTCAAGCATGGTTTCCAACGAATCATTATCATCAACAGCCAATCGCATATATTTAAACTCAATAAGTGTAGTCAGATATGGATAACGACATGTTAAACTCAAACGATTTGAAGTCGATGATACATCAAGTACCTTAAACAATTTTTCCAAAAATTGGTCGTATGTCGTGTTTCTAGATAGCTTAAAATTTTTTTTATAAGAAATATCATAAGATAACCCCTCGCTAATAGTTTCTATTATCGTACCTCCCCAATAACACATAATTGTAGTATTTTTCATTTCGATAACCACACGGTAAAACTATCAATTTTACTCAAATAATACTCCAACAACACAAAATATTGAGCTTTTACCTGTTTTGGAAGAGATCTGAGATTTGCCCTAAAATGATCTAAGAGCTCTGTTTTTTTTATTTTTACAGTGGTAATGAGATGAGCACAGTGGTCTGTGGAAATGAGATGAGTTTTTTAAGTACAAGTATTTCTGAAAAACGACCGATCGAAATGTACATAACGACCGATCGTTTTTGTCTGAAAAACGACCGGTCGTATTGTCCAATTCGACCGATCGTTTATTGTCCAAATTGTTCCAGAGAGTTCAATAATAAAACGACCGGTCGTTTTAATCATTTCGATCGGTCGTTTTTCGAAAGTAGACCATTTTGGGAATATTTCAGAAAGGTAGCCCATTCTGGGCATTAATGTTACCCAGTGAGCCATTTTGGCAAAAAACTCAATACTTTGGAGTGGAGAGAGTAATATTTAAAAGATTTCTTGTTTAAAGTTTTTATTTCCTTTATTTTTTTTATTTTAGAAAAATAAATAATAAATTATAGAGAGAAAATTAAAATACAAAGGAAAATCATTATAGTACATAAAAAAATAATGACCTCGCAAAGGTGAACAAGAACAACAATTTTGGCATTTGAAACTATAACCTAATCAATATTTAGGAAGAGGGGTACGAGACACTACTTTATTGCACGAGTCAACCTTCGTTATTCAAAATTACTGTTTCAGTTATATTTTTTTAAATCAACGTTTTATTTTATTTTTAAAATCTTTGTTAATTTTTTTTTGAAAAACTTAAACTTTAGGTATCTTTTGTGTTTAATTGTTATTTTAAGGTAATGCTGAATAAAGACCAAAACTATATATAGGTCGAATTATACTGTTTTTTGTTTTTATGAAAAGTTTAGAAAGTGAGCATGTTTTTGGACAATAATTCCAAGTTAGTTGCCATTTTTCGACTGTAAAATGTATTTTTTTGACGCCAAAACCGTATTAACAGACATTTTGTAGTCCTAAATCCAGCCTCTTACCATAAAACCACCTCTCTCTCTAGGAAATAAAGGAGAGAGAGAGAGAGAGAGAGAGAGTAAATGTGGAAGCTTGTACGATCTTGTGGTTATGTCACCACTCGTCACCGAAAGCTCTTTGAAAGGGGCATTTCCGCTTCGGTACGAGCTTTGTGTACCGACGAGAATAAGAGAGATTCCGCTTCGGTACGAACTTTGTGTACCGACGAGAACAAGAGAGAGAAGGAATCTGAGTATCCGAGCGGAGAGAGGGAGTATAAGGAGTTTTCTGGGTGGAAAAAGTTTTCTGTTAAGCTCAAAATGCTCGTTGCATTTCCGTGGGAGCGCGTTCCTGACCGCTCCCTCCTCACTATCAAACTACGCGGAGAGGTATATATAATACAAGCATATTTGCATATATAGTTTAGTGTTGTAGTGTACTGTTTTAAATAAAGAAAACTTAGCTAAAGCGTTTTTGCAAGAGCTATGTTAAAAGCACAAAAAAACCGTAAGGTTTTAGGGGCATAAAAAGAACGGAAAAGCGAGCTTTTTTGAGCTTTTTTTAGGCTTTGAATCGATCTTTTAACGAGCTTTGAATCGATCTTTTATCCATTTTTTATCGATCTTTGAATCAAGCTTTGTGTGTGTATATGTATGTATGTATGCAATATTTAAGGGAGGAACTAGTAATAGACTAGAAATGACTCCAAGCACCACCCCATGTCGAGAAAAAACTGATCTTTTTACCATGTTTCCTGATTATTATTATTTTTATTGATTTTAGCATTTTAGGACTCCCATATTTACGGAAAAAAAGTTCTTGTTCCGTCACTGGCAGTGTTGGAGTCAGTGGCAGAGCTAGGATTCGGGAATGGAAGTGCTGAAATTACCATTCTCAACAAAATTTAGTATAAGTAAATAATATAAGTTGAAAAAAGTCATAAATTTCGAAATTATGGGGGTGCTGTGGCCCTCAATGGTCTCCACTTAGATTCGCCCCTAGCTAGTGGCAGAGCTAGGATTCAGAAATTGGTGTGTTGGAATTCCAACAAAATTTATTGGGTGCTAACTGCTAACCCACTATTTTTATAACTTTATATGTAAAATATAGAATGGTAGGTTTTTCATAATATGCGTGTTGTTGTAGCCTTGCCGGCGCCTCCGAGCTCCTCCCTGGTTGGAGCCATCACTACCATATTCATAAAGAATCGGTTTTTTTACCATTCAATTCTAACAAAAAGTTCACATTTTAACCTTTTTGCACTCTCCATAATAGAACTTACAAATCATCTTGGAAATCAGACCGAGCCATTCTAGAGTCTTGTTTGCACGAAGTAACTAGAAGTGAACTATAATGGGGCTACAACATCGCTGCATATTAAAAAAAAAATGATTGGCACATAATAAGGAATCCTGGTTCCGCAACCGTATTTACGTATGTATACATTTTGAGTAGGACTGTCTAAGCATTCAGATAAAATGGCCTTGTACCTCCTGTGCATTGAATTCTAGCAACTGGGGGAAATTATCAAGTTCCTAATTTTATTGATGGTTGCAGCCTTTTAAGCTTAAATTATGTAACTATTTCGTTATTCCCTATAGATGCAGTGCATTTGGTTTGCTATCCTTTAATTTTGAGTTTAATAGGTTGTTTGGCCAAAGAAACTACAACCTTCAGTTGAATGAAACATCTTATTCGTCGCTTAATTTTATCTGCTTACTAATTTAAAAGTTCAGGACAATAAGCCTAGATTTATACTAAGAGTAAAAAGAGAATTTATGTACAGGATGTAATTGTAATCTTGTACAATGTAATGATGTATTTTCTATTTTTAGGATAGCACATTAATACTAGCTCATAAAAAGGGACAACCACAAATGGATTGTGACTTGTGAGGGAGCCAAAATGCTAATAATAGAGAAATATTGACTCATGGAAGGGACGAAATGTTACTTGAGGAAGTACTTTGAATTTAGGGAGGGGGAATGTCGACATTCATTAACTGTTTACACTGTGTACTGTGTAAAGAAGATTAAAGTTTTAATAGAGCAATAAGTAATGTATAGTTTTTCTTATAGAGGATTAGAAGTAATAACAAAAGTATTGTTCCGGGAATAGGTGTCCGAAACAGATGAAAGTGATATAGCTCAAAAGATTTTTGGTTTATGGAGTTCTCATTTAGGCAACTTATTTAGTTTGCACACATAAAGACGTTTCTTTCTGAATAAAATTAACCTTATCAAATAAAAACAGAACGTTCAAAAGGAATTGTAAATTTAATATGTAATTTCTGTTGGCGTAAATAGGAAGCTAAAGTTAGATCTTGTGGTGTTTTCTTGTCTTTTTTTTTCATGTGGAGACATCACTTTTGCTAGTATATTGCACATCAGTACTGTACTGACAGTACATCATGCTATTATGCCATCGGTGGTTCTATTTATACTTCCCTGTAAAAATTGTCACACCTATGTTTCTAGAGACAAGCTATAATGCAAAACTGAATCCTTTTGAAAATTGATAAGTACAATTGTAGCTTGGGTTTATCTTGTTTGAAGGTGTTTTATAGACTTCTGCAAATGATTTATGGAAGCTAATTATTTATTCAGTAATGCTGTTGAAAATTATTTGATTGGTGATGTTCTTACTTCATTTTTAGATTTCTGATCAGCTACAAAGTGTTTACTCTCCTGGACTTTCTCTGCCACAAATTTGTGATAATTTTATCAAAGCAGCTTATGATCCCCGCATATCTGGTATTTACATCCACATTGAGCGTTTAAAGTGTGGTTGGGGTAAAATTGAAGAAATCCGGAGGCATATCTTGGAGTTCAAAAAATCTGGTAGGATTTTGACGTTTCTAGTAATGTTTTGAATCTATCTTCCGTTAAGTTGACATTTTCTTTTATGAACTTTCTTATTTGACAGAGTTTCATAACTCCCTCCTTTGCTTGTCTAGTAATCTAATCTGTCTTCCCATTAACCAGTGTTTTTTATTGGAAAGTGTATAAGATTTAATACAGTATCAGATGGTTCTTAACTTTTGTTATCTGAAAATTACTTGATCAACTTACTGCGTTGTTCTTCGGTTGATATGTTTATTCGATTTTTTGCTGGCAAATTTATGTAGTGTAATAATATAATGTCAGGTCTTTTTTTTTACCTTTATATGACACGAAAAATTACTAATCCCAACTTATACGGGTGCTTAAACTGGTCGTTTATTTCAATTTTTGTAGGTAAATTGGTTGTGGGGTTTTTACCTGCATGTGGCGAAAAAGAATACTATCTAGCTTGTGCTTGTGAAGAGCTGTATGCCCCACCAACTGCTAATTTTGCTCTATATGGGTTGACAGTTCAAGCGTCATTCCTTGGAGGTAAATCTGTGGCTCCTCTCTCTTTTTTCTTCTATATTTCTTTTTGAGCATCTTTGGTTTAAGTGATCGACATTTGATGCTTATTGTTGTCCATATTTATACCCGTATGTATTTACTTATTTAAGTTTAATTTTTTGGAGGCAAAGTAGCATTATTATGGTGAAAAGAGTTATACATACAGATTCTCAAACTGCGGCTTTTAGCTACAACAATAACCACATAATTACACGGTTACACCTAACCTACCTATACTAGGCATCTCCCTTTTTTAATATTCGGGCATTTTCTCGAATTTCAGGCATCTTCGAACATTTTTGGACATTTTTGGATACCTTTAATTGAACTTTGGAGGCTGACTATACTGTATTGCAGGTGTTCTTGAGAAAGTAGGAGTTGGAGCACAAGTGCAAAGAATTGGAAAATATAAAAGTGCCGGAGATCAACTAACACGCAAAACT
This sequence comes from Primula vulgaris, assembly GCA_963920805.1. Classification (NCBI taxonomy): domain Eukaryota; kingdom Viridiplantae; phylum Streptophyta; class Magnoliopsida; order Ericales; family Primulaceae; genus Primula; species Primula vulgaris. The sequence continues at coordinate 25,449,856 of OY987214.1, read as the reverse complement.
ATGTCTGAAGAAAATCGCGATATGCTGACTTTGTTGCTTGATAACATTTACGGGAATTGGCTAGAAAAAATTTCTCTAACGACAGGTGTTTGCCAAAACTTTGGTCATGTGAACATTTATGTTACCACTTACGACCCTTTGTCATGGCTAATGAAGAAATATAATAAACTTCCCACACAGAAAAGAACAGAGAGGATATCGAGAAATTTATTAATGAGGGTGTATATAAAGTAGAAAGATTGAAGGAAGGTGGCTGGATTACAGACATAAAATATGAGGATGAGGTATAAAATACAGATGTCTTACCTTTTATTTAATGTTGATGTAATAGTTTTTTTACAAGACAGAAGGTTAATGTTGATAGAGGTATATCTTGTATATACAGAGGACATGAGGCTTCTTTTAGTTGAAGTTTAATTTTACGCACTCTCAACTAGGAGTGGAGATACATTAATTCTCTATGAATTTTGTCCACTTGGACATTTAGTTTGCTTCAAATTTTATTTTCTGAATTTGTTATTCTATTTATTCATCTGTGTTCCACCAAACAGGTTGTCACGAAGCCTCTGTCCTTGAAATAGTTTGCTTCGTAAGTTTTTGTTTTTGGCTTATTTTACGGGGTTTTGACAGACATAAGGTATCCATGGAAAAATCCTGTGGAAGTTTTATGTTCTGTCAATCTCAGTCTTACAAGAATTTTTTTGCTTGAAGTATCAAATATTTTGTATCTGATAATTAAATTTATTAAGTACTTCATACAATTATAGAATTGTGATTATAGAATAATAATTGAAAATTTATTTATTTTCAGGTGAGATGTATATTTATATATCTGAAGATTTCAGGGAAAAAAATGTTTTTAAGGAGAACAAAGAATAAAAACAAAAAGAACATTTTTGAAAAATTATATAGTGATAGAGATAGGTAAAAAAGGAATGTGTCTGCTATTGAACTATTAATATATTGAATGAAAATAAACTGGAGCTGATTTACGATGGGTATGATTAATTTTGCATGAGCAAAGGGACATGTTTCTCTTTATTTTTTAAGAAAATCATTCCTGGGTTCTTGCTTGAGATCAGTAAAAGATTTCTTCACAATAGAAATCCTACATCTAACGAACCAACCAAATTATTTGTTTTCCGCTATTGTTTTTTACTTTCCTCTATTTTACACCAAAACAAACAGAGCCTAAGTAATTCAAATTGGAATTGTTGGCTTGATAAGGATTTATGAATTGTCTGTCATATAAACTATTTTGTTATGTTTGTTTTTCACTTAATTAATTTTGTTCAGGATTTTAATTTGAGTTTAATTCTTGAGAAACTGACCATTCATGTTTAGTGAACACTATATTGGTATGGGGCTTTGAAACTTTCAAAAGACTGTCTACTGTATTCTACTCATTCCATTCCTTTTCAAATTCGAGATATTATATCTTTGTGCTATGCAGAAGAAGTTTGATAATAGAATTCTTTGACTTTTATGCTTTGAGATCTTGTGGTCCAAAAATACTATTATTGATTTCTTCACTTACAGTAGCTTGTACGAGAATACATATTATAAAAATTAATGTTATATTGTCAAAGTTTTATGTTAATCTATAGGTGTCTTGCACATATATTTTTATATTCATGGTATGTGCATAAATGGTTTTTACATTCTTTCCGTGTTGTTCCAGTCGCTTACATATACGTCTCCGCGTGCAGGTTATGTCAAAGTTAAAAGAAAGATTAGGTCTTCAGAAGGATAGCAAACTTCCGACAGTTAATTACCAGTAATTGCCTTTTCTCTCCTATCCAAATACCTTTGTTCCACCATAGAATTCATCTGTCATGCCGACCATTTATGCATTGGAGATGATCTTCTTTTCCTATATGTATTTAGAACAGATTCAAAATTTCGCTTTTGACTTCTGTATTTCTTCCTGGTCTTTTTTTCACATGGAGTGATGCAGTCATAAATTTGAATTAGTAGCATTTTTGTATAGTTCTAGTTGCTTCTCAGCAGCTCTTTGCTTCATATTTCTTGTATTTAAAAAATGAGGAAAAGAAAGTTTCTCCCATATGTGAGGTAGTAGAATAGGCATGGTTTTCAAATCAAATAAAATTTCCGAGCTTGATGTTTTGATTGTATTAGCAATGTCTATTTCTTGAAGATTTTCCATGGACAATATTTTTTCAGTTTTTGTTTTCCAAGTTGTTCATTGACGTAAATATATGGTTATTCCTTAATAATGCTGATAGTATATGTACATGTCACTAGATAACGATTGAGAAATATAATGCTTACGATTTATTTTCATTAGCAGAATTGCTCACATCTATAAAACGCTGAGGATATGTTTAGTGTTCAGCTTACATTGATGTATCAATAAGTTTCTTACTTGGACTGTTGCTCAAAGAGTTTTTCTTCAATTTTTCCCATTAATTACAGGAGGTACTCTCGGGTTAGGAAATGGACTGTTGGTTTATCAGGTGGTAAGGACTTAATAGCTGTCCTCAGAGCTTCAGGTAGCATTAGTCGTGTACCTAGATCGTTCAATGTTTCTCGCTCTGCTATTATTGCCGAACAATTTATTGAAAAGATCCGCCGTGTTAGAGGTATTTTTTACTAATTATTTCCCTTTTTAAATTAAAAACTGGTTTTTGGAAAATTGGCTGTCAAATTTCCGCCTTTCTTTTTGTTTATATTAGTATGTAGAGAAGTGAGGGGTTTAGATCTAAGGTGGCCAAGCTAAGGATATGACAATTAACTGGCATACAAGGGGTGGTTGTATTAGAGGTCAAATAGCATGTTTTAAAGAATTTGTACCTGGTGAACTATTGATAATATGCAAATAAAGGAATTAAAAGCTAAGGACATTCGATAAGAAGCAAACCCATATTCTGGAGTTGGGGTAGTGTGTTTAATAGGATTTTTTTAATTAATTCACGGGGTGCTAAAATGGAGAAATTATGTGGTTCTCCAAGATGACGTCCTCCAACACATCCAAGCAACACCCATATTATTGTTTTCAAATATTTGCTTGTGCAGAACCCAGTGGATGTGTCACTTGGATGTGTATAGAAGATGTCCTGTAAAAGGATAACATTATGTCTCAATTAAATGATTTTATTTTTATCCTCAGCGTCAGTTTAAGAAAAACAAAAGGAATGTAGAGAAACACGAACTGAGGAAACATTAGGAAAGATATGAAGATACTTTTGCGTGGTGTTCGTAGAATATGAACTTTTAACATTTGTAAGAAGCATTGAGTTTAGTCATATTTTATATACATAGCTTCTGGTATATGTTAATTCGTTATTTTGATTTCTCATACATGCATATATATGAGCTTTTGTTTCCTCTCATTTCTGTAGAGTCAAAAAAGTTTAAAGCTGTTATTATTCGGATCGATAGTCCTGGAGGTGATGCACTAGCTTCTGATTTGTAAGTTCTGCTGTGTACATCTTTGTAGCATAAGTGTGGTCTAAAGAAATGCTGTATGATGCTTACTGTGAAATCTATAAAAAAAACCGTAATATTTCGATCTTGTCATCAGGTAGTTTGGTTTAAGTTTGGTGAAGTAGCTTTATGTATTTGAAATCTTATTTTATTTTCTGTCATGACTATAAGATTTTTCAGACCAGTTTTTTTATTTAACTGTAGAATGTGGAGAGAAATCAAACTTCTTGCTGACTCAAAACCAGTAATTGCATCTATGGCGGACGTGGCTGCAAGTGGAGGTTATTACATGGCAATGGCTGCTGGGGTTATAGTTGCAGAGGATCTTACTTTAACCGGTTCAATCGGGGTTGTCACAGGTGAGTCTGCTCTAATAGTATCCTTTTTACGTAGTTTAGGCACTGAGAATCATTATCTCAAAATCATAATTATTAGGTTACAAGCAGACTTATGGTCCCTCACAGGAAAAATCAATTGGAATGATATAGGTTGAACTGTTGCAGTTATTGTTACTTTACCCGCTCTGTTGACATCCCGAAGGAAGTGCTATTACTTTATTTTGTTAATACTTTTTATTTTTTGTAGGAAAGTTTAATTTGGGAAACCTATACGAGAAGATTGGTTTTAACAAGGAGATTATATCAAGAGGAAAATTTGCCGAGCTTGCTGCAGCCGAACATAGACCATTGAGGTAAAAAGACTCGTATACATTCTATTAATTTCGAAGTAAAGGAATGATCAATTTAATTGGGCATTTTGTGACTTGAATATCCCTCATATTGAGTGGGTCCCAATAATATGAGTACATTAGGGGTTTTTACGTAGTTGTCAGTAATTATATTTATCTTGTAGACCCGATGAAGCAGAACTTTTTGCCAAATCTGCTCAACATGCATACACACAATTCCGGGACAAAGCTGCATTTTCCAGATCAATGACTGTAAGCCGCTTTTCAGTTATTTTATGGAATGAGTTGCACTTCATCTCAACAAACTTGTTTTAAAAAAAATTACTCCGTACTTTTTAGGTAGACAAGATGGAAGAGGTAGCTCAAGGCAGAGTTTGGACTGGTAAAGATGCTGTTTCACGGGGCTTGGTTGATGCTATTGGTGGCTTCTCTCGTGCTGTTTCTATCGCCAAACAAATGGCTAATATACCTCAAGACAGACAGGTCGGTCAAATAATAGTATAATTATAAGTTTGACTTAAAATTGTTTTTTGTATGACTGCCCAGAATAAATTGTTACAACGAAGAGCTTGTTTAGTTGCTGCTTTTAAGCACTTAAGTCGAGTTCTTTTACATTTCGAAAAAAACCGGTTTATCCAGCTGAAATCTTCTAGCTCATTCAAGCAAAAGAATCAGAAAGGCTCAACTTGTAAGCTAACCAATTGCAGTCTAGTCTTTAAGCAGGAAAGTAAAAAAAAAAAACTGATCTTATACAAATAAAGACGACCAAATTTTGGAAGAATTTGCTTCTCCAGAGGTCAAGCATGATGGCATAGTCACTTTCTTAGAATTTTTTACCATCTTGAATATGTGGGTGCATGATTTAATATTGATCTGTCTGCATTTAAGGATCTGGTATGCTGGCTTTCCTTTATTGTAGATATTTAGGCCTCTATTTTACCATTGAATATATACTACTCGTAAGTTGTAATGGATTCTAAATAACAGTATGGGATGTTCAGGTTACTCTTGTTGAGTTAACGAGACCAACACCAACATTACCACAAATCTTGAGTGGGATCGGCAATACTTTTGTTGGGGCCGAGACAACGTTGGGAGAATTGCTGCAAGACTTGCCAGAATCTGACGGAGTTCAAGCTCGGATGGATGGTATTGTTTTCCAGAAGCTGGACGGTGCTCCTTATTCAAATCCAATTCAAACTTTGATGAAAGATTATTTAGGTTCCATCTAATATTAGTTTCTTGTTTTGGTTTTTTTCCCCAGTCATGGCTCGTAGCTGTGTGCAGTATTAATACTATTTTATGTAGAATTATTGTGATATTAAAGACAACTCAGCTATGCAACAAAGATTGGGTATACAATGTAAAAGATTAAGTTGCAAAAATCCCTAGGTTGATTACCAGCTCCTTTCAAACCCGTGTTTCTTCCTTGCACTCATCAGCTTGCAATGATGTGTTTTCTTGGTCATTTTTTATGATAAAATTCAAACTCAAGATTGCATCACTGTACGAATTTTCGTTGAATTTTTGCAGTTTGTTATAAACGTCTAGAAAACATGGCAATATCTTGTAGGGCATATCCCCAACTTCCTAACTTTTCTGATGTTCCGTAATGGTCGAGGCCCCGAAGCCCCGTTTGCGTGTCTTTTTATAGCAACTCCATTATTTTGAACAAGGGAAAGACACGTCTAGAAAACATGGCAATATCTTGTAGGGCATATCCCCAACTTCCTAACTTTTCTGATGTTCCGTAATGGTCGTGGCCCCAAAGCCCGTTTGCTTGTCTTTTTATAGCAACTCTATTATTTTGATCAAGGGAAAAACAATGGGACTAAAACATGTCAACTCATACTTATTTTCTCTTGAAGAAAGATGAATAAGCAAATACAAATGTGACTTAATTCTGCTGTGCTTAGGCAAAGGGACCATGGCTATAAATAATATAAAGTTTTTGCTACGTTGCTAAATAGTTGGGTTGAAAAATCTAAACATAACGACTCGTGGGTTGGGTAACAATGTAGAATATTTCAGGTTCGGGTTGAGTCTAATCCTAGCTCACGTACCGGAGTGGTGGATATAATTGATGGGGTTGGCGGTTAATAAGTATATGTCTAGGGACTGGGCTTTGTAAAATAAACTTGAATAAAAGAAAGGAATATTGATATTTTATTTTCAGTAAGTTTGTTGTTTTCAGTTTGGTACTTAAAGTTTTAAAACAATGCTTTATATGCTGCACAATTCTGGTTATGACATGTTTAACCGTTATAGGACTAAAATGAAGTGTCACTATTTATATATAAAAAGTAAAAGAAAACTCACACCGTCAAAAGATGGCAATACCTATTTCTTGTTAAATGGTCATAAAATAAATTTAACTTAATTATTATACTAACGATTTGGTTAAGTAGTGCCCCATCGGCTTATAAGTAAGTGTTGCACGTCGATTTTTTGAGTTTCACTGTTTTGCGTTGCTTATAAGCAGTCTGATGCTTCCAGTGACTATGACTCGTTATGGACGGATGCCTTATTCGAATACATAAGTTTGTCCCGGACAAGATCTTCGCCTTAACATGATAGGCGTGGTTGACTACTCACTTGGAGGTTAGTAATCTTAATGGTGGTGATGGTGCTATTAAACCAGCTGATGATCTTTTCCCATCATGAGATGGAGGTCGTGATCTATGCTTAGATATATTTATTGTCTCCCTTTTTTTCTTTTTGCCTGCTATAGCCGGAATGGGTGAGGTGGGACGATAAGTCAAGAAACGAAATGCAGTTAAGTACAAAATATATTGCTTATTAAATGGACTCAATTTTTCCCCTTTTGTTTGGGAATCGACGGGATGTTTGGTATGCGCACATATGAGGTTTTGGACAGATCTGTAACGCCTAGAGTTTGGAGTTTATTTTTGGTTGTAACGCCTAGAGTTACGGAGTTGTTGAGTTGTCTTTTATTATGTTTGATATTACATATAGGTGTTTACCTTATTTGAGATTCTTACATGTTGTTCATGTATTGAATTATGGAGTTGTTACGGGTCGTGAAACCTTATGTTTGATATTGCATATTTACCTTATTTGAGATTCTTACATGTTGTTCATGTATTGAATTATGGAGTTGTTACGGGTCGTGAAACCTTATGTTTGATATTGCATATTTACCTTATTTGAGATTCTTACATGTTGTTCATGTATTGAATTATGGAGTTGTTACGGGTTGTGAACCCTGTGTATTTTATTTTTGAATTATCACACGAATTGAGCGTTTACATTCTTATGGTCTTATTGTAATTTTATCATTTCTGGGTATAGTTGTTTAGATAGGAAATTTCGGGATGAAATTCTTTTAAGGAGGGTTAGTTGTAACATCCCGTATTTTTATAAATGGTTTTATTTATGATTTAATTTATCCAAAAGCGTTTTATTCAAAATTTTACCAAAAACCGGTCACTCGACTAATTTTTAGCCAAAAACCGAAACTCTTCCGAAAAGCTTTATTTTTAAAACCTGTTACTAATTTTACTTATAAAAAGGACCCAATAGTTTTGTTTCTAAAGATTTGTTATTTTTGAGTAGTAAAACTTTATTTTTGGATTAAGAGTTAACTATTAGAACTTTGGGGATCAAATAGTTCGTTACCACAAACTATCAAAAAGCAGCTTTTCTAAACCTATTTTTCAGCCTCTTTCATATCATAAACCAGCATAATACAGAAGAGAGAAGAAGAGAGAGTAAGAGAGAAAAAGAAGAAGAAGAAGAAGAAGAGGAAAAGGAAACCACCATTAGCGGATTCATACCGGAAGCATCTCCTCTACGCTCTAAGGTAACGGGGGTTATCCATTGCGACTAGACGAGGGTGTATGTTAGGTTTTGGTTTTTGTGTTTATTATAAATTGGGGGTTTTTGCCGTTTATATTAATTGTGTTCCTAAATTGTTAATTGGGATTACTCGTTGTAGTTTTGGTTCCATTATTTATATTGTGGGGATTGAAGCCTTAGATATGATCATTTCGAATTAGCGAGATTATGGATGGGTTTGCATGATTTATTAGTTGTTTATGGGATTATATAGTTGTTGATGGTATTGGATGAATTTATGGTGAATAATGGTTAATTGTAGTTTATGCATACAAGGTGTTTGTTAAAATGCCCGAATGAGATTTTACGTTATTGGAGTTGTTCGGCTAGTTGTGAATTTAGTACATATGGTTATGTGTTACGTTGTATTACGTTGTTTGGAGTTGTTCGGCTAGTTGCGAATTTAGTACATATGGTTATGTGTTATGTTGTATTACGTTGATTGGAGTTGTTCGGCTAGTTGCGAATTTAGTACATATGGTTATGTGTTATGTTGTATTACGTTGATTGGAGTTGTTCGGCTAGTGGCGAATTTAGTACATATGGTTATGTGTTATGTTGTCTTACGTTGTTTGGAGTTGTTCGGCTGGTTGCGAATTTAGTACATATGGTTATGTGTTATGTTGCATTACGTTACGTGACGTATGTGGTGGTGATATTTGATTAGTATCACATTATTGGCCGAGGCCTTTATATTTATACGTATGAGATTGTGTTAATTGGTTAGATTTATCTCATTGGCCGAGGCCTTGTGTGTTAGCTGTAGTGGCAATGGTCTCTGTCTCTCCCTAATTCCGGGGACAGAAGACGGCCGAGGGGATAGGGAATGACCTACCTTACGGACCGGGGTAGGTGGCGTGAGAGGTCCCAGTGTGCACTATTTACTTTTATGTTAGCAATGGTCTATGTCTCTCCCTAATTCCGGGGACATATGACGGCCGAAGGGATAGGGAATGACTCGTCTTACGGACTGGGGCGAGTGGCGTGAGAGGTCCAAGTGCGCACTATAAATCTACTTTTATGTTGCAATGGTCTCTGTCTCTCCCTAATTCCGGGGACAGAAGACGGCCGAAGGGATAGGGAATGACCTACCTTCCGGACCGGGGTAGGTGGCGTGAGAGGTCCATGTATGCTATAGATGTGTGTTGATGTTATTTAATTTATTTAATTTATCGTAGTTGTAGAATGTCATTATATTTCGTTTTATACGTCGTTTATCGTAGTTGTAGAATTTGTGAGTTCTTGCATTTATGAGATGGAGTGACGGTGTATGTGGTGCCGTCCCGTCTAGTTAGGTGCGTGAGACTCACCGTTACATTTTTGTATTTCAGGTACAACTTAGGTTGAGGCGATGGTTAAGAGCTTTAGCAAGGCATCACATGGGTTCGGGCTTTTGCTTTCTTTTCATGTATATTTTATTTTGAGGTTGTAGCCTACGGGCAATTTACATTCGTTTAGTTTATCTCGTCTTGTAGCCGCGTTTGGCAAATACTTTTGTTTATTGTTTAATAGTTTCTTTAGCTCGCAAGTCTTTTTCTTTTAAAAATTTTAATTTTGTACCAACAGGTTTCTATTTCCTTTTGTTTTAAAAAGGTCATGCCTCGATGTCCGCGTCTTACGGATTTTGGGGCGTGACAAGATCGAAAGTCAAGTTGAAGGGGGTGACACCAGTTAAGGATATATTCTCTGTTAGGCAGCAACTTACTTTAACTAACAAAAAATAAACAGGCAACGGTTTTTTTAATGTGTTCTAACAGATTATAGTGATGTTGAGAGGATCCATTAATGTGCAATCGATATTAGCACGCGTATTGTTGACTTTTTTGTAAGAGTACTTTTATCGATAGAGGTGCTCTTAAAGCACTGCAAAATTTCTTTTAAAACGCACAGACCGTAGATTTAATCTACGGTCTGTATCATTTCATCCAAACCGTAGATTTAATCTACGGTTTGGATTAAATGATACAGACCGTAGATTAAATCTACGGTCTGTGTAATTTTTTTCAAAATTACACAGTCAGTCCCTGCTTTTCAAAATTACACAGTCAGTCCCTGCGCGAAAATTACACAGACAGTCCCTGGAAAAAACAGAAACTTTCGTTTTTTTTAAAAAAAATAAAATTTTATTCTACACTCTCTCTCTTTCTCTCAAAAACCCCCAATTTTCAACCCAAAAAATCACCCAAATCAATCAACCACATTAACTATCAAATTTATTAACAAAAAACCCCAAATCATCAATCAAACTTATCCATAATTGAAGGTATATCTTTTATTCTCTAATTTATTATGTATTTTGTGTAATTTAAATTTGTAAAATAGGAAAAAATATATAAAATATGCAAATCCATAATTCACTTAGCTATATATAATTGTTTGTTGTTTGTTTATATTAATTATAGAAATTTTAATAATTGTTGATATTTGTCCCATTTTTGCATGTTTTTTTATTTTTTGTAATTTTAATTTGTAAAATAGGAAAAAATATATAAAATATGCAAAACCATAATTCACTTAGCTATATATAATTGTTTGCTGTTTGTTTATATTAATTATAGAAATTTTAATAATTGTTGATATTTGTCCCATTTTTGCATGTTTTTTTATTTTGTTTGGTTAATTTGAATTGTTGATAATGTGTTTGGTTATGATTAAAAAATTGAGTTATTATTGTTTGGTTTATGATTAAATGTGTTTGGTTATGATTAAATGTGTTTGGTTATGATTAAAAAATTGAATTATTATTGTTTGGTTTATGATTAAATGTGTGTTTGGTTATGATTAAAAAATTGAATTATTATTGTTTGGTTTATGAAAAAATGTGTGTTTGGTTATGATTAAAAAATTGAATTATTATTGTTTGGTTTATGAAAAAATGTGTGTTTGGTTATGATTAAAAAATTGAATTATTATTCTTTGGTTTATGAAAAAATGTGTGTTTGGTTATGATTAAAAAATTGAATTATTATTGTTTGGTTTATGAAAAAATGTGTGTTTGGTTATGATTAAAAAATTGAATTATTATTGTTTGGTTTATGAAAAAATGTGTGTTTGGTTATCATTGTTTTGTTATCATTAATTGGTTATAATTGAGTTATCATTGTTTGGTTATCATTAATTGGTTATCATTGAGTTATCATTGTTTGGTTATCATTAATTGGTTATGTTATCATTGTTTGGTTATCATTAATTGGTTATCATTTGAGTTATCATTGTTTGGTTATCATTAATTGGTTATCATTGAGTTATCATTGTTTGGTTATCATTAATTGGTTATCATTGAGTTATCATTGTTTGGTTATCATTAATTGGTTATGTTATCATTTTTTGGTTATCATTAATTGAGTTATATTTGGTTATCATAGTTAGGATGGCAGACCCAGGTCCACATATTAAAGGGAGGTTGGGTATTTTACGACAGACTGATCACATTTCTAATCAGACTTGGGATGCTGGCAGAGAAGCGGGTAGAGGAGATGCCAATAAGATTAGGGTTTATAATTATAGTTGGCAGATACCGACGCCTGAAAGGGTAGTTCAAAATATCATTAGGGCTGGTTTTTATGGTATTTACAGTATAGGTAATTATACCGTAGACCGAGGGTTGATTACAGGCTTAGTTGATAGGTGGCGTGATGAGTCGCACACGTTCCATTTTGTCGGGGGAGAGTTGGGGATATCTTTACAGGATGTAGAGATTATGCTTGGTCTGAGGGTGGATGGTCTTGCTGTGACCCGGTCGGAGCGGAATGACACGAAGGCGAGCAGGTTGGCTATGATGGAGAGTTTGTTGGGTGTTAGGCCGGCTGACAATCAAGTCGATCTAAACTGTCTGACAGTTAGACTTGATTGGATGTTACAGACCTTCGGTGAATTACCCCCCAACCCTAGTGAGGAGCGTTTACTATATCAGTCTAGGGCTGCCATGCTATTATTACTGGCTGCACATGTGTTTTCGGATAAGAGCAGTGATCAGATTCCACTCTGGCCTCTGCCATTTCTGGAGGATTTTGACACATGTGCTGAGTATAGTTGGGGATCAACTCTTCTGGCCTGGTTAGAGGCTAATCTATGCAGGGTGGTACGTTGTAAGACAACCGGAGTAAGCGGGGCGGTGATGTTTCTGGATATGTGGGCGATTACCAGACTACTGCCGGTTAGACCGTGTGAAGAGCTGCCGGAAGATGTCGAGCCACCGGAGGGCTTGCCTAGGTTCCCCCTCGGTTACATGTATGATATTTATTTAGTTTTTGAATTGGATTTGCTTTTTTATATTATTGTGTCATCTATCATTTACTTAGCTGTCGGTTATATTTATTGTTTATCGGTTTTTGTTTGTATATTACAGATGGAAGATGTGGAGGCAAACTAACCTTACGCCATATGTCTACGGACATAATGTGGTCCACATACGTGACCAGTTTGACAATATGTCGCCTGAACAGTTAAATTTTAATTTTCGTATTACATGTAACTTACGTATTATATGTTGTATATGTTTGCATTTGTCTTATGTTCGCAGAATTTATTACTCGTCTATTTTTAAACCATTGTTTATATATTCTAATTTGATGATTACATATAGTGTGGCAACCTTACGGGGATCTCAATAAGTATCCGGAATACTGCAAGCGGGGCCGTTATATGTGGCATTGTTCTGTGCCTCTCATTTGTAATGAGAAGATTGAGTACCACCCCGCGGACAGGTTCATGAGACAGTTCGGTTTTGTGCAGCGGGTCCCTACATATATTTGGAAACCAAGACAGGGTCACGGCAAGGATAGAAGATATGGGACTGGGCAAAAACACGACTGGCCTTTACTAACCGGAGAATTTATAGCCGTGTGGAATGACCGCCACACCCGTCTTATTAACGGCGAATATGGGTCAGGGACGTCACCGGATTACATGAGATGGTATAGAAAGAGGACCCGCATTTTCATAAACCCACCTGAACTTGCCCCGCCCCCTCATGGTTTCCGGGAGAATACGGGTGTCTTCAATAAAATGGTAACTACTAAATCGTTTTTTACTAATAAATCGTTACTTCTTTTTCTGTATATTTCAATACTAATAAATCGTTTTTGATTGTTTTTTTTTTCAGAAAGCGATGTTGCGCCGCAGTTTCAAATCGTTCAAACGGCTGAAATCTAAAACTGACGTGGACTTACTACGTGCGGAGTTCGCTCAAATGGGTATGAATCCGTATGGGTCAGCTGATGAACAGTCGGAGGGGGATGACGACGACGACGACGATGGTGATGACGACCTACGTTACGACCCACGAACTTACACTAGGGCTTCAAGTTGTCGGCGTCCCGACGAAAGAGGCGAATCTAGTAGCGGGGGTAGAAGATCGACTGGAGGTCGACACCCGACTACAGATCAGGGTCCGGGTCCGAGTTCAAGCGATCATCGTCGTCGTTCTTCTTTTGCTGGGTCGGACTACGTTCAGACCGATGTTCCGTTCGATCATCATAGACAATCATTTGGTTCGTACGAGCATCATCCTAGTCATCAGTCCACCGACAGTTGGAGTCGGGGGTTGACAATTACATCCCACGAGCGTGCTCCGCATCCGGAATCGCAGCAGCGACAGAGACGGCGTACGGAGCTAAACGAAATCGAAGAGTCTGCTGAGCCGTCATCGGATAGATTAACATCGGCGGGAAAGATGCTCCCTATGTCCAACTTTAAAACATTTAGTCGTTACAAAAATAAATAAATGCACTGTTTTTGTATTTGATTTCTATGTTTGATTTGTACGTTATAATTTCGTAAGTTTAATTTGATTCGTATGTTTGATTTGTATGTTTGGTAAAAAATATTCTGTATTTTAATTGATAGGACCAATATTGAGTTTTTACAAACCCTAAACCCTAAATTAAAAACCCTAAACCCTAAACCCTAAATTAAAAACCCTAAACCCTAAAGCCTAAATTAAAAACCCTAAACCCTAAATTAAAAACCCTAAACCCTAAACCCCTATCATATAAACCCTAAACCCTAAACCCTAAACCCTAAATATTCTGAAATTTACTATTTTTTCCAAATTGCTGTAAATTTATATGATGTAAACAAATGTTTAATAAATTTGTTTTCTGAAATTTAGTTCTATGAAATTTTGTTGTAAATTTCGTTGTAAATTTTGTTTACTAAATTTGTTTTATGAAATTTATAAGTTGATATTCATGTTAGCATATTCAGTTAATTTTTTTTCTGAAATTTATATAATTTATGATTGTTTCATTCAACAAAATTGATGATTGACACCAAATTAACGACTTAGTTAATGTTTCATATTGCGTTATACAAGTGTTAAAAACAAACCAAAGGTACTTCACAAAAATTGACGATTTAGTTAATGATTCAATAAATATCAACTTATACACTTGACAAAAATATAACATGTAAAATTTTGAACTTATACAATAAATATCAAACATAAAATTTATCAAATCAACTTTATTTGTGTAAATTTGTGTAAATTTTGTGTTTATTTTGAGAGATTGTTAGAATATTGGTAATTTATTTTATGTAAAATTTTAAAAATAAGGCATTTAGTTTTTTTATTAAAAAAATCATATTTATTTTGAAAAAATTATTCAGTTTTTTAATTTTAATTCTCAGATTTTTTTTTTTTTTTTTAAGCAAAAAACTACTGTAAACCGTAGAAAAAATCTACGGTTTACGCATTTTATAAGATTAATTGCTGTATAAACAGCCAACCTCTTATCGATATTAATGAAAATCACGTATTTTCCAATAACATTGTTAACAATATTAATGAATAATTTAGGCTTAAGCAAGATGTTTTCACTAAATGTTAATATACTGTTTATACTATTGTGTAAAATAAATTTAATTATACTTGTTATAAAATATTCACATCTTTAGATTAATAAATGGTTTTATTTATACTTGTTATAAATTTAATTATACTTGTGTAACATCCCGTATTTTATAAATGGTTTTATTTATGATTTAATTTATCCAAAAGCGTTTTATTCAAAATTTTACCAAAAACCGGTCACTCGACTAATTTTTAGCCAAAAACCGAAACTCTTCCGAAAAGCTTTATTTTTAAAACCTGTTACTAATTTTACTTATAAAAAGGACCCAATAGTTTTGTTTCTAAAGATTTGTTATTTTTGAGTAGTAAAACTTTATTTTTGGATTAAGAGTTAACTATTAGAACTGTGGGGACCAAATAGTTCGTTACCACAAACTATCAAAAAGCAGCTTTTCTAAACCTATTTTTCAGCCTCTTTCATATCATAAACCAGCATAATACAGAAGAGAGAAGAAGAGAGAGTAAGAGAGAAAAAGAAGAAGAAGAAGAAGAAGAGGAAAAGGAAACCACCATTAGCGGATTCATACCGGAAGCATCTCCTCTACGCTCTAAGGTAACGGGGGTTATCCATTGCGACTAGACGAGGGTGTATGTTAGGTTTTGGTTTTTGTGTTTATTATAAATTGGGGGTTTTTGCCGTTTATATTAATTGTGTTCCTAAATTGTTAATTGGGATTACTCGTTGTAGTTTTGGTTCCATTATTTATATTGTGGGGATTGAAGCCTTAGATATGATCATTTCGAATTAGCGAGATTATGGATGGGTTTGCATGATTTATTAGTTGTTTATGGGATTATATAGTTGTTGATGGTATTGGATGAATTTATGGTGAATAATGGTTAATTGTAGTTTATGCATACAAGGTGTTTGTTAAAATGCCCGAATGAGATTTTACGTTATTGGAGTTGTTCGGCTAGTTGTGAATTTAGTACATATGGTTATGTGTTACGTTGTATTACGTTGTTTGGAGTTGTTCGGCTAGTTGCGAATTTAGTACATATGGTTATGTGTTATGTTGTATTACGTTGATTGGAGTTGTTCGGCTAGTTGCGAATTTAGTACATATGGTTATGTGTTATGTTGTATTACGTTGATTGGAGTTGTTCGGCTAGTGGCGAATTTAGTACATATGGTTATGTGTTATGTTGTCTTACGTTGTTTGGAGTTGTTCGGCTGGTTGCGAATTTAGTACATATGGTTATGTGTTATGTTGCATTACGTTACGTGACGTATGTGGTGGTGATATTTGATTAGTATCACATTATTGGCCGAGGCCTTTATATTTATACGTATGAGATTGTGTTAATTGGTTAGATTTATCTCATTGGCCGAGGCCTTGTGTGTTAGCTGTAGTGGCAATGGTCTCTGTCTCTCCCTAATTCCGGGGACAGAAGACGGCCGAGGGGATAGGGAATGACCTACCTTACGGACCGGGGTAGGTGGCGTGAGAGGTCCCAGTGTGCACTATTTACTTTTATGTTAGCAATGGTCTATGTCTCTCCCTAATTCCGGGGACATATGACGGCCGAAGGGATAGGGAATGACTCGTCTTACGGACTGGGGCGAGTGGCGTGAGAGGTCCAAGTGCGCACTATAAATCTACTTTTATGTTGCAATGGTCTCTGTCTCTCCCTAATTCCGGGGACAGAAGACGGCCGAAGGGATAGGGAATGACCTACCTTCCGGACCGGGGTAGGTGGCGTGAGAGGTCCATGTATGCTATAGATGTGTGTTGATGTTATTTAATTTATTTAATTTATCGTAGTTGTAGAATGTCATTATATTTCGTTTTATACGTCGTTTATCGTAGTTGTAGAATTTGTGAGTTCTTGCATTTATGAGATGGAGTGACGGTGTATGTGGTGCCGTCCCGTCTAGTTAGGTGCGTGGGACTCACCGTTACATTTTTGTATTTCAGGTACAACTTAGGTTGAGGCGATGGTTAAGAGCTTTAGCAAGGCATCACATGGGTTCGGGCTTTTGCTTTCTTTTCATGTATATTTTATTTTGAGGTTGTAGCCTACGGGCAATTTACATTCGTTTAGTTTATCTCGTCTTGTAGCCGCGTTTGGCAAATACTTTTGTTTATTGTTTAATAGTTTCTTTAGCTCGCAAGTCTTTTTCTTTTAAAAATTTTAATTTTGTACCAACAGGTTTCTATTTCCTTTTGTTTTAAAAAGGTCATGCCTCGATGTCCGCGTCTTACGGATTTTGGGGCGTGACAAGTTGGTATCAGAGCTAACTAGGTTCTTGTATACTTTGGGACGACGGGAAGATGGGTAACCATTGGACCAAGATCCATCGTATCATTTTTACAAAACTTTTTCCAAAACTCAAACTTTTTCTTAAACGGGGGGGGGGGGGGGGGGGGTTGCATTTAGCTTTAGTCATGTAGCTAGAATTTAGTAGTAGTTGATGAAAGGAAAGTTCACATGTGAGGGAAGTCGGGGACAATGAGGACGCTTGTTGATCCCGGCTCGCCAAACTAGTGAATAGACCTTTCGTTGGTATGTGTGAAGGAATGCCTTAGCGATGTGGAACTCTAGAGTATGCGAGGACGCTCGGATGCTTTAGGATAACGTATCGTGATGGGTTGTCCCTCGCACTTTTGTGTTGTTTGGATGCGTGTGTGAATTGTTATGGTGTATATGAGGTGTAAGTTGTATGTCAAGTAGTAACGATGTATTAAAGTGCGAGAATTGTGAAGTTCATGATTTTACGTAGTACGTTTTCATATTATTAACATGTGTGTTAATGTACATTTTATGCGAATGGATGTTGATCGTAATAAGTTTGTGGAATTAAATGGGTTATTTGTGTAATATATGCCATGTAGGATTTTACGTGTGTTGAGAAATTTTGCGTTTTTGAATCTTTATTTTCTGCAGTTAAACGATAGGTCAACTGTAAAAACGATCGGTCGAAATTTTTCTGACCTCTCTGGAAGAAATTGCACCCAAAACGATCGGTCGTTTTCCCAAAACGATCGGTCGAATTTTTGGTGATCTCACTGGAAGAATCTTGATCCAAAACGATCGGTCGTTTTGTCCAAAACGATCGGTCGTGTTCTGGCGATTTTGCTATTCATCTCGTTATACTTCAAACGCTCATAACTTCTTCGTTTTAACTCCGATTCTGGTTCCGTTTGAACCGTTGGCTTCGTTTTTCAGTGCTATATCTTTCTGGAATTTCGGAATTTTCATTTTCTATCTTTGGAAAATTCAAAGCGTTATATCGTCGAAATTGAGAATCCGTAAAAATCAGTTTTTGAACCTTAGAAAGGTTGATAAAGTGATGGATTTGTAAACCGAGCTTTTATCATGTACGAATATACATGTATGAGTAGTAGTGTCGAGTAAGACAACTAAAGTGTCGGTTTTAAATGTATGTAGTAATGGCTATTACTACAAGGACTGGGGGAAGGAGACCAGCTACACGCGGGGGCGCATCACCATCAAGCGGTGCGGCTACCCGAGGTGGAGCAAATGTAAGAGGAGGAAGAGCTCCAAGGGGACGGGGAACAACTCGAGGAAGAAGGGCTACTAGAGGTCGTGGGGGAAGAGATAACACTAATGCCCTACTACCCGAGCAACCCGAGGCGGAGGTAGAGGTTGAGAATGTTTATGAGGAAGTGAATGTGGAAGAAGAAGAGACCTCTGCACCGGAACCAGAAACGGTCAATGCTAATCAAGTGATGACCGACCTTCAGAAGGTGGTGCAAATGATGGTGCAAAATGCACAAGCTGGGAGTTCAAGCAACAATGGATTGCTTAACTTCACCCGATTGGGGGCTCCGACTTTCGATGGGTTAGGTGAACCATCCATAGCTGAGGGATGGGTGGATGAAATGGAGAAATATTTATCGGCTGCAGGAATAGTAAATGGGGAGCAAAGGATGAATATGGCTCAGTTTCACCTGAAGGGTGAAGCACGGAAGTGGTGGTTGGGAATTGTGGATACATACGACATAAGCAACTTCGAATGGAATGAGTTCATCGAATTGTTTAATCGACAGTTTCTTCCCGATTCTTATAAGGACGAAATGAGAAGATGTTTCGAGGAGCTATATCAGGGGGGTATGACCGTTCAAGCATACCAACTGAAGTTTACCTCACTCTCGAGATATGCCCCAGAATCGGTTATAGGGGGTGCAGAAAGATGTAGGAGATTCATGAAGGGGTTGAATCCGACCATCTCGTTACAATTGGCATCGGCTCGACATGTCAACTATAACGAATTGGTAAAATCAGCCCAAGCTGTGGAAGGAGCTCTGCTCCATAACAAGCGAATCTCGGAGAAGTCGAAAACCGGAAATGCTCCGAGGGAAGAGAAGAAGCGGAGTTGGGATATGGCGAATAGTTCGCGATTTCAACAACCGGGAAGAGGAGAGAGGAGTTTTAATCCACCGCCGACAAACGTCGTGATAAGGGGAGCGTGTTTCCACTGTGGAGACGCGAACCATCGACAATTCGAGTGCCCTAGGGTCCAATGTAGGACATGCAACCGAATGGGACATACGGCAAGGGTTTGTCCCGGGGGACGAGGAAGAATCGACACCAACCGACCCTTTAACCAACCTAGGTTGCCACCACCACCACCAAGAGGACCAGGATTCGTACCACCACACCAATTACCTGGGAACCAAGGGGGAGGGTTTCGAGGTAACCACCAAGGAGGGGGAAACCGTGGGAACTACCGAGGAGGCTATCAGGGCCCGGGAAACCGAGGGAATCATGGGGGAAATCGAGGACCGTAAGGAAACCCACCAATTCAAGCTCGACTCTATGCCTTGCCACAATTGCCAAACCAAGGAGATCCGGCAAATGTACAAGGTATGGTTCTTGTGTGCTCGTCTTGGGCACATGTTCTTTTCGATACGGGAGCTTCGCATTCTTTTATATCTAGAAGTCTAGTTGAGTCTTTGTTGTTAGAAATTGGGGTTCTAGAGAACCCGATTGTTGTAGAGACTCCTGTTGGGGGTCGAGTTGTGTTGGACCGAGTGTGTCGGTCTTGTGAGATGGTGGTCGCAGACCACGTGTTTATATTTGATTTAATTGTTATAGAGATGTCGGGGTTCGACGTGATTCTTGGAATGGACTGGTTGGTTCATTTCAACTCTTTCATCGATTGTGTTCGACGAAAAGTTTTCCTTACTACTTCATCCGGAGATGAGGTGTTCTTTCATGGGGAAAGGGACGCTACCCTTTCTTCAATTCCTTACTATTCCAAGCGGGTTGTGGGCAACCTGTCTTGTCTTTTGGCTAGTCTCTCGATAGTGGATAATGATGAGGAAGTGGAAATATGGCCACGTGTAGTGGACGATTTTAGAGATGTGTTTCCGAAGGATCTACCGGGGTTACCACCCAAAAGAGGTTTAGATTTTTCTATCGACTTGGTACCGGGAACGGCACCCATAGCCATTTCCCCGTACCGTTTGGCACCAGCAGAGTTGAAAGAGTTAAGTATGCAGTTAGAAGAACTGCTAGGAAAGGGGTTTATTAGGCGGAGTACGTCACCGTGGGCGGCACCGGCCCTATTCGTGCAAAAGAAAGATGGATCGATGAGGATGTGCATCGACTATCGAAAGCTAAATAGGGTGACTATTAAGAATAAGTACCCACTACCTCGAATTGACGATTTGTTTGACCAACTGAAAGGAGCGACGTTCTTTTCAAAAATCGACTTGCGATCAGGCTATCACCAATTGAGGGTGAAGGATGAGGACATTTCGAAAACGGCCTTTAGGACCCGGTATGGTCACTATGAGTTTGTGGTCATGCCGTTCGGGTTAACTAATGCGCCGGCAGCATTTATGGAGTTAATGAACCGAATCTTTAAGGAGTATCTCGACAAGTTTGTGGTGGTCTTCGTCGACGATATCTTGATTTACTCGAGTTCAAGAGAGGAACACGAGGAGCATCTCCGTTTAGCGTTGCTCACGTTGAGAGAGCATCAACTTTACGGAAAATTTAGCAAATGTGAGTTTTGGCTAAATGAGGTGAAATTTCTTGGACATGTGATCTCGGAAAAAGGGGTCAAGGTGGACGCGACGAAAGTTGAGGCGGTTTCGAAATGGGCACAACCGAAGAATGTGTTCGAGATTCGAAGTTTCTTGGGATTAGCGGGATACTATCGACGGTTCGTCAAGGATTTCTCTAAGTTGGCGACTCCAATGGCTTACCTTATCAAGAAGGGGGTGAAGTTCATGTGGAGTGAGGCATGCGAGAAAGCTTTCCTAGAGCTCAAGAAGCGGTTGACTAGTTCTCCGGTACTAGTTATTCCCGAGCAAGGAAAGGGTTATCAAGTGTATTGCGATGCTTCGAAAGAAGGCTTGGGTTGCGTCTTGATGCAAGACGGGAAGGTTATCGCTTATGCTTCGCGACAACTAAGGATTCATGAAAATAACTATCCGACTCATGACCTAGAGCTAGCGGCAATAGTTCATGCGTTGAAGATATGGAGACATTATCTGTTCGGGGAAAAGTTCAAAGTGTTCTCGGATCACAAGAGCTTAGGGCATATTTTTACCCAACGTGATCTAAATATGCGACAACGACGATGGATGGAATATTTGGAGCAGTACGACTATGACTTGCACTATCATCCGGGAAAGGCCAATGTAGTGGCGGATGCTTTGAGTCGAAAGTCTCATGCGACCTTAGCTCATGTGGCAATCGAGGAATGGAGGATGATGGGAAAAGTGAACGAGTTCGACTTGGAGTTGGGACATGTTGATGTGGGGACCTTGTACACAATAGTGGTACAACCGGAACTTGTGAGTAGGGTTCTGGAAGCACAATATGGGGACGAGAAAGTGGAGAGCTATGAGAAACAGATGAGTTCTAGCGAAGGATTAGATGGTTGGACGAAAGGAACCGATGGAGGACTACGATTTAAGGGAAGGACTTACGTGACGGAAAATATGAGGAATGAGGTATTAAAGGAGTTTCACCACTCCCGATTAGCCGTTCATCCCGGCGGGACGAAAATGTATCACGATGTGAAGAAACAATTTTGGTGGCCCGGAATGAAACGAGAGGTAGCTTCATATGTTAGCAAGTGCCTAACTTGCCAGCAAGTGAAGGCGGAACACCAAAGGCCGGCGGGTATGCTCCAACCCTTACCGGTAGCGGAATGGAAGTGGGAAAGGATAGCAATGGATTTTGTGACCAACTTACCTAAGTCGGTAGGTGGGAATGACGCTGTGTGGGTTGTGGTCGACCGTTTGACCAAATCCGCACACTTCATTGCGATTAAGATGACAAATTCGGTGGAAATTTTGGGACGGAAGTATATTAAGGAAATTGTTAGACTTCATGGGGTGCCGATTTCGATAGTATCGGATCGAGACGCGAGGTTTGTGTCGAGGTTCTGGGGCGCATTGCAAAATGCCTTAGGAACCAAGTTGACAATGAGTACGGCGTTTCATCCCCAAACGGATGGACAATCGGAGCGGACTATCCAAGTGTTAGAGGATATGTTACGCGCATGTGTGAATGACTTCAAGGGAGGCTGGGAGAGCCATCTACCCTTGGTTGAGTTTGCATATAATAATAGCTTTCAAGCTAGTATTGGCATGGCACCTTTCGAGGCTTTATATGGGCGGCCGTGTAGGTCTCCGGTGTGTTGGACCGAGGTGGGAGAAGCGGAAATGTTAGGACCGCAATTGGTTCAAGAAACGACAGAAAAGATTAAGTTAATTCGACAAAGGCTTGAGACGGCCCGAACTAGGCAAAAGAGTTATGCGGATAAGAGGAGGAGACCTTTGGAGTTCGAAAAGGGGGATCAAGTATTTTTGCGGGTTTCGCCCAGGAAGGGGGTTATGAGGTTTGGCTCAAAAGGAAAGTTGAGCCCGAGATTTATCGGACCATTTGAGATCGTGGACCGAGTTGGAGAAGTTGCTTACCGGTTGGACTTACCACCAAAGTTGGCGGGGGTTCACCCGGTGTTCCATGTGTCGATGTTGAAAAAGTATCATCACGACCCTTCACACGTGGTGGACTTTGAGGACATTGAGGTTAGTGCTGATGTGACCTACGAAGTGGGACCTACGAGGATTATCGATGTGCAAGAGAAGGAACTTCGAGGAAAAACGATTAGATTGGTAAAGGTGGTTTGGAAACACCACGGGGCCGAGGAGGCAACTTGGGAACGTGAGGATGAGATGAAGAGGAAATATCCTAATCTCGACTTTTCTTTAGGTACTTTTCTTTAGATACATTCTAATTTCGGGACGAAATTTCTTTATCGGGAAAGGGTTGTAACGCCTAGAGTTTGGAGTTTATTTTTGGTTGTAACGCCTAGAGTTTGGAGTTTATTTTTGGTTGTAACGCCTAGAGTTTGGAGTTTATTTTTGGTTGTAACGCCTAGAGTTACGGAGTTGTTGAGTTGTCTTTTATTATGTTTGATATTACATATAGGTGTTTACCTTATTTGAGATTCTTACATGTTGTTCATGTATTGAATTATGGAGTTGTTACGGGTCGTGAAACCTTATGTTTGATATTGCATATTTACCTTATTTGAGATTCTTACATGTTGTTCATGTATTGAATTATGGAGTTGTTACGGGTCGTGAAACCTTATGTTTGATATTGCATATTTACCTTATTTGAGATTCTTACATGTTGTTCATGTATTGAATTATGGAGTTGTTACGGGTTGTGAACCCTGTGTATTTTATTTTTGAATTATCACACGAATTGAGCGTTTACATTCTTATGGTCTTATTGTAATTTTATCATTTCTGGGTATAGTTGTTTAGATAGGAAATTTCGGGACGAAATTCTTTTAAGGAGGGTTAGTTGTAACATCCCGTATTTTTATAAATGGTTTTATTTATGATTTAATTTATCCAAAAGCGTTTTATTCAAAATTTTACCAAAAACCGGTCACTCGACTAATTTTTAGTCAAAAACCGGAACTCTTCCGAAAAGCTTTATTTTTAAAACCTGTTACTAATTTTACTTATAAAAAGGACCCAATAGTTTTGTTTCTAAAGATTTGTTATTTTTGAGTAGTAAAACTTTATTTTTGGATTAAGAGTTAACTATTAGAACTTTGGAGACCAAATAGTTCGTTACCACAAACTATCAAAAAGCAGCTTTTCTAAACCTATTTTTCAGCCTCTTTCATATCATAAACCAGCATAATACAGAAGAGAGAAGAAGAGAGAGTAAGAGAGAAAAAGAAGAAGAAGAAGAAGAAGAAGAGGAAAAGGAAACCACCATTAGCGGATTCATACCGGAAGCATCTCCTCTACGCTCTAAGGTAACGGGGGTTATCCATTGCGACTAGACGAGGGTGTATGTTAGGTTTTGGTTTTTGTGTTTATTATAAATTGGGGGTTTTTGCCGTTTATATTAATTGTGTTCCTAAATTGTTAATTGGGATTACTCGTTGTAGTTTTGGTTCCATTATTTATATTGTGGGGATTGAAGCCTTAGATATGATCATTTCGAATTAGCGAGATTATGGATGGGTTTGCATGATTTATTAGTTGTTTATGGGATTATATAGTTGTTGATGGTATTGGATGAATTTATGGTGAATAATGGTTAATTGTAGTTTATGCATACAAGGTGTTTGTTAAAATGCCCGAATGAGATTTTACGTTATTGGAGTTGTTCGGCTAGTTGTGAATTTAGTACATATGGTTATGTGTTACGTTGTATTACGTTGTTTGGAGTTGTTCGGCTAGTTGCGAATTTAGTACATATGGTTATGTGTTATGTTGTATTACGTTGATTGGAGTTGTTCGGCTAGTGGCGAATTTAGTACATATGGTTATGTGTTATGTTGTCTTACGTTGTTTGGAGTTGTTCGGCTGGTTGCGAATTTAGTACATATGGTTATGTGTTATGTTGCATTACGTTACGTGACGTATGTGGTGGTGATATTTGATTAGTATCACATTATTGGCCGAGGCCTTTATATTTATACGTATGAGATTGTGTTAATTGGTTAGATTTATCTCATTGGCCGAGGCCTTGTGTGTTAGCTGTAGTGGCAATGGTCTCTGTCTCTCCCTAATTCCGGGGACAGAAGACGGCCGAGGGGATAGGGAATGACCTACCTTACGGACCGGGGTAGGTGGCGTGAGAGGTCCCAGTGTGCACTATTTACTTTTATGTTAGCAATGGTCTATGTCTCTCCCTAATTCCGGGGACATATGACGGCCGAAGGGATAGGGAATGACTCGTCTTACGGACTGGGGCGAGTGGCGTGAGAGGTCCAAGTGCGCACTATAAATCTACTTTTATGTTGCAATGGTCTCTGTCTCTCCCTAATTCCGGGGACAGAAGACGGCCGAAGGGATAGGGAATGACCTACCTTCCGGACCGGGGGAGGTGGCGTGAGAGGTCCATGTATGCTATAGATGTGTGTTGATGTTATTTAATTTATTTAATTTATCGTAGTTGTAGAATGTCATTATATTTCGTTTTATACGTCGTTTATCGTAGTTGTAGAATTTGTGAGTTCTTGCATTTATGAGATGGAGTGACGGTGTATGTGGTGCCGTCCCGTCTAGTTAGGTGCGTGAGACTCACCGTTACATTTTTGTATTTCAGGTACAACTTAGGTTGAGGCGATGGTTAAGAGCTTTAGCAAGGCATCACATGGGTTCGGGCTTTTGCTTTCTTTTCATGTATATTTTATTTTGAGGTTGTAGCCTACGGGAAATTTACATTCGTTTAGTTTATCTCGTCTTGTAGCCGCGTTTGGCAAATATTTTTGTTTATTGCTTAATAGTTTCTTTAGCTCGCAAGTCTTTTTCTTTTAAAAATTTTAATTTTGTACCAACAGGTTTCTATTTCCTTTTGTTTTAAAAAGGTCATGCCTCGATGTCCGCGTCTTACGGATTTTGGGGCGTGACAATTTGTTACTTTTATTACTTGTTAGACGTCAGTACATCTCTATCATTCCATTTTTGCATTTTTAAAATTATTTTTGACTTTAATAGTTTTATTCTAAAAAAAAGTTTAAATATTAGGTGTTTTTAATATAAATTATTTTTTTAAAAAAAACTATGTACAATTAAAAAAAAATTATTACATAGTAAGCAATAGTACTATTTATTACAACAACATCATTATTAACAGCTTCTTGAGCCAATAAGAATAGTATATTTAGTTTTTCTTTTTGAAAAGAAATAGTATATTTAGTTGTTTAGTGAGTTTTCTCAAGGTTAAATAATTTATTTATTTCAAGAATTATTACACAATTATATAGGGGAAATTAAGAATTGGTCGTATAAAACTAAAATATTTAAGGATTGATGATGCTATCAAAGTTAATTAAGGATTGGTCTAATTTTTCTAAAAGTGATCGAGTATTAGTCCACTAAGTATATAATCCCCCTCACTAACTATTTTCTGTATTTAGAATACGTGTTCTAAAATCAGCTATCTCTCCCTCTCTAGATCAACGATGAGCTCATTCTCTCTCTACCATCGACGACGAGTATCTCTCTCTACCACATACGACGATGATCTCTTTCTCTCTCAAGAACGTCTCTCCTTTTGCTCTGATTTTTTTATCAGGTTTGATTTCGTTTAATTCATTATATGTTTTTATCAATTCATTATTGTTAGGCTTTAGAGCCGGATAATTTAGTTCTTTTCTTTTCTTTTTATTTAATCCAGTTATATTTGTTTTTGCAAAAATAATTTATTTTAGAGCTACATTTCGTTTAAATGTATAATTCTGGTTATTATTGATTTTAATAATTTTAGTTTCATACTGTTTTAGAGATCAATTTGAGTTTATTATTGAAATTTAAGAGTTCATACTGTTATAATTCAGTTATATTTGATTTCGCGTAATCAATTCTTCACAAATTCAGTTATTTATTCAGTTTTTTTCTTAGGATTGGTTATGTTTTATAGCTGGTTTGGTTTTAAAATTATAATTCTTGTTATTATTGATTCTAATAATTCAAGTTTTAGAATGTTTTATAGATCAATTTGAGTTTATTATTGAAATTCATGAGCTCATACTATTTTTTTCCCTTACTTCTTATAGTTAGTTTATTATTTAAGTTTAATTCAAATTTCAGACTGTTTTAGAGATTAATTTGTGTTTAATTGAAATTTAAGAGGTCATACTGTTTTTTCTCATACTTCTTATAATCATATTGTTTATTATTTGAGTTTAATTCAATTTTCAGAATGTTTTAGAGATCAATTTGAGTTTAATTAAAATTCAAGAGGTCATACTGTTTATTTCCCATACTTCTTACATTCATATTGTTTATTTTTTGAGTTTAATTGCTTATGTTTGTTAGGTTTTAGAGATTAATTGTTTTTTAATTGATTCTAGTTTTTGTTAATTGATTCTTATATATAAAGTTTTCAGACTGCTTTATGAGAACATTAGTTGGTTAGTTTTAGAGATCAATTGCGTTTATTATTGTATTCATACCGTTTATATATCAGCTATTAGAGTTCTTTTTATTAGGTTTTAGAGATGAATTGCAGTATTAGTATAATTTTTGTCATCATAAGCTTCAGATTGTTTTATTTATTTGAGTAATAGTCTGAAGTTTTTTTTTATGTTTTTTGTGCATATGTATTATTATGATGGATTCGAGTAATTTAGTGATGTATTGTTGATATAATGATAATCGTTCTCCTATTATGATGAATAAGCGTATGACCTATGTCGAATTATTACATACAATCTGTTTTAGGTTTAGTTTGAATTTGGATGCAGTGTTCGTAGCTTACTTAGCAATTAGAGATGAGCGATGTTTGTTGAGATCAGATAGTGAGTTAAAAAATATGGTTTCTTTGTGTTCTGCCTTGGAAACTAAAGTAGTAGAGGTTCTAGTTTTTGTTGGGACTGTAGCGACTTGAAGTGTTGGTATTTCGAAGGAAACAAGCACATATTGTTCTGAAATTTTGGATGAGGGTGTTTACTGTGAGGTAGATTCTAGTCTGGTTGTTATGAAGGTTTATAAAACGAGTGAGTGGGCGAACTTGATAACCGGTATTGGCAGAATTTTAGTTGTGCTGGTCACTTTAGGGATTCATTACGGAGATTTTGTATATATGAGGGTCATGTCCCTTGTTTTGGGAAGAGTACATCGAGTAGGGTGGTGGCTTTTTGTGACGAGAAGTACAGTGTTGGTTGTAACTGGTATATAGATGCTAGTAAGAAGATCTCATACCCAAATTTTATGCTTAGGAAGTTTGAATCAGAACATACATGCCCACAGTTAGCTCATGGCGCTCAAAATAGACATGTAAACAGCAAGCTCATATCGAAAGTAATGGATAAATATGTTAGGGATAATCCCAATTTATCTCCAGATGTTGTAGTGCGCATTTAAGGATTACTTATGGGTTGGAGATAAACTATTTTAAGGCTTGGAATGCTGTCCAACTGGGGAATGAAATGCACACTGGGGATATCAAGGAATCATACAAGCATTTAGAGAGGTATCTTGAGGGTTTAAAATCGACAAATCCTTGAAGTCGTAGTATTCTGAAAGTTGATAAGGTTGGGAATTCTACAAAGCAATTCAAAAGGGTTTTTTTCTCTTTTCATGGATGCATAAAAGGCTTTGAAAATGTTCGCCCCATGCTTTTCATTGGCGGAATATTTTTAAAAGGGAAATATAAGGGTGCATTATTGTCGGCAGTCGGCAAGAATGGGATCAAGGTTTGTTTTCTCCTTCAAACTGTTTTGATATAGCTGAGACTGTTTTGTTATACAAGAGCTAACACAGTATTGTTATAGCAAAGACTGTTTTGATATAGCTGAGACTGTTTTTTTATACAAGAGCTAACACTGTTTTATTTGTAAAATTATGATAAGGTAGT
Source organism: Primula vulgaris (assembly GCA_963920805.1). NCBI lineage: Eukaryota > Viridiplantae > Streptophyta > Magnoliopsida > Ericales > Primulaceae > Primula > Primula vulgaris. The sequence continues at coordinate 25,421,183 of OY987214.1, read as the reverse complement.
ATTTTTGTTGCTATTTAAGTGCTCTCACACTATTTTCTTTAAACAACTTGCTGATGGGGTAGTTCAATTGCTTATTTAGTATAATTTTTGCTATTTATTTACTCTCGCACTGTTTTGCTTGACATGATGATTATGTGGCTAGTTTTTAGATATGAACAATTGTTTTAGTATAATTCTTGCCATTCAAGTGCTCTAAGACTGTTTTAAAATGATCAATCGTGTTTTTTTTTATATATAGCTTATATTGTTTTTTATTTTAGCTCACATTGTTCTTGGTATGCTTAATGTTACATGATTATATCCACTTACCTTTGCCATTGTTAGCAGTGAGAATATCGATAATTGGGGTTGGTTTTTAGAATAATTGAAGATAACTATAGGTGATGAACGTCATATGACTTTTTTTTTCGGACAGACATGTTGAATTGTTGGATGGTATGGCTCGTATTTTTCCAAACTCAGACCATTATTATTGTATATGCCATTTGAATGATAATTTAAAGTTGAAGTTTAGTGGCGTCGATGGAACGAAGAGGGCTGAAGTTGTTAATTTGTTGCAAACACGTTAGACTTCTGCTACTATTTCTTTGTTTGAACAGAATATGAAGTTTTTGCACAAGATGGAGGTCGTAAAGTATATACATTTTTTGAGCATTGTGATCCTAAAAAATGGGCAGAGGCATATTGTGTAAAGTCCCGATATGGCGAGACGACGTCAAATGCCGTGGAGTCGTTCAATAATTGGATAAATGACGTTAGATAATTACCTATCACTGAGTTGATTGATAAGTTTAGATTGAAGTTTATGAAATGGTTCGATAATAGACGGACTAAAGCAGGTTTGAACCATTTTTATGTCGATTCGCACTGTTTTCTGTTAACTTATAATATTTTCCAGCAACTCATCTTGTTTTATTCATGTCATTTTTTTGTAAGTGTTTGAACTGTTTATTAAGTGTTTTTAATGTGTTTCCATCAACTCATACTGTTTTCTGACACCTCATACTGTTCTAATTATTTTGTATTTTTGTAAGTGTTTAGATTATTTTTAAGGATTTTTAATTGTTTCCACCAACTTAGAATGTTTCTGTCACTTTGTGCTATTTTGTTTTAACTTATAATGTGTTATCACAACTCATACTGTTCTATTCATGTAATTTATTCTAGTGTTTTTATTAACTGATTTTTTTGTGTTAGTGTCAACTCAGACTGTTTACTAGCTGCTTTTTAAGAGTTTTTTTTGTTTATGTTATTTTTGTAGCGAAATGGAAAGGTGCACAGTGTCCATTCTACTAAGATAAGTGGGATGCATCTGTCCATAATGGTATGTCAATTTTGGTGGCGAGGTCAAATACTCTGAAATATGAAATTCTAACCACTCCATCGGAATGTGTGGACCTGGTACTTAGGCAATGTTCCTGTCATGAATGGAAGAGGACCGGATTTCCTTGTCAGCATGATGTCTTGTGCATTTCAAAAGAGAAACTGTCTTTGAAAGATTATGTTGATAAGTGGTTCCATGCAGACATTTATCGAAGTTCATACGATAGGCAATCAATCCAGTCCCGAGTTTTATTTGGCAAAATTCTGCATTGATTAATGAGTTAAACATCAACCCCCTCCCCCATATACAAATAGGCCTCCAGGAAGACCTCAAAAGAAGCGTATTCGATCTGGTGGTGAGGCAGTCCCGGTCACAAAGAGGAAGCAAGCTATTCAATGCGGAAGGTGCAAGAAATTTACAAGCCATAATAAACGAACGTGCAAAGATAAGATTACTTCCAAAGGTTTATCGTAAGTAGATTGGTTAACTGTTTCAGTAATACGATGCACGAGGCTGTTATGTTTTAGATATTCTTGTCATTCAATATCTCAAACTATGTTTAGTTTTATATGACATTGATAGAATGTTTGATTTTTATAAGATCATGGTTATGCCAACTGTTTATGGAGAATCAATATGTGTTTTAATATGTTTTTTTTTTTTTTTTTTGTATTGATGGTTTGCGAATGTATATCTCATATGCATTTTTATGTATGCAGACTGTTTCTGGACAATTCATACTGTTTTTTTTAGCATTCATACTATTTTGTTATAGTACAGTTTGAGTTATGATATTAATCATTAGAGGCTGTCCAACTTACAAATTATGATGAAATTATCTATTTTAAATGTTTTTTTTTATGTATCTAGACTGTTTCTTGAGAATTTCACTGTTTTTGTGCACTTAGACTATATTTCTATAATATAGTCTAAGTTGATAGTAAAAAATCTAAATACAATAATCACATATAAACATAAAAATTTGGACAATTCATACTGTTTTTGCAGAATTCATACTGTTTTGCTATAATACAGTCGGAGTATGATAGTAATCATTGGACAATTCATAATGTTTATGTATGCAGACTGTTTATGAACAATTCATACTATTTTTGTAGCATTCATACTGTTTTGTTATAATACAATTTGAGTTATGATATTAATCATTACAGGTTGTCCAACTTGTAAATTGTGATGAAATTATCTATTTTAAATATTTTTTTATGTATCTAGACTGTTTTTGGAGAATTCCACTGTTTTTGTATCACTTAGATTGTTTTTCTATAATACAGTCTAAGTTGATAGTAAAAAATCTAAATACAATAATCACATATAGACATAAAAATTTGGACAATTCATACTGTTTTTGCAGCATTCATACTGTTTTGCTATAATACAGTATGAGTATGATAGTACTCATTGAACAATTCATACTGTTTATGTATGCAAATTGTTTCTGGACAATTCATACTGTTTTTGTAGCATTATATTTTTTTGTTATAATACAGTTTGAGTTATGATATTAATCATTACAAGTTGTCCAACTTACAAATTGTGATGAAATTATCTATTTTAAATGTTTTTTTATGTATCTAGACTGCTTCAGGAGAATTCCACTGTTTTTGTAGCACTTAGACTGTTTTTCTATAATACAGTCTAAGTTGATAGTAAAAAATATGAATACAATAATCACATATAGACATAAAAATTTGGACAATTCATACTGTTTTTGTAGCATTCATACTGTTTTATAGCAAATTGTGATGAAATTATCAATTTTAAATGTTTTTTTATGTATCTAGACTGTTTCTGGAGAATTCCGACTGTTTTTGTAGCACTCGGACTGTTTTCCTATAATACAGTCTAAGTTGAATACAATAATCCCATATAATAACATAAACATGTCATAGCATTCGAATACAGTAATCCCATATAAAAATAATATAAAATTGTAAACATGGTACGAAGAACATGTTGTATAACAAACTATTTTTAAATCTTTGTAAAATAAAAGCCTAAACACGATATGTAGAACAAATGGAACAACAAATTGTTTTGAAATCTTTGTAAAATAAAAGCCTAAACACGGTATGTAGAACAAATGAACAACAAACTGTTTTCAAACTAAAAAACATATAATAAACTGTTTTCACTTTTCATTCTTATTCATTGTCCCCTCATCATATTGTTTCACAATTTCTGATATTATTTTGATCTTAAAGTCAATAATTTGGTCCAAACTTGTTTTCCTGGTGGCCTTGATACCGTTTATGATAGATTCGATGTTGTAGCATACAAACAATGTGCAATCCGATCTGCAGTAGTTGAAAAACGACCATAATTTGGTATATTTTAAATGTGGTTTTTGATGATAAATATATAGGAAACTTAAACAGTCTGAGATATGTAGTAAAAAGCAGGTCTTAAGTAGGTCCTTGATATGGACAATCTTTGATGACCTACAACTCAAAGCCATTTTGTGAGTCAAGTGTAAATGAGGGAGTCTCATCTAGAAGTTTCAGTTTCTCATTTACAAAATTTATCTGTATTACGAAGAATATTTCAGATAATTAATATTTAACTAGTACTGTATTATTTGAAAACAGTCTGAATGCATTAAACAACAATGTCATATCAAACAACAATATCATATCAAACTTAAATATCTACAACACCAATGTCATATCAAACTATAATCGGGCTGTTTTAAAGATTCATAACCAGACTCTGAAAGAGAGTTTCATTACCACTAACTTGGCATCGTCTAGATTATCGTCATTTCTGTCTTCACTACCCCGTGGTATGTTGCTGTTGTAATACATCCATTTTTTGTTAGCTGTATGCAGCACCAGTAATGTCCAGTGGTCACAATTGAACGGTAAGCTTCTATTCATGTTTGAATTTATCAAGAAGAATAGCAACTTGTACTTATTTTCAACATGTTTCTTTAAGGCTGTTGTAATCTTCGTGTCTAGGAATGTCTTATACTGGTCACCCATTCTTAGAAAATACTACAAAAGAAACATTAAACCAACATAAACTAGTCATTCCAGACTGTTTTCACAAACATTAAAACTAACTGTTTTTAATGTTGTATAAATAATGAACAATAGAAAATAAGAGCGTATATTTTACCCATAAGGTTGAGTTGATAGTGTGTTTGATTTTAACATTTTTTATAAGAAAATGAACAATAAAAATTAAAGATTCTGTGCATTTACCCATATGGTTGAGTTGAATATCTTAAACGTTTTGGTAACCTTTGCATTGTGAATTTTGTTCAATATGTAACCATATCCATTTATCACCCGCGGAGACACTTTTTTTGTTAAACAGTCTGGGTTAATAAAACATTGGGTTAGGAAAATTAAACATAAAACATAAAAAATGTTTTTATACTTACACTGTTGCACAGCGAAATCCCATCAGTTAAGTCATAGATAACATTTAGATAATGACATACATGTTAGACGTTTTTCCATACTTCGTAAACAATGTCTCACTGTAAATGACAATTTTAAAATTAGCAGACTGCCTTTTGAATATATTGATTTGTAATTAAAGAAAACGTATTAAACATAACAGTTAACTTACTATTGATTGGTGGCGATTTGAATTGCTTGTATTCTGTCGAACACATCTTGTGAGAGACGTTTTGTAACGTCGTTGTGAGTCTTTCTCTTGATGATCGCGCACTTCTTTTTTTCGTGTCTGGAACATGGTCCGTCAGTTTTGCATAGTCGATGACCGGAAAGTTGTCTGGACCAGCTATAAGTTTGGAATAATCCTGTAGTGGGGTTGGATCAACTGTCTCCTCATTTGACTCGTCTTATGACTGCGGTTTATTTGCCCTACTATGTTTTTTCAACGGCTGATCATTTGTCGCATTACAAGTTTCAGCGATCTGTTTAGCCGGTTGGTTTACATCATCATTCTTGCGTTTTCTGACCACATTATGTCTACCCTTTTTCTCAATTTTTTCCGGAGAAGTCATTTTACTTAGAATGTATCTTCTGGTTGACCTTCTATTATCTCTTTCCTTGAGGTGGAGGATTAGGGATCCTGGTCCATCATATTGGAAACTGAGCCCTTCTAAGATTTCTTTCATGATCCTATCTAGCTATGGGGATTTTATACCTTCATTCACAAGAGCATTTTAAATTACTTTGTCAATTCTACACTTTTGAGAAAAGTCATGCGCATCATATACTTGTGCCTCTTGATATAGTTTTTCGATGAGGTCTTTTGAATCTGCAGAAAGAACATGGGTTACTAGAATAACAACTAGTTATTAAAATAGTCTTAACAACCCAAAACTAGTATGAACTACCCAATTACAGTTTGAACAAGGAAAAACTCAAAGGAAAGGTATGAAATATACTTGAGTAAAAATACATTAGCTGGATTTCTTGTTTAGACTGTTTTATGAAAAAACAGTCTAAACAGCCAAATACAATTCTAATAATCTAATAACAGTATAAGAACCCAACAACAGTTTGAATAAATGAGAAATTCAAAGTAATAGTCGGAAATATTCTTGAGTAAAAATACAATCATTCTAACGTTATATGATTGAAACATTCTGAAAAAGAAATAATAGTCTGATATAGTATGAATTACCTTTCAGTTCCTTCCCAAGTTCAGCCATTTTATCTTTGTTTGCTTGTTTATGACTTCATTCACCGTCCGCTTTTTGTTTTTTCTCTTCAAACTGTTTCTCTCTTACTTCTCTTTCTTGTTTTGTTGTTTTTTTCGTCGTTTTCAATTTGAGTTAAGACACTTGCTAGTTTGGCCCTCAATACATCTAGTGACGTATCGTAATCTCATTCTTCTTCTTGTGTTTCTTCAATTATGATGGGAGTCTCATATAAGTTGCGTTCTTCTTTTTGCGTTTCTTCAATTTGAATATGAGTCTCATCTAAGTTCTTATCGTTGCCAACAAAATCATGGAAGCTATCTCCTCCTCGTTGTGTATCCTCATAGTAATCATTGAAGCCTCCTCATACGATGGGGCTTTTATCGTTTAGACGAACAACTCTCAAAGGATCTGGGCTTTTCGATAAGTTTAGCATGTTAACGATCGGATTGTCAGATTCATACTCAGTTAAGTTTTTGTTGGCCCGTAAGTGTCTAAACCTTAGAGGGGGGTGAATAAGGTTTACGTACGATTTTCGCGGAATAAAATTTTTGAGCAATTAACGACGCAAATAGGAGAATTTATACCCAAACAAATTTTGTTAACTATTTAAAGCTAGGTCAAGCTATGCAAGCAATCAAAATAAGCAATAATGTAAGTGCGGAAAATAAAAGTTAAGGGAAAAGAAATAACACAAGATGTATAGAGGTTCGGCAAAACGCGCCTAGTCCTCTCCTCGGTATTCACACTACCGAGTATTTCACTAGAATCTTCTTCTCAAGATTACAACCTAACGAGCTAATCCGCGGATTAAGCTCCCCCTAACTCTATGAGTATCCTGAATGAAAAGACCTAGAGCTTTTAAGCAATACTCGCTTATAAAGCCTCTAACCGATCACTCACTCACAATTGAGTTTATAATTCACTCTACAATTTTGAATTGAAATGTATCACTCACTAACAAATAATATCTTGGTGTTTATATGATTACAATCAATAAGATTACACACAAGAGTATTTATGAATATAAGTGAGAAAAATTAAGTATAAGCTTGATAATTATCTTGAAGGAATAGCTTATTTGTGTGTGTGAATTGGGGTATTTTTCACCAAGGATTTTGGGGGTATTTGAAGGCTAATTGGTCTTTGTTACCGTTGTATGAAGGATTATCTCTTTACCCATTGGTTTTAACCAATTTCCCAATTTTCCAGAATAAGTCAAAAAGCTAATTTTTGAATTCTGCAGAAAACGATTGGTCGTTTTCTACATTTTGATCGGTCGTTTTTATCATGACCTCACTGGTCAATTTTGGACCAAAAACGATCGGTCGTTTTGTCCATTTTGACCGGTCGTTTTTATTATGACCTTACTGGTTAATTTTGGACCAAAAACGATCGGTCGTTTTGTCCATTTTGATCGGTCGTTTTTTTGGCAATTTCTCGGTTTTCCCGCTATACTTCGAATGCTCGTAACTTCTTCGTTTTAAGTCCGATTATTGTTGCTCTTGAACCGTTGGCTTTGTATTTAAATACTCTATCATTTTGAACCTTTAACAAGCTAGATAAATGATTAGTACGCAATACGAGCTTTTATCATGTTTTACATATTTTGTTATCATTAAAACAATTGATTATAAGAACATCGTTCAACAATTTTCTTGTATATTCCTCTGAACATTGGTGTCAACATCATATGCGACGTCCTTTTTCAAGACGTCTTCTTCCGAGCTTTCTTCTGAAATTGTATTAATGACAACATCATTAATAGGATCTTCGACATCGTCATCTATTTGTTTCTCCATCTCATCATCGTGTTATTTTTCCTGATCCTTTGTAAGTTTTGGTCTTGGGCGCAACTTCCTTTTCTTACCATCCCAGACAACAAGCGCGTTCAACTCGGTTCTCAGCCCCTGTAATTATAATTAGAAAACAATATGAGTAACCAATGATACAGTTGTAAACACTAACTAGATGCATGATACACAAACACTAAACAAGCTAATTAATACAGTCCGAGCCCTAATTTCCCCAAACATGACACATAAACACTAAATAACCGAATTAGAACAGTCCGAGCCTTGAATTCCTACAAACTAGCAGTTTGTGATGGAAAAATATCGATTCCCAAAATAGTCTGAATAGGGTACAACATTCCTTTTTGGGACCCTAATAAAAACAGTATGAGCCCTAATTCCTCCACAAAATGATACATAACTAATTATAACAGTATGATATTATTTTTCTATAATACTGTTTTAGTTTGAGCACTAATTTCTCACCAAAATTACGATTCATACTGTTTTGCTATAATACAGTTTGAGTTATGATAGTAATCATTACAGGTTGTACAACTAGCAAATTGTGATGGAAAAATAACGATTTTAAATATATCTTTATGTATTCAGATTGTTTTTGGAGTCCAAACTGTTTTTGTAGCATTCATACTATTTTTCTATAATACAATGTGACCTATGTTTTAATCATTACATGCGTTTATACATTCATACTGTTTTTGTAGCATTCATACTGTTTTGCTATAAAACAGTGCAAGCCCTAATTTTCCACCACAAAAATATTACAACAAACTGAGGTTAGGTTAATTTTAATTAGGATTATAAGTTATAATATGAATAGGTTAGGTTAATTTTAAAAGAAGCTAATCTGAAAACAAAAGATAGTTTGAGCTTATTTAGTATTACCTTTTCGTCGCAGAGTTGGTCAATTGTGGCAACCATTTAGAGAATGTATACACATCCCATTTCACACATTTCACCAAGTCAGCTGACGGGTTTGTCATGTCTAGTGTCATTAAATTGAATGTCTCGAGAATTACATACTGCACAAGCACAACATAACAACTGGTAGAGTTAAAATTGGAGTTACAGAATAAACAATTTGATGTAAAAACATAAACAATTGTAGGTTGGAATAAACTGTCCTAGGTAAGAAAAATAGTCTAGTTTTTTAAGGTAACTTACTCGTATTGTGATGACACATGTTGAGAGCGCTCTCAGTTGTTGTTCGTTAAGGGACTCCATTAGTTTCAAATGAATATGAGTCACCCAGTCGTACGACTTGATCTCTCTATATCACTAATAAGAAAATTTATTTAATCCCATTTTATGCTCATACAACTCGTTGTCAGGAACAATGCAACTAAAAAAAACAATGCAATTAGACGTACAACGTCCTCTTTATGTCTCTTTGTATTTACTAGGATTGCGTCTGTCAAGGCTTTCTCAATGAGTTTTTTTTTAGGTACCCAATACCCGAAAACCATCTCGTAATAAACTCTTTATATTCATCTTTTTTTTTAGCAGGCGGGTTAATTAATTGTTTGGTGCCACAATCAGAAATGCCAAACAAGTCTCGTACGTGATTCCTCTTGATTTCTAATGTGTACCTCCTGAGCCTAAAGGCGTGTAGGTCATGATCGTACCTATCAATGATGTTATCATTAATACAACTTCAGAAATTTGTGATGGAAAAATAACGATTCATACTGTTTTGCTATAATACAGTTTGAATTATGATAAACAGTCTGAGCCCTAATTTCCCCAAACATAGTACATAACACAGTAAAAAAAAGTTAATTAAAACATATAATATGAGACCTAATTTCCCCCCAAAATAGTCTGAATAGGGTATAACATTCCTTGTTGGGGCCCTAATAAAAATAGTATGAGCCCTAATTCCTCCCCAAAATGATGCATAACTAATTAAAATAGTATGATATTGTTTTGCCATAATACTGTTTTTGTTTGAGCCCTAATTCCTCCCCAAAATAACGATTCATACTGTTTTACTATAATAGAGTTTGAGTTATGATAGTAATCATTACAGGTTGTACAACTAGCAAATTGTGATGGAAAAATAACTATTTTAAATATATCTTTATATATTCAGATTGTTTTTGGAGTCCAAACTGTTTTTGTGGCATTCATACTGTTTTTCTATAATACAGTGTGACTTATACTTTAATCATTACATGCGTTTATACATTCATACTGTTTTGCTATAAAACAATGCAAGCCCTAATTTTCCACCACAAAAACACTACAACAAGCTGAGGTTAGGTTAATTTTAATTAGGATTATAAGTTATAATAGGAATAGGTTAGGTTAATTTTAGAACAAACTAATCTGAAAATAAAAAACAATGTGACTTATGTTTTAATCATTACATGTTTTACGCATTCATACTATTTTTGTACCATTCATACCTTAGTACCAATAGATGCATATCCTTGTCGCTCTTCCTAGCTTGAGTTCTTGTTAACTCCTTGTTATTCACAACGGATGCCAAATTCCAGAACGGGCAATGATCCCTCAACAATTGGGTTTGAGCTTTGGATAAAAATTTTTTTTAAAAGAATTTGATTATGCTATCGAGGTTTGAACGATATTGTACCGACGTCGTTCTTTTCTTTTTGGGGAGACTTATTGGTTGGGATTTCCTTTTTTGGGTTGTTCTTGCTCTTGTCGGCCATTTGTTGCTGGTAAAAAAAAAACAATATGTAAATAGTCTATTTTAAGATATCTTTTGCATATTTTTCACATTATATGATACATTGACACAAAAAACCCTATACAAAAAACAGTCTGAAAAAGGGTATAAAATTCTAAAGGAATATGAGAAGTTAGTATAATACAATAAAAAGTCTGAATAACAGTCTACACCCTAATTTTCACGAAACATGATACATAAACAATAAAAAACCTAATTAAAACAGTCTAAGCCCTAATTTCCCACCAAAAGGATAAATAAACACTAAAAACCCTATTCAAAAAATAGTCTGAAAAGCGTAGAAAATTCTAATGTAATATGAGAAGTTAATATAATACATAAAAAAAAGAGTCTAAAAACAGTATGAGCCATAATTTTCCGCAAATATGATACATAAATAGTAAAAAAAACCCTACTAAAACATGCAGTATGAGATCTAATTTTCCCCAAAACAAGGCCATACTGATATGTTAATAGAATGGAATTATAAAAAAAGAGTTTAAAAAACAGTCTGAGCCCTAATTTCCCCAAGCATAATACATAAACAGTAAAAAAACCTAATTAAAACATTTAATATGAGACCTAATTTTCTCCCAAAACAGTCTGAATAGGGTACAACATTCTTTTTGGGGCCCTAATAAAAACAGTATGAGCCCTAATTCATCCCCAAAATGATACATAACCAGTTAAAACGCTATGATAGCTAATTTCCCTCCAAAACAATCTGAATATAGTGTAGAAGATTAAAAAAAGAAGATTAATAACAATTTGTGTACATTTCCCATGATTGTATGTGAAAAAACAGTCTGCGATAATGGAGTTTTTAGAGAGAGAAACGTTTAGCATTCGAATTCGTCACAATAAAGACGATGATTGGTTTTTTTTAGAGACGTTGGGGTCGTTATGTCAAAGGGAGAGAGAAGAGAGAGAGAACGTTGTTTCGAATAAGTATTTTTTATCTCAACAAAATTGATGACGTCAGCAAAGGGAGTAAACCTTAATTAGTTTGACTTTTTAAAACTAATTCTTAAATCAGTAGTAGATAAGGTAGCAATCTGAAATTTCCCCAATTATATATAGAATCTTATAAACTCGCATGTTTTTTTTGCTATTTGGTGGTTTTGATAACTCTTGATATACATAAATATAGTTTTGAATAATAACACGTCTCGTATTTATATATATTGTAACATTTTGATAAATTTTTACATCAAACTTACCCCCTTACTCGAAATTCTTGATTCGTCACTGGTGGTGCGTATGCCTATTTTATTTTGAAGTTATATGTTTCGATAATTTTATCTTTCGGCCAGGTTAAAGAGTGCCTCCGGGACACTATTTAAGCATTAATTGGTATATTGACTTTGTATATATAACAACAATTTTGCATTAACTTACTAACTATGATTAACACAAACATTAAATGCTTAGCATGTAATTAAATGCTCATTGTTTAAACAATAAAATTCACCTAAGTAAATAATGAGTTCTTATAATTCATATTTTTCTTTTGATAAAACTAAAATTAACTATCCAACCTAATAAAAATCCAAATGAAAATATAGAACTCTACTTAATACTACCCAAAAATTAAATATTCATTAAAAATAAAAAATCAATTATTACATATAGTATTATATATATAATATAATTTATATTATATATATATAATATATAAACCCAAATAAAAATATAGAACTCTAGTTGTACCTATCCTAAACTTAATTATTAATTAAAAAAACATTTAGTATTCCTAATATATATACATACATACATACATACATACATACATACATACATACATACATACATACATACATACATATATTTCTTTATAGTTTAAAATTATGTCATAACTAATATTAAAGTACCATATTAATTGTGTTTAACAAGTGTCACATAGATACAAAGGGGAATTCCCCGTAAATATCTCCTTGCAACTTATATTTTTCATAGATACCTCCATAAGTTCATATTCTCTTTAGATACAATTTTTTAATTGTTTACTTTATATACTTTATCTCTATGTAAATTCCCCAAAAATATGTTTAAAACCGAAAAAATCACAAAAAATCACAAAATTTATAAAAATGAAAAAAATCACAAAAATGTATTTTTTTTTTCTAAAAAAACATCACAAAAAATCATTAAAAAAAAGGTAAAATCATAAAAAAAATGTGTTTTTATAAAAAAACTCGCAAAAAATATAAAAAATTGTTGTTGTCAAAAGACCCCACTTTTTACATCGGAAAAGCTATTTTTTCACCAAAGTGTATATAGTACAGTCGAAAGTGCATATATTTCAGTCAAAACTGCATACAATTCAGTAAAAACAATCATACGTTTCAGTCGAAAGTGCATCAAGTTTAGTCGAAAAGGCATACAGTTTAGGGTTCAGTCGAAAGTGCGTATAATTCAATAAAACTGCATATACTTCAGCTGAAAGTGCATCTCGTTCAGCTGAAAGTGCATATAGTCCAGGTGAAAGTGCATCTGCTTCAGCTGAAATTGCATAATGTAACTCAATATATTTCGCCACAAATTACATATTTTACTCTAAATTTTAAAAGAAAACAAATCCGAATGTATTTGAACCACCAATCTTTTATACATTGATGTTGGTGCAAGGGCTTCTACAATTTTGAATATACGGATTTACGTAGCCACTAAGTAAAACGGTGTCCGAAACAGGTCCCAAAAAACTCTACAAAAAAATCTTCCAATTAAATAGGATTTGTTTCAGCCCAAACGAGCTCCGATTCGGACCAAAATATCCTAAACATTTCTATTGTACATAACCTACACAAAAACATGCCAAATTCAAGCGTATTTAAAACAATAAAATCTATCGGATATTTCATCGAACACTTTAAAGGTACAATTTGGTGCAAGCATAACTAGACACATGATTGCATACATATACATATACATATACATATACATATACATATACATATACATATACATATACATATACATATACATATACATATACATATACATATACATATACATATACATATACATATAAAGAGAGAGAGAATATCGAATCTCGAAACTTATCATGATTGAGACCACATCGAGTCTGTATCCGTGGCGACGAGATAAGATCGTTGTACATCGAGATCGGAGTAAAAGATGGAGATCACATAGTTAGAGAGAAAGAGAATTAAACGAAAGAGTGGGGAAAAATAAAAAATAGAAAAATAGAAAAATAGAGGTATTTATATTTATAAGAAGTGGTAAATATAAGAGGGCGTGAGCCATCAGTGATATACCACTCTGAAAGAGCTAGAATTCTAACCTTGTGCCAGGACCTACGGGCTAAGGGACATTCTCAGGTAGACAGTTTCTATGGGGTGTAGGCATCCAAAAGGTAACGGAGGCGTGCAAAGGTTTCCTCGGGCCGGACGGAGATTGGCTCTCGGTGCAAAGGCAGAAGGGAGCTTGACTGCAAGACCCACCCGTCGAGCAGGGCGCTGTGCGTATCGACCCGTGCAGTGCTGTAGCTAACGCGTTAAGTATCCCGTCTGGGGTTCGATTTCGGTTCTCAACCCATGACCAATAAGTAACTAGTGGAAATACAAATTTAAAAATGGTACATATTGCTCATTATTTATACTTTAAACAGGCTGCTAGCATTGAATGAAGTGTAAAGTCAAATTATCCTCGTTAACTAACTAGTTATCATTCATTATCCTTTTATCTTTTTCTTTTGACCAAGTGAGTGAATGACGCTGGTGACATTTCGTCATCTTCCTTTTCTTCCCATCAGCCTTCTCCTCTCTCTCTCTCTCTCTGTATATATATACATATACATTTATTTATAAATTTTATTTATATGGGAGTGTTGAGGAGACAGTTTTGTAAACACTTTTGTAAACGCTTTTGTAAACACTTTTATGCAAAAACATTTTAAATCAAGATTTGATTAATGTAAATCTTCACAGGTTCACCATGTGAAAATAAATACGTGTCTTGTTTTTTTTTTTTTGACATGTATAATTACGTGTTTTGAAAATTAAGATAAAATTTAAAAATTCAAAATAATATGCGTAAGAATGTTGGGTTTATATTTCTTATTTATGTTGTCTTTGTGAATAATAATAATGTTGGGTTTGTAACAGAATGTTAGGAGGCTGGACAAAGATGCACGTGACAGCTCAAATATAAGCTCTACAATTATTTAGTATCTCCGTTCCCGTTTAATTGTTTATTACGAAATTACGTGCAATTTTGACTGATTTATAACTTATATTAAAATTGTCAAAATGAATTTTTGTAAAATATAATAATAAAATTTAATATTTGAATTATATGATCAACTTTTAAAAAATTTCATTCAGACAATTTTAATACAAGCTCTTGATCGGTCAAAATTACAGTAGTTTCGTAATGATGGACAAATAAATAAAAAAGTAGAATAAAAACATCAACAAAGCTCGTTCCATAGTCGACCTTTCCTTGTGAGTTTTATCTTTATTATCATTCATTAAAGTTTCCTTCAACTATTTAGTCAATGACTGAACCAGGAATTATTCTATATAATTATTTTTTCATAAAATGTGAGGAACACGTAATTATGTGTTGTGGGGCGTGAACGATTCTCGAAAATAATGAGGCACGTAGGATGACATCCGGCTGAGGGACACGCCTGATATATAGAGACAGTTATATATAAGTATTATTTATATTGTCTTCCTGTAATGTAGTATGAATAATAATAATAATGTTTGGTTTGTAACAGAATGTTAGGAGGCCTGACAAAGATGCACGTGACAACTCAAATATAAAAAAAAACATGGAACAAATAAACAATACAAGGACAAAGCTCATTCCATAGTCGACCTTTCCTTGTGAGTTTTATCTTTCTTATCATTTATTAAACTTTCCTTCAATTACATTTTAGTCGGTGTCCGAACCAGAAATTATTCTATTTTTAATTATTTTTTCTTACCCTATATGACCGTTTTTTCTGTAAAATAGGGGGAACACTTTTTTTTTCATAGTTTTTTCGAGGGGTGTGTGTGTGTGTGTGTGTGGGGTGGGTGTGACCATGGCTGTCTCCACCTAGTTCCTTACGCTCCGGAAGAAACTGGGTATGGGTGAAAAGGGGCTATAGCACCACATATTTGAGAAAAATTCGATTTTTTTTCCATGTATTTTAATGAAAATATAACGATTGTAGTCTTTCAGCACTGGTGTAATTACAAGAAAGTGTAAGCATGGATTTTAGCCCCATTCACACTCAAATCCTGATTCCGCCCGGGATTACGCTCCACCTAGCAGGTTCTAAACTTAAACCTTGGTAACAACTAACTAAGATAAAGATTCAAGCTTTTCTAAGGGTAAAGCCATAGGTAACCAGGATTAACGTTATGGGGTTGCACAAAACGAAGTGTTGTTTTACGGGTTTGCAAAAGTTTTTATCATTAGATTATTTTACAATTTTTATATGAAAAATTAGCATTTTCGTAAATTGTGGGGTTGCGAGTGCATCCCTTTGTCCTACATAAGATCTGCCCCTGAATCAAACTAAGAAACTATATAACAACTAAATCAATGAATAATAAGGAAGCAAGTCCCTGCCCCACTGCCGATGTCTTATGGGTCCCCGACCCCGGATGCATCAGTACCACCTGATTATCTTTTCGACGAGGAACTAGCCTTTGGGTGAAGCATTAGTTTCAACACCTCTTTTATTTCACTTTGCTTATAAGTTGTACTGTTTCATTTGGTGATCGGTTGAAACAATGAGCTTTTTATTAGATTTAATGCACCAGTAACATAGTATTTTTTTAACTGGGTAAACTAGTCTCTTCCAAATGAACTAAAACGGCTTATTTTCTTAGAATCTGCAACCAAACAAGGCATTTAATAGCGAAGAAAAAGTAAATTAAGGCTTTGTTTGGAGGATGAATTTGAGTTTTTTTGTTTTAGCTATTTATAATTGGCATGCATTTGATTGCTCAGCATATAAGGGAAGGATATTCCTTTTTTAGTTAAAAGATCTAGAATTTAAGCTGGATTTTCCGGTTTTGACAAATTCTAGCCCAAATGGAAGGGTAAGATAACTAACAAATCTGGTTTCGATGTCTAATAAGTTGATGCAGTATACTAGGATAGAATCTTTGGCAACTTTTAGTTCATATCTTATGATATAAGTAAACAGCAGCTTAGGAGGTTCTGCTTGTACACTTTTATTAAAAATAAGTTCACAAAAGGTCCTGCATGTTAAAGGCTTAACCCGTTGATACGTTCTCGAAGAACCTCAAAAAGAATAAGATGGAGGAAACCTTTGAAGGAAATATGTTTACTTTTTATCGCTTAGGAGCTCTACCATTGGTGCCGGTCGTCAATCCCCCAACTATCAAAGCCTCCCTCCATGGAGGCCAGCCATTATTGCTTGGTAAAGTAAAACTAGTTAAGCAAATGTCTACCTACACCTTATAAGTTTTAAAGGTAAATGTCTACACCTTATGCGCAGGGTGGTTTCGATATGTGTATATATACACATATGCATATATATGAGATATTTAAAACAAAGCAAGAGAAAATGGGTAAAAGAAAGAAAAGGAGACTCGTGATTGATCACCAAAGGCTGATCCTTCGGAATTATCGTGATAGATGATGACCAAAGGTCGGCCCTTTGGGATTAGGGAGCCTTTGATGAGCCTTAGAATATGACTCATGCCCGGCCCAATTTTTGACGTGATCGGTCCTCCTTATCTTGAATAAAACTTAAATTCTAGCCCAAAATTTTGGACCCACTTGCATGACAACTCATTAAGACGTAACAAACACGGGCAATGAGATTATTGTACCAAACCAGACTATAAGGAAATGAGGCATTACGAGAATAATATCTTTTTAAAAAGGCCCATCAGTTAAAAAATTCCATAAATATACTTTATCTCTCCATTTCACAGTTGCCTCCTTTCAAGCCTAGCAGTCGGCATCGTAGACTTGACCAATTGCCAATCAGCTGCCTTTTCATTATTTTCATAAGCAGTGAGTATCATTAAGTTTGCAATTTTGCAGTTTTGCCTTTTCAAAGAAGTACTAACATAGTCGTGAATTTTGATACATACTTACTTTGCATCTTTGCTTAGACGCACAATGTTGATAGAAAAATTGTATTTATGGCTTTCTTTCCCATAAAATTTATATCATTGTTCTGGTATGATGCACTTTTTAAATAATCTTTGTCAAAGATGTAGAGATGATGCATCACTGAAAAGAGGACAATGATTCCTTTATAGAAATGTGCTGATTTACTTACTACCCAATTTGTTGATTGGACGATAAATTGATAATATTCATTGTAAGTCGCTTGGAGAAATCCACTTACATATATTTTTGAGAAATAGATTTTCTTTTACTTTTCTCTTTCCATTGGCTGGATTATCCAACAGTTTGATGCTTAAACAAATATCCCTATTAGTTCGTATGTGATACCTGCTAAGGATTTTTCTATTTAATTGTTTGTTACCATCAAATGCTACGGAAGAAATGAATATGATTTTATCAATTGTAAAGAATTCTGTATGTTTATTAACATGTAATCCGTGTTGCTTCAACACATATTTGTACTTAAGAACGCCTTTAATTTTACACGTCTTTCTTGAGAAGCATTTCTTTTGCAATTTTTTTCTCTCCGTTCCTGGGATTTTTTATATTTTTTTTTAAATAAAGGTGAAATATCATTACAATTTCATAACAGTACTTTACACGGGTTCTCAACTCCTTGTATCTCATCAAGTTTTGTTAATAACATATCATACAACTTTATTTGTGCTTCTAAAATTTACTTTTTAAATAATAAAACATCACTATTAAAATTTATTTATTTCACATGACAAGTGCATACATCTTTCATGGAAAGCATCTCCTCGCGTAAGACTTTGATTTCATACAATCATACCATATACCAAGACTGGTGTACTCAGATATGATTTCAAACCCCACAATCATTTTTTTCTTGTCACGAAATGTATTGAACATCTTGTAAATCTTACAGCCAATATGGGTCAAGCAATATATGAATGTATACTGAGGGTAGATAGCAGCAGATATGTTTTACCATCTGTTTCCTATTGTGTTATCTGCCTTAAAAGTAGGACTTTGGAGAATTTATTTCCCTCTTTTAGGATAATTCTTTGTCGTGTATTATTGCAGTTCTATATTTCTGGGTTATGGGCCACTTTTTGAGAAATTCATTGCCACTTAAGTACTAACTTCTTCGTTTGTTTCTATACTGAACAACTTGCACCTTTGTTTAGATCAATGTTTTAAAAATCGCGCTATATAGTGCGAAATAGCGCTTTTTGGGAAAAAAACGCAACGAAAAACCACTATTTGGCTGGAATTGCGCTAAAATCGCGCTATAGTGGACCAAAAGTGCAAAAAGCGCGAAATTCTGGACCAAAAACGTAAATAGCGAGTTAGGAAAAAAAAACAGCGGATCTAAATAATTAATATATATTGTGTAATTTTCATAAAAGCGTGTGCAGTCCAGATTGTTGAGACAGTGCTGTAATTTCCAGCAGAAGTTCGAAACTCACCTACAACAAATTTTTTTTTCGATTTTTTTTTTTATTACTATCTAATATAACTATACATTTCTTTTTTTATTGTTATATTCTAAAGTTTAGTGCATATTTAGGCAAAAAAAAATACACCGCAAAGCGCTATGTAGCAACGCTATTAGCGCTTTTAGCGTTTCTCTCGAAAAAACGCTACGATAGCGATAACGCTATTTAAAACATTGGTTTAGATGCATACTGATAAGATGATGACCTTGGGTGTCTGTCTTTTCCCCCCAGGAAAGTTATTTTATCGCTCTGGTGCTGTTATACCTTTTTAAAAGGTTTTTACCATAGATGTAAAGATGATGCATTACTGATAAGATGATGACCTTGGGTGTCGTTCTATGCCTAATTCGGTCTGACACGAACCGGCAGTTTCAGGGTTTTCCTGGTACTCGTTATGCTGGGTTTCTTGTCATTAGCAAGTCGAGTCGTGTGTTAACTAGAATTCACATATGTATATGTAGTTTTATATACTCATTATATGAAATTTTAATATATTCCATAGTTCATTTGGGTACTGTCGGTTTTTGAGTCGGATCTACACGCTATGGAGCTCCCCGAGTCCCGGTTCTCAGGATTCCTGTTCAAACCAAATCGGATTCCAGGTCTGGGGAAAATGACACCCCTAATGAGAGGCCAGTTCTCATTAGAGAAGTGTTGATTCTGTTGTTAATGATGACCCAATTTATTGATTGGTCATGAAATTAATATTATTCATGGTCAGAAAATTAAGGAAATTATAGGTGTACTCTTATTAACAAAGTGATTGTCTTGTTCTTTATTTTTCCATGGGATGGATTATCCATCACTTTTATGATTTGAAACTGTTTTTAGTTCGTATCTGTTACTTACTAAGGAGTTTGCTATGAAGTTGGTCTTTACCATCATTTAACGCCTTTGTTGCCTTTTGGTTCTTATGCATTTTTATCCTTGTCTTTTTACTGAGGAAGCACCTTCACATTGTTACTAATCTAATTTGCATGATTACGAAGATGGGACATTTTGTAAGTTAAACATAATTCCGTAGTTCCATAATTTTGCTTTTATTATTTTAGTCAGTTTCTTGGTTGTTTTATCCTCTACTTTGGTATTTCATGTACTGCAAGAAGTTAACATTATAATTCTGCTGACGACACTTTTCAATCATTCATCATCTTGAACTGGCTTCCCAGCTTACCCGTATTTGTCAAAAGTCAGAATTGACCAAAAATGCATCTTTCAATAAGCCTGATTTAGCATTGAGCCCATTTAAGCGGTACAAAAATCTTAGTTGTGTGTGATTATGTTGATAGTTGAGATAGAATATTTACCTTTCTAGTTCTACCTTACTTTAAGCTGGTTTTACTAATTGGCCCATGACATAACTCATGAATTCTCAACATTAGTTACAATGTTTAAGCTGTTAGGCAGACATCATGATTCACATAAACAGTAATTATTGGTTATAGTCTGTTGGCATCATAATGCTTATTCCCGGTACACTAGTACTGCTTGACTTTGTGATTTTAAGCCATTTGCAAGTAATGAACTTAAAAACGATCTTGTATGACCTATGGTATGATATACCTTTGCATTCCATTTGGCATATCTATCCATTTTCCTCTGAAGTGATCTTGTACAAATGAGTGCTAAGTTACTTGTAAAATAAGAGGTTATCTATCCACCATGAAAAGCAGCCAATTTAGAAATTGAAATAAAATTTCCATCAAATTAAATCAACCAACAGCTCTAGAGCACTGGGCGATCTTGAAACACAATCAAATCTACCAATATTGACCTCATGATACCCTGCTTCAAGATCTACTAGCTTATTATATTTTTCACCCTCTAATATTTCACAAAAGTTTGTGGAATTTGCCTAAACTGAGTTCGTTTTTTTTCTCGGAATCTTTGCGAATCTTTTCGTTTGTGGTTATAGGGATATGGATAGCAAAGAATACACAGAAAGATTCAGCAAGATTGAAGCTGACTATAGACATCACCTTATGGCGAAATACTTCTCAGACAAGGATATTTTCGGAGGTATATTGGTTTTATTTTTTGTACAAGTACGATAACTATTTAGTTGCCTTAATGAATTGTATAAATTGTACTTTCAGTTAAGGAAAGCGAACAAAGTATCACGGGTATCAAATGTAGTTAACTTTAAGGTTTCTTAGGGGAAAACAGTTTGGCAATGAACTAGGTACGAGATCAAGCTGTTTTATAATCTCACTATGGGCAGAAACATGAACTTTAGTATTGAATAAAGTGCTTTGAAAGATTAAGCCTATTCTAGTTAGTTCGAGAGAATTGCAAACATTATATGATCACTTATTCTGGTTAATTTTGTTGAATCGGTTAATTTTGTTGAATCTTGGTTGATCACTTGTTCCATCAAATTTGGTTATACCTATTAGATTGTGAAGGGGAAGTTTCATAAGACCTGGGAAAACGTAAAATATGAGAGAATAACGAGGCCCAGGCGTGCTGATTTAACTGACTACTAGCACGATGGGAGGAATGACAATGTACACACCAAAGCAAATCTGATATTACGATTTAATATTACAATAACTTGACTTAGTTGTGTTTAAATGAGAATCTAACTTTGTGTATTGAACGTTCGTATTGTTCTGTTGTGGGCATTACATTAAACCTCCACTGTACATTAAAGTACCGCATCAGTATAGACGAGTTAAGTTGTATGACAGTGTTAAGAATATGATTTTCTTTTGGCCTTTTATTAACCTTCAAAGTAGATTATTCTATTTTGCAATTACGGGACTGCTCCTTTTTGCAGACAGCGTATTTGACGGGATTACGATAATCAATGGTGAACCTATAAAGACAAGCAGGTATGTTTTTACTGATCCAAAAGCACACTTGTGAACATACACTACATTATGATATGACTTGTTCTGGAATGTTGTTTCTTTGTAGGGCTCATCCTGCCCAATCATATGCAGACCCGGTCCAGTATCTCAAGGATAAGAAGAGCAGATCTTCCCTTCATGTAAAAACTCAAAATAGCATATCTAATGTTAAGCTTTCGAAGAAGGAGAAGAAGTAAATAACAGACACCCCTGTTTTACTATATACTGGAACCATAAAACTGTACAAGGGGCAATGCAAATTTTCAGAATTTAGGAGCTAAAGCTACAACCTAAATAAAAATACCATGTATTGATCAGCAGCTGGTTTTCTCAGTTTTGAACAATATTTGAAATTATGACAGTGTGTTTCTATTTCCTCAAACATTTTGTGATATTGTAGGCTTGGAATACGCAGACTAATCAAAATATACCTAATTGAAAATTTGGAGCCTTCGTGTTTGTTACTTTTGATTTTTTGGTGTTTTATAATTATTCCATTTTGCACTAATTCGGAAGTTGACAAAGACAAAACCTGTTGACCATATTTCTTTAAAACTGAAGTTATGTAGGATCTGTCTGAATACTGTTAATACTTCTCTAATCTTGGTTCATAAACCAGCTACAAATTCTGTCGAAAGCCTGTAGTTATTTTTCAATAATAAGGAACGTACAGAGGTAAGAACATAACTACCCTAGATAGTAAGTTGAATATTTCCACTCCACTGCTGTTAATAAATAAAAAACGCTTCCTACTTTTTAACAACAGTGATGATATACATGCATTATCACTTTACACCGCCTGAGATTTGGATATTTTAAAATATATTCACATGAAAATTAGTAGGGTACAAGTATATATGAATTATTGATAATAAACATCTAATAGCCCTCTTTTGACAAAGAATAATATATGGATGGATTCATGCACATATACACATCTAGTAGCCCTCTTTGGACATAAACTCGAGATAAGTTCGACCTAATTTACCAACAAATGCTACAGGTCAAATCGGATACTGGATTATAAAGTTCCCAACATGTTTTATTTGGGCAAATGTGCCTTCCCGTTTCATGTCAAAAAAACGGTGGCTCCATTTTAAAGGGAAAACATAGCAAGTCATTCTCAACCGATTTCTGTTTATTTTACAGTAAGAAGGGGCATAAAAACCAAATCTAGGGAAAAGAGGCTTATTCCTTGTCATATCAAGGATAGCCGGTATTCCTCTAGAAAAGCAAAAATATCAAACACCAAGCCCAATCAAACAAAAAAAACACACGTAAAAATCACACATTTGGAACTGACCTCCAAAAGGAAGAGTTACAAATTACAGTGTACTCGATACGGCTACTAGGGTAAAAAGTTACAATGGCTGCATATTGAATGTTTGTATTCCTCTGCTGTGTGAAATTTGCTTCATTACCTCCACTTAACTGTAAATAAAGCATTGCATTGTGTGACAATGTAACTACGTTTTATTGCTTTCTTCTTTTTGTAATCTTCTAAGTAGATAATTTGTTATATTTTTTTGCCATGTACTCTGCTTTTGCAGACGGTGTGTGTGATTAAGACAATCGACGGTCTAGTTATAAAGACGAGCAGTTTTTTGGATAATATCAGCACATTTTCTAGCTTTGACTTTGACTTTCACTTGTACCACAAACGTAAAATTTGTTAGGGAAGATGTAAATTTTGTAGGTCCATTGTGTCCAATCATATGCAAAGGCGGCTCAATATCGCAAAGATAAGAAGAGCACATCATCCGTTCATGTAGAATCCGAAACTAGCGACTCCAATGGTAAGTACTCGAACTTGATGGAGGATGAGAAATGAATTTTTGTTTTATAATCCCCTTGCTTTACAATAACTTGTAACCATAGATGATAGAACTCTGCAAGCGACCATCCAAATCATCAAAGTTTAGGAGTCAAAAGTTCATTACATGTGTTGATCAACAACCGGTTTCCTTAGAATTAAATGATGTTTTTTGAAGAAGTAACGATATACTTATGCATTACTTCTTAAGCAAGAGTGGGATAGTACGTAGGCATGGAACTGCTGAGTGGTAACCGTTTTCGGGTACAAGAAGTTGAATATTTGGAGTTTTCGGAGATTTGAGATAGTTACTGTATATACCAAAGGTGTGTTTGGTTCTATCCTGTAAAGTTTTTGGGTTTATTTTATTTTTGCATTATTTCTGTGACAAAGATAGTTAAATATAAAAAAAAAAACTGAAGGGTAATCCTCTTAAGAACGGTATCGGGAACCAATTCCGAATCCATTCTTCTAGTTTTGCTTCTGACATAGTCGTATATTAGATACCAGAAATCAGTAAACATAATGCATTTAAAGCAATCTTCTTATGTTCAACAACTTTAAATTTAAGCAGATGTCAGAAGTATACTTAATTTCAACTTCTCTCTGAGGCAAGGATATGCAAAATTCTATGGCAGGTTCATTACTTTTCTTCCATTCCGTCGAAGAAAAAACGGAAGATGACTATCGGTTGAGGAAAAGGTTCGACTCCATCAGTCTTGTTGAGGATCAGGTTACACACACACAAATGCTTATACATTATATTTATCTCTCCCGTCCATTCTCGTTTTAAAATATTTCTACCAGGAGCGATTCTATGTACACCGTTATTTTACACCCTCCAACTACACCGTTTGTCAATGTAGTAGTAAAAGCTCCTTCGAACATGCTTTTAGCGCAAATCAGAAATTCAAATGGCATGTTCCAGGTAAATTGACGGGGTATATTACCAATGCACGTAATCATTTACACTTGCCATTTCCAGGTAAATTGGTTTTCTGCTAGGGCAATGTTTGCAGTGACTTCCTATCGGAGGTATAAAATGACTGGCGATGCAAAAATCTTATAAAATAGTTCTACCAGAGCATAAATGGTGAAGGGCATATTTTCTCTCGTTCTGATTGTCAACAGAACAATAAGGTCGGCCACTGAATTGCAGGGTTTTTCCCCCACCAAATTAAAAACCCAGTCAAATAAAAGAACACTTTATGCAACTTGCCCTTTCAGAGCTAGCACCAAAACAAAACATAACACACTAATACGCTACCAGAGACTACAATGCCACAAAAAGTGGCACAAACAGTTCCACTTAATTTCTTCATCCGTTCCCCAACACTCCAGTAAATTGTAACCTGAATTTAGCGACTTTATAGAAGAAGAGTTCAACGTTCTCTTTCCAGAAAACGTATCACTTGTCCAAATAATGATTGGCACAAAGAAAATAGGACAGGTAGCTGTAGGCACCATCATAATTCATAAGATACTAATGAAAGGGTCAATAAATATGTTACATAAGGGCCGAGTTAGAAGCGCAAACAAACTGCCCTAATTGTTTTCATGGTATATCTTGTCCCAAACTATACACGACATTGTTGTATGACAGAAGAACACCTCACACTTAAGAAACAATTATATATACATCTCAAATTTAAGAAACACTTGCTAATACAATAGAGCAAAAATGACCATGTGGAGTAGAAACCTCATACAAGCTCCCTCGGAAAGTTGATGGTTCGGACTCTTCCTCCTAAGACCAAACGCTTGGCGTTCTTCACTCAAAGAAATATTCTCTAGTTGTCTAAAACTCAAAGTTGGTAGCTACCAAGCTCTATTCCAATGCCAATTATAGTACTATTGCTATCTAAATTTGAAAATTAATATGCAACATCTGCTAACATATTCAGTCATGAACGCACATATAGCAGCTGTGTCGACTGTCGTTTTTACCAACCTTAAAGGAAAGATTGACATAAGTCAGTAAAATATTATCAGGGTCAAATTATTTGTTTTCTCAATTAGACATCTGCTATTTCCAAAGGTATGTAGGGATTTTAATAACCAAGTCTAGGGGGGGAAAACACAGTGTCGCTATTTTTCATTCTTCTCCCTCAGGCTCATGTTAAATTGTTAATAACAACCACAATCAACAACAGAAAGACTCACATTAAAAACCACACGATTCAAAAATCACCTAATTGTCATTGCACTGGAAAGATGTAACTATAATAAAATAAGCACTGCGTCTATGAAAAGCAGGAAAACCCTATTGGCATGTTTGTTTGGTGCCTTCAAGCATTTACTCTTAAAAGAAAAAAACACAGGCTTTTGTTTAATTAGCTAGTCAATCAAATTATCAAATGCAGCAAAACTTAAAGTAAACCCATAACACAAAAAATAAGTTGAGCTTTAACAGCTGCAACCAAAACAAAGTCTATACACAAACCACACTTGCAATCACAAAAAAATTATACCCCAACTATCATAGCACTATTACCATATTGCCCTTCTCTAGGCGGGAGCACCTCTCTCACTCCTCCTCTCGTACTCAGGATCGTCTGTGGGCAACTCAAACCGGCAAACAGGACACGTATTTCTAATCCCCAACCACGGATCGATACAAGCAACATGGTAACGATGCGAACAAGGCAACAACTTCACCTCTTCCCCGATCCCCATATCCTCCTTGCAAACCGCACACAACGATCCATCCTCCAGGTCATCCTTCGTCACAACAACCACTGCGAGGCTCTCGACGGCCACCTTCGAAGCGGGGGGTCTCCGTATCTCGCCCCCAACCAGAATCTCGAACTCATCGTTATCCACCTCATCATCTGCGTTCGGTTGTAAGTTCAAAAGAAACTCCCATTCCAAGTTGGTGATGACATGATCTTCGGTGACAGGATTAACATCCTGGGGTTGACACAAAATCAAAGTGTTATTTTACGGGGTTGTGAGACTAATCGTTTTTAAATTATTTTTAAAAAAATCTAATGGAGAAAAAATAACATTTTCGTAAATTGTACTACATACCATCCGCCAAGGTGGCGAGACTCGTCGTTTTTAAATCATTTCAAAATTTTCCTTTAGTAAAAAAAATTATACTTTTGTAAATTGTCCTACATACCATATGCCGGGGTTGCAAGATTCACCGTTTTAAAATTATTTTAAAATTTTCCTAGAGACAAAAAAAAATACTCCATCCGTTCCCAATTAATTGTCCACTACGAAATTACGTGCAATTTTGACCGGCAAATAACTTATATTAAAATTGTCGGAATGAAAATTTTGATACATGTTATAAGCCGGTCAAAATCGCATGTAATTTCGTAGAAGACAATTAATTGGGAACGGAGGGAGTAACATTTTTTCGTAAATTGTCCTACATACCATCCGCCGCGGCTGCGAGACTCATCATTTTTAAAATTATCCTATGGTAAAAGAAAATGACATTTTCGTAAACTGTCCTACATACCATACCATTCACCGGGCTTACACGACCTGTCGTTTTTCAAATTACTTTAAAATATTCCTATAGTAAAAAAACGACATTTTCGTAAATTATCCCACCCATCAGCCGGGGTGGGGTTCCACCGGGGTTGTGAGACTCCTCGTTTCTAAACTATTTATAAATCTTCCTACAGGAAAAAAAAATGACATTTTCGTAAACTGCCCAACATACCATCCCTGGTGGCAAGGCTACCTAGGGGTTGCACAAATACAAGTGTTATTTTACGGGGTTGACACTCGCCTTTTCTAAATCATTTTAAAATTTTCCTAGAGATAAAAAAAAAAAAAAACATTTTCATAAATTAGCCTACATACCATCCCCCTGGCGGCGATGATAAGCTCCTCCGAAGGGATCTCCATGGAGACCGATACGTTGAACACTTGTCTCTCATCATCATCCACCACCTCCTCCCACTGCTCATCATCTCCCTCCTCGTTCTCACCCCACCGTATCTGCACACTGCTACTAATGTCACCACTATCTATTTCGTCATCGAAAACCGTATCAAACTGTTGAATATCCTCGTTCTCGTTCTCGTCCCAACCCATTCGGCTAATATCACCAATATCTATTTCGTCAGAAACTGAATTAAAATCAGCATCAAACTGTCGTATATCCTCGTTCTCGTCCCAACCTATTCCGCTAATATCACCAATATCTATTTCGTCAGAAACTGAATTAAAATCAGCATCAAACTGTTGTATATCCTCGTTCTCGTCCCAACCCATTCGGCTAATATCTATTTCGTTAAAATTAGGATCTAAATAAAAATCAGCGTTATCAGTGATATCATCGTCAACATTGCAATATAATGAGAAAACGCAGGTGTGAACATCCACGTCATCAGGATCCAAAGTAGATTCGAATTGGGAAAACCCTAACCCAAGATCGAAATATGGATCAGGATCAGGATCGGTGGATAAGAGTTCTACCAAGTCGGTGTGTATGTAAAAAGATATATCCGCCATAAAATCAAATCTCTCTCTCTCTCTCTCTCTCTCTTTGTGTTGTATGTGGGGCACTTATTTTTTCATTGCGTTAATTGCTCAAATATTAGGGTACCAGGCGGCTGCCTTTTTTCCCCACTTTTTAATATTTTACTTAAATGACCGACCACACGAAAGATAAGTCACGTCCGGCTTATTGAACGCTCGTTATTTTGCAAAATTTTACGTTTTATCCCGGATTCCAATCGATAAAATACACACAAAAAAATTGTCCATTTGACTATACGAAAAAAAAATTATTATTTGATTTGACGATTTATCGAGAAAAACTCTATAAAACGTGAACGTTATTCGTTTAAAAAACCAAATCAAAACTTGAATTCATTTTATTATATTAGTATCTCTCTTCCTGATTCTATAATTTGTGTTATCAACCATCCATGGATAACAATTATAATATTTGGGGAATGTATCTCCTCCGAATAATACTCTTCAAAACACCCAATTTCCGATCGATCTTAATCAAAATATTTTTTTTCCAATCTCATCAGTTTTCATCTGAAAATATCAATTTTGCGACTGATCTCTATGGCAATGCTTAGTTTTCTTATGATCCATATTTCAATAATCATCTCAACCCGTATTTTGATAATCAATTTATAAGTGGTGACTATAATTACACGTGTCATCAACCTGACGCATCACAAAAAGTTTTTACAAGTCGGTTTGTAGAATATCAACGGCATGATGATGAATATAACGAAAATCCCCGACCAGATAATAACAAACAAAATATTAATTCGTCGCCAACTGAATTCGGGATAGGTTATGATTATAGAAATCATTTCCAAAGTACTCTGATTTGTCTTAAAAAATCATTTTCATATTTTAACTAATTGGCTATTTTTCTTTATTCCCAAAACCACGTGATATACTCCGTTTAATGTTATAAGTAAAAATAATTATTTATATTTTTTTTACCATCTTTTATACTGTGATTGAAGAAATTAGATAAATGAATGTTATTTATTAGATAAATATTTCGTTTAATGTTTGTTCTTTATAAATATGGTATTTTATATAACAAAGTTGATGTTAATAGCCATGTAGGACTTGAGATTGGCAATCGCGCGCGGGTCATACGTGACCATTTTTCATTCGTATGGTCATTTAATCAATATTAAAAGTGTGAAAAAAGACAGCCACGTAGGACCCAAGACTACTAATTCCGGGTCCCTAATATTTATGAGTAATTAACGCAATGAAAAAATAATTCCCCTTGGAGAATTTTTTTGGAGATTTTTTTTTCATTGTCGTAAACACTCAGCACAATAAGAGATCCGGGATTGGGAATCCCAGGTTCACGTGGCACCATTTTTTTTTTTTTAAATTCACAAATAAATAAGTGCATGAAAAAAATCCACGTAGAACCCGGACTTTCCAACCCCACGTCTTATGTGGCTATTAGATCATATTAAATTGAATTATCCGTGAGATTCTCATCCATACGTATTATTAGGTCCCGTTAAATTGAATTATTTTTGGTTTTTTATACTATGAAAATTTATTCTAATTTATCAATTTAACTTAATAATAAACAAACAAATATTTCTCACTATTATAAAAGATTGAATAAAAACCCAACAATATCGTAACTCATTAGTAATTTTATAATTATATATAAAGATGATGGCCGCAACTTTTAGGGTTTATTTGGGAGAAATTGTGAGAAAAATTATGAGAGATCAAAGAATAAAAACGATAACCATTATTATTATAAAATATTGAATAAAAACCCAACAATATTGTAACTCGTTGGCAAATATAAATTGAATTTATCATTCCATAATAATTACAAAGGATCATCGGTATGCGTATGCTCTTATAAATGCTGCTAATGGTTAACACTGTTTTCTGTCAATTAAGAATCTATTGTTTAAGAATTTATGCAGTGCAGTATAGAAAGACAATAATAGTCTTGATTTGGCTGGAATTTAGGTGTAATGCAAGCTGTTGGATTTCATCAATAGAAACCACACCTTTTATATTTTTATTTTTATGAGAAAACTATATCATGAGCTTCCCAAGCATATTGGAATAGGTGTTCCCTTGGTTTACAATCAACAACCTCCATAATACAAATTTCCTTCACAAAAATGAATAAAAATTAAAACTAATAGAACCAAACAAAATCAACACTTGGCTGGGGGTTTCTTGTGGATACAATGTTGTCGTCAAAGTTAGTTACTTCTTTGCCATGCTCTCATTCTTCATCTTTTTGAGGGAGTCAAAGAAAGAAGATTTTTCGATACCATTTGTGGGCTTAGCAAAAGGATTAGAAGGACGAGGTTGTGCTAGATTTAAATCACCAGAATTCTTAAACTCTACATAATTTGCCTCAGTCACCTTCTTAAGCTTCCCTGCACTTCTTACCTCCACCGTATTTTCTGACTTTGGGCTTTGCTTTTGCTCTGTAACCACCTTTCCAGGTTTAACAGCTTCCATTTTTGTCTTTTTTATAAAAGATGGAGAAGAAAGAGCTACCATAGGTGATGGAAGGGCTGGTTCTGAAGTTTGAATGTTTTCTTTTGAGGTAGATTGTTTGGTGACTGAAGCATCACTTTTGAATGAAGCGTGTGTATTCGAGGAATTGGGAGGGATTATGGTTGATGTAGTTTCATTTTGCATCCTTTCCTGCAAAAGGAGAACAACTCTCAGCAAACTAGAAAAATTGGCTTCAGCAAATTATACTGTAATATATTCAATTTTCATGCGCTTTCATGTTTGCACTTTTTAAGTGTCAACCACGGTATTGAAATTTTCAACGAAAATCAGAATGGCGAATCAGTTTCCAAAAGATTGATTTCTCCGTAAGGTTAACACTGAAGAGTAAAATATAGTGTGCAATTATAGCTGGATGCATTTTGATGTCTAATTTGGGGGTGACCAGAAAACGAGTGCGTGTAGAACTCAAAAGGTAACAGCACTGGAAGGCCCTATAAGGCTATAAAGTCCAGTTAAGTGGGCATTTTACAATCAAATCTTTGCTGAACAACTAACAAACTGAAACTACTATAGGCGTACCTCCAATATGGAAATGAAGCGTTCAGCTAAATTTGGAAGCTTTAGAGTAGTAACGATCTTGATTGCAGCTTTTACAGATTTTTCAAGACACAAAAGTTTCACAAGTTCAGTAGCCTTAACAAGCTTATCACCTGCATTGAGAACCGGAAAAGCTTGTAATTTTTTTTTCGTGCGAATTTATTTATGCACGAGGAAAGAAGAAAAATCAGCTGTTCTGAAATACTACATTGTTAGTCTTCTTTGGAACTATCTAAAGGACATACCTTTGCAACAAGATCCAATAAGCTTTAAGATACACCTATCCAGATTTGCTTCCAAATCGAAGGACTCATCGACTAGAGCAGATGCATCCTTGCCAATGGCTGTTCTATCTTTGATTCTTTTATTTATCTACACGGATTTGAATATTCACAGTTAATAAAGGAACTAATTTTATCACTGGTTCAGAAAAGTAGAATAAGTTAAACAGCCTGCACTAAGCATATATTTGAAACCGTAATTAGATCTCAGAAAGGAACAACCCCAGTCAGCAGAAAAATATTTGTCAGCTCAATTTTGGATACAAATTTTTTATAACATGAAAGTGTGTAGTTCCCCATTTTAAGGTGGTTTTTGGTCAAAAACTGTTGGAAGCGACAAAAAATTGACTAGAGTGGTGATACATAGAACCAAAAACCCAATCTTACCTGGAGCTATGTATAGAAATGTACTTCAAGATAGAGTATGTGGCATAATCAAGAAAACAAGCAATAACTTCATAAATGGGGAAGGATTGGGAAGCTAAACAATTTTTCAAAGCTCAAAGTTATAAACTTATGTAGATGTTAAAGTAGATTTTTTTTTTGGAGGGTCAAAGTAGAATGTTGGATTACCTGGGAGAGCTGCAGAGTATTCAATAGAAACTCATTTTCAAGATTATCAGCTCCCAAATCAGAAGATGCAAGGGGTATCGAAAAATCGAAGAGATTGAGAATTGGTTTGGGTGTGACCTGTAGATATATAACGCCAAATTAATAGATTGATATTACTATCTAGTCAAATAACCGGAATCAGTGAGTTTTTTACCTGTGGATATGATTCAGGTGATTTACAAACAACACAGATCAACTTGCTCTTATTCACCCCAACAACCCAATAGCTCTCTTCTGGCCTTTTCATTTTGCTTGAGCTGCATGATTAATTGGTAACTTAAGAACAGATGAAATTTAGAAAACTTTGATTACCAACATTTTTTTTACCAACATTGTTTTAAAAAAAAAAATCTACCTGAAGATTGGCAGCCAGCTGCCACCAAATTGTTCCGTGAAAACACCGACTACTCCCTACAAGTTAAAAATATGAATTTTGGTATGACAGATCTTTTCATAGTTTTAGTTAGATAATGAAAAGAACAAACCTTGGAATCATAAGAACAAATTTTGCCATCTTCGCTGAATCCAAACCATGCCAGATATGAACCAGGGGACAATGGTAGTGCTCCTCTGTTAGACTGGGTCATATTACTCATGTTGAACACTCTAAATTCTAACATCTGCATTGTAGTGGGAATAAAAAACAAAAACAAATGAATACTATATGTTTGACTGAAGTGACACTAGCTGCAAATGGACTCGACATCAATTTTTGGACAGCGGATGTTAAATAAATTGTCAAAGTCTTTAGTATACAGACGGAATCACAAACTTAGAACACTTGTACACTCTTTACTTTCCTTAGGAAAACATAATTCAAATACAAAGCAACTGAGTTCGAAAAATACCTGATCATTTGATGGGAGGGGAGCAGAAGCATGTATTACAATAGCGAGTTCATCTTTAAAGCCCGAAGCAGTAATAACTGGACCATCAAGCCTAATGACATTTTTCTACAAAATATAGCAAAGTAGAAGTGTAAATTGCTGCAACCACTTATTGATTGCCATTTGCAGATGTAAATTAGTTTGCAAGGGGAAATTTTGAAGGATGTAAATATTCTTTTCATGCAGGATTTAAATTGTTATGGAAGCGTTGTAAGCACTTAATTTACAAGTCTGAATGGCTAGTATAGATCACTACTCTTTTCTACAAATAGTTGAGCAAATATTTGAGAGAGTCAGAGAGCTGCCTTGTGCAAATGTTTGAACAAATTATTGTCAAAATTCCAGCACATTGTGGATAACTGTGCTCGTTGGGATTTCATGCTAATCTTCCAATTTTCCCTCCCAGTTCATGGTACCCCAGGTAATGGTGCGGTTGGACAAACCTGAATGTTGAACCCATACTTGGATACCATTACGATTATTTAATAGTGTTTTTACTCAAACAGTCCTGTAAAGATTATTTTAACTAATAGTGTTGATTATTTTAGTATAAATCCAGCCCATTTATGCTTATTCTCCAGTGGCATAGAATGGCTGTAGATCCCATGTTTTGTTTAATGACCTTCAATGCACAAGAATAAATCTGTACTTCCTTAATATTTTCTTCGTGAAGATTTCTCAACAAAACAGAATTACATTGAAATCGTACCCTGGTTTTAGTTCATTTACTCTCTCTAGACTTTTCCTGTCTGTGCTTCATCTGTATTACTATCAACATATTTGGCACTTGATTGACAACCGTTACTCATTATTATTAAAGCATACTAAATATTCTAGAAAGTCCTTAATAGAATTTACAAACCTGCAAACCGGCTTGGCTGAAAATGCGAAGAAAGTTATGGCTTGTAATCGCAGCTACCCAACCTGTACCAAGTGCCACAACCTTGACTTCCTCTTCTTCAAATCTCATAGACCACTATATTTATTGGCAGCTAACTCAGTAAAGATAGAATGCCAAGTAACCGATCAATAGGTAAAAGAGAAATGACAAAGATACAACAATGCTCACCTCACTGTTATTGGCCCAACTGCTAAATGGGCGATACATAAGAGTGCTCATGCTCTTTTCGCCTTTGCAAGGATTTGCAAATACGCTTCCATTTTCATTAATTGCCGCCATTGTAAACCCAAAATGGTCAGTCATTGCTGGAACTCGTGGGCCTCGGCCCGTGTCGTGAAAATCTATCTGTTTAAAGTGAAAGTAGAGAAAGGAAAAGTTATGGTCGCCTCAAAAGAGATAAATATATCAACTATGCGGCGATTTCTATTATTACGGTCTTGAAACCAAAAAACACAAGAGAAGACAAAATATAAATGTCTGATTAATAACATCTATAATATCAGAGAAACAGCTTCTACATAGAAGTAAGGATTCGGTAGTTCACTGTTTCGGGATAAAATAATACAGACTTAACTAGTGTTCTCCAATAGGAATCAAGATTTGGCATGATCAAAGATTGAAATATGTATAGCTCATGAATCCTTGGAGTTGCTTATAAAGCTTCTCCACAACAAGTATCTCTTACTCTCCCTTGTGCTAAAGGAATCTTGTTGCACCCATTAGTCTCCATGAGTTTATGTTATTCAATCTTTCCACACTCAAAAAGAAATAAGAAATCAATGAAAGAGTAGTTCACTGTTTCAGGATAAAATAATACAGACTTAACTAGTGTTCTCCAATAGGAATCAAGATTTGACATGATCAAAGATTGAAATATGTATAGCTCATGAATCCTTGGAGTTGTTTATAAAGCTTCTCCACAACAAGTATCTCTTACTCTCCCTTGTGCCAAAGGAATCTTGTTGCACCCATTAGTCTCCATGAGTTTATGTAATTCAATCTTTCCACACTCACAAAGAAATAAGAAATCAATGAAAGAGCTTATACGAAAGTAAAAACGAAAAGAAGAGTATATCACACCTCGATATGGGAATACCCATCATGTTCCATCGTGGTTATGCTTCCCAGCAAATTATAACAGAGAAAACGTCTTTTACCAGGTTGCACAGGAGTACAACCAGGCTGAAAAGCCTCTTGCATATTCAAAACCGTTGTCACAACATTGCTCTTTATAACATCTTTACCCTTCTCCTCTCGTTCCTTTTGAGATCGAGCTATTTTTTTACGGGATTTCTCCTTAGTAAACAGATCCTTTTCATAATCCTCTTCATGTAGTCCGTTATCATATACAGACTGTTTACGCAATCTTTTCCTGCTAGGTGGTTCAGATTCATTTAAGCTATCTTCACCATCATCACTTAAACTGCGGGATAAACCAGGCTCATCCTCTTCCCAACCGTCTTCATCAAAGAAAAGGAGACCATTACTGTTATTTGATTTTGATTGAGGAATATCTTCTGTAGGAGACTTCATCGATGATGGTACAGCAGAGTCCCAAATCCCATACTTCCCCATAGAATCAACAATAGCTAGTGCATTTCCAATTGGTTTCCATGCCATACAACATATAACATTATCGAATTTCTGCCTATCTATGTCTATCTTCTTACCCACATCCCATATCAGCAACTGTTTGTCTAAACCAGAAGTCGCTATATATTTCCCATTAGGTGACCAAGCGATAAAGCATATTCTTTCCACGTGATCACCTTGTAAAACAAACAGTTTTTCAGCAGTGTCTCTGTCATACATGACAACCTCGTTTCTCAAACCAGGTACAGCTAATGTCTCTCCATCTGGGCTCCAGCTCAGAGTATTCATAACCAAAGAATCCAAACCAGTGTCTGGACAAACCCCTCTAAGGGTATGAAGTGCCATACCAGATTGTAACTCCCAAAATATGACTGTACCTAATGAATCAACTGAAGCTAAATACTCGTTTTTGGGATCAAATGCTAATCCGTTTATAGATCCTTTGTGCGCTTTAAGAACCCTAGCAATTGAACCATCGATTGTGTTTATAAGTTTGATCCCCTCGTCATCACCAGCAGCTGCTAACATGCTACC
Source organism: Primula vulgaris (assembly GCA_963920805.1). Classification (NCBI taxonomy): domain Eukaryota; kingdom Viridiplantae; phylum Streptophyta; class Magnoliopsida; order Ericales; family Primulaceae; genus Primula; species Primula vulgaris. Next base: position 25,385,093 of record OY987214.1, on the reverse strand, counting down.
GGATTTATTAAAACTAAGTGCACGGATGGGGAGTGTGAATCGGGTGATATTGGTTTGAAATTCTCCACCTGATAACAAATCACGTCATTAGTAAACGGAAAGCTGGACACGAAAAGTGATCACAGTATATATACAAAAGAAAAGTACTGTAGTCTTGTTTTTTCCATTTGTACATCAATGCAACATAACTACATGAGATGTACATGGCAAAGGTAAATTATTAATGATAAGTCCAATTTCTTCAGCATAGTACATAGCTATAGAATCAAACTCAATAGCCTAAGAACTAGACTTTAACAGAATCAATTTTGACAAAAAGTAGACTGTCTCGTGGTTATTAAACAATACCTTCCAAATGTAATCAGGAAAACACCAATTTTTTTTTTTACAAGTATCACTATATCACTTACCTCACAGATAGCAGTTCTACGATTTTCTAAAAAAGCTATTCAACATCTTAAACTATCAAATGCACTCGAGCAAAAAATATCAACATTTACTGGTTATATCAATTTACAACAACTACCAAGTATATTTCCGCTTAAAGAACAAGACCTGCACATCATGGAGAAGGTTTCGACTTATTTACTCATATATGACAATTAATGATAATATCCATCATTTTATTTAGGGCTTAAATTTATTGAATTTGTGCCAATCATTCAACTTTCTCTATAACACAAATCTTGCTTTTTTGCTTCGTTGAGCTCTTGTTAATATAATCTTTTTCTCATAAAGTGAGGTGTACATGATTGATCTTTCATCGTTTGATTGAACTTTAATCCAAATGAAGAAATTTTAAGTTTGATGAACCAAAGTATTCTATTCTAGCCTCAAATAAGTAAGCTAAATTCTTTAGAAACCCAGCCAAAGAAGCCAATAATCTAGTAAGCAAACAGTTTGTCTACCCATTTAGGCAGAAAACAGTAATGAGATGCCTCAAACTAAAAAAATAATGACCCAGAATCAATAATCGGATACAAACTCATGGATTCACTCTTGAAAACCTAGTCATTGGTAAATGACCTATGTATATTTCCTATCAATAATTCAATATTCTACTTGAAAAGGTGTGGAGCTATGCAACACCCTCATATTAAGAAAAAATCGATTCCTATCCATATAATTTCACAACATATAACAGATTTTACAAATGAATTTCAGCTCTCCCATAAATCAATCCACATACTGTAAATTTAAATTTTACAAACATATTATCCTATTTTACCCTTTCAGCCACCAGAAAACAATAATAACAAAAAAATACACGAACTTAATCACGCCCAGGGCTACATCCACCCCAATATTATGAAAAACCTGATATTTTTTACATTTGAAGTTATAAAATAGTGGTTTTAGCCCCCCATATTTTTTTTTGGAATTTCAACACCCCCATATCCGGACCATACCTCCGCCATTTAGTGCACCCTATATTTAATATTTACTGTGTCACGCTATTAAATATGAATTATGTGGCCATACTCATATATTGACCCTTTAAAACATTTCTATCGACTTCCTACTCATTTACATACCACACCGCTACTAAAGACCAAAACCGCGAAAACAACAACAAACCTGGGAACTTGTAGAGCTTGACAGAATGGTCGATCCTTAAATGTAGTTTGGATTTTGTTTAGTAAAATAGAGTGTAATCAGTGTATATATATTTTTGTAATCGAGTGTAATTAGTATTTAGTAAAAATATGACTATAATTAGGTAAAGACTAAACCCCAAATATGTTTAAAAGAATAGCCTAAAACAAAAATAAAGTTGATAAGAGAGACCAATACCCAATCGAATAACTTAAAATTAGATACATCTAACGATCGACATCTCTACATTCCCATTAATTTTCCTACTCGTTTAAATATAACCCCACTACTAAAGACCAACCCCCCCCCCCCCCCCGATAGCCAACGCCGTAACACCTTCACGGTGGTGTCAAATAGCCTTCACAGGAACAGACAACAAAACCGCATTGTGCACACAGATAGATGAGTCCGAAGAGGAGGAAGTGACTATGTGGCGTGCTTGTAGGTCCCACAGTACCGAGCACCACGAGACGGTTTGGTTCTTGTGTGCCTCCCTTAGCTTCACCGTTCGGATCTTCATTGGGGGATTTTGGTTCGGATTTGTGTTTTCTGTTTTTGGGTTTTTTGGGCTTTTTCTAAATTGTTTTTTGGGAGCTATTGGAACAAATTGGGTGTTAATTTAACAGGTTTTGGCGGGAAATGAAGAAAAGGGGTGTTGGATTTCGCGGTAAAATTACCATATTACCAAAATTAGCCCCCTAAATTATACTAAATTGCACAAATAACCCCCAATTTAACAACATTACTAAAAAAATCAACAACCAACACCCTGCAATTAGCGGTAGAATTACCGTATTACCAAAATTAGCCCCCTAAATTATACAAATTAATCCACCAATTAACACAAACAGACACAATCAAATGCAACAAAAAACAATTCAACCCCGAATTAACATAACTTACCCCCAGAACTAGACTAAATCACACAATCACCCCCCGGAACTAAACTAAATCACACAATCACCCCCCAAAATCGGAAAACCCAACAAATTTCAGACCTTCAGTTAGCAGCCAACCCATTGGTACTAAATCCCTCGCAAACAACATAAAAACTAAGTATTCGTATAAAGACCAAAACGGCAAAAACAACAACAGACCTTGGAACTTGTAGAGCTTGACAAATTGGTAACATTTAAATGTTGGGTACTAAATTGATAAAATTCAATAGTACAAGGTAGTAAACAGTGAAACTCTGTATTCCCATATAATTCCTAATCATTTAATCAAAACCCACAAAAACAACAACAGACCTGGGAACTTGTAGAGCTTAACAGAACGGTCTATCGATCCAGACGCAAGACAGGTGGAGTTTGGGCTGATAGCCAACGCCGTGATACCTTCACGGTGGTGTCGAATAGCCTTCGCCGGAGCAGACAAAACAAGGGCATCGTGCACATAAATAGACGAATCCAAAGAGGAGGATGTGACTACGTGGTGTGCTTGTAGGTCCCACAGTACAGAGCACCACGAGGCGGTTTGGATTTTGTGTGCCTCCCTTAGCTTCACCGTTCGGATCTTCATTTGGTTTTTGTTTTGGGTTTTTGGGGTTTTTTTAGAGTATTTTGGAACCAATTGAGGTTAACTTTTAGTAGGGATCTGTTTGTTTTGTGTGTGTGTGTGTGTGTTTTTTTTTTTTTGAAGTGTTTTGGGAGCTATTGGAAATTTGGAACCAATTGAGTTTAATTAAATAAAAGGGTTTCGGCTTTGGCGGGAAATGGAAATATGGGCTTTGGATTTAGCGGGGTGAGGAACGGGTTGTGAAATTGGTGTGTGATTGCTAAAATTTAAATCTCAAGCCAATTCAGTTCAACCCGTTATAATTAAAATTCAACCCAATCCAATCTAACCTGTAAAAAAATTACGGATTGGGACGGGTTTATTTTTAAATTTTTATTTTGATTCTTTATTTTTCATAGTTTGCATAATCGGTCTAAATTTTAAAATAAATTCTATGTTTCACAGAGAAATAAAAATTAAAATAAATTATAATACAATTATAACATTCACAACAATTAAGAAAACTAAAATATAATAATACAGGTAGATTGTTATCTTTAAATACACACAATATATATATATATATATAGCAGGTTGAAACGGTTTGTGGCGGATTAACCCGCGATTTAGTAACCATAACCTTAACCCAAGCCGCACAATATATAATGGATTGACTTTTTTTGGACACTCAGCCCGCCCCAACCCGTCCCAATCCATGCGGATTGGGTTACGGGTTGAATTTACGGATTTTTTGTCCACCGCTAATTAACAACTAAACATGGGAAAAAAAATAATCCATTTTGCACTATGGGCTTATTCGGTACACTATGGCCTTGTTTGGTTGGGATGGATTGGGCGGGATAGTATCACAAATGTAGTGGACCCCACAAATAATATGGTTGCCTGAACGGGACTATTAATACAATGGGATAGCGAATGACCCCAAATAACATCATTTGTAATACTAGGGAAGAGTGTTATTTGTAGTCCCAGAATTACATGTACTCCCCTTTTCATTATCCGATACCAATACCGGGTGTATTCGTAGTCCCATGACTACTAATCATTCAATCAAACGAGGCCTATAGTCTATATAAACCTTACTTTTATGTGCTTTTAGTTTTGATATTTCAAATTTGTTTGGCTTATACACAATAAAGAGAGCATACTTTTATTAGAAGTAATATCGTAAAATCTTACTTATACTAAATAGTATGATAATATTACTTTTCTACCTTGAGTTTTTGTATTTTTACTTTTCAAACAAACAACCCCTATATAATATTAACTTTTACCAATTTAGTACCTAACATTTAACATTTACTAATTTGCATTCTAACCTACCGATTTTCATTCAACTAGTGGACTCGGGTTTAACAAAAAGACGAAATTACAGTCACGTTCTCTCAGCTATCACATAATGCGTACAATTGCATCAACACCCGTAAAAAATAGAATTGCAAATATGAGATTCGTCGATTTATGCCGTCAGCCCCTTAATTGAACGAAAATAGGCACGTTGGAAGCCGAATTGGTAAAATTTAAATGTTGAATACTATATTGATAAAAGTCAATAGTATAAGATACTAAACAACTTTTTCCCGTTAATATGCAAAATTTTGTTTTCTAGTGTCCAATATTCTAAAATGCGAGCCTAACCGAAAATTAGAGGAGACTAGACGCTAGACTGAGCATAAAAGCCTAACACATTATGCGAGATTAGACGAATTAGACAATATTTAAGCGGAATTAGGCGGGACTAGACGTTAAGCGGTCGATTTCTGTCTAGAACATGCCTTGCGGCTTTTAGAACATCGGTCGTGCTTGCTAACTGCACTGCATGTCGTCACCTTGAATTGGTAACTTTAGATGTCAACTCTTAGTGTATCTAACTTTATGTTATTCGATTGGGTATTGGTCTTTCTTATGAACTTTATTTTAGTTTTAGGCTACTCTTTCGAGCATATTTGGGGTCTAGTTTTTTTACCAAATTATAGTTATATTTTGACTAATTACACTCTATTTTCCCTAAAAAAAATCCAAACACATTAAAAGTAATAAAGAATATAAAGAAAAAAAATATCAGCCAGAAATATGGAAAAACTCAAAATAAAATAGAAAATGATCGAAAACTTCAAATATTTTGAAAATAGCCCCAAAAGATGGCAAAAGGCTATGAAAAGTAAAAAAAAAATATTATAAAATTTCGGACACATGATCACATAGTATATGACGGACGTAGAGTCACACAAGATTACGTGGACACATGATCACACATGATTGGTAGGACACATGCAATATAACACGGGATCGGGCGGAAGAGACGCAAGATCACATAAGATCCGACGGAAACATATGCAAGATCACACAACATTTGATGAACACATGACACAAGATCACACTAGATCAAACGAATAAAGTAGGTATCACAAAACAACGAAGAGACACATGATACATAGAATCGGACAGACACATGATCACACATGATCGGGAAGACAAATGATCATACATAATCAGGGATCTGGGGGACACATGATCAAATATATCATATACGATTGGACGGATACAAGGTCACACAATATCGGGTGCACACAGGACCACACATGATTAGACTAACATATGATCCCACAAGATCAAATAAGATCGCACGCGCACATGATCACACATGATTAGGCAAATACTGGATCACACACGATCGGGTGGATACCTGATCACACGTGATTGAGCAGATGAAAGACCTAATGACAAACCTAAAGGGATAGAGATTAATTGGTTTGACATACTTTTCAAACTTTTCTCCAGTTCAATAATATATATATATATATATATATATATATATATATATATATATATATATATATATATATATATTATTATTATTTCTCTAACATTTATTCTGATTCCCAATCAGTATATATATGTATTGTAAGTATATACAACGACCACATTGGATTTAAATTTCTTCCAAACAATTTAAATCATTTCTTTAGTCAACATTTAAACTTTTTTTTAATTATTTGTTTTATTGTTTGATCATCATTGTTATTTATGATCAAGAATATGCTGATTTATACTTGAGAGTATATTCCTTGATTTTATTAAATAAATAATACTTTGTATTATTTAATTTCTCCATTTCGGTATTCATTTAACCGGTTGAATAGTTTAACATGTTAATTTTCTATTAACCGGTTATATTGTTGTTCTTCAGCAATATAATATTTAAGTTCATTTCTCGATTTTCTTGATAATGTTCTATTAGTATACATTAAAATGAGCATTTATTGATCTGTAATAAACTAAATGTAAATGTTTGTACAACGATACTTGTTTATAATTAAAATTCTCATTTGTTATCATCTATTAGGTCCAGAGAATGACTAACTTGTTTGTCATTAATATGGTAGTTTATTGATTTTAATATTGATATAAAGTGGTGCTTTTCATCGATAAAGTTGAGTGTGTTTCACAGATTATTATTATCTCAGTTACAACTGGACTTTCGGCTTAGGTGGTAAAGGAAATTACAGTTTCAGTTATAACTCACATATAACTGGGTTTATGGCGAATTTAGTGAAAAAGATTATGCCGACTTATATTTTCCTGTAATCTTGATGATTAAAGATTTGGACGTGGTCTACACGTAGTTGATTGATTAAATCAGAATATATTCTCCATAATATAAAAGTCAAATCAATTTAGAATAAAGAAGGAAAGAGAAAAAAAAGGAAAGAGCTATGAGGATAAATAAGGAAAGATCTTGAAGACATGTAAAGTAAAGATACTGATGAATTTCGAAATAAAGAAGATTATTACTTATTGATAACAAGATCAACAAATGAAAGAGATCAAATCAATTACAAGATTGAAAATTGAAGAAAGAAGATTTGATTAAAATTTTATTTAGTCTTGTAACCGTGTTATATAAACGGAGTAGAGTTATAGTTTTTACTTAGCTCTCATAAAAACACTAGACACATTATTAGAGAGAGAAAAACACACGAGTGATTATTGAGAAAAAACCATAGACTTAGGTCTAGAGAGATTGATAGTGTTTAAGTTGTGAGCTATAAAGTTAGGCATATATGCTTTAGTGTTGTAAGTCTTAAAACTCGTTAATGTCCTTGACATATCAATAAATCACTGGGCGAGGACCTTGGAGACGTAGATCTAGCACTTTATCGAACTCCGTCATCAATGTTGTGTGTTCAGTTCATTTATTATTCCAGACGAGTTCAGTTATAAATTGAGTTAAAACTGAGTTATAACTGAAAGAGTAACAACATCTTGAAACTTCGGCTTAGTTTCTTACAAGTGGTATCAGAGTCTCATACTAGATATAAATAGTGTGGATTATGTGTTTCAATAAATATCGATTCGATGGAAGAAAAAGAGTTTGGTGACGTTGAAAGTGATGATGAAGAACACTCTATGCAAGAACTCGAAGAGCAATATTTATTATTGTACACTAAGCATATGAGTACGTCCAAGAAGGTTCAAGAATTGTAAATATTGGTTGAAAATCTGAAGAACGAAAATTCTGAGATAAGTGAAGTCTTGAAGAGCAAGGAACTCGAGCTAGTTGAAACTCAAAGGAAAATCAAGCTACTGAACTCAAGTGAAACTGAAAGATTGGATGAAATGCTCGCCAGTCAAAGATATGGAAAAGACAACAATGGCTTGGGGTATAATAGTTGTGGAAGTACTGGAAAGACAATCTTTGTGAAGGCATCAACCAATAACACCATACAAGAAAAGCTACAAACCAATGTAAGTGTCAAAAGACTTCCAGTTACAACTCAATATGTAACTAAGAAATTTTCTAAACTTACAGTTATAACTCAAAGTGCAACTAAAAGCAAAATTTTCAAAACTCCATATAGACCGGCTACTAAAATTATCTTAAATTGTGTCACTACTGTAGAAAACCTGGACATTTAGAAAGAAATTGTTTTAAAAAGTTTTATGGAAATAAACAGGGTTTTTATTGGGTTCGTAAACCAATTTCTAAATGGATTTGGGTTGTGAAAAAGAAGAATGACATAGTTAATTTCTTAGTATTTTGATAGCGGTTGTTCTAAGCATAAGACATGTGATGCGAGCTTACTGAAAAATTTGAGTTATAAAAAGGCAACACGGTTACCTTTGGGAAAGGTGAGAAAAAAAAGATAATTGGTAACGATACTCTCAATAAATTTAATAGGAACAAATGTCATGTGATTGGTGATAATAATAATTTAATCATGACCGGTGTTAGATCTGCAGATAATTGTTATGTTTTTGAAAAATTAGTTGTAAATTCACCAAAAACTAGTTGTAAACAGACTATAACTGAGAATGCTGAACTTTGACACAAACAAATAGGGCACGTAAACTTTGGAACTCTTGCTGAACTTATTAAATCTGAAAGTATTAAAGGTGTACCTGAAATAAACGTTAATCTCCCAAGAACTTGTAGTGATTGCATGAATGATAAACAATCAAATAGTTTTCATAAAAGTTTTTTCCCAGTCTATACCACTAGTGTCATTGACCTTTTACATGTAGATCTAATAGGTCCTATGGAAAATGAAAGTGTTGGAGGAAACAGATATATGTTAGTAGTTGAGGATGATTTTTCAAGATATTCGTGGATAGTATTTATAAAACAAAAAACAGACACTTTTAAAGCCTTTAAAAAACAGTGTTTATAATTATAAACTGAAAAGGGATATCTAATCGGAGAGATTATAAGTATTAAAAGTAAACATGGAAAAGAATTTGAAGATTCAAAGTTTTCTGAATTTTGTGATAATCAAGGAATATATCATAAGTTTTCTTTTCCCAAAACTCCACAACTAGACCATGTAGCTCAAAGAATGAGTGCAATTATACTAAAAATAGATAGGGTCATGTTAGATTCTAAAAAGTTATCTGTGAGACTATGGGCTGAAGCTGTGAACACTTCGTGCCACATTATGAATAGAGTTTATATCACAAAAGAAACCAATATGACACCCTATGAATTTTGGAAAGATAAGATGCCTAATTTAAAATATTTTCATGAATTTGCATATGTTTGTTATGCATTTAAGAATAAAGAACAACTAGGAAAGTTTGAGAATAAAAATGATGAATGCATCTTTCTAGGCTATTCAACAAACAGTCAATCCTATAGAGTTTATAATCTGAGAATAAAAATGGTTATGGAATCTTGTAATATGTCTTTTGATGATTTCAAAGATACTAATAAGTATGTAGATGAAGAAGAGCTAATTACTTTCATAAGAGAAGAGGAAGAACAAATTGAAAGTCAAGACATGCCTCCAGTTACAACTACAGTTATAACTGAAGAAGCAGATAATCCAGACTTGGTTACTAAACCAGTTACAACTGAAAGTCTAACTGAAGTGAGTCAGAATCCCAAAAGGAAAGTACGATATACGAGGACTCAAAAAAACCATTGATAACATCATTGGAGAGGTAAGTGAAGGTATGATGACTAGAAAGAGACACCATGACTCAATCGTTTTACTATGTCTTAGTTCTCATGTACAGTCTTATAATGATAAATCTTTAGAGCATGATGAATTGATGCTTGTTTAATTAGTTGATCTGATAATGAAATTGCTACTGATTTAGCTAATAATCTTGTATAACATTCTAGGATTAACAGTATTGATCGATATCTTTTTATAAGAGAACTTGTAGAAGAGAAAAGTCTAATGTTAGATTATGCTATAACTGAGAAGCAACTGACTGATATTTTTTTTACAAAACCTTGGATGTGAAAAGATTGGAACAACTAATGAGTGATTTAGGTATCCGTTATTATAAAGATTTTTAATTAATAATTTATTTTGAAAAAGGCTTGAGTTAGCGTTTGCGTTAAAGAACTGTGATAAATCTGTACGAGCTTATTATCACAGTTAATCTAAAAAATATTTATATTTGATTTAATAAAAGAGAAGTCTAAAACTATCATATTTCTTTGAGATCTTAAAACATATGAATGATGAGTTAAAACTGGGTTATAACTGAAGAAAATGTTCAAATGGTTATCCATATAAATATTAACTATTAAGTCAAAAAGACAAGATGTTATTTGGAGAGACATTGATCAGTAGGTTCCGGCCACCTCTATCTATATCCCAGCCGTTATCAAGTGAAATCAAGGATATCATCTCTTAACTGAACTGGATATGTGTGGCTACTATCCCAATGCCTATCCTATTTTCGAGGGGTTTCATAGTGGATATAGTCTTTATCCTATATATGTATATATATCCCATAGTGTGGGGAAACTGGTTAATTAAAATACATGCGAAGACTTGGAAAAGAATGGTTAGTTTTCTTAATAAAAGAGTCAATATAAATTTTTTCTTGGAAGAATAACTGGTATGTTCAGTTCCAATGCAGTTACTATTCTATGTTATAACTGAGGAATGATTCAACTCTTTCTAAAAATGATTATTAAAGTTATTTATTTATAATTCCGCTGCATAAATCACCTTATTGTTAGTATATAAAACTCTGTCAATGATATTTGCTTGAGATATAATTTGATCTAATTTGGTGATTATTTCTTATCTATGAGTTGTCTTCTGTTATTGGAAAAATCCTTCTTAGAATGTTACTGGATTATTGGTTAATGATGTGATATGATTGTTTTTTTTTTTCAAAAAACTGTTAAGTGAATTTTGGTGATATCTAGTTGTTTATTTGGGAAGGAGGTGGTTTATTCTTATGAGTGAATGTGAGTTTTATGTTTAAGGAAGGGATCTGATGGAAATAATTGTCATGTTTGCAAAGATTTGCTGTTTCTATGATATGTTATGCGTAAAATTTGATAAAATTGTGAGTTATTTTGTTTCTATGTAAGTGGTTTTTTGATTATGGATTTGATTGATAATTTCTATGTGATATTGGTAACCCTCTCGTGACTTGATTTGTAATTTCTTTGACAAAAAGGGAGAGAAATATGGTTGAGTGGCTGGAGAACGTTTTTTGTTATCCAGGGGGAGTTGTGAAAAATGATTATCCAATTATAACTGATGATGAATTCAGGGGGAGTTTTGATTGCTACTTATCTTTATTATTTATATAATTGTCATATGCAGGGGGAGTTTCACTCAACTCTATTTTTGCCAAATTAAATGACAAATGGGGAGATTGTTAGGTTCATAGAATGACTAACTTGTTCGTCATTAATATGGTAGTTTATTGATCTTAATATTGATATAAAGTGGTGCTTTTAATCGATAAAGTTGAGTGTGTTTCACAGATTATTATTATCTCGGTTACAACTGGACCTAATACTCAGCTAGTGAAAGAAATTACAGTTTCAGTTATGCGAATTTACTCAAAAAGATTATGTCGACTTATATTTTCCTCTAATCTTGATGATTAAAGATTTGGACGTGCTCTACAAGTAGTTGATTGATTAAATCAGAATATATTCTCCATAATATAAAAGTCAAATCAATTTAGAATAAAGAAGGAAAGAGAAAAAAAAGGAAAGAACTACGAGGATAAATAAGGAAAGATCTTGAAGACATGTAAAGTAAAAAGATACTGATGAATTTCAAAATAAAGAAGATCAGTACTTATTGATAACAAGATCAACAAATGAAAAAGATCAAATCAATTATAAGATTGAAAATTGAAGAAAGAATATTTGATTAAGATTTTATTTAGTATTTTAACCGTGTTATATAAACGGAGTAGAGTTATAGTTTTTACTTAGCTCTCATAAAAATATCAGACACATTATTAGAGAGGAAAAAACACACGGGTGATTATTGAGAAAAAATCATAGACTTAGTCTAGAGAGATTGATAGTGTTTAAGTTGTGAGGTATAGAGTTAGGCATATACGCTTGAGTGTTGTAAGTCTCAAAACTCGTTATTGTCCTTGACATATCAATAAATCACTGGGTGAGGGCCTCGGAGATGTAGATCTAGCACTAGATCGAATTCGATCATCGGTGTTGTGTGTTCAGTTTATTTATTATTACAGACGAGTTCAGTTATAACTTGAGTTAAAACTGAGTTATAACTGAAAGCGTAACAACATATTGAAACTTCGGCTTACGTTTCTTACATCATCAAAACACAATACAATTAAGTTTAATTGTAGATTGGTTAACCGACATAAACAAGATCATATAAAATCAGATATAAACAAGATAACACATGATTAGGCCGACACATAGTCACACTGTGTCAGATACATGATCACATTGGAGAGGGAAGACATAGGATCATACCAGAACTGTAATAATTTGGCCGAAAGTAGTGTCTTCAAAAAAACGATCTCTTTAAAAATAGTGTCATCGGTTAATGCATTATCTTGATTTTAAAGAAATGTAAAAATCACACTACCGAGTCAGTTTTTTTGACAATTTAAAGATTAATAACATTTGTTGAACTTAGTCGCAACGGTTCTTAAATCACCTTGCTCGACTTGTATTTGTTATTGGTTTTGTGGTTATGTTTTACATCCATTAGTAAAATTTGAATCCTTTAGAATGTATAAGGAAAAGTATGTAATTTCTACTAGTAATCATCATTCCCAGTCAAACACGTAGCATGCATGTACATCGTTACCGGAGCTAACCCATACGACACCGGTTACCATTGTTGGAATTTCCCGTCACTACATGTTGGAGTTGTCGATCACCACCTCCCCCGCTAACAAGAGTTTTAATTAACTATAATCAAATATGTAGATTGTCTTGGAAAATGGTATTTTTTTATAGTAATTAGGTCATTCTAGGAGTTTATTTGCTGCGTATTTTTCGTTTTTAATTAACTCTTTGATTTTCCAGATTATCACACTAAACATTATCGCCATTAATTAAACTTGGTTGCATGTTAGCCCTGATCAACTCTAGGAAATCGTTTATTTATTTTCCTAAAATCTCTTAAAAACTCTTTAGAAACCTCTAAAAACTCTATCCCGAGTGAGAAAACGATTCGCTAAAAGTGACAGTGTTGGCCACTAAGGAATCTCCCCGCGTAAATCAAAGTCTTAAGATTTTTAAAGCTCATGCATAAGGTGCCTTTTCAATATCCGCCTTATTAACTTTTATTTAAAAATAAAACAAGTGGAATTTACGTCTTTGACCCATAAATACATAGATAAATTATTTTTGAAAATCATGTATGTGCCATTTCCTCTATGTTCCTATTCTTTTTCTCTATTGCCCCATTTTGTTGAGGTATACAGGAGCCGAAAAGTTATGGTCAACAACCAAAATGTTAAAAATGGTGTGTACTAAAATTCATTACCATGATCGGTTCAGATACTTTTGATCACATAATTCCTTCGTGTTTGGAGCTTCTCACAAAGTGTAGAAAATTTTCTAAATGTTTCATATTATTTGTTAAAAATGAAACCCATAAAAAGCGACAATAGTCGTCAATCATAACGAAACATATGCACGTCCCCAAAGATTAAGTTTTCGGAAAGAACCAACAACATCCATGTGAATAAGTTTTAAATATCGAGTCGTAGACACTATGTTCTTGGACAAGAAATTGTTTTCCTAGTTGACAAGCATGACAGACTGTTCTTTCAATGAGAAACTTTTGCTAAACCTATTACCAAATATTTTCTAAAATTTAACAAGCAAATCTAGACTAGCATTAGCAAGTCTTCTATGCCACAATTAACCATTGTCGTTGATAGTAACATGAAACTAATTGATTTCATTATCCACTCAACTATTTAGATCAATCATATATACATTATTTTGTCTTTAACCAATGAGAATAGTGTTGTTATCTAAAATGCAATGATGCAATGCAATTTCTCAAATATAATCGCAAACCGAGTTGACTAATATTAAGAAAGTTATGCTTAAAACCATCAACTACCTAAACTTTCAATAATGACATTAAAGAGTTTAGAGATACTACTAATACCAATGACTTTACTCTTACTATTATCGGAGAAGGTCACATAACGTTCATCTTTATGTGAAAGCGTAGTAAAATTTGTTTTGTTCGTCATATGCATTGAGCATCAACTATCCAGGAAACATTTGTTCTTGTTAAGCTTTGACCTCAAGAATACCTACAAAACGAAACAATAACCTTAATCCACTTTTGGGTTCTTAAGAATTAGTTTCTCGGTCCATTGAAACCAAAACTAAGACATTTTTATTTATTAAATATCTACGAGGACAGTAAACATAATCTTGAGAATGATTCCACCAAAACTAAGACATTTTTATTTATTAAATATCTACATTTTTATTTTTATTTAGCTCACTTTATATAGAATACTAATTACCCTAGTCACCTTCCCTTCCCACCTATTTAGTTTAAGCTTCCCTTACCACATATTTAGTTTAGGGGCAATTAAAATATATAGAAGCTTTTTCTTATCATGCATGTGAGCATTGCCGATTTTTGCGGGGAAGATACTGTTGGAAAAACATGTGAAAACATGGGTGTTTCCGAATGGTCACTGGACCAACTTTGAGTCATTATTTCGTGTAACAACGCTGAGTTGTTTATACCGTACTCAACGTGGTTGAGTAGCCCGTGTGACGAGCTTCGTAACGGTATATCACATGACCTATTCGGAGAATGGGTGTGAATACAAAGTGGCTTCAAAGTTGGTGCCTCGAAAGCTCAAATCTGGAAAAAACCGAAATGGTAAAGGAAAACCATTTAGTATAATCCCATATTGGAAGATTAAGAGTTAATTTTACAATATATATACCATACCAACCCATGTAGTTATTAAAATAACATGTCCACATACACCTAAGAGTATTAATGTGTACCACATACGCGCGCTCGCTTGTGTCTCGTGTCTCGTGTCTTGGGTCTCGGGCTCGGGCACGGGCTTGGGATTGGGCTTGGGCTTGGGCTTGGGCTTGGGCTTGGGATTGGGGTTTGGGGTTTGGGGTTTGGGGAATGTCTCCGGTCTTGGGTCTTGGGTCTTGGGTCCAAACCCGAATAGGGAGTTTTGTATAAAATACAAAGCAGTCCCTAGAGTTTCCAGCAATCAGAAACGCTCCGGCAATGAATGAGATTAAATGCTGCGGTTTCAGAATTGATTGAGTGGATTCTGGGGGTGTAACTCCCAGAATTAAAGGACAACATTTATGGCTGCGGTTTCATTAGAGCCTATAAAAGGCAGCCATCCCCCTCTCATTTGATCACACAAGAAACACACAACCTCACAGCATAAGTATACACTTAGAGAGAGAGAACCGCACCACCAACAGCTCGACCTGTGGTTCGGTGCCGGTTTCCATACGAGCCACTCTGAGATATAAGTTGTACCTTGGGAACAAAGTCCCGAAACCAGAAAACTTTAAAGGTGGTTCGGGAAATATTGTTTAAGGGAAACTGCTCAGCAGTTGCCTCTTATTTTTATTTCTGTTATTTATTTTTCAGTCCTTTACTTTCTGTATATTACATTTCAGTACCATTTCTTTTCTGTAATTTATTTTACTGTACTGTTTTTTTTCTGTATTTACTTTTCAGTACTGTTTATTTTCAGTCTTTCAATTCTGTAATTTACTTTTCAGTTCTGTAATTTCCAGCATTTACAAAAAACCAGTCCGACAATTTTTTATTTGTTAAAAACCAGTCCGACAGTTTTTTTTTTATTTGTTAAAACCAGTCCGGCAGTTTGTTAAAACCAGTCCGGCAGTTTCTTTTATTACAAACCAGTCCGGCAGTTTGTTAAAACCAGTCCGGCAGTTTCTTTTATTTAAAACCAGTCCGGCAGTTTGTTAAAACCAGTCCGACAGTTTATATAAAACCAGTCCGGCAATTTATGTGTTAAACCAGTCCGGCAGTTTCTTTATAACAGTCCAGCAGTTTTATTTTCTTGTTGAGTCAGGAATTGTAATTTATATTCCAATTGTGAGAAATAAAATTGTTATTTCCATTGCGTTCCTGTCTTCTTTATTTTATTGTCCTTTCTTTTATCGTATTCGAAATAGTACCAAAAGACAACCAATCTTAAACAATACCATTTTTTGGTTTTTCTATTTTCGAAATAAGAAAGGACTTTTCTTTTTTATTTTTTGTTGACGTCTCGGTTTTATTCTCGCAAAATTATTGCTAGTTTACTAGAAATTGAAATTTGCACATAGAATAAATCCGAATTGGTTTTAATCTTTTTATTCTAGAATACGATAAAGAATTCTTAGTGAAATCAAAAGTGATTTGATTTTCACGCTAGAATCTCTTTCATTGGTTTTTATTCTTTTAAAGCAATCTAATTAAGTTATAATTAGTATTTGCGATTAAGAATTTTAGTTTTCTTGCGAGAAACTAAACGGTTTTAATTTGTCATTTCAGATGACTAATGAGGATTAAATACCCACCGTTTCTTCGGAAAACGTGCAGGGCGCACTTGTGATTGGCAATAGCCATAACAATGTGAGCGCTGCGAGTGGGGGGGCTCAGGCTGAGGCTGAGGCTGAGGCCGAAGCTGCTGCGGCAAAGGCTACGGCCGACGCCGCTGCGGCAAAGGCCGATGCTATGGCTGCGGCTGCGGCCGCAGCACAGGCTGCTGCTAAGGCTGCGGCCAAGGCAGCGCTTGTGGCTGCGGCCAGGGCAAAGGGCAAGGCTCCGACAACGCCGTCTATGCCAATGTTGCCAACCTCTCAACTGGAGAGACCGGAAAAGTTTAGGGGCAACAACTTCAAACGTTGGCAGCAAAAGATGCTGTTTTATTTAACTGCCCTTAATCTGACCCGGTTTCTCAAGGAGTCTGCACCCGTCCTAAGCGAGGACGATGAGGACGTGCAGACGGTTTCGGCGGTGGAAACGTGGAAACACGGCGACTAGCTATGCCGGAACTACATCCTGTGTGCTCTGGATGACACTCTCTTCAGTGTTTTCGAGCCCAAGGCTTCTGCAAAGGAGCTTTGGGAGTCTCTCGAAAGAAAGTACAAAGTGAATAACGCTGGCGCAAAGAAATTTGTCGTCACGGATTTTCATGAGTACATGATGACTGATGGGAAGAGTGTCATCGAGCAGGTTGAGGAACTCCAACTCATATACCATAGGCTTGAGGTTGAGGGGCTAGTTATCAACGAACCTTTCCAAGTGGCATTAATGATTGAGAAACTGCCACCTTCTTGGAAAGAGTTTCAAAACTACCTGAAACACAAGCGAAAGGCTATGACCTTGGAGGGACTCATTGAGAGGCTCAATGTTGAGCAAAGCAACCGCCGATCCGGAAGGAAAGGCGGTGACAGAGCAGGCAACGCGGTTGCCAAGGCCCATGTGGTTGAGAACGCTATGTCTAAGCGGAAACGCTTTGACGGCGTAGTCGGTGCTTCTCTCCAGAAGAAATTCATGGGAGATTGCTTTGTGTGCAACAAACCGGGCCATCGTGCCGCGGATTGTAAGATGCGCATCGACAAGCCCAACCCCCCCCCCCCCCCAAAGAGGAAGTTCCAAGGAAAAGGGAGGAAGAGGGCACCTGCTCAGGCTAATGTGGCTGAGGGAGGAGATGATGCTGGACAGGACTATATGCATCTGAGTGCTGTGGTCTCGGAAGTGAACCTGGTGGGGAGCAACCCAAAGGAATGGTGGCTGGACACAGGCGCCACTAGTCACATCTGTGCCAACAAATGGATGTTCAAGACCTATACGGCCGTGGACAATGAGAGCTGCTTCATGGGGAACTCGGCTACTTCCAGGGTGGAAGGAAAAGGAACCGTGCTGCTGAAGATGACATTGGGAAAGGAGCTCACATTGAATGGCGTGCTCCATGTGCCGGAAATTCGCAAGAATCTGGTTTTCGGGTCTGTTATGGTGAACAAAGGATTTAAACTTGTATTTGAATCTGCTAAAATTGTAATCACTCTTAATGGAATGTATGTAGGCCGTGGCTATATGACCAACGACATGTTTAAATTAAATGTTGGTACTCCGGCACCTAAGGCCGAGTCTGCTATTGTGGGTACTAATGCTGAGGAAAGTACCAAGAATAATGTAACCGTTAATGTTGCCCAAGTGGCTAATAAAACGTCTTTTGCTTATTCTTGCGATTCATTTAATTTATGGCATGGTAGATTAGGTCATGTGAATGCTAATTCTATGAAGAAATTAATATCACTGAATGTACTACCTAATTTTGTATTTGATAAACAACATAAATGTGAGGTTTGTGTTGAAGCAAAATTAACCAAGTCTTCGTATCAACATATTGAACGAAGTACTGAACCTCTCGGTCTAATACACACAGATGTATGCGACTTAAATTTTATACAAACGCGAGGAGGGAAAAAGTGTTTCATCACGTTTATATATGACTGTACTAGATACTGCTATGTCTACTTAATGAGAAGTAAAGACGAAGCGGTAGAGAAATTCGCTCTTTATAAGACCGAAGTAGAAAATCAACTCAATAAAAAGATTAAAATGTTGAGGAGTGATAGAGGCGGTGAATACGAGGCACCGTTTGCACAGATATGCGCAGAAAGTGGCATTGTACATCAAAACACAGCCCCATACTCTCCGGAGCAGAATGGGGTTGCCGAGCGTAAGAATAGAACGCTCAAGGAAATGATGAATGCTATGCTAATAAGTTCTGGGTTACCCCAGAACATGTGGGGGGAAGTGCTGCTTTCCGCCAACTATGTGTTGAACAAGCTGCCGTATAAGAAGCGTGATAAACCACCTTATGAACTATGGAAAGGCCATCGGCCGAGCTATAAATTCTTAAGGGTTTGGGGTTGTCTTGCGAAGGTCCTTGTCTTGCTTCCTAAAAGAACGAGAATAGGGCCAAAGACGGTAGATTGTGTGTTCATAGGATATGCACAAAACAGTAGTGCTTATCGCTTTCTCGTGCACAAGTCGGATAATTCCGATGTGCATATAGATACTATCATCGAAGTTCGAGAAGCTTCTTTCTTTGAGGAGATCTTTTCCCGCAAGTCTTCCATAACTGTAGAGACTGAGGAGTCAAACAGTGAGGAAAATGTGGGGGCAAGTGAACCGTTGGAGGAAGAAGAAGAAGAGCCTCGACGTAGTAAACGGGCTAGAAAGGAAACGACTTTCGGTCCAGATTTTGTAACCTTCATGATAGAAGGCGAACCGGCGACATTCAAACAAGCAATGTCATCCCCGGAAGCCCAATATTGGGAGGAGGCGATCAACAATGAGGTTGAATCGATATTACAAAATCACACTTGGGAACTAGTGGATTTACCACCCGGGTGTAAGCCACTAGGACACAACTGGATCTTCAAAAGGAAGAGAAAGCTCGATGGAACGATCGAGAAATACAAGGCGAGGCTTGTAGTAAAAGGTTTTAGACAAACCGAAGGTGTCGACTATTTCGACACCTATGCTCCTGTCTCCAGGAAGACGTCAATCCGGATAGTCATTGCTCTCGCAGCATTGTTCGATCTGGAAATACATCAAATGGATGTTAAAACGGCGTTCTTGAATGGTGAGCTAGAAGAGGAAATTTACATGGAACAACCGGAAGGGTTTGTGGTTCCAGGTAAAGCTCACAAGGTGTGTAAACTTGTGAAATCCTTGTATGGACTTAAACAAGCGCCTAAACAATGGCACGAAAAATTTGATAGAGTGATGCTATCAAACGGTTTTCGAATAAACGAATGTGACAAATGCGTCTACGTGAAAGGTAATGAAAAGGACTACGTGGTAGTCTGCCTCTACGTAGATGACATGATTATAATAGGGAGTATTGATAACATCAACTCCACTAAGAAAATGTTGTCACAAAAATTCGAGATGAAAGACTTGGGTATCGCTGATGTTATACTTGGTATGCAAATTACCAAGACATCAGACGGATATGCGCTATCTCAAACTCACTATGTCAGGCAGATGCTTGACAAATTTGATAAAGATAGTAGAGCTACATCCAGAACTCCGATAGAGATCTCAACCACCCTGAAAAAGAATTTTGGGGAGAGTGTGAGACAATTGGAATATTCTCGAATAATAGGCAGTCTGATGTACGTCATGAACTGTACTAGACCAGACATAGCCAACTCAGTGAGTAGACTGAGTAGGTACACCAGTAATCCCAATGAGGAACACTAGAAGGGCATCATGAGACTTCTCAGATACATGAGATACACAGCAAACCGAGGGTTGCATTATACCAGATATCCAGCTGTACTGGAAGGGTATTCTGATGCAAAGTAGATCTCGGATTCCAACAGTACACGATCCACTAGCGGATATGTGTTCGTGATGGGAGGAGTAGCTGTCTCATGGAGATCATCCAAGCAGACGTGCATAGCTAGATCAACTATGGAATCCGAGTTCATAGCATTGGATCTAGCAACAGAAGAGGCTGATTGGCTGAGAAGTTTTCTGGAATGAATTCCAATGTGGCCGAAACCTGTTCCAGCAATAAGCATGCACTGCGATAGTCAGTCGGCTATTGGACGGGCGCATGATCATATGTATAATGGAAAGTCCCGACATATTCGTCGGAGACATAAATCCGTAAGAGAATTGTTAGCTAACGGTGTGGTGTCATTAGATTTTGTGAGATCTAAAGACAATATAGCAGATCCATTTACAAAAGGCTTGACTCAGGTAGGAGTTGAAGTTTCATCGAGGGGAATGGGGTTGAAGCCCATCAAACTGGAAACCTCCTCAGAGGCAACCCAACCCGAACTGGATTCTCCAGCATTGGGGTCAATGGGAAAACCGAACTGTGGGGGTGACCAAACAAAGCACTCGAGAACTTAAGTTCCCAACCCATTTCTAGGATGAAAGAGTGATAAACCTAGACCATCTTAAGGGTGAGCATGAGGCTCTTAATGAAAACAAGTATCTCAAAGGTCGAGAGGGATGAGTCAGGACACCCTTGACTTGACATCACCTATGACGAGTGTGTATGGCCGATACTATGTGATGAGCCATGGGCTAAATCACTAGAGCACTCGGTTGAATTTTGCCAAGGCAGTCCACGGCCAAATATGGACAACAACCAAAGGGCTTAGTAAGTGGTATAGAGAGGACACTGTGTGCGCATTACCCTGGTATGCACAAACGCTAAAGGGTTCAAGGCTTAAAGGCTACCCAATAGTAGCATATCAGATTTTACGTCACTACGGCAGGTTCAAGGCGCACGCTACCTGTCCTTATGGAGTGAACTCTTGCGGTTCTCTCGTATGCATTTAGGAGCATTTTATTTTCAGCCAATTGCATTCATGTGGGGGATTGTTGGAAAAACATGGGTGTTTCCGAATGGTCACTGGACCAACTTCGAGTCATTATTTCGTGTAACAGTGCTGAGTTGTTTATACCGTACTCAACGTGGTTGAGTAGCCCGTGTGACGAGCTTCGTAACGGTATATCACATGACCTATTCGGAGAATGGGTGTGAATACAAAGTGGCTTCAAAGTTGGTGTCTAGAAAGCTCAAATCTGGAAAAAACCGAAATGGTAAAGGAAAACCATTTAGTATAATCCCATATTGGAAGATTAAGAGTTAATTTTACAATATATATACCATACCAACCCATGTAGTTATTAAACTAACATGTCCACATACACCTAAGAGTATTAGTGTGTACCACACACGCGCGCTCGCTCGTGTCTCGTGTCTAAGGTCTCGGGCTTGGGCTTGGGCTTGGGATTGGGATTTGGATTTGGGATTTGGGATTTGGGATTTGGGATTTGGGGAATGTCTCGGGTCTTGGGTCTTGGGTCCAAATCCGAATAGGGAGTTTTGTATAAAATACAAAGCAGTCCCTAGAGTTTCCAGCAATCAGAAACGCTCCGGCAATGAATGAGATTAAATGCTGCGGTTTCAGAATTAATTGAGCGGATTCTGGGGGTGTAACTCCCAGAATTAAAGGCCAACATTTATGGCTGCGGTTTCATTAGAGCCTATAAAAGGCAGTCATCCCCCTCTCATTTGATCACACAAGAAACACACAACCTCACAGCATAAGCATACACTTAAAGAGAGAGAACCGCACCACCAACAGCTCGACCTGTGGTTTGGTGTCGGTTTCCATACGAGCCACTCTGAGATATAAGTTGTACTTGGGAACAAAGTCCCGAAACCAGAAAACTTTAAAGGTGGTTCGGGAAATATTGTTTAAGGGAAACTGCTCAGCAGTTGCCTCTTATTTTTATTTCTGTTATTTATTTTTCAGTCCTTTACTTTCTGTATATTAAATTTCAGTACCATTTCTTTTCTGTAATTTATTTTACTGTACTGTTTCTTTTCTGTATTTACTTTTCAGTACTGTTTATTTTCAGTCTTTCAATTCTGTATTTACTGTACTGTTTCTTTTCTGTATTTACTTTTCAGTACTGTTTATTTTCAGTCTTTCAATTCTGTAATTTACTTTTCAAGGAGGCATCCTTGCGAATAAGTACTCCTCGAGCCTATAAATAGGATGCTATCCTCACATGAAAATGACAAGTTGAAAGCCAAAGGTGAAGCCAAATCCAAGAGAGAGAAGCTCTACCGAAGTCAATCCATCAACCACCAAAGCATTCGAAGATCTTCATCAAACCTAAAGAACTTCAAGCAAGCTCATCAACAAATCCAAGACAAATTCACCATTTGATCTGCAAGAAGCTCCAAAGGCCGCGAATTAAGTGTTTTTCAAGACCAAGCATTCGAAGATCTTCATCAAGCCCGAAGAACTTCAAGCAAGCTCATCAACGAATCCAAGACAAATCCACCATTCGATCCGCAAGAAGCTCCAAAGGCCGCGAATTAAGTGTTTTTCAAGACCAAGCATTTGAAGATCTTCATCAAGACCGAAGAACTTCAAGCAAGATCATCAACGAATCCAAGACAAATCCACCATTCGATTCGCAAGAAGCTCCAAAGGCCGCGAACTAAGTGTTTTTCAAGACCAAGCATTTGAAGATCTTCATCAAGACCGAAGAACTTCAAGCAAGCTCATCAACGAATCCAAGACAAATCCACCATTCGATCCGCAAGAAGCTCCAAAGGCCGCGAATTAAGTGTTTTTCAATATCAAGCATTCAAAGATCTTCATGAAGCCCGAAGAACATCAAGCAAGCTCGTCAACAAATTCAAGCAAGATCCTCATTCGATCCTCGAAAACACTTTAAAACCACAAATCAAGTGTTTCCCAATATCAAATTCACAAAGAAATACAAGTCAACATCAACCTCAAAGGTCGAGCAAATCAACAAGTCAATTCCCACCAAACTATTGGAGCCAATAAGAACTCATTTGTGAAGAGATTAATCAAAGGATTTCTATTTTCTTTATTTTAGAAAATATTCAGAGATTGTACCCGCTAAATATCAAATAAATAAATTATTTTGTTTTCTCCATTTATCTTCTGTCTTGGTATATTAGATAGTAAAATTTGTGCGAAACAGCAATATTTACTTGATTAGATATATTATATATTTTTCAAAAATCGTGTAGTTAAGGACCACTATATTGATAATTATCTTATTATATAAAACAAAACTTGATTTAGTGGGTACAATGGTAACATGTAAAAAAAATGAGGTTGGATTAATTTACTGCAATTAATCTGTTTAAACGCGTAAACCGTAGATTTTTTCTACGGTTTACAGCATTTTTTTGCTTAAAAAAAAACAAAAAAAAACTGAGAATTAAAATTAAAAAACTGAATAATTTTTTCAAAATAAATATGATTTTTTTAATAAAAAAACTAAATGCCTTATTTTTAAAATTTTACATAAAATAAATTACCAATATTGTAACAATCTCTCAAAATGAACACAAAATTTACACAAATTTACACAAATAAAGTTGATTTGATAAATTTTATGTTTGATATTTATTGTATAAGTTCAAAATTTTACATGTTATATTTTTGTCAAGTGTATAAGTTGATATTTATTGAATCATTAACTAAATCGTCAATTTTTGTGAAGTACCTTTGGTTTGTTTTTAACACTTGTATAACGCAATATGAAACATTAACTAAGTCGTTAATTTGGTGTCAATCATCAATTTTGTTGAATGAAACAATGATAAATTATATAAATTTCGTAAAAAAAATTAACTCAATATGCGAACATGAATATGAACTTATAAATTTCATAAAACAAATTTATTAAACAAAATTTACAACAAAATTTCATAGAACTAAATTTCGTAAAACAAATTTATTAAACATTTGTTTACATCATATAAATTTACAACAACTTGGAAAAAATAGTAATTTACATCAAATTAAAAATAAAGAAATGATTATGGACTTAGGTCTATAGCTTCGTCTTCATTTGCTTTTTTCTTTCCCGATTGCTTTTCCAGCGCCATATATAACTTGAAATTTGGTCGAAAAAGTTCCTTCCATGGCGCAGCTGTCTCAGTGCGCGTTTGTTCCCACCGTGCTATAATTCCTGGCATTGGGAAGATCCCTTCTTCTTTAGGAATAACCTGAGCATAGTGACAACTGTTGACGAACACCATTACAGTCGGGATGTAATTTGTCGTTCCCCGAGGCGGACCAGTATAAAGAGGTAAAAAAGTACTGTTCCACACGTTTACCCCTCCATCATTATTGTGCCATAAGGACAACAATACAATTGGAATATTGTAATGAGAAGCAATTAAAAACCCATAAGACGGAAATCTCATCCATTTGTCAAGAGGTGCGGGATTTGTAGCATGATAAAAATTTAAACTTGATAAAATATAATCATACCGGTAATCATAATTACAAATATACGTAGGGACCCGCTGCACAAAACCGAACTGCCTCATGAACCTGTCCGCGGGGTGGTACTCAATCTTCTCATTACAAATGAGAGGCACAGAACAATGCCACATATACCGGCCCCGCGTGCAGTATTCCGGATACTGATTGAGATCCCCGTAAGGTTGCCACACTATCTGTAATCATCAAATTAGAATATATAAACAATGGTTTAAAAATAGACGAGTAATAAATTCTGCGAAGATAAGACCAATGCAAACATATACAACATATAATACGTAAGTTACATGTAATACGAAAATTAAAATTTACCTGTTCAGGCGACATATTGTCAAACTGGTCACGTATGTGGACCATATTATGTCCATAGACATATGGCGTAAGGTTAGTTTGCCGCCACATCTTCCATCTGTAATATACAAACAAAAACCGATAAACAATAAATATAACCGGCAGCTAAGTAAATGATAGATGACACAATAATATAAAAAAGCAAATCCAATTCAAAAACTAAATAAATATCATACCTGTAACCGAGGGGGAACCTAGGCCAGCCCTCCGGTGGCTCGACATCTTCCGGCAGCTCTTCACACGGTCTAACCGGCAGTAGTCTGGTAATCGCCCACATATCCAGAAACATCACCGCCCCGCTTACTCCGATTGTCTTACAACGTACCACCCTGCATAGATTAGCCTCTAACCAGGCCAGAAGAGCTGATCCCCAACTATACTCAGCACATGTGTCAAAATCCTCCAGAAATGGCAGAGGCCAGAGTGGAATCTGATCACTACTCTTATCCGAAAACACATGTGCAGCCAGTAATAATAGCATGGCAGCCCTAGACTGATATAGTAAACGCTCCTCACTAGGGTTGGGGGGTAATTCACCGAAGGTGTGTAACATCCAATCAAGTCTAACTGTCAGACAGTTTAGATCGACTTGATTGTCAGCCGGCCTAACACCCAACAAACTCTCCATCATAGCCAACCTGCTCGCCTTCGTGTCATTCCGCTCCGACCGGGTCACAGCAAGACCATCCACCCTCAGACCGAGCATAATCTCTACATCCTGTAAAGATATCCCCAACTCTCCCCCGACAAAATGGAACGTGTGCGACTCATCACGCCACCTATCAACTAAGGCTGTAATCAACCCTCGGTCTACGGTATAATTACCTATACTGTAAATACCGTAAAAACCAGCCCTAATGATATTTTGAACTACCCTTTCAGGCGTCGGTATCTGCCAACTATAATTATAAACCCTAATCTTATTGGCATCTCCTCTACCCGCTTCTCTGCCAGCATCCCAAGTCTGACTAGAAATGTGACCAGTCTGTCGTAAAATACCCAACCTCCCTTTAATCTGTGGACCTGGGTCTGTCATCCTAACTATGATAACCAAATATAACTCAATTAATGATAACCAAAAAAATGATAACATAACCAATTAATGATAACCAAACAATGATAACTCAATGATAACCAAACAATGATAACTCAATTATAACCAATTAATGATAACCAAACACACATTTTTTCATAAACCAAACAATAATAATTCAATTTTTTTAATGATAACCAAACACACATTTTTTCATAAACCAAACAATAATAATTCAATTTTTTAATGATAACCAAACACACATTTTTTCATAAACCAAACAATAATAATTCAATTTTTTAATGATAACCAAACACACATTTTTTAATAAACCAAACAATAATAATTCAATTTTTTAATGATAACAAAACACACATTTTTTCATAAACCAAACAATAATAATTCGATTTTTTAATGATAACCAAACACACATTTTTTAATAAACCAAACAATAATAATTCAATTTTTTAATGATAACAAAACACACATTTTTTCATAAACCAAACAATAATAATTCAATTTTTTAATCATAACCAAACACACATTTTTTCATAAACCAAACAATAATAATTCAATTTTTTAATCATAACCAAACACACATTTTTTCATAAACAATTCAAATTAACCAAACAAAATAAAAAAACATGCAAAAATGGGACAAATATCAACAATTATTAAAATTTCTATAATTAATATAAACAAACAACAAACAATTATATATAGCTAAGTGAATTATGGTTTTGCATATTTTATATATTTTTTCCTATTTTACAAATTAAAATTACAAAAAATAAAAAAACATGCAAAAATGGGACAAATATCAACAATTATTAAAATTTCTATAATTAATATAAACAAACAACAAACAATGATATATAGCTAAGTGAATTATGGATTTGCATATTTTATATATTTTTTCCTATTTTACAAATTTAAATTACACAAAATACATAATAAATTAGAGAATAAAAGATATACCCTTGAATTATGGATAAGTTTGATTGATGATTTGGGGTTTTTTGTTAATAAAGTTGATAGTTAATGTGGTTGATTGATTTGAGTGATTTTTTGGGTTGAAAATTGGGGGGTTTTGAGAGAAAGAGAGAGAGTGTAGAATAAAATTTAATTTTTTTAAAAAAATCCGTAACTTTCTGTTTTTTCCAGGGACTGTCTGTGTAATTTTTGCAGGGACTGACTGTGTAATTTTGAAAAGCAGGGACTGACTGTGTAATTTTCAAAAAAATTACACAGACCGTAGATATAATCTACGGTCTGGATCATTTAATCCAAACCGTAGATTATATCTACGGTCTGTGTTAAATGATCCAGACCGTAGATTATATCTACGGTCTGCGCGTTGAT
Source organism: Primula vulgaris (assembly GCA_963920805.1). NCBI lineage: Eukaryota > Viridiplantae > Streptophyta > Magnoliopsida > Ericales > Primulaceae > Primula > Primula vulgaris. Next base: position 25,357,605 of record OY987214.1, on the reverse strand, counting down.
TCAGAAATATTGTAGTGCAATAAGTGCACCTCAAAAAAAATACACCACTCATGGCTTAATTTAATTGTTCAAGGAGCTGTAACTGCGTTATTCTATTGAACTTTGAAGGAACAAATATAGTTGCTCAAAATAAAGTAAAGATTTATTTCAAAACATAGCCTTGACTTTTCCTTTTCTTTTTTTCAAGCTCATCACACGTAACGCGTAATAGCATAAATCTCGTAATATATTTTATTTTAAACATAATATTCAAATTTGGTATCATTTATTGTAGTTATGCATATTAAAACGAATTGTTAATTAATTTAGGCTACATCTGTAATTAGAAAAATATAATGAGTACAAATTGTTAATTAATTAGATTATGTATATTGGTAATTATTAAAACATATAGTGAGAGTATTTTTGAAAAAATTTGATAAAATATGGCAAACTCATTTATCTTGAGTTGAGTTATTATAATAGAATGATGTACACCCAACAAGAGTTTTCATATTTGTAGATTTTTACCTAATATTTTCTTTCCTTTATCTTTGGGGACGCAAAATATTTTTTTTATAACAGACTCTACACAATCTACAAAATTCCACAAGAGTTTCAATCAATTGATCCAATAAAATAAAATAAAAACAATGTCTACATTTCAATGGATGTTGAGAAAAACATCCATATGCATGTTGTTATTGTAGTCAAATTTGTTTGATTTGATTATCCGTTTTGTAACTAATCTTTGATTATGTTCCTTCATTTTAGGTGTAGCAACTTTGCACATTCATATATACATGTATCTTATATTATGTGTATTTTATTTGTTTTTTTTTAAAATTAAAATAAATAAATAAATAAATAAATAAATAAAAAAATGTGTATTTTATTTGTAACATTTACTTAGTAATAACTTGCCTATATTAATATTTTTCTATGATAAAATGATATGTCTATATAGAGGTTGTAATGTATAAATATATTCTAACCCTTTCATCTACGGGAGTTTCGCAGGTTTTACCTCCAAATGAGGTATAAAAAAAAATGTATGCATATATATATATACATATACATTATAGTTATATATATATATATATATATATATATATATATATATAAAATGAGAGAATATATCGACATCAAGTTACACATCAACTTGCACACTTTTTTGTAAAAACGATCTAAATCAAAATTTGATTAATGCAAATTTTCACGTTTTCACGACGGGAGCACAACTATACGTATTGTTTTTTTTTTCCGAGATATATAAGGACATGTTTTGAAAATTATGGTAAAATTTAAAAATTCAAAACATGTCATTATACATTTCGGAAAAAAAAACAAGACACGTATTTGTGTTCCCGTCGTGAAATCGTGAAGATTTGTATTAATCAAATATTGATTTGGAACGTTTTTGTCAAAAAATATTCAAGTTGATGTTTAATTCGATGTACTTCATATATATATATATATATATATATATATATATATATATATAACCACAGTTGGAGTCGTAGGTTTGGAGCGGTAGACCCGTAAATTACTTGAGTATTTGGAACCAGATATTCATAGTGGTGGAGTCTCCAATTGAAAAAAAAAGATAGAAGACGGAAAGATGGAGAAAGAGAGAGAAAAGTAGTTGGAAAGGAAGAAGAGAGTTGGACGGACCGTGAATAAATTGTGTATCTCTCTCTCGACACGTTAAGCTATGTAAAGTCGTATGTAACGGCTAAAGTCTTTGTGTTGGTTCTTATTATTGGACGACTTAGATCGTTTTAGTTAATCAACTTGCATGTCTAAAGGCTATTTTATAATAGCGATAAATATTTATGATTACTATTCTACGGATTTTTTCTTATAAAACTATCTATTTTTATTGGAACAATATAATATTTTGGAATGTACCAATTTACTGGGACACTTGATACATAAATGGTAAGCAATTTTACTAGAGTTACCATATTATCGTTCTTCTAATGAATCATTTTGTATAGGAAAGGCAAAAGTAAGAGACAAAAATGTCATGTAAATGATAAAAATAATGATTTTTTTTTTCTTTTCTATTTCCTCCTACATAGCCATAGACAATTGGGACGAAGGAAGTAGTTGAAATGAAGTTGGGAGAGCATGCCACGTTACTGGTAGCTACATTAAGAAAGCTTATACTAGCAGTGTAGATTTTTAAATTTTAATACTGTGAAAGTAATCCAGATTCCAATGCATAACCACTTGCCCATATTCTTCGACTCTTTAACTTTTAGACTTTGATTATTGGCAGTTTCGATGCCTGCTCATCAATTTTACAAAGTAATTGAACAAGCTCATCAATCAATTATATAATGAAAGGGGTTAATTCATATTTTATATAACAAACTATCTACATTTAACAATTTTCATACTCAAATATGATATTTAACAATTTACATATTAATTTAATAATAATTGATTAATCAGCATATTTTTTCTGACATGAAACGACGTTACACAAATTAACCAAACAGATGTCAAATGATGTGCCAACATCCCATTCTCCAAAATTCACAGTGATTTTTATTGATTTTTTTATTGATTTTTTGTCTTTTATTTAATTTTTTTTAAAAAGAATAAAAATATGATTGAGCTTTTAAAGTTACAAAGTTACAAATTATAATATAAAAAAAAATTCTTTGATTTTCTTTTTGATTTTTTTTTTAAAAATCAACAAAAAATCAATAAAAAAATTAAAATACGATTCTATAAATTTCAAAACTCATTTTCTAACTTCTCTAACCATTTTGTACTAATTATATATTTTTTGTATTTTTTGTATTTTTTTTATAAAAAAAAGAGCATAAAAAATCAAAAAATAATAAAAATCAATAAACATTTAGAAAAATTAATTTATAAACTCAGATTTTGACGAGTGTAACCAAATTTTAAACATTTACGATTTTTTCTGATTTTTTTTTGAATTTTTTCAAAAAATAAAAATCATAAAATAAAAAAAACGTAAATCATGAGTTATTGGAAGTCATTTGATATATGTTTGATTAATTTGCGTCACATCGTGCCATCTAAGCAAAAGTATTCTGATTAATCAATTATTGTTAAATTAATATGTAAGTTATTAAATGTCGTAGTTGGATATGTAAATTGTTAACAACTGATAGTTTGCTATACAAAACATGAATTAATCTAATGAAAATTACATAAATAGTACCTCTTTTTGTTTGTCTCTTTTAAACGAAGGAACTTCCCACTTAGCCTTTTTGTATGCCGCATTTATTTATCATCTTCATCTAAACAAACATTCAACCTATAAAAGCCGCCCACACAAACCGTATCTCTTTTACGAGTGTCTCTTTGCAATAGTCATCGTATTTGACTGTTTATGATACGGTCACCTTGATCATCGTTAAATTAGAAAATTGATGATTAGATTATGTTTTTCAATAACTAATTTTTTTTTTTTTTTAAACAAATTAGAATTTGATAAATTTAAAATAAATTGTACAACACACTAAAAACCCAAATAAATATATAGAATTCTAGGAGGGCTACACTAAACTTAAATATTATTGTTTTTTTTTTTTATCCATTAAGCACATTTTTATGTAAACAAGTTGTTAATCAGTTATATAGCGTGTCAGTTCTCTTGGTCTATAACAGATAACTAAAAAAATCTTGGCCACCACCTTTATCTAGGGGCACCCGGAGAGAGATAAGATCTCGTCTGATCTCATAAAAGCACAACTTATCTCCCCAAATCCACTAGTTATCAAATTTTTTGCATCAATTGTAGGCCCCAAACCGACAAACCCTAATTAAGTAACACTAAAAGAAATTAAATCATATGAAAGCGAACCAGCGATTCATTTTTCAATGGAATACATTTAAAAATTATCAGAACCGTTCAGATATACAGTTACTGGAAAGTTCCCACGATAAGCATCAAATATAGACTAATCATTTAGAACACTTTTCAGGGCCCAAAATATTTTTTTTAGAGACAAAAGGTAGTTTTTTTTTTTGTATTTAAAATTAAGATTAGGGACCAAAATTTACAAAAGTAATTGTTGCCAAATACATACATATACCAACATAACAGAACGACCAAATTTTACGTTAAAATAAATTTGGAAACAAATTTAAATTGTCTCAGTATTTTAGTATAAGATTGTACTTTAGTTCATGACGAAATATTCGTACCCAAATGTAATTAAGGAGCTGTTTTAGTGGGTGTTAAAAAAAATGTCATTTAGAGATATTTTTAAAAACAAATTTAGTTTCTAATAAATAAGATTTGAACAAAAAAAACTATTATTCTCCCTAAATTGACCATTTAGAAACAAAACAAATTGTATGTCTCTAAAAAATTGTCTTCAAATCATCGCTTACTTTTATTGAACTTTTAAAATCACTCGATTTAAAAGCTGACTATCACATTGGAGTCATTGATACTAAACATGCTCTTTATAAGGTGTCGTCACAAGAAATATTTCCAACATATATGGATGAAAAAAATTATGATTTATAGATCATTGTCCCATGTGAACTTTTAAGTGGTCTTACGAATTCAATCGGACATAAAATACACTATTACACTTGTTTGAATCACTTTGCACAGACTTTCAATACACTTATATAACAATTCAATTATTTTTTCGATCACTAAACCTTTTGGTAACCCGTGCTAATCCTCTAGTTCGTGGGCCATGCTCAGCCAACTTGCTGTAAACATCGATGGTGTTCTACAAGGGTTTGAGATCTCTTTAATAAGGGCAAGACAAGCCTCTTGAGTGATAGCCAAGGTCGTATGAGCGAATCGAAACTCCCGCTCAGCAAAGCTAACACATGTTTCCAAAGTAGGTATCTAACCACCATTGCTTTGAGGAGCTCATTACAAAAAAAAATACTCAAATAGCGACGGGATTAGTGACGGTATTTTTTGTTACGAGCTTATTAGCGACGGTTTTTGTGACGGTTTTGTGACAGTTTAGTCAATTTGCGACAACTTTTTAAATTAGCGGCAAGTTTGTGACAACTTTTGACTCTCACTAAATCAAATATTATTTTGTAGTGTGCGCTGCTCATATATATCAAAATTGTCACCGACCTCCTCTATCATATGGACCATCATAACGATGTTGACAAAATACATATTTAGCGGAGTTATTCTAGAGAGAGATAATAATTCCCAAAATAGAGATAATGTTTCCGGGTTTTTATAGCGTTTTTACCCTGAATTATTGCTGTTTTCTCGATTAGTACACTGAATTCTTATTTTTCTTATTTAGTACCCTAAATTTAAGTTTTTTTTTTCTATTTTGAACTTTTTCGTTCATTTAGATACCCTGAATTCTCAAATATTTCTTATTTAGTACGCTGAACCCAATTATTCCGATGCCACGTGTCACATAATTGGACGAAATAGTACAAAATAGTAAAAAAAACTTAAATTCATGGTACTAAGCAAGGAAAATAAGAATTCATGGTATTAATCGAGAAAATAGCAACAATTTGAGGTATAAAAATGCTAAAAACCATATGAGTTTGGATTTTTATACTACACTTTTTTCTGAAAAACGAACAAACCGTAATTTTTTTGTACAAACCGTAAAAAAAAAGTACAGACCGTAGATTAAATCTACGGTTTGTATTTCAGTTCAAACCGTACATTTAATCTACAGATCGTAGATTTTTTGTACAATTTTGCTGTAATTTACAGAAATTACATATCAGTCCCTGCATTTCGTAAAAACTGAATATTGGTCTTATCAAATAAAAATACTGATTTTTTTTAAAATTAACCATGAATTTTTTTTATAAAAAACTAAATGGCATATTCTTAAAAATATAGATAAAATAAAAATGCTAAATATTTTAGACATGATTTATTTTATATATAAATTTTGTCAAATCTAACAATCTCTCAAAATAAACACAAACTTACTTATACTTTGACAAATTTATCCAAAAAAAGTTGATTTGACAAATTTCATGTTTAGTTGATTTGATAATTTTTTTTTTAGTTTATTAGAGTTGCAATATTGGTTCTATCAATAAAAATACTCCAATTTTAAAAATTAATCATGATTTTTTTTTTAATTATAAAGACGATAGATAAAATAAAATTGAAATTTTTATAAAATACTAAATCTTTTAGATATGATTTTTTTTATATATAAATTTGGTCAATTCTAACAATCTCTCAAAATAAACACAAATTTACCGAAAAAAAGTTGATTTGACAAATTTCATGTTTTTGGTTCATCATGTTGCCTTTTTGTAAAGTGTATAACTTGAGATTTATTGATCCTTTTAATTTCACTCTTTTTGCAAGTTTTAGTAAGTGAAGTAAGAAATATGAAACAGTTGAAATCATACATTTATATGTACATACGTGATAGTTATTAGAGCTGTAATATGATAACCTTGGTTTGTTTTTGAACACTTGGATAACTCAATATGAAAGATTAACTAAATTGCCAATTTGGTACCAATTGTCATTTTTTTTAATAAAACAATGATAAATTATATAAATTTCATAAAATAAATTAACTCAATATGCAAACATTAACAAAATTTCATAAAACATATTAGTTAAACATGATACATCACGTAATTTTATTTGAGACTCATCAAAACCAGTTTTTAACAACTTGAAAAAAAGAGTATTCTACATAAAAATGATAATAAAAAAACTAATTATGGACTTGATACATTTATAGTATCTTCTTCAGTTAAGATTTACTTTCCCGATTGCTTTTCTAGCGCTATGTATAAGTTGAAATTTGCTCGAAAAAGTTTCTTTCATGGCTCAGCAGTTTCAGTGCGTATTTGTTCCCACCGTGCTATAATTCTTGGCATTGGGAATATCCATTTTTTAGGAATAACTTCAGCATAATGACAACTGTTGACATACACCATTACAGTAGGGATGTAATATGTCATTTCAGGAGGCGGAGCAGTATAAAGAGATAAAAAAGTGGCATTCCATATTTGTACCCCTCAATTTTTGTTTGGCCATAATGACAACAATACAATTGGGATATTATAATGAGATGCAATTAAAAAACCATAAGATGGAAATCTCATCCATTTGTCACAAGGGGCATGATATGTAGAATGATAAAAATTCAAACTGGATAAAATATAATCATATCGATAACCTTCAAAATCGAGATTCTCAAACAGATCATAATAAACACCTTTCATTTGCCGCATCTCTTGAAACAACTCACATCTAATTGCGTACCAATCATTTTCCCCATGTTCTTTACCCATAACCTTTGCAATTACTCGGAACCCACAGTTACCATCTCCACGCACATCATAAACTGTATCGATGTAATTGTATAACATGACCCATATTTGATCACTGTATGGAAAGGTTTGCCTAGTGGTGGTGGACTTATTTGTTTGGTTTCGCGGCCTCCTAGTTTGGTTTAGTTTTACCTCTGGTGTTTCTTCCGCTTTACCTTTGCCTTTATCTTTACTAGCACTAGCACTCTGTTCCTCCACATACTCACATCCCGACTTATCTCTCTTATTAGAATTGTCTCCTTTTCTAGGTCTCCCCCTACTTTGTCTCACTTCAGGATCATTCATGGATGTTCTACATGTTAAGGTTATGTCTCGGAATTGTGTTTTCATACGCCGTTTTTCAACATTAGTTTTGGTAGAATAAACACTTTTAAACTCTTCTAGATCACCCTCTACCCCATAATCATCATTGTTCCCATTATCATCAATTACATCTATTTTTTTCCAGAATGTATGGATATATTCTAGTGGAAGAGTCTTCCCGAATAAAATATGTTCACTCATAATATGATGACAAGGTAACCCGTGAGACAAGTTTATACCGCAAGAACAATTCTCATCAGACTAGCCACTACATTTTTTGTGTTCTTTAAAAAATAAATCAAAGGCATGGTGTGTGATATACGACCTAAGATTTTTAAATAGAGGTGTCCGTTCTGAATGTGGAAAATAAGACTTGCATTTATTCAACTTCATCTTAATATCCTCAAACTGTTTATTCAGAATTTTATTCACTTCTACCCAAACATTTTCAAGCGTGCTAGTATTTGTGGAAAGAGATCTTTTTATCTTTGCGTGTTGTTGTTCGGCCCGATTACTAGTTCTGTTACCTAGATGTGTTGTATGGTTGGTATAACATGCAACAAACTTATCGGCATAATCATTTAACAGCTTGTGTACATACTTAGGCACAACATGATACGATTTGTAGGAGGAATTGAAAGAAGATCGGTTATAATTGTACTCATCTATCGTCTCAGTATCAACCAATAAACCTCAATTATCTAGAAACGTTTGCCACTGCTCGTCTGCTATTTTTTTTTTTACAGTTTCTCAAAACATTTTTGGCAATTTGAAAAGTGCACAATATATGATAAGAATCGGGAAAAACAACGGATAAAACATTTAGCAAGACCATTTCTCTGTCGGTCACAAACATCTTAGGTAGCGTACAACCCTCCAATATTTCTTTAAATTTTTCCAAAGCCCATGTATAACTTTTCTGAGTCTCATCCCTCATGAAAACAAAACCTAAACAATATGTTTGGTTCGTTGATGCTACGACCTCTAGAAATGACATATTAAAATGGTTTGTCCTATATGTACAGTCCATTAACATTACATCAGGAAAAGCTTTGAACATCCTTATAGAATCGGGATGGGCAAAAAACAAGTTCTCTAGGCTATGAGTTGTTGGGTTCATATTATAGAAGAAAGTATACCGATGTCTATCCAACAAATTAAACAGTTCTTATATCGGGTTTCTACCATCTCTCTCTTTAACTTTCAGACCAGCCAAATAATTATGTATCGTTTAGTGTTGGATACATTGTCAGAATTTCGATTTTTTATGGCCTCTAATATTGCACTAACTTTAAAAATATTTTGCCTTAAAGTTTTAACCATTTCTTTTTCCTCTTGTATTAAACGAACACGTCGTGCTTGCCCTTGAAGGTAAGTGGGAGGTGGGTGGTTATTGTATCCATTTTCTACACGACACATCCATTCATCATTAACTACGTAACCCTTAATGAAAAATGGACAATCTTTTTTTTTGGTACCTGAATTTGTGGAAGACGGCTTCTTCTTTTCGTAAACCCCAATTTATCACACACAATATCAACATACGGTGCTCTTCTCCCATCACCCCCATCCCGACCTACAGATCGTAAGAATAAAACCCCAATTTTCAGTCACGTCACTAAGATCAGCAAGCATTTCATCCCTTTTATCCCAAGTCAAATTATCAACTTCAAAATGTTCTGTATAGTCAGTTAGTTCCTCGTTTGAGCTACTGGACGAATCAACATAATTGTAGTCCCATTGGTTGTTGTCATAACTATAATCGTAATTCATTTTCGAAGAGTGTTTGTGTATGTTTTTGTTTGGAGAAATGAGTATTTTTGAAGAGATTTAAGTGAGTGTTTGTGTTTAATTTGAGAGATGGGTAGAATTGGCAAAAAAAAAGAAATCATGTATAGTCATTATCAAGTTTTAATAATGCATTGAGAAGTCATTTTCGGATAGGGTTGTCATTTCATAACAAAGATGAACTTGTGTGTTGTCAAATCAATCAAAATAATTCAAAAATGAGTAAGTGTTGTTGGCGGAATTTTATAGATAAGGTATCAAAGAGCGTTTACACTACAAACCGTAGATTTAATTTACGGTTTGTATTTTTTTTTATGGTTCGTTATTTGTAATTAAAAAAAATCATGTTTAGTCATTTTCAAGCTTTAATAATGTATTGAGAAGTTATTTTCGGATAGAGTTGTCATTTCATAGTAAAGACGAGCTTTTGTGTTGTTAAATCAACCAAAATTTTTCAAAAGTGGGTAAGTGTTGTTGGCGAATTTTTATGAATAAGGTATCCAAGGGCATTTACACTACAAACCGTAAATTTAACTTACGGTTTGTATATTTTTTTTACGGTTCGTTATTCGTAATTAAAAAAAATCAGGTTTAGTCATTTTCAAGATTTAATCATGTTTAGTTTTATAAAAAAGATTTAGTATTTTATAAAAAAAATTATTTTTATTTTATCTATATTTTTAAGAATAGGGCATTTAGTTTTTTTATAAAAAAACATTCATCTTTAATTAAAAAAAATCATGTTTAATTTTTAAAATTGGAGTATTTTTATTGATATAACCAATATTACAACTCTAATGAACTAAAAAAAAATTCAACTAATTATAAAACATTCATGTCTAAATTTGGAGTATTTTTATTGATATAACCAATATTTCAACTAATTATAAAATATTCATGTCTAAAAAAATCATGTCTAAAAGATTTAGTATTTTATAAAAAAATTATTTTTATTTTATCTATATTTTTAAGAATATGCCATTTAGTTTTTTATAAAAAAAAAAAGCATGTTTAATTTTTTAAAAATTCAGTATTTTTATTGATAGGACAAATATTGAGTTTTTACGAAATGCTGGGACTATTATGCAATTTTTGAAAACTTCTACGGTTTGCATGGTCTGTAGAAAAAATCTACGGTTTGCACTAAAATTTTCTGAGCTGCAAACCGTACATTTAATCTACGGTTTGCACTGAAAATTTACGGTTTGTACAAAAAATATACGGTTTGTGCGTTTTTTCAGAAAATAAGTATAGTAGAAAAATCCAGTTTCAAACCATATATTTCCAAAGTTAAATGCAAGATTAACATGCATAAAAAAAACATTTAATGCCCCCTCATTGCATTTAATTAATTCTCATTCGTTAGCCCATGGTCTGGAGAATGATGAACGGATTTTGAAAGAGGGATAGATATAATCGAGGATTTCCATCGGTCATATATCGAGGACCTTAATTTTCGTTGATCAATAGAAAACATGAAAACGGAGATTAGATCCCTTGACCCAAATATCTTTCGGCGCCTCAAAAGGGATTTCCACAACTGGAGTGATTGATGCACCTTAATTCTCTTTTGATAGATTTTACGTATCCATGCATGCTAAATCAGTAACTTAACATTGGATCAATTAATGATACGATGACCTAATTAGTTGGTCAATTAAGTAGTAAAAGCTTAACTTGCCACTTGCTATTCACTAAGTGTGTATGGCGTATTAGGGCTGGGAAAAAGAAAAAAAAACCCGGATCGAACCGAAAACCGAACCGGACCGAACCGAAAAAGACGAAACCGAAAAAAACCGAAACCGAAAAAACCAAACGCATCTCGGTTCGGTTTCGGTTTACTATAAAACTGAACCGAAAAAAACCCCGAACAGAATGAAAAAACCGAAAAAACCCAAAAAAAATCAATTGAGGACTGAAAATTTGAGTTACACATAGCCAATTATTATGTTTTGTTATGTATATTTTAATTAGTTAATATTTAATTTAATCATAATTTGTAACTGTCTCAAATTTAATAACTAAAAAAATCTAGTATTTAACATTTTCACAATTAGCATTTGAAACTAATGTTTACATAATTATAAGTTATAACCGTTTCAGAACCCATATGTACGATATGAAAGAAAATTTTATTATAAATTGTAACTATTTAAATAATTGTGATACTCATTATTAAATGCTCTATTTCACCTTATTTAAACTTTGTCAAAAAATAAGTTGACTAAAAAATACTCATAAATAAGTTATCTTTTATCATTTTACTACATAATTTTACTCATTTTTCTAATAATTAGGGGACGTGTAATTTGGAAATGATATACAAGATACTAAATTGATAACTTTTTTTAATCATTTTTACATATCTAAATTAGGATATTCGCAATAAATTGATTATCAAAATAAACATAATAATGTACTAGCTAGATCTATAAATGAACATGTTTCAAAATATATATTTTTAATTAAAACTGAAAAAAAACAAAAACAAAAACGAAAAAAAAAACGAAATTGGACCGAGACAAAAAAGTTCGATCCATAAACCGAAAAGATCGAAAACCGAAAAAAGCGAACCGAAATTTATTCTCGGTTTCGGTTTTACCAAAAACCGACCCGAAATGGACCGAACCCAGCCATATCGCGTATATCCAATATTTAGAATTCATATTTTATATATATTTTATTACTTGACTACTTTCCCTCTCTAGCTTTCTTTCTCAAGTGCTACTTATCGACTTGAGCGTCGTAGACCCATCGCTCGATGAAAGCCCACCTTATGTGTTGGAATTTCCTTGAATCAGAAAGCAATAAAAGAAATAACACGTATTAAAATGGAAATAACAATTGTATTTTACTAAATGGAATATGGGCTGTTTTATAAATTCCGACACTTACATAATTAAATTGCAATAAAATAAACTTACAGACAAATTTAATATAAATTATTAAACTGCTGAACTGAATTGTAATTAACTAAAAGTACAATACTGAAACAGAACAAATTTAAATTATCGAACTGAAGTGAAATTACACTAGTACAGAAATGAAATTACAGAGAAAAGGAAAGGACTGGAAAGTAAATACAAAAAAGGCAAGGTGACTGCTATGCAGTAACCGTTAAACGATATTTGCCCGAACACTTGTGGGCACTCCGTTCACAAGGAATAACGTCTGTCTCAGAGTAGTTCGACGAAAACGCACAGAACCACAAGTCAAGCTGTAAGTTGATCCGAACCGGATAAGGACAAGAACGCGACAAAAACGTACAAAACACAAAGCCAAGGCTCGATGTCCGACCCATGCTCGAGCCAAGCTGCGTGCGCGCGCATGTGTGTTGTGCTCTTACTAACACACACACACATATGAGTTAACAAACTTTAAAACTCACATGTAATGAGAGTGTATATATGTTATTCAAAAGAGTCTTGCGTTCCAAACGTGGGATAAAACTCCCAACAAACAAAGTTACAACAGTTTGTACACCAAATTTAAAAACAATTTACATTCACATCGACTTATCGTTTATGTCAAGTGTATATATCGTTACGAATCTTGTCATACATGCTTTCAACTTAATTGAGAACGGTAATAAAGCTAGTGCTAAACACTTATTATTTTGGTTAAAAGTAAGTCATTGGCCATTTTTGAAACACCCATGGAAACCCATGTTTTCCAACATTATGTAGGTTAGTTTTGGATTGGAGATAAAAGGATGGAACAAAAATTGCGGATTTGGCTCCGCTGTTAAGACTGAGAGGAGGACCAAGCTTAGTAAAGTGTTAGACGGACAAAATAGACCAAAAAATTAGGAATCCATGTATATCATACTTTTTTTGGTTTTACCTTAGAATCTTCGATGTCCAACGTTTACACTTTACATTGCGTACGTTCTTTTCATTTCACCTCATTCAGGAAGTTATAAATAACCAGAATTTATCAAACGAAAAAACCATAGTAAGATATTATTTCATCGGGAACAGAATTCTCTTAAAATGTACTAAATATTAACACATTCATATGTTTTCACGTGTTCAAACTTGGCCACCAAGACAAATTCTTCCTCGTAGCATGTATGGCGGTAGACAGGAACATTGTATCTTCTGTTTCACATTATTTTATTTATACAAACCTTACAGATATATACATATTATATAAAAGTTAGACTCGAAATACTGCTATTAGGTTTTGATATTTTGAGTTTCCCAAGCTGCACTTTACACCTAACACAGTAACAGATTATTTTAACAAGGTTTGTGGAGAAAAAAAAAATTGATTTGCTTAACCCTAGGTTTGACTTGAGCTTGGACTATGGTAGGGATTTATAAAGTCCAACTGCTCTATTCTCGTTGAATAACAAACATACCAAAAGAAGAAAGGAAAAACACAAATGGTGGTTATTAGAAGGATAAATGGCTCTATATTTTTTATTTTAATCCTTTTATTCTCCACAAGGTGTTCTTTGGCATTTACACTCAAAGGTAACTCCATTTTCTCTCTTTTTTTTTCTTCACTACTTGTCTACCTTACATCATGTAAATTACAGAATTGAACTTAAGTGTTTTCTGTCATAAATATAAACTTGCAGCTACCGCAAGAGAAAAGGCCGGCGAAGGAACCGTCTTGTCTGCAGCGGAAGACGTTAGACATGTAGCTAAGGATCAAAAGGTAGAATCTGCATAATCTTAAAATTTTGCAGTAAAATTTTTAATAAATTAGTAAGATGCATGGAGGAAATATCCTTTCTTACAAGTGTATCACTCAAAGGGCAAGTCAATTTAGTGCATGGAATTTCACATCACTACTTACTTCTGATACATAGTTATAAACAAAGATTAGTATTTAACTTTTCAATTTTGTTCGCTACCTTAATTCTTAGATGTTTTTTTTTTTTGCAACAATACTGATTAGATTCTATTAACAAAGTGGGAACCTAACCCAGTCGATTAATTCTTCGATGATCTTCTCTTTGTTTTACTACTATCTTTGAGGTTGTAACGTCCTAATAAATATAAAAAAATGAATACACAGGATACAATTGAGGCCGTCTCAACACCAGAAGAAGCCAAACTTAGAAAAACTGGGGGAAGAAAAATGATGAACAATAGGATTTTTGGAAAAGAGTATGTTTTACATCAGAAAGAGAATATTGCAGCAGCTGAAGTTACTAAAATTTCAGGTGCAAACACTGTTGGAAATTCTAGCTATGGTCATAAAGGCAAGGGAAAGATGAATAGAGTGAGCAAAATGAGGGCTAAAATTAGCACTACTTCCCAGCCAGTAGAAGCGAAATTTGGGGATTTATTTGCGTCCACTGCCGATTATCGTATGGCAAAATCACACCCTTCAAGGCATAATTAATTTAGATTTTCGTATATTTATTATACACAATTGTGGCAATGTGGCATAGCCTTTGTCACACTTTTGGAATAGGTCTCAGAGTAGGAAAACAATTTTGTGTGGATTATCATACTTGTATGTATCATGTATGAGAGGAAATTATATTGATATTAAATGAAAAGCTTTTGTTTCGAATTTCGTTTTTTATATAGTTGTTTTTAAAAAAAAGTTTGTAGCCAAGTAAATGTATTGTTACTTTCTTAACCATTTTGTATTGTGATAGCTTAAAACATTCTCAACTGTTTGTATAAGGACCTCTATATCTATTGAGTTATACAATAATGAGAAATTGTGGTGTTCAACAATTAACATACAAACCAGCATATATCTATAAAGTTATAATTCTTTAGAATTCCTCTCTACACCTAAACATGTTTTTTTGGTAAATATTGGGACATTTAATGTGCATAGGAATTGACCGGGAAAAATAAGGGTTTAAAATAAAATATGTACTAGTTTATATATTTATTTGCATTGTGTACTGGTCCGAATTTAATAATATTGTTCTGCTTGAATATTGGTTTGTTGGATATGCAGGAAAAAGATTACAAAAATCAGAAAACCATCCAGAACAGCACATGCTTCATCAACAGGTTTCTCTTCTTCCTCCTCTACCTCCAATATACTTATTTAGAATAGCAGAAACAAATTTTGGAAATACACGAATTAGCAAAATAAATTGTTTTCATGCCCATTGTCATGGACAGAAGTCTTTTTCAGAAACTTACATGTTAAACCTTTTTTTTTTTAAACCTCACCCCTTGGCCTAAAACTTGCCTAAAGCTTTGGCTATGCCATCTTTAGATACTGATCTATTGAATGGTCTTATTAGCATCTATAAATTACCGATCACTAGAGGTAGTACTCAACATAAATTTATTTCATTATAATATATTGATTTATTCTTAGTAATGTATCCATGAAAAAAACGACTTTGTACTGGATTATTACTTACCAAGTTATAAATCAATATATTATGAAACTTTATATTTTCTTACAGTAACTAAACGAAGATCGTTAAATAACCCCCAGTCATCAACGTGTATCAACAACTATTACTAATGTAAAACTTTATTCTCTATTGCCTTCACAGAGTAAAACAAGTCTAAAAAATCTCAAAACAAGAAGTTCAAGAATGGAGTATCTAAATACAATTGACGAATATCAACATTGGAAACCTGTTACGAGGTCCACTTCTGACTATATTATGAGCTTAATGAACAAAGATTATCCAGGGGGAGGAAACAAACCACGTCACAAGCCTCCGATCAACAATGATGAGCGGTTTGATCACCCAAATGTTGCGATACCATAGTTTTATTAACAGATGGATTGAGGTCATCCTAGCTAAGTTACATTTACATACAATAGTATCAATATTCGAACTAGGAACAAATATTCGTCTCCCTTTCTCTAACAAGGTGTTTCCGTCTGTTGATACTTTAAACAGGCTATTCTTTGTGCACTGCTTAATTAGTATTTGTTTATTTTTTGTCATTCAAATAGTTGCTTTGAGTTTAATTATTTTACCATATTACGTTGATTAGTAGGTGAGACGTGAGAGTGAACTCCAATACCAGAATTTATTTTCTATCTTGTTTTTCACTTGTTCCCTACCCCCACCCGGAAGATTGAATTTCGTTTGGTTCCGGAATCTTTTACCTTTCTAGGGGTGGTAAATTATGTGGTGTTAGCTTTGAGAAAAAAAAAATGTGCTGTTTCTCTTGGCTCCCCAATACAAGGATGCCAAATGATATTGTTTGTAGATAAAAATTTTTTGGAAGGTAACCCTGAGATATCATATAACCAAAAGAAGCAAAGGAGGCTCGGCTGAGCAAACCAAAGCGACAGCTATTACCGAAAGAGGTAGCCGAGAGTACCGAAAAAGATAAAATATTTTTTGTACTTCACAATAATATGAGCACACTATGCCAAGAATAAAAATGGAGTTCTTTTTCGTAGTTTTAGTACTAAATTAGGGTAGAAGTTGACATTTTAAAATATACTATTTCTAAACCGACACAAGCATATACCGGAGTTTCTCTATTAAAAAACTCAGATTAGAAGGGAGTTTTTACATCGGGAATTGCACTACTCTATCCTCTTTTAATGGTCCGTTTATGTTACTACTCCACTAATATTTTATATAACTGCTCCGCTACAAATTGTCTCGGACTCTTTTCGTTACTTAATGATATGTATGATTCCTGTCCATGTACAAATCGATATTTTAAAATAATTTCCTCAATCCACTATATTTTTATCCAATTTCACATCATTTTTTAAATATCTATGCTATATATCCTCGGGTAACGTTATTCATCTGCATCTCGAAATTCAGTAAATTACTACATTTTTACTCACTAGTTTGTTATATTATTAAACATTATTATGGAACACATTTTTCAAACATGGGGTGAAATTTTACGATTATTTGGAATTAAAAAATATGATAATGATTATCCGAATTTTACAAGTAATTTCCAGTCAAATAATTAGGTATGTATTATCAACTTAATCTTACCTATTAAAAATTATGCATTCAATTTTGATATTACCATTCAACTAAAAGAAATATAAGTTTAAATATATTTTATTTATAGATTTACGGTTACATCACAAGTTTACTCGACTAAAGATTAGTTTCACTCGGATGACTAAGCGTAGTGAGTAGTTTAGACTCGACAACTGGCATGAGAAATTTTAATTATTGGTCTATTAGAAAGTGTCAGAAAACTATAAAACTTGGTGGAGATGTAGTTAAGACACTTGGTGATATTTTGAAACAAGAATCACGTTGTTTAGCTATACGGTTAATGAGATATGCATGCTTTAAGTCGACAATGTGGTTCAGATTTTCTTCTTCTTGGACACCTAGACTGCTGTTTGATAAAAAAAATTATTTTGCCAAAGCAACTTTCAATTTGGTTCAATTTTTGTGTGATGGTAGAGGATTCGTATACGATATTTTTGGCACAAGAAACACTGAATTTGGATTAGTATGGACCAAGTTATGAATTTTCTTAGTTCATTTCCAAACTGGACAGATCTGACTACTCTGAGTGAAACTCGTATATCCGAGATTCTAATGACATTGTTTGTCATCATATTGGAAAATATGGTTTTATATATTCATAATAAACTCTCAATATATAGATATGTATTGTGTAGCGATTAAGTTCAAGTTATGCATTCAGTTGAAACCTCAGTTGCAACTGCAGTTGGAACTGACTATGCTAGACAGATTCTGTAATATTCGATCAAATATATTCTAGAAGAATCAAAACGTGTTGAATAAGTTTAAATGATTTGAAGGCATCTCTGAATGATAGAAATAATATATTGAATTTTTTTTCTTATTCGAATAGAAGACTTTAAAGGAAAACTCCTTATCAAGTAAGGAAATATCAAAGAAGGAAATATTATTTGGAAATATCTTGAAGACAATTAAATTAAAGATCTGTATAATTTCGAAGATAAAGACTAATTAACTAGAAGATATATATTTGAAGATCTTCAAGTCGGGCAAGAAAATAAGATGAAGAAAATATTTTACTTAATTATCAAGTTAGGATATTTTGTAAAGGCTATATATAAAGCCTATTAGGCTTTAGTATTTCGTGTGTTGAATACAATGTAGATATACTGATATTATAGATCAACAACACTCGATGTACATGAGAGAGAAACAAACTTAAAAAAATCATGGCGGGATGCCATTAGAGATTGATAGTTGTGAGTTAGAGATTGTAAGATAGACATATACATGAGGGAGCCATGATATTGTAAGTCTCGAGTCTTATCATTGTTCCTTTCAATATCAATAAATACTTAGTGAGGGCTCCAGAGATGTAGACAATATGATCATCTCGAACTCTGTTTAAAAACGTCTCGTGTTTAATGTTTTTATTAACTTCATTATATTCATCAGTTGCAACTGTGGTTATAACTGAAAACGCGTAACTGCACTCGAAACTTCGGAAATATGTTTTTTTTAATTGGTATCACAGCTTCACATCAGATATACTTGGTGTGTATCCTATGTTCTGGGAATATGAAGTTAAGAAGCGAAGGAGAATCTTTCTATAAATCTCATACTTGAAGGTAAACTGAAATATTATGCGTTATGAAATATTATATTGGTGTTTATCAAAGCGCAATAATTACATGTGTGAGATGGTTATTCTGAAAAGATGAAAAGTTTCAATTGAGGGGGATTTTTGGTTTTAATTGATTCGGCAATTCAAAGTTTTACCAAATTAATGACAAATGAGGAGATTGTTAGGTCATATATCCGAGATTTTAGTGACATATTGTTTGTCATCATATTGGAAAATATTGTTTTATATATTCATAATAAACTCTCAATATACAGACATGTATTGTGTAGCTATTAAATTCAAGTTGTGCATTCAGTTGCAACTGCAGTTGGAACTGACTATGCTGGACATATTCTGTAATATTCGGTCAAATATATTCTAGAAGAATCAAAACATGTTGAATAAGTTTAAATGATTTGAAGACATCTCTGAATGATAGAAATAATATATTGAAGATCTTTTCTTATTGGAATAGAAGACTTAAAAGGAAGACTCCTTATCAAGTAAGAAAACATCAAAGAATGAAAGATTATTTGGAGATATCTTGAAGACAATTAAATTAAAGATCTGTATAATTTCGAATTAAACAAGATCTGATTTGTTAGAAGACAAAGACTAATTAAGTAGAATATATATATTTGAAGATCTCCAAGTCGGGCAATGAAAGAAGATAAATGAAATATTTTACTTAATGATCAAGTTATGATCTTTTGTAAAGGCTATATATAAAGCCTATTAGCCTTTAGTATTTCGTGTGTTGAATACAATGTAGATATACTGATATTATAGATCAACAACACCCGTTGTACATGAGAGAGAAACAAACTTAAAAAGATCATGGTGGAATGCCATTAGAGATTGATAGTTGTGAGTTAGAGATGATAAGATAGACATATACATGAGTCATGATATTGTAAGTCTTGAGTTTTATCATTGTTTCTTTCAATATCAATAAATAATAAGTGAGAGCTCCAGAGATGTAGACAATGTGATCATGTCGAACTCCGTTTAAAAACGTCTCGTGTTCAATGTTTTTTATTAACTTGTTGCAACTGTGGTTACAACTGGAAACGCGTAGCTGCACTCGAAACTTCGGAAATATGTTTTTTCAACCAATCTTTCGTCCAGTAAACTGTGTTTAAATTTATGAAATCTGGCGAGAATATATATGGCACAATTATGGAGATTTTGACACTAAATTCACTATATTCTGATGCTGGGTTTTGGAGTTATGAATTTTTGAAAAATGACTATGATATTTGTTTACAAGTTCATGATAATTTGGCTTTTGCGGTTGACTTTCGTATGCATAGAGAATCGTTTGATATTTTGGTGGCTTATTCGACCTTGTTTGTTGAT
Organism: Primula vulgaris; assembly: GCA_963920805.1. NCBI lineage: Eukaryota > Viridiplantae > Streptophyta > Magnoliopsida > Ericales > Primulaceae > Primula > Primula vulgaris. The sequence goes on along the minus strand of OY987214.1, from coordinate 25,337,368 downwards.
TCTTGTAATGATCCAATGGCGTTTTGAGTTTGGTTGGGAATTATCTTCATGGTTCGAATTATTTTGTTGGATGCATGGGCGAATTCACAGTTGGCGTTGCATTATATCTAGGGGACCCATATAGTTTTGGAGAATGTAGAGTATATTCCTATATTTTTGTGCATAGATAATATTGATAGGATTCATTAACTACACTCTTAGTAAGCCATTTAGTACATATATCGATCCGTTTCGGGATTTCCCTTTTTGTGGAGCTATTGAGAGGTCAGGTATCCGAGTGTATATCGGTGTGAGGTTTTATGACACTTAACGGTGAATTTTCAAAATATGGCTGGGCCGCTAGGGTTGGTTTATTTGGGAGTGCAGTTACGAGATATTATTTTAGCGATGCTGGTTCGGTCGAGTGCCAAAGACTCGTTCGTATAGACGTTCGTTTGAGAGGTTGGCACATTTTGGAGGGGATTCCATTTGAACATGGTGGAGTTTATTCGAGAGGCTGGAGGAGTGTGTTTGTTTTGCAGTCGGATCATGGGAAGCAAAATACACGAGTTGTTTTGTTAATCCGAGTTCGTGTCAACAACCTTGAGGACCAGAATCATGAACATGCGTTGAACGACCCTTGATGACCGAGCTTCTCCGGGCCGTTTTAATTATTTATTTATCCTTTTTGTCCTCTTAGGATAGTTATTGTTATAACCAGTGGACCGTTTGTTAGTTATAAGTTATTGAATTATTAGTATGTGTTAGAGACTATATAGAGAAAACACACTCTTGATATTTGATTATGTTGAATGAAATATGAAAATGTTATAACCCTATGTTAGTTTTTCTATCTTATCTCTCGTTTCTCGAGGTGTTTGTTTATGTTTTCTCCTCTAATTCTAGCAAACCTCCGGCTTTTATTACTACGTTTTATTCTGATGTGAACTTTATAAATATGTAGCTTTATACAAAATTTTGAACGCCTTCAACTGTGTACATAACCTATTATATATACAAATTAATTTTCTTTTCTCTCTAGTTCTCTCCCTTAAACCCACTATTTTTCATCTACTTATTTTTTAACCTTTGCTTAGCTAGATCAAGTAGTACTTTTCTTCTTTACTTTGTTCCTCGCTTGAGCGTTTCTACAAGAATTTCTTTTCCCTATGCTTTTAATTTAATTATTGTTCTAACTTATTGTTGTTTAAATAATCTAGGAAATCAACTCATCAAGACGGATTAACAACCCATGCATATAGTATGCTAAGTTTTACTTTCTGTGCGTGATAGTTTAGGACAAAAAAAAGGCATGAGCCATATCGACTTAAATTTATTAAAAATTGTAAATTTATATACCTTTATTATTTTACTTAATGGAGTACTACTCGTCTTACCAGTGTTTTATAGATTTTTTTACTACGATTGGCACTCGTATTCTAGCGAGTGTAAGAATTAGAAAACCCCTATCTAGCCAATCAATCAACATCACTCAGATCAAATTCTGTCCCTAATATGCATAGGTCAGACGAAGAGGGGTGAAGGATGAAATGGATGGCTGGGAGAAAACATGCCACTTATAATTTTTTTAAGAAAATCGATTAGGATTTGATGCAATTCCTCGAGAGACTAGAAATAAGTGAGTGAAGATTGTGAAGATGGTGAAGTGAAAACGTAACAGGAATTATGATTGGTCTGTGAAAAGGTATGTGATAAGTTAAGAATATAAAGTTTGAGGTCGCTCCAGTTCCTAGTAAGATAAAGGTTAAGTTATGCTCGCGTGAAAAGAGAAAAACATATTTGATTGGTTATGCATTTACCACCAACCACATGAGTAGGGAAGTTTATCCTTAAATTTTCTGTTATAGCAAAAATTACAATGAATTTTGGTATTTTTCGGGGTTCGACCCGGAAAGTATCTTTTACTTACTCATAAATGAAAATAAAGTTATTTAACTTGAAAGACCTTAACGAGAAATTTAGCCGTTTAACATGAATGAAATGTAAAAGTGCTTTTCTATTTTAAATAACAAAACTCATCATGTTTATTTCACAGATTTTCTATTTACACATTCTACGCAATAGATTATGTAATGTACATATTTTTAATATACATATTCATACTGCAACAAATTATCTAAAATAAAGATTATCAAATTTACATCTCTTTGCAGGCTTGCAGCAGATTGGTCAAAATAGAAATTTAAGATATTAATTTATCAAAAATAATCAGATAATGAACCTTACTATAGGGGCAGATGCAGTTAGAGACTAATGGGGGCTACTGTCTCGCTGGATTTAAGTCAACTACTCACTTTGTTCCCATTTAATTGTCCACTATGAAACACGTGCAATTTTGATCGGCCAATAACTTGTATCAAAATTGTCGGAATGAAAATTTTCAAAAGTTGATCATATAGTTCAAATGTTAAATTTTATGATTAGATTTAAAAAAAATTTCATTTCGACAATTTTGATACAAATTATAAATCGGTCAAAATTGTACGTAGTTTCGTAGTGGACAATTAAATGGGAATGAAGGGACTAATAGATTAGTAAGAATATTTTGTATAATTGTTCTAGCATATGTTGTTCGAGTCGAGGGTCACGGGTTCAAGCCTCACTGTTGCTAATTTGGATACATTTTTATTTCTTTTTTCTTCTTCTTTTTTACTCGTAAATTTACTATTTTCATAACAAATATATAACTTTAGTTAAGTTTCTTTCTTCAACTTATATAATATGATACCAGAATGGATACTTTATAATGCTCAAATTCGAAAATATATTTTGTTTTGTAAAAGCATATGGGTATATGGGTAATTGTTATCAAAATGACGTTTCAAGTATCATTAGTAAGTGATTTATTTTTGTATGATAACATATTATTTGCATTATCCAAATAAATAGCTAGTTTAATTTTATATATATAACAACATACGTAAAAATTTATCACCAAGCAAAGTATTTTATCTGGGTATAGTTTATAGATTGGTCTTTATTTTTTATTTTTTGTATTGATATATCAAATGTGTGATTAATTGCCATTTTTTTTTATTCGATGGATTGTTTAGTAATTCATAATGAAATAATCCACCTTCGAACATATTTTACTAATAGAAAATATTCTTTGGAGACAAATATATATTTAGTTATATATGGTCCGAAAGAATTATACTTCCAAACATACATCCGTAAACATTAAAGAAATTAACCGACTTAGTACATTTGTATTGTGCCCCCGCTGAATAAAAATCTTGGATACGCCCCTGCTTATTATTGTTTACTTGATGATACTAAGCGTTGAGACAAATTTACTCGTCCATCTAAATAAAAAATAAGATTGCACATAGAAACATAACTTATTATAAACAAGATGAAAATTATTGTTTAAATTACTTGAATAAAAATACAAATTCAAGTTTTAACTTAAAAGAATAGGAGTTTTATTTAGTACATATCTCAAATTATGAAATGCTGTATTTACTATTTAATCCATAGAGAGAGACATAGGAGATAAGAGCATATGAAAATATGGAAAGAAGTCGTGCATTTATCTTGAGGAGTGTGAGGAAGTTTTTTGTAAGATAGAGGAGAATTATTTTCTAAATTTAAATGCCATGTTGTATAAACTAGCTATCTTGAAAAATCTCATTTATCATAAATCTCGTTATAACCATATTTCTGGCCTAGTAACTCTTTATTGTCAATTAGTTTGAACAAAATATTCTAAGTTGAATGTTAAGAATTAAGACAGATTTATGTTTACAGATGAGATTGCAACCTCAGTTGCAATTACAGTTCCAATACGCAGGATTCTGTCTAACTGCATTACTTAATCTTTAAAGTCTTTTATGTAAATTAAAGCATGTAGGAAATATTCTTTTATAAAAATTCAGTTTATATATATTGAGAATATTAATGTGATAAAGAATGGAATTTGTTTAAAAGATATATGGAGATTAGTTTAGAAAATATTGTTTCTTTTATTGTGGATACTAAATCTCTATTATTATGCAAAGTATTTATCATGATATTCAATATATGTGCTTACAAAATCAGTTATGATCCAATTAGATTGAATGTTATATGGAGTTATGATTTCGAATTATATTAAGACTTTATCTCTAAAATGTATTGTTTTATATGTTCCTTTTTTAAGGAAATAGTAACTCCTATTGTCAAGCAAGTTATTAACATGTATTAACAATGAAGATTGAGATCAATCAATGCAGCATTATCTCATGCAAATGTGAGAATATTGAGATCAATTAGAAGAGTCCAAATCAATCAACAAGATCTTGAAGAGAAAAGATTGTTTTACTCTTTAAATAATTAATAACTTTTCTTGTAAAAAGTGTATGTTATAAATTATAAAGAACTCAATTTTAAGAGAATACACAATGAGATTTAAAAATGAAAAATAATGGTGGGATGCCATTCATCTTTGAAGTGATAGTTATAAGATAAGAGCAATATAGAGATAGACAGAAAAATCTAAAGTGAGTGAGAGTTTTTCAATAAGACTTGAATCCTATATTGTAATCTTTTATAATATCATTAATTTGGGTGAGTGTCCCGGAGACGTAGCCCAGTTGGGTGAACTCTGTTGTTAAATGTGCATGTGATTTAATTCAAGTACATTGAACTTTTCAAGTTTTGTCTATCATTATAATTAGCTTCCAATTGTGGTTCCAACTGTACTTGAAACCTAACTGCATAACAGCAACTAGAACAACGAATAGGAATTTCAATTGGTATTAGAGCTTCACAGTAGATTTTACTTATTGTGGATCTCGTGTTCTGGTAAAGATGGACATAATGAGGGAAAGAAATGCGTTTAACAAGCCACCATTGCTTGAAGGAGGAGTTAACTATTGAGTCTGGAAAATAAAAATGAGATCCTTCATCAAACGGAAAGATAAACAAGCATGGAAGTCTGTATTCTATGGTTGGGAAGTTCCAACTGTTACTGATGGTGAAGGTGAACTAGTTTATGTGCCTAAAGACAGATGGTCTGCTGATGAGGATAAAAAGTCAAGTACAAACTCAACAACAATAAACTTAATCTTTGCTGATATAACTCTAAGCGTGTTCAGGTATATCTCTCACTGTGAAACTGCCAAAGAGGCATGAGATATCTTACAAGTAACCTTTGAGTGAACTGTTAAAGTAAAAGCTTATAAACTCCAACAATTAACTACTCAGTTTGAAAATCTAAGAATGGAGGAAGATGAAACTATTGAACAATTTAATGGAAGAATCTGTCACATTGCTCATCAAGCAGGAAACTTAGGTGAAAAATATAGTGATGCTAAACTTTTGAAGAAAACTCATAGGTCTCTTGCAGAAAGATTTGAAATTAAAGTAACTGCTATTGAGGAGTCAACAGATCTAGAAAACTTACAACTTGAAGAAATTATAGAAAATTTAAGCACTCATGAGTAAAAAAAATTCAAACCAAAGAGAACAGAAAAGGGAATAACCTTTCAAGCTAAGAAATCTGAATCTAAACTCTATGATAATCTGCATGATGAAGAACAGCTGGCCTTCTTTGCTAAAAAGGTTTACAAAAAATTATATAAGAAAAAGTAGGATGATATTGAAACTTCTAAAAAATTTCATAAAAGAGAAAATCAATTTATGCCAGAATGTAGGATTAACAATAATTCTAAAGGAAAGTGGAATACAAAAGAAAAAGATGACAGAAACTATCAATCTAGAGAAATTCAGTGCAGAGAGTATAGGGGTTATGGTCATATTCAGGCTGAGTGTGCTAACACTTTAAAAAGAAACAAAAATGCTTATATAACTACTCACAGGGACAGTGAATCCGAAAGTAACAGTGATGAGGAGGATGAATCTAATTTTGTTAACTTTATGGGAAGTATCACTGATAATAAACCTGTCTATAAAAGTGATTGTGAGTCTGTTTCAACCACAGATACAACTGCTCTTAAAACCTATAGCAGTGATGAGGAAGAACCTTCAGAAGAGAATATTACTCAACAATATCTTGTTCTTTATGAAAATATCAAAGACTGAGCAAACAATCTATTATCATCAATAAACTCAATGCTAATTTAAAAGATGAAATAAAGAATCTCACTGAACAACTCAACAGACAACAATTTGAGTTAAAAGAAACCAAAAAGAAAATGAAACTATTGAATGCTTCAGTTTCAGATAAATTAGATGATATATTGTCCTATTCTAGAGGCACAAAAGATAACAGTGGTTTGGGATATTATGATTATAAAGGCACTGTAAAAACTACTTTTGTTAAAGCCTCTATAGAATCTAAAACTTATGATAGTGACACCAAGGTTAGAAGTACAATGCAACCAGAAAAGAGTTGAAAGTTCTTAAGGCTAAACCCAGACTTAATCCTAAATTGTGTAATTTTTGTAAAAGAGCTGGACATCTAGAAATCAGGTGCTACTTAAAAATGCACATGAAGTATATTTCTCTGAAAAACTGTTTGTTCCCTACTTGGGATGAAAATATGAATTGGGTTTGGAAACCTAAGATTAAAAATGACTTAATTGCCAACAATAAAGCTGTCATTACTTCTCTAAACATTGTTACTACTAATGATTGGTACTTTGACATTGATTACTCTAAGCATATGACAGGTAATGCAAGTTATCTCAAAAAAGTCTCAAATCTTACAGGAAACACTGTTATTTTTGGAGGTGGAGACACATGTAAAATAATTGGAAAATGAATCTTGAACAAACCTGGAATGCCTGAAATCAATGATGTATTTCTGATAGATGGTTTAAAAGCTAATCTTATTAGTATTAGTCAAATGTGTGATAACTAAATGTTTGTTCAGTTTAATAAATATAGATGTCTTATTACTGATTTGAATGAGGATCTGATCATGACAGGAGTTAGATCAGCAAACAGCTACTATATTTTTGAGAAAATTGAAAATGATTTACCTGAAAACATGTGCAATCAAGCTGTTACTAATAATGTTGATGTTTAGCATAAAAAGCTTGGTCATGTGAACTATAAAATTAAGGATAAACTTGTTAAGAAATAGCTGATAAGAGGTATTCCTAATCTTACCCCTAAAACTCAAAATGTGTGTGGTGATTGTGTAATAGGCAAACAAACAAAGAGTACTCATAAAAGTACTAGTCAGATCTACACTAAGAGAGTCTTAGAACTTATTCATATTGATCTAATGAGTTTTATGCAAACTGAAAGTATTGGTGGTAAGAAGTACATTCTGGTGGTTGTAGATGATTTCTCTAGATACTCTTGGGTGGTGTTCTTAAAAGATAAAACTGAAACGTTTGAACTGTTTAAAGCTCTCTGCTTGAAACTGCAACTTGAAAAAGGATCCACTATTGGCAAAATTGTTAGGGTAAAAAGTGATCATGGAACTGAATTTGAAAACAGTAAGTTTAGCAATTTTTACAACTCTGTAGGGATAAGTCATGAGTTTTCTGCACCAAAAACCGCACAGAAAAATGGTGTAGTTGAAAGGAAAAATAGAACTATTCAGGAAATGGCTAGAGTCATGCTTAACTCTAAGAAACTTGCCAAAAGATTTTGGGCCGAAGCTGTCAATACTGTATGCTATATTGTTAATAGGGTCTATCTTACTAAATGTATTAACATGACTGCTTATGAAATTTGGAAAGGTAGAAAACCTAATGTCAATAATTTTCAAGTATTTGAGTGTGTCTGTTACATTTTTAAAGATAGAGAATATCTTGGCAAGTTTGATTCTAAAAGTGATAATGGAGTATTTCTTGGTTATGTTCAAAACAGTAGGGCTTTTAGAGTCTATAATCTGAGAACAAACTGTGTCATGGAGTCATATAATGTGATAATTGATGATTTGAAAGATGTCTATGAGACTACAGATGATGATGATGAGTCAGGAATCAAAAGTAAAGAAATACGAAAAATTTAGTAAAATGACTATCCTGTAGTGGTTGGAAGTCCAGTTGAAACCCAGAGTACAACAGAGTTTGATGAAGAAGAAGATGGTTCTCCAATCCAAACTACAAGTAAGCCACGTTATGCAAGAACTCAGAAAAATCACTCTCTTGAAAATGTCATAGGAGAAGCCAATGGAAGTATGAAAAATAGAGGTAAAAGGAGTAATGTTGTTCATTATTATTACTATATTTCTCAACTAGAACCTAAAAATATAAAAGAGGCATTGGAAGACAGTGAGTGAATTTTAGCTATGCAAGATGAACTATCTCAATTTGAGAGGAATGATATGTGGACATTAGTACCCAGACCTAATAGTAAAATTGTTATAGGTACTAAATTAATATTTATGAATAAAAGTAATGAAGATGGCATAATTGTTAGGAACAAAGCTAGACTTGTAGCTCAAGGATACACTCAAATTGAGGGAATAGACTTTGTTGAAACTTTTACCCATGTAGCAAAAATGGAATCTATTAGAATGCTACTTTATCTTGCTTTCTTGTATGAATTTAAGTTGTTTCAATTAGATATTAAAAGTGCATTCTTAAATGGCAATATTCAAGAAGAAGTCTATGTTAGTCAACCTAAAGGTTTTGAGAATCCTAAGTTTCATGAACATGTCTATCTTTTGAAAAAGGCCTTGTATGGTTTAAAGCAAGCCCCTAGAGCTTGGTATGAAAGACTGACTAAGTTTTTAATTGAAAAAGGTTTTAGCAGAGGGGGAGTTGACAAAACTCTCTTTACTAAGAAAACTCTTAAGGATATTATTGTTGCTCAGATTTATTTTGTGTTTGGTTCTGGTTCTACCTTTGGTAATAAAATTGCTGAATTTATTTATGATATGAAACATGAGTTTGAAATGAGTGGTGGAGGAGAATTAACTTATTTTCTAGGACTTCAAGTTAAACAGAATGAAAAGGGATTTTTTTATGCCAAAGTAAGTATGATGATAATCTTGTGAAGAAATTTGGTTTGAGTGAGAGTAAAGAGAAAAAAACACCTATGAGTACAACTCTAAAATTGTCTAAGAATGATAAATGTAAGAGTGTATGTCCTAGTCTCGATAAGTCTATGATTGGAAGTCTTCTCTATTTAACTGCAAGCAGACCAGATCTTTGCTTAAGTGTAGGAGTGTGTGCCAGATATCAGGAAAATCCTCTAGAATCTCATGTTCTTGCTGTTAAAAGAATCTTAAGATATGTGAAAGGCACTACTCACCTTGGTCTGTGGTATTTAAAGACACAAATCATTTTTTGGTTGGTTATTGTGATGCAGACTGAGCAAGTAATATAGATGACAGAAAAAATACTTATGGTGGTTGGTTTTATTTTGGGAATAATCTGGTTTCATGATTTAGTAAAAAACAAAATTGCATTTATTTATTAACTCCTGAGGCAGAGTACATTGCAGCTGGTAGTGGATGTACTCAAGTAAATTTGGATGAAATGAATGTTATCTGATTATAATGTTAAACAATAAGTGCTAACTCTGTTTTGTGATAACAAAAGTGCTATAGACTTAGCAAAGAATCCAGTACAATATTCCAGAACTAAGCATATTGATCTAAGACACCATTTTATCAGAGAATTAGTTGAAGAAAAGAGCCTAATTTTAGAACATGTTTCAACTGAAAGACAGTTAGCAGATATTTTCACAAAACCCCTTGATACAAACAAGTTTAAAACCTTAATGAGTGATATTAGAGTATGTCACTATAGATCTAATTAAATAGTCTTGCTATGTATGCTTTTCTGTGAGTACATTAATAAATTTTGTGCTTAAGATAAGTCTTGATTGAGCTATGAAGTTTTTTTCTTGAAAAATCCGCTAATTGATGCCTCAAAAATAGATGTGGGATAACTTGCCCTAAAACCTCTATGGTAATAGAGTTAAAAGCACAAAGTGCAAATTTTATATTAAGTTGCAAGTTCAGTTACAACCACAGTTGCAACCTCATTCTGAATTACAGACTGACCAGTGATTAACAAAAGAAAGCCACATTGCTTATGATCAAATTCAGCATAAGCTGATATTCAAAGTGAACTAAAATTAATAAAAAGCCAAGACAAAGTCTTGAATTTTTTTGGTATCACTTATACTCTTTCCTTGCTGAGATGATCAAGCTAGTTTTTGTGTAGAGAAAAAACAGATTTGCTCATTATAGCTCTTAGTCATAATTTTTATTGTATGGATATCCTATGACAAATATATATTCTTGAGTAAATTGTTAGTATCTTTTGTTCAAAATTCTATACTATATATAATTGCTGTCTTAATTTTGAAACAAGTCAAATTTTCTATATTTCTTCAACTCCTTAAAATCTGAATACTTAGATAAATCTGTTTCAAATTGGAATGTAGATATTTATTTCTTGCTGAATTTATCTTAATAAAAACCGTATCTTGAATGCCTTCTGCGAAAATTCAAAACTTGAATATCCTTTTAAAAAGATTAGTATCTATTTTTGGGGTAAATTGGTTCAAAAAGGGATTTGGGTATATCTTTTCCTAATTTAAAAAGATTTGGGCTTAATTGCTATTTAAGACAATGCTTTTGTTATACTAAAACCAACTACAATCAGAATTACTATATCTCTCTATACTCGGTTAAAAACTCTGTTTTTCTGAAAACCCATCTTCTCGTGTTCCAAGTGCAGTTGCAAGCTCATATCCAACCATGTCTTCTTGTCCTCCAAATCAACCTGATCTAAACTATGAGTATGACGGTACTCTTGGTGACTTTATGAATAAGTCCAAAACTCGCAGAGGTTCTAAAGCAAAGGTAAGTGAACCTTCTTCTACCCAACCTAGCAAACGTAGGGTTAAGAAACGTTCTGATAGAAACACACAAAGAGATCATATCTTTGTTAAATATGTTTATGACACTCTTAATAATGAGGTTGACCCTAGATTCCGGAATAAAATCATGTCAGATAGGTTTTCTGAGCTTAGTAACAGGGAAGTTCATTCTGAAAGACAACTGAATCTGGCTACTTATAGGAATATTCAATTGCATGTTGAAAATTTGTTGAAAAATGTTGGTCTTGACAGAACAATTAGCTATCATAAATCTTATTTTCCTGAACTAATTACAGAATTCTATGCTAATCTGAATGAGTGGGTGTTTGATGAGGCTGATATGGCTTTTGGAAGAGTGTATGTGAGGGGTCATACTCTTGATTTTAACCCTAAAATAATCAATAAGTTTCTAGGTACTTCTAGTCATTCTGTGGGTGATCTTGACTATGATATACATGTTGTAGCTCTAGCAATTACAGGAAAAGAAAATCAGTTTGATGGTAATTCCATTAAAAGTTCAGCTCTTACTCTTAGTGTACTTGTTCTGCATAGAATCTCTAAGTTCAATTGGACACCTACTAAGCAACCCTCTAAACTCACCAAAGAGATGGCAGTAGTCATCTATAGAATTATGTCTAAAATTCCAATCAATTTTGGTGAGCATGCGTTCAAATTGATCAAAGAGTTTGCTGATGTCAAAGCTAACTCTGTCTTGCTTCCTTTTCCTTGCCTGATTTCTGGAGTTCTTCTGTCTCAAGTGGATCTTGTACCATCTTCTTCAGTAAATCCTCTCCTTCAACCTTTTGAGAAACCTACCAAATGCTCTTCTGCTCTCTATATTTTCACTAAAATTCTTAAGGAATGTCATATCAATGACATTACTGGTGAAAAGGGAAAACAAAAGGAGTGTACTAGTGCTGCTCCTAAGAAGAAAGGTATTAGAAGGTATCTGCTACAATAAGTAGCTGTAAATTAACAGAAAAGGACCGAGTTAGACACCCATGACTACGACCTCAATAAGCTGCTCGGAAACCTCAAGAAAAGTGACAATGAGAGTGACAGTAACAGTGGGTACTCCTTAAGCATTGAAGATGATGATGTGGTAAGAGATGAACCTGTTTCCTTAAGAGTCTCTAGACATTGATGTGTCAAGTAACAACAACTAGTTTGTCCTGGATGTGACAAATAGGGGGAGAAATTTGAAGAGTTTATGTTATGTGGTTTATTTCAATTTCTGCAAATTCTGTGTTAAAACTATTATGTGCCAGTCTTTTTGGCCTTTTGTTTTGTTTGCAACTTATTTCTGCAATATTGTTTCTTAATGTTCGAATAAGTTTTGTGCTTGGTGAAATTGATAAATGAATGCTTATTTGAGTTGTATATTGTCTGCAATTCTAACTTGCAGGGTGAGCTTAAATGTTTAACTCAAAACCACTAGCAATCTTCTGTACTTTTAAAATACCGGGGAGACTATATGTGCTAACATAATTTGCAGGTGGAGCTGTTTGTATAAACTCAGATTATTTGTCAAATCCAATGATAAATGGGGAGATTGTTATGACCATATTTTTGGCCTAGTAACTCTTTGTTGTCAATTGGTTTGAACAAAATAATCTAAGTTGAATGTTAAGAATTAAGACAGTTTTATGTTTACAATGAGATTGCAACCTCAGTTGCAACTACAGTTCCAACCTGCCAATACGCAGAATTCTGTCTAATTACATTACTTAATTTTTAAAGTCTTTTATATAAATTAAAGTATGCAGGAAATATTCTCATCTGTTTAAAAAGATCCAGTTTATATATATTGAGAATATTAAGGTTATAAAGAATGGAATTTGTTTAAAAGATATATGGAGATTGGTTTAGAAGATATTGTTCCTTTTATTGTGGATACTAAATCTCTGTTATTATGCAAAGTTTTTATCACGATATTCAATCTATGTGCTTACAAAATCAGTTATGATCTAATTAGATTGAATGTTATATGGAGTTATGATTTCAAATTATATTTAGACTTTATCTCTAAAAGTTATTGTTTTATATGTTCATTTTTTAAGAAAATAGTAACTACAATTGTCAAGCAAGTTATTAACATGTATTAAAAATGAAGATTGAGATCAATCAATGCAGCATTATCTTGTGCAAATTTGGAAATATTGACACAGTCCAAATCAATCAACATGATCTTGAACAGAGAAGATTATTTTACTCTTTAAATAGTTAAAATTTCTTTGTAAAAAGTTTATGTTCTAAATTATAAAAAAACTCAACTTTGAGAGAAAACACAGTGGGATTTTAAAACGAAAAACAATGTTGGGATGTCATTGATCTTTTAATGATAGTTATAAGGTATGAGCGATATAGAGATAGGCAGAAAAACTAGATGGGGTCTGAGAGTTTTTCAATAAGACTTGAATCCTATATTGTAATCTTTTATAATATCATTAATCTGGGCGAGTGCCCCGAACACGTAGCCCAGTTGGGTGAACTCCGTTGTTAAATGTGGGTGTGATTTAATTCAAGTACATTGACATTTACAAGTTATGTCCATCATTATACTTAGGTTACAACTGTGCAACAGAACTGCATAACAACAACTAGAATAAGTATAGGAATTTCATATCTACTTTAAAACATATGTTGTTTGACCAATTTTTATAAATCTTTTAAAACATTCATTCAAAATAGAAAAAATAAATGGTGTTTTAAACAATCTGTTTCAAATGCTCAGGAGAAAGAGGACATGTGTCCACATGTATGATGCACGAACACAAGTTCGCGTGTCTGACACGACATGGCACGGACACGTCAAAATGGTAAAATTTTAAAATTTAGGACATCACTCGGCAAGGACACGATACTTAATAGAGTATATAATTATATTTTTCATATACGTGACATATTTTCCTATTTAAACAAAGAAAACACAATAGTATTATTTTGATCTTATGTCAATTGACATATGTATATTAAATCTATATTTTTATAAATCAATATAGATTGGGTTTTATGTTAAAAAGCTACAAATTAAATTCATTTTTTGAGATAGGCGTGTCATGTTATCGTTGAACCGTGTCTGACATGCATTTCCAAGTGGTCTGACACTCTAAGTGGGTAAAACACATATCATAACGGACACACCAATATGTCGTACCGGACACGCGACTTGCCGTGTCCCACACATGTTCGTGTTCGACGCGTGTCCGACTCTTCAGAAAAAAATAGCGTGTCCAGGTATCGTAGGTCCACAGGAGAAGTTTTCCGGTCATGAAGAAGTTGGTTGAACTCAAATAATAAGGGAGATTCAAATTTCGATACAAAAGGAGGCAAATTTAAATGCCAAATAACTACAAACAATTGTGGGTTTGCCTGTAAGTACAAGGGTTTAGACAGCATTAAAGAGGATCCACAACCGATCACATATATATTTTTAGTAAATTCTTTTATTAATTATTTATTTTCAAGAATTGGAAGTAGTTCATATCAGTTAGGGAAGCAGCTCATGATAATTTGCATCATATGTTTGAAAAGATTAATAATTTTTTTCAGTTTTATACTCTTTGAGAACTTGCTCTTTATACGATCATAGAGAATCTCTAGTATTTAACTAAGAAATTTCAGTGAAATGAATCCGATTTATATGTGTATTACTAGGTTCTGTTAGTTTTGGTACTATTTCGAATACAATAATGTAAAAGACAAAGGACTGAATGGAAATAACAATTTTATTTCTCACAATTGGAATATAAATTACAATTCCTGACTCAATAAATAAATAAAACTGCTGGACTGTTATAAAGAAACTGCCGGACTGGTTTAACACATAAACTGCCGGACTGGTTTTACATAAATTGCCGGGCTGGTTTTAACAAACTGCCGGACTGGTTTTAACAAACTGCCGGACTGTTTTGTAATAAAAGAAACTGCCGGACTGGTTTTAACAAACTGCCGGACTGTTTTGTAATAAAAGAAACTGCCGGACTGGTTTTAACAAACTGCCGGACTGGTTTTAACAAAATAAAAAACTGCCGGACTGTTTTTTAACAAATAAAAAACTGCCGGACTGTTTTTTGTAAATACTGGAAATTACAGAACTGAAAAGTAAATTACAGAATCGAAAGACTGAAAGTAAACAGTACTGAAAAGTAAATACAGAAAAGAAACAGTACAGAAAAGTAAATTACAGAAAAGAAATGGTACTGAAATGAAATGAACATAATGTAAATGACTGAAAAGTAAATAACAGAAATATAAAAGAAGAGGCAACTGCTGAGCAGTTTCCCTTAAACAATATTTCCCGAACCACCGTTAGGTTTCGGGACTTTGTTCCCAATGTACAACTTCTATCTCAGAGTGGCTCGTATGGAAATCGCCACCGAACCACAGGTCGAGCTGTTGGTGGTGCGGTTCTCTTTCTCTATATGATGCTTATGCTGTGAGTTGTGTGTTTGAAGGTGTCTTGAAATGAGAGGGGGATGGCTGCCTTTTATAGGCTCTAATGAAACCGCAACCATAAATGTTGGTCATCAATTCTGGGAGTTACACCCCCAGAATCCGCTCTCTTAATTCCTGAAACTGCTGCAATTTATTCTCATTTATTGCTGGCGTTTCAGTTGCTGGAAACTCTAGGGGACTGCTTTTGTATTTTATACAAAACCCGAGACCCGAGTCCCGAGACCCGAGGCCACGAGACACGAGACACGAGCGAGCGTGTGGTACACACTAATACTCTTAGGTGTATGTGGACATGTTAGTTTAATAACTACATGGGTTGGTATGGTATATATATTGTAAAATTAACTCTTAATCTTCCAATATGGGATTATACTAAATGGTTTTTCCTTTACCATTTCGTTTTTCCAGATTTGAGCTTTCGAGGCACCAACTTTGAAGCCACTTTGTATTCACACCCATTCTCCGAATAGGTCATGTGATATACCGTTACGAAGCTCGTCACACGGGATACTCAACCACGTTGAGTACGGTATAAACAATTCAGCGCTGTTACACGAAATAATGAATCGAAGTTGGTCCAGTGACCATTCGGAAACACCCATGTTTTCACATGTTTTTCCAACAGGTTCGATAGATATAAGTTAATAATTTTTCTAGTGACACATAGAAATACTTAATATTTATGGAAAGTGATACACGAGGAGTTTGTGAGTTTTGTTTGCCCTTTATTTTTATTTTGCTTCGGTTTGTCCAGAAGTGAAAAAAAAAACTTTAGTGTTGCTATTTCAATCCAAAAAATCTAACTAAAACTTTTAGCCTATGAGGTTGCTTGTCTAGCCATACTCAGACAAACACTATTATAGGTACATGTAAGTCTAAATATATGAGTAATATAGTATAAATATTGATAAACAAAAATACAACTACAAATTAAGAAAAAATGAATAAGTGATAATTGTATTTTAAAAAAGAGTGTTGTTATTGGCACCTTCAAATTCAACCCGCTGACGTGTATTTTCCTAATCACACAATCCATAGGCTAGACTCATAAATTACACACAATTTACACACTCCATAGGTTAATAAAATACATATTTATCCGTCCAAATATACATAAATTTCTATAATTTGATAAATCAAAATATAAATATTGACATAATAAAAATACAATCTACTAAAAACCCAAATAAAAATATACTAAAACCATATTTGAGTCTACCCTAAATATTAAAAAAAAATTAAATATAAAACTCAACCCACTAAAAACTCAAATAAAAACATACTGTGAGTGGAAAATTTAAACACGAGTATTAAAGCATAAGAAAACATCATTGAAAATCTGTACATAATAATCTTAAAAACGATTTCAATTATGCATTTTTGATAACTAAGTTTTAGCCTACAACTTTAATAATATTTTTCTTACAAGTAGGTCTTCTAGTCTCACTTGGATAACCGGCATGCCACTATTGACAGTGAGGAAAATGGAATGTGATTTGGTCTGAATAACGAAAACTAGAACTAAGAATAAATTAATAAACTTATCATGTGGATCATACCTATCACAATATTATAACCCGAACATGCACCCCATACGTATTTATTTTGATTTTGCAGATATGACATATGGATGGTGGCTTGTAGGAGGCTCTCTTTTAGGCTGTGTCCATTCTGGTCTTATGATACACTATGTAGGAAAAATTAGGTTTCAGCTTACGGGTTTTTCTCTAGTTTTCTTATTATTAATTTATCTGATTTTAGTGTTCGGTCCTCCCTTTTTATTAGGCCTAACAATAACGTACATCCTCCCATACTATGAGCAGATGAAAGTCCAAAAGATTTACTACAGACTTGGATGTTTACCCAAGTCATTGGGAGAGGTGTCGGTTTTATGCATTGCCGTTGTTTTGCGTACTACTTTCGAGAATGCATTTGCTTGCTATGCTTGGATTTTATTGGTCTTGCAGTTACAATTTGTTTGGCAAATTTGGTGTCCTACTGGTGACTTGAATCTCCTCGATGTACTATGTGAAATTCTCATGCAACTGCTTATGCTTTATCACAAAAAGAATGATCCATATGATTTCAAGATCATTTGTGTATTATGTGCCTTGGTCATATTTCTAAAGAATTGTTTTACTCCGTCGTGCACGACCATTTTTAGTGAAGATCCATTTATAAAATATGTGAAAGAAGTCAGGCTTAGCGATATTATTGGAACTCCTTAGTTCCTATCAAATAATTCTCAAGTTAATTGATTTTGTCGTTATTAGATATATCTTTTGAGGTTCTACACCACTCGAACTCTTTTAGCTTACATTGACTTCTTCGTGGGATCCTATCAAATAATTCTCAAGTTAATTAAACATTGTTACCGATTGCGCGGTTGGCAAAGTTTACAGCTAGTTAGGTTTGATGGAATTATGCTCACAAATAATTTTGATATATGTTTTCAGAATATGAGAAATAGTAAGTAAAATACACAGACGCACATATAATTATCAATTCATGAAAAGATTGTATTTCAGTATTTATGATACGCCGTGCTCCAGTAACTAATCTTGGGAAAGATTTTTAAGTACCTTTAAGTGTATATATGCTACTAAGGAATTAATAATGCAAAAAAATACCAATTACTATGGAAATGATCTATACAATCATATCCAATTAAAAATTCAGCTGGTCAAAATATTTCAATATCATCATAATTTCGGTTGAGGTTTTTCCAAAATATTCATCTTGATTTATTTGAACTTCTTTAAACGGATTCATAAAAGCTTGTTGTGATGTATGGTCTAGATTGATGCCTCATACAATCATACTCGTTTAATGTAAATTGATTGTTAAAATTTGGAACCGATGAAAACTAGAATATCGATAGGGGTAGAAGGGAAATGGTATTTACAAATATATAAGACAAAACTGTGTATGGAAAAAATTATTCTGATAAAAATTGTATTGAGGAAACTGCGTATTTTGGAAAGGGTCATCTTGAGGGGGTAAATTTTGATAAATTCCTCAAATATCACAATTGTTTTTTGTATGTGTAGTAATTTAGATAGATGATGATTAGAAAAAGTTCCAGTTTGTTTGATGTTTTAAATGAGAAATATAATCACTTATGTAAGAGTTTTTTTTATATAAATCGTCAAATTAATCTAATAGTAATAAAACTTTCTCTCGTAATCTATAAAAATAATTCGATGTTTGCTAATAAATAGTATCCATACCAAAGTTCTATCTTAATAATAATATAGAAAGTGCAACTATTTAGAAAACTTGCCATATTGGGAAACAAATATAACACACTTGGCAAGCCTGAGATATAATTTTGTGGTTCAATACCGTTTCCATGTGACATATCACGTCACGTATATGTTAGTTTTTGCGTGTGAAAATAGAAGCTATTGCCTCCATCCTTCTCCATATCTCTCATGAATGTCACTCGTAATTAATTTGTAATATTTCTCAATTAATCTCTAAATTATATTTTTGTGATTCGATTTGCGCATGGGTTACTACATGTTGCACGCATACACGTGTATAACACCCAATTCAGAGGAATGCACGAAAATCGTAACCTTCATTTACTTGTTTTGCACACATTATTTAGGGCTAGTTGTATGATATAATCCATCCATCCCTACTTATTTTATTATTATTTTATTTTGAGACCTATCAATATAAATGATTACTTTCCTCTTTTAATAGATGAAATATCAAACACAAAAAGCTTTGATGTGACACATTTTATTTTATTTGGGTATTATAATAACTTCATAAAAAGATCTTTTCACTCTCTTTAAGCATTTATCATAACTATCTATTAATATATAAGAGGCGCATGGAGTATAACAACAACGTTGTTGGATTATCGTTAACAAAAAAAACTAGGCATTTTTTAATTGCACCTCTTAAGTTCATTTTTTGATATTATAAAAATTGGACTACGTTTTATTATTGGATTAAAATGTGAGAATTTATTAATTTTGGACGAGAATATATTTAAATCTTTAAGCTAGATTAATCTAGCTCATTCATCAACCTCAAAAAGACAACCGCTCAGATGCTTGCAAACTGCAACCAATAACAAATGCTCAAAGGATAAATTAGAAAAAAAATGATAATTTAGTACATAATTGAGAAATCTTAGATACAGCTTATCGATGCACCTACTTTTTACTCTCTCTTTTTAAACTTTGATACTCCTTCATGATACGTTAGTACATACTATTAAATCTTAAATAGGAATTGAAAATGTGAATTTTTGATATTTAATGTGTTTTTATGTAATAATCAATCATTCTCCCAATAAATTACGTCTTCTAACTTTTTTCCCTTTTAGTCGTTATTTTCATGAAATGTCTACAAAATAGAAAGCGAAGAAGTAATCAATTCTTCTAACTTTTTTCCCTTTTAGTCGTTATTTTCATTAAATGTCTACAAAATAGAAAGCGAAAAAGTAATCAATAAATTGTAACGGCCCGAATTTTACAGTTATTTATTCAGAAATGTTTTGATAGAAAAAAGGATTACTAAACTTATTATTAAATTTATTTTTATTTTTTTACAAAACTGTCTTTATAGTTTTAGGTAGAGAAGTAGTGGTCAAATACTTGAGTAACTATGGGAGAGAGAGGGAAAGAGAGAGCGATAACTATGGGGGAGATCGACCGTGGAAGAAGAGAGAAGGCGGCAGATAACTCCTCGACAAGTTTACTCAAACTCCTCAATAACTCAGCGGACCATTCGTGCATTTTCTACTCAAACCATAGGCGATAACTGCTCGAGTGCTTGCGTGCTTGTAGACAAGAAGGCTGTCTTAGATGTTTATTGTTTATTTAGAGAAGTTGTCGTATTGTACATGGTTAATAATAAAATTGTTGTTATCATAGATTTATAGTTAATATTGTTATTATTATTATTACCTTGGGTTGACAAAATTTTAATAAATTACCTGTTCTTGTTTGGATGATATTAGGGCATATTAAAAGTAATTTTTTATGAGTATTTTATTGTGATGGGTATGTCGTTTTATGTATCCGTGATTGATGGAAAGGAATTGTCATGTGTAGATGCATGTTTATACATTTCGTTTAATATGACTTGTAGAGTTTTTTAGTATGATGTACGATTGTATTTTTTAAAGTGTTGTAGTACGGGGCATGTATATTTGTGGTGAATAATTATGTTTTGGCATGAAGTGCATATTTATTATGTATATGATGTATCGGTCCTTGTCCCTTGCCTAGCCAGGGACATTTTTATCACTAAGGGTTATGAATATTTACGACTACTCGAGGGTAGTAATAGTGGAAGAAAAGAAGTAGATTAATAACAACATATAGATTAAAAGAAGAAAATATTGTATGTTGTGAAAATAGTTAGAAGGTTCTTTTATTGGCATTTGTCTCTCCCTTATCCGGGGTATTGGCATCACAAAGGGCTATGAAATTTTTCATAACAACCTTTGTCTCTCACTTATCCGGGGGCATTGTTGTCACGAACAGATAGGTAATATTTTTGGCATTTGTCTCTCCTTTATCCAGGGGCATTGGCATCACAAAAGGATAGAGAATGTACCTATCCATGAGGTAATTGATGATCATCGAAGTAAAAGGAAAAAAAAAAAAAAAAAAGTAAAAAAAGAAGTAAAGTGGAACCTAATCAAAGAAAAATATATATTTTTGAAGTATTTTTGTTTTATCTATGAAGTATTAATATAAGTTGTAACAATTATGACATTCGTTATTATCATCTAAATTCGTACCTTTATACCTTAGGTTCCAAAGGTATTGATGGCGTGATGGTGTGATGGTACACACGTAGGTGTGCTGCCTTGTCTATATTGATGGGTGAGATTCACGATTAGAAATTTGTGGCAGATGTAGACAAATGAAAGATCATTACAGACTAGGACATTGGTTGCGATGCATAGCATGGATGGGATTTTATTTCAGTTGTGATATTTTCATCTTTAAAACATTATGGAAAATATTTTCTTTTCCGTTGTTTAGTTTTTTTTTCCTAGGTTTTAGACGATTGTAGTTTTTCTATTGAATTCGAGTTTTGAATTTGTAGCCTACGTGTAAGTTTCCATTAAAGATTAGTTTCAAAATGTTATTTTTCCGTTGTAGTATTCTTTTGTTTTATTATCGCTTGATGTCGTTTTATTATTCAAACCATACTTAAAACGTTTTACTTTTCAAAAGCTCACCCCGTAACCATTTTATGGAAACCAGAGCATGACAAGTTTGTATCAGAGCTTAAACCGGGTTTTAAAAACTTTGGGACGACGGGAAGATGCGTAACCATCGAGTCAAAGTCCAATGTATTTATTTTCTCAAAAAATTGTTACATTATTCTTTGGTTTTAAAAAAAAACGAGGGGATTCATTAGTATAGAACATGTAGGAGTAGTAGTACTTGTTGGGCGTTAAGAGAAAATCTTATTTGCAAAACATATTAGAGACAACGGGGATGCTTGTTGTTTCCGAAGAGTCGAGCAAGTCGGATGACTCGTTACCAACACAAGTACGTTTGAGGTAAGTGAATATGTTATCGACATAGAACTTCAATACATGAGGGGATGCTCGAATGTTCTGAAAGAATCGTGTCATGAAAATTACCAGTTGGTAGTTGCTTTGAGGTTGTGTGTAGTGAAATGGTTGTGAAGAGCAAAAATTGTTATTTCATAAGTTTGTGATATATATTCGTATTTTATATAATAAAGAAATGTGTACCCTACAATTGTGGATTGTAGGAAGTATTTAATTTGACTATGTATTTTAGGGACAGATGGTCCATGTGGGGAAGTATTGAAACGAATGTGGAGAACCCGTTAGAGTGATGTAGAGTGACGTGTAATTGTTATGTGCTTACGAGTGTTGTGTATAAAAAAAATTATAGTGAATGATGCGGAATTCATGATGTGTATATTTTTGTGTAAAACGTGGAGTAAACAAAATATTGAGAATAAACGTTGAAATTTTGTGTTGTAATGTGATACAAAGTATCCACATCTGTTGTGATGCGACATGAAACGTTTTATGTTATGGTTTAGGGAATACTTGTAATTTCGAGGTAGTTGGTGTATGACAAAGTATGTTCATTTAGTGGTTAAGAATGTTGAACTTGTCATTTAAGAATTTTCATGTTTAGAAGTGAGGATGAAGTATGAAGTGTCGTGTTGGCAAAGTGTTGGCGAAGTATCATGGGTAGAATTGTTATATTTTAAGATTTCATACAATTTGAGGAGTATTAATGATTTGAGAATTGTAAATTATGTTAAATAGATGAAACTACTAGCTTAAAGTTTTATGTAATGCTTTAAAGTTCACTACATAGAGTGAATGAATGTATAAATACAAGAATTTTGACCTGTCGGGTTTTGTTTTTGACCTGTCGAATTCTCTAATAAAATTCCAAAAAAAAATCAACTTGTATTTCGATAAATCGATGTGGCGATTGAACTTTTTGGCCCTTTTTGACCTATCTAATTTTCTGACAATTTTTACAAATTTTTCGACTTCAATTTCGATTGATCGATATAGCAATCGAAAGGTACTCGAACTTTTTGGCACTTTTTCGATGTGTTGATTTTTTATTTCCGATCAGTCAAGTTGTCTGCAGACTAAATGTTACAAATATTTTTAAAACTCATGACTTGTTCGTTCGGACTCCGTTTTGTCTCTCGTTCAAACCTGTGTCATCGTAATAAAGTACCCTATATTTCTAAACCCTGAAACCTTACATAGATTTTTTTTGAAAACTGTACCAAGTAGATTTATTTAACAAAGAGGAGTGTTCACATTGCAGTTTTGAGTTGTTACACACATTTTATGAATTTATGTGCTACATATGTGAAGTAATTAGTTTGAAAGCTATGTTATAAGTTGTATATGAGTAGGAAGAGGGAAAATAACATTGAATTGGGTATTTAGAGAGGAGATGACTTAACGTATGTTTTGATGTTTTGTGTAGTGAAATGCTAATCGCCGCTAGATCGGGTAGTTCGGGTCTTGTTTTGTTACTTGTTTATAATTTTACCTTGATATTATCATATGTATTTATGACCTTGAGTTGGATGAAGTAAGGTGTGTTGATTGTATATATAATAAATGACATTAAAGGGTATTACACGACTACACTAATGCAGATATGATGTAATGATGCAATTGGCAAAACGAAATTGATTTGATATAAACTGGATGATCTATTTAGTGAAATTGAAGTTTAAATTTTACTCCTTTAATTACGCAAGATAAATTCCAAATGTGGCAAATGATTTAGAGAGTGGATATTGCCAGATGTAACAAATGGAATCGATTTTCTTGTTTTTCGAGTTTGTGTTTAGTAATAATATTCGATATGACATTAGAGATATTTAACGATGAAGATGAATAGTTGATTAGACCACGAAATGGTAGTTTTTATTGGTTAAAACAACATTAATTATCATAGTTTTATTGCTATTTCAGCCTATTGAGGCCATATTTAGTCTTTTTTTCTCCTTTTCCCGGTTTATTTGCACATTTCTATATTTTTGTAGAAAATTGCATGAAATTAGCACAAAAATGAGATAAGGACGCAAGAAAACCAATTGAAGAAACAACAGTGATGAAATTAGAAGTCAAAGGACCCACAAGACCAGTCAAAAGTTGACCAAAACGGAGACCAAGAGAAGATAAACATCAAAAATATTCTGGAAGCAGACCTGACCAATCAGGTTACGGCAAATTTTAATAATTAGGTTTAATTTCGTAGAACCTATATAAACATATTTTTCTAAGTTGTAAATAACATTTTTTACACAGTATACAACAACTTTTCACATATTTTCGACCTAGAGTGAGAAAAGAGAGAAATAAACACAAATCTTGAGGGTTTTGTACACGAATCCTTCAACATCGACTTCGTTTTGTGAGTTTAATTCAAGATTTTCATTACGATGTCGTGTTTTTAGTATCTCTTCTGATTGTTTATGCATGTCTACTCTTGTTTACGTCATAATCATCACTAATCTCGTATTTCTTGCATGTTTATTAGTTAAATCACGTTAACAACGCACCAAAGTTAGTTATTAATCATCTTAACGCCACATGCACATTAATTTGGGTTGTTATCAACTGAAAAATAACATTTAATAATCACATATAAATTGAAATTTAAGTGTTCCTAATTGAGAAATCGAGTCCTTGGATTGACAACGCAACCGCTAACGCTCTCCTGTTTTATTTCTTTTTCATTTTAAATATAGTAAACACCTAGGAAAGGACTAAATTTAGCCAACCACACGGTTTCTCAGACGAGAATTTAGGTATCTTACCCGAGAAATACTACTATTACCCTCGTGCTCCTGCAAGGTGATTGGACTACAAAATGATCATTTTTATGGGTTAATGATATTAATTAGTAATGTTTCATTGCTATTACAGCTTGTTTAAGCGATATTTAGTGAATTATTTGTTTTTCCCTGTTTATTTGCATCTTTTTACATTTTTATAGTAAAACACATGGAATTAGCACAAAAACGAGACCAAGGCGAAAGAAGCCCCATATAGGACCAAAAGGAAGAAACCAGAAGATGGAGGGTGTTAAATCAAATCACAATGAAGTCAAAAACGGATCAAGTGAAACCCAACAAACCAAGAGAAGCCCAGCCCAAAAAAGTTTCTAGAAGTGGACCTGACCGGTCACGCCCATGGGATTTTTAATTAAAATTCAGATTTTAGGTTTTGTTAGTTTTTCTTTTCCTATATATTCGACCAAGAGGTCATGTAAAACAGTATTCAGAGCCTTATATTCGAAATTAGAGAGAGAAAAAGAGAGAGAGTACACGTTTTTTTTTAATCAAAATAGTAGAAATCCGGCAATTGCCAGTTAAGGATATTTCTTTTCTGTGATATTTGTCGTTTTATCTTCATCTATAGTACTTTATATGTGTTTTGGATCCGTTGGTTAGTAATAACAATGTTGAAATAATTCTCTAGCTCCTTAGCTGGTTATTTATTGGTTGATAGCTTAGCCAGCGTTAGTAAAAAAAAGACAAAAACTAAACCTATAATGGAATTGAATTGGCTCGTAGTTGTTAGGATTAATTACCCTTTCGCGCTCGTTAATTTATTCACAACAAATGCACACGTAGTTGCATGATTAGATTTGTCACCCTAAAATTAAGAATGTTGTAAAATCCTCGAGAATGTTGTTAGGTACTTTACTCGTTATTTACTGGAATTGCTGTCGTGATCATGCGACACTTGCTTACGTGTAAAAAACACATTTAGAGGGCAGACACCAGGCCCTCACGCATTAAAAATAACACGTTTAAGGAACAGTTAATAGTATGCCATGTAATTTAGTTACCCCAAATTATAGTTATTTTGTAGTTGTTGGGGGAAGGGTACGAGAGATACACGCGTACATAATCTAGTGATAGTGTTTTTTCTACAACATGTGGATGTGAAATAAAATTTTGTTGTTATGTGTGATCGAATATTGGAACTTGGATAATGCATATTGATGGAGGTCATGTGCAATGGTAATAACCATAATGTGTTTTGAAAGACGATTCTATTTTTTATAAATTTATTAAACTAAAACCTAAAACTTAAACCTAATATAATTATACTAAAATGATAAACCAATACTCAGTAAACACTTATACATATTATACTACATACATACATACGCTGCAGCATACATATATAATTATACAGAGAGAAATAGTCAGCCGAGAGAAAGAGAGAGTTGACCGACGTTGACCAGTCCGGCGACAATTTTAGTTACCAATTTAGTGGTCTGTTTGTCAATCATAAGGCATAACGAGTAACGTAAAATCAAGTAGGGACATGTATCAGAACTCGATGCGATGAGAATTTAATTAATTCGAGAGATTAAATGTTAAGGAGATATTAAATTAGCTTATAAATACCACGGCAATATCCATTGAGAAAGCATCACATACATTTACTTAAACAGTTTATCTACAATTTTTAGTAATTATTTCCCTTTATTAGGAGTAGAAGATAGATCATTAGCAGTTACTATCTGTTTGAAGTTCGAGAGCAATAAAAGTTGTATTTTGTTATATTCAATTATTGTATTGTTTACTATAATTAAGAAGTTCGTAACTACGGCTTCTTAGAGCTCAATCCTCTTGTAAAGAATCTAATTGCAAAGAAACTAAAATTTCCGGCAACACTGCCATTGTTCCAATTATTTAGTACTTATGCGTAATGAATCGATTGCTATGCTACCTAAATTTTAAATGTATATATGCTACTACAGAATCAATAATGCAAAAAGATACATAACCCGAAAATTTTACAAAACCGAGAAATATAGTAAACGTACAAGTTACAATGGAAATGATCTCTATAATCATATCCAATTCAAAATTCGGTTGGTTGAAATACTTCATTGTCATCGTAGATCGGTTGAGGTTTTAAAAAAATATTCATCCTGATTTGCTTTAACTTATTTAAACTGGTTCATAAAAGCTTGTTATGGTGGTACATGTTGATGTTACATGTAATCATAGTCGTTTGATGTAATTTAATTGTTAAATTTTAGATCTGATGAAAACTGAGAATTGACGGGGTTTAAAGGAAAAATGCTATTTACAAATATATCAGACAAAACTGTATATGGGAAAAAGTATTTTGAAAAGGATCTTCTTGGGGAAACTCTGTATTTTTGAAATAATCGTCTTGTAAGGGTAAATTTAGATAAATTCCCAAAATATTGTAATTATTTTCTATATATATAAGAATTTAGAGAGATGATGATTGGAAGAAATTTCACTTTGTTTGATGTTTCATATGAGAAATATATGAAATTCTCCTAAAACAAACTATATAGTTTTTTTGGGCATTTTATATTGTTTCTAATAACAAGTATGTAGACACTTACCAGAATGGCTGCGTGTTTGAATAATAAGCAGTCAAACAAATAAAATTAGATCTTGTTCATTGTCTATCTATAATTCAGAACATTTAGACATACAACTCGTAATCAGAACGACCCAATTGCAAATGTGGAGCTCTAACAACTAAGCTATATCCCCTGAGTCAAGAGGAGCATGTATAAAGGGGTTAGATGCTTCTTCTATTCTTTTTTCCTGGCGCATCTAGGCCATCCTGGACTTGAAGCAGAGACCTCGCCCGTGAAGTAAATCATCGCACCGACGGTCCAACCAATTGGAAGAGAATCAATAGATTCTTTTTTCGGGAGCAATTCATCCTTCCCGAACGATGTAAGAGTTCTTTTAATATAAATGAGAAATATACTCACTTATATGTAAGAGTTCTTTTAATGAATCATCAAATGGGATAGTAAAAGACGATGTATAAAGTGCGGCTATTTACAAAATATGCCATTGAGGAACAACTATAACGGACTTGACAGATGTTAATATGCATAGATTTAGTTAGTTAGTTTAGCATAAATACTCACTTGTTTTTATTGTAAAAGTTGGTTGATCAATAATACATCTCATTTTATATTAGAATTTATCTCTCTAAATACTATTGCGATCAACCCTCGATCACCAAATTTAGCATGGTATCAGAGTCCGGTTACTCCCATGTGATATTGAGTTACATCTCTCATCCCAGAATGGACGTTATATTACACTTCTTGGGCCCGTTCGGATTTAGTACAACCCACAAGTGAGGGGGAGTGTTGATTGTTATTATCGCACATCAATTGTGGATAGATCGTGTCATGTGTTTAAAATATATTGCTCACCTTATTTTCTATGAGACCTTTTAGTGGGTAAGGGTATGAGTTTCAACATGGTATCAGAGTGATATATACACACATATATAAATTTATATCTGCTGCGGTGATCGGTACAGTTTTCCGATGAGTCTCTGGTGAGATTCCGTCGACTTTTTCGGCAATTTATGTCGCTCTTCGGAGATCAGATTTGACCGATATTCTTCTCCGATATCACTGTTAACGATGAAGAGATCAATCGTCTTCTCCGGTGAAATTCCGGTCAGATTTTTCCGGCTACAATTCATTTTTTCGGCGACGGTTACGTTTTCGATCGTTTTCTCCGATTTCATATCTGGTTTTCGTTCGTCTTCTCCGACGATAAGTTTTCAGGTCCTTCTTTTCTCCAATATATACAAATATATACAAACTCACATTCATATATATACATACACAACAATAATATACATATATTCTCGAATCTGTTTCTTCTTTTTCTTGAATTCGTTCGTCTTCTTCATTTCGATACAAATCATGACAGTTCTCCTACGACGATGACGTGTCGTTATTCTCTGGTGATTTTCCGGTTAATTTTCTCTCCGATGTGGAGATCTGATTTTCTTTTTCTCTCCGATATTTGTTTTTTCTTTCTCTCCATTTATCGATGATGATATGATGTTATTTCCGACGACTCTCCGGTGTTTTTCTACGATTGGAGGTTCTTTCTCTCTCTATATCGATATGTATATGTGTATATCTCTGTGCATCAAAGTGACGTTGTGTACATCTAGATTAGATTTTAGTTTAATTACATATTAGTCCTCAAGTTTTGAGATAACTTCAAAGTGATCTCAAGTTTTCGGCAAACTGCAGCGTGGTCCTCCTACTAGTTTTTGGGTTATTACTCCGTGGCCCTTGACTTAGGCTATATATTCAGCATGGTCTTAATGTTTGGGGTTACTTCATTTTGGTACATAATTTGCGGAAATTGGCCATTTTTAGTCCGAAACAGTTTTGTTTCTATTACGGTATGGTCTACCAGTTTGGGAATATGACAGTTTTGTCCTTTGGTTTGGATTTGATGTCGTTTATGGCTTTTGCATTGCCTTTTATGGCATTTAGGTCTTATGTGACCATTTTATTGGCTATGTAGCCATTTGACACCCATTGTTGACTTGCCCGAGTGGCGTTTGTTGTTTTTTATGGCTTTGATTGTTAGGTCGTTGATGACCATTTTATGTCCATATTTGTCTTGCCTTTTATGGCTTTGATATCGTCTTTTATGGCGTTTTAGGTCGTTTCTGACTATTTGATGTCCTTAGTGGCTTGTTTGGCCCTACATGGTCATTTCTTGCCGATTGTGGCATTTATTGGCCCTACGTGGTCTTTTATAGCCGTTTGTGATATTTTATTTTTCGTTGCTCCTTTTATTTGCAACTTGGAGATATTTTCCAATATCTTTCAAGTTGAGTGGGTGTGTTAATATGCATAGATTTAGTTAATTAGTTTAGTATAAATGCTCACTTGGGTTTATTATAAAATTTGGTTGATCATTAATATATTTCATTTTATATTAGAGTTTATCTCTCTAAATACTATTGCGATCAACCCACAATCACCAAATTTAACATCAAACATGATATAATTGTATGGTGCCACATGTGTCCACGTAACATGTCACATATATGAGTAGCACTACCGTAAAACCGGTGACCTATAATTTAGAACGTGTCATCCACTAAAAATCCAATACATATTAATAAAAACAAAAATAACTATACTAAAATTAATTTAAAATTAAAAATAAAAAATTTTTATTGGTCGGCACAGCCTTAATTATAGTGACATCGGATTCATATTAATGTTAGTCCACGTAAATGCTTAGTTTTACATGTAAAAATAGAATCTTTTGCCTCCACCATTCTCCATATCTCTCATGAATGTCACTCATAATTGTAATAAAAAAAGGTGTGATAATAATATGATGGATTTCAAGAACTCAGGTCGTAGATTTTGGGGCTGTCCTAATAGTAATGTTTATAACTATTTTTTTTTTCAATGGAGCCTTAATTGTGTGCAAAGATAAATCATCGTACATGGGTTGTTCCGTCAAACATAACCGAAATTTGGAAAATCTTTTTTGGCAAAACATAACTTTTGGCTAAACAAACTTCAATAAAATAATATTCAGTTTTTTTTTTGTTGCAAACCTACCACTAAAACAAACACGGCTTGAGAGCATGTTTACCGGTTATGGTTGCAGTAGACGGAGCATTGCCACAACCCAGGGGTCAACTTTATCGGTAGCCTCTACGCATGCAGGTGGTCTGGTTCTGACCTCCCCTCTTCTATCATGTGGATTCGCATCCCCTCTCTTGCGTGCTTGCGTGTTTTTTTTTTTTTTTTTATTATAATCAAAAATTGGTTCCAATCAAGTCTTCAGAATTAAAAATAAAACAAATATGATTGGTATTAATCACACAGACTAGCCCTATAATTTCAGAATAGTACAAATCAACCTCCATAAACAATTTTTAGAATAAAAGAAATGATATTTTTTCTTCCATTAAAAAATAGAGAAATATCTTTGTAACATTTTTTTTTCATTTATAACTAACTTATTAAATTCTAAGTTTGTATTTTTTTATTAAATTTCATATTTACATATAAAACTAAACTCAAAACTTTACATGTACACCCCCGTAAACCAACCAACAATAGCTAATTAACAAATAAATATACTCAGCAGAAGAAAGGAGGCGGGGGAATTATTTAACCAAAGTTTCTTATTGGTAAAAAGTCAAACTCACAACTCCAATGCTTTCTCTTCTCCAGAAGCTGTACTTTCTCTTTCTCTCTCTTCAATCTTTGTTTCTATATTTAAAAAAACAGTTGGTTCCTTTGTTTAGAAGGTTTTTAAAAAGTGAAAAAGTGTTTTTTGCAAGGAGCGGATAAACAGTAACAACATAAATAGGGATTATATACTAATATACGTAAAGATCTTGACTTCAATAAATAGGGATTATATACTAATATACGTAAAGATCTTGACTTCAATTTTTTGTTTAATTACTGAGCTGTTTTATTAGCTTAAGGTGTTTGGTTAAATAAATTTCTTAATGTATAGTTGTTTCTACTTTCTTCAAAATAGAGTTTTTAAATTCATATGGTCTGGTTTATCACTTACAAATCTTACAAATAAGTAACTTTCAACGTTTTATTTAGTTATTACTCTTTATAGAAGGCAGGTAAAGTGCAATAACAGTGCCTCCATACGAAAGTAATTAGGTGGAGACAGTCAGGCCGCGTACTCCCGTGATAAAAATTGACGAAAAACTAAATTTGTCTATTTATTTTGATCAAAATCTTAAAAAATCATTGTTCTGCCCCTCCCATTTTACGTAAAAAAAAAATTCATATAGTTATGAAAAAAATAAATTATATAGCATATTGGCCCTCCCATTTCTAATTTCCGGTTCCCTCACTGTCCCCAATACAGTTTCATGTAAAACAGATATACGAGTATTTGTATATTATTAGTCTTTCTTTGTCTTGATGTCTACCACTATGATAACTCGTTATTTCGGTTTTTCACAAGCATCTTTAAGTGCAACCTGGACTCTGTTTATTTGTCTAATCGAGGTAAGAATTGGAATTTTAAATAGAACTTTTGTGCGATATTACATTCCTTGTAGTGTAAAGTTACTTGATCATGTGCCAGTTCTTTTTTTTTTAAAGTTTGATATTTTATTTTGTGAATTGCCAGTTCTTGATCATTAAGATTTGCGCAATTCACATTAATTCATATATACCCTTTTTCTCTTTTTTTTTTTTTTTTCTTTCAGACAGATTTGTAAATAATCAAAGATTTTTGATTTGGAATCGTGCTCAAAAAATAAATTCTGCACTTTTTACAATATTGTACATATTTTCTTACGATTTTAAATCTGTATGTTCCTTTAAAATCCATCCAAGTAGGAAGATACTCTTAGATTTGTAATTCATCTTCGCGATAATTGAAAAATATATATCTTTTTAAAAATCTAATTTATTAACAATCAATGTAAGTTTGCTTAAACCAGCTAGCAGATGAACTTGGTTACTTTTTTTTTACTTTTTCTCTGTGCAGCACCCGGGGGAGTGATGCAACCAAAACTAACCCCACCATTTGTTTGTTTTTTTATCGAGTTAAGACTCATCTTGTGAATGAAGAAGCTCCCAAATAACCCCGGAAATCTTTGTCTAAGTATGTAACAGTTGTTGTTTACCAAAAATCCTAATAAAAAAACAATGTCCTCCTCTGGCCCACACATCTTTGTCTTCCCTTATCCCGCTCGGGGGCACATTATCCCCATCCTAGAACTCACCCACAAGCTCCTCAAACGCAACTTATCTGTCACCGTTTTGATCTCCCCCTCTCAACTTCCCATCCTCCAACCCCTCCTCTCATCACACCCTCAGTCTCTCCATTCCCTTGTTCTCTCTCCTCCACCGTACTCCGACCATCTGGACCCCGTCACGACTACACATGAACTTAGCCAACTCTCCGACCCCATCTCAAAATGGTTCAAGTCCCACCTTTCCCCTCCCGTTGCGATCATATCCGATATGTTCCTTGGCTGGACGCAAAACCTCGCCTCGAACCTTGGGGTGCCACGTGTCATCTTCTGGCCGCTCGGGGCCTACGCCTCGTCCATATTCAGATGCCTGTGGCATGACCTGCCTAAGCCAGACAATGCCAACAATCTGGATTCGATTCTGGTCTTAGATAAAGTTCCTAGCTGTCCAAAATACCCCTGGAGGCAGATCAGTAGGCTCTACCGCGACTACATAGAAGGGGATCTGGATTCAGATTATTTCAGGGAGATCATGTTGGAAAATGATCGTAGTTGGGGAGTCGTGTTCAATTCGTTCCCCGAGTTGGATGGAGTTTATATCAACCATTTTATAAACGAGATTGGCCATGATCGGGTATGGTCTTTGGGACCATTGGTGCTGGCTAGTGATTGTGTAACTGGAATGAGTAATGAGTTGAGGGACTGGCTCAACTCAAAGGGCGATAGTCAGGTAGTCAGTGGCGGACCACGTCTTTTTCCCTCTTTTTAATATGGGGAGATAAAATGTCATAATTGAAAATTTAAGATTTTATTCTTTAACCCCTAAAGCAACCATAACATGAAACAAACTAATGGACAACAACGTTATTTTGTTGTACAGAAAGTACAATGCAATGAGAAGAAAAATTATTAATCTATTTGTTCTAACTAGCAGAGGCAAAGCTCTATCACTAATTACAATTTTACACTTGTATCTAAACACAAAACTTTGATTTCTAGTGTTTATTGAAAACATGTCTTCTTCTTAAATCTTCTAGTTCTTTAATCTTCGTCAACCTTA
Organism: Primula vulgaris; assembly: GCA_963920805.1. Lineage (NCBI taxonomy): Eukaryota > Viridiplantae > Streptophyta > Magnoliopsida > Ericales > Primulaceae > Primula > Primula vulgaris. The sequence goes on along the minus strand of OY987214.1, from coordinate 25,304,054 downwards.
GCATACTTCTCGGATTTCATTTTTTTGTCCATCTTTTGAGTTGTAAGGTTTACCCCCGTGTCCTTAGGTCCATCAGAAGACCCTCTGTCAGCAGCTTCAAAAATATAACTAGAGTCACTGAGATAACATTTAGCATTTATAGTTTTTTTCCGGTAATCAGGTGAAAAGGAAATTCCATTTGCTGCCCTTCTTCAACTTCCCTATTGGTGTAAATCCCAAGTAGAATTAAACAATACTCATGGTACTAATTATTTGTCTTTTGTCGTCCTGGCCCAAATATGTCACCGAATTTTTCTTCCCATGCAGGTAGTGTACATATGCTTCGGAAGTTTATGGTCACTCACGGATCCACAAATAACTGCTTTGGCGACTGCCCTCGAGTCTAGCGGGGTAAGTTTCGTCTGGGTCTTGAAGGAATTTGACTTGAGAAACATGTCGGAAAATGGTATGCCGATCCTCGATGGGTTTGAGGACCGTATTAGGGGGAAAGGTTTTCTTATCAAGGGGTGGGCCCCACAGGTGGAGATATTATCACACAGAGCAGTTGGTGTGTTTGTTACTCACTGTGGGTGGAACTCTATGCTGGAAGGACTTTGTGCAGGGGTGTTAATGCTTACATGGCCATTGTTAGCCGACCAGTTTTACAATGCTAAATTGTTAGGTGATGAGATTGGTGTCACGGTTTGTTTCTTTGAAGGTGGGGGGGAAGCTGTTCCCGAATCAGCTGAGCTGACACGTTTGCTAGACGAGTCGATTGATACCAACTTTAGGCTCCAAGAAAGAGTTCGACTAAAAAGGTTGCAAAAAGTTGCAACCGATGCTTTGAATGGGGATAGCTTGAACAGAGATTTTGAAGTACTAGTCCAGCAACTATCAAAAGCTTAAGGGTCGCTTAATGCGGATGGATTAAAGATTTTCTTGCCTCTAACGGTAATGATAAGTTAACATAAGAAACAATGAAACACATTTCTTTCCAAGGGTTACAATAAATCCATTGGTTGTTGTTTGATTCTTGAATAAATTTTCACGATTTTAGCTACAATTTTCGAATGGGTTCTTTGGACCAATCAATAGGACAATTAGTCAAAAAGATATGCTTATACACTAAATTTATATCTGCAACTGCCAACTGGGATTCCTCATTTATGCCTACTTCTCATATTTCATGTTTTGTTTCCGTTCTTTTTTCTTCTACTAATTTAAGATGAGACATTCACCATCAAATACTTAAAGCCAATATCCTCTTGCTCTTATGACACTTAGCTTGTTCTAACAAATACTTAAAACCAAAATGTGGGACTTCAATTAATACAGAGGTATCAAATTTCAATACATATTGATTTTGGATACTTTATGTATGGAGTTTCGGGTATAGTTCGATCTCCACCTAGCAAACTATTACTACCTGTAATCGACATGGTAGCTACTTTCACCGACTTCTAATTCAGTAACTACTCTACATATATTGTTAAATATGGTACATTTGCTTCCTTACATTAAGATCAGTCGTCTTCTAAACTATACATTTGTTAAATGATAGCTCGTCTAGATTAACTTGTGAAGCAGACTGAACTAGAAGGTTGCTTCAATAGGATTATCTTCTTGACGTGTTTGTTTGAGTCATACCCTCGTCGCACGGCAATGTGTTTTAAATCGGCAAGTCCCTCAGCTAATACAAATTTCACCTGTGTGCGCATATTTTCATACCCCCATCACATGAACTTGTCTATAAATTATAAACAAGGCTCTCAATTACTATACAGATTTCAGCTTGTGGTCAAGCTAAGAAACTCGTAACCAACTCATCCAAATCCTTATCCGAACCCCCACCATTCTTGATGGCCTCCAAGGCCTCCTCACGCAACTTCACTGCTCTTTCCCGTTCAGCTACACCCTCGGCTAATGATTCAGAAAACAGCCGAGCCAACTCATCTGAGTCTGGCAGAGCCGCTAAGCCCTCACAAACTCTAACTGTCACGCCGAGTTTCTCAAATAATAGTGTCGCGTCAATGAACTGGTCGGCGGTCATTGGTCACACCAGCATCGGCACGCCAGCCGTTATGCTCTCCAACATCAAATTCCATCCGCAGTGAGTCAGGAAAACCCCAACCTCCCTATAATTAACTATCGACACCTGCGGGGCCCACCCCCTCACCACACGCCCTTTTTTACATGTCCGGTCCTCGAACCCTGGTGGGACAACTCCATATTGTTCTGCTGCCTGTTTTTTTCTCGGCTCCTTAATGGACCAAATGAATTTTACCCCTCTCTTCTCCAACCCGAGAGCCAACTCATGCATCTGCTTGTTAGTCAGTGTAGCTTGGCTGCCGAAGCAAACATAGACCACCGGACTATCGTCACATGTGTCCAGCCACTTCAACATGTCGACTGCTGACTCATCACTTGACCCACCTCGTTTACCGTTGCCAGCCACGTCAGTTTCCATGGGAATCAACGGCCCAACAGCTCAAACCCTATCATGGGCGAAATCCTTTTTAAGGTAGTCCAAATAAACCCCTTCTAGCTTTGTGAACGTGTTCACAACGATTCCCCAGCTCACCATATCGCCCATAAACACCTCCCAGACAGACTTAGAGACCGTCTCCCCAGCCCTGTAGCTACGATAGTTAGGGGATATCTGCCACCAGAGGAATTTTGGATTACCCGGTACATGAGGAAATGAAATCAACGCGTTATCGTCCTCAGGTTTCTCAGGTAGGCTCCTCCATACATTACATACATGACAGAAAGGGCGATGGTACCAGAAGGGGAGAAACAAGTCCAGGGACACGCAGCCGGGAGGCTAAACGGTGGGTCCAGCCAAGGAACATATCGTACATGATAGCGACAGGTGGCGAGTCCTGATTTGTCCACCACTGAAAGAGCGGGTAATAGAGGCCTTGTAGCGCGTGTATCATGTAAGGGAGGTAGTTTCCTTCTGCAGGGAGGTTAGCTTGATGTTCAATTCCTGAAGGGATCAAAGGGTGGTTCGGGAAAGGGAGGGTTAAGGGTGATATCGAGGAAGGGTGGAGGGAGAGGAGCGAGTCGAGGAGGGAGAGGTTTTTCGGGGTAATGAGGATGGTTATGGTTAACCCGCGAGTGGCTAAGTGGCTAGCTTAGTCCAGAAGGGGTCTACTGTGCCCCTGCTCAGGATAAGGGAAAAGAAGTATGTGAGCACCATGTTTTGTGATACTCATGACTTTGAACTTTCTGTGTGAAGAGATTCAATGAAAATTATATGTAACTATACAGATGTGACAAACAGAAGTACCAAATTACATCAACCAAGGAGCACAAGCGAAACCAACAACAAACACAAGTGACAATTTCATTGAATGTGTCCACACCTGCTATATGTATGGTTACAACTTTAATACCAAGTATTTTCTAGATTGGTTTAGAATGAGTAATGATGTGGATAGATATCATAGGCAAATTCAGTGATGAATATATATACATTTTGATCAAATAATTATTAACTGTTTTAATATATTATTTGTCATCTTAAAGCTTATTCTATTGGGCCTATATTGAGATTTACTAGCAAAGGTAACCTTACCCTCTATTGTATAAATAGGGTCAGTGGTCTCTTGATCTATCTCTCTATCACTTATTAATGAATAAAAAACCGTCTTGTTGTCTATCTATATTCTCCCTATATCTATACATATATATACATATATCTATAACAAGTTAATATGTCACACAACACGTTATTGACACTTTGCTCGCGGAGACTAAGATATACGCTCGCGGATATTGGAGATTTTTGGTAAACGCACATATATTGGATATCTATAAACCTTGAGGTTTATCCTGCTTTTTAGTATTTTGCTATATCGACCTTCACCAACATACCGTGCGTAAGTTACCGAATTCAAAACTTAATTTATTCCAAATATGTGATCGCACATATTATTTTATGAATGACTAAAGCATGATAAATATACCGTAGTATATAATCTATGTGTATTAGAGTTTGTTACTTGTATAGATAACTAAAACATGATCGTAACACACATAATGTTGATTATAAAATCATATTTGTTGATAAGACCATACACAGTAACTCAAACTGCATGTATTTGTTGGAGAAAAAAACATATGCATGATAGATTTTTTTATTTTTACTGTCTAACATGATCAACCTGTCTATAAAAGCCTATTGATATGTATGTATCGTGTACTGTAAAATTGTATTTTCATACAAACAAAATCAGTAAAAGACATAATCGGGTTGTAAATTGGAAATCATGTAATTGTAAAACATGTATTAATCTGTGGGATTAAATCTGTAACAAACTGAAAACAGTAGGGCTGTTTTGTAATTCGCAGAAACAATTGACTGTACATGTTAATTACTAAAGAAATAAACTAAAACTTATCTGAAATTATGGACTGAAACTGTAATAATGGTGTAAATAGATATATAGTTTGCTGAAATTAGACGAATAGGCCCTGTAGTATATTACATGTATAAAAACAGTGTATATGTGTTATAAAAGTCAATATTCGGTCTATAAATATTCACCCACATGCATATATATATTTATTAAAAAGACAAGTGAATAAAAATTGCATGTTAATTGAATAAATTGATATGTTTTCATGTAAATTTAACCACTTTGCATGTTAAAAATTACCATACATAGAATTAATTGTTAATTAAAAATATATTGTTTGCTTGCATGTTAAAACTATCATGTATAGAATTACTTATATGGCAATAAACCGTAGATAATTGATTGATATCTTGTTAGCAGAATCAACATATCTTTTGATATTACCATAGATATAAATATCACATATGGCAGTTAATTATTTGATTTGATTTGATTTGGTATGATATAATTTGTGTGATTGATAATTCTGAATTGATTTAGTTTATAACCAAATCTACTGCATGATTAGATATATATCATAAATATATTTTATACTACCTTGTATATATATGTGGTTATCTAGAATAGATATATCTGTTATTTATTGCCATGAATGGTAGAATTGCGAAATCATATATATTCACATTTAAGTTGGAAAAATTATGAATCTTCCCTAAATAGGCTCACCTATTTGGATACAATGTCTAGGAAATATATAGGCGGAAGTCGATATCCTAATGAAGTCAGGTTTTAAGTGGCATTCGTGCCCTCCACCCTCACCGTCTTTCCTGGTCGTTTTTCAACTAGAGCTACCGAAAGGGGTTGACTAAATAATAATTTTCCTGAGTGTGTTTATATAGTGATGTATGTTTCGCCGAATTGGTGTCTCTGTATCGACCTGTCGTTCGATCAATGAGAACCTATTCACATTAAAAGGAAAACTATTTTCGAACCTGTCGTTTCGAAACAAATTTTATGCTTGTGCAAACGATAAACATATAAACCAGTCGTTTTATATGATAATTAATCCAAAACTCTCAACACATGTTGGATGCCATCTATGATGAAAAAATTGCAAAGAATACTTGCGAAATGAATGTTTAGGCGAGGTATTTTACGCCACCACATGTTAGTCACCCTGATGTGTGAGCATGTGATGCCCAAATTATTTGGATGCCATCTTTGATGAGTAAAACACGAGTTTGTTGTTACCCTGGATATGAATGTTAAGGCGTTGATTTTATTCCGCCGCCACATTTGAGACGTGATGACGTCTATGGTGAACAAATGTCTGAAATTGACATAGTGGAGTGATCCTTCACCAACATACTAGCTTGGAAATTGTATTTCGTAAGCAGTATCGTGAATTTATATTCAACATTTTCCTTCATCGCCCATCTTTTTGTGGATGAGAAAATGCCCCGATGAGCAAGTTTTAATCCTATTGGGTCAATGGCAAATTGTTTTCCTGATATTTATGCTCTTCGTGGATATTTTTTTCCATGAATCGAGAACCAAGAACCGAGACAAGCGTTATTTGTTTCGAACTGTCGCGATCCCGACGAATCACCTAGCCAAGCGAGGTTTTAGACAATTGTCAAAATCGAAGACTTGTGGCTCCAAGACAGTTCTTGAAATGAACAATATGGCCCGTTGTCTTAAAGGAAGAGACAATGCTCAAGGAGTCAATCTTTGCTATAAATGACCAATATCATTCCCGGCTACTCCTTGAATAGTTCAAAACTATTATAAAGGGGGAAAAACCGATGCTAATGTGGTTAAAGCTAACTGAAAGGAAACTCTTGAGACCCCCGATTTTGTGGCTCAAATGAGTTTGGTACCTTTATTTATTTATTTTGATAAATCATTGAGCCAGTTTTTCGCTCATCTAGATTATATTTTTCCATTTGGATTATGATTTTTCCATTTAGACATACTTTTGGATTATGGTTTGCCTGTTTATGAAATTTCTCGAATTAATTTAAAGTATTATTTGAGCAGATTCCTTTAACAAATGTGACCAAACTTTAAATTATGAAACTTTAGGCAATACTTGTGGGGTAGTTGATTTTATGGAAATAGTGGGTAACAATGTACCACATAATTTCACAAACTACTTGCCTAAAAGAATACTCATTGACCACGATTCTGGACCTGTCGTTCCAAATCGAAATCTTTGGTAAAACCAAATTGATTTGTCAAATATGAGGCCTTATACTTATGTAGGTCCTGCCGTACCTTGTTGAGTTATAAAATATTCGAAAAAAGCAGTGTTATCTGGTAATAGCTCATGAAAGAATTAAATTTTTTTACATACCCTCCATTCAATACGACCAAAAGCGTATTTTAGAAGAGTTGAAATATTTTTCAAGTGGTTGCTACCACATTCTTTAAAGCATTTAAAGTTACCTTATCATTTCGCCTGTTGTCGAAATGATAAATGATTTAGATGCTAAGACATGATTGTCTGTACTATCATTCGCTTGTCGTCGATTGATAAGAGCATTTTGATATTGTGGCATTGACCGGATGAGATATTACCGGGTCAAAAGACGATGCTTGATTTATAATCGCATCGCATTTGGATTCTCTATGAGAATCTATTTCGTGATTAATCCAAAATTCATGCCACTAATGCTCACTTTGAAAGACTAGTATGTGTAAAGATCACGAAAATGACTCGTAGAATTCTTATAAAGAATTGAAGGAGTTATTGTGGACTTATCCAACCATAAGATGGACCATAAATATAAATGGTTATGGTTGATGCATCGACAATAAGGTCACATGATTATTGTTGTCCACAGAAATACAACATTTCCCAAACTTTTAACCTTATCATTAAGTTGATGGCTCATGATCTGGATTATCCTGAAAAGTCTAGTCGACTCTATAATGCCGAAGAGTAAGAATCGAAATTTTGATTTGAATTACTCGAGTTTGGAAATTGAAACTGAACACTCTGTCGATTATGTTCAGACCCAAATGAACTCACAGAAAGTTTGATGAAGTGACTGCAAATGATTGCACACACTTCTTAGTCTTGCGCACCAAGATTTATATTTATGTGTGGGGTTATGCTATTTTGCTGCATTGTTCCATTATGAGGCTCATAGACACTCAAACCCCATAAGCGTACCAGCTGGTTATGAGCCAGAAGTCTCATATTAACGCGTGTTTGGACTGTTTAATTAATATTTTGATTGAGCCGCTATATCGTTCAAAATATAGACCTCTGAAGGGGACATAAGTTGATTATGAATCTCATGTCTATCATTTGATAGAGTAACATTGGCAAGCGATTTATTTACCGCATGATATGCGAAAGTGACATCGCTAAGACTGTTCTCCCCATTGTTAGGGGGAGATTTCCACGTTACCATTGATAAAGAACGATGTGAAGTAACGTGGCATAACCCACTCAGTTTTAGCTTGATCCCCAAAACTGTACTTAGTGATAAGTAAATGCATAGACTCCCTCAAGTCTAACTAAATGTCAAATGCCTTTAATGACTTTATGAGATGTCACGAGATCATTTATACCTGCTGCAAAATGCTTGCAAGGATAGACGTCCCTGTCGGATGTCGTGTTCCTGTCGTAACACGTTGCTTTGGCCGAACCCGCCAAGCAAAGGACGCTGCCGTCGGCCGTCAGTCTATCGTCATTCCCAAGATATGAGAAAGTTGACCGGTTTTTAATTCGTTCAGCCCCAGAGGTGGTGAACTGAAACTCGTTTGTCGCACGAGATTATAAAGGATCTAGGAGATGTGTGATTCCTCCTCATCCTGAGTATCTTGAAATATCTGTCGATCATGATATCTTAGACGATGTTGAAGTGAAACGAGACTGTCATTGATTACTTGTTCATATATTCGGTGACGACTGATAATATGAGCAAACTATGATAGGGAACCATGTACCGTTGCATGAAGTCAACATAAAATAGACTGGACTAATGGAAACTTGCAATCCAAGTAGACTCCTTAACGAAAGTGTGTTCGGACCTGAAGCTCCACCACCACCAATGTTAAACGAGTTCGTTTATTTGGTTATTCGTAAGGAAAAGTGATGAGAATAATGAGATTGTAGAATGCTCGCCTAGTTGCGCAAGACTTCTCTCACACCTTAGAATTGATTGCGAGATGGTTGATATCCTCGTAATGGACGTTATAACGGTCCCCTACTTTATCAGTTTAGTAGTTTCCAAAAACCTGATTATGCAGCATGTGATTGTGGTAACTGTTTTATCTCTATGGGGATTTAGACAAAGAGATATAGATGATGGTCCATGTGTGACTTCATATGCTTTAATCAAGTAGTTCCTGACCACGGAACACGATCTCAATTAAATGAGACGTTCACTCTATGAATTAATATAATCCGAGCGGATGTGGTATACCCGCCTAAGTGAGTACTTGATCAGCTTGGGATACTTGAACAAGTATTACGCCCTTGCGTGTTTTATACGCGGTCTACCTTTGGATTTGCCTTCGAGACGAAGGATCTTGGGAAGAAACAGTAGTGACTCGACCTGATGATCGAGTCCCGTAAAGATTGAATTTAAGACCATGATTCAGACTACACCTAGAAGGTGTTACGATGTTTTATTCATCATGATGCTAAGTCGTCAGATTCTTCCATGATCGTTCGATCACTAGACATTGATATAGACCCAGTCCGTCCCTGATGAGACGATAGAAAGATATTGAACCATGATGTTCATATCTAAGTACAATAAGCACATCATTGTACTTGGTCTAATGTGCTAGGACGAACATCTCGTATGCTGTGAATGGTATAGCTCGACACAGCATCGCGTTAACACGCTGCCATTGAAATGGCACTAAAGACACATTACCTTACCTTATGGTAATTTTGGAAGTGGGCTAGTTTATCCCATTTGCATCATCCAGTGTACCTACCCCCCATTCGGTACTCGAATTAACGCAACCCTTTTTCGGTTGTACCAATGTTGGTTACTTATCAAACCCGCATAAGGGATATTCCTAACATGGTCTGTCTTTATCATTAGAAATAAGGCGATATCTTCGAGGTCTTGGAATGACTCCAAAAATGAATCACTTTGATCTACTCGTGCTCTATGAGACGACTAGAGAGTGTATATGGTTTTGAGCTAGTATTAGCCATATTTGAATTACATATGCTCTGTCTCACGATCCAGATAAAACACTTGCCATATTTGAGGACAACTTGTTGTTATCGATCAATAGAGACTACATTATGCTATTCAGCATTTATTGTCGAAATAAATCTTCATATATGAAGTTTAAGAGCATCATGTCGAATGCTCATTCTATTCCACGTTAGATTTTATTGCATTCAGTCGTGTGCAAGTAAATGAGGCATCCAGTCGAATGCTCGTACTCTTTCTTCGAATATGAAATTCTTGCACCCAGTCATGTGCAAGTGAGGGGGAGCATCCATGTGAATGCTTATTGCACTAATTACTACTTAGTCGAAATTCTCGCATCATGTCGTATGCAAGTGAGGGGGAGCGTCCAGTCACATGCTTGTGTACTCTTTTTGTCCTTAGACTAAGGTTTTTCCCCACTGGGTTTTCCTTGGTAAGATTTTTAGTGAGACATGTTCCCATCATATCTTACTTAAGATTGCCGAAATTATAGAGAGTATCATGTTATATACTTCTTACCACGGTGTACTCTTTTATATCCAAAATTCTCTATTTATATCATTATCCTTCTTGAATTTAAAGAACGGTGGTTACCATATAAAGAAAAGGTAAATGTTAAAGCGGTGTACCCAAAAAAACGGTAAGAGTAATTATATGTATAAGAGCCAATCTTAAAAAAGTGTCGATTAAGGTTGAATAATCCAAATTTAGAAACAAAAAAAAATAAAAAAAATTGAATAATCCAAAGAACTATTGCACCAAACATTAAATTGCATTTAGGTAAAACTTTATATTTTTTGTCTCTTTTCCCAACACTCGCTCTCTCTCTCCAAATATAAAACTCACTACAATCAACTACAACTCTCTCTCCCCCGATTATATTTTGTCGCTATACTCTGACTCATCATTTGTGTATGGGTTGGCGGCCACAGTGGTGGTCCGTCGAACCTTTGGCGGACCGTCACCACCATCTTCCACTAAAATTTAATTTAAAATATAGTTTGGCCCACACTCCGAACTAGCACTTTTCCATGAATTAGCGGCGACGATGGTGGTAATTCGGAGCTCTGGCGAGATCGTCGGAGCTCATTCAAATTGCATACACAATTGTAAAATGCATAAACAATCATTAAAAATAATCTCAAATCACATTAAAGTTTGTTTTCCTACCCCCACCCACCACTTGTCCATGGGTTTGTGGTGGTGGTGGTGGTCCACTGAACTCCGGTGAATGGCATACCCAATGCAGAAAAATGCATACAAAATTCAGAATAGTGCATACACATCTTGAAAATTGTTTACACACCTTAAAAAGTGCATAAACAATGCATAAAAATGCATACACATGTAGAAAGTGTATACACAATGCATAAAAATGCATACATAACTAGAAAAGTGCATACACAACTAAAAAAATGCATACCCAATTCATAAAAGTACATACACAATCAATAAAAATGCACACACAATAAGAAAAGTGCATACACAATCTAGAAAATTGCATACACAATCAAAAAAGTGCATACACTGTCCAAAAAAGTAAATACACAATCCATAAAAGTAAATACACATCTGGAATAGTGCATACACAATCTGAATAGTGCATACACAATTCGAAAAGTGCACAAACAATCCCAAAAAAATGCATACACAATCCTGAAAAATGAATACACAATCCCGAAAAGTGAATACATAATAAAAAAAATGTATACACAATTGAAAAGTGCCTACATAATCGACGATTGTGTATGCACATTTTATGGATTTAAGTTGTTATATTTAAATATAAAAAATCAAAATTTGAATTTAAAATTTTAGTCTTAAATATGAAATTAACTTGAGGGTTTCAATTACAACTAATAAATTCTTCAAATTTGCTAATCAAGTCGGGGTCTAAACAAATTACTCAATATTACAACCCAATTACCAAACCAGTCATTTCTTATAAACTCATGGACTGTTTTTAAAAAACAAACTTTCTAAATTTGCAAATTCAACACCTATCTAAGCAGTAAACTGTAAATAAACTCATGGCCAAACTATAAATAAATCAAAATATCAAATTTGCAATCATGGCAGCGACGTCAGACCTCTGCCAATCGAGATCAGATCCATGAGGCATATGATGTAGAGCTCAGATCCGATGCATGTGCTCCGTCGCAAGGTATATATAGAGAGAAGCCTCATGTAAACAGATAGAGAGATATGAGAGAAGAAAGCGTCGATACATATATATATATAAAAAGATAGAAGACACTGACAGATAAAACCGGGGGGGGGATGACGACGATGACGAAGACGGGGTTTTCTATCGGAGCAATTAAGGGGGTGGGAGACCTAATTTCTAGAGAGAGAAAGTATGGTGTGTTAACGTGCCAAAACAAAATTGCATCCCATTTATATATTTATGGGAAAAACATCTAAATGAAAGAGAAAGTTTGGTTAGTTGTTTTTAGAAATAAGGTTTGTAGAGTAACACTTAGATGGTATTTCATTTTTTTATAATTACTGAGTATATTTATCTAATTTCGTTTATTTAAGACATGCATTATCCAGAGTTAATTTGATTTTGCAAATATTATTCCTATGATAAAAACATTTCCAAATGTACCGAAAACTTGCATGTTTAGGATAACAATTACGTATTATCTTTTTTACATATAACAACAAGTTGCATTAATTTTAGAACTTTAATTAACGTGAACATTAAATAGCTTAAATATCATTAAATGTTGTTTTCTAAAATAATTAGTTAAAGATTTCCTAGATGAGTAATGCGTTCTTATCATTCATTTTTTTTATTGCTTAAAATACAAATCAAATTAATAAAACTAAAAACTAACTATCTAACTTAATAAAAATCCAAATAAATATATAGAATCTTAGTTGATACAATCATAAACTTATTTGTTAATCAAAATAAAATAAAATTGCATCTAGTATTCAAGTATATATTGGTTAGTATTATTTGTATTATAAAATTTTGTCATAATTAATCATTAAATTGCCCTATTAATTAGTTTAAACAAGTGTCACATGAATATTGTTAAACATTTTGAATACATTAATTGCTAACATTTAATGAGAACTAGTTATTATATGATTCCCGCTTGGCACCATTTATCATTCTTCATGTACAAAAACTTATATTTTCAAGTTGTATATAAGATTTCTAACATATAAATATAGCATCATTGAACATCAAAATTAAAAACAAATTACTAACATCAGTGATCATTTGTACCTAAGTTCAAAAATAGATTTTAACCATGAGTTTTTGATAATTAAATCTTCAAATTATGTACTAAATGATCAATTTTCCATAAAAATCCTATTTTAAATTAAAAGAAATTGAGACGTTGGGAGAAGCAAACCAGGCAGTTTGTAGAAGCGACCCATCGTTTTTAAATTTTCTATTTTGATATCATGATATGATAATGGTCTGTTTGGAAACAGATTTTTTTACCTGATTGTTGGATTTTTTATTTTGAAAATATGTGAGTGTTTGGCAAGTCATATTTTTCAGTTCTTCAACTTTTAAAAGGTTATAACTTTATCTCAAAATTTGATAAATATTTAGATAAAAATATAATTTATTACTACGATTTTTTAGTTATTATTAATATGCTTATAATTTTTCTTTGTAAATTAGATATATATAAACTCATATAAAATAATATATTATTATTTTATTGTCGTGTCTTTGTCTGTCGTGTCCTGAAGTTTAAAATATTATCGTTTGCCGTATCTGCGTCGTGTCATGTCGGACATACAAATCCATGATCCTCCTCGGGGGCAGAACCAGTGTGGGGGCAAGAGTGTGTCACCGCCACCCCAAAAAATTTAATTTTTTTTTATACAGAAAAATTTGAAGATTTAACTTTTTATATATTAATATCCTCAAAATAAACAAATAGTAAATTAGTTCAAATGGTAAACATAAATTTTTTGTGTCACAAGTTCTTCGAATCTTGTGGCTATTTTCTACACTTCATCTAATTAATATTGGCTTATTATTTGACTTCTCTATTAATTAATTGTATTTTTAAGGTATTATTACAAGGTTTTATAAATAAATATTTTTGTGTAGTTTCACAGTCATATTACAACAAAGTTTAAACTAATAAATTTGTATCTGTAGTCAGTTTTTCTGTATCGTTTGAAATTTTTAGATCAATGGACAAGTCATCTAAGTTTTAAGCTCCAAGTTTTTTTGGTTTTTTATACCGTTTATTGTTATTGTACTAACAAAAATAATTCAACGTTTTAAATTTTTAGATGAATGGACAAATCAGCTAAGTTTTAAACTCTAGATTTTTTTATTTTTTTTATACCGTTTATTGTTATTATACTAACAAAAAAAACGCCCCATCAAAAATTGAATATTGATTCCGCCACTATTCCTCCTGAAATAAATAAATAAATAGGTAAGTTGATGATTGTGAAACGAATTCAAAAATGAGCAAAGGGTTGTGCATTTCAATAAATGGGTAAAACGAGAGCTAACCACCAATCAGGAAACAACTAAATTGCATTTGTGTTAATGAGGATTTTTGTTGATTTGTCTGATCATACTTTTTAAGAATAGAGAATGCCTAATATCTACCATTTTTTCAACTCATTAATGTCCATAAGGACACTCTCCTCTGATAAGATCATTGTCCAATAAAATATAAGAAATTGTGTATTTATTCACATTATTATTATGTAATTAATAAATTCATGCAAGTTCCATAAAAGTTTTGATATAAATTTTATAATAGTTTTTAACTATACATGCGTCTCCCGTCTCAAACAAAATTATAGGCTATGTTTCTCGTTTCTATACCGCTTTCTATTTTCGATTGCGAAGTGGCAGCAGCCAAGACAACAAACTCTTTGAGGGCATACAAGATACAAAACTAATTTAAAAATTAGTTACCAAGAGCAACTAGTTGCAACGAATATAATACATACAAAATTTAGGAGAGATGCACATTTCTTGCGAGTTTAGTTAACCGGTGTTGTCAAAACTCAAAAGTACTTTTTTTTTAAAAGGACCAGTTTTATGTTGCCCTGTCAGAAACAACGGTGGACAACGGATTGGCAATCCACCCAAAACTATTACAACCACTAATATTTCTTGTAAAATTTGCTAACAAGTGAGCGGTTCCATTAACAACTCTCGCACACCACACAAATCTCCAATCTTTACCACTGCCAAAATCTCTAATATCGTGTATCGAAACTTCAATTTTCCACAGAGGTGCTGCCAACTTATTGTTGGGTACGTTTACATAGACACAATAATTTCTACGGAAAAAAAATGGACAAATAAATAGAAAATGGTTTTCTCAACTACATAAATATCAATTACAATCTTCAAAATTAAGAGAATGTAAATGATACCGAAATGGACTAAAGTCCGAGACGAGCTAACTGCAAGCAGTTTCCCTTAAACGATATTTGTCCCACCACCTCTGCTTCTGGCTAAATGGGGCACTTCGTTCCCAAGGTACAACGTCTATCGCATGTGACTCGGCGGAAACGGCACCGAGCTACGGTCGGACCGTTGGTGGTGCGGTACTCTCTCTCTATATGTATACATATGTGTATGTGTGTGATGTGAATATGCCATGTATTCTTTTTTAATTTTTCTTGTCTTAGAAAACTTAGATACATGCATGTTTTTTATATCAAAAACAAGTCATAAGTTACATGCCTTCAATAACATAAATGGGGGGAAATAAGTTACAATATTAAATTGCATTCACAAAGCAAAACCGTTACGGTTTTTTTCCAACAATCCCCCACATGAATGCAATCAAATGACATGCAACATGCATCCTAAATTCAATCGAGAGAACCATGAGAATTCACTGCATAAGGACAGGTAGCGCGAGCCTTGAACCTGCCATAGTGATGTAAAATCTGATATGCTACTATTGGGTAGCCTTAAAGCCTTGAATCCTTTAGCGTTTGTGCATACCAGGGTAATACTCACACAGTGTCCTCTCTACACCACTTACTAAGCCCTTTGGTTGTTGTCCATATTTGGCCCTGGACTGCCTTGGCAAATTCAACCGAGTGCTCTAGTGATTTAGCCCTAGATCATCACATAGTATCGGTCATACACACTCGTTATAGGTGATTTCAAGTCAAAGGTGTCATGACTCACCCCACTCGACCTTCGAGATACTTGATTCATTAAGAGCCTCATACTCACCCTTAAAATGGTACAGGTCTATCACTCTTTCATCATAGAAATGGGCTGAGAACTTATGTTCTCGAGTGCTTTGTTCGGTTACCCGCACAATTCAGTTTCCCATTGAACCCGAGACTGAAGTTTCCAGTTCAGGTTGGGTTACCTATGCGAAGATTTCCAATTTATTGGGCTTCAAACCCCATTTCCCTCGATAATGATTCAACTCCTCCACGAGTCAAGCATTTTGTATATGGATCCGCATTATTATCCTTAGACCTTGCAAAGTCTATGGATACCACAATTTTTTGCTAGCAATTCCTCTTACGGATTTATGTCTCCGACGAATATGTCATGACTTTGTCTGGACTTTCCATTATACAAATTATTCCGATCCCGTTTAATAACTGCCTGACTGCAGCAGTGCACGTTTATTACGGGAACAGATTTTGGCCACTTGAAATACCTCCCAAAACTTCTCAGCCAATCTGCCTCTTCTGTAGCTTGATTCAACGTTATGAATTCTAACTCTACAGTTTCTCCAACTATGCAGGTTTATACAAAAATCTCCATGAGACTGGAGTATAACTATTGAAATTATCAATATCGTCAATTTACTTATAGTCATTGACACTATGTCTCACGCGCCTATCAACCTCATTGTTGATGGTCTCTTCCCATATACACATTATATGGATAATATTGATTATTTCAATGTCATCGATTTACATTTACTCATGAAAGTCAAGGGTCGAAGAAAGTTTCTTTTCTCACCCTTTACTACGCCGAGGCACTTCATCTTATTTACAAGTTTCACTTGCCCCCACTTTTCCAGCACCGTTTGAGTGTTCACTTGTCTTGAGTAGCGTAATGTTTTGAACCCTCAACGTATTAATCATACTTGTCAGGCGTTAGAGTTTTGCAGGAAAGCTTCTCTTTTAGAAAATATGCTTCTCAGACATAGAACTCTATATGCACCTTAAAGTCATCTGACTTATGCACTATAAACCGATCAGCACTATATTTTGTGCTTATCCGATGAACACACAATCTACCATTTTCGATCCTATCCAAGTCGTTCAAGGAACAAGATTGAGACCTTTCTTAGGTAGCACCATGCCTTCTATAATTCTGACTGTTTGGTCCAACTTCCTAAGAGGTAGTTTGTTCAACACATATCTTGCGGAAAGCTCACTTCCCGCACAAATTCAGAGTTTTACCCTGAACTTATCAACATGACATTCCAACCACATAATTGTGCGAACGATGTCTCATGTTCATTGTTTCAATCATACTGATCATGTATTCATATCCATGTGAATATACCATTTCGGAACTAGTTAGACAATATCTAACACGTCCAAGAATAGTTTATCATTTAATGATTAACACTTAATCATTGGATTAAAGTTGGTAGATTAACACAACAGAACACCCATTATTCAACATGTTTTCTGACAAGTCTTAATCCTCAACAATAGAATTCACGTATTCATTCTTACTTGAATGAATATCTCGACTGATTTGTCTTTACTTCTCATCAAGTAGACATATCAGTGTTTAGTACAACCATCAATAAATTGAGTAAATACCTTTTAAACCCTTCTTGGTTTTGCACGCATCTCAAATGTATCAAACCATTAGGTTATGTGCTCCGTTCGAAACTTCGAACTGAAGACTTAGCAATATATTGCTTCAAACACAAACTCATATTTGTGTTTCAATTTAAATAATAGATTTAGAAAAATAAAACATTTATGGTTTTATATTTTCATGACCTACTATATCATGTCAAATCAGTGACTTAGTTGAATAACTCAACATGTCATTATTGACCACAAGAGTATCGACTAAAATGCTCATTTTGAACAAATAGTCACTCATGTATTGCCACAAACAAGCAAACTTATCACAATTTGATCCTAGTGTTTTGGCTACCGAAAGGCTACTGTCCTTTAGGTTTCAAAAATCACTAGTCATGATTCAGATTTGTATGCTTGCACTTGTTAGTGGATTTCCAAACGTTTAAAACGTTTCCACACATTAACGCCCCCACAGTTCGTGCATTCCATTTGTCCTCACTAAGAACATGCACACTGTTATAGAGAAATTTAATCGGTTTCAAGATGGTAAATGAACAATATCATTTATTTTAGACGTTTTAAATCCATACCAATAAACCGTTAGAAATTCTCCCACTCGCCTGCCGACGTTATGGGGTACGTTTAGATTCTCGATCTACAGGATTAACGGGTTACCCCCACATTTGTGAGACCCTTGGGGTTCTCCCCCAATAATAGTAATATAATATTACTACATTACTATTCTCAATAATAGCAAGCTCAACATATTCACAATATGTTTTACTAACAAATTAATAATATGTTATTTCAACAAATTATTAAATGTTTTTCCAACAAATAAATAAGATGTTAATTTCAACAAATTATTAAATATTCTTTCAGCAAATTAATAAGATATTATTTCGACAAATAATAAATTAGCCGATATTTGTTTATTATTAAAATAAAACTCAACGGCCATTTATAATTTGTTTAATTATCAAATTATTTGCTCTTGGATGAACAAAATTGGTTATTAAATAACCTTTCATCCAAATAAGTAACCGACTCGTCATTGCAATTCGTAGTTAGCTAATAAACCTCTCCATAAATGTCAACAATAACTGTCGTTACAATACTTTATAACTCTCCAAATTAAATTGCGATTAATCACAATTAATAAGAAGTTATAAATACTCGTCATTAATCTCATTAATGATTACCGTTACAAATTTTGTAACCCTCCAAATTAAATTGGAGTACATCACAATTAATAAGGATACCACCAATTATATCAGCACACAAGTGTCTTTAATAATAGTAATTTCGAATTTGTAACCCCCGTCATTAATATGCACTCATGCAAAATTAATAGGAGTTACACCGGCAACCACAATGTTCTAGTCAGTTCCAGCACCCACTGTGTTCCAGACATTTCCCGCAGAAAACTGTTTGTTATCTCAAATAACAAACACGCACAATCTAATTTCGAAAAATGAAACTAAAACTCCTCCTTCGCAAACACCAAATTTCTATAACCACGCATGGTTTCAAGAAACTGATTTTGCAAGAGTATTTTTAGTTCATTCCCGAAAAACATTATCAAATTCTGAAAGATTTATTCAGCCGTAAACACCAGATAAATCTGATTTTACACAGAACAATATCAGAATTCAACCAGCTATGTCGTAAGCCCCAAATTCTGAAAAATCAGAAAATGGTTTTACAAGAACTATTTCGAAACTAGTTCTTTCGTAAGCCCCAAATTAATGGTTTTACACGAACTATTTCAAAAACATTCATCCTCCAATTAATTGTAGAGATCCATATGACTATACAAATACTCATTGGAAATTTTTAGTCCTTTATTAACATGAAAATAATAAACATATATAAATCGGCTAACAATATAATTAATCTGGTCTCTAACCAAATTATAGCTCATAAATAAAATAAATGCTACATATAATATAATACTCATAATTTATTATTGTAACGTTCCAAAACCTTGAATTGCTTCTCCCAAAAACAGCATAAGAAGATGATTCTCAACAATTAGGTTCAAAACTACCAAAGCAGCAACAAGAAACAAAATCGTTGCAGGAACCTTAACCTTCCTGGGCTGTTTTTCAACCCATCTGAACACAGCATTCAAATTGACAATTCTGCTCGTACCCATGGGGAAAAACTATCGACCAATTTTTCTATTTTTTTTTTTTCCTTCTACTCTTTTTTTGTTTTCAGTTGCAAAAGTAGAGTACAATCAGGAAAAGTGAGAAATTGACAGTTAAACAAATGAGAAAGGAATCAGCGCCTTCAGTGGTATTAGATTAAAATCACCTTTAACAAGACCAAGAATAATTAAACAAGTCAAAATATCTTCAAATTTCACAAACATGAAAACCACAAATCAAAATATTCATTGACTCCTTATTCAAGCATGTTTCTGGACAAAACTCACCCATATCCAAACAACCAAAATGTGCATGTATTAAACAAAATAAAAGACATACATGTTTCAGAAAATAGCAAAACTCATGCCAATAACGAAATAGTAACAAAATAAATCATGTGAAGACACATATATTAACACCAACGCGTTACAACCAAAAACATCACATATACGCTTTTGACTATTCATCCGGAAACATCAATTATTTAAAACGAAAGTTTTCCATTAAATGATTTTTCAAAGAATTGTCTTACTACGGAAATAATTTTATGTAAATCCATACACCGAAATTATTGTATTAACGTACGAAACATAAAATATCGTTTAAGATTGTTGGGTACGTTTAGATAAACACAATAATTTCGACGGAAAAAAAATAGACAAATAAACAGAAAATGGTTTCCTCAAATACATAAATATCAATTACAATCTTCAAAATTAAGAGAATGTAAATGATACTGAAATGGACTAAAGTCCGAGACGAGCTAACTGCAAGCAGTTTCCCTTAAACGATATTTGTCCCGCCAGCTCTGCTTCTGGCTAAATGGGACACTTCGTTCCCAAGGTACAACGTCTATTGCATGTGACTCGGCGGAAACGGCACCGAACTACGGTCGGGCCGTTGGTGGTGCGGTACTCTCTCTCTATATGTATGCATATGTGTATGTGTGTGATGTGAATATGCCATGTATTCATTTTTAATTTTTCTTGTCTTAGAAAACTTAGATACATGCATGTTTTTTATATCAAAAACAAGTCATAAGTTACATGCCTTCAATACCATAAATGGGGGAAATAAGTTACATTCACAAAGCAAAACCGTTACGGTTTTTTTCCAACACTTATTTACGCACAAATTTTCAATGGTTTAAATCGTTTGATTATCAGATTAGAAAACCACACGACCATTTTATCTCTATCCCATGAGTACACGGTAGCGCCTTAAGGCTAAAGCTTCCGCCGATAACGGACACAAAGCTCTCTTTATGTTACTTCATACATCAATGGTGTTTCCTAAGTAATCTCTAGGTATCATTCCGATACCAGTCCGTTGATCATTTCCGGAAATTGAGGCATCCACATTCACTTTAATAACACATATAGGTGGTTCGCTCCATTTAGTCTTTTTCTTTCCAAAGTTCACCTCCACGGCCATACTCCCGTCCTTATAACACTCCACGATGAAGTATTTATACCCGGTTTAACATTTTTGAAAACGTAGTCGTACCGAGCCTTACAAATTTCCCAGCACATATTCAAAACCATCTCAATAGTACCTACACCCTTTTCAAGCTTTTCTAGATTACTTTCAATCATTAATCTAGCTTAAGGGTTGCTCGGACAGAGATTTTGATGTACTAGTCCAGCCAGCAATTATCAAAAGCTTAAGGGTTGCTTAATGCTGATGGATTAAAGATTTTCTTGCCTTTAACAGTAATGATGAGTTAACACAAGAAACAATGAAACACATTTCTTTCCAGGGGGTGCATCGAGTCCATTGCTTGTTGTTTTCGACCCTTGAATAATTTTTCAAGATTTTAGCTGCAAGTTTCCATGGGTTCTTGGCCAATCAATAAGTCAAAAAGATATACACTAAATTTATATCTACAACTGGGATTCCTCATTTGGGCTCGCTTCTCATATTTCGTTTTTTGATTCCATTCTTTTTTCTTCTACATGCATGTATGATACATAGAAAGAAATGATCCAACTCCATGCTTAACAGTAGCCCTTGTCATGTAACTTTAATTTAAGATAGAGAGACATTCACCATCAAATCCTTAAAGCCAATATGCTCTTGCCGCTATGCTCTTACTCTAACAACATTTAACTTGTTCTAACAAATACTTAAGACCAATATGCGAGGTTTAAATCAATATAGAGGTATCAAATTTCAATTCATATTGATTTTGGATACGTTACGGAGTTTCGGGTATTGTTCAACTTCCACTTAGCAAACTATATATTACTAGTTGCAATTGGCATGGCAGCTACTTTTACCGACTTCTTATTCAGTAACCACTACATATATTGTTAAATGATAGATAGCTCGTCTAGATTAACTTGTGAAGCAGATTAAACTAGAAGGTTACTTCAATAGGATTATCTTCTTGACAAATTTGTTCGAGTCATACCCTCGCCGCACGGAAATCTGTTTAATCGGCTAGTGCCTCGGCTAATACAAATTTCACCTGTGTGCACATATTTTCATACCCCCATTACATGAACTTGTCTGTAAATAATAAACAAAGCTCTCGATTAATATACAGATTTCACCATGTGGTCAAGCTTAAGAAACTCTTAACCAACTCATCCAAATCTTTATCCGAACTACCACCATTCTTTATGGCCTCCAATGCCGCCTCACGCAACTTCACTGCTCTTTCACGTGTGCGTTCAGCTAGACCCTCGGCTAATGATTCAGAAAACAACCGAGCTAACTCATCTGAGTCTGGCACCGTCCCTGAGCCCTCACAAACTCTAACTGCCACTCCGAGTTTCTCAACTAACAGTGTCGCGTTAATGAACTGGTCGGCGGTCATTGGCCATGCCAGCATCGGCACGCCAGCCGCTATGCTCTCCAACATCGAGTTCCATCCACAGTGAGTCAGGAAAACCCCAACCGCCCTATGGTTAAGTATCGGCACCTGTGGGACCCACCCCCTCACCACACGTCCTCTTTCACTTGTCCGATCCTCGAACCCTGGTGGGACAACTCCATATTGTTCGGCCGCCTGTTTGTTTGTCGGCTCCTTAGTGGACCAAATGAAATTTTCCCCGCTCTTCTCCAACCCGATAGCCAACTCATGCATCTGCTTGTTAACGAGTGTAACTTGGCTGCCGAAGCAAACATAGACCACCGAACTATCGTCACAACTGTCCAGCCACTTCAACAAATTGACTGCTGACTCAGCACTTGACCCGCCTCGTTTACCACTGCCAGACACGTCAGCCTCCATGGGAAGCAACGGCCCGACGGCCCAAATTCTATCGTGGCCCAGATCCTTTTTAAGGTAGTCTAAGTAAACCCCTTCTAGCTCTGTGAACGTGTTCACAACGATTCCCCAGCTTGCCAAGTCACCCAAGAACACCTCCCGGACAGACTCAGAGACCGCCTCCCCAGCCCTGTAGCTACGATAAAGTGGGGATATCTGCCACCAGGGGAATTTTGGATTATCCGGTACACAAGGAAATGAAATCAAGGCGTTATCGTCCTCAGGTTTCTCAGGTAGGCTCCTCCATACGTTACACAAGACAGAAAGGGTCATGGCGCCAGAAGGGGAGAAAACAAGCCCAGGGACATCCAACCGAGTGGCTAAACGGTGGGCCCAGCCAAGGAACATGTCGTACACGATGGAGACAGGTGGCGAGTCCTGATTTGTCCACCACTGAAAGATCGGGTCATAGAGGCCTTCTAGTGCGTGTATCATGTAAGGGGGGTAGTTTCCTCCTGCGGGGAGGTTAGCTTGATTTTCGATTCCTGAAGGGAGCAAAGGGTAGTCCGGGAAAGGGAAGGTTAAGGGTGATATAGAGGAAGGGTGGAGAGAGAGGAGCGAGTCGAGGAGAGGTAGGTTTTTCGGGGTAACGATGATGGTTATGGTTAACCCGCGCGAAGCTAAGTGGCTAACTAAGTCTAGAAGGGGTATCATGTGCCCCTGCGCAGGATAAGGGAACACAAGTATGTGAGCACCACTGCTTTTTGTCATCATACTTATGCCTTTGAGCTTCTGTGTAAAGAGATTCAATGGAAATTTATATGTAACAGGGAAAGTTAAGCGGGGACGATCGGGTGCCACGGCCCCCCCCCATAATTTTAGAAATCCCAAGTGACGTAATTTTTTTTTAGTACAATTTCTTTTTAGGTGTAGATTTGGCACCCCCATAAAAATATGTTACTTGTACATATATTTTGGCACCCCCCATTTACACATACTGGCTTCGCCCCTGTTAAAATTAAACTATATATATATATATATATCGAGGATAAATGATTAGAGAAGTAGATTACATCAACCAATTGAGGAGAACAAGTGAAACTAACCACAAACTTTATTGTTCAATAATGGTCCTGTCCACATCTGCTTTACGTTTAAATGCATATATAAACTCACATTAAAACTTTATTGATAATGTAGAATTAATGGTCCTGTCCGCTATGTATCAAATTTTAAAGAGCATTTAAACGTAAAGCAGATGTGGACAGGACCACAAACTTTGATAATCATTAAAAACAAACTTTACGTCTAAAACTCATATTATCAACTGTTATTTAAAATTTAATACATATAATATAGAATTAATGATTATCAAAGTTAAAAACAAATATTAAAATATATAGTATTGTGTAGGATATGTAATAGCATGTGTAGTAATATTTAAAACTGACTTAGAGTGTTGATTTTTTAAATTAAATACCAATAATATGTACATTTTCATCATTTTTCATATATAAAAATCACATATATAAGTAATGGGTTCTTATAATTTAATTTTTATCTTTTTTATTACTTAAAATACAAATTTAATTTAATACACTAAAAACTAGTTATCCGACCTAATAAAAGCTCAAATAAAAGTATAGAACCATAGTTGAGACTATTTTATACTTAAATATCAATTAAATTAAATTAAATTAAAAATCATTACTTCTACTATTACTAATATATATAATAAAAATTCAAGTAAAAATATAGAATTCTAGGTGAGACGTAAACTTAAGTATTAATTAAAAAAAAATTACATCTAGTATTATATATATTGGTTAGTCATATCCATTTTTTTAAACAATGTCATAATTCGCATTAAGTTACAAGTGTCATATGAATAATTTTAAACATTTTAAACATTAAAACATATATGAGGTTTATCCAATGCTTCCGGTCCACTATTTATCATTCTCCATCTACAACAATCCATATTTTTAATTATTATTTAGTATTTGTTACATATCACAGCAATCAGTGAACATTAAAGTTAAAAACAAATAATAAAAAGAATTAGTAAAACGTAGAACTATGGTCAAATGACTTAGAACTATGTTTTCTAAGCCCAAATCGGTCGAGGGAGTAGTGAAAGAAGAAGAAAATGAGGAGAACACGTCTGTGTACTCTGATTTTGACTTCACCATTGACGATGTGGATGATTTCACTCCTATTGCTCAAGCCCCCGATCCCGGCAAGTCTATTCTAAACTTCATAATCCAATACAAGGAAAGCCCTATAGAGTTTGCTACCTATCAGGAGATCCTTGATTCTGGGGGGACGCTAACCTAATGCCTATTTCCGAGTATAGTGAGGAATATGGTATGTTGAAAGTCTCTTCTGCACAGTTGTACTTTAGTGATGAGTCTATTCTGCACAATTAATATAATCTAATGCTGCTTGGGAATGATTTGGAATGTTAGTGGTGAGTGTGGGGAACTTCCATTATTTGGTAGATTTTGTGGTTTTAGACTTGTCTAGGAAGAATCAGTCATATAGCGTTCTCATCATCCTAGGACGTCCTTTCCTTAATACTGTAAAACCAACATTAGATTATAACACCATGACCGCAGACTTTAGGTATAGGGGTAGAGAGAACCATTTTTTTCTTAGAAAGACGGTTAGAGCTAGCTTACTATTCTGAAGACTCTGATAATTATGAAGGCCAGGGGTGTATGTTAATAGGTTTAGGGGAAGATGAAGAAGAATGGGGAGTATACCTTACCTACCACAGTACACAGCAGAGGAGATAGAGGAAATAGCAAGAGTGTGGGAAGCACGTAGGTAACAACTTATAGAGGAAATTTTAGCTATAACCAAGGAAACCGTAGTTGTTCGTGCTAGCGATAGGAATTCCCAGTCGGTTAAGACACCTCATTTTTTTCCAGGTTTCCCTCAACCAATCACCATAATAGACCTCACAACTGAGTTTGACCAATTGTACCACTATCTTAGGAAATTGAGTGAGGACGAGCTATGCAAAAGTGTGGAAACTGGGAAACCTACAAAAGACACATCTCTAAGACCTTACCAGTCATTCTCTTCCAATCTTGTTGAGTAGGGTCTTCAATCTATCTCCCATCTTATAAGCTGTTGGCCCGCGTGCTAACCTTAGAGGGGGGGGGGGGGGGTGAATAAGGTTTATGGCGATTTTCGCCTAATTAAAACCTAAGTGCAACTAACACCCCAACTTACGCAATTCTAAGCTTAAGCGTTAATAATCGTTAATAAATTCAAACGCAAGCAAGCAAGAATAAATATTTGCGGAAAATAAAAGTTTAAGGGAAGAAGATGACACCGTGATTTATAGAGGTTCGGCAAAACGCGCCTACGTCCTCTCCTCGGTACTACCGAGTATTTCACTAAAAATTCTTTTCCCGGATATTACAATCCTAATGAGCTAATCAACCGATTAAGCTCCCCCACACTTTATGAGTGTCCCGAATGAAAAGACCTAGAGCTTTTAAGCTTCACTTGCTTACAAAGCCTCTACCCGATCACTCGCTCACAAAAATGAGTTTATAAAATACTCGTTACAATTTTATCGAATATTGAAACAACACCCACAATCGATTGCTTCTAAAATAAGCTAATATGTGGTTTCGATGATGTTTGATCTTTGTTGGAGCTTGTATCTCTTTATCTTCAATTTCTCTCTTTCCGAAGTATTTCACCAAAATGGTGATTTTGGGTTTTTGTATATGAGAGAGGTTGAAGGATTGATTGATAGTGTAATTGGTGATTTAGGAGAGATGATTGGGCTGGTTTATATAACAGCAAAGTCTGTTTTTCTGGGTTATGACCGTTGAAAGGTTTTAACAGCTATTTTCCAGAAATTGCTGAAAAGCTATTTTCGAAATCTGTAGAAAACGATCGGTCGTTTTCTACAGACGATCGGTCGTTTTCAGACAGACGATCGGTCGTTTTCTGAAAACGATCGGTCGTTTTTATACTGGACTCACTGGAAGAAATTGGATCAAAAACGATCGGTCGTTTTTGTCCAGTCGATCGGTCGACTGTAATCCTGGTCCCGTAAATCTTCGAATGCTCATAACTCCTTCGTTTTAGCTCCGATTTTGGTTCCGCTTGAACCTATGGCTTCGTCATCGAATGCTCTATCATTTAACGACCTGAAATCTACATTTTCTCTTCTTTGGAAAAGACAAGCATTATATCAACGAAATAGAGAAATAGTAAAATCGTAAAATCATTAAAAACATAATCAAAGTTATAATCAAAAACATTATTGAACTCTATGTTCAACAATCTCCCCCATTTTGATTATGACAAACTAATGATGATTTTACAAGATACAAGAAAAAAAATCTCCTCCATTTTAACAAAACGCATTTACACCAAAATATATCATTTTTCTCCCCCTTTGGCATTATCAAAATGCAATAAAAAAATATGGGGTTATGTGAAGGGTTTTTAAAGAAAAACCAAAACATGAAAAATGGAATAATGATGCATATACCCGACCCAACTAACCACATATATGTAAATATTATAGATTAGAGTATACCGCATATGTGATGTGGAGTCGAGTCCGCTCGCTAATGGCATTTGCATTGAGCGTTGCCGATTCCTAATAGGTGGTACCACTTGTTGGTATGCCTTCCACCTTTGTTGATCAACGGCACTTCATCCTTGATGGTGGAGTCGATCTTCTTGACTTCCACGGCTTTTGTCGGCGTTGCCAACCATTTGTTGATTTTCTCCTTTTGGATGGAGATACCTTTTGTCGGTTTTGCCAACCACTTGTCGATTTTCTCCTTTTGGATGGAGATACCTACAACACAAGATTTGTCTTTTTGTACCCAATTTCTTTTGGGTCCGACATTGTTAGTGGCTCGGGTCTTTACTACCCATTTCAAATCGCTTCTACTAACATGGAAACGATAAGGGCATCTAGAAGAAATATGCTCATTTCTACTACAATGCACACAATGCTTAGACTTTTTAGTATAACGATAGTTATACGTAGTTTTGGAAAGGTTTTTCGGAGCATCCGATTTGGTTTGAAAACCTATACCCTTCCTATCATTAAGAGATTTTTGAAAAATCTTGGAAGTACTCCTTTTAGGAAAAACAACCTCTTGTTTAGGTGGAATAGGAGTTGTAGAAATATTAGAGGCTTTAACGAAGCGGGGTTTGTTAGAAGTAGAACCAATGCAATCAAAACCTAAACCGCTCTTATCATTAACATCTTTTTGACAACTCAAAATGTTATCTAAAACGGTTTTACCTTTAGAAAACTTTGAAATTGTTAAATCGAGTTTTTCAATGGAAATGACAAGCTCATTGTTTTTAGTTTTCAAAGATTCATTCTCGGTTTCTAAAACCTTGACCTTGTCATTTAAGCTAAAAGCATGAGAACTCAAAACCTTGTTTTTGCTTTTAACTTTATCGAAAGCATCTTTTAACTCTTCAAAATTTTCTAATAGATCACAATCTAAAGAAGATGGTTTTGAAAGAGTTTTAGTAAGTCTAGAGACTTCATTTTTAAGAAAATTGATCTCGGTTTGTAAAGACTTATTATGAATGACGAGATCATTGTTTTTTTCTTTCAAGTCTTCCTTTTCGTCATCTATATCACTTAAAGAAAATGACGATGTTGGAATAGACTCATTTTCAATTTTATCTCTTTTTAAAGATCTTATTTCTTCATTGAGAGAAGAATTTATCTTTTTAAGAGATTTGACCTTCTCTACAAGCTTAGGAACTTTTTCGGAATAAATTCCACACATATGAATTAATTCATCATGGGAAAATTCTTTTACCTCATCGTTGTCACTATTGCTTGAGTGGTCACTTTCGCTTGAAGACGATTGGTTAGGCTCATTGTTGTCTTCCATGGCCATATAGCAACCAAGATGCGCGACTTCATCTTGGTCGGAGCTATCGCTAGAGCTTGACGCGGATTTCTTCTTCTTGCCTTTGCTCTTGCGATTCTTGGCGCAATCTCTCGCCATGTGTCCTTCCTTGCCACATGTATAGCAAACAAAATCGTTAGAATAAATTGAATTATTTGACGATTTACCTTTATGTTTGCGTTGGCCTTTAAGCTTTAGTATTTCCTTGACGATTCGAAGGATTTCCATTGAATTTTCGTCGTCCTCGGATAGCTCATTTCTTTCGTCACAAGTCGTTCCTTTGAAAGCTATCTCCCTCTTTTTCGAGATTGGCTTGTGACTATTGAGGGTGATCTCGTGTGTAATGAGTGAACCCGTCAAAGCATCAAGAGAGTAGGTATTCATGTCGTGCGCCTCTTGAATTGCGGTGACCTTTGGTTCCCATTCCTTCGGTAAGCTCCGAATCACCTTAGAGACCATTTCCTTACAAGACAAACACTTACCAAGAGATGTTAATCCATTAGTAATAGTTGTAAATCTAGCAAGCATATCGGAAATAGTTTCTCCCTCGCTCATCTTAAAGAGTTCGTAGTCATGAACTAAAAGTTGGAGTTTGCAATCCTTAACTTGGTTAGTTCCCTCGTGCATAACTACTAACTTATCCCACATACCCTTAGCGGTTTTACAAGCGGAAATCTTGTTGTACTCGTTAGGAGAAACGGCACAAACAATAGCATACATCGCTTTGGCGTTCGTAGAGTAGGCTTCTAGTTGAGCATTATCTAGGTCCTCTACGGGGATTGGGTTCTCGCTATTCTCGGATGTAGGTGCGGTATATCCTACCTTAATGGTCATCCAAAGTTTAACATTATAGCTTTGTAGGAACATACTCATCCTATCCTTCCAATATGAATAATTTACCCCATCAAAATATGGTGGAGTATTGGGTGATGAAGCTATAGCGGAAGTGAAATTAAGGAAGTTAGCCATCGGGATCTTAACTCTTAAATCGTTAGATACCTATATGCAAGAGCCTCGGCTCTGATACCAATTGTTGGCCCGCGTGCTAACCTTAGAGGGGGGGGGGTGAATAAGGTTTATGGCGATTTTCGCCTAATTAAAACCTAAGTGCAACTAACACCCCAACTTACGCAATTCTAAGCTTAAGCGTTAATAATCGTTAATAAATTCAAACGCAAGCAAGCAAGAATAAATATTTGCGGAAAATAAAAGTTTAAGGGAAGAAGATGACACCGTGATTTATAGAGGTTCGGCAAAACGCGCCTACGTCCTCTCCTCGGTACTACCGAGTATTTCACTAAAAATTCTTTTCCCGGATATTACAATCCTAATGAGCTAATCAACCGATTAAGCTCCCCCACACTTTATGAGTGTCCCGAATGAAAAGACCTAGAGCTTTTAAGCTTCACTTGCTTACAAAGCCTCTACCCGATCACTCGCTCACAAAAATGAGTTTATAAAATACTCGTTACAATTTTATCGAATATTGAAACAACACCCACAATCGATTGCTTCTAAAATAAGCTAATATGTGGTTTCGATGATGTTTGATCTTTGTTGGAGCTTGTATCTCTTTATCTTCAATTTCTCTCTTTCCGAAGTATTTCACCAAAATGGTGATTTTGGGTTTTTGTATATGAGAGAGGTTGAAGGATTGATTGATAGTGTAATTGGTGATTTAGGAGAGATGATTGGGCTGGTTTATATAACAGCAAAGTCTGTTTTTCTGGGTTATGACCGTTGAAAGGTTTTAACAGCTATTTTCCAGAAATTGCTGAAAAGCTATTTTCGAAATCTGTAGAAAACGATCGGTCGTTTTCTACAGACGATCGGTCGTTTTCAGACAGACGATCGGTCGTTTTCTGAAAACGATCGGTCGTTTTTATACTGGACTCACTGGAAGAAATTGGATCAAAAACGATCGGTCGTTTTTGTCCAGTCGATCGGTCGACTGTAATCCTGGTCCCGTAAATCTTCGAATGCTCATAACTCCTTCGTTTTAGCTCCGATTTTGGTTCCGCTTGAACCTATGGCTTCGTCATCGAATGCTCTATCATTTAACGACCTGAAATCTACATTTTCTCTTCTTTGGAAAAGACAAGCATTATATCAACGAAATAGAGAAATAGTAAAATCGTAAAATCATTAAAAACATAATCAAAGTTATAATCAAAAACATTATTGAACTCTATGTTCAACAATCTCCCCCATTTTGATTATGACAAACTAATGATGATTTTACAAGATACAAGAAAAAAAATCTCCTCCATTTTAACAAAACGCATTTACACCAAAATATATCATTTTTCTCCCCCTTTGGCATTATCAAAATGCAATAAAAAAATATGGGGTTATGTGAAGGGTTTTTAAAGAAAAACCAAAACATGAAAAATGGAATAATGATGCATATACCCGACCCAACTAACCACATATATGTAAATATTATAGATTAGAGTATACCGCATATGTGATGTGGAGTCGAGTCCGCTCGCTAATGGCATTTGCATTGAGCGTTGCCGATTCCTAATAGGTGGTACCACTTGTTGGTATGCCTTCCACCTTTGTTGATCAACGGCACTTCATCCTTGATGGTGGAGTCGATCTTCTTGACTTCCACGGCTTTTGTCGGCGTTGCCAACCATTTGTTGATTTTCTCCTTTTGGATGGAGATACCTTTTGTCGGTTTTGCCAACCACTTGTCGATTTTCTCCTTTTGGATGGAGATACCTACAACACAAGATTTGTCTTTTTGTACCCAATTTCTTTTGGGTCCGACATTGTTAGTGGCTCGGGTCTTTACTACCCATTTCAAATCGCTTCTACTAACATGGAAACGATAAGGGCATCTAGAAGAAATATGCTCATTTCTACTACAATGCACACAATGCTTAGACTTTTTAGTATAACGATAGTTATACGTAGTTTTGGAAAGGTTTTTCGGAGCATCCGATTTGGTTTGAAAACCTATACCCTTCCTATCATTAAGAGATTTTTGAAAAATCTTGGAAGTACTCCTTTTAGGAAAAACAACCTCTTGTTTAGGTGGAATAGGAGTTGTAGAAATATTAGAGGCTTTAACGAAGCGGGGTTTGTTAGAAGTAGAACCAATGCAATCAAAACCTAAACCGCTCTTATCATTAACATCTTTTTGACAACTCAAAATGTTATCTAAAACGGTTTTACCTTTAGAAAACTTTGAAATTGTTAAATCGAGTTTTTCAATGGAAATGACAAGCTCATTGTTTTTAGTTTTCAAAGATTCATTCTCGGTTTCTAAAACCTTGACCTTGTCATTTAAGCTAAAAGCATGAGAACTCAAAACCTTGTTTTTGCTTTTAACTTTATCGAAAGCATCTTTTAACTCTTCAAAATTTTCTAATAGATCACAATCTAAAGAAGATGGTTTTGAAAGAGTTTTAGTAAGTCTAGAGACTTCATTTTTAAGAAAATTGATCTCGGTTTGTAAAGACTTATTATGAATGACGAGATCATTGTTTTTTTCTTTCAAGTCTTCCTTTTCGTCATCTATATCACTTAAAGAAAATGACGATGTTGGAATAGACTCATTTTCAATTTTATCTCTTTTTAAAGATCTTATTTCTTCATTGAGAGAAGAATTTATCTTTTTAAGAGATTTGACCTTCTCTACAAGCTTAGGAACTTTTTCGGAATAAATTCCACACATATGAATTAATTCATCATGGGAAAATTCTTTTACCTCATCGTTGTCACTATTGCTTGAGTGGTCACTTTCGCTTGAAGACGATTGGTTAGGCTCATTGTTGTCTTCCATGGCCATATAGCAACCAAGATGCGCGACTTCATCTTGGTCGGAGCTATCGCTAGAGCTTGACGCGGATTTCTTCTTCTTGCCTTTGCTCTTGCGATTCTTGGCGCAATCTCTCGCCATGTGTCCTTCCTTGCCACATGTATAGCAAACAAAATCGTTAGAATAAATTGAATTATTTGACGATTTACCTTTATGTTTGCGTTGGCCTTTAAGCTTTAGTATTTCCTTGACGATTCGAAGGATTTCCATTGAATTTTCGTCGTCCTCGGATAGCTCATTTCTTTCGTCACAAGTCGTTCCTTTGAAAGCTATCTCCCTCTTTTTCGAGATTGGCTTGTGACTATTGAGGGTGATCTCGTGTGTAATGAGTGAACCCGTCAAAGCATCAAGAGAGTAGGTATTCATGTCGTGCGCCTCTTGAATTGCGGTGACCTTTGGTTCCCATTCCTTCGGTAAGCTCCGAATCACCTTAGAGACCATTTCCTTACAAGACAAACACTTACCAAGAGATGTTAATCCATTAGTAATAGTTGTAAATCTAGCAAGCATATCGGAAATAGTTTCTCCCTCGCTCATCTTAAAGAGTTCGTAGTCATGAACTAAAAGTTGGAGTTTGCAATCCTTAACTTGGTTAGTTCCCTCGTGCATAACTACTAACTTATCCCACATACCCTTAGCGGTTTTACAAGCGGAAATCTTGTTGTACTCGTTAGGAGAAACGGCACAAACAATAGCATACATCGCTTTGGCGTTCGTAGAGTAGGCTTCTAGTTGAGCATTATCTAGGTCCTCTACGGGGATTGGGTTCTCGCTATTCTCGGATGTAGGTGCGGTATATCCTACCTTAATGGTCATCCAAAGTTTAACATTATAGCTTTGTAGGAACATACTCATCCTATCCTTCCAATATGAATAATTTACCCCATCAAAATATGGTGGAGTATTGGGTGATGAAGCTATAGCGGAAGTGAAATTAAGGAAGTTAGCCATCGGGATCTTAACTCTTAAATCGTTAGATACCTATATGCAAGAGCCTCGGCTCTGATACCAATTGTTGGCCCGCGTGCTAACCTTAGAGGGGGGGGGTGAATAAGGTTTATGGCGATTTTCGCCTAATTAAAACCTAAGTGCAACTAACACCCCAACTTACGCAATTCTAAGCTTAAGCGTTAATAATCGTTAATAAATTCAAACGCAAGCAAGCAAGAATAAATATTTGCGGAAAATAAAAGTTTAAGGGAAGAAGATGACACCGTGATTTATAGAGGTTCGGCAAAACGCGCCTACGTCCTCTCCTCGGTACTACCGAGTATTTCACTAAAAATTCTTTTCCCGGATATTACAATCCTAATGAGCTAATCAACCGATTAAGCTCCCCCACACTTTATGAGTGTCCCGAATGAAAAGACCTAGAGCTTTTAAGCTTCACTTGCTTACAAAGCCTCTACCCGATCACTCGCTCACAAAAATGAGTTTATAAAATACTCGTTACAATTTTATCGAATATTGAAACAACACCCACAATCGATTGCTTCTAAAATAAGCTAATATGTGGTTTCGATGATGTTTGATCTTTGTTGGAGCTTGTATCTCTTTATCTTCAATTTCTCTCTTTCCGAAGTATTTCACCAAAATGGTGATTTTGGGTTTTTGTATATGAGAGAGGTTGAAGGATTGATTGATAGTGTAATTGGTGATTTAGGAGAGATGATTGGGCTGGTTTATATAACAGCAAAGTCTGTTTTTCTGGGTTATGACCGTTGAAAGGTTTTAACAGCTATTTTCCAGAAATTGCTGAAAAGCTATTTTCGAAATCTGTAGAAAACGATCGGTCGTTTTCTACAGACGATCGGTCGTTTTCAGACAGACGATCGGTCGTTTTCTGAAAACGATCGGTCGTTTTTATACTGGACTCACTGGAAGAAATTGGATCAAAAACGATCGGTCGTTTTTGTCCAGTCGATCGGTCAACTGTAATCCTGGTCGCGTAAATCTTCGAATGCTCATAACTCCTTCGTTTTAGCTCCGATTTTGGTTCCGCTTGAACCTATGGCTTCGTCATCGAATGCTCTATCATTTAACGACCTGAAATCTACATTTTCTCTTCTTTGGAAAAGACAAGCATTATATCAACGAAATAGAGAAATAGTAAAATCGTAAAATCATTAAAAACATAATCAAAGTTATAATCAAAAACATTATTGAACTCTATGTTCAACATAAGCAAAAATTGGTCAAGATGAAGCAAGCACTAGTGATAAAACAATGAGAGTTCAGGACAGTCAATATGGTCATTAGTGATTGCATTTTGGATAGAGTCCTAATTGATTTTGGACCGTCTAGAAATATCATGCCCACTAGAATATTATTTGGATTAGGATTATCTAAATGCATCCCCTATGATGCCATGATGAGTCTAGCTGATGATTCGGTGTCAGCCATGGCTCTAGGAAAAGTTATGGGAATAAGGTGTCGCATAATTAATTTCATCTATGTCTTAGATTTTCTAGTATATGACAATCTGCTCGACCAGTCTTCTAGTCATATTAATGTCGTACTTCTACGAGTCTCATTCCTTGCCTCGTC
Source organism: Primula vulgaris (assembly GCA_963920805.1). NCBI lineage: Eukaryota > Viridiplantae > Streptophyta > Magnoliopsida > Ericales > Primulaceae > Primula > Primula vulgaris. The sequence goes on along the minus strand of OY987214.1, from coordinate 25,269,091 downwards.
GAAAGCCATCTTAAACTTCGAAACGAACAAGGTTACATTACATTACAAGGATAGGAGAGTTGACATCGACATAGGAAGGGCTTGGTGTCCACAACCCATCTTCCAAGGTCGTCACATATTGAATACGGAAAGGAGATATGTCAGAACAAGGAAGGATTCAAAGGGTAACTTTCCTCTCAAGCTAAATAATTGTTATCTTAGGATAAGTGAGCGATTGCGAGAGGTCATGGGTTTACCGAAGGTCTCAAAACCAATTCCACCTCCACCATTATACATCCCCATCTCTTCTCTAACGAGCAAGTTGACCTCTGATCTTACATTAGTCACGAAGCGTGACAAGGTAGGAGAGGACGAAGGCCCTCCTGCTTCCATCTAATTCCACCACCATTCCACCATCACTTCCATCTATAAATATCCTCCTTCTATTTTTGTATATATATTGTCTTGAATTTAGTCCACATCCTCTTTGGCTTAACCAACTCCGATGTGGTTTACTTTTCCCAACAGTGAGTACACTGTCAATTTTAGTTGGGGAAGTGAATACATCTTCGTTGGTTACCCAGAGAAATGGGGAGAATTTTTCAAAAATTGTGAATATATGTGTTTTTCTTAGTTATTTAAAAACCCCATTTGTTTTTTTATATATATATGAAAAAAAATCAAAATAAAAATAAAAATTGAGTCTTTCTTTTTATCTCCTAGTTTGGAGTATTTTTAGGAGTTTTAGATTTTATAGAGATTTTATGCCACCCTTGTGTCTTATATGTTTACTTTAGTGTTTTGTTAGACATCCGCAAGGATTTTTGGAAGAATTGATCAAAATTGAGATTTCTCGGACATGACCGGTCAACCTGACCAATCAACCTACTGCAGATTTTGATCGGAGCTGATTTTCTCGAAATTCAGCCGTTCACTCCGCCTCATTATCACACAAAAAGTGTATCTACTCTATAACTCTGCTTTTTATTAATTTTGTAAATAGTTTTCATGTTTAGACTATCGTGTTGCATTGTTAATATTTGTGTTAGAATTGCATGAAAAAAAATGAAAATATATGAAAAAAATTTGTTTGGTACTAGTTGGGAGGAGTCAAGGCACGTTTATATCTTATAGATTACATTGCCTGACACACTCTCTATATTAGTTTCTATTTTTCGAAAGTTCCATCGATATGAGTATTAACTTCTTAGCAAACAAAGTTGAAAGTGCAATTAGAGACAAACTGAAATTAAGATTAAAATGAAGTCGAAAAGCATTTATAAAAGTTAAACTAAGCGTAAATTTATGATTAAACCTTGAGTTATCAAAAGTTAAAATTACATAGGGCGCTCTTTAGGACCTTCGTACAAATAACTGTGGGTGGGGCACTATATATATGACCTACTTTTAGGATTTCCTACCGTGGGTTACATCAGAGTAGTGAGAGATTCGAGATTCGCCACTAAATACAGCCGAGTTTGCCTAGACTAAGTGGGATACCGAAATGGTCAAGTAGGAGTTTACACGACATCGGCATTATTGCATTTTTGACGGCTTACAGTTGTCCCTGGTCTCGACTTCGACACACTTATTCGATTGGGAGGAGTTCTATGAGACGACATTTCTTTTGAGCTTTCAACAAAGATGTATGGAGAGTACACGCGATCATTTTATTATTATCATTTTTATCATATTATTTGGTATAGACATTAGTAACATGTTGATTAGACATTGAGGCAAAGCCTCGATAGATATATTTTTTGAGTTGTACACTATTTCTTTATACCATTTCCATTATATCTGTCACTTCATAAAGAAAAAAATCACAAGAAAAAAAATGAGATGAAAAGAAAAGGGAACTATACCCCATCTCCACAAAAAACAAAGTGATATGAAAAAATAGAAGGAAAATAAAATAGAAAGAAAAAAAAAAATCAAAGTGACTTGATAGGCCAGCAGTTTTGTTTATTAGGCTAAGTCATCCATTATTACACTTCGCAGTTTTTTTTTATTCTTCTCACATTGAGATGGGTTGTATTTATCGAGCATGTTTATGATCTTGAGTTCATTTCGTCACACGTACTAAATACTCCCAAAGGGCGTCATGATTTTTAGAGCACTTAGGCACTTCTATTCGTAGAAAGTTGCATTATTACATTGGATACTTCCATTTCTATGAAGTTTTATTTTTGCTATTGGGAGACGACACCGACAACGAGCATATAAGTTCGAGTCATATTTTTGACATCAACATGAGCCACCACTGGCTGATTCTTCACCGACATAGAAGGCTTGACCATTAGGAGTTTAGCTAACGTCTAGGTAGATTCAATAACACATATCAATCCCCGGCGAACATCAAGAAGCCGAAGGAGAGTTTTTGAGCGATTGAGTGGTGTGGTAGCTGTGTATGAGGCAAATAGGAGTACTCTATTTGATTGCTAGTTAGTAGTAAATTTGGTTGATCATAAGGGCGTGTTCTAGTTGACTTTTATACTTGTTTTCCCCGCCTCTATTTCTTTCAGTGATTGTACTCTTTGTGCCATATGCCTTGTTTGTTTAATGTTTAGCTCATATAGGGGGAAGCTAGGAATTTAGAAACTAATATGTTTGTGGGCGTCGTTGTAGTAAACTCTCACGAGACAAAACTCGTCCTTTTACACTTTAAGGTTTAACGACTTGTTACATACGCTAAATACAATTGTGTTTTCTACGAAAGTGCTTTATATTTATTTTTATCGTATTTAGTTATATGCTAGTTAGTGCATAAAAACCAAAAGAAAGAAGGAATTTTTGAAAGACAACCGACAAGCTTACTTCTTTGTTATCGCTTGCAACACTCGAGAGGGGCATTGAGCTAATTGAGGGGCATGATTAGACCACGAAATGGTAATTTTTGGGTGTTAATTTGGTACTAAATAGTAGTATATTTTTATTGACATTTAGGCTTGTTTAAGCCATGTTTTGTGTTTTTGACATTTTTCCCGGTCTACTTGCATTTGTTTGCATTATTGTAGGAAAAGGCATTGATTTAACACAAAACCAAGACAAGCACGCAAGAAGACCAAAGAAAGGACTAAAATAGAAGATTTCGGAAGATAAAGGACCCCAAAAAGTTGCAAAACGGAATCAAATCAGAATAGCGCAAAAAATGATCTAGAAGCCCGACTTGACCGGTCAGGTTCAGTTAGAATTTAAATTTCGGATAAAATAAAGTTTGTTAGGTTTTGATAAGTTGATTTATACCTCCCGTATTCCGAAAAACAGTATCACAATTCATCAAAATTCACTTTTAATCAGCTTTAAAGTTTCAAATTCGTTCGAGAGAGAGGAGAGAAAAAATACATAAATTCAAGGTTTTGTACACGAATCCTTGATTACTAACATCGTTTTGTGAGTTAATTCATTATCTTTCATTATGTTGGTATGTTTTCTAGTATTTATGTTGTTTTTACTACATGTTTACGTAAGTTTACATAGGTTTAAACATTAATCTTATCTCTCACATGCAAATTAGTTAAAACAAATCGGTAACGTCGTATAAGCTAGTTATTGATTAATTAACGCCGCATGTTAACGAATGTAGATTTATATTAACTGAAAAATAACCTTTAAAACAACATAATAATCTGATATTTAGTTGTTTTAAAACCCCCGAGGAACGAGCAGTTGGATTGACAACCCAACCGCTAACGCTCTACTCGTTAGTAATTAATTCACACATGATTAGTAAAACCCCCTCTAAAACTATTGGGGTCAACAACCACATGGTTCCACGAACGATAACTTTGGTGTGCTTCCTAAGAAAAATACTCCTGCTACCCCGTGCTCCTGCGATGCCTTTTAGTGCATAAATAAAAACTACGTATCGAAAGGCCAGACAGTCAACTAGTTAGGCGTATTACATGATATGATTCTATCTCGGTTGTTATACACGAGTATTGATGGGACTTGTCTGGTTTGTCTCAATCGTAGGGTTTATATTGTTTTGGCTAGATGTCTGGGTGGTTTTGTAAAAACCATTTCAGCATACGGGTTTTCTCATTTAAGTTCTTCTCGGTGATTGGTATGTTTAGATCGGGTTTAATTGTGTGTCGACACTCCAATGACGTTTTCTTGGGCTAGTCTACGTTGGAACTAATTTTAGAACTGTTTGTTTACTTTTGGTTGGCACGACACCTTCAGACATTTTTCACATTTGATGGCTCGATCGGTGCATTTGACAATATTTCAGTGCTGTTTGTTTTGAAAGTTGAGACTTTTTCTATCTTGTATTTTATGTGTTTTTTATGTTTTGCTTTAGACAACCGGATGTAAAGATTTAGAAAGGGTATTTGTTATGTAGTTTTAGTTTTTCTTAGCCTTTCGGAGCTTCCAAAGGCATTGATACTTGTATTAGCTTGTTATTTTAATTAATGATAAGTCTGGTTACTTTGCTGATTAAAAAAAAAATCTAAATTTTATATAAAATTTTAAATATACATGCGTCTCACGTCTCAAACAATATCATAGTTTGTGTTTCTTGTTACCGTATCGTTTTCTATTTTTGTTTCCGAGGTTGACAACAGTCAACACAACAAGTTCTTTGAGGGATTGGAAGATATAAGAGTACTTACAAAATTATTTACCAAGCGCAACTAGTTGTTACGGATATAATACATACATAATTTCTGGAGAGATGCACATTTCTTGCCAGTTTAGTTAACCGGTGTTGTCAAAACTCAAAATATTTTTCTTTCCTTTTTGATAAAGGAGCAATTTTAAGATAGCACTATTAGAAATAATAAAGGACAACAGATTGTCCATCCACACATAAAACAATTACAACCACTAATATTTCTTGTAAAATTTCCTAACAGGTGAGCCCACCCATTGGCAACTTTCGGACTCCACTCAAAACTCCAATCTTTGCGTCTGCTAATATCTCTATATTGCAACTTCAATTTTCACGGACACGTTGCCAACTTATTTTCCGCACAAATTGGCAATGGTTTGGTTATCGGATTGCATAACCACGCGCAACCACTTTTCTCTATCCCACGATTACACACCGGCCCTAAGGCTAAAGCCTCCGCTGATAACGGAGACTAAGTTCTCCTTATGTTGCTCCATACATCAATCGTGTTTCCTAAGTAATCTCTAGCTATAATTCCGATACCAGCTCGTTGATATTTTCAGAAATTGAGGCATCCACATTTACTTTAATAACACGTGTAGGTGATTTGTTCCATTTAGTTGTTTCCTTTCCAAAGTTCATATCCACAGCCATACTCCCATTCTTATAAAACTTCGTGATGAAGTAATTGTTAGCCACTATACACAATAACACACACCCAAAGAGCACCCAAATTACACGGCTCGGGTCGAACTGCATTTAAGAAGCTTGTGCTCTATTGATTCCTCTTGGCAGTTGCATAAAAAGCACATTGACGATAAACCTTATTTACGTTTAAGTTTTCTTTTGTGACAAGAGCATCAGACACTGCATTTCACAGTTTTTGGTAAAGAGTACAAGTAGTTGGTACCCGAGTATATCACGCCCACCATCTCACCATCTCACCATCTGGGTTCGAACCCTGATGCCTGCGAAACAGGTTTACCTCCAAAAGAGGGTTATTAATTATAAAAAAAATAAAAAATTGTCTGTGATTTAACCGAATATTCCAAGTTCTTTGTATGATGCCACATCACTTGTCTTGATAACTGGTGATGGTGATTATGGCTGTAAATGAAACGAAACGAACCGAACAAACCTCTGTTCATGTTCAGTTAATAAACTAAAATTTTTGTTCATGTTCAGTTCATGTTCATTTAAATACGAACGAACATTTAACCGAACATTTGACGAGCCGAACACGAGTTGTTCGTGAACATCTAATTTCTTCCAAAACATTCAATAATTGAAAAAAAGAAAAAAAATTCTTTCTTTTTAAAATATATTTTAATTTTATCATATATTATTATATTGTTAATTAGGATAAACTAGTTCACATATAACTTTAAGTTTATATATTATATAAATTCTTTTTTACATACGTATGATTACTTTAACGAGTTGAACACTTAACGATAAAATCGGTGACTATATTTATAGTATGATAATATAAATTACTATAATAAGTTCGAAATGTTACAAAGATATCATTTATATTATTATAGTATAAATAAGTTTATTAATTGTGTAGTGATATTAATTTTTGTTATATCATTACTAGATTTACTTTTTTATTTTATCAAACTTTATATATAGTTACACGAACACGAGATTAGACGAACCGAACAGATGCATGTTCATGTTCAGTTCATTTAATAGACAACACTATATTGTTGTTCATTTATAAATGAACGAACATGAACCGAACATTAACCGAGCCGAACACGAACGATTTCACGAACTGCTCCTCTCATTTACCGTCGTACCGGTGATGCTAATAGCAAAATAACAAATACATTTAGCTTCAACTTTAGACAAAGCAAAGTATCGCAAAGTGGGATCCCATACTTTTGTTTGGGGATTTGATAAAATCGTATATCATATTTAAAATCGGGGTTCCATGGGACCCAATTGCCTGCCCAAAAATTTTTAGATGTCTTATTCTGTACATTCCACCGCAGGCGGCTATCAATTTTTTACCCTCCACGAACTCAACTTCCTCTTGTCGGATTGATAGCATTCGCGTTAGAAAACTACAAAGACTTCATAACTCGATTCCACAACTTATCTTTATCGTGCATTAACCTCCAAAACTGTTTCGCGAGCAAAGCTCGATTATATAATGGAGATTACGTAAACTCAGACCCCAAGAGCCTAGATTTGTGGTAACTCCATTTTTCCAAGTGAATTTTCTTCGTTTCTCCATCGCTTCCCCACCAGTCCTTGCGAGACTCTATTAATCTGAAATATATCTTCTAAAACGAAGCTAGATGATGTGCAAGAGGAAGCTGTGGGTTTGTAGGAATAATTCAACAACTTAAATATATGATATGCACGCTAAATATAACTTTTGAACTTTCCGTGCATAATAATGAAGAAATGAGAGTCACTCTCATAAATCTTGTTGCGGTATATTCCACGCACTTAGAAATATACTAAAACGCCCACTAGTAGTGATACCCTTCAACAGCACCAGGATGACGTGACAAAGAAAACTCAACTAGGAATTAATATAATCAAATAAAAATGTGACAAAGAAAACTCAACTACTAATTGATATAACTAGTAAATTAAGGTGTGAAACAAAATCATTGCAAACCGTATAAAGACAGTCTATTAGTCTCCATTCCATAAAATAATACTCCATAAAATAAACATCAACAAGAGGGCTAAATTTTTCCTGAATCAAACAACCAAAGAATGTATAACATTCCAATGTCAACTACACAAATAGGTCCAGTGGTAACATAGTATCCAGTGTAACATGCTAACTGAGATGAAAGAATAAATACTCAAAAGACTGGACTATCTATTATAACTGGAAAAAGAATACATAAAAGGGTGGGATAAGACATCGGGTCAAAGTTAACCACCTACCAACAATCCAAATAAGTAAATGGAACCCTATATATGCAAATACCCTTTTTGTACACTGCAGTTGAGACCATAATCACCCTGCAATGGCAGGGTTATAAGCTTAAATTCTTCTTCTATACAAGTATTGGATTATTGGAAAATATATAAATATCTCGATCAATACACTCATGACCCTCTACTAGCACTCTCCTCTCCATTCATCTTTGGATTTGTCGGCGTGTGTATCTCTATCGCAGAACAAGATCACACTGTCTCTGAACAAAACCACAAAGTGCTATAATATTTTACCCCCTCTAAATCGCAAGGATACATGTATCAAATGATCTGAACAGAAGCGCTCCCCCATTTTCCCATAATAATATTCCCTTAAAAGTTTCTTTTATATAGAACTGAATAAATCTTCTGGTGATGACTGATGCAAACATTCCTGGGGATTGGAATAGAAATAATCTTCTTCTTTAGGCCTATCGGGAATCACTAATCTCTTGGTAGGATTACCCATTCGCTCGGCATGAGAGTCCTTGACCGCAAGTGAGAATTGATCCCAACTCAAGGAACCATCTGTGTATCTGTCTATCAGATCTACTAAAAGCCTTCTGTCCAATAGAATTGTCTTCTTGAAACCAAGATATCTGGAAAAAAATCAATTAGGTATATGAGAAAGAGTTCATAATGACAGAAGAACGAGCTCTAAGAAATGCAAGTGTTAAGAGGTCTTATTTCAAAATCTTCTCTGGGAATTTCACTTCATATGTTTCTGGCACAGTTTGTTGGAGGAACTTCACATCACTTTTCACCCTACTCTAGAGATAATGGTGTAATATTACCCGTGTAAGTGTAAAACCCAGATACAAATAGCGAATGGAACTTATATACCACAAGACTAGCCTCCTAAACAACAGTTAGGTTATCCTCGAAAGATTGATTTAGCAAAATACAATAAAGCTTAGTTCTAAGGTACTTAATACCTAGGGTAACAAAAAACGACAACTTAATTATCACAACAAAATGAGTTTTCTACAGGGGGAAAATCAGAAAGTGGGAAGTCTCCAAAACAACATATATATTATCCTACAAATCAACTTAACAAAATACAATGAAGCTTAGTCCTGAGTTATTTAATATCTCTGGATACCAAGTGCGAAGACATTTATCTCTACAAAAAGAGTTTTCTACAAGGGAAAAAACAGAAAGTGGAAGTCCCCTCAAACCTCAAAAAGAGCAGACTCTAAGGTCAATAAATCGTAACACCAGAAGACCATATCTAGCCTTTATTATATTTTATTCCAAACCCTTACAAGGTCTCTAAGGCATTCAATGTACTCTTTCATAAAAATCAGTAAATCGAATGAAGAACTTGTTGCAAGCACAAACAGTACCTTCTGTGGCCTTCAACAACTTTAGCCATGTTTCCATCATATGTAGGAACAAATATATCACTCTCAAGGGCAACAAGATAATCCAAGGCTGCCATCTGTGACGAGTGATTTTGGAAAAAACGAAGGTCCGACGACCCCAAAAGAGTTTCCTTCCTCACCTATTTTCAGAAAAACACAAATTAACTGATTAACATAAAGCAAATTTAAATGATTTCAAAAAGTTTCTAATCTGGCCAGTCCCGAATAACATACCAGCTTTGGATAAGCTGCGGCAAGACTAGCCATCCTTCTATCCCCACCGTATATTTCACCAGCTGCGATATATATCTGCATATCATGATCAATATCCAATGCCTTGAAAATAAGTGCCGTTTCCTCGGGTGTTAAAGGGCATAACCCATCTTTCCTCTTCAAATCCGAGTTTATTATCTTCTCTTTCCACCATGGATAAGCATATCTACATATGATCTCAACAAGGTTAGCCCAATAAGGTACATAAGCAATAAGTGTATAAAAGAAAATGTAATTAATAAATATTCACCTCATTCTCGTTAACTCGTCTACTTCTTCACTATTGCAGCCCTGAGTACAACCCGAAAACGCTAACATGTCCATTTCATATCTGAGATGAAGTACTAGAAAAGGACCATTTTTCCTTAACAGACTAATGACTCTTTTACCCAATTCCTCTATTTGAGATGTAAATTTGAGAGCACTGTGATTAACTCTGCACCGTAGCTTTTGAAGGTCAAGGGGCTGGCCATTATTAGCTAGCCGAGCATCAGTTCTATTTAAATGCACAACTTTGTATTTCTGTATAAGCGGAAGAATCTGGGTACAAAAAATAAACATACAAAGAACAGTCACTTTTCCGAAATAAAATATCGAAAATAACTAGACTGAACTAAAAGATAAACTGCTCAATATAAACCAACCTGATTATGATAGTAAGAAATGTCGGACCAACTAACAGGTGGCATCGTATAGATCATTCCCAATTCAACCCTCTTTTTTAGTCTCGGAGGTAGCTCTTTCAGTATTCTCACTTCGTCTCTCAATGATGTAATGAAATGATCAACATCAAATATGTCTTGAAATTCACTGGAACACGGCGCTAAAAGGTCAGGTCTAATATAATGGCGAAACCTTGCACGTAATGTAAGTTGTAATTTAAGTTACTTAGAGGAAAGTCTTAGATTACAAACCTGGGATCAGCCCAAAAAGAAGCTTTATCCAGCTCAGGGACTATGAGTGTAACATTTAAATATCTTGCAATAGCAACCATATCACATATCTGTATAAGAATAAATAAAATAAACAAACTTGCCAACCACGAGTGATGTTCAAAGTCATCGAAGCAATATATAAACCAGAACAATTGAAAAGTCAGAACCTAATTTCCCGAAAAAGAAAAAGAAAAATACTTACAGCAGCTCTCATTTGGTTGAGCCCGCCATTGCAAGAAACCATCAAATAACCATTATTTTTATAAACCCCTGCAAGTAGAAGGAGTCCGCACATTAGCTTTGAAGATAATCACATATGAATTAAATTATTGATCAAAAACATCACTGTGAACAATCCCTTTATAGTTGATGCCGACGAATGAATCTGAAAATTAGGTTGCTTAAAAGCAACGAGGAGAAATAATTGGCCAAATAACTCCAAAACCAATAAGATAAAGCATATTGTTTTAGACGTTTTGTAATTTTCTGAGAAATGCAAATTCATCTAATCTAATCTAATCATACTAAAATCTCCATATACACCAATCCAGTGAAACTATTCACCGGCTTATTGCCCTTGATCTCTTTTTAAAAAAGCCTAAATGAATTTAAAAGTTAGGTGCGGTACAAGCAACAACAAAATCAACTGGATAATAATTTAAAAAATATATAATGTGAGGCTCATAATTGCAGCGACTTCTACTCTCAAAAACAAAAATTCACGATGTTGTGCAACACAAACATTCAAAAAACTCCAAACATTTGCTTTTCTACAAATCTTTATCACCTCAAAAAGCTTTTCTACAAAAGTTCCACGCAAACTCACGCAATCTTTATACATATATAAAAGCATAAGATACAATTAGCAACAATCAATATCAAGAAACGACCAACAAAAACAGAAATTCATCCAATACTACAAAAAAGCATTCCTACAAAAGTTCAACACAATAGTATATATATTTGTAAAAGCCAATCTACATTTGTCCGCAATAAATATCATCTAAGCTGCCAACACCAAAAGAGGAAATTCATGGTAAAAGCTTCAATTTTGTATTCATCCCACTTATAGATAAGAGAACCCTAACAAAGGCGCAATGAAAAGCATTACTAAAATCTCTTTGACCCCAATACCAGCCAAAAAAAGCCTATGAACAGAAATTACACACAAAGTACCTACCATTAGCAACTGTCACAATCAATGGACTAATCAACCCTCAAACAAATAAAAACTTCAAATTTCTACCTCACGTCCCAACAAAGAACTACAAATTTTAGCATTTCACAACCCCATAATTAAAAAGTACGAGTGTAATTCAAACCTTACGGTACTGGAATCCTAGAACTAGTAACAACAAAGTAAAAAAAATATCCAAATTTGTATTTAACTAAAATCTATTTGACCACAATACCAACCAAACAAAAAGACTATGAAAGAAAATTCCACACAAATTACGTACAATTAGCAACTATCACAATCAATGGACTAATCAACCCTCAAATTAATAAAAAGATCAATGTTCTACCACGCATCCTAACAAAAAACTTCAGATTTTAGCCTTTTGACACCCCCACATAATAAAAAAAGTACGAACAGAATTATCGCCCTACGGTACCGGAATCCTAGGACAAGTAACAACTAAGTAAAAAAAAAATCCAATTTTGCATTTAACAACAGATTAATAAAAAAATCCAATTAAAAAAAAAAATTACCACGCATCCCAACAAAGAAGATTTTAGCCTTTTCAGCACCTCGCATAATAAAAAAAGTACGAACGGAATTATCACCCTTTCGTATCGGAATCCTAGGACTAGTAACAACAAAGTAAAAAAAAAATGCATTTACCTAATCAATCCTCAAATTAATAAAAATTCAATTTTTCACCACGCATCCTAAGTTCCTAACAAAAAACTAAAGATTTTAGCCTTCCAGCACCCCGCATAATAACAAAAAAATATATTACAAATGGAATTCAACCCCAACGTTACCGGAATCCTAGGACTAGTAACAATAAAGTAAAAAAAATAAAAAAAATTGCATTTAACTAATCAAACCTCAAATTAATAAAAAAAAAATCATTTTTAACCACACATCCTAACAAAACTAGTATATAGCAAATAAAAAAATTCCAAATTTGTCATTTAACTAACTTTTATTCGGAAGAACCCTAGCGGGCGGGGGAAGTTCCAAATGCGCAGACAACAAAGACGACGACTCGTGTGTGAAGCACGAGGGCCATCCTTTCAAAACCCTAGGCCCCCACAATTCCCCCAAAGCGGTCAACTGTACCAAGCAAGTCCACAATAATATCGAACTCATCGCTCTTATCATCCAAAGTTTCATCTTCGGCGACCCTTTTAGCGACCCTTTTAGCCTCTCCACCCGTCCTTCGATTATTTTTCCTCCCATTTTTATTTTCCTTTCTCTCTCCTCACTCATCTCTGCCCTGCACATAATACTCTAAAGTCTAACCCCATACAAATCTCCCTTTTTTTTGAGTTTTTTTTTTCTTATTTTTAATAATTACTGTTTTGTAATATTATTGTTGTCTCATTACCAACTCAAAACTCAAACTACAATCAATCTCAAGTTCTCAATGCCCTTTAAAATTACAAATCGGTCCCTGGATTTAACTCAACATGCCCTTACACCCCACTCAATCGAAGAATGGACAGAAATGGTGCTAAAAATAATTAAATCTCAATTCCAAATTGGTCCCCAAAATTCAACTCAACATGCCCATTAGCACCACACACAATCGAAAAATGGACAGAAACGGTGCTAAAAAGTAATTAAATCTCAATTGCAAAACAAGATAATAAGAAATAGGGAAGATATTTTTGGAGAAAATGCGATTTCGACAATTGCAAATTGGTCCACGGAATTCAACTGAACGTGCTATTAGCACCCCCACAAAATCGAAGAATGAACAGAAACGGTGCTATAACAATTCTGATCTCAATTGTGAAACGAGGAAATAATTATTTGATCGGAGATATTAAAAGAATATGGAAAATGTGAAGAAAAAAAGGAGACGAAAAAGGATAGAGAGAGAGAGAGAGAGAGATCTGAAAGTGGAGAGAGAAAGGAGCGGTTGGGGAGAGAGAGAGAGAGAGAGGGGTGCATATACGAACAACAACACTCCCACCTCTTTTATTATGCGATTGTTATCAAGTCAATATTCATTCTGGCCAACCTTTTTACTTTTTATTACCCCCTCCATTTTCTTAATTTTACCACACTATCCTTTTCCTTGTTATGTAAATATACTGCTGCATTTTATTTGTCTTTTTACCATAGTACTGAGTCAGTAATTACCGCATCTTTGTTTGCCGTATAAAAGTTGCTATCAAATTATAAGTACCGTGCATACGTGTTATAACTTGTTTTTTTATATAAATTACATTTCATATTATACAAATAATGGTACTACTAATTATACTATAATTTATGTTAATAAAAAGTATAGTGGTATTATTTATCCTACTAATATGTAAGTTTTCGAAATCGAATTTTTCAAAAGTTAATCAAATAGTTCAAATGTTAAACTATATGAACAAATTTTAAAATTTTACATTTCAACAATTTAAAAACTATATATTTGTCGGTCAAAATTGAAAGTAGATAAATAGAGCTCAAATATTTTGGGACGGACAGAGTAGTTATAAATTATAGTCTGTTATACTATATTGCAAACAAACATGGGCTTAATTTAGGAAATAGGTAAGGGTCATTTAAAATTTACGTAACTGTTTTCGAACAGTTTTAAGTTATTTTTTTAATTTTCATTTTATGGAAAAAATATTTCATAAAAATTTTAGTTAGTAGTAAACACGAAAAAAATGCATAAAAAAGATGATGAAATTATGTTTCTAAAAGATTATGTCAACATTTGAATAAATTGTAACATCATGATACTCAAATTTTAGCCATTGTGTCTTACATAATATATGGGATTACTTATTTGTTCACATTTTTTACAATTTATCAGTATGAACGTATAAAGTCCTCCGAACTATTTACAATTATCTCGGACTGCGATAAAATTATTAGGGAATTAAGTTTATTTGCTTTTCTCTCATCGGTCCCTCTCTTTTTGCTCTCTCTTTTCTGTCTTTGATTCACGAACACCATCCCATTGCCGACATATCGAGAGAAAACGTCGTCACGATGTCCTTCTACGCCGCAAAGCAGTGACCAATCATCTTCCTCGACATAGATCGTCTCCCGTGTCCGCGAGGATTGTGGCCCAATGTTATCTCAGTTGATGTATGCGTGTGAATTAAATGTTAAGTTGATGCAATACTATGTATACAATTAGTCTATATTGTTTTGAAATTACACACTACCTTTTTTAACATAATAACATTGACATAACTGAAATAAATTAATTTAATAATATTGGCCGACTGAAATAAAGATAGAAAAAATTGTGTTTTTTTCTAAGTAAGTTGTCAAAATTGTAACAATTTGAAAAAATTTCTTTTATTCTATTTATCTACATACTAAAAAAAAGTTGAGTCTGTCAAATTTTACCCAATTTTTTCAAAAATACACTCACTCTATTTTAATAATTATCAATATACATAATATAATTAATTGACCATTTGTTCTCATTATATTTTCCTAATTAAGGATGTAGGCTAAATTAATTAACAATCTGTTTTAACATGAATAACTACAATAAATGATATCAAATATGAATATTATGCCCCAAAATAAAATATATTACGAGATTTATGCCATTACGCGTCTCACACGCAACGCGGGTAACTTTTACTTAGTAGTCTATATACGTGTTTCATGTTTCCAATTATATTTTATCCCTCATTTTCTATTTTTATTTTCGAATGGTCAACCCTTGTTTGGTTTTGACTTTTAAGCTCGACGTATTTTTAGACTGTAGTCTAAAACTATATATCGATTTCGATATAACGACACCTTTTGTATAGTTTCCGTCAATAAATGAGGTAAATTTTAGCTGGATCTATCCACTTGTAAAAAATCAAACTTTTATTTGCTTAAAAGATACAATATAACGAGCATATCAATTAAATTTGAGTGGTGGCATAAATTTGACACGAAGATAATCAAACAAGCATATTGTCACATACTCGCTCGTCCGGTCGTCCTCAAATTAATGTACACTACGAATCCATCAAATTCTGATTTGCGCAAGTAGTTAAATTGGCTAAACGAACTTTTTAAACGTTGTTCGTACAGTTTAACATTTATATTAGGCAGGTCATAGGTGAACAGCTTTGGAAGATTTCTATTATGGTAGTTCATATACAAAAAATTTACAAGATAATATTACACTTATTTGGAAATGGAAATTATAAAGTGTATATATCTGGTCGGTCAAATTCACGGATTAAAAAATTTAAGCAAGAAAACAATTCTCCTATGTCAGCCGAAAGGGATTGCTAGACAACATTAATATTGTCATTATTCAATACAGTAAATTATACTATTGGAATATTTGGTTAAATTTTTTTGTACGAGTAAAATTAAAATAACATTGGCTAGGCAGACAGTAATTGTAAATTTAATACTCAGAGTTACGGTATGCCATTTCTTTTAATTAGCCAATATCTCAAAATTAGACAGACTTTTTAACTTGTAAGTAAAATATATTGGACATCTATCAATATAAATAATCAAATTCCCGGTAAATTTATTTCCAACAATAAAAGATGTCTACTAACATTCCGTATTTAAAATAGTTATCAAAGGAAATGCATTAAAGGCAATTTATTGCGTTATACCCATTCTAGGTGTTTTTTATTTATTTGGGTAAAAGGTTCTTATTTACCATAATTATGGAAATTTCCTAATATTGCAGTATATAACTAGTATAGGAAAGTTAATACCAATTCGTTGAATTGGTTTGATTGCTTTATGAGTGCTTGCTTCCCTTCTTATAATTACTATAATAATTAAGGGTTAAAAAATCAGTTGTCATCACTTTAGAAGGAAAGTTATTGCTTGGTAAAAACTTCCACACTTTAATTATAAAAAATTGATTGTGTTGTGTGACATATTAGCTCACATATAAAATGTTTATTCATTAATATGAGTGTACAGATATATACATCAAGAGACTCTGGCCCTCTTTATATAATAGAGGATAAGGTTACATATGTTAGCAAAGACCAAGATAAGCTCAATAGAGTAAGGTCAAAAATGGTCAATAATATCCTACAACACTCCCTCTTTAGACATCTTGATTTCTTCGTTTTCATGATGTCGATGTGAGTTCATTCGCAGAGCTAAAGACATAAAAACTTTAGGGCCGGAAAACCCAGTGTGGGACAAAACCGGTAACTAGGAGAAACTGTGTAGCCGAATGATATAGGCCGAAATATCATGTAAGTAACTAACCACAAAACAGTGTGACTCATCAAAATCTTGTCAGAGCAAACCCAATTAGAAAATCTCTGATCGAAGGAAAAATAGTACAACAGTGGTAGTGGTAGGGATCAACCACAAAACAGATGCATCATCAAAACCTTGCTAGAGTAAACCCGGGAAAAAATCTCTAGTCGAAGGACAAAAGAATACACAGTGGTAAGAAGTATACAACAGGATACTCCCCCTAATTTCGGCAATCTTAAGTGAGATATGATGGGAACGTGTCTCGCTAAAAAACTTGTCAAAGAAACCCAGTGGAAAAAAACTTTTGTCTAAGGACAAAAAAAAATACACGAGCATGCGACTGGATGCTCACCCTCACTTGCACACGACAGGGTGCGAGGATTTCGATTAAATAGTAATTAATACAATAAGCATTCACCTGAATGCTTCCCCTCGCTTGCACACGACTGGTTGCAAGGATTTCATATTTCAAGAAAGAGTACGAACATTCGACTGGATGCTTCATCTACTTGCACACGGCTGGATGCAAAAAAATCTAACGTGGAATAGAATGAGCATTCAACTAGATGCTCTTAAACTTCATATGTGAAGATTCATTTCGGCAAGAAATGTTAAATAGCATAATCTATCCATGTCTCTCTTGATCGATAACAACAAGTTGTTCTCAAATAAGACAAGTGTTTTATCTGGATCGTGAGTCAGAGCATATGTAATTCAAATATGGCTAATACGAGCTCGAAGCCATATAAACTCTCCAATCGTCTCATAGAGCACGAGTAGATCAGAGTGATTCGTTTGGAGTCATTCCAAGACCTCCAAGATATCGCCTTATTCCTAATGGTAAAAACATACCATGTTAGGAATATCCCTTATGCGGGTCTGATAAGTAACTGGCATCGGTATAACCGAAAAAGGGTTGCGTTAATTCGAGTACCGAAAGGGCTAGGTACACTCGATGATGCAAATGGGATAAACTAGCCCACTTCCAAAATTACCATAAGGTAAGGGAATGTGTCTTTAGTGGCATTTCGATGGCAGCGTGTTAGGGCGATGCTGTGTCGAAGTATACCATTCACAGCATACGAGATGTTCGTCCTAACACATTAGACAAAGTACAATGATACGCTTATTATACTTAGATATGAACATGATGATTCAATATCTCTTCATCTTCTCATCAGGGACGGACTGTGTCTATATCAATGTCTAGTAATCGAATGATCATGGGAGAATCTGACGACTTAGCGTCATGATGATTAAACGTCATAACACCTTCTGGGTGTAGTCTGAATCATGGATTTAGATTCAATCTTTACGGGACTCGGTCATCAGGCCGAGTCACTATCGTTTCTTCCCAAGATCCTTCATCTCGATCGCAAATCCCAAGATCCTTCCCAATAATACTTGTTCAAGTATCCCAAACTAAACAAGTACTCACTTAAGCGTGTATACCACGTCCGCTCGGATTATATTAATCTATATAGTGAACGTCTCATTTAATTGAGATCGTGTTCCGTGGTCATGAACTACTTGAGTAAAGCATATGAAGTCACATAGGGACCTTCATGTATATCTCTTTGTCTAAATTCCCATAGAGATAAAACAGTGACCAAAATCAGATGATGCATAATCAGTTTTTGGAAACTACTAAACTGATAAAGTAGGGGACCGTTATAACGTCCATTACGAGGAAATCAATCATCTCGTAATCAATTCCAAGGTGTGAGAGAAGTCTTGCGCTACTAGGCGAGCATTCTACAATCTCATTATTTTCATCACTTTTCCTTACAAATAACCAAATAGACGAACTCGTTTAACATTGGTGGTATTGGAGCTATAGGTCCGAACACACTTTCGCTAAGTAGTCTACTTGGATTGCAAGTTTTCATTAGTCCAGTCTGTTCTACGTTGACTTCAGGTAACGGTACATGGTTCCCTGTCATAATTTACTCATATTATCAGTCGTCACCAAATATATGAACAAGTAATCAATGAAGGTCTCGTTTCGCTTCAATATCGTCTAAGATATCATGATCGACAGATATTTCAAGTTTCTCAGAATGAGGAGGAATCACACATCTCCTAGATCCTTTATAATCTCGTGCGACAAACGAGTTTTAGTTCACCACCTCTGGGGCTGAACGAATTATGAACCGGTCAACTTCCTCATATCTTGGGAAGAACGACAGACTGACGGCCGACGGCAGCGTCCTTTGCTTGGTGGGTTCGGCCAAAGCAACGTGTTACGACAGGAGCACGGCGTCCGACATGGACGTCTATCCTTGCAAGCATTTTGCAGTAGGTATAAATGATCAAGTGACATCTCATAAAGTCATTAAATACGTTTGACATTTAGTTAGACTTGAGGGAGTCTATGCACTTACTTATCACTGAGTGCAGTTTTGGGGATCAAGCTAAGATTGAGTGGGTTATGCCACGTTATTTCACGTCGTTCCTTATCAACGGTAAAGTGCAAATCTCGTCCTAACGATTGGGAGAACAGTCTTAGCGATTCACTTTCGCATATCATACGGTAAAGAGATGGTTTGCCAAGGTTACTCTATCAAATGAGAGAATCCAAATGCGATGGCATAGATTCTCAGAGAGAATTCAAATGCGATGCGATTATAAATCAAACATGGTCTTTTAACAGAAGATATCTCATCTGGTCAATGCCACAATATCAAAGTGCGCTTATCAATCGACGACAGGCGAATGATAGTACAGACAATCATGTCTTAGCATCTAAATCATTTATCATTTCGACGACAGGCAAAATGATAAGTTAACTTTAAATGCTTTAAAGAATGTGATAGCAACCACTTGAAAGATATTTCAACTCCTCTAAAATACGCTTTTGGTCGTATTGAATGGAGGCTATCTAAAGAAATTTTAATTCTTTTATGAGCTATTACCAGATAACACTGCTTTTCTCGAATATTTTATAACTCAACAAGGTACGGCGGGACCTACATGAGTATAAGGCCTCATATTTGACAAATCAATTTGGTTTTACCAAAGATTTCGATTTGGAACGATATGTCCAGAATCGTTGTCACTGAGTACTATTTTAGGCTAGTAGTTGGTGAAATTACGTGGTACAATATTACCTACTATTTCCAAAAAAAAAAAAAACTACACCACAAGTATTTCCTAAAATTTCATAATTTAAAGTTTGGTCACATTTGTCAAAGAAATTTGCTCAAAACACTTTAAATTATTTCGAGAAATTTCGTAAATAGGCAAACTATAATCCAAAAGTATGGTACAAATGGAAAAATAATAATCCAAATGTAAAACATAATCCAGATGAGCGAAAAAATGGCTCAATGATTTATCAAAATCAATAAACAAAGGTATCAAACTCATTTGAGCCACAAAATCGGCAGTCTCAAGAGTTTCCTTTCAGTTAGCTTTAACCACATTAACATCGTATTTTCCACCTTTATAATAGTTTTGAACTATTTAAGAGGTAACCGTGTATGATCTTTGTTTTTATAGCATAGAGTTGGCTCCTAGAGCATTATCTCTTGCTTTGGGACAACGGACCATATTGTTCCTTTCAAGAACTGTCTTCGAGCCATATGTCTTAGATTTTGACGATTGTCTAAAATCTCGCTTGGCTAGGCGATTCGTCAGGATCGCAATAGTTCGAGACAAATAACATTTATCTCGGTTCTCGATTCATTGAAAAAAAATGTCCACAAAAAGCATTAACATCCGGCAAACAATTCGCCATTGACCCAGTAGGATTAAAACTACTCATCGGGGAAATTTTCTCATCTGCAAACAGATGGGCGATTAAGGAAAGGAACATAGTGAATATAAATTCACAATACTGCTTATGGAATACGCTTTCCAAGTTAGTATTTTGGTGAAAGATCGCTCCAATATGTCAATTTCAGACATTTGTTCACCATAGACGCCATCACGTCTCAAATGTGGCGGCGGAATAAAATCAATGCCTCAGCATTCATCTCGAGAGTAACAGCAAACTCGTGTTTTACTCAGCAAAGATGGCATCCAAAAAAAATTTGGGCATCACATTTTCACACATCAGGGTGACTAACATGTGGTGACAGATTAAAATAAACGTTTAAACAGTCATTTCGCAAGTATGCTTTCCGATTTTTCTCATCATAGATGGCATGCAACATGTGTTGGGAGTTCTGGATTATTTATCATATAAAACGAATGGTTTATATGTTTATGGTTTGCACAAGCACATTTTTTTTTCCCGAAACAACAGGTTCAAAAATATTAGTTTTGCTTCTCATGTGAATCGGTTCTCATTGATCGAACGACGGGTCGATACTGAAACATCAATTCAGCGAAAGATACATCGCTATATAAACACATTCGGGGAAATTATTATTTAATCAACTCCTTTCGGTAGCTCTACTTGAAAACGACCAGGAAAGACGGTGAGGGTGGAGGGCACGAATGCCATTTAAAACCCGACCTCATTAGGATATCGACTTCCGCTTATATCTTTTCTAGACATCGTATCCAAATAGGTGAGACTAGTTGGGGAATTTTCATAATTTTTACAACTTAAATGTGAACATATATGATTTCGCAAATTATCATATTGTAAACATGGTAGTGATAAATATTTAGATTGTACCTGTTGCCATGATTAATAATTCTGACATGGTAGCACATATTGCTAATAAGGAAATTAATTAAGGTTATCAATCTAAATCTACCAAGTTACACTAGCAAGATATAACTCAGTCTTTTATTATTTCTGCCGTATGTGTATATTTTATTAATGGTAATTACAACATGCAACAGTGCAGTATATTTAATTACTAATTTATCATATCACATGAAGGGAGGGCAAATTTTAATTATAATTATACAGTATACATGCAAGTTCTATATATGGTAATTTTTAAAACCAATTTACCAATTACACTAGCAATATCTAAATAAATATTATACAAATCTATTGCTTTTATGTGTAAATTTTATTCAAGGTAGTTTAAAAATTGCAGTACCATATACAAGGAAACAAAGTATATGGCAATTTACATATTATACGATTTGTATTCCTTTTTAAATATATACGGTGGTGTTAGCAGATCAAACCCTAAATTACACAGGTTGTTCTAAATCAATAAAGAAACATGACATTGTTTTCTTTGTCTAACATGTGATTATGTAATAGTTTCAATCATGCTGCAGTGATCTAATTTGACTTTTCCAAGTCATAAACAAGTCCTTGCATACATATGTGCTATATAGTGTAACTAATTACGTTAATTTCTTATCATAACAACTTATATGTGAGGGCAGTACACATGTTTGGTTTCTATGTCTTCAATAAACATGCATTTTTATACGTTCTTTTATGGTTTGTTTTATACATACACTGTATTGATTTGTGGATGGGTAGTAACCAGTTTGATATTACGATTATGTTTCTACAGGAATACAAGATCTAAATCAAGTTTGATTACATGATGGAATAATTAACTATGACCAATTCCAGCATCTTTTTATCCAAGCATGCATAGCAAGTAATATGTAGTTTTTCTTTAAAACATGCGTTTGATAGTTGGTAGGTGTAAACATATAAAAAATATATACCGTACCCTTGGTATGTTGGGGATGACCCATAGAATAGTTTAAAAACTTCAAACCTTGGTCGTATGTTTATAACCTACTCTTCGAGCTTAAACCCTGATTTTCGAACAAATACCCAAATCTCCTAAATTCCGTGAGCGTATATCCTATTTTTACGAACAAAGTGCTAATAACGTGTTGTGTGACATATTAGCTCACATATATATGTATATAGATATAGAGAGAGACAACAAGACGAACTGTTTATTCATTAATATGAGTGTACAGAGAGATACATCAAGAGACCCCTGACGCTCTTTATATAATAGAGGGTAGGGTTACATATGCTAGGAAAGCCCAAGATATGCCCAATAGAGTAAGGCTCAAGATGGCCAATAATATCCTACAACACATTGTATTTTTTGTTTGAAAATTGGTATGCATATATGAGCAACTCAAAGAGAATAAACAGGAACTATCGTAAAGCAATATTTGGATCTACTTTTAGAAAAGATTTTTACCCCTACTTTTGATAATTTAGTCTAAAACTTTGTAATAAATTACCGATATTTCTACTTAAAATAGCAAGTACGGTGGCGTAAATTAAGGTTTAAGGTAATAGAATCATAATTATCTTGTACAACACATGTCTATTATACTCATTAAACTAATTTTTCAAATGGGTGTGTTTGGTAGAGGTATTATTTTGATGGGATTGTATTATGAGTATATAGTTCTCATTTTGTTTGGCAAATTGTGTATGAAACTATTAGTAACGTGTGATTAGAAATGATGAGAAATGAGAGTATTTAGAATAATAGGGGTGTTGTATTGAAAAATAAAGTACAACTCATTTACTTTCAAATAAAAAATATATATATACATACATATAAATAAGATAATAATTATATATATAATTATAGTTAATTATAGTTATGTATATACTCGTA
Organism: Primula vulgaris; assembly: GCA_963920805.1. Taxonomy (NCBI): domain Eukaryota; kingdom Viridiplantae; phylum Streptophyta; class Magnoliopsida; order Ericales; family Primulaceae; genus Primula; species Primula vulgaris. The sequence goes on along the minus strand of OY987214.1, from coordinate 25,246,076 downwards.
ATAATGTTAAAATAATAACATATATATCTATAAACAAAAATATATATGTGTATATATATTAAAATCATATATATATACATATATTAAAACAATATATATGTATTTTGCAAGTTTATTTATTATGAATATAAATATAAATTTGTAAAATAGTCCAACCCCAATAAAAATCAAACAAACAGTTAATTGATATTCCATGTATGTACTATTAATCTCATCTCTATTTGTTATCCGGTCATAGTCTGAATGTATTTATAGTCTCGTTACTACTAATATTACAAACAAACGAGACATATGTCTTATTGACGTGTCAAACTTTGTTAACATTTTCAATTAAATCTTAATTTGCACTCTGTTCGCATAGAACTTGCTTAGTTGCTTTTAAATAAATGCCCTTCAGATATAAACTTGAAGAGATTAAAGGGTTTTACTTAACCTTTTATTCGTTAACCAACTTATTTTAGTTATCTACTTCCTCCGTCTCATAATAATAATATAGTTAAATTTTTTACTTCATCCCAAAAATAATATTTCACATTGACTTTTTAATTAAAAAAATCCCCAAATACCTCTAATTAATAAGCATTATTTTTTACAAATTATGAAAACAATTACTGCAACTAACTATAACAAACTTTTATTAATATTGATGAAAAATGTAAGTATATTATTTTTATGAGATGGGGAGAGTAATTTTTATCATTTATCACCCAGTAAAAATTATAAAACGACATACTATTTTACAAAAATGCCATTCGGACATAAACATAAATGCCATTGGGTGAAGATATGAAATCTAAAGATAGTTTAATCTAAAATGAAGAGAGATTTTTAGCCTTACACTTCGGAGTCCAAATCTTTTACCCCATTTCTCTATCCCCTTTCATGTCCCTTTGCTTATTTTATCCAAAAAAAATTCTAAAAAACTTGAAAAAAATTGTACAATTACTATAATACATGTATCAATATATTCCAATAATTGTTTTTAAAAGAAAATCCACACAAAATTTATTTTGGAATAAATGTATAAATTAGTGTAAATTAAACATTGAATATTAAAAAAATTGTTTAAAATAATATTATGTTCAAATGTTTTAAAATTTGAATAAAATATAATATAAAAGTTTATAAAGTTGCGGTATAAGTTGTGAAAATTTAAAATTTGAATAAAAATAAGTAAGAAGGCACAAAATGGATAGAGAATAGGAGTTAGAAGTCATTTGGACTCTTAGACTTGTGGTAAACTGAAGAAAGGCCAAATAAATGTAAGCCAACTAAGACATGTCCCTACAATTATGACCTTGCAGACGTGACAAAAAACAATCACACCGCATAGCCTCACACGTGGCAAAAGACACGACCCCACGGCTAATTAAACCGTACCCTGCACCGTTGGATTCCTTATTTTTAAAATTATAAAGTTATTTATTTAAACTAATACCGTCACGAGACGCCGACAATATCTCGCCAATATATTTCAAATAACCTTGTATCGTGGTTTACATGTCACGTCGCCAAAAGTATATTTCTTTTCTTTCTTTTTTTAAAGCCAAAAGTATATTTTATACCTCTCTTTTTGTTTCACCGGAAAACGAAGACAGAAAAATACTTTACTAAAAAAAAAACAGTTTTTAATATTATTTGTTTTCGTGAGAAATTTTGATTTTCAGGAAAAATATTTTTCAGAAATGAAGAAAAATACCTCTCTTTAGTCTGTATCGTGGTTTACATGTCACGTCCCCAAAAGTACATTTTGTTAGTTTGACTTAATTATTTTTGAGGTCTATGAGTAAACTAATTCTATTGGTAATCGTTCATATCTTCAATTAACAGAAATAAATAACCTACCTTGGTCTCAAGCTGATCTCCTTGGTGCATAATCAGTACCACCACGGATGTGTGTATTTTTCAAGACTAAAAGAAAATGTTTGTCCGAGATTGTGAATTTTTATATACAAATTTAATATACGAGGGTAACGGGATTCGAACTTTTGACATTTAGGTATAAAAAAAAACACTATGTATTGTATCATAAGCCATTCCGGTTAAGACCCGAGCCTTAATCGACTACCAAGTGGGCCGCACTTGTGTATAATCTCATTTACAAACTCTATAATCATTACTAGTTTTCATAATATGGGTCATGCAATGGAAGTAAAATGAGTAAAACTTGGAGATCGGTATTGTTTTAACATTTTTATTGACTCTTATTACCTTTTTTATTTTATATTCAGATAAGTTACTCTCCTTAAAATGTTAATGGATTTTGATATCCTATATATAAACACTATGTATTGTATCATAAGCCATTCCGGCCAAGACCCGAGCCTCAATCGACTACCAAGTGGGTCGCACTTGTGTATAATCTCATTTAACTCTATGATCATTACTAGTTTTCATAATATGGGTCATGCAATGGAAGTAAAATGAGTAAAACTTGGAGATCGGTATTGTTTTAACATTTTTATTGACTCTTATTACCCTTTTTATTTTATATTCAGATAAGTTACTCTCCTTAAAATGTTAATGGATTTTGATATCCTATATATAAATATATAAATGGTCTGGTCCAATTCTAGTTTACCTATTACACGCTACACTTTATCTCTCTAAAATAATACACATCACTGTCATCGGTACATCGACGGAGCTCCATTGTTGTCAGAGCTCTGGTGTCCGCATTTGTCTCTCTCTACTTTGATGTTCACGATTTGTCTCTCTTTCCCAAATCTCTGTCTCTTTTTTCATGCTCGACGTCTATCTCTCAGCTCACAACTTGTATGTTGTTCTTCTCTTTCCGTCTTTCTTCATCTCTCTCGCATGTCAAGAACCTTAATTACAATGGCGGAGATGTAATCGATAAATTCGTTGTCGGGATCCGGCCATCAAACTGCGAAAGTTGTGGTGGCTATTAGTGACAGTAAATGCCAACTGTTTTCGGCTAAGACTAATTTTGTAGTAATAATGTAGGGGCTAAGTTCTTAAATTTAATAAAATAAGGTAATTGCCATTTGACCCATGCACTATATGTACAAATAGTTTAACAATTCAATTTATGAAATCTTAAAATTGAAGTACAAAAGTAAGTTTTTTTGTTTGTATTAGTTTTTTTTACTGTGTATTAGATTGTCCATTAAACTGTATACTAGACTGTTTAATAAATTATATGCTAGTGCATTATACTGTCCAATAAATTGTCCATTATATTGTCTATTAAACTGCCCAATATACCGTCCGTTAGACAATCTTTTAAACTACCCAATAAATATCCATTATGGTACTAAACTGTCCAATAAAATATCTTTATTGATTACACTCTCATTAGTGTATTGGGTGGTTCATTAGACTATCATATTTTTTTGGATTCTTTTAATTTTCTCGATTTTTTTCTGAATTTCCCCCCATTTTTCGTATTTTTATTTTTATTTTTAATCAACGTCGGATCTACAGTCAAACCGGAGATCGATCAATGGTCTCGGTCAAACTTGTTAGGCCAAAAATGTTTGTTCAAAACCGTTTTGTTAATGATGGATAGGATGTACCAATTTCAATTAGTTTTTTAAAAATGGTATCACTCTTTAAATAAAAATGTTAAGAGGTACCAATCCTACCCCAAAATCAAACGTGAAATGAATTCTATCAACACTATTTTGTTGAATTGTCTTACAGAAGGGTGATTCTATGGTTAGACAAGCCATATAATCATTGGACTCCGACTCTAGATGGCACGGGATGGTGAGATGCCAACAATTTATTTTAATGACAGTGTGCACTGGCGAGCCTGATTTTATTCCCAAGCTCGGCTTAATCAATTCGCGTTGGCTCCGATCTTCCGAGGTGTCCGAAGTGGATATGTCTCCTTCAATGACGAGGTGTTCTTCTATCCTGCACAAGAAACGAACAGGGGCCCGGGGTTGGTACCAGGTTTTCCCTCTCCAACGATCAAGTCAGTATCGTTATAGACTGAAGGTAGGAATATAGTTAAGGGTGAGGGATCGGGCCGGTTACGAGTCGTGGTGTCAAGTGTCACGATTGGAATCCTAGTGGTCCGGGTTGTTTAAGCTTTATCTCTCCTCTCTGTCTTTTTTTGTGCGTCCCCCTACTAATTGGTATTAGTGGGGGTATTTATAGTGTGATCAGAGATGTATTAGCCCTTGGATCACTACACTGTCTAATGTTGATCCAACGGCTTCAGGTCATTTATGACTCTGACGGGGGTACTGTCCTTTCCCGGGTCCTACAGGGGCTGGCCTGTGATTGGGCCACGTCGATGAAACACATAAAGGGTCCCCCAAGGGAGCAGCAGCATTAATTGGGGAAATGTACTTAACAAGCTTCTTGAGTCCGACCCAGACACAGCCCGGTATCTACAGATCCGGGGTGATATGTCACTCAGGGTAGACAGCCCCGGATAGCTTACTGTTGCGGTGATACTGGGCCGGACGAGGGGGTGTCGACATTTCCTCGCCAACAGCTCCCTGTCCGGAGTCGCCGTTATGGACGAGGTTTACAAGGATCCTGAAGTTGTTACGAGGGCTCCGGTCATCCTGTTCTCATGTTTAGCGGTGCGGAGATGCCTATGTATGGCTCGTCTCGTGACACGTGTTTCTGGTATTTATGCTTTCTCTACACGTGGAACGCGCATGGGGTGTAGTTATGGGGCGCCGGCCCTGTCTTTTCGATTCTATCAATGCCATTAATGCTAAAACGGCTGATGGATGACACTTGGAAGATGACCTATGTCTGTTGTACACGTGGAATGCGTCGATTGAGTGGCAGCGGTTATTTATGGGAGTTCGTGTAATGAACCGTCGCTGTCTTTTCACCTTCTGGTAAATGTCTTTTCATCTTCTGGTTGAGATCTATAAATACCCTCAGTGAAATTTCATTTTCACTTTCCCACTCTCTTTCTAAAATTTTCTCTGCAACTCACTTTCTCTCGCTTCCTTCCCACACTTAACAAATTTACAAATATCCAACCGCAATGGTTATTCACGGAGCTGGAAAAGGCCCGATGGTTGCCCCGAAACCACGGCTCCTGGATGTAATGACCCATGCTCTCCCATTCTGGGCCATGGTGCTAGACCCGGCACTTACTGTGGATGTTAATGATAACAGTATCATGGTCAGGCTGCACGGGTCCGACCTAGACGAGTTTCGTCAACTCTGCGGGATAGGCAAGGAGTTTCGACTTCGAACTTGTGCCTCCTCGGACGAGGTGAACGGGATAGTGGCTGATCCCAGAAACATGGTAACACTCTCCCTCTCGACTCTTATGTTCGGGGGTACTGACCTCCCCATCCCGGAGCTGCTGGCAGAGTTATGCGCCTGGACGCAAACTCTCCCATGCCAGTGGCCACTGCAGGCGCACCGTATCTGCGCCGGGATGGAGGCCCTAAATGTTCTGTTGGGCCCGGACCTTCCGGAACCATTGGGGCTTAGGGAGCTCTTGGCCTGCTATGAATTTTTGCAGACCGAGCCAAGCTCCCAATCCAAGAGCAGGCAACCCTACCTGAGGTGTCGGGCTCATAATCAGCTGATCACGGGTAACTCCGATTCGAATCGGGGTTACACACAAGACGTGGTCGTGGTGGAGGGCCGCTGGCTCAATCGTGACGACCTAATTCTTCCGCCCAGGTCGGGGAGGGTGCTGAGCACTAAGGAAAACAAATTCACAGTGGCCTCTAAGCTTAGGGGCCTTGGCGAACCCAACAAAGAGGCGTTGGAGGTGGCCCTAAACTGGTGGGGTCGGGATGGGACTGACGTGGGGGCACGTGATGCGGAGCGCCTGCTAACCTGTGGTTCCCCCACCACATGCAAGGGGAACAGCTTTAAATGGCCCCGCAGGGCCTTCTGTCCTGTGGGGTACTCCAGGGAAAGGTGGGAGAAGGAGAAAGGTCTGGAGTCGACGCTCCCTCCTAAGGTGGTTGAAGAAACCGAGGCCGTAGTGGGGCCGGTGGCGAAGAAGGCGTCGAAGTCGAAGCCGACGCTGAGGACAGGCAACAAGGAGAAGGTGGCGACGGTGGCCTCCTTCGCTCCTTCATCGACCGGGGTTCACTTTGAGACCCGGTTGGACGGTAACGTCCTCCACTACAGGGTGGGGCCGGACGGTACCCGTACCTATATAGACCAACATGGGAAACCTCTGCCAGAGGTTCTTCCCCTGAGGTCTAGGGAGCCTGAGGCAGTGAGCCCTCTTCGGCTAGAGGACAGCTCTCCCGAGGTACGCCAGATCGGGCCGACTCCAGGCACATCACGGACCAGGGTAAGCCACTTATTGTTTTCCTTAGATTCTCGTTTTTATACTTATCTAGATTTTGCTAATTTTTCTAACTCCTTTCTTGTATGGCCTGTGTAGGTGGTCCGTTCTGACGAGGAGGAGGAGGCAGATGAAGAGGCTGAGGAGGAGGTGGAATTGGATGGCGAGGAGGCGGAGGTTATAGAGCCCGCGGCTGAGGAGGAGGGGGTCGTCGGGGTCGTCGGGACAAGGGACGAGGAGGCGGTCGAAGTGGCTCCCGCAGATGCTAAGGCAAAGACGTTGGAGAGGTTGGGAGGCTTGGCGGGGCAGTTGAGGCGTGAACGAGCCACTCGTAAAGCCGAAGATGCCAAGAGAAAGAGGGAGGAGGCGAAGGCCCCTCGAGATCCGAAGAAGGCTCGGACCGACGAACCCGAGTCGAGGGGGAATGCAGAGTCCATCTTGGAACCTAGGGAGCCTTCCCGGCCTGTGGTCGCCGCCGAAGAGCGAGCGGTGTCAGCCGCTCAGGCAAAGGGCACGATGCCAAGTGCTTCGGCTTCGGGCTCAAGCTCAAGCTCAGGCTCCCCGTCGCAAAGGATGCCTGTTCAGACACCGGAGGAGGTGAAGGTGGCAACTGGGGTGCGGAGCATCATGGAAGGCCACCCTTCTGCTGGCCTGCTTGCTCTGGCTGCGCTCCAGCAGAAAACCGTCGAGGCTGACCATCGCGGTCGGGACCTCGCCTCTTCCATGGCGTCGGCCATGGCCCAAATCCCACAGGTAAGTTGTTACCTTTATAGTGCCATTCTTATGTGTCTTTGTTTGTTTCTTGAATTTTTACTAAGTATTTCTCCTCTTTTGTAGGCCTACTTAACGATGAACCAGTACGTCTATCAACAAGGTCAACTGGTGAGGTCGTGGGCTTCGAAGGCCGAGGCCAGTGCCAAGCAGGCCGAAGAAGCTCTGAAGAGGGCGAAAGAGGCCCAAGAAAGGGCAGAGAGGGCCGAGGGCCTCGTCGAGTCTTTGGAAGCTCGGAGAGCTGAAGCCGCGAAGGTCGGTGCTGAGGCAGAGGAGCGTGCCCAAGCTGCGGTAATGGCTCAGAAGGAGGCTGAAGCAATTGTGGCCGATAAGGTGAAGGCTGCAGTTGAAGCCGCTGAAGCAGGGGTGGCTAAAAAACTGAAGGCTGCGGTTCAATCCGTCGAGGCAGAGATGAGCGCCGCCTTGGAACTATCGACACAGAAGGACTTTAATTCCTTCTATGTCGATGGCTGGTCTGAGGCAGCTGCTTTCATGAGGGCGGGACCGGATCATCCGGTGTGGAACATGGAAAACATCTTTGTTCCCGTCCCCTCTGCCCCCATTCCTGAGGTGGTCCCCTTAACCCCTCGAGCCCTCTCGGACGCCGATGCTGATGATGACGAGGGGGCACCCTAGGGCTTTCTTTTTTGTAGTTTTCGATGTAATCTTCTTTCTGTACTTTTAGCTTGTAATAGCTTTTGATGAATGAAATGAAAAACAATTTTGGACTTGTCTTTATTCTTCTGTGTTTTATTTCCATTGTGTACGTTCCATTGTGTACGTGATTGTGTGCGTGCCCCCAATGAGTGGGCCGGTATGCTTCGGCGTTGGGGCACTCATTTTATATAGCTCATTTTAAACCGGGGTGCCGTATATGCTCGGGTGTTCTGAAACACTTGTAGAATTTAAATGAACTAAAAAATTCAAATAAATATAAACCGGGGTGCCGTATAGGCTCGGGTGTTCTGAAACACTTGTAGAATTTAAATGAACTAAAAAATTCAAATAAATATAAACCGGGGTGCCGTATAGGCTCGGGTGTTCTGAAACACTTGTAGAATTTAAATGAACTAAAAAATTCAAATAAATATAAACCGGGGTGCCGTATAGGCTCGGGTGTTCTGAAACACTTGTAAGATTTAAATGAACTGAAAAATTCAAATAAATATAAACCGGGGTGCCGTATAGGCTCGGGTGTTCTGAAACACTTGTAGAATTTAAATGAACTAAAAAATTCAAATAAATATAAACCGGGGTGCCGTATAGGCTCGGGTGTTCTGAAACACTTGTAGAATTTAAATGAACTAAAAAATCCAAATAAATATAAGCCGGGGTGATTTCGAAATAACAACAGTTTTATTCATAAAGCCCTTAGGCATATTTACATCGTATTCTTATTTACATCAAAACTCAAAGGTCGAGCCTTATTGATAGTACTTCCTTAGGTTGTTGACGTTCCAAGGTCGATCCATCGGGACGTCGTTGGGGAGGCGACCCAACAGGTAGGCCCCGTTGCCCGCCGCACCGAGGATTCGATAGGGGCCTTCCCAGTTGGGGCCTAGCTTTCCGTCGGACTGTACCCTTGTGTTGTTGTTTACTTTCCGTAGCACGAGGTCTTCGTCTTGGAAGCGTCTGGCGTTCACTCTTTTGTTATAGGAACGTCCCAGCTCGTTCTTGTATTCGGCGTTACGGATGGCCGCGACTTCCCTTCGTTCTTCAGCATATTCGAGTTCGAGGCCCATCATCTTTTCGTTCAGGCCGTTCTCCACCATGTCGGTTCTAAGAGAGGGGAGTCCGATTTCTAATGGGATGACAGCTTCCATCCCGTAGGTTAGGCTATAGGGCGTTTGCTGGGTGCCCCGTCTTCTCGTCGTTCGGTAGGCCCAGAGGACGTGCTGCAGTTCATCAGCCCATCGTCCTTTGGACTCGTCTAGCCTCTTTTTTATTCCGTCGAGGACGGTCTTATTCGACACTTCAGCTTGGCCGTTGCTTTGGGGATACGAATGGGTGGAATAATAGCTTTTGATGCGGTACTTCGCATACATCACTTTTAACTTGGCTCCGGTGAACTGGCCCCCATTATCTGCCACTATCGAGTAGGGGATTCCGAATCTCGTGATTACATCCCTCCAGAGGAACCTGATCACCTCGGCCTCCGTTATCTTTGCTAATGCCACGGCTTCTACCCATTTCGAGAAGTAGTCGGTGACCATGAGGAGGAACTTTTTGCCTCCCGGGGCCCGAGGGAATGGTCTGACGATGTCCATGCCCCATTGGGCAAAGGGCCAGGGCGAGGTCACGCTGCTCATCTTTTGGGTCGGGGCTCTAGGTATGGGGGCGTATTTCTGGCACTTCTCACATTTGAGCACGAATGCTTTAGAATCTTTTTGCATGAGGGGCCACCAATATCCATGAGTTAAGGCACGGTTGGCTAGTGACCTGCCCCCGGTGTGGCTCCCACACGTTCCTTCGTGAATCTCCTCCATGACACTCACTACCATATCAGGATGGACGCATAGCAAGTAGGGCCCGGAGAACGACCTTTTATAAAGTTGATCGTTGGGAGCCAACCAGAACCCAAGTGCTTTTCTTCTTATTTTCTCAGCCTCTTTCTTATCATCGGGGAGGTCACCGGAGCGGTAGTATTCGATTATGGGGCCCATCCAGCTCGGCTCCGACGGGAGGTCAGTCACTACGTTAACCCTTGCCTTAGCTTCGATGCTAGGCGAAGGGACGTATTCTACGGTGATGACTCGCTCCTTTTTATCACTCATGGCCGAGGCTAGGGTCGCTAGTGCATCGGCGTGGGTGTTCTCATTTCTGTTGATGTTGACGATTTCCCGATACTCGAAGCTTTGGAGTATTCCGGAGGCGATGGCCACGTAGTTTGCCATCCTTTCGTCCTTCGTCTGAAACTCGCCACTGATCTGGCTACTGACTAACTAGGAATCGGTGTGCACCAGTATCTTCTTGATGCCGAGGCTTCGGGCCATTTTCAGGCCTGCGATCACGGCTTCGTACTCCGCCTCGTTATTGGTGGCTCAGAAGCCAAGCTGGATTGACTTCTCGATTACATCACCATGTGGGGATTGGAGTACCACCCCGAGGCCAGATCCCTTTTTATTGGCAGCTCCGTCGGCGTGCAAGGTCCACGTTCCTTGGGCACGTTCCTCGATGCCGGGGGACGTGGTCGTTCCGGTGAATTCTACCACAAAGTTGGCCAGGGCCTGCCCCTTGACGGACATTCGCGGGTCGTACCGGATGTCGTATGCGTTCAGGTGGCAAGCCCACTTCGTCATACGCTGAGACAGGTCCCCCTTCTGGAGTATTTCCCGAAGGGGCTGATCCGTATACACCACGATACTATGTGCCGAGAAGTAATGGGCCAGTTTTCGCGATGCCATAACGAGTGCCAGGACGAGCTTTTCTAGGGGCATATACCTAGCCTCAGCGTCGAGGAGGGTTTTGCTCACGTAATAGATTGGCCTTTGCTCCCTGCCGACCTCTTTGATGAGGACGGCGCTAACGGCTATCTCGGACACGGCAAGGTACAGGGCAAGGACGTCGCCGGTGTCCGGCTTGGCCAGAAGAGGCGCGCTTCCGAGGTAGTTCGCCAGCTCCGTGAACGCATTCCGGCATTCGTCATTCCATTCGAATTTCTTCTAAGCCTTTAGAGCCGTAAAGAATGGCTTGCATCGATCTCCAAACCGGGCTACAAACCGGTTGAGGGCAGCGGCCATTCCGGCTAACTTTTGTACGTCCTTCCTCTTTTCAGGGGTTCTCAAGTTCTTCAAGGCAGAGATTTTGACCGGGTTCGCCTCTATACCGCGATGGGTTACCATGAACCCTAGGAACTTCCCGGCACCAACTCCGAAGGCGCACTTAGAGGCGTTCAGCTTCAGGTTATGCTCTCGTATTGTTTCGAACACCTCTCTTAGGTCGGACAGGTGGTCGTCCTCCTGGGCGCTTTTTACAACCATGTCGTCGATATAGACCTCCATACTCCGGCCTATGCTCTTAGCGAATATCTTGGTGACCATTCTCTGATACGTCGCCCCGGCGTTCTTAAGCCCAAATGGCATCACCTTGTAACAGTAATCCCCCCTTGGGGTTATGAGGGCGGTTTTTTCTTGGTCAGCCTCCGACATGGGTATTTGGTGATAGCCAGAGCAGGCGTCCAGGAAGCTCATTCTGGCGGCTCCGGCGGTGGAGTCCACTATCTGACCAATTTTAGGCAAAGGGAAGGGATCCTTTGAACATGCCCGGTTAAGGCTCGTGTAATCGATGCATACACGCAGCTTTTCGTTCTTTTTAGGGACCACCACGGGGTTAGCGAGCCATCTAGGGTAAAAGATTTCCCTGATGGCTCCAGCTAGCAGAAGCTTTTGTACTTCCTCGTTTATGGCATCGGCATGCTCTGGACTAACGCGGCGCCCCTTTTGCATCACAGGCTTCGCATCCGGGTTGACGTTCAATTTATGACAGGCGAGGTCGGGACTGATACCCGGCATTTCGCATGGAGACCACGCAAAGTTGTCGAGGTATTCAAGCAGTAGCTTAACGAGATCTGAAATCTCGGGCTCGCTCAGCCTCGCGCCCACCATGAAAAAGTGGTCCTCGTCGTATCCCGGAATCTGGACCTTCAGCAACCCTCCTTCTACCTTTTCTTCAGCTTTCGGACCCATCTTCTTGTTCAGTTCCCGCAGCAGCTTGGGATCCTCAGCTTCTATATTCATAGCACTCTGGGCCGGAACCGGTTTATTACCGGAGTATGCGGCCATGGCACAGCTTCTCGAGACCTTTTGGTTTCCCGATATGGTCTCGACTCCATTCACAGTGGGGTACTTGACCTTTTGGTGTAGAGTGGAGGAGACGCCTTCTATCTCATGAAGCCACGCGCGCCCTAGTATGACGTTGTAAACGGAGGGGACGTCCACCACCGTGAATTCCATGCTCATAACCTTGGTTCCTGTCTTAACAGGCAAGGTTATGTTCCCTCTGGGCTGAACGGCCTCAGAGTTGAATCCGTACAGAGGAGGGGCGTTGGTATCTAACTGCCCCTCCGTCAGCCCCATCTTTTGGTAGAGGTCACCAAAGAGAATATTCACCGACGCCCCCTGATCGACGAGGATTCGTCCAACTAAGCAATGGCCCACTTGGGCCGTGATAACAAGGGCGTCATAGTGGGGCAGGTCTACCCCCACTAGGTCGAAGTCAGTAAATCTTAGATCTGGCTTGGTTCCCTGCTTGCATCTCTTTCGGGGTTTCGGGCTTTCGGCGAGGCAAATGCGCTCCTTCATTATTGCCTCGTGGGCCTCGGTTCTCTCCACCCCATTTGGCTTCGGTTTCTTTGGCCCGGAATGGATAACCTGGCAAGTCATCACCGGCGGGGGGAGGTCTGGTTGCCTTTCGTCGTCTCCTTCTCGGTCTCGATCGGGGTCCCTTCGGGTCTTGACGTATCTATCCATCAAGCCATCTCGGACCCATCCTTCCAGCCTTGCCTTCGGCCCATGACACTCCTTGGTACTATGGCCTCGGCCTCTGTGATAGTCGCAAAACTTGTCGTTGGTCCCACGGGCAGGCTCGTTCCTGAGTGGGAGAGGCCAGGAGAAGAACGGTTCGTTCTCAATTTCGCTTAGCAGGCCAGTCAACGGGAGGCGAAAGGTGGTGGAGTAAGCAGTTTTCAGATTCGAAGGGTCGGTCCGACGGACCTCTTCTCTTCTTCTTTTGGGGGCCGGTTGCGGATTCCTCCCCGTTCGGGGACGTTCCATTCTTTCGCTTATGGGCCGGTTTCTTCGGGGGCTCATTGCGATGGACCTATCACTCTGTTGGTCGATGATGGCCACTGAACGTGATGCCCCAGCAGACCTCATGTCCTTCTCTATGTCAATATGCTGCTTGATGAGGGACCTGAGCTGAGGGACGGAGCTGGGAGGGGTCACTATCATCTCGTTACGGATCCTGCTGCCCACGACCATATTTTGTCTGAAGGCAGCTATGGCGGTGGAATCGGGGCAGTCCGCGCACTCCGCGTGTTTCAGCCAGAACTGATTATCGTAGCTCTCGAGGGTCTCTTTGGTTTGGACCCTTACTTGATAGAGTTGCTCCGGTTGAGTAACCCTCTCCTTCAAGTTTATGAACCGATGAGCAAAGTCGTAGGCTAGATCGTCCCAACAATGGACGGAGTTGGCAGGCAGGGACTGGAACCATTTACTAGCAAGCCTTCCCAGGCTGGCGGGAAAGCACCTACACATTAATTGGTCGAGGTGGGACCAATGGTTCATTTGGTATCGATAGTGGCAAAGATGAGCCTCCGGATCAGAGTCTGCGTTGAAGGTCTGGAGGACAGGGGCGATGAAGTTTCTGGGGGGAGCGCTATACTCAATTTCGTCCGAGAACGGGGTACTTCGGGTTGAAGCCACGATCTTCAGTGCTGCCTCGCCGGCTGCGTCGTGTCGTCCACGGCGTCCATGCCTTCGCGTCCGGGGAGACCTGTCAGTTTGGGCATGACTCGATTCCGGTTGAGAGTTTCGGCTGTCCTCATGCCTACGGTGTCGGGAATGTATACTCCGCTCGTCGTTTTGACGGGAATTCCCTTCGTGGGAGTGCTCCGACTCCTCACCCCTAGTTGGCTCTCTGGGAGTTTCTAGGGGGGGTCGTCGGCGGGGTCCCAGCCGGGACATCACGCTCTTAGTGGGTCTGAGGACCGGTTCGCCTTGGCTTGCGCCTTGGAGAACGGGTTCGGGCTCTGGTTCCATCAGCGTGGCTATCAATGCCTTCTGGGCCGCAAGCGCGACGAGTTCCTTTTGGTGGATATCGAGCATCATTTCAGTCAGTTTCGCTCGTGTTCGGGGTGTCGCAGCTATTGTCGTTAAGGGGGCGGGACCACTCGTAGACGCGGTTCTCGGGGTCTCATTAAAAGAGAGTGCCCTTGGCATTCCGAGAACGGGAGTGGGTCGGGACGACGGAGTATCGTAGCGGTTGTTGCCAGACATGTTTTCTTCGAGGACGTAGAGTCAGAGCTAACGCGTTCTTCACAATTTCCCACAGACGGCGCCAATTGGCGACCCTGATTTTATTCCCAAGCTCGGCTTAATCAATTCGCGTTGGCTCCGATCTTCCGAGGTGTCCGAAATGGATATGTCTCCTTCAATGACGAGGTGTTCTTCTATCCTGCACAAGAAACGAACAGGGGCCCGGGGTTGGTACCAGGTTTTCCCTCTCCAACGATCAAGTCAGTATCGTTATAGACTGAAGGTAGGAATATAGTTAAGGGTGAGGGATCGGGCCGGTTACGAGTCGTGGTGTCAAGTGTCACGATTGAAATCCTAGTGGTCCGGGTTGTTTAAGCTTTATCTCTCCTCTCTGTCTTTTTCTGTGCGTCCCCCTACTAATTGGTATTAGTGGGGGTATTTATAGTGTGATCAGAGGTGTATTAGCCCTTGAATCACTGCACTGTCTAATGTTGATCCAACGGCTTCAGGTCATTTATGACTCTGACAGGGGTACTGTCATTTCCCGGGGCCCACAGGGGCTGGCCTGTGATTGGGCCACGTCGATGAAACACATAAAGGGTCCCCCAAGGGAGCAGCAGCATTAATTGGGGAAGTGTACTTAACAAGCTTCTTGAGTCCGACCCAGACACAGCCCGGTATCTACAGATCCGGGGTGATATGTCACTCAGGGTAGACAGCCCCGGATAGCTTACTGTTGCGGTGATACTGGGCCGAACGAGGGGGTGTCGACATTCCCTCGCCATGCACTTGTGCTGATTTATAGAATGAATCAATTGATGGAATAGATGATTAATTAATAGTTTGTTTTAAACTTGAGAAATGTTTTTTCGCTTATGTGTTTGAAAGATTGGAAAAACAATGAGAAAATAAAGTTAAAATCAACTTAAAGTGTATTATTTATTTTCGTAACAAATGCCTGAATTTAAAATAAAATACTTATTTCCAAAGAAATGACATATTTGTTTAAAAAATAACAGTATCTAAAATAGAATTAATCTGGTCATAACAATTAATCAGGACCCATCACACACGACCAATACGATTTTGTGGACTATTTGAATGATCAAACCGATAAGCGGATTGTTAGCATATCATTGTCATGAGTGCTGAAAGAGTCATATCAATCATCCGCATTGATGCTTTTATCTTTATTGTTAGGGTCAAATAAATTTTTTTAGTTTATGGTAGTGCTGCATTGGTGTTGTTAGCGTGCGTATGTGGCAATCAAAAAATTTGTCATAGGTTAGAAATGTTGCTACACTTAGAGCAACTGCAAGTCTGCAATGGAGCATTTAGAGTGCTTTTTAGTGTGTTCATTAGTGTCAGACCATACATATGGGTGAGTTTGTTTTACTCTCATTGCATAATGGTTAGTATACTCACTAGTGTCAAAAGACAAATGCACTACTAACTGTAACAAGAGAGAGGGGGAGACAGACTATACCTTTGGTATAGTCTGTAAAACTCTCCTCTGTGGAGCCATTGGATCAACGGTGGGGCGCACACACTGTAAGATCCAATGGTGTCACAGGGAGTGTTTTCCAGACTATACCAAATGTATAGTCTGGCACCCCTTATCCTGTAACAAGAGAGTTAGGGGCCAACGTGACAATAAAATGTATTGATTACTAGTACGATTCTATTTCTTTATTCTAAATAAATCAAAAAGGGTTTTTATAATTATTATGTATTACGATATTTTCAATAAAATAATATATAATGTTGATTCACTGGTTAGAGTTAATGGGTCCAATGTACGTTTAAAATACAAACTAATTTTAACAAAAGTGAATGTGTTAGTTAGATATTACATTTTTTTATGATGTGTCAATTTTTAGCTAGCAAAAACTAGTGTGTACAATCTGGATTCTCTTAAGGAGTGAGTTAAGTGGTGATGTGGCATATTAAACATTAACTACTTGCGTTTAGTGTTGAAGTCATACTATTAATATAATAAAACTAAAGAAATCTTGAGCCTGTCCAATTTTATCCATTTTTTTCAAAAATGCCCATATTCCAATTTACTAATTACTAAAATAACTTAATGCAATTTAAATAAATAAATAAATATTATTTTTTTTTCACATATCAAATCATGTCTCAAACAAATCATCATACATGTATTTTTATATTACTATAACAATAAAACATTATATTTTTACGATATTCAACCAATTATTTTTGCAAACTTTATGAAAATGTTAAATTTATTTGTGCCGGATCATATTTATGCAACTACGTGTCACATACGTAACGTGTGAGCTACGATTACTAGATATACATGTACACATACAAGAATTATATCAATCTAATATAGTTATAGTAACATAAGTTAAATACTCCATTGTAGTGCTTGAAATTTGCTAACTTTAATTTATATACGTCATTTAAGAGGATATTTTATGCCAATATGTCAAATTATAGAAGTAAAAGTTAACCTGTCCAATAGAGATGCTGTAAGACTTGTTTCCTATTTTAGTTTAAGAGAATAAAATGGTAGTATTATTTTACTTCTTTAATTATCCGAATAAACTCTCCGTTTTCTTTTGTCAGCTTAATTTATTCTTAATTATAGATACACGAGAATGACGAGATAGTGGCCTTGTTTGGCAACCATGTACTTTTACTTTTTTTTTACTTATAAGTACTATAAGTAAAATTGTTGTTTGGTGGTTTTGTAAAAGTCTTATCAAAAGGAAAATCAATTTAAACTTACTTTTCAAAAGTATTTTGCATCTTATTTATTCAATAAAAGTATTATATGGACACTGTAGCTCACCTGACCAAACCATTTTTTTTAAAAACCAACACAACGATCATTATACTCTATAAGGTATATATATATATATAAACAAACAATGATCGCATAAAATATGTAAAAAATTTAAAATGAAATTGAACTGGCTAAAAAAAAAACTCATTGCAGATCCTTGTCTAATATGTGAAAGGTATAAGATATCTCTCCTCAATCTGGATTGGAAAAATCATTCCGAGACTTCAAAATCAAATTCCATCTTTATAATCAAATTAAATTTTATAAAAAATTCGCTTTCCCCCAAATCTGTCTTTATCATAGGGTCACTCATCCGCCACTAAATTTTTTTAAGGTAAACTTTTTCTCTTATTAACCTTTCAAATATCATATTTTCCTTCTACTATAATTTTTTTAAGGTTAATATATGAAAAAAAATTATTTTACATTAATTTTTTATATTAATAACGCACTAACCAGTTTATTTTTCAATTGTTATAGAAAATTTTTATCTAGTAAATGCTGGCTATCCAAATACAAAAAGGTTTTATGACACCATATAGAGGTCAAATGAACCATCAAGAAATTTTTTAACAAGGTGAACCACCGCGTAATGCAGAACAGATGTTTAATCAAGTTCACTCGTTTCTCAGAAGTGTTATTGAAAGAACGTTCGGGGTATGGAAAATGCGATAGGGAATCTTGAGAGATATGCCTTTTTACGATCTTCCAAAACAAATCGATGTGATTGGAACGTCTATGGCTTTGCATAACTTTATTCGTAAACACAACGCAAATTTTCCTGATCCAGAATATGATGACGTAATGCGTAATGGATACGTAGAACAGTGAGATTCAACATCACAAGATAGCATTCATGACGTAGATGTTTTAAGTGATGATGATTATATGAAATTTTGTTGAAATGAAATTCGTGATAGAATTTGTAGAAATATGATAAACCGTAGGCGGAGTCGTTGATTTTGTAACTTTTTATGTTCGTATAATCATTATATTTTTCTAATTTTGTATCTTTTTAATCTTTAAATAATGAAATGTTTTTTTACTAATGAATTATTTTTCTTTATTCTATTAATCGAAATAAACCATTCATTTTCACTCAAAAAGTAAAAATAAACATATTTTACCAAATAATATTTTTAATGAAAATTATAATTTTACAGTGTTCACTAAACAACATTTACTTACTAAAAAGTAAACATAAAAAATATACTTTTCAAACCACTTCCAACAAAATATACTTGTGAACATAAAAAACGCGACGAAACGAGTCCAGTATCATATGGGAAAAGAAAAGACAAATTCGTAATTTGACTAAGGATATAAATATCATATCCTAAAATACAAGAATGTTAGTTGGTTTGAAATCACGCGGTTAAGTAGTTAACCTTCGCATTAATTTGAATTCTCTATGCTAGGTTAGAGATTAGCCTATGACTTGTTAATATTAAAAAAATCAGTAAATAGAGGATTGTTGTGTGACATATTAGCTCGTTATAGATATATATAGAGATATGTATAGATATAGAGAGAGTTATGAGAAACAACAGACGAAGTGTTTATTCATTAATATGATTGTACAGAGATATACATTAAGAGACCCCTGACCCTCTTTATATAATAGAGGGTAGGGTTACATATGCTAGGAAAGCCCAAGATAGGCCCAATAATATCCTACAACACTCCCCCTTTGGACGTCTTGATTTCTTCGTCTTCATGCTGTCGATGTGAGTCGAGTTCATTCGCAGTGCTAAACACATAAAAACCTTAGGGACGGAAAACCCAGTGTGGGACAAAACCGGTACCTAGGAGAAACTGTGTAGCCGAATGATATAGGCCGAAATTCTATGTAATTAACTAACCACAAAACAGTGTGCCTCATCAAAACCTTGCCGGAGCAAACCCAATGGGAAAATCTCTGATCGAAGGAAAAAGAGTGCAACAGTGGTAGTAATAGGGAATCAACCACAAAACAGGTGCCTCATCAAAATCTTGTTAGAGTAAACCCAGTGGGAAAAACCTCTAGTCGAAGGACAAAAGAGTAGACAGTGGTAAGAAGTATACAACATGATACTCCCCCTAATTTCGGCAATCTTAAATGAGGTATGATGGGAACGTGTCTCGCTAAAAACCTTGCAATGGAAAACCCAGTGGGAAAAAACCTTGGTCTAAGGACAAAAAGAGTACACGAGCATGCGACTGGATGCTCCCTCTCACTTGCACACGACATGGTGCGAGAATTTTGACTAAGTAGTAATTACTACAATAAGCATTCACCTGGATGCTCCCCCTCACTTGCACACGACTGGGTGCAAGGATTTTATATTTCAAGAAAGAGTACGAGCATTCGACTGGATGCTTCATTTACTTGCACACGGCTGGATGCAAGAAAATATAATGTGGAATAAACCGAGCATTCGACGGGATGCTCTTAAACTTCATATGTGAAGATTTATTTCGGCAAGAAATGCTAAATAGCATAATCTAGTCATGTCTCTCTTGATCGATAACAACAAGTTGTCCTCAAATAAGACAAGTGTTTTATCTGGATCGTGAGACAGAACATATGTAATTCAAATATGGCTAATACGAGCTCGAAGCCATATACACTCTCTAGTCGTCTCATAGAGCACGAGTAGATCAGAGTGATTCATTTGGAGTCATTCCAAGATCTCCAAGATATTGCCTTATTCCTAATGGTAAAGACAGGCCATGCTAGGAATATCACTTATGCGGGTCTGATAAGTAACCGTCATCGGTATAACCGAAAAAGGGTTGCGTTAATTCGAGTACCGAAGGGGGTAGGTACACTCGATGATGCAAATGGTATAAACTAGCCCACTTCCAAAATTACCATAAGATAAGGGAATGTGTCTTTAGTGCCATTGCGATGGCAGCGTGTTAGCGCGATGCTGTGTCGAGCTATACCATTCACAGCAGACAAGATGTTCGTCCTAGTACATTAGACCAAGTACAATGATGTGCTTATTGTACTTAGATATGAACATCATGGTTCAATATCTCTTTGTCGTCTCATCAGGGACGGACCGGGTCTATATCAATGTCTAGTGATCGAACGATCATGGGAGAATCTGACGACTTAGCGTCATAATGACTAAAACGTCATAACACCTTCTGGGTGTAGTCTGAATCATGGACTTAGATTCAATCTTTACGGGACTCGATCATCAGGCTGAGTCACTACCATTTCTTTCCAAGATCCTTCATCTTGAAGACAAATCCAAAAGTGGATCGCATAATAAAACACGCAAGGGCATAATACTTGTTCAAGTATCCCAAGCTAATAAAGTACTCACTTAGGCGGGTATACCACATCTGCTTGGATTATATTAATCCATATAGTGAACGTCTCATTAAATTGTGATCGTGTTCCGTGGTCAGGAACTACTTGATTCAAGCATTATGAAGTCACACAGGGACCTTCATCCACATCTCTAGCCTAAATCCCCACAAAGATAAGATCGTGACCACAATCACATGCTGCATAATAAGTTTTTCGGAAACTACTAAACTGATAAAGTAGAGGACCGTTATAACGTCCATTATGAGGAAATAAACTATCTCGTAATCAATTCCAAGGTGTGAGAGAAGCCTTGCGCTACTAGGCGAGCATTCTACAATCTCATTATTCTCATCACTTTTCCTTACGAATAACCAAATAAACGAATTCGTTTAACATTGGTGGTGTTGGAGCTACAGGTCCGAACACACTTTCGCTAAGGAGTCTACTTGGATTGCAAGTTTCCATTAGTCAAGTCTATTCTGCGTTGACTTCAGGAAACGGTACATGGTTCTCTGTCATAATTTGCTCAGATTATCAGTCGTCACTGAGTATATGAACAAGTAATCAATGACAGTCTCGTTTCGTTTCAATATCGTCTAAGATATCATGATCGACAGATATTTCGAGATTTTTAGGATGAGGAGGAAATCACACATCTCCTTGATCCTTTATAATCTCGTGCGACAAACGAGTTTCAGTTCACCACCTCTGGGGCTGAACGAATTAAGAACCGGTCAAGTTCCTCATATCTTGGGAAGGACGACAGACTGACGGCCGACGATAGCGTACTTTGCTTGGCAGGTTCGGCCAAAGCAACGTGTTACGACAAGAACACGGCGTCCAACAGGGACGTCTATCCTTGCAAGCATTTTGCAGCAGGTATAAATGATCTCATGACATCTCATAAAGTCATTAAATGCGTCTGGTATTTAGTTAGACTTGAGAGAGTCTATGCACTTACTCATCACTAAGTGCAGTTTTGGGGATCAAGTTAAGACTAAGTGGGTTATGCCACGTTACTTCACGTCGTTCCTTATCAACGGTAACGTGCAAATCTCCCCCTAACGACGGGGAGAACAGTCTTAGTGATGTCACTTTCGCATATCATGCGGTAAAGAGATCGCTTGCCAAGGTTACTTTATCAAATGATAGGCATGGGATTCATAATCGACTTATGTCCCATTCAGAGGTCCATATTTTGAACGCTATAGCGGCTCCACCAAACTCACTAATCCACACATGACATAACATAGTTTAGTTGGTGAAATTACTAGTAATATATATTAATTAATGTTAGCTTTTTTGTATAAGCATTTGTCGTCATAGTGAGTGAGTGCATTAGCTGGATGTGGGATCAGCAGTAGTTTAACTTATGATTGTAAAATCCCGTATTTTAATTTAATTTTTATTTTGAATATTTATTCTTCTAAATAATTACTCATGTGACTAGTTTGTTTTCATAATTAAGAATACTAATGTTTAGTTGTTTAAGTGATTTAAGGACCTTATTTGCAGTCGCATCATCAAACTTTCCGTGAGTCCATTTGGGTCTGAAAATAATCGACATGATGTTCAATTTCAATTTCCAAACTCAAGTAATTCAAATCGAAATTTCGATTCTTACTTTCGGAATTATCAAGTTGACTAGACTTTTCATGATAATCCGGATCATGAGCCATCAACTTAATGATAGGGCTAAAAGTTTGGAAAGTGCTGCATTTATGTGGACAACATTAAAATGTGACCATATTGTCGATGCATCAACCATAACCATTTATATTTATGGTCCGTTTTATGGTTAGATAAGTCCACAATAACTCCATCAATTCTTTACAAGAATTCTACGAGTTCATTTCGTGATCTTTACACATACTAGTCTTTCAAAGTGAGCATTAATGGCATGAATTTTGGATTAATCGCGAAATATATTCTCAGAGAGAATCTAAATGCGATGCGATTATAAATCAAGTATCGTCTTTTGACCCGGGAATATCTCATCCGGTCAATGCTACAATATCAAAATGCTCTAATCAATCGACGACAGGCGAATGATAGTATAGACAATCATGTCTTAGCATCTAAATCATTTATCATTTCGACGACAGGCGAAATGATAAGATAACTTTAAATGCTTTTAAAAATTGTGGTAGAAACCACTTGAAAGACATTTCAACTCCTCTAAAATACGCTTTTGATCGTATTGAATGGAGGCTATGTAAAGAAATTTTAATTCTTTCATGAGCTATTACCAGATAACACTGGTTTTCTCGAATATTTTATAACTCAACAAGGTACGGCAGGACCTACATGAGTGTAAGACCTCATATTTGACAAATCAATTTGGTTTTACCAAAGATTTTGATTTGGAACGACAGGTCCAGAATCGTTGTCACTGAGTACTATTTTAGGCAAATAGTTGGTGAAATTATGTGGTACACTGTTAACTACTATTTTCAAAAAAATCAACTACCCCACAAGTATTGCCTAAAATTTCATAATTTAAAGTTTGGTCACATTTGTCAAAGGAATTTGCTCACAACACTTTAAATTATTTCGAGAAATTTCGTAAACAGGCAAACCATAATCCAAAAGTATGTCCAAATGGAAAAATCATAATCCAAATGGAAAAACATAATCCAGATGAGCGAAAAAATGGTTCAATGTTTTATCAAAATTAATAAAGAAAGGTATTAAACTCATTTGAGCCACAAAATCGGGAGTTTCAAGAGTTTCCTTTCAATTAGCTTTAACCACATTAGCTTCGGTTTTTTCACCTTTATAATAGTTTTGAACTATTTAAGGAGTAACCGTGCATGACCTTGTCTTTATAGCATAGAGTTGGCTCCTTGAGCATTATCTCTTGCTTTGTGACAACAGACCATATTGTTCCTTTCAATTACTATCTTGGAGCCACGGGTTTTTGATTTTGACGATTGTCTAAAATCTCGCTTGGCTAGGCGATTCATCGGGATCGCGACAGTTCGAAACAAATAACACTTGTCTCAATTCTCGATTCGTGAAAAAAAATGTACACGAAGAGCATTAATATCAGGCAAACAATTCGCCATTGACCCAATAGGATTAAAACTACTCACCGGGGTAATTTTCTTATCCAATAACAGATGGGCGATAAAGGAACATGGTGAATATAAATTCACGATACTGCTTATAGAATACAATTTCCAAGCTAGTATTTTGGTGAAGGATTGCTCCAATATGTCAATTTCAGACATTTGTTCACCTTAGACGTCATCACGTCTCAAATGTGGCGGCGGAATAAAATCAACGCCTTAGCATTCATCATGAGGGTAACAACAAACTCGTGTTTTACTCATCAAAGATGACATCCAAAAAAAAATTTGGGTATCACATTTTCACACATCAGGGTGACTAACATGTGGTGACGGAATTAAAATCAACGTTTAAACAGTCATTTCGCAAGTATGCTTTACGATTTTTCTCATCATAGATGGCATCCAACATGTGTTCGGAGTTCTGGATTATTTATCATATAAAACGACTGGTTTATATGTTTATGGTTTGCACAAGCATAAACGTTTTTTTCGAAACGACAGGTTCGAAAACATTAGTTTTGCTTCTCATGTGAATCGGTTGTCATTGATCGAACGACGGGTCGATACAGAGACACCAATTCGGCGAAACATACATCACTATATAAACACACTCGGGGAAATTATTATTTAGTCAACCCCTTTCGGTAGCTTTACTTGAAAAACGGCCAGGAAATACGGTGAGGGTGGAGGGCACGAATGCCACTTAAAACCCGACCTCATTAGGATATCGACTTCCGCTTATATCTTTCCTAGACATCGTATCCAAATAGGTGAGCCTATTTAGGGAAGATTCATAATTTTTCCAACTTAAATGTGAATATATATGATTTCGCAAATTACCATATTATACATATGTGTACATGGCAATAAATAAATTAGTACATGATTAACTAATATTTTAGATTGTACCTGTTTGCATGATTAGCATATATATTGCAATATATATTTCTTAATAAGCAAATCAAATTAATCAAGATTATCATCAATCTAGAATTTATTAGTAATTACCAATTTACACTAGCAAGATTTAGTCAATATTTAATTATTCTATTGCTATATGTGTAAGTTCTATACATGGTAACTAAATCATTCATGTACATAATATATTTTATTTACCAATTTACAATATACACGCAAGTTACATACATGGTAATTCACAAGATTCATTATACCATGAAAGGAATCAAATATTAACTCATGGTAATTGACTAATTACATTAATAAGTTCCAAGATCGCATGCATTGACCATATATTAAACATATTTGAACTTGTATACTATTCTGTGTATATGGTTAAACTATAGGGACCGTAGCATAATATCAGTAAACTTATAAGTATTCTCTTACAACATTATTACTAAGTCAGTCCACAAGTTTCAGCATGTTTCAAAACTGGTCCTATTACTTCTGAAGGTAATAGGTTTGATTCTAAATGTTTATATACTATCAATTCCATCGCAGTACATGCATGATGATTTATTTATTTACATGGCATGATTATACAAACATATATATTGCAATATCCATATTACACAATCACTAACAGTAGTATTTTAAGACAATTTTAAAATCCCAGTATACTATTATGATATTCGAGATCAACTTACGTAGGTTGCACTGTTTTATTTAACATACAAAAAATATTTAACTCATGCTAGTTAAACATAATCTTCATACATACAATTCTTTTCATACGTAGTTCCATGGAATCCATAACATGGGACAGTATGTTACTCTTATTACTATTAACGTGTATTGGACAGTATTAGCAATGGTTTAAAGGGTTTAGAATTTATGTACCTTTCAGACGGTATGTTGGTAAATGTCGATATAGCAAAACCCTAAAAAACCCAGGATAAAGCTCAAGGTTTATAGATACCAAATATCTGTGCGTTTACCAAAAATCTCCAATATCCCCGAGCGTATATCTTAGTCTCCGCGAGCAAAGTGCCGATAACGTGTTGTGTGACATATTAGCTCGTTATAAATATATATAGAGATATGTATAGATATAGAGAGAGTTATGAGAAACAACAGACGAAGTGTTTATTCATTAATCTGATTGTACAGAGATATACATCAAGAGACGCGTGACCTCTTTATATAATAGAGGATAGAGTTACATATGATAGAAAAATCCAAGATAGACCCAATAATATCCTACACAAGGATAACATTTTACAATCCTCAACTTATCATAAACTTATTGTAGAAATAGTGATTTTTGTTGTGCGTAGTGTCTTACACTCAGGTCAAAAAATCATTAAACTACGTACTTGAATCGGACAAATTTTGAAAAATTAATTCATCCAGCATGATCAACAAAATTAGTTAATATTTACCATTTTAGATCTACAAGTAACCACAGAGTAAAATTTCTGGAAAAAGAAAGAAGGGAGGGCGATGGAAAACACAACGTATTATGAGAATTTGATCTAGTATTAAGGGAAAATTATCAAAACATACAACTATTTTAAACTAATTACCAAAAAATTATACCACAACACTTTATTCCCAAAACATACAACTAATTAAAATTATAAATAATAAATCATTTCTATTTTCTCTCTCTCTCTCCTCTCTCTCTCTCTTTTAAAAACAAGAGAAATATTTTTTGGATGGTAAAAAACAAAAAATGGTAAAAAAACAAAAAAAGTACAAAATATGCCCAAAAAAATGGTAAAAAACAAAAAAAAAACAAGAAAATTACAAAATTACAAAAAAAAATGAAAAAAGTTCTAAAAAGTCGAAAATTCAAAAAAACCCAAAATATGCTGAAAAAACTTTTAAAAAAGTCGGTAACCGAAAAAACCCAAAATATATCCAAAATCATAAAAAAATGAAAAAAGTTCAAAAAAATCGAGAAATCCAAAAAATCCAAAAAAGGCTGGAAAAACCTTTTAACAAGTCGGGAACGCGAAAAAGCCGAAAAAATGGTTAAAAAAAGTATTGTGTATGTCTGTATTGCGTATTTCCGTATTAGAAAGCATGTATAAATTGTGTGTTGTGTATGCATGTATTAAATAACATGTATAAATAATGTATTGTGTATGCCCGTATTAAAAAAACATGTATAAATTATGTATTGTGTATGCCTGTATAAATTATGTATTGTGTATGCTGAAAAAACTTTTAAAAAAGTCGGTAACCGAAAAAACCCAAAAAATGTCTCTACACTTGCAATTGGTATATAGCGGACTTTATTTATTTATAGCTAACCTTCTTTTTCTAATATTGGTACAGGGACTTTTTAACGTGTTCAATAATTCCAAGCCGTACTTCAGTCAAAACGATGTTGCTAATATTTAACATTCTGAAGTTGTAACATGATTTGTGGGAATCAAAATCGCCATTGCATTTATAGGGTGCATATTGGCCATTGCATTTAGATGGAGTAATATTTATTTTAACTTAAGTTGTTAATTTCAAAAACTCACTTGCTCATCAAGATCCCCAATTAAACTAGTTGAGTAGCTCTGTTGAGCTAGTACTCCCGGTCGATCTATTTAAACGAAATTGCTCTAACATTAATACGTGTGAGAAGGCTTGCTACTCTCTTGAAACCATGTTTCTCCCCTCAGGAAGAAAGAAGCCACTGCGTTGCGGAGTCGTGAAGGAATGTACCAAAAAGAAGAAACAAGCCACCAAGTCTTCTGACCAAATCTAATTTTCTCACCATGAGACCACACGAGTCAGGTGACAAGTAGCCGTGGCAGCAATAGTGGACTTCGGTCATGGCAAGGTCTAGTGCCAGTGGGCTGGGGTGTGTATTTTTTGGAATGTGACCTCTAGGTAGGGCTGTAAATGAAATGAAACGAACCGAACAAGACTTTGTTCATATTTAGTTCATGAATAAAACTCTTTTTCATGTTCAGTTCATGTTGATTTAAATACGAACGAATATTTGACGAACATGAACCGAACATTTGACTAGCCGAACACGGGTTGTTCGTGAATATCTAATTTCTTCCAAAACATTCAATAATTGAAAAATAAATAAAAAATCTTTATTTTTAAAATATATTTTAATTTTATCATATATTACTATATTGTTAACTAGGATAAACTAGTTCACATGTAACTTTAAGTTTATATATTGTATAATTTTTTTTTTAAATACGTATGATTACTTTAACGAGTTGAACACTTAACAATAAAATCGGTTACTGTATTTATAGTATGATGATATAAATTACCATAATAAGTTCGAAATAATACAAACATATCATT
This sequence comes from Primula vulgaris, assembly GCA_963920805.1. Lineage (NCBI taxonomy): Eukaryota > Viridiplantae > Streptophyta > Magnoliopsida > Ericales > Primulaceae > Primula > Primula vulgaris. The sequence goes on along the minus strand of OY987214.1, from coordinate 25,218,652 downwards.
TATATTATTATAGCATAAATAAGTTTATTAATTGTGTAATGATATTAGTTTTTGTTACATCATTAATAGACTTATTTTTTTATTTTATCAAACTTTATATATAGTTATACGAACACGAGATTAGACAAACCGAACAGATGCAGGTTGATGTTCACTTTATTTAATAGACAAACATTTTATTGTTGTTCATGTTCTGATTTACTGCCCTACTTCTAGGATAGGTTACGGAAGAAGGACATACTAATAACCCCACTTGAATATTACTAAGTATTAACTATAATAAGCAATATAAGGGTGTTAGGTAAAAAGTGAGAATACACTTATTATCTGTGTTGAGTGCGAAATAGTGATTAATTAATTAAAGAGATTGGATTTTTAAACTCAAAATAATCTTTAAAAACGCAATGACCGTAGATTTAATCTACGGTCTGTGTAATTTCTGCAGAAATTACACATTCAGTCCCTGTTTTTTAAAATTACACAGTCAGTCCCTGCGCAAAAATTACACAGACAGTCCCTGTAAAAACAGAATGTTACGTTTTTTTTTTAAAAAAATAAACTTTTATTCTACACTCTCTCTCTTTCTCTCAAAACCCCCCAATTTTCAACCCAAAAAATCACCCAAATCAATCAACCACAATAACTATCAACTTTCTTAACAAAAAACCCCAAATCATCAATCAAATTTATCCATAATTCAAGTTATATCTTTTATTCTCAAATTTATTATTTATTTTGTGTAATTTCAATTTGTAAAATAGGAAAAAATATATAAAATATGCAAATCCAAAATTCACTTAGCTATATATAATTGTTTGTTGTTTGTTTATATTAATTATAGAAATTATAATAATTGTTGATATTTGTCCCATTTTTGCATGTTTTTTTTTTGTGTAATTTTAATTTGTAAAATAGGAAAAAATATATAAAATATGCAAAACCATAATTCACTTAGCTATATATAATTGTTTGTTGTTTGTTTATATTAATTATAGAAATTATAATAATTGTTGATATTTGTCCCATTTTTGCATGTTTTTTTTTTTTGTGTTTGGTTAATTTCAATTGTTGATAATTGTTGATAATGTGTTTGGTTTTGATTAAAAAATTGAGTTATTATTGTTTGGTTTATGATTAAATGTGCTTGGTTATGATTAAAAAATTGAGTTATTATTGTTTGGTTTATGATTAAATGTGTTTGGTTATGATTAAAAAATTGAGTTATTATTGTTTGGTTATGATTAAAAAATTGAATTATTATTGTTTGGTTTTATGATTAAATGTGTTTGGTTATGATTAAAAAATTGAGTTATTATTGTTTGGTTTATCATTAAATGTGTTTGGTTATGATTAAAAAATTGAGTTATTATTGTTTGGTTTTATGATTAAATGTGTTTGGTTATGATTAAAAAATTGAGTTATTATTGTTTGGTTTTATCATTAAATGTGTTTGGTTATGATTAAAAAATGGAGTTATTATTGTTTGGTTTATCATTAAATGTGTTTGGTTATGATTAAAAAATTGAGTTATCATTGTTTGGTTATCATTAATTGGTTATCATTGAGTTATCATTGTTTGGTTATCATTGTTTGGTTATAATTGGTTATTAATTGGTTATGTTATCATTGTTTGGTTATAATTGGTTATTAATTGGTTATGTTATCATTGTTTGGTTATCATTAATTGAGTTATATTTGGTTATCATAGTTAGGATGGCAGACCCAGGTCCACATATTAAAGGCAGGTTAGGCATTTTACGACAGACCGGTCACATTTCTAATCAGACTTGGGATGTTGGAAGAGAAGCGGGTAGAGGAGATGCCAATAAGATTAGGGTTTATAATTATAGTTGGCAGATACCGACGCCGGAAAGGGTAGTTCAAAATATGATTAGGGCTGGTTTTTACGGTATCCACACTATAGGTAATTATACCGTAGACCGAGGCTTGGTTACAGCCTTAGTTGATAGGTGGCGTGATGAGTCGCACACGTTCCATTTTGTCGGTGGAGAGTTGGGGATATCTTTACAGGATGTAGAGATTATGCTTGGTCTCAGGGTTGATGGTCTTGCTGTTACCCGGTCGGAGCGGAATGACACCAAGGCGAGCAGGTTGGATATGATTGAGAGTTTGTTGGGTGTTAGACCTGCTGACCATCAAGTCGATACAAACTGTTTGACAGTTAGACTTGATTGGATGTTACACACCTTCGGTGAATTACCCCCCAACCCTACTGAGGATCGTTTGCTATATCAGTCTAGGGCTGCCATGCTATTATTACTGGGGGCACATGTGTTTTCGGATAAGAGCAGTGATCAGATTTCACTCTGGCCTCTGCCATTTCTGGAGGATTTTGACACATGTGCTGAGTATAGTTGGGGATCAGCTCTTCTGGCCTGGTTAGAGGCTAATCTATGCAGGATGGTACGTTGTAAGACAAGCGGAGTAAGCGGGGCGGTGATGTTTCTGGATATGTGGGCAATTAACAGACTACTGCCGGTTAGACCATGTGAAGAGCTGCCGGAAGATATCGAGCCACCTGAGGGCTGGCCTAGGTTCCCCCTCGGTTACAGGTATGATATTTATTTAGTTTTTGTATTGGATTTGCGTTTTTATATTATTGTGTCATCTATCATTTACTTAGCTGCCGGTTATATTTATTGTTTATCGGGTTTTGTTTGTATATTACAGATGGAAGATGTGGAGGCAAACTAACCTTACGCCATATGTCTACGGACATAATGTGGCCCACATACGTGACCAGTTTGACAATATGTCGCCTGAACAGGTAAATTTTAACTTTGTATATGTTTGCATTGGTCTTATGTTCGCAGAATTTATTACTAGTATTTTTAAACCATTGTTTATATATTCTAATTTTGCTGATTACAGATAGTGTGGCAACCTTACGGGAATCTCAATCAGTATCCGGAATACTGCACGCGGGGCCGTTATATGTGGCATTGTTCTGTGCCTCTCATTTGTAATGAGAAGATTGAGTACCACCCCGCGGACAGGTTCATGAGACAGTTCGGTTTTGTGCAGGGGGTCCCTACATATATTTGGAAACCCAGACAGGGTCACGGCAAGGATAGAAGATATGGGATTGGGCAAAAACATGACTGACCTTTACTTTGTGGAGAGTTTATAGCTGTGTGGAATGACCGCCACACCCGTCTTATTAACGACGAATTTGACACAGGGACGTCACAGGATTACATGAGATGGTATAGAGAGAGGACCCGCATCTTTATAAACCCACCTGAACTTGTCCCGCCATCTCACGGTTTCCGGGAGCATACGGGGTTGTTCAATAGAATGGTAACAACTAATTAAAGTTAATTAATATTTGATTGTTATTTTGTTGTTTGTATATTTCAATACTTATAAATCGTTTTGAATATTGGTTTTTTTTTCTTCAGAAAGAGGTATTGCGCCGCAATTTCAAATCGTTCAGACGGCTAAAATTAAAGACGGAAGTGGACTTACTACGAAAGGACTTCGCTGAAATGGGAATGAATCCGTATGGGTCAGTTGATGAACAGTCGGAGGAGGAGGATGACGATGACGACGACGACGACGATGGTGATGACGACCTACGTTACGACACAAGAACTTACACTAGGGCTTCAAGTTGTCGGCGTCCCGACGAAAAAGGCAGAGGGGAAGGCGAATCTAGTAGCGGCGGCCGTAGCCGGGGTAGAAGATCGACTGGAGGTCGACTTCCGACTACAGATCAGGGTCCGAGTTCAAGCGGTCATGGTCGTCGTGCTTCTTTTGCTGGGTCGGAGAACGTTCAGGATGATGTTCCGTTCGATTATCATAGTCAGCATTCAACCGACAGTTGGAGTCGCGGATTAGCACTTACATCCCACGAGCGTGCTCCGTATCCAGAATCGCAGCATCGACAGAGACGGCGTACGGAGCTAAACGAAATCGAAGAGTCTGCTGAGCCGTCATCGGATAGAGTAACATCGGCGGGAAAGATGCTCCCTACGTCCAACTTTAAATCATTTAGTCGTTACAAAAAAAAAATGTGTAAGTTTAATTTGATTTGTATGTTTGATTTGTACGTTATAAATTCGTAAGTTTAATTTGATTCGTATGTTTGATTTGTATGTTTGTAAAAAATATTCTGTATTTTAATTGATAGGACCAATATTGAGTTTTTACAAACCCTAAACCCTAAACCCTAAACCCTAAACCCTAAATTACAAACTCTAAATCCTAAACCCTAAACCCTAAATCCTAAACCCTAAGCCCTAAACCCTAAACCCTAAACCCTAAATTACAAACCCTAAACCCTAAATTACAAACCCTAAATCCTAAACCCTAAACCCTAAACCCTAAACCCTAAACCCTAAACCCTAAATTACAAACCCTAAACCCTAAATTACAAACCCTAAACCCTAAATTACAAATCCTAAACCCTAAACCATAACCTTAAACCCTAAACCCTAAATTACAAACCCTAAACCCTAAACCCTAAAACCCTAAATATTCTGAAATATACATACAAACGGTACATTTAATGTACGGTTTGTACATATTTAATACAAACCGTACATTTAATGTACGGTTTGCATGTATTCTGTGCAAAACGTAAAAAAATGTACGGTTTGTACCCCTGATTTAAGCAGCGTCATTTTACGAATGTACTTTTTGCACTGAATCACCGTTAATAACGTAAAAAAAATAAAATTACAAACCGTAAAAATAATCTACGGTTTGTAGTGTAAATGACATTGGATACCATATCTATCAAAATAAATCCGACAACACCTTATCACTTTTGAATTATTATGATTTGACAACCCTATCCGAAAATGACTATTCAATGCATTATTAAAGTTTCGAAATGACTACAGCAAAAAAAACACTACAAACCGTAAAAGTAATCTACGGTTTGTAGTGTAAATGACATTGGATACCATATCTATCAAAATAATTCCGACAACACCTTATCACTTTTGAATTATTATGATTTGACAACCCTATCCGAAAATGACTATTCAATGCATTATTAAAGTTTCGAAATGACTACACCAAAAAAAACACTACAAACCGTAAAAGTAATCTACGTTTTGTAGTGTAAATTAACACTATAAATATGGCTCAATTTTGCCAATTCTAACAAACCCTAAAATCAAACACAAACACATTTCAGAAATCTCTAAAAAAATACTCAATTCTCCCCAAAAAAATATATAAACAAACACTTTCCGAAAATGAATTACAACTATGGTTATGACAACAACCAATGGAATAACAACAATGCGAATTCATCCAGTGGCTCAAACGATGAGCTCACTGATTATTCAGAGCACTTTGAAGTTGATGAATTGACTTGGGAAACAAGGGATGAAATGCTTGCGGATCTTGCTGATGTGGCTGGAAATTGGGGTTTCATCCTTACGATTCGTAGGTCTGGAGGGAGTGATGGGAGCAGAACACCGTATGTTGATATTGTGTGTGATAAATCGGGGGTTTACGAAAAAAAGAAACCATCTTCCGTAAATTCAGGTACAAAGAAAAAAGATTGTCCATTTTTCATTAAAGGTTACGTAGTTAATGGTGAATGGATGTGTCACGTAGAAAATGGACAACATAACCACCCACCTCCAACTTACCTCCAAGGGCAAGCACGACGTGCTCCTTTAACCCAAGATGAAAAAGAAATTGTTAAAACTTTAAGGCAAAGTAGTTTTAAAGTTGGTGCAATATTAGAGGCCATAAAAAATCGAAATCCTGACAATGTATCAAACACTAAAACGATACATAATTTTTTGGCCGGACTGAAATTTAAAGAACGAGATGGTAGAAACCCGATACAGGAACTGTTTAATTTGTTGGATAGCCATCGCTAAACATTCTACTATAATATGAACCCATCAACCCATTGCCTAGAGAACTTATTTTTTGCACACCCCGATTCTATAAGTATGTTCAAAGCTTTTCCTGATGTCTTGTTAATGGATTGTACATATAGGACAAACCGTTTTAATATGTCATTTCTAGAAGTCGTAGGAATGACATCAACGAACCAAACATATTGTTTAGGTTTTGTTTTCATGAGTGACGAGACAAAGGAAAGTTATATATGGGCATTGGAAAAATTTAAAGTTACATTGGAGGGGTGTATACTACCTAGGGTGTTTGTAACCGACAGGGAAATGGCCTTATCAAATGCTTTATCCGTTGTTTTTCCCGATTCTCATCATATTTTGTGCACTTTTCATATTGCAAAAAATGTTTTGAAAAACTGCCGTAAAAAGATCCCTGATGAGGAGTGGCAAACGTTTCTAGATGATTGGGGTTTATTGGTTGATTCTGAGTCGATAGAGGAGTACAATCATAACCGAACTTATTTCAATTCCTCTTACAAATCGTACCCTGCTGTGATTAAGTATGTAGACAAGCTTTTAAATGATTATGCTGAAAATTTTGTTGCATGCTATACCAACCACACAACACATCTAGGTAACAGAACTAGCAATCGAGCCGAACAACAACATGCTAAGTTCAAAAGATCCCTTTCCACAAATACTGGCACGCTTGAAACTGTTTGGGTAGAGGTGAATAGAATTCTAGAAAAACAGTTTGAGAATATTAAGATGAAATTGGATAAATGCAAGTCTTATTTTCCACATTCTGAACGAACACCTCTATTTATAAATCTTAGGTCGTATATCACACACTATGCCTTTGATTTATTATTTCAAGAACACAAAAAATGTAGTGGCCAGGCTGATGAGAATTGTTCTTGCGGTTTCAAATTGTCTCACGGTTTACCTTGTCATCATATTATGAGTGAACATATTTTATTCGGGAAGGCTCTTCCTCTAGAATATATTCATCCATTCTGGAAAAAATTAGACGTAATTGATGATAATGGGAACACCGATGATTATGGGTTAGAGGGCGATCTAGAAGAGTTTAAAAGTGTTTATGCTAGCAAAACGAATGTTGAAAAACGGCGTATGAAAACACAACTTTGAGAGATAACCGTACCAGCCAGAACATCCATCAGTGACCCCGAAGTGAGAGTAAATAGGGGGAGACCTAGAAAAGGCGACAAATCTAGTAAGAGAGATAAGTCGGGATGGGAGTATGTGGAGGAACAGAGTGCTGGTGCTAGTAGGGACAAGGGGAAAGGCAAGGCGGATGAAACACCGGAGGTAAGGGTAAACCCAACTAGGAGGCCGCGAAACCAGAACCTTAAACCCACCCCCAATAGGCCAACCTTCCTATACAGTGACCAAATATGGGTCATGTTACATAGTTACATCGAAACGGTTTATGATGTACGTGGGGATGGTAACTGTGGGTTCCGGGTACTTGCAAATGCGACGGGTAAACAGCATGGGGAAGATGATTGGTACGCGGTAAGATGTGAATTGTTTCAAGAGCTGCAGCAAATGAAAGGTGTTTATTATGAGCTGTTTGAGAATCTTGACTTTGAAGCTTACCGGTATGATTACATTTTATCAAGTTTAAATTTTTATCATGCTACAAATCCCGCACCTTCTGAGAAATGGATGAGATTTCCATCGTATGGTTTTTTAATTGCTTCTCATTACAATATGCCAATTGTATTGTTGTCCTTATGGAAAAATCAAAATGGAGGGGTAAACGTGTGGAACTCCACTTTTTTACCTCTTTATACTGGTCCGCCTCAGGGAACGACATATTACATCTCGACTGTAATGGTGTTCGTCAACAGTTGTCACTATGCTCAGGTTATTCCTAAGGAAGAAGGGATCTTTCCAATGCCAGGAATTATAGCACGGTGGGAACAAACACGCACTGAGGCAGCTGCGCCATGGAAGGAATTTTTTCGACCAAATTTCAAGTTATATATGGCGCTGGAAAAGCAATCGGGAAAGCAAAAAGCAAATGAAGAAGCTATAGACCTAAGTCCATAATCGGTTTTTTATTTTTAATTTTATGTAAATTACTATTTTTTCCAATTTGTTGTAAATTTATATGATGTAAATAAATGTTTACTAAATTTGTTTTATGAAATTTAGTTCATGTTTGCATATTGAGTTAATTTCTTTTATGAAATTTATATAATTTATGATTGTTTCATTCAAGAAAATTGACGATTGACACCAAATTGACGACTTATTTAATGTTTCATATTGCGTTATACAAGTGTTAAAAACAAACCAAAAAAACTTCACAAAAATTGACGATTTACTTAATAATTCAATAAATATCAACTTATACACTTGACAAAAATATAACATGAACCAAAAACATAAAATTTATCAAATCAACTTTTTTTGTGTAAATTTGTGTAAATTTTGTGTTTATTTTGAGAGATTGTTAGAATATTGGTAATTTATTTTATGTATAATTTTAAAAAGAAGGCATTTAGTTTTTTTATTAAAAAAAAAATCATGTTTAATTTGAAAAAAATATTCAGTAATTTAATTTTAATTATTAGAATTTTAATTTATGTAAAAAGAGTAATTTACATAAAATTAAAAATAAAAAACTGATTATTGACACCAAATTGACGACTTAGTTAATGTTTCATATTGCGTTATACAAGTGTTAAAAACAAACAAAAAAACTTCTCCAAAATTGACAATTTAGTTAATCATTCAATAAATATCAACTTATACAATTGACAAAAATATAACATGAACCAAAATTATAAATTTTATCAAATCAACTTTTTTTTTGTAAATTTTGTGTAAATTTTGAGAGTTTGTTAGAATATTGGTAATTTATTTATGTAAAATTTTAATAATAAGACATTTAGTTTTTTTATTAAAAAAATCATATTTAATTTGAAAAAAATATTTTAATAAGGCATTCAGTATTTTAATTTTAATTATTAGATTTTTAATTTTAATTTTTAATGCAAATAATCTGAAAAACACACAGACCGTAGATTAAATCTACGGTCTCAGCGTTTTTCCAGATTATTTGAGGTTAAAAAATCCAATCTCTTAATTAAATTGCAAAGTGGTGCACTAAAATCGGATATTACATCTGTATCTACCAATGTTTACAATCCATGTATGCTCTTCTTATTGTCAGATGAAACAGCAAAACAAAGGACATGTAACGTGTAGAAGGTAGGCAAAATGCCAATATTTGCTATAGTGCCCCAAAGTGAAAATCCTTGAAATGAGTAACATTGAACCCCAAATGTAGTAGAAATAGGTAGACAACTTCTTACTTTACTGTTACCGTTATCTAGCAGGAAAATACTGAAAACTTTGGTCTGGAAATTTTACAACACAGAACCTTTTGATTCTTTGAAACTCCTATTTTAACAACCCATAGATAAAAGAATAACATCCAAATTAAAAAAAGATAAATATGGTATCATCAACTTATAAAACCAATGTTCTCTCCATCAACTCTTGCAACGCTATTATCCCGTGCAATCTTGAAGGTCATTTATGCGCGCATTTTGTAGCCATTGGTGTGACTTCTTCATCTTTCTGCAGATAGTTATAATTCTTAGGTTTTATTTACGTGACCATTCAAAGATTGGTAAACCCAAAATAATAAGCTGGTACAGTGATATTAGCTTAAGGAGCCTGCTATAGGTAGCACGAGAAATCTGCTATCTTGTGCGATTATTTAACATTACATACATAAAACAAGAATTTATTATCTTTTAGGCTTGACCAGAATGATTTGTAGTTGACAACAACTTAGCTATGTTTTTTACAAGAGGCTCTTGAAATTACACTAAAACATTTTTCCCGGCAAAGCATCCCATATTACCATAATCAATCAGGAAAATTTGAGGGCATGATTAAAAGAATTAATGACTGCAATAAAGAGATCTTACCAAGCAATAACTAGTCAAAATCATCATCAAAATCTCGGTCTCCATCATCTGAAATAAAATAACAGACCATCTAATTAAACGTGTCTTAACAAAAGACCATATGGAGATCATTAACAGAGAACAATTTTGGTATAAAAAATGGTCAGCATGAGACAAAAACGAGTAGCATGAGTAATGAAAAAACATGATTAATTAAATGGTCACTTTCAAATCACAACTACCATTTAAAATAAATACAACATTGTAACAGCCCAATTCAAGTATTAAACACCTCCCTACAACATCCTTCAAAAAGCAGATTTACAATTTACGACTAAAATGTGAAATAATTTGTACTGATTTCCAGAAAATGAGTTGTAGAGAAGTGGAATAACTATAAAAAAATATTTTTATTAAATTTCAGATGCATGTGGATTTATATGAATAATGACCGATCAGTAAGTTAAAAATGGATTGTTTATAAATATAAGTATAACTGAAAGTAAAAGAAAATAAAGTGCTTCCCAACTTAAAAACACTGATCTGGTAACTTCTTAGCTCTTAAGCAAAGATATAAACAAAATCATGATTTACTATGCTTCCTGTACAAGATGAAAATTAGCAAACTTATCGGCTGTTTACCACATGTCACAGTGCTAACAAAGACTGTTCATTAGAATGTTTTTACCCATGATCAAAAGGAGAGAAGGTTTCCTCTTTTAATTAAGATTTTCAACTCAAACAAGTTCTTAAAATGCTTAAGGAGCTTAATCAGTGAAAACTAAGAGCCCCCAGCTGATTACACAAGTAATCATATATATATATATAAAAGAAACTACTTCGCAACTTAAAGAGTACAATTAGCCCTTCTTAGCACTTTAAACATAAAAAAGTATAAGATCCTAATATTCCGATGATCCCTTTATAAAGATCCAAATAAGTAAACTGGATTTTCTTCTTTTTTTAGCAACTGGCAAAAACAAAATTTCTACATTTTAAACGAATAAGTTAGCTGCCACTCGAAAAAGCTCTTGAAAAACAAAAGAAGCAGTAATAAGAAAAACCTATCGCTACAACCTAAATACGTGTAATTATATACCTGGACCATCATCGCTCTCCCCAAGGTCCCCCAGAAGAAAAACATCTAAATCTTGCTCATTTGCAGAACTGGATTTACTTTTTTGGTTCACAGCAGCTGCTTCTGATTTTATTGATTTTTCATTCGATGAAATTTCCTTTATTTTGTCATCTTTCACTTCTTCAGTAGATTTTAGCTTTGCTTCCTCATTGTATCTCTTTTCATACCTAAAGCCAACAACAAAATTGATTATAGTACTTATGTAGTCATAGCCACAGGGCTACAAGTAAATGCTTGATATCAAAGAAAAGAACAATATTGACGTGTTACATATTTGCGAGTCGATTTTGCCATTAACTTTAGGTAACAAAAAAGTTTTCATTTGAAAAGAACTGATATTATAGAAGAAACATTGCAGATACTTTTAAGAACAATGACGATGACTTTAAGATGTTACTTCAGTGACATGCTTAAGAAGTCACTGCTTTTATTCCAAATCTGAAGCAATCTCTAAGATAGCAGTGGCAGATACAGATCAACTTACTCGAGGTTTATACATGTAAAAGAAAACGGTAGAATCAAATTTATCCAGAACTGGGGAAAAAAGTTGGTGCAGATTGAATACTTACGGTGTCACATGGCTATTGACTAGAATAAAATATATCCTCCAGAACTTCCTTTCTTTCATCGAACGTGGGCAAAGCTCATATCTTAGTTTTGAGATTTCCTATAAATAGAAGCATGAATACGGTTAGGTTTATGGCATAAAAAAAGGACAATCCTATCAAGATATTTAGGATATATTATTTCTATAACCGTACACTTATCAAATGAAGCAATTTGTTTGAATCGAGTTTATAACAATCACACTTTCTTTGCATCACACACAAATGATATTCAACACAAATCTAACGTGCAACAGAAAATGAAACATATGTCTAGACAAGGACGAAAGACCAAGTTTATTTGGGAATTTCCTCGCAGTAGTGCATTGTTCACCAACAGTCACACATTTCTACAGTGTCATTTCCAAATAATGACGAGATAGAAAGAAACAACAAAAGACTACGATATCTCTTGTCCTCTTTAAGAAAAATGGAAGAAAGACCTACAACTTGGCAAAATCTTACAGTTACATAATCATTGACATCATCGAAACATACCTTTTAGGTCAATAACCTTCCCCTTTTTTTATGATGGAAATCCAATAATAATTTTACACGTTCAAATGCTCGCGATTTAGAAATCTCCCCCTTAACATGTAAATCTAATTTTCTTTCATAAATCATCAAACTACTACCCATTTAACATCACCGAAAAGACAAATTTTAGAGGTAAGAAAATAGTAGGGAGTGAAAAATAAGGTAGTTTCAGAAAGGGCTTAGTAGGGAGTGAAAAATTAGATAGTTTGAGAAAAATAGAGGAAAGACCTACGAGGTGGCATAATTGTTACCTTGACTGTTGAGAGGACAATCTTGGCATGCTTTTCTTGCCATTCTGTTAGATCTTGTCGAACATTAGACACAGTGGGAATATCAGATACCTCTGAATCATCTGCATATAGGATAATAAACTCAATACTTGAAATTTTAATTTAACTAAATCCCAAAGGCATGAAGATAAGGTAAGCTGAAAAGAGAAATTGAACAAGATGCTTCACATAATGTCGTCTTCGAACAACATTACCAGATTATTCATGCGTAGTACATAAATACACTATTAAGACACCATAATTTTTTTGAAAATAAAAAATGTTCCATTAAATGTCCAAAAATAATAAGTTGGTAGGTGAAAATTTTCACTATCTTAGCTCCCCAAATTTCAGTAATCTATGCAATGAAACGACATAGATACTCTTCGACAATATACAAATAAAACATTTAACAAGTTTGGCGACATACCAAATAAACTATACGAGAAAACAACAGAAATACCAGCTACATACTTGATCATATTATAACAAACCAACTACTAAAAACCTAGAATCATTTTGTGCGGGAACTCTTCCAATGCAATAAATTCATCTAGAGAAAGTTGCACCATAATAAGTTACTCTGCGAATTACAGAAAACCAGGCTGCCACCAATCTCCAAATGCTATAAGATATACATTCCTAATCCTCTTTCAGTTCTTAATCTCTATTCCTAACTAAATATTAGAAAACTCACTCTAACATAGTTCCCCATGACCCCATCCTTCACGTGTCCACTTCTACAAACTGAAAGTCTTTGTTCATATTTGAGATACATTGGCTTTATTATAATACACAATTACTGTGTTTCACATTCTATCCCCAAATATTTATTACCTTATAATCAATCCAGGATTTACTTTTGTCATCATACTTACCTCAGCGCGAAAGTCACCTCAATTGACTAGTTTCCAGGTAATAGTTCACGGTCAAGTTTAATGATTGGGTTATTTCTTTAATAGAACTTGTACCTCTACCAAAAAATCCCCTGAATCAATCAACTATTAATCTTTACAAAACTTCTAAAAAGTAAAGATGCAACTCAACAGTTAGTAAGGTGATCGGTTTACCTAATATAGATCCCCAAACAATGCAACGGATAGAGTTAGCTTTCATTGGGTAGGGAATCAGTGATATGCTGCTACACTCACACGTTTCCATGGTCTTGCTCAACCATCTCAACGTATCATCTACTCACACGTTTGCTCAGTAATATGCCCCACATGTCATTAACAAATCAGTTCTCACTTTATTGCCTTCCGAAATTTTCTTCATAACCAACACAGGTCATTATAACTTTAATTCCTAACACTCAGATATGGTTTCTAACATGTTCTAAATTAAAAGAATTAACAAAACTTAATAGTAAGCATATCTAATCATTACGTTACTGTTGCCTATCCAGAGAACATTAGATATGATCATAAGTTACCGACATCGTTAAAATTTTATTCTTAAGAAACCGAAGGTCCAAAACAAATTTTTTCTATGCATGCCAGCATTGCATCATTGCCCATCTTAATCATGCTATTTCTGATTAAATCGGTCCTTTCCAATTAACACCTCAAATTTCTTAAGCGGGCCATCACAAATGGAAATAAATGCAATGGTTATAACTGGAAAAAAGAAAACAACTCACACTAGCGGTTTTAATATCGACATTTCCTATAACTGCTGCTATTGGAGACTTAAGTTGGCCTTATTTGCAACTTTTAATTAAATCTTATTTACATGTCAACACATCTCCAGTTAAGACTAAGAGTTAAGACCTGTATGAACAATATCATTGCTACAATCAAGGAGGAATCGATGGTAACACAGGCGAGCGACTTCACTCTATATTCAAGGAAATAGTATTACATATAATTTTTTGGCATTTGACCATTCATAGATAAGTAAAATCATTTGTAATTGAACTTTAGTATTTGTTCATTTGTTGCAATTGATCTCCAATCTCCATGTTAAAAAAAAACCCATAAATAGTGGCGGACTTTAGTGTGTGTGTGTGTGTGTGTGGGGGGGGGGGGGGGGGGGGGGTGTTTAAGAAATTTTATAAAACTGGAATTTAAAAGCTGAGTTGACTAGTCCAATGATTAAAGTTTTACGACACAAGAAACTGACAATAAATACAAATCTATTATAGTTTAAACCGTTCTTATAATATGACTATGAAACTATACAAAAACATTTGTTTTTATAACATTGTAATAAAACTGGAATTTAAAAGCTCAGTTGACTAGTCCAATGATTAAAGTTTTACGACACAAGAAACTGACAATAAATACAAATCTATTATAGTTTAAACCGTTCTTATAACATTGTAATAATACCTAATCGATTGAACAAATGAAGAAGCAAATTCCAATTATAAGAAAATGAAGTGAACATGGTATTCATCCCTTCCTACATAGAATCCCGGTTTCACCACTATATTACAGCAAACCCAAATCTAAATTTGAAAAAAAAAAGTAACAGAAACAAATGCATTGTAAAAAAAAAAAACTATCGACAAATGCATTGGAAAAAACACTATCGACAAAACCCATGTTAGATATTAAATAAAAGTTTACCATACATTTTATCCTTTCACCCTACATAATAACAAAATGAAGTCTACATGGTTCCGCCACTGAATCGCAAAAAACCTAAATATACATATAAAAAGAAAGTAACAGAACAAACACATTGTAAAAAAAACAAAACCTTGAAAAGGGAAATCACGGAAGGTAACATCTACATTTCCTGTGACTGCTATTGGAGACTTAAGTTGGCCTTACTTCCAACTTTTAATTAAATCTTATTTGTGTGTCAACACAACTCCTAGTTAGGAGTTAAGACCTATACGTACAATATCATGGTAACACAGGTGAACCACTTGACTCTATATTCAAAGAAATAGAGTATTTGACCATTTACAAATAAGCAAAATCATTTGCAATTGAAATTTAGTATTTGTTCCTTTGTTGCGATTGATCTCCAATCCCCATATTAAAAAATATACCATGAATTCATCCCTTCCTACATAGAATCTCAGTTACGCCACTAAATCGCACGAAAACCAAATCTACATATAAAAAAAAAGTAACCGAACAAACACATTGTAAAAAAAAACACAGTCAATGAAAACCTTGAAGAGGGAAATCACGGAAGGTATTAGCTGTAATTCCCTTAACAAACTCCCTCCAATCGTCCATAACCCCAAACCTTTCCATATACTTGCGGAAGTTTTTTTGTTTGTCGATATTGTTTCTATTTTACTAGATTTAACTATGTGATTGATTTCTATTGAAATTGTGCTCCCCCCGAATATAAAATCCTGGAACCACCCCTTTACACAGGCGACCGACTTAACTATATATTCAAGGAAATAGTATTACATATAACAATTTGGCATTTTGACAAATTATAAATAAACAAAATCAATTGCAATTGCAGGCATTGTACGGGGGGGGAAAAGCGATTAAGCAAAACCTTGAAGAGGGAAATCGCGGAAGGTATTAGCAGTAATGCCTTTAACAAACTCCCTCAAATCCTCCGTCACCCCAAACCTCTCCATATCAACCTCCCCAACACCAACCCCTTCATCTGCTGACATTGCAGAACCAACCAATGACGTGGCAGAAACAGGAATACCAAACTTGATCTGATCGGCCCTTTTCACAGCCTCGGAAGCTATCTCAAGAGACTTTTTGGATGCATCGGAAGCGATCTCAAATGATTTTTTGGATGCATCGGAAGCGATCTCAAATGATTTTTTAGAGGCAACGGCAGCGATCTCTTTGGAACGAGAGAGTAAGTTAGAGAATTTGGAGGAGGAGAGGGTTTGGGTGGTGAAGTCATGAGAGAGTTTTGCAGCTTCTATTGTCAGTGATTGTGTTTTTGTTGCCGCTTCTTCCGCTAACGTACGGGCTTTTTGCCAGAATTCCATATCAGATCGATCACACCAGTTTCAGGGGATGATTTGTTTCTACTTCTCTATTATTTATATGAGGACGACGACTCACTCACTTCTTTTTATGTGGTACCGTACCATCTAATTCAATTTAATAACATTAATAATATTTTAAAACCATTAATATTTAAACTTAACCTTGATTTTTTTATAAACGAATATACTAAAACCTGGACGGATGACACTACCGTGAATCCGATTCACTATTATTTAGGGTGTGTCACCCACTAAAAACTCAACCCTTAGAAACTAAATATAACCAAACTAAAATTAATTCAAAATTAAAACAAATTAATAACATAAATAATATTTTAAAACCATTAATATTTAAACTTAACCTTGATTTTTTTATAAACGAATATACTAAAACCTGGACGGATGACACTACCGTGAATCCGATTCACTATTATTTAGGGTGTGTCACCCACTAAAAACTCAACCCTTAGAAACTAAATATAACCAAACTAAAATTAATTCAAAATTAAAACAAACAAATCTTATTGGCTCGCACGCCTTAAATAATAGTGGATCGAGTTAATATAATTGTTTTTACTAAAACCTAATACATATTAGTGAACCCTAAAATAAATATGCTAAAGTTAATTAAAACTAAAAAGTAAAAAAAACTACCATTAATGTTTCTCCTCGAAAATTAAGGACCTTTACATATACAACTAATAATGAAAAATAAAATTATTTATTGTAAAATCTAATGTATTAAATCTCACAGATTTTTTGTTTAAAAAAAACACTATTTTTTATTTTTTGCTATGAAGAATTTAAATTAAAAAATTTAGTTATTTAATAGAAACATAAAAATAGAAGTTATTGAATAGTAGTAATTAAAAGAAAGATGAGTTGATGAATTTTATAATTATTGTAAGTTACGGAGATGGGGTTTTGTTATGAAATAAAATAAGATGAGAAGAATTGTAGTAGTCGATGGATTTAATGAATTTTAAACTTTTAATTATATTTATGAGTTGTATTCTATTTATATGCATATTTGACATATGTATCTCGATTATTGGGTTGTCACATCACGTCATTAATCTGATTTACTATGATATGATGAGTCTACCTAAAAATTTCTCTTATTCTGAGACTAAAAAATCCCGATGGATACTAAAAAAAATTTAAATGTAACTGCATCATCAAGGATAAAAGTAACTTTCGTATCTTTTTGTTTAAAAAAAAACACGAAGTTAAAATTAATAGTAGTAGTTCAATCAATGCTACACTATTAATAAGTTTTAAAAATTTGTTAACCTTGCAAGTAACTTTTAAGCTGATTTTTTTTTTCTTTGGGTATACCGAGATGGGACGTGATGGATATACTACTATACTAGGAGTAAAAAAAAAAAAACGTAATTGCATCAGCTTACTTAAATTTTCTCTTAAAACAATTTAAAACTAAGGTTTTACGATCAACCATTATAATTTCTCTTATACTATATTCTTTTTTGGTTTCGAAAATAGTTTTTTTTTTTAAGAATTATATTTTCTTTTATAATTTGAATAAAACATAAGTTCTTTCATTTTACATAACCACTTTACATTTACATAATTATTTTCCTATCCGTTTATAGATATTACAAATACCTTTTTAATTCTACACCTTTCATATTTTTTAATTCTACACCTTTCATATTTGTTTAACATGAACAATCATTCATCTCTCAAGCAAATCATCTCTCTCCCTCTAGCCAGAGGTACGCCGCTAACTCACAACGGAGTATTACCGCCACTGTTAGGTAGGGAAAGAGGTAGGTGGAGCTGGCATGGGCTACACCCAATATTTTCGAAAAAAAATTTTTTTTACGAAGATAGCGATTTAGCCCCTATATACTGATCCTGACTCCGTCACTGCTGTTAGGGGTGAGCAATAGTCGGTTCCGTTAGATTCTTGACTAAAATACGGGATATAATGAAATGGGCCTCAAGAAATTACTATAGTAAAAAAGAAAAAGAGTTAAAAAGTACAATCTGGTATCGAAAAGCGAAACAAACATATTCGTTTTTTTTCATCACTTTATGGAAACCTTTGGTTTAATTAGTTTATACTACCAAATTCAACCTAAAGAATATAGTGTCATATGAAAATATAATAGTAAAATAAATAATATAGTCGTATCTTTATTAAATTAAGTAGCATATTTATTAAAATTATTGAATTTTTAGTGAGTTTATTAGTATTTTTCTTGAATTTTATAGTACTAGAATAAGTGTTTTGACCTAAGTGAAATAAAGATTGAAAAACATTGTTGAATTCGGTACTATTTTTTTGGAATTTGTTAATATTGACCTAAGTGAAAGAAACATTTTGACCTAAATGAAATTAAGATTGACATATGTTCAATTGTATCCGGAAAAAATAGCAAACTTCAAAGTAATAGCATGAGCTAACTTAAAAGTATATTTTTAAAAGCCACTTAACTTAAGACAAATTTACAGTTTCTCTATCAAATATGCTATTATAATAAATTAAGAATTTCTACAAATTTAATGAATCTTTTTGAATGAAGTGCGGTAAGGCCGCATCAGTAACTAATTTATTTATGTACGTAGTCTCAATTTCTTGATACGAAGGAAAATAATTATCATTGTGATCAATATATAAAACAACCCAATTCCCATCAGTAAATAATTTTATAAAAACCCGGTTATACAATGTAAAAAATTCAACAACCCAGATTCCCAAAATTTAATTCAATTTTGATTTATATGATAAAAGGGTAGCTATTAAAGCATTTGATGTTCAACTTTTTTTTTTTACAAATTCACCCCCAAATGAATCTACCAAAGGGCTAAAAAAAATTTCATTTGAGGAAAAGTGGTGTTTTAAGAGAGAGATTGAACTGGGACCAGATATTTTTCAGGAGGGAATCGGGAAAAGAACTCACTACCCGATCCCTTTTGGGTTAGAATTCGGGTATGATAGTTTCGGGTCGGGATCCGACCCGACCCGATGCCGCATCTAGTAGAAACATACTTACTTGTAGCCAAACCTTACGTACTTTTAATTAAAACTTGATGTACTTTTAACTAAACAGTATGATTTTTTTATCTAATTATAAGTAATAAAAACTAAACTCTATACAATGTTAACTAAAGTATATGTACTTAGTCATTATATAGATTTGTAAGTTTAAAATGGTAAAAAGGTTTGAAACGATTTGAGATGTCAGTGTTTAGAATCCACTACGATCTTGAAAACTTTTGCACTTCAGCTGAAACTTATGCACTTTCAAATACTGTATGTGGATCTAAGGTCATAGATTTCATAGAAAACACACTTGATGTCTTAGGTTTCTATAATGATACATTTAAAGGCAACTTCTCAATCGAGTACTTAGAGAAAGTTTAATGGGGCCCATAGTAACAAGAGTCTCCTCAAGAAATAGTTTACACGATTTCTCTTTTCTCACGAAGCCCAAATCAACTTATAGATTGCAATCGGCCATAGTTTGTGATCAACATAATAGTGTATTTGTTTTTTAAACTCTTATACTCGCAAAAATACGAGTGTCAATCATGATTATAACATTAACCAGAGGTAAGTATGGATCATCCATAAAGAATCAAGTATTCAACTTTATAATCTAATTCTTGTGTTCAGTGAATATTTGTGGGGCTGTCGTTAGTATTGAGATATAATTAAAAAGTGAAAATAATATATGAAGTGACAAGGATTTGAACTCATGCCATCCAATTCATTAATAGACCACTCTAACCACTATACCATTGCATAAGTTATGTTATTAATGGGACTGTAAATGTATTTAGCTAAAAATTAAAGAAATTATTTGTATAAAAAAAATATTTAAAAATTTGTGGGGTGGCGACGACACCCCCTGGCACCACCCCAGTTCCGCCACTGCTTGTGTTAGTTTTGTTTAACGACTTTTAGTCACTTTTCATAGGTTCTGAGTATTTGTTCTTACTCAAAACATGATTTAAATATTATTACTAACATGCTTGAAAGTAAATAACACAACAAAAAGATTTAGCTAGCAAGTAAATAAT
The DNA here is from genome assembly GCA_963920805.1 of Primula vulgaris. Taxonomy (NCBI): domain Eukaryota; kingdom Viridiplantae; phylum Streptophyta; class Magnoliopsida; order Ericales; family Primulaceae; genus Primula; species Primula vulgaris. Next base: position 25,198,326 of record OY987214.1, on the reverse strand, counting down.
AAAACACATTAATTTTAAAAGAAAGGTCAAAGAAAAAAAGCGAAAAAGACAATTAGCAATTCAAACAAATGAGATTTAATAACACTAAATTAGAGTTTAGACAATATGATGAGACTATTTGGAAGAATAAAAATATTAAAATAAATCTGGAAAAATTTGTAAATAAATATAAAGGGGAAAAAGCTAAATAAAAGTCTCTAACCAATTGAATCTGGAAGAGAGCTAGAAAATATAAGTCTCCAAAACATTATTCTGCATTAGAGTATATATATGTCTCTAAATTTCAATCTGACCCAAATTAGTTGCCAGTGATATGACCTGGGTCCGGATCGATTATTAACTTACTTGAAGTATGTGTCTTGTGTTGATCTTGGTCCTAATGTTTTATCTAGTCTTCAAATTAGTCCATAATCTTGTTTTGTCTTCTAGTAATACTTGAAGTTTACTTTCTTAATTTTTTTTTAAATGTAAGCATATGATTAACCAAACTAACCAAACAGACAAAACAAAAGGCCTATCCCACATGCCGGAATAGATATGAAATTTACGAATTTTGACCTGAAGTAACGTACTCCAAGCCAAGCAATGCATATAGATTATCCTTTTTACAATTATACAACAATAAAAATAAGTGCTCAACCATTATAACTAACCCATTTTTACTAACAGTGAGAAGTAAGCTCTCATTTTTAATTTTTTTTTAAAACATCTCCAAACAGGCCTCTCGACCCGACTCTTCATAAACTTCAAGTTAGCAGCTTTTTCTTTTTTTTCATTTTGCCCATAACTCTTGCTTTTATTCCTTTTGACACCATAATTTCTTTTGTTATTTAGAAAGCTCCAAAGCCTCATCATGTACCTGAACATAAATCTACCCAAGTAACTGGGCTTTTTGAATTATTTTTTTTTTAAATTACCAAATTCATCAAAAACAGATTATCTAGTTGTAAAGGTTGACAATCTCTCCATTCCCTCTTTATAACATAGGTCATCTGCCTCATAAATTTGCATTTCCCCCTAAGTGTGAGGGCCTTAAATACTCCTTCATATACCTACACTTATCACCATACTTTCAAATTCTAATTGAATTATCAAGAAAATGGTGATTAACATGGTATAAGACAGAAGACAGGTACTGCCTTGAATGCAATCCCCTCTTAACAGATTAAACTTACTTATCATTGAGGATCTCATTGTTTATGTCCAAAATTATTACTAGCTAGGCATTATTATTATTATGAGGAATACTTCTTAGTAAGTTAAGTTTGGTTTTTATGTTAAAATCAATGTGTTTGGATAGAGTGCTAATATCATTTGCCCTCCATTTTTTCTGAGATTTCTTTCCCTCCATATCAAATACACAAAAGAAGAAAATATCAGTTTACCAATTCTATTTGGAAAGGTATTTTTTTAAAAAAAATTTGGCAGCCCACTCAGTCTAGCTATTCCAAGAATTACTGAAATAACAAAAAGCTGCTTTGTTAAGGAGATTTTTTAACAAGGTTTTAAAGAAATGACATTCAAAAAACATATGATTAATTTTCTCTTCTTTTTCTTTGCATAAATAGCATTTTTCACAACAAGGGTCATTGGTCCATTTTTGGATTTTGTCATCAGTGGGCAACCTATTCCATATACCCTGCTATAAAATATGGCTGCATTTAGGAATATAAGAGGAAAAACAAACCAAAGAGTGCCAACTAACCTTAGTTTTTTTTGTTCTAATATGGTTCCACATTTGATTTACTGAGAAGGGTTTTTCATCAAGGCTCCAACAGAGCCTATCAGTAAGATTTTTGTTAAAAGTAGGATGATTAAGATTTTAAAGAAAATCAATTTGCTCACAACTAGCAGGCCACATCCAATAATCATTTGGAATGATAGCAGAAACTTTTTCATTTAAGGAGAGGCCAGTAATATTGATAAAGTTTCTAGTATGAGCCCTAGGAAAAATTGTCCCCATCTCAAGCCATTTGTCAAACCATAAAAAAGTATTCTTACCATCTCTAATTTTATAAATGAGTAACTCTTTAAGTGTGTCTATCATTTTGAGCATCTTTCTCCAAGTCCACACACGCTGATTAGAGTTAGTTATAAACCAAATAGTTTATCACTTGAGATAATTCATATTAACCCAATCTTTCCAAAGAGATTTAGTATTAGGATCACAAGTTCTCTAGAGAATTTTACAGATGAGGGGCTTGTTCCATTTTTTGATCTTTTTATATTTCCAAACCACCCTCATCACAATGCTGAGTGACATCACTCCAAGCAATTCTGACATTATTCTTATTCATAGAGTATCCAGACCATACAAATTTATTCATAATATTTTCTATTTTTTTTATGACCGCAAAAGACATTATGAAGTGAGTGCACAAATAAATGTACATACTTCTAAGTACAGCCTTAACAAGCTGTACTCTACCAACATATGAAATAAACTTACTGGTATAAGATGTAAAATTTTTAGTAATTTTATCAATTAAACCTTGACAACCATATAAGTTAACCTTAGTAGATATGAGGGGAACCCAAAATGTTTCACAGGAAAAAAATTCCTCTTTATAACCTAAAAGAGTAGTAACATTTTGTTTAAAAGTGTTAGAAATATCCGCCATAAAAATACTACCTTTATTAGGGTTTGGAGTGAGTTCATAAAACTTAGTGAACTCATTAAGGCAATATTTAAGCACATTAATGGATTGGATATCTTCATTGCAAAAAAGAATAAGGTCATAAGCAAAACACATGTGACTAATCTTAGAATTTGAGCATTTAGTGTGAAAAGTAAAAATAACACTATCACAATTTTCTTTAAAAATCTTAGAAAGAATATTCATACTAAGAACAAACAGATAGAGGGATAAAGGGTCATCTTGTCTAACACCTCTACCACATTTGAAAAAACCCTCCATACTTTCATTGATTTTAACAGAGTAAGAAGAAGAATTAATGCATTGACAAATCTAATCAATAAAATAATAAGGGAAACCCATCAAATTAAGAACATCAATGATAAAATCCCAATTTATAGTGTCGAAGACTTTCATTAAGTCAACTTTTAATGTAACTCTAGCAGGAGATTTATTATTGTGATAACCATGAAGGATGTCCTGAGCAAGAAGTAAATTATATGTAATACTTCTAGCTTTAATAAAGGCATATTGGTTAAACTCAATTAGTTGATCAAGACAAGGCTTAATTTTTCCATCTATGAGTTTAGATATGCATTTATATATAGTATTACAACAAAAAATAGGCCTGTAATCAATGACATGACTAGTATTATCACACTTTGGAATGAGTGCAATGTAAGTGGAGTTAATCTGTTTTAAGAGAGAACCTTTTTTAAAAAAAATCTTTTATAGCCAATATGACATCCTTACCAAGTAAATGCCAAGATTTTTGAAAAAATAAAGCATTGAGCCCATCAGAGCCATGAGATTTATTAGGATTAAAGCTAAACATGCAACTTTTATATCCATATTAGTAAACTTCTTACTAAAAAAATCACACATAGAAGTAGTAATCACATGCTTAACATATCTACTTAAAGCATTTCTAACAGGGTAAAGATTGCTACTTTGAGAGCCTATAAGATTTTTATAAAAACTAAGTATATTACCAGTAATATCTTCACTCTATGTGAGGGTAATACCATTATCATCAATGAAAGAATTAATTCTATTTCTGTTATATCTTTGTTTAAGACATTTATAGAAATAAGAGTTATTTTGGTCACCTTTTCAAAGTCAAGTAATTCTACTTTTTTTGCTTAATGGTGATTTCTTCTTCATTCAGAGCAATAACAAGATTGTTTTTATCCAAGTTAATGTAAGCAATGCTAACAGAAGGATCCCCTGTATCAAACAAAATTTGATTCTTATGAAGAGTATTACTCGCATTCTCTACTTTAGCTTTATAGTGTATGCCCTTTTTATAATCTAAACCTTTAACGACTTTTTTGGTAGCCTTCAACTTATTACATAACTTGAACATATGAGTATCTTGAGTGTCAATACACCAACCTCTAGTAATAACTTCATTAAATTCAGGAAAATTAACCTAATTGTTAAAAAATTTAAAGGAATTAGCATCTATTCTAACATGCTCACCCAAATTAACAATCATACGAGAATGGTCAGATATATCAAAAAAGTGAAAAGAAGATTCAGAATTTCCAAAAGTATTCAGTCAATAATCATTAACCAGAATCCTGTCAAATTTTCTTTTAATAGATAACATTACACTATTTTTAGTCCAAATAAATCTAATAGTAGTGTATTTTAAGTCATCTAACATGCAGTTCACAATACATTCTGGAAAATCATTAAAATGAGGAGGCCATAAACCACTGCTCCCTCCCTATCACTAGAGTCTCTTATGACATTGAAATGCCCCATAACAGTCTAAGACATTCCTCCAAGAGTTTGAGAAAAACTTACTTGATTTTCCCAAAGTTTGTATATATTTTTATATAAATAATAAGCATGCACAAAATTAACTACACATTTGAAGGTTAGTGTTAACATCAGTGAGCATACAATGAATAAACCGGACATCGTTTTTAAAATTAGAACAACTCCGCACAATAGGGTCCCAAGCAACAATTATTCTTCCATAAGGGGCTTCAAAGAGGTTATCTTCAATGCCCCAATTAAGGAAAATATAATCGCAAGTTCTTTTAATTCTATTAATATTAATTTTAGTTTCGAGAATATCAAAACAAGTAAAGTTATTTTTATAAAGCAAGTTTTTAACAACTTTTTTTCTTCTTAAAATTATTTAACTCTCTAATATTCCAACTATCTATTGTACTCATTGATTAAGTTATTGGTTAGGGCAATTTGTGAAATCCACTTTCCTATTACAAGGGGCCTCCCCCTTCTTTTTCTTAGTACCTTTGTTTTTTTTTTTGTTACTACTAACAGATAAGTGAGAGCTGTGCACACCATTCTCACTAGTATTGTTATCATATTTTCCTTCTCCCGTGTCATTTATATACTCCATATCATTTCCAGTCGGTTTTAAAAAAGCAGGAATCAATTAAGCAATGTTATCGGGAGTTTTAATGTCTGCCAAAATAGCTTTAGAGGTGGATGGCTTATCAATAGGGTTTAGTTTGGGAGCTATCTCCTTTCCACTGTCCTTAGCGAGCCTCTCAAAAGAATTAATAAATTTGGAGCAAGCTCCAAAAGATGTATCATATTTTAGAGACTTTGTGGCTTGAGACAAAAGAATGTGAGTTTACTCAATCAGAAATTTGTCCTATTTTTACCTTACCGTTCTTGTTGCCAACCATAATCCATCCTTCCTCATCAATTGGGGAGGAGGTTGACTTTTTAGCATTGGCTTTTTCAGGATATTCACTACACCAAAACATCAATTTTGGAACGTTACTTTTTTTCGATTCGGAACAATTTTTACATGTTCCTATTATTGGAACGCCCATAAAGTTTTCCAAATGGAAAAGGTGTTCCCAATTCTTATAAAATATTTCGGAACACTACAAATGCGTTGCAAATGATAAATAAAAAAACATGTTGCCTGCCCTGCCACTCACGTAATAGAGAGCAAAACTGTTTTTAATTAATTGTTAGTATTATAATTAAATTAAGTAAGCTATGATCTCGTCTCTCCAATTATATACGCGAACTGATAACTCTCTCTCCTTTCTTTCACACCAGGCAAGGCAAACACCTCACCATCCACCAGGTCATTAACATCACACTACATGTTATCAAGTGTCGAATTCATCATCACATCACACTACGTCAGCCACGATGCCCAGTTAACTCCTTTGTTTTATCGACTCTCTCTCTTTCACGTTCAACATCTCCTTTAATTCCTAACTCTTTTTTTTTTTTTTTTTTTCCTTAGCTCGATCCATCGGAGGATTTCATACAGAGTTCTCTCAATTTCGTAACAATAATCTTTTGCTCCCTCTTATCCCACTCTCTTTTTACGGTTCCTCCCCTATTTTGTGGCTTTTTATTTGTCAATTTATTGGCTGTTTTTCTTAGATGATGAAAGGTAAACTATAAGTCTATACCCATTTATTAGCAAATTTATTTTTGGATGGATTTTGTATATGCCTTAGTAAATAGAACCTTAGTTTCATATGATCTGGCTTGTTTTTTATTTCATTTTGTTATTTTTCTGCTCTTAAAGTGTTTGATGATTTTCCGCAGTTACTATTTTTTTCATATACGGTAGTTTTTGATTGAATCTAGAAGGCTCAATTAATCTTATCCTGTCACATGTCAGTTTGAAATCTAGGTTCTTTATATTTGATTGTATTTTTTGTGTGTGAATCTACTAGTTTAATCCCGTCTCTTTATTGGGTTACAAAAAACTCTGTTTTATACTTTAATATTTCAACTATTAATAGAGTTTGATCTATATACAGTTTTATTGGGCTTATCATAGGTGATTTAATGATGGCAAATTGAGTTGATGTCAATCAAGCATTCAATGAAAACTAATATTTGTCCACTTGAAAGAGGAATTAAATTACTAGTAGTCTCTCAAATTTCTTAAAGATCATCATTGATGTTGAATTGCTGTGCTTTCTTATTCCATACTAGTAGAATACTTTTTTTCCTAATAGGGTATAGACAAAATATAATCAGTGGGAAATTACTAGTAGGAAAAGTTGTATATAGTTACAACTAACTCATAAAAGATAGGTTAAAAGTATAAAAGATTGAATCTCATAAATAAATATCATTTATATGTTTCTTTTCCTCTCTGTTATAGAAACCAATCCAATAAGGTCAAAGAAAATAACAAGGGTGAATAGCTAGTCTTGAATAGGTTGGATCCATGAAAATAAAAAATAGCTATGAAGTTCTATATACATACAACTGATAGTCTACAATTTTGTTGCCTTAAAGTGTGCATATAAGGTATTTTATTATATGTATTGAGCTTTGAGTAAATATGTTACACGTGATTGTTTTTAAGTTTATTGAATTTATTTATGTGTCTGTTCCAAATCTAGCTTTGATAAATTAAAATTTTCGTGATATTACAGGAAAATTGTTGAATCTAAGCATAGTGAAGACATAAATATCCATCATCTTTCAATTTGGCAGATGCAGACACAACTGAATTTTGTCTATGGTTATTGTAAGGTGAGACAACTTTTTGGTTGGCCACTAAAAGCTTATGGGCTTGACTATGATTTCTAGAGCTGCCTCTTGTTTTTGGGCTTCTTTTTATCTATTAAGCTTGAGCTTATTATTTTCTTTTAAGATACATTTCATTTTTTAGTTTAGCTCAAACTTTGACCTAAAAGAGAAGTGACTCCTTTGTAGCAGCCTATTACGGTCCTCAGTCTCCTATTAGTGTAGTGGTCCCCGCTAAGTTGTTTCTAAATGTTGTCTATGCTAGAAAACTGCTTAGAGTTATTTAATACTTAATAGATCTTGTATCGTTGTATTGGCATAGGGGTGATTATAGTTTTAGGTTGTTAACGGGTTTGGTATAGAAGTATTCTGGGGTATTTCCATCCAAATCGTTTTATCTTGCTAGTACAAAAGTATTCCGTGCATATTTTTGTCTAGGGATTTTGATAGAAGCTCTTATAACCATTAAAATATGGATGCGTGTATATGTAAATGAATTTGAATGAACGATGCGAATTGTTTTCCATTTGTGATTATTTGATTTGGTTTTGTCTAATTGTAAACTACACTTAACTTTCTTGTCTGATTTAGTTATGGTCAATTGTGATTCTTTTGGACAATAAATATAAAAAATATGAATCTTTTATTGTGATTGGTTGCACTAGTTTAAGGTTTGTTCTTGGTGTGATTTTCTGCTAATTGTAAGTCTCATTTAGTTTAGAGTATTATAATAGTAAACCGGCTTAGTTGATGTGAGAAAAATGTGGGATCATGTAAGTTGTTAAGAACTTACCTTCGAATCTGCTATCGAGTAAAAAAATATGTATTGCACTTTCCCATACTATATTAAATATACATGATTTTCATTTTGCAAAAAGTATTATGAATAAGTACTGTACCAATATCAAATATATTTCACATAACCTACTAAAAACAGTATTTGAAAAGATAATATCGTATTTCTTATTTTTCAGGATTATATTTGTTCAACACGTGGATGAGTACTTGTAAGAGCCGAAACAGTCGGTAAGTACTTGTCATTTGTATTGGCAATTGAACTGTTAATCTTGCTCGCTTTCTAGTATGTACTCTTAATCTGTCCATTGTCACTTTTTTCCAAAAATAAATAAATTTGGAATGACATGCTCTTACATAAATTTCTTATGGATTAAACTCCATTTAGAGGATTCTGACATCATTCTAACACCTATCATTATTTCAACATTATAAGTCATAATTCGTTTTTTTTATAATTTTTTTTAAAACCTACATAACAACCGGTCGACAAGTCATACAGGATTATAATATACTTACACAAAAGAAATTTTGTGTAGAACAACTTTTTTTCTCCCCCCTTATACGGATGTATTTTTTCAGTCAACTAAAATGAATGTTATGACATGACCAAATTGCCTAATGAATTACATGATGTAGAGAACTTTGATGGTGATCTTAATTTTTATCTTTAATATAAGTATTGTTTTTCATTTAGTTTATACCAGGTTTAACATATTGTTCACTTCCCTTGCTGCGACTATTGCATTTTATTTGGTTCTAACTAATTCTTACTCTTTCTCGTTTCTTCCCCTCCAGATTTGCATATTTGTACAGTGAGTGGAGCAGTGTTTGAAACTTGGCGATCCGTAGCAGCTTTTTTGGATGGCTTACCAAGCTTTTAGTTTTAGAAGTTTAGCTGGTTTTTAGTCGTTGAGCTTCCGATAATTTGAGATTTGTTTCTTCTTTGACTATTTCTTATTGTGTTTGTTTGATTGGATAGACATGAACTTTTAAACTTATGAAAAAGATCCGTTCTTGTAAGACGTTGGACAAGATTAATTTAGTTAATTTGTGTTTGCCATATTATTTGTTCTGACGCTAAATTATGAAAACGTAATTATTAAGTTTCAATATTTTTGAAAATTAGTAAGAGTCAAAAAACATGAATTATTGCTTATGTTGACCGCTTTAATCATGGCGGTAGTAACCTTTGTGTCAATTTAGACACTTTTTTAGTGTTCCAAAATGTGTTATAAATGTATACTAGTACACTTTATAGGAACACTTTATTTGTGCTCCAATACTGGAACACTAAAAAGGTGTTCATGTTCTAGAATTAGGAACACTTTTAGAACGAGCATTCAACTAGATGCTCTTAAACTTCATATGTGAAGATTTATTTCGACAATAAATGCTGAATATCATAATGTAGTCTCTCTTGATCGATAATAACAAGTTGTCATCAAATAAGACAAGTGTTTTATCTGTATCATGAGACAGAGCATATGTAATTCAAATATGCCTAATACTAGCTCGAAGCTATATACACTCTCTAGTCGTCTCATAGAGGATGAGTAGATCAGAGTGATTTATTTGGAGTCATTCCAAGACCTCCAAGCCTTATTCGTAATGGTAAAGACAGACCACGTTAGGAATATCACTTATGCGGGTCTGATAAGTAACAGGCATCGGTATAACCGAAAAAAGGTTGCGTTAATTCGAGTACCGAAGTGGGTATGTACACTTGATGACGCAAATGAGATACGAAAACCCTCATCCACAGTTACCTTAAGTTAATGGGAAAATGTCTTTTATGCCATTTCGATGGCAGCGCGTTAGCGTGATGCTGTGTTTTGCTATACCATTCACAGCAGACGAGATGTTCGTCCTATCACATTAGACCAAGTACAATGATGCGCTTATTGTTCTTAGATATGAACATCATGGTTCAATATCTCTTCACCGTCTCATCTGGGACGGACTGGGTCTATATCAATGTCAAGTGATCGAACTATCATGGGAGAATCTGACGAGTTAGCGTCATGATGACTAAAACGTCATAACACCTTCTAGGTGTAGTCTGAATCATGGACTTAAATTCAATCTTTACAGGACTCGATCATCAAGCCGAGTCACTACTGTGTTTTTCCAAGATCTTTCATCTCGAAGACAGATCCAAAAATGGACTGCTTCAAAACACGCAAGGGCATAATATTTGTTCAAGTATCCCAAGCTGATCAAGTACTCACTTAGGCGGGTATACCACATCCGCTCGGATTATATTAATCCATATAGTGAACATCTCAGTCAATGGAGATCGTGTTCCATGGTCAGGAAGTACTTGATTTAAGCACATGAGGTCACAAATGGAACTTCATCTATATCTCTTTGTCTAAATCCCCACAGAGATAAAACCGTGACCACAATCACACGTGATGCATAATCAGTTTTCCGGAAACAACTAAACTGATAAAGTAGGGGACCGTTATAATGTCCATTACGAGGAAATAAACCATCTCGTAATCAATTCCAAGGTGTGAGAGAAGCCTTGTTCTACTCGGCGAGCATTCTACAGTCTCATTATTCTCACCACTCTTCCTTACGAATAACCAAATAAACGAACTAGTTTAACATTGGTGGTGTTGGAGCTACAGGTCCAAACACACTTTTGCTAAAGAGTCTACTTGGATTGCAAGTTTCCATTAGGTCAGTCTATTCTACGTTGACTTTAGGCAACGGTACATGCATCCCTGTCATAATTTGCTCATATTATCAGTCGTCACCGAATATATGAACAAGTAATCAATGATAGTCTCGTTTTGCTTCAATATCGTCTAAGATATCATGATCGACAGATATTTCAAGATTCTCATGATGAGGAGGAAATCACACATCTCCTTGATCCTTTATAATCTCGTGCAACAAATGAGTTTCAGTTCACCACCTCTAGGGCTGAACGAATTAAGAACCGATCAACTTCCTCGTATCTTGGGAAGGATGACCGACTGACGGTCGACGGCAGCGTCCTTTGCTTGGCGGGTTCGGCCAAAGCATTGTGTTACAACAGGAGCACGGCGTCTGACAGGGACGTCTATCCTTGCAAGCATTTTGCAGCAGGTATAAATGATCTCGTGACATCTCATAAAGTCATTAAATGCGTTTGACATTTAGTTAGACTTGAGGGAGTCTATGCACTTACTTATCACTAAGTGCAGTTTTGGGGATCAAGCTAAGACTGAGTGGGTTATGCCATGTTACTTCACGTCGTTCCTTATCAATGGTAACGTGCAAATCTTCCGCTAACAACGGGGAGAACAGTCTTAGCGATGTCACTTTCGCATGTCATGCGATAAAGAGATCGCTTGCCAAGATTACTCTATCAAATGATAGGCAGGGGATTTATAATCGACTTATGTCCCCTTCAGAGGTCCATAGTTTGAATGCTATAGTTGCTCAATCAAAATATTAATTAAGCACTCCAAACACGCGTTAATTTGAAAATTTTGGCTCATAACTAGTAACCAGCTGGTACGCTTATGGTGTTTGGGTGTCTATGGGGCCTCATAACGGACCAATGCAACAAAATAGCATAACCCCACACAGAAATATAAATCTTAGTGCGCAAGACCAAGAAATGCGTTCAATCATTTGCAGTCGCATTATCAAACTTTCCGTGAGTCCATTTGGGTCTGAACATAATCGACAGGATGTTCAATTTCAATTCACAAACTCAAGTAATTCAAATCGAAATTTCTATTTTTACACTTCGGCATTATCAAGTCGATTAGACTTTTCAGGATAATCCGGATCATGAGCCATCAATTTAATGATAAGGCTAAGAGTTGGGAAGTGCTGCATTTATGTGGACAACAATACACATGTGACCGTGTGTCGATGCATCAACCATAACCATATATTTAATGGTCTGTCTTATGGTTGGATAAGTCCACAATAACTCCTTCAATTCTTTACAAGAATTCTACAAGTCCATTTTGTGATCTTTACATATACTGGTCTTTCAAAGAGAGCATTAGTGACATGGATTTCGGATCAATCACGAAATATATCCTCAAAAAGAATACAAATGCGATGCGATTATAAATCAAGCATCGTCTTTTCCCGGGAATATCTCATCCGGTCAATGCCACAATATCAAAATGCTCTTATCAATCGACGACAGGCAAATGATAGTACAGACAATCATGTCTTAGCATCTAAATCCTTTATCATTCGACGACAGAAGAAATGATAAGGTAACTTTAAAAGCTATAAAAAATTTGGTAGCAACCACTTGAAAAAAATTTCAACTCCTCTAAAGTACACTTTTGGTCATTTTGAATGGAAGCTATGTAAAAAAAATTCAATTCTTTCATGAGCTATTACCAAATAACACTGGTTTTCTCGAATATCGTATTACTCAACAAGGTACGACAAGACCTATATGAGTATAAACCCTCATATTTGACAAATCAATTTGGTTTTACCAAAGATTTCGATTTGGAATGACAGGTCCAGAATCGTTGTCACTGAGTACTTTTTTAGGAAAGTCGTTGGTGAAATTATGTGGTATACTATTACCCATTATTTTCAGAAAATCAACTACCCCACAAGTATTGCCTAACATTTCATAATTTAAAGTTTGGTCACATTTGTCAAAGGAATTTGCTCAAAACACTTTAAATTTTTCGAGAAATTTTGTTAACAGGCAAACCATAATCCAAAAGTATGTCCAAATGGAAAAAAAAAACATAATACAGATGAGCGAAAAAACGGCTCAATGATTTATCAAAATCAATAAAGAAAGATATCAAACTCATTTGAGCCACAAAACCAGTGGTCTCAAGAGTTTCTTTCAGTTAGCTTTAACCATATTAGCATTGACTTTTCCACCTTTATAATAGTTTTAAACTACTTAAGGAGTAGTCGGGAATGACATCAGTCATTTATAGCAGAGATTGGCTCCTTGAGCATTGCCTCTTGCTTTGGGACGAATGACCCAATTGTTCCTTTCAAAACTACATGGGTGTCACATATCTTCGATTCAGACAATTGTCTAAACCTCACTTGGCTAAGCGATTCGTCGGGATCGTGACAGTTTGAGACAAATAACACTTGTCTCGCTTCTCGATTCGTGGAAAAAAATGTACACGAAGAGCATTAATATTAGGGAAACAATTCGCCATTGACCCAATAAGATTAAAAACTGCTCATCGGGGCATTTTCTCATCCAAAAACAGATGGGTGATGAAGGAACATGGTGAATATAAATTCATGATACTGCTTATGGAATACAATTTCCAAGCTAGTATTTTGGTGAATGATCACTTCAATATGTCAATTTCAGATATTTGTTCACCATAGATGTCATCACGTCTCAAATGTGATGGCGGAATAAAATCAACGCCTTAGCCTTCATCTCGAGGATAACAACAAACTCGTGTTTTACCCATCTAAGATGGCATCCAAAAAAAAATTGGCATTATATTTTCACACATCAGGGTGACTAACATGTGGTGACGGAATAAAATCAACGTCTAAACATCTATCTGATGGACCTTAAAAATTATATCCAATGTGTGAGTCTCAGTTAACAAGGTTGGAACCAATAAGGAATTTCTCTTATAGGTGTTTGCCCGCTAACTTCGATACTGTCACGTGTGCTGTGCACAAACAACTAAGATTAAGGAGGATTTGATGGTTTTACCACCGTTCACCCTCATTCGCCCGGAGGAGTTGTAAGGAGGTGTAAACCACTAATGGTGTATATAATATGTGAATATGAATGGAAATAGGGTTTATTTTTTTAAATAATTGGTGGGGAAAACCCACTTTTATTAATGAAATATAGGTAAAAGACCATACAAAATAGGATCAAGTAGCAAAACTGTGAAAATCTCAAACAATCGAGACCAAAACGAAATAACATAAAAGGGTTTACATCTAATTGAAATTTATGAAGTTAAGAACTTCATAGACTGCCAAAATAGGAGTCAATAGAATGGCGAGAAGAACTTGAGGGGCTAATACTGAAAATATATGTAATAATTCCACAGGTGTCCATCCACCTCTTCATTTCTTTCACCTCTTCATTTTTCTTACACAGTAGAGAGAGAGACTCCCCCTTACACAGTAAAAATAACCCCTTTTAAAGCATGGGGGAAGTCATCCAAACAAGATGATAAGATGTTACCCTCCCAATTTGCAAGAATATCAGCAGCCATGTTGCCTTCTCTAGCCACATGTTTAAACAGATAATCACCATCCTCTAATAGTATCTTAATGAGATTGAATAGGTCTATAATCTTCCAAGGGCATTTTTGTTTACCCTCTACAATATTAATAAGAATCTGTGAATCACTCTCAATAATAATATGATTTTTTGGTGAAATAAGTAGGCCATAATAGAGGGCTTTGAACTCTGAATATAGAGGTGAAAAACTGACAATAGATTTAGAAAACCCCTTAATAAAAGCACCCTTTTCATCCCTAATTAAACCCCCAATACCATTATTGGCAGCTAATTGGTTAAAACAACCATCAATATTTAGTTTCTGGAAACCATTTGGAGGATGAAGCCACTTAATAATAGTGGCCTTATCAATAGTCTTCTTTATACTGAAATTAGAGTAGGAAAAACCTTTCTCCTTATAACCAGATAGAATAATCAATTCTTCAGTTTTACGAATAATATTACTGGCCTTCATTTTGAAGTTTTCAAATTTACAAGAGCATCTGGATTTCCAAATTAGCCAAATAATAAGAGAAGGAAGCACTTGACATATTTTTTTTCCAGAGAAATGCTTTTTCTTAGTGATATTAGACCACCAACTGTTAACTCTTCCATATAAAGAATTATTCTGAATTAATATCCCCCATTTTCTCTCAAAGAATTCCCAAACTTCATTAGCTACTATACCAGTACTGAATAGATGATTGAAAGTTTCTTCTGAAGTTTTACAGCAAACACACATAGAAGCCATACTAATGCCAAATTTATGCAGGTTACAATCCAAGGAGACTGCTTGATTAAATAACTTCCACATGAAGCAGGAGATTTTTAGAGATACCATTCTGTTCCATATAAAGGCACTTCTCCAGTTTACAGTACCCACTTTTCTAGAAATTTCCCAAGCTGAATTTATAGTAAAATTCCCAAGATTTGTAGGTTTCCATATAGATGCCCCATTATTAGATATAATAGAATTAATATCAGTCAATTCTCTAACTTGAAGCATTCTGCACCAAGTATTAGTACCCCCTTTGATAGGAATGTCTTCTGGAAGTTTATTTCTACAATATTTAGCTTTCAAGAACTTGGCCCATAAAGAATCTTTTGTTTTAAATTTCCACCAGAGTTTCATTGCAAAAGCTCTAGATATATCCATAAAACTTTTAATATTTAATCCCCCTTCTTTCACTGGAGTACAAATTTTGCTCCATCTAACCCAATGGAACTTGTTTTTTCCATTAGTGTTACCCCAGAAGAAATTAGACAGTAATTGGTCTATTCTTTTTATCACTAGTATTGGGGGATTTATAGCAGCCAAAGTATATATAGGAATAGATTGCAAAACATGCCTAATTAATATTAGTTTCCCACCCAAATTAAGCCAGTTACCCTTCCAAGTAGACAGCTTACTTCTTACTTTAAGTATAAGTTCATGAAATAGAATACACTTTTTATGTCCAGAATATAATTTGCAACCAAGGTAGGAAAAAGGAGGATTCTTACTAGATATAGTTAGCACTTTGCAAATCTTAGCTTTCTGAATAGAACTCACACTTTTTGAGAAATATACAAAACTCTTGTCCAAACTGATTTCTTGACCAGAATCTTGATTATAACATTGCAGGGTGTACTTAGTGTATGAGAGAGAGATCTAATTTTTCGTGTTTAATGAGCTTATTATATAGGCGGATGTACTAAATTTTTGATTAGCACAATTTTCGCAATTTTATCTGATCATTTCATAATATATCTCTAGCGTTATCAAGGATATATTATAATAACTTCTCTATATGTTTTTATGTGTATCCGTCGACTTTGACTTGCTCATGTGGAAGAGTGTTGCTGTCGGCCTGCTCAAGTAGAGGCTTTCCCGAGGGCCACGATCCTCACTATAGGTGAACTGGGATGAAGACCCCTCTGCTCTTAGCATTGCCTCCCTCTCGGACCCAAGAATATACTGGTCCGAGTAGCTAGAACTATAATTCTCGTAGAGAGGCAGACTCTCGTAGGAGATTCTGTTTCCTTGAATGACAAATAATACTTTCTTCTGTATTAGACTATATGTTTACGGGATGTCTCACATATAGATTTGATGTCTTCATTTATTATGAGGATATTACTTTCTGATTGTGTCTTATCAGTATCTTTTCGCGCTTATCTCGTACCTCGGTTACTCGGGGGACGGGTCAAAAGTCTAACTGTCCCGTTCGGAATGGTCATTAATTGCACATCAATTGCTAGGTTAATTATTATGTCTTAATCCATTTATTGCAATTAATGCGAAGTTTTATCCCTATATTTTAACCTCCAATACTATCTTTAGATCAAGATATGTTTTTTAAGCCAAACTCAAGTTTGAATAGAAAAGAGACATGATACTGGCAGTGTCACAAGAGCTCGTTAAAAATCTAGTTTATCCTACAAAACAATTTTGCTTTACGCAAATAGAGATTTTACACAAACCATCCATAGGACATGTCACCTTCGCACTCAGCCTTACTTTCTAAAGCGACGGTGGGATGGCTAAGTAGGATAGTGACTTCCCATTGAGCCATTTACAAACCAACCAAAAATCGATTTATGACCATTCCCAATATCATTTCCTATCTCAGAGATTGAGACTCTCTTTCTCCATAAACACCAAACAACTAGGGCCGCATTTCCAAACAAACATAATTGGATCCTGCTTATTTTGTTGCATGATGCATACAGATAGATATAATATCAATGTACAGACGTGTAAGGACTAAAGGACATATAAACGGACACAACTAGCTCAGCGACATGAAACATTGACATCATTCATAACATATTTAGCAGTGCTAATAAACGGAATTACCAAGAGAGTTGAAAGTTAGGAGTTTGACTAGATCAATAAACTTTTTAAAAAGAAGAAGAATGAGAAATGACTTGATCTTTAGAACTTGTCTTTACTCGATTAGCGTTGACACATTTTGTCTTAAATAAATGTATTGTATTAAATAAATGTAATTCAAGAACTTGCAAGTTATCGGCGAGGAGGTGCATTTAAACTTTATCAGTTTTACCAAAGAGTGGAGTAGCAGCTTCAAGTTAATCAGTGCTCAATATGCTAAACTTATAAAGCATGGGTCTAGTGAAACGTATCCGTGGAAGAGATTAAGTACTTTACTCATTTACTCAGGCAATTAACTTCTCGACTCTTGTGAGTGGTTTTTTTTAACAATTTGTATATTTAATCGATGTGTTGCTCCCAAATGATCACATAAGTTTCAGTTTCATCGCAAACTACATAGTGGGTTGGAATATTGGTTTGAACAAGAAAAAGCAAAACCAAAACCGATGATGTACTCATCACAAGTACACAGTTGCAGTTTGGTACTTTTTTTTGTGCCAAACTTATTGCATAGTTTGCACTTTCCAAAAAGAGGGTATAGCGGATTGCAGTTATTGTAATGGTCATCTCGTTCATCTATTATTGGCCTCAATATAAAATTGGTGGAACTACAAACTGTTAGTCAATGATTAATAAAACTATTAATTTGGTTAAAAATAAATACTTTTTTAATGCATGAAACTTTTGTAATTGATGGGATTGCAATGGCAAAAGGCCTCAAACTTTCACGGCTTAATTACCCCCAAGAGATTATCCATATTAATATAACATAATTTTTTTTATTTCAACACTAAAATATAAATTAATTTATATCAAATGCAAGTTATGAGAATCTAAACTTTTACCTTTACCATACAATGTAAACACTCTAGCATATGAGTTACAATCCTTTTTGTTTCATATATTAGTTATAATTACATAAGTATAATATAGATTTGTAGTTTTAAATATATAAAACTATTAAAATAAAAAATATACTTAAATTAAAAAAATGATATTGTTACTTGAAAAAAGATAAATGATCATTATTTTTCGATTATAAAAATTATAATGATAATATATCTTATTTAGTATGATAATTGTTGCTTACGTGAATAAAAATAAATACTAAAAGAATCTGATAAAAAATGTATCAAATTTTTTTATCTACTCAATTATTTGTAGTTTCACACTATTTTTTCTAGTACATATTAATTTTTTTATTATTTATACGAAATGTTATTTTTAAACTAGAATTATGTTTCGTGTTAATAATATGTTTAGACTTTTCAAATAAAAATTGTTAATAAAAAATAACGTTGTCATAAAATAAAAAAATATGCCAAGAGATTCGGGATAAACCTATCCCGACCCTACGGGATCCCAAAAATTCGGGTCCCGAAAAAGTCGGGTCCGACTTTTGTCGGGTCGGGATCGGGATTTTTTTCCCACTTTTAAAAGTAATCGGGTCGGGATACGGGTTGATACTAAGTTACATGACACACCGAAACACTTGATACTTCCGTAGATGTGGACAAGTACCCGAAGATCTACTAAGACTACCCCCACCCGCACCGGCCCATGTGCATGTGAAGATGCTCCCATCAAATTTACTTGTATAATCTTGAAAATGGAGAATATTATTAATTCATATTGAAATACAATAAGGGTCGCAATTTTTTTTGGCAAAATCAAAAAACTACAATCACTAGTATCGAGTTTTGCTAGATTAGCTAAGAAGTGTGCTGCTATAGAACATTGTTACTGTTAAAATAATAAAATATTGTAGAGGTAGAGAGACGGTATAATAAATGTAAAATAAAGTAGTATATTGATATTGTAATGTAGTTACATATAGTTAATTGCCCATTATATAGATTAATATTGAGTAGCCAACAAGTAATCAATCTTTACACTTATAGTATATAATCATTTAGATCAAATAAAATAAAATAACAATAAATCAAGTATCTTCTCTAATAGGAGTATATTTTTCTTTAATACTGCACCGCAAGATGAGCGTGTAGGGAACCGTAACGAGAATCTTTGATTCAAATAAACGTAGTTGTAAGATATGTAGAAGTACGTAGAGTAGAAGTATTATTTGTTGTAGCAGTAGCACATTATTGTTGTAGTATGGTCATACCGACAGCAGTAATTGTCGTGGTAGCAATAGTTGTCTCGACAGCAATAAGATACTGATAGAACATAAAAATCAAACCCGAATATATCTATTCGGGTACGAACCGACCCATGCATTATTAACGGGTAACCAACACAATTATAATAGGGCCCGGGGTATAATGGTCTTCTCCCTACTTAAAGATAAATGTAATTATCCATTAGCATCCAAACCCAATTTATAAGAGGCCCAACAGTTAAAAAACCCATAAGTTGACAGATGAAGTGACACTTGTCAACATCCTGTGGCGCACAAACCCCTACAAATAGCCAAGTATCAGTACTAGAAAAAAGGATCTGACTTCTCAGCACAAAAGAAAAAGTATAATACAGAAACTTTTCAGAGCCTATCTCACTAGAAAGTACGCAGATAGAAGTCAAGTCAAAGACCGAGCACCGAGACCAAGTTAAAAACCGAATATTAAGATCAAGTTATTAGACCGAGCATAAGTAGAATAAAAATTATAATCCCGATCAAGAAGATTCACCGATCAATAAAGAAAGAACAATATCTCATCTAATATTTCACATCGTCAATTAATATCATTATTGTTGAGAAGCTTAACTTAACCGACCGAAGTTAACGCTTTATCGAGCTTAACATACCCGATCAAAGTGAATGCTTTATCAAATGGCACCGTCTATACACTTCACATAGTTCCAACTAGTTTCGAAGTCGAACACACATCTTTATCAGATGAACAAAATGGTTACCGCAGTAGAAGAAAGACGTCCCGAGGAAGCAGGGACAACAACTAACAACGAAGTGCGAATCAACCAAGAAGACCTAGAAGAACTCCTTGCCATCCGAGAAAGATACGAAGCACTCAAGTCAAAAAATTGACTGACCACTTTCAACATCCCTACCGAACAACCAAGAGACCAACCCTTACAAATCGACCGAATCATAGACGAAAACCCGACGGACTCGGAAGAAGAACGAACCATATCTGTAGTAAGGCGAACAAGGAGACACCAGACAATATCTAGACAACTAAACGATGCAGCTCCCATGACAAATGCAAGACCAAGCTCAAGAGCCCATTTCCCAACTGCGTCGGCCAACTCCAGCTCTCCTCAAGGTCGAATAATTCATTTCCGAACAAATGATGACAACAACACGGAGCTCCACTCCAAAGATAACTATGCCGAGGAGTAAAGGAGAGCCCAACACCGACCAACAAACATCGCGGCATTCCAATATGGTATGCCAGTGGCCGATGCACTGGAACAAACAATCCGACCACCAATCCTCCCTCCATAGATAATTACACCATCCACGGTGGTGTTTCAACCAATAATGCCTCAAGAAGGGAATGCTGAAACATGATATATGCCGTTGGAAAAGTTGTGCCTTGCACTGATCGTCGCGATAAGAAAACTGCCACACTACTTCATCGCCCACCAGGTCCAGGTTTACACCAAGTTCCACATCAAAGAGTCATTAAGACGAACTGACATAAGTGGACGGGTAGCCGCATGGGGGGTCGAGCTATCGCAATTCCATATAGACTTCGTACATTGGCATGCCATCAAGGGACAAGTATTGGCAGATTTCATTGCAGAGTTTACCGAGGGATACGACGAACCAACGGTCATATCACAACAATCGCATTGGGGGATACATGTTGATGGATCAGCAACCAAAGATGGATCGGGAGCAAGAATAGTCCTCAAATCTAGTGAGGGCACAATCATCAAAAAAAGCATAGAGATGGGCTTCCGAGCTACCAACAATGAAGTCGAATACGAAGCTATTATAAACGGCATGATCATTGCACGGATGCTCGGATGCTCCCACTTGGTTACTAGTTCAGACTCCATATTGGTCGTTAATCAAGCCATCGGCGAGTATCAAGCTAAAGACGACCGAATGATCCTTTACCAAGAAAAATTCCAAAATATGATGGCCAAATTCGATAAATGCGAGTTAATACGAATTAACCGTACTGAAAATGCACACGCCGATGTATTCGCAACCCTAGCTTCGACATTAACATTAGCAAATACTCGATCAATCACAGTGGAAACACTAGAAACACCGAGCATTACCAAAATAGTTGACCGAGTAATGTCAATACAGTATGAGCTGAGATGGATGGACAAAATGGTTCAGTATCTGAGAAACGGAACACCCCCATCAGACAAAATAAAAGCCCTAAAGATCACAAGAAAGGCTCCCAAGTTCTGGCTGTCCGAGAGGAAAAATTGTATAAGTCAAGTTACCGAGGACCACACTTGTTATGTGTCTGTACAGAACAACAACAACAGATCTTAGAGGAAATCCATGAAGGATCATGCGGAGCACACATTAAGGGAAGGTCTCTCACCAATAAAACAATCACGCAAGGGTATTGGTGGTCGTATACCAAAAGGGACATCGATCTATATATCCAAAGGTGCGACAAGTGTCAAATATTTGGTAAAATACCTCGGCTCCCGTCATCCATGATGACCCCGGTATCGGCACCATGGCCATTTGCGTAATGGACAATTGATTTAGTCGGGAAACTTCCAAAAGCACTAGGCAACGTTGAATACTTGATTGTAACAACAAACTATTTGACAAAATGGGTAAAAGTTAAACCACTCCGATAAATCAAGGCCCAAAACGTCAAGTAATTTATTTGGGAGGACATCATAACTAGATTTGGAATACCGTATACCATCGTCACAGGCAATGGAACCCAGTTCAAAGATGCCAAATTACAGCTTTGGTACGAGGAACTGGGCATTCAGAAGTTTTACTCAACTCCGACCTACCCACATGGTAACGGAAAAGCTGAGGTATCGAAACGAACTATCTTAGATGGCATCAAGACAAGTCTGGAAAAAGCAAAAGGGAAATGGCTAGAGAAACTCTTCAATATTTTATGGTCATGCCGAACTACGCCTAAAATGGGCACAAAAGAAATCCCATTCAGCCTAGCATACGGTGTTGAGGCCGTCATACCCACAGAAGTTGGCCTACCTACTCTCTGTACATCATTAGTCGAGCAGGGACAAAATTAAGAATGAATGAGGGAAGAGCTCGACATGCTAGACGAAAAATGCGTGGTAGCAGCCCTAACCCTAGCTAAATACCAACAGAGTGTAAAACAAACTTATGACAAAAAGGTGAAGGGATCCAAGGAATTCAAGATAGGAGAGCTGGTACTGCAACGAGTGACTGGTTATACAAGAAACGAGATACACAGCAAACTCAGCCCCAACTGGGAAGGGCCATATGAAATCGTGAAGAGAACAAGCCCAGTATCATACAAAATCAAAAGCGTTCAATTTGACAATAGCAGAGGAGAGAAAAATTCATGGAACATAGCCAATCTTAAGAAGTACTACATGTAAAGTAGATTAACACTACCAGCGGGTAATTCCCTACCTTTTTCATTATAATGAAATTTTTAGAAATAAAACGAGTTTTGTTAGAATTATCTCAAATCTACAAGTCCTCCAACGAACCGGAGGCAACAGGATTCAAGTCCTGAATAAGCCCTTCAACGAACCGAAGGCATGTCTAAGAAAAAGAACAAGAACAGGTCCTTCAACGAACCGGAGGCAACGAGGTTAAAGTCCCGAACAAGTCCTTCAACGAACCGGAGGCAACGAGGTTAAAGTCCCGAACAAGTCCTTCAACGAACCGAAGGCATGTCTAAGAAAAAGAAAAAGTACCAAGTCCTCCAACGAACCGGAGGCAACAGGATTTAAGTCCCGTACAAGCCCTTCAACGAACCGAAGGCATGTCTAAGAAAAAGAACAATAACAAGTCCTCCAATGAACCGGAGGAAAAATGGTTAAAGTCCCGAACAAGTCCTTCAACGAACCAAAGGCATGTCTAAGAAAAAGAAAAAGTAACAAGTCCTCCAACGAACCGGAGGCAACAGGGTTAAAGTCCCGAACAAGTCCTTCAACGAACCGAAGGCGTGTCTAAGAAAAAAAAAAAGAACCAAGTCCTCCAACGAACCGGAGGCAACATGATTAAAGTCCCGAACAAGTCCTTCAACGAAAGGAAGACATGTCTAAGAAAAAGAAAAAGTACCAAGTCCTCTAACGAACCGGAGGCAATACGGTTAAAGTCCCGAACAAGTCCTTCAACGAACCGAAGGCACTTCAAAGAAAATATATACAAGCCCTCCAATGAACCGGAGGCAACATGTTTAAAGTTCCGAACAAATCCTTCAATGAACTGAAGGCATGTCTAAGAAAAAGAAAAATTACCAAATCCTCCAACGAACCGGAGGCAACATGGTTAAAGTCCCGAACAAGTCCTTCAACGAATCGAAGGCATGTCTAAGAAAAATAAAAAATACAAGTCCTCCAACGAACCGGAGGCAAGAGGGTTAAAGTCCCGAACAAGTCCTTCAACGAACCGAAGGAATGACAAAGAAAAAGAAAAAAAAAGTTCTCCAACGAACCAGAGGCAACAGAGTTAAATTCCCGAACAAGTCCTTCAAAAAAAATAAAATAAAAAATAAAATCACATGAAGAACGAAGAATTAACAAGTGATAATTTTCAGGAAAAAAAAGTGATAAGAGCTCACATTACGGAGGGAACAACATTTCAAGAATTGACAACAAAACGACAAATAAAATGCCATTACGGAAATACAAAACGCCAATCCACATAGGTACAGAAATAGCAAGTAGTACGAGCCCGCGTTACGGAGCCAACAATATTCAGAAAATCAGACGAAATAAAATAGCTCAAGGCAAGGAGCTACTACAAGATGAGTACAACAGGACATGACCAACAACAACCTCTTCGTCATCCGTCACGGTTTCCTCGTCAGTATCATCACCCTCGAAAGTCTCATGGGGGAGAAGAGAGTCAAAGTTGGTCGTACCAGCTCCGATACGATTCACCATCTCCAGTCAAGCAGAAAACTCAGCTCCCTAGCACGATCGTGTGCAGCGGAAACATTCTGACGACGAGCGTCATCAACGGGAAACGAACGAACTTGGCCCAAGGATGAGGCATCATGCTGAACATGAGAAGCCTAGAAATACCTCATCAAGATATTTGCCCGGGGTACCAACGACTTCAATCTATTAAGCCACCTATCCTTCAACCTCAAATACCGATCTAGACGATGCTCATGAACCACAAAAACATGCTCAATGCCTTTCACATAGTTCCTGAAAGAGGCCGACTGAACCTTTAAATTTTCCTTAAGACGAACGCACTTGGAATGAAGTTTATCGTTCTTTTCTGTCAAGTCAACATAAAGCCAACTGGCACGAGCTTCATTCGTAGCACCAGACGAGGGCTCATCCCGAGCGGCACTAGTAGGTCCCTGCCCCGGATTAACAAGGGTCGAAGAACAAGTCTGATGCAACAAAGTAGCAGGTGCCTATAAGATAAAGAAAAATACATCAATAAAAACCATAAAACTGACAAGTGAAATCAGATAAAGAAAAATACATTTATACAAGTTACATATCGAAATCAGTCAAAATACAAGTCAGAATCCTATTGTCTGGGTTAGTCGGACAGTGGGGAACAGGGTCATCGGGAGATACTGAGGAAGCACCAATTTTGGCAAAATGAACCTCACACAACGACGTTATCTGTGACCCCAGATGCCTTCTCACCTCACGATCGACATCGTTCAAAACAGCAGTGGTCTTGTCAACACGAGCCATGACACCAACCATGCGCTCTGCTCGGGTTGTACCACGGGTACCCTTTACATAGTCATACTATTCTAACGCCCTAGTACATGCCCAATGAGCCTTGACAAGGCAAGCAGTAAATTGACATCATCAAAAACAGCCTCCAATACCAAGTGCAAAGTGGTAACTCAGCCCCGAGCATCATGCGAGACCGACGAAGCACACCTAGAAGCTCATTCGCCTCTCCCTTATTTACAAAAGAACATGCCGTCATCCCACTAAATATCTCACCCAAGTCGCATAACCGAGTTGATAAATTCGAGACATGAATATTTAGATCCTCGATTTCACGGCGAGCAGAATTCAGTGCAGAAGTGCAAGGCGAACTGGGACCTTCGGACTTAACTACAGGCTTTTTAGCTAAAATACAAGTAGGTCAGGACCAGACCACCATAGCAAGGGGATTAACCGATACCTGACATGATGTTATGTCCTTCAAAAATACGAAAACAGACAATAAGCAACGAACAAGAAAAAGAAGTAGAAAACCAGACAGGAGCAGAACGAAGTAGAATTTGTGATTATAAATGTCCAAAAGGTGTAAAAATTACAAGGATCCAAAAAGGCCCACAATCCGGGCACCAAAGAAAAAACTACACAGGCCACACAAAGCAATTACAAAGGAAACATGTTCAATGATCAACCTGAGAGGACGAGGGCAGGGGAGTAGAAGAACGAGGCATGACAAGACCCGATCCCGAATGGGGGCGGGGCGTAACAGAGATCGGATGCCCGGGTAGCACCGGAAGTTCATCATCTCGAATGTTAGCGCAATGCAAAGGAAGCAGAGGCGACACACGAGATGCGGGATAAACAAATGCCGACCACGCCGGATGCGAATGAGGTGCCTCAACCATGTTCAGAGCCCGAACATGGGAGCTGAAAACATAGAAATTAGCTATCCTCATAAACACGCCCGGATCCTCTGCCCGGGCCGCCTCAACCGCAGACACATTCGTGTTTAGCTGGGAGGCCCTATCCTCGTACTTCTCATGGGCTATAGCAAGCGACCCTTCAGCCGCCTCTTTATCAGCCACTAACTTGGCCTTCTCCTCTGCCCAAAACTACTTCTCGGCCCTAAGAGTCACCAATTCACTCTTATCCTCGGCCCAAAGTTGCTTCTCAGCTTCTAGCACCGATAACTGAGATTGGGACGCAGTGAACTGTTTTTCAGATCCACGGCCGAGAGGAAAGCCTACAAGGAAACCTTATAAAATACAAAAATAAACAAAGAATAAATTAAAAAAGCAAAGACAATAAAGCATACCCAAAAATCATCATCGCTCGTCTCATCAACGACCACCTTTCCAGAACGACCAGCCAGCTCCTCCATGTACTTATAGACAAGGGGCAGAACTACAGTATACGCCATCCTAGAGGACCAGGATTGTTGGAGCAAATGAACCCCACATCGGCCAATATACCGGTTCATACAAACCTCATCCACCCCCACCTCACACATCGAATCCTTGGAATCTTCCAACTCCGGCACCTCTTCCCCCACCCGGGTTACAATTAGTTCGGTCTCAGGGGCCAAATGATCGCCACCCTCCACCTCAACCCGAGGTGGGGAGAGATTGGGGAGAATCAAAGTCTGCCAAGCCATTGGGTGATAGTTCACAAAATCGAACATAGCACCGATCGGCCCCTAAAACAAAACAATGCGCTTAGACCGAGCAAGGGCAAGAGTAACCAGTATGAAAGTAGAACACTGATAAAGACAAAAATAACATATAAATCAAAGGAAAGCAAGGTCAGAAGTAGCAAAAGTAATAAACATACCCGGATCGGAGCACTCCCACCCTAGGCCGGGTCGAGCAGAATAAGGTCATTCCTTAGAAGATAATGCATCACCTCCTCAACATCCACATCCGTCGAATTACCCCAAGCCTCCTCACTCCTCGGGGCCTCTAAAACAACCGACACCCTCACCCTCAGCTGGGAGCATGAGACCCCTGGTTAAAAGCGCTGAGGCCCGAATAGCGACCTCCCCCTCAAATACCAATCCCAGTACCTCCCCTTCAGAGATTGGTAGTCACAAGTGTACGTCAGCAAGTATCCTTGCCCGACTTTTAAATTCATCCTCGGAGAACTGGCTAAGTTGGGTCAAGCATTGGGACAAGTAATCCTGATAAAACAGCAAAAACACGACAGCACAATCAAAACAAGCCAAAACAATGATTACTTACAAAAACGACCCAAGTTAAACAGCAAAACAAAGATAATAAAAGAAAAAAAATGCAATCAAACAACAGCCTAAGCTTACCCACAAATCCAACAAAAGGAAGAAAATCCACCAACAGTAAAACAATACAAGAATACTCAGGGAAATGAAAACGATCAACACAATATATACACGCAAACGAAGATAAATAAATCAAAGGGGATAACCAAAGACATATATAGGAGAATCACATAGGTCATGAAAACACTTACACCCATTATAATAGTAGGGAAGGGAGAAGAATGAGTATAGCAGCGGCGAAAATTCTAGAGAGAGACAAACCCTAGAGAGAGAAAATAAGGGGGCAATGTTAGGAATGTTATAAGATAAGAACAGTATCGCCAGAAAGTATATATATGTTAAAGAGAGATAAGAAAAAAAAGAATTACACAGAGAAGATAAATGAGTGGAAGTGCATAAACAGGAATAAAATAATAACCGTCCTTTCGTATGACAGAGGTTTCCCTCTTTTCAGCCACAGAAAAGTCAATAATCGCCGCTTGTTTTCAAAAATTAATGCTCCAGATCTTTCCACGTAGAGTGGTACAACCCACCATCCCATGAAGGTCACATCCTAGAACCGATATAAACTGCCGATGGACCCCACCTCGAAAAGAGTTAAACATACGTCAGCAACAATAATGCACAAGAAGTCAAGCAGTAATCCATAAATGATAAGGGTCACCGCACAAATTAGGCGCATACCGTTCCTAGGTCGATCACACATAGGTCAAAATGTTTTAGCAACGGTCTACGGGAGGATAACCCTGGTGACCCATACCGAGGTACAAACAGAAAAGCACATCTCATCCAGACGTCTGGAAACCACAAATGTCTGACTTCAACATACTCGCACGTCGAAGAAGAGCAATACAAAATAAGCAACAAGTGAATATTAAAGAGAAGCAGATAATAAATTACTTTTATTCATCCAACAAGGGGAAAACAAACAAAATACAACTGATTAAAGCCCCAAAAAAACAAGAATATTACAAATACCACCACCTTAGAACTACCACCCATATCTACAGCCTTCTTCGCTAAAATCTCTTCAAGACGCTTCTTCTCATTTATTATGTGAGAGATACCGACCTCCGCTTGTCGTAAAATATAAGCCTGAGATTTGCACTTCTCATCGTCTTCGTAACGAGCAGCCTTCTCTTTTTCTCAATACTGCCTGAACCTCCTGCACTCAGGAGGAAGTCAAATCCTCATACCCAGGAGGAACAGGCAACCTATAAGTAGGCTCGTTCTCAATAAGGGCATTCTTCTTGGCAGCAGATCTGGTGACGGAAGTCATCTCAAATAAAAATGAGTTAGAAGAAACAAGAAAAAGATTGAGAGAAGAAAAGAGTGGTCAGGAAATTATGTGAAAAATAAAGACACAAGGGAGCATTTATATAGAAAGTCAAGAGGCACAAGAAAGGAAGCGATACAACGGTCCAAATTCAAAAGAAAGCACAAATTACAGCCATACACGTGTATCGACGCAAAAATAAATAAATAAGACACCAACAATAATAAGAGAGTCCACACTAACGATTAATAAAGACCAAAAAAAAGTAAGGGTTAGTATGAGGAAAGACTGAACCCCCCACATGGAAACAAGACACTTGGCGGCTTGAAGACCTACTGTCCATAAGCTGAGCACGATACGAGGAGTTTTCCTCGGTAAGAGCATCGTTCGACAGAGTAAGAGTAGTAATTTCATCCCTTAGCTGAGCATTCTCTTCCATCAAGCTTGCCGATCCCTGAGGACCATTATCAAACTAATCTTGGGCATATTCCCACATCACCTCGGCATCATACCAAACATTCATCTGATGCTCTCTCTCTAGCAGCATCTCGTCTAACCGACGACCCAAGGCATCACATTCGGCTTTCTTTTCCCTCCATGATTCATTGTTGGGGGAACCATAACACCTAAGGGTTAAAGCTCCGAACTCCCTCTCTGCCCTAATCATCTGGTGACGAGTTTGGAACAGCTACCCATCTAAGTCCCTTACACGGGCTTGGCCTCTCATCCGAGTATCGGACATTTGTAAAAACACTACCTAGTATAATACTCCTTAAAGTACTTGGAGGAACTCAGTTAACAAGGAGAGATGAGAAGAAAGTGGTTTGAGGGCAAGATATTTATAGGCCATGAAAAACAAAGTAGTTGAAAAAGCACTGACAAACAAGTAAGATATGAGCATCTTTGACTGATAATTCGTTATCCTTGGTACAGAAATCACGTGGGCATATGGGAAGGAGAAAAAGCAAGAGAAATATTCGACAGCCTGACATTTAGTCAAATAAATAAAGAACAGCAAGTACAAAAACAAATAGGAAAACGAATAAACATTCATTTCATTAATAAGGATGAGTTACACTGGAAATTATTACATAAGAGGACAAAACATATTTAAAATGAAAAGAAAAAAGAAGACTAGGGTGGCTCGGGCGAAGTTGATCGGTATCGGTGAGATGGCCCGACCAGGTTTACAGTATCTTGAAGCGAAGGATTCCCCCGAAGCATGTTGTTCTCCTCGACTAAAGTGTAGCTAGCACGCCTGCAATAGTCCAACTCGGCCCTCAACCAAGTCAATTCCCTCACCATCTCAGTATGGTGATATCGCATTATCTGGAACTCTCTTCAGTATCCCGTAGCATCCTCTGCACGTTATTGTAAGAAGCCTCAAAAGCCTCCACTTGTAAGACTAGGGCTGACTTGGTAAAAGGGGCAGACATGTTGAAAACAACAAGTTTATAGAATAAAAATATATAGCAAGAAGAAGAAAGATGGAGAGATAATGAAGAAAAACATGCCAAAAGGAAGTATTTATAGAGAGAATAAGAGAGGCATAAAGTGGGGAATCGCAACAGTTTGCCAAAAGGTTCTAAGAATCGCGTGCGTTGAAGAGACGCATCTGATCAAAGAGACTCTTGGATTCATGCCAATATTTGAAAAACATAAATATGGGGAAAGTCATTACACACATGTCACTCTGGGGTTTGCCAAAAATAGCATGTCCACCAAAAATAAGTAGTAGACGAGATGTTCATAGAGGAGTTTGCCAATTATAGGCGGACATCCGAAAGTATGATCCAAATGAAAAAATCATAATCCAAATGGAAAAACATAATCCAATTGAGCGAAAAACCGGCTCAATGATTTATCAAAATCAATAAAAAAAAAGGTACCAAACTTATTTGAGCCACAAAATCGGGGGTTTCAAGAGTTTAATTTCAGTTAGGTTTAACCATACCAGCATCGATTTTTTCACCTTTATAATAGTTTTGAACTATTTAAGGAGTAACCATCCATGACATTTGTCTTTATAGCATAGAGTTGGCTCCTTGAGCATTATCTCTTGCTTTGGGACAACGTGCACTATTGTTCCTTTCAAGTACTGTTTTGGAGCCACATGTCTTCGGTTTTGACGATTGTCTAAACCTCGTTTGGCTAGACGAGCGTTAGGCTCATGATAGTTTGAGACAAATAATCCTTGTCTTGGTTCTCTATTCGAGGACAACATCCACGAAGAGCATTAACATCGGCATAAAAATTGTTATAAGCCCAATAGGACGAGTAAACTCTCATCCAATAACAGATGGGCGATGAAGGAACATTGTGAATATAAATTCACGTTACTACTTATGTAATACATTTTCCAAGATAGTATTTTGGTGAACGATCGCTCCAATATGTCCATTTCAGACATTTGTTCACCATAGACGTCATCACGTCTCAAATGTGACAGCGGAATAAAATCAACGCCTTAGCCTTCATCATGTGAGTAAAAACAAACTCGTGTTATACTCATCAAAAATGGCATCCAAAAAATTTGGGCATGATATGTTCACACATCAGGGTGACTAACATGTGGTGACGGAATAATATTAACGTCTAAACAGTCATTTCGCATTGCTTTGCGATTTTCCTCATCATAGATAGCATCCAATATGTGTTGGGAGTTCTGGATTAGTTATCATATAAAACGACTGGTTTATATGTTTATGGTTAGTACAAGCACAAACTTTGTTTCGAAACGACAGGTTCGAAAAAAACTAGTTTTGCTTTTCAAGTGAATTGGTTCCCATTAATCGAACGACAGGTCGAGACTGAGATACCAATTCGGCGGAACATACATCACTATATAAACACACTAAGGGAAATTATTATTTAGTTAACCTCTTTCGGTAGTTCAACTTGAACATGATCAGATAAGATGGTGAGGGTGGTGGGCACGAATACCACTTATACACCGACCTCATTAGGAGAGAAACTATCCGCCTATATCTTTCCAAGACATCGTATCCAAATAGGTGAGCCTATTTGGGGAAGGTTCATAATTTTTCCAGCTTAAATGTGAAAATATATGATTTCGCAAATTTAAATATCATATACATAACAGCAGTAATATTATTACATGGCAATGATTATTATCATGGAAATTCATTAATTAATTCAATTAACATGCAATTTATATTCACTTGCCTTTTAATTATTTTACATGCATGTGGGTTGGTGTATATTGACCGAATATTTCTTTTATCATATATACTGTTTCGCATAAAAGTATTATACTTTAGGGATCAGTGGTGTAAATACAGTAAAACTAAATTAGCTACAGAGTTGTTACTCAGTCAGTACACAGTTTCAGGCTAGTTTCAATTAGTACTTGCTATTACTAAAAACATACAGTTATGGTCCAACCTTTTATGTTATCAACTAAATAGCCTAGCGAACATGTACAAGTTAACAAAGAATACCGTTTCTTAGTTGTTAGCAATTTAAATTGTCCCTTAAATTACTAATTAAGTCCTTCGATATTCTGTAATTTTCAAGTTCTACACAACTACTATTAATTAATTCACTGTATGTTTTATATGCGCACATCCAAACAACGTTGTACTATCTAACAAGTTTGGACTTATTAACCATGTAAACATGTACATACTACCATTTAACCGGGTATTTTTATATTATTATTCAACAAATAAGCATGCGGTTGTTTAAAGTAGCCCTAGTAATTTCTATAACAATAAACACACATCATATATAGTGCAAATATCATAGAGTACGTACTTGTTAAGATAACTAAGCATACAATTGTTATTTGTTTATGTTTGAACTATATATAGTCATGCAGATTCAATTTAACAATTTTTATTTGTTTAAGTACATGGCATGAGAGTAGCTTATACGCCAATAAATTTTCATAGTTTTGAGAAAAAAATTGCACCTTTCTCATGGTATGCTGAGAAAGTTCGATATAAAAAAAAAACTTCAAATTTTGGCCGTATTTTTAAACCAGTATTCGAGCATATACCTTAGTCTCCGTGAACAAAGTGTCGATAACGTGTTGTGAGTCTTATTAGCTCGGTATAGATTTTATAGGAGATATAGAGAGTGACAACAAGACGGATAATTTATTCATTAATATGAGTGTATGGATATTACATCAATAGACATGCTAACCTTCTTCATATAATAGAGGATATGGTTAGATATGGTAGAAAAGCCCAAAATAGGGCCAAGTAAAGGCCCATAGAGTAAGACCCAATATGGCCAATAATATCTTACAACATGAGCAATATTATACATATTATTTATATGTACATGTATCTTTATTTTGTATAGTAAGTGATTTGGTGTGTAGGGTATGCCTTACACACGGTAAATCAAATCACTAGTTTTTACATAATATATTTTATCGTACACAATTTGAGATGGAATAGACAACCATCTCAAGTTGTAGCACGGAGTTTTAGTAAGCATGTGTTGACTGCAGAGAACGGTTGAGTTACGACATTTTGTGCTAGTATACTTAAAATATATTGAATATGACAAAATAGTATTATTTTATGGTACTGACTGGAATAAAATAATTATACCTAAATAATTATTATGATTACTTATACTCTTAATCGCTAGATTATTTTCGATACACATATTTATAATATATACTAATTTTATTTGTAATGGGTGAGATTTGTTGTGCTCAACAAACCCGTACATGAGGAAGTAACATTATTTATATGTTGTGTGCCTATAATCGAAGAAATTCACGTCCTTGAAAAAGGATTGATGGTATACACTCGAGAAGCTTATAAGTTTTGTTTATGTGAAATCTTGTAAGTGGATTTTATATCCGATACAACAAATAAGTTAAGTGCTAAGGTCAATGAAATAATATGCCTAGTAAATTAAATGTCATTTATTTATTTACTCGGTGGATATTTACAATCTTAACGTGAAAAAATATTTTAAGTATTCAATCATGTGCTCCCAAATATTAATTTGAGAAGTAATAAGAGTACAATTATATTTTCTAGTGGAAATAAATACAATTTACCGATAGAATATCCTAACATTGGTAAAATATTAATTAGATAATATTATATTAATCTGGTTAATAAGATTATATGATATTTATTAATTAAGTACTAATCTAAGTAGAATTAGAGTTCTAGGTTAAGTATAAGTCTATTACTTATTATTCATTAGGTCCATGCTTTAGCGTATATATACTGCTCATATTCTAAGTAAAATACACACATATCATAACTCATGTATTAGAGTTAGTCTTTCCTAACAGTTTGAGAATCCAGCTCTCTATGAATACGGTATAATCAGGATTGTAAATTTTTTTGTTAAATTCATATACATTACAATCAGGATCCAAAACCAGTTTACCGTTGTAAAATTAAACGTATTTTTAACAATTGGTATCAGAGCCATGATTATACTGTTTATGAATTAAATTAATTTGATTGATTAGATATTTAATCTGTGTTGATTAAATTTTTAATCAGATGTGCTGTAACTTAGTCTGGCATGCAGACATGTCAGTGTCTAGTGGCATGCACTTTTATCCCAGTCGTTACCAGGGGAGACCATATTAATAATGAATTGAATTCAACATAAGTATATATTCTAAGTGATATAAAATGTTTAAAAAAAAACCAAGACATGGTCTTGAAAATTTTCACATCTCTTAGACTTTTTTCTTTTAAGGTATTCAAAAGTTTTTGTGTAGAAGAAAATGGATTTGCTCAATATAGTTCTTAGTGCATAATTTTTATTGTGTGGATATCTGATAATAAATATATATTATTGAGTAAATTTTTAGTTTCTTTTGTTCAAAAATTCTATACTATATAATAATATTGCTATCTTTGTTTTGATACAAATCAAATTTTCTTTATTTTTTCAACTTCTATAAATCAAAAGTTAGATAAATTTGTTTTAAATTGGAATGTTGATCTTGATTAATTGTTTAAATTATCTAAATTGGAAATTTTTGGTCAATAACTTATCTGTTTAAACCTTATGCGAAAATTGAGTTTTTTTTATAAGGATATATATCGATATTTGGTTAGAATTTGTTTCAAAAATAGATTTGGTATATCTTTCTATTGTTTAATAAAATTTGGACTTAAAAGAGATTTCCTTAAAATATTTTTAACTAAACAACCACAATTCAGTTTTACTATTTCTCTGTATATATATATATATATCACAGTATAAATGATTGCTGAATGAGTGAAACTTTGGTCAGTAAAAAGTCAAATGAGTAATGTGAGTATTGTGATGATGGCATTTCTAATGATACTTGTTTTAAGGAAAAAAATATATTTAGTGTATTGTGCTATCTGATTTTAACGATTTAGATATCAGATTATCAAAGTTAACAGTTAACGTACTAAACTATCATAATATTCACAATTCAGGTATTACCGTTAATTTAGTTGGATGAAAGTTAATTTCACTTTTTATTTTGGTCATATTCTTTGTAATTTGTATAAATTTAATCCTATCTTTTGGTCATATTCTTTGTAATTTGGTCATAAGTATCTTAGTTTAAAAAACATTTTATTTGATTAGATTTTCTTTGATTTTTTTTCTAAAGCAAAAAAATTAGAATTTTTTTTACACTTTCTCTTAAACAAAAATAAAGTAAGTTTTAGATTTATGACATTCGAGCAAAAATTATTTGAGGTCACATCACTATTTGAATACTTTCATGAAAAAACGGCAAGAAAATTGTTATTTTTTTCAAAAAAGTATTCATTTTTTGTAAATAGAATATATTTGTTAAGTATTTATAATTTCTTTTTATACACAAACGTCATCTAGAATTTACATTATTTACAATAATATGTAGGCATGCATTATATTATATTATATATATTTTTATACATACATTAATATAACATATATATGTGTGTGTGTGTGTGTGTGTGTGTATTATATACATGTATATATATATGATATAATTATATATTTTTGAATTTATAAAAATGAGACATTTCAGAAAATTAAGTGTTAGATTTATACAAGTTACAAACAATGACCAAAATAAAAACTGAAACTAATTTCCATCCAACTAATTTAACAGCGGTACTTGCATTATGAACATTATGATAGTTCAGTACGTCAATTGTTAATTTTGGTAGTCTGATACCTAAATCGTTCACAACATGTAGTATATTACACTAAATGTATTTTTTTTGTTTTTTTAATGAAGGTGGTTATGGTTTAAGTGATTCTAGTGTGAGAGAATTTGATGTAACTGTTGGTTTTGGATGTGATTTTAGTGATGCTTATCATATATGAGAGTAGATGTTATAAGTTGTGAGAGTTTGAAAATGAAATCAATAAGTTATGAGCTTGACTTTGATTTGTGCTTATATTTTTAATAACTCTTAAAATACTCTTCAGGATGATTTGATTATTTATCTTTCTGATGATGATAATGTCTGCTATAATGAGCCTTAATGTGATAACAGCAGCACCACTTAGTAATGGATGTGACAAATAGGGGGAGAAGAGTTTATGAGCTAAACTGGTTGATGTGTTTAAAACTCTGATGATGTGATGTGTGTAACTTATTTGTTGTGATAGCAGGTTGAATTGTTTTTAAATGAGTTCTATGTTTGAAATTGGGGAATGGTGTTTGTGTTAATGTTGAATTTGCAGTTCTAACTTGCAGGGAGAGCTTCATTGCTAAACTCAAAATTCATATACACTGTTCTGCAATTCTAATATGCAGGGGAGGTACTTGGGTTAAAACTGTTAATTGTGCATTCTATGTTCAATTTAAATTTGCAAATGAAGTTGCATTATGAACTCAGATTATTTGTCAAATCTGATGACAAAGAGGGAGATTGTTAAGACCATATTTCTGACCTAGTAAACTCTTTGTTGTCAATTGGTTTGAGCAAATTAATCTAAGTTAAATGATAATTGTTAAGACAAGTTTATGTTTACAGGTGAAGTTGCAATCACCAGTTCCAGTCGAAGTTATAACCTGCTGATATGTAGGATTCTGTCTTACTTCATTACTTGTTCTTTAAGTTAATTATTTTTATTAATTTATGCAGAAAATATTCTCATATATCTACAGAAAATTAGTTTATATGTGTTGAGAATATTTAAGTGATAAATAATGGAATGTTCTTTAAAGATTTAATGAGTTTAGTTTTTTAAGTATAGTATCTAAAGATATTATATTGTTTCTTGTATTATGATAACTAAATCTTCTATTCTTATGCAAGTATTTATCACATTTTCAAGTCTATGTTGATTAGATCTTTTATGATTCCAATAGATTGGAAATATATATGGAGTTATTTGATCTTATACGAAATTTATTTTATCTTCAATAAAAATTTATTTTATAGGTTTATTTTAAAGGAAACAATAGCTCATATATTCAAGCAAGCTATCTCGTGTTGACTACAAGAAGATTGAGCTCAATATTGCAGCAATGATTTCATGCATACAAGAAAGTTTGAGATCAATCAAACCTGCAAATATTCAATCAAGAACATCTTGAAGAATAAAGATAGAAGAATGAATATTCATGAAGATCTTAGATGATTGTAATTTTATCATTATAAATAGTTGATAGTTTTGCTTGTAAATGGTGTGTGTTCTAAACTATAAAGAACTACCCTTAGAGAGACACACGAGTGAACTAAAAAAGTGATAAACAATGGTGGGATGTTGTTGACTTGAAATAATGGTGGGATACCATTAATATGAGTGATTATAGGTTTGAGTCTTGTATTATAGGCTTTTATAATACCACTAATCTAGGTGAGTATCCCGAAGATGTAGTCCAGGGATTGGGTGAACTACGTTGTTAAACGAACGTGTGAATTTACTTTCAAGTACGTTTAATATTCTGTTCAGTCCACCTATATGCTTAAGTTGCAACCGTGGTTAAAACTATAGTTGCAACCTAACTGCGTAACATCAACTAGAATAGCGGATAGGAATTTCATTGTGTAATCCTATGAGATCCATGATACATGAGTTTTGAATTTATGGTCATATTTATTTGTGTTCATTCAAAGTAAATGTACATTCATTTGATGTGTCATACGTTTAAGTTTTTTGAAGTATTCAACGCATTTAAAACGAAGACAGATATGCATTTTGAAAATGTATATAGACACTTCAATATGATCGAGGTGGCAAGTAACTCTTTAGATAGCTAGTGGACTAATTATCATATGCATGGATTATGTCCCAGTTGACTACGCTTAGTACATAATCATAGAACGGTTTAGCAAAATGAAGGTAAAAGACTCTTATAGGAATGGTTAGGTTGGTGGTGAGTTACTCAGTCAATTTTATTCGTTTTTAGGGTACGCAGTAAAAACATAGAGTAAATCTTCACTTGGTTTCGTCTTAGCTAGTACCTAGTATTTCCATATAACTTTATATTTGGCGCAAGCCTAGTATTAGAAAATTCTGGTATGTGGGAGTCTAACACACATGTTGAAGGGAAAAATGAAAGAAGTTTGAATCAAGAATTGATGTTTGTTTTTTGTAGATTATCCAAAGAAACAAAAAATGTTTTCTTATTATTCTAAGAATCAGAAGTCATTGTTAACACACATTGGTTGATTATTGGAAAATGATTAGATATTACCACGGATCCAAAATAAAGTTAGATTAATAGTAGTTAAGAGAAGTTAGAGGGACATTATATATTATATACCTACAGTTCAAAATGAAACATCACATGATGGACTCACATATACGTTTTCTCAGTGGGATAAATCGAGTGATTCATGCAGAGGATGTTGGTGTATACACAAGTTGAAAAGTTCATAATGCTTAGTACTTATAGGGAGATTCATTGTAGTGGGAGGGTTTTGAAACGACCTAGAGGTTTCTTATATTTAGGATAATCTTACGAGATGATCCTTGATAAGTTGGAAACTTAACCTAGTAGCTACATTGAATCTTAAAGAGATAAAGATGCAAGGCATTGGCAAGTAGCTGTGAAATCTGGTCAAGACGGTTTTCCTTATTGGAAGTCTTGAGTAGTAATTTTATAATACAACCATATGTTCTTCAAGCAAAGGGCCAATAGCATGGGTTGTGCAAGCTTAAAAAGTTTTTAGACTTAAGTAGGCATGTAGGTCTAACTTTATCTATTTTGATCAATCTATAAAGTCTCATGAATTTGATCAATGGTCGGATGATTAGTATGAGTACAAGAAGTGTGATGGGAATGTTTTGATGTTTTTGGTACGATGGGTAAATTAACTTTGTCATCGGAAATGATGTGTGTTTGTATTTACATTAAATGTATGCTTATGCAGATAGTTAGATATAAAGGATTTGAGACATGTCAGTCACATCAATTAATGTTGGGCTTATAACAAATTAAGTTATATCGGTTCTGATTCTAGCCGAATTTAGCATATTACTTTCCAAGAAAGGATTAATACTTTCGGATTTGGAGTGTTGCATAGACGGTTTCATATGCGTTGGCAATTGGAAGTCTCGTGTATGTTATGAAATTCGTTAGATGTTATATTTATTTTTCCTTTGGCATTATTAGTAGATATAAATCTAAGTCATGGCCAAATTGTTTTAAGTATGGTAAAATATTTAATGAATTATCTTAAATGATTCGGTATTAAATGAAGTTTTACCAAAAAGTAAGTTTTTAATCATTTTTGATTTGTAGACTTCGATTTTTAGTCGAGTAGTAATTCTTGAAAATCAATATTGAGTTAAAAGTGAACATGATTACATCCTAACTTTCTTGTAGACCCTTTGTTAAGACTTTTTCGGTAAGGTCTTAGATAAATAGAAAGGATGGGAGTTTGATGTACGACGTCATAACTTTAAGTATAAGTGGGAGATTTTTAGAATGGTATACTAAAACTAATGATTTATTATCGGTTTTATTATTACCAATAAATGATTTATTTGAGAATAAATATGAGCAATGTTGTACATATTATTTATATGTACATGTGTCTTTATTTTGTATACGAAGTGATTTGGTGTGTAGATTACGAGTTACACACGGAAGATCAAATTACTAGTTTTTACAGAATATATTTTATCGTTAACAATTTGAGATGGAATGGAAAACCATTGATAGAGTTGTAGCACATAGTTTTAGTAGGCATGTCTTGACTATAGGGAACGGTTGATTTAGGGTTAGGGTATATATACTGCTCCTATTCTAAGAAAAATACACACATATCATAACTCACGTATTAGAGTTAGGGTTTTCTAACAATTTGAGAATCCACCTTTGTACGGAGCAAGACAGTATTATACGAATATGGCAGAAGATCAAGTGTGATCCAGCACTGTCCGTGAGGTATTTCTGTATCGTTTTTTTTTGTTAAATTCAAGATCAAGTGTGATCAACCAGTTTTTTGCTGTAATATCAAACGTGTTTCCAACAGCCCCTCAGTTATCACATGAGCCAGATAGAAGAGCAACAAAGAAATATTTGTGGGTGGTTTCCTTCTGTCCATATTCTCAAATTTTATTTGTTTGCGGTCTAAAAAAAAGAGATTACAAACTTGAATATGTTCGTGACTTTTTAATCTTTTTTTTAACTAAATAATCAACTATAATCAAATAGTAGATTATGACGAATTAGTGATATATACTATGATAGCTGCGTAAGTATACAATCGAAAAACTCAAAAACAAGCCTAAAATAACCGATTCTTTGATATATTAATTTTTTTTTGCAGACTTTTTCATCTCTTTTTGCAGGAACTTAATAATCAAACCAAAATATACATATATCGATAGATATATATGGATAGAGTGCAATCCACCAATAATTAAAGGAAAAAAAGCTTCATATAAAATAGATTAATATATGGAGAGAGAAAGAGAGGGAAGAGATAAAACGTAAAGAGAAAAAGAGAAAGCGCAATCGTGGAAAAAGAGCGAGGAGATGGAGAGAGATCTAGAAATAGAGAGCAAAGAGAGAGAGTGTGTGCGCTTGTATGGGCTCGATAAATTTTCATATAGGAAAAATTAAGGCTCGATCCCTAAAAATCAAATAATTTAAGTTTTAGTCTAACTTCAATACATATTTACAGAAAAGACCATTTTTATCAAATTTATTTAACTTTTAGTCTAATTCTAATAAGAGTGTATTTTTCGACTGCAAAAAGTGTGTTTTAACGCCAAAACCGTAAATCCAAATTACAAACCGTAATTCTGATGTACGGTTTACCTTTTTATTTTTATTTTTACAAAAAAAAAAAAGATCAACCGTAATTCTGAATTACGATTTTGGCGTGAAAAACTATTTTTTATAGTCGAAAAATCCAGCCTCTTATGATAAATATATATAGGAGATCAAAATATGACTTGGTTCACTTTCTACCATCAAACCTAACTCTCTATCACCTACAATCGTCGTTGCCGCTCTGCCACCTGCATTGAAGGAAACTGACGCTCTGCTGTCTCTTTCATTGATCTATCTCCGTTACTGTATATCTCTATCTCACTCACTCTATCTTTCCGCCTCTCTCACATTTTATCTCTTTCTTCCACTATATCCATCCCTCTATATATTTCAACATACATATACATACAACACGTAACTATCTCCTTTATCTCTTCGAATGCATCTCTCTGTCCGTCTGTATCTCTCTCTATCTGCTCTCTGACTGTATCTCTCCATTCTCTCTCTATCTCTCGTTGTTTCTGAACCGATTCACATATATATGGGTTCTCATCTTCATCATGGTGACAGAACGATGAATCAGATATCTGACGTTGGATTAAACCTGTAAATTAGATTGAATAATTTAATATTAATTCACTCTCTAGTGTTATTGAAACTATTTTAATCAGATCCTTCACTTTTTAATGAACATAGGTCTACCCAATATATTATTAAAACTTATCACTTTTTAATGTAACCCTTTTGTTTGTGATTTGAAAATACAACAAATTAGACTTTTTTAAAATGAGTTAGACTGTTTCTAAAATGATTCAGACTGTTTTTAAATGACGCATACTTTGTTTAAAATGACTCGGATAATTTTAAAACAAATTAGACTGCTTTAAAATTGATAATAAATAGTTTTTAAATGACCGTGAAGTGCTTTTTACTGACTCAATTTTTTTTGTTGAACTTAGGGTTCAATAATTGATTTTGATTATAAGTTTGATTATGCTTGTAATGATTTTACGATTTTTCTATTTCGATGATATAATGCTTGTCTTTTTCAAAAATAGAAAAAGTATATTTCAAGACTTTAAAATGATAGAGCATTCGATAACGAAGCCAACGGTCTAAGCGGAACAAGAATCGGAGCTAAAACGAAGAAATTACAAGCATTCGAAGTAAAGCGTGAATACTGAAGAAACGACCGATCGTCTGGACAAAAACGACCGATCGTTTTTGGTCCAAATTCTTCCAGTGAGGTCATCTGAAAAACAACCGATCGTTTCTCAGAAAACGACCGCTCATTTTCTGAAAACAACCGATCGTCTGCATAAAACGACCGATCGTTTTCTGCAGTTTTCAAAAACAGCTTTTCAGCTTTTTCTGGGAAATGGCTTGAAACCATTGGATAAAATCCTCAACCACTACCAACGGACATATAACAAAAAACAGACTTTGCTGACCATATAAACCACCCCAAATCACTCTCCAAAGATATCTAATTCACATCTATTCATCATCTTTCAACCTCTCTTAATCAAAACCCAAAAAATCACCATTTTGGTGAAAATATTCGAGAAAGAGGAAAATCAAGAAGAAAACGATTCGAGCTCAAACAACATCAAAAACTCACCAATTAGCTTATTTAGAAGCAATTAAAATAGTGAGTGTAGTTACATTGTTGTAACAAAATTGTAAAGAGTAAAATATAAACTCATTTGTGAGCGAGTGATCGGGTAGAGGCTTTGTAAGCGAGTGTTGCTTAAAAGCTCTAGGTCTTTTCATTCGGGATACTCATAGAGTGAGGGGGAGCTTAATCGGTTGATTA
The DNA here is from genome assembly GCA_963920805.1 of Primula vulgaris. Lineage (NCBI taxonomy): Eukaryota > Viridiplantae > Streptophyta > Magnoliopsida > Ericales > Primulaceae > Primula > Primula vulgaris. The sequence goes on along the minus strand of OY987214.1, from coordinate 25,155,976 downwards.
GCTCGATAGAATTTGTAATATCCGGGAGAAGAATTTTAGTGAAATACTCGGTAGTACCGAAGAGAGGACGTAGGCCGTTTTGCCGAACCTCTATAAATTGTGGTGTCAATTTCTTTCCCTAAACTTTTAATTTCCGCAACTTATATTATTGCTTATTTTTCTTGCTTGCGTTTAGGACTTCCAACATTTCATTAACATTTTTAAACGTTTAAGCTTAGAATAGCTATAAGTTGGGTTGTTAGTCACACTTAAGTTTAATTAGGCGAAAAGCGCTAAAAACCTTATTCACCCCCCCTCTAAGGTTTAGCCACACGGGCCAACAATTGGTATCAGAGCTGAGACTCTTGCATATAGGAATCTAACTATTTAAGAGTTAAGATCCCGATGGCTAATTTGTACAATTTCGCATCCGGCATAGCTTTATCCCCCAATACTCCACCTTGTTTTGATGGGATAAACTATAGTTATTGGAAAGATAGGATGAGTATTTTTCTACAAAGCTACAATGTCAATCTTTGGAAGATTATTAAAGTAGGATATTCCGCTCCTAAATCCGAAAATAGCGAGAACCCAATCCCCGTAGAGGACTTAGATGTTGCTCAACTAGAAGCCTACTCTACTAACGCCAAAGCGAGGTACGCTATTGTTTGTGCCGTTTCCCCTAACGAGTACAACAAAATTTCTTCTTGTAAAACGGCTAAGGATATGTGGGATAAGTTAGTAGTTATGCATGAGGGAACTAACCAAGTTAAGGATTGCAAACTCCAACTTTTGGTTCATGACTACGAGCTTTTTAAAATGAGCGAGGGAGAAACTATTTCCGATATGCTTGCTAGATTTACAACTATTACTAATGGATTAACATCTCTTGGTAAATATTTGTCTTGTAAGGAAATGGTTTCAAAGGTGATTCGGAGCTTACCGAAAGAATGGGAACCAAAGGTCACCGCAATTCAAGAGGCGCACGACATGAACACATACACTCTTGATGCATTGACGGGTTCACTCATTACTCACGAGATCACCCTCAATAGTCACAAGCCAATCTCGAAAAAGAAGGAGATAGCTTTCAAAGGAACAACTTGTGACGAAAGCGATGAGCTATCCGATGACGAGAAAAATTCAACACAAATCATTCGAATCGTCAAGGAAATTCTAAAGCTTAAAGGCAAACGCAAACATAAAGGTAAATCGTCAAATACTTCAATTATTTCTAACAATTTTGTTTGCTATGATTGTGGCAAAGAAGGACACATGGCGAGAGATTGCGTCAAGAATCGCAAGAGCAAAGACAAGAAGAAAATATCCGTTTCAAGCTCTAGCGATAGCTCCGACCAAGATGAAGTCGCTCATCTTGGTTGCTATATGGCCATGGAAGACAACCATGAACAAAATCTCTCATCCTCAAGTGAAAGTGACAACGATGAGGTAAAAGATCTATCTCATGATGAATTAATTCATATGTGTGGAATCTATTCCGAAAAACTTCCTAAGCTTGTAGAGAAGGTTAAATCTCTTAAAAGGATAAATTCTTCTCTCAATGAAGAAATAAGACCCTTGAAAAGAGATAAAATTGAAAATGAGTCTAGTCCGACCTCGTCATTCTCTTTACATGATGTAGATGACGAAAAGGAAGACTTGAAGATAAAAACAATGATCTCATCATTCAAAACAAGTCTTTACAAACTGAGATCAATTTTCTTAAAAATGAAGTCTATAGACTTACCAAAACTCTTTCTAAACTGTCTTCTTTAGATTGCGACTTATTAGAAAATTTTGAAGAGTTAAAGGATGCTTTCGATAAAGTTAAAAGAAAAAACAAGGTTTTGAATTCTCATGCTTTTAACTTAAATGACAAGGTCAAGCTTTTAGAAACCGAGAATGAAAATTTGAAAAATAAAAACAACGATCTTGTCATTTCCATTGAAAAACTTAATTTAACAATTTCAAAGTTTTCTAAGGGTAAAACCGTTTTAGATAACATTTTGAGTTGTCAAAAAGAATTCAATGATAAGAGTGGTTTAGGTTTTGATTGCATTGGTTCTACTTCAAACAAAACCCGTTTCGTCAAAGCCTCTAACATTTCTAAAACTCCCACCCCGCCTAAACAAGAGGTTTTTTTTTACCAAAGGGAGTACTTCAAAGATTTTTCAAAAATCTTTTAATGATAGAAAAGGGTTAGGTTTTAAAACCAAATTGGATACTCCGAAAAACCTTTCCAAAATTTCGTATAATTCTCGTTATACTAAAAAGTCTATGCATTGTGTACATTGTAGTAGAAATGAACATATTTCTTCTAGATGCCCTTATCGCTTTCGTGTTAGTAGAAGCGATTTGAAATGGGTAGTAAAGACCCAAATCACTAACAATGTCGGACCCAAAAGAAATTGGGGACCAAAGGACAAAACATGTGTTGTAGGTATCTCCATTCAAAAGGAGAAAATCAACAAGTGGTTGACAACACCGGCAAAAGTCGTGGAAGTCAAGAAAATCGACTCCACCATAAAGAATGAAGTACCGTTAATCGACAAAAGTGGAAGGCATACCAACAAATGGTACCACTTATTTGGACTTGGAAACGCTCAATGCAAATGCCATTAGCGAGAGGACTCAACATCACATATTTGGTATACTCTACTCTTTAATATTTACATATATATGATGAGTTGGGGCATATGCATCATAATAACATTTTTCATGTTTTGGTTTTTCTTTGGAAACCCTCCACATAACCCCAAATTTTTTTTTCCATTAAATTTTGATAATGCCAAAGGGGGAGACAAATGATGTTTAGAGAAAATGCGATTTATTAAAATGGAGGAGATATTTTTCTTGTAAAATCATCATTATTTTGTCATAATCAAAATGGGGGAGATTGTTGAACTTAGGGTTCAATAATTTATTTTGATTATAAGTTTGATTATGCTTCTAATGATTTTACGATTTCTCTATTTCGATGATATAATGCTTGTCTTTTCCAAAAATAGAAAAAGTATATTTCAGGATTTTAAAATGATAGAGAATTCGATAACGAAGCCAACGGTCCAAGCGGAACAAGAATCGGAGCTAAAACAAAGAAATTACAAGCATTCGAAGTAAAGCGTGAATACTGAAGAAACGACCGATCGTCTGGACAAAAACGACCGATCGTTTTTGGTCCAAATTCTTCCAGTGAGGTCGTCTGAAAAACGACCGATCGTTTCTCAGAAAACGACCGATCGTTTTCTGAAAACGACCGATCGTCTGCATAAAACGACCGATCGTTTTCTGCAGTTTTTAAAAACAGCTTTTCAGCTTTTTCTGGGAAATGGCTTAAAACCATTGGATAAAAGCCTCAACCACTACCAACGGTCATATAACAAAAAACAGACTTTGCTGACCATATAAACCACCCCAAATCACTCTCCAAATATATCTAATTCACATATTTTCATCATCTTTCAACCTCTCTCAATCAAAACCCAAAAAATCACCATTTTTGTGAAAATATTCCAGAAAGAGGGAAATCAAGGAGAAAACGATTCGAGCTCAAACAACATCAAAAACTCACCAATTAGCTTATTTAGAAGCAATTAAAATACTGAGTGTAGTTACATTGTTGTAACAAAATTGTAAAGAGTAAAATATAAACTCATTTGTGAGCGAGTGATCGGGTAGAGGTTTTGTAAGCGAGTGTTGCTTAAAAGCTCTAGGTCTTTTCATTCGGGATACTCATAGAGTGAGGGGGAGCTTAATCGGTTGATTAGCTCGATAGGATTTGTAATATCCGGGAGAAGAATTTTAGTGAAATACTCGGTAGTACCGAGGAGATGACGTAGGCCATTTTGCCGAACCTCTATAAATTGCGGTGTCAATTTCTTTTCCTAAACTTTTAATTTCCGTAACTTATATTATTGCTTATTTTTCTTGCTTGCGTTTAGGACTTCCAACATTTCATTAACGTTTTTAAACGTTTAAGCTTAGAATAGCTATAAGTTGGGTTGTTAGTCACACTTAAGTTTAATTAGGCGAAAAGCGCCAAAAACCTTGTTCACCCCCCCTCTAAGGTTTAGCAATACGGGCCAACATTTTTAAATGATCCATATTGTTTTTAAAATAACTCCAACTGTTTTTAAATTGATAATATACTCGTATTAAACAACACATACTGATTTAAACGACTCATATTTTTTCAAATGACAATAGACTGTTTTAAAACGACTCGGATAGTTTCTAAATGACTTAGAGTGTTTTAAAATGACCGTAGAATAATTTTTAAACGACTTACAATGTTTTTAAAATGACAATACACTGTTATAAAACGACTCAGAAGGTTTCTAAATGATTGTATGTTGCTTTTCAAATAACCATAAACTGTTATTTCCACAAGGTTGTAAAATGGTATTTAACAATTAATTAAAAGTCTCCAAGGAAATGATTTTTTTGATCAATTGACATTGATCATTAGGATCAGAGTGTTACTATTGCAAATTTCTGGATGTATTGTGTTATTTTCTGAAACATGTTATGTAATAGTAGAATACAAATAGGTGGTGGGTTTTACAAGTCTTCAATATAAAAGGATTATTTTGTAATAAAACTAGAGTATTAAAATAAAATAAAAAATATCACGTGGATGTCTTCTTCTACCTCCTTTCTTTCTTTTTCTACTGTAAATTCTGTAAAACCCCATTTTTCTCATTAAAATCCCTAATTGAAATTGGGGATTCTTCTCCCTCACATCCTCTTATTCAGATACTTCAATTCGAGTCTATTAAACATCATACATGTCTTTAATAAAATCAATTAAAACATATTCGACGTTTTTTTTTGCCTATTTGTTGGCCGGTGCCTAAGATCGTTGTCTGTTTTGGCTGGCATAAGGGCCGACCCTATTTTCAACTTACAGAAACGACTATATCCTTTTTCACATGAACATATACTATTTTGAAATGACCATACACCGTTTACTTTGGTCAATGTCTAGTGATTTTGTCGTTTAGAATGGTTTAGAAACATTTTAAATGACTCAGACTATTTTTAAAATGAGTCATACAATTTTAAATTACCATAGATTGTTTTAAAATGATTGAGTTTGTTTTAAATAACTTAAACTATTTTTTAAAATGACTAACAATGTTTTAAAATGAGCATATACTTTTTTAAAATGAGCGTAGACTGTTGTTCAATTTGTTGTGTTTTTTTTATTTTTAATGTATTTTTTTTTCATTTTTCTATTTTTTAGTGATTCTGAATTTTTGGATTTTATTTCATTTTTTCGCCATATAAAGATCTATTTATTGTTTCTTGGGACTCTTTCTGTTTATGTTTGAACTCAGTCGACTATAAAGAACTTATATGAAACTATGGAATGCTTAATTTTAATAAAACAAAGTGAAACAATTGTAATATCCTGAGGAAGTGCTCATGTGACTTATTCTTATAGAGTGAAGAATGTTGGGATCTTTTCTTAAAGAGGTTGGATTTTTATACTACACTTTTTCTGAAAAAACGCACAAACCGTACATTTAATTTACGGTTTACAGAAAATACATGCAAACCGTACATTTAATGTACGGTTTGCATGTATTTTTTTATTTTTTTTTGTAATTTCAATTTGTAAAATAGGAAAAAATATATAAAATATGCAAATCTATAATTCACTTAGCTATATATAATTGTTTGTTGTTTGTTTATATTAATTATAGAAATTATAATAATTGTTGATATTTGTCCCATTTTTTGCAACTGTTCGGAAAGGAAGCAACTGTTCGGAAATGAAGCAAGCAACTGTTCGGAACAAAAGAAGCAACTGTTCGGAACAAAGGAAGCAACTGTTCGGAACAAAAGAAGCAACTGTTCGGAACAAAGGAAGCAACTGTTCGGAAAAATTTTCGTTCGGGGCGCTGCCCCGCACCCCGCCCGCTGACCTGGCAGCGGGACCCCAGCCAGGGGCTCTCGCCCCTTGGACCCCGCCAGGGGCTCTGCCCCTTGGACCCCGCCAGGGGCTCTGCCCCTAGGACCCCGCCAGGGGCTCTGCCCCTTGGAACCCCGTTTCAATTATTCATATTCAATTATACGTTGGCTCGACGAGCGTGCACTCCGCACTTCCCTAACTCGTTTGCGAGTTTAACGCATTATTGCATCGGCCTATAATAAATCACATTACTACTAAAATACATTGATGATACTAAAATCACCAACAGTTTAGGGTTTGTAATTTAGGGTTTAGGGTTTGTAATTTAGGATTTAGGGTTTAGGGTTTAGTGTTTAGGATTTAGGGTTTAGGGTTTAGGGTTTAGGATTTAGGATTTAGGGTTTAGTGTTTAGGATTTAGGATTTAGGGTTTAGTGTTTAGGATTTAGGGTTTAGGGTTTGTAATTTAGGGTTTTTAATTTAGTGTTTAGGGTTTAGTGTTTAGGGTTTAGGGTTTAGTAATTTCAGCAATATTGGTCCAAATCTTTCATCTGTAATATACAAACCCTAAACCCTAAATCCTAAACCCTAAACCCTAAACACTAAACACTAAATTAAAAACCCTAAATTACAAACCCTAAACCCTAAATCCTAAACACTAAACCCTAAACCCTAAATCCTAAACACTAAACACTAAACCCTAAATTAATTTGCTAACTCAGCAACTAGAAAACCTGAATATTGGGAAAGGTAAAAATATAACTGTTTTATCAGAAAACTCGGATGATATCGATCATATAAATAGTTTTGAAAAACAACTTTTAGCTATGGATACTCCAGAACAACAGGCTAGTGTTAATCAAAATGTCTTTGGAAAATCCACTCCTTTTGGCAGAAAATCAGTTCCAACTGCCCCTATGAAGCATTATTATTCTCGACCGAGTCCACAAGATCTTCTTTATGAAGAAGAATGTGGTAATATTTTTACTAGTTTTAGTGCTACAACCATTTATGAATGCAATATTGATGGTATGACAGAATACCAAATTATGGTTATGTTACATAGAATGACTATGTATTATACAGTATGTTTAGGTGCTAATAACACCGATTACCAAATTGCTGAATTCATTGTTGCTGGCTTTGCCGGTCAATTACGCGGTTGGTGGGATAATGTTTTAACCCTTGATCACCAACGCACGATATTAACAGCCACAAAAATGGTTAGGAATCCTATTAAGACTGAACAAGGTGTAGATACTAATACAGATACTGTCGCACCTAATACAGATACTAAGGTGTATATTACAGATGAAAGATTTGGACCAATATTGCTGAAATTACAAACCCTAAACCCTGAACCCTAAACCCTAAACCCTAAACCCTAAACCCTAAATCCTAAACACTAAATCCTAAATCCTAAATCCTAAATCCTAAACCGTAAACCCTAAATTACAAACCCTAAACCCTAAACCCTAAATTACAAACCCTAAACCCTAAACCCTAAACCCTAATTTACAATAATGCGTTAAACTCGGAAATGAGTTAGGGAAGTGCGGAGTGCACGCTCGTCGAGCCAACGTATAATTGAATATGAATAATTGAAACGGGGTTCCAAGGGGCAGAGCCCCTGGCGGGGTCCTAGGGGCAGAGCCCCTGGCTGGGGTCCCGCTGTTCCGAACAGTTGCTTCTTTTGTTCCGAACAGTTGCTTGCTTCCTTTCCGAACAGTTGCTTCTTTTGTTCCGAACAGTTGCTTGCTTCCTTTCCGAACAGTTGCTTGCTTCCTTTCCGAACAGTTGCTTCCTTTCCGAACAGTTGCAAAAAATGGGACAAATATCAACAATTATTATAATTTCTATAATTAATATAAACAAACAACAAACAATTATATATAGCTAAGTGAATTATGGATTTGCATATTTTATATATTTTTCCTATTTTACAAATTGAAATTACAAAAAAAAAAAATAAAAAAAAATACATGAAAACCGTACATTTAATGTACGGTTTGCATGTATTTTTTTTTTACCGTAAATTAAATGTACGGTTTGTACGTTTTTCAGAAAAAGTGTAGTATAAAAATCCAAACTCTTTCTTAAATAGTTTCGGTCTAGTGGGCATTTTCTTAATATCAATTTCAAAAGGAACACCCGCCTATAAATGACCATTTTTCTATAAGTGACATGTCAACAATTAAGTCAATTCGTAGCATTGACTTTGGCGTGTACTCTACTGGGTGCCTATTTTTTTTCTTTTGAATTCCCTATATATAATTACTTGTAACAATTTATATTCGGTTCACATATCTCCGGATATTTATATGAGGTCGGATTTTTATACTACACTTTTTCTGAAAAAAAGCACAAACCGTAAAAAAAATTTACGGTTTACAGAAATTACATGCAAACCGTACATTAAATGTATGGTTTGCATGTAATTTTTTTTTTTTTTTTTTTTGTGTAATTTCAATTTGTAAAATAGGAAAAATATATAAAATATGCAAATCCATAATTCACTTAGCTATATATAATTGTTTGTTGTTTGTTTATATTAATTATAAAAATTATAATAATTGTTGATATTTGTCCCATTTTTTGCATTATTTTTTTTTTGTGTAATTTCAATTTGTAAAATAGGAAAAAATATATAAAATATGCAAATCCATAATTCAATTAGCTATATATAATTGTTTGTTGTTTGTTTATATTAATTATAGAAATTATAATAATTGTTGATATTTGTCCCATTTTTGCATTATTATTTTTTTTTGTGTAATTTCAATTTGTAAAATAGGAAAAAAATATATAAAATATGAAAATCCATAATTCACTTAGCTATATATAATTGTTTGTTGTTTGTTTATATTAATTATAGAAATTATAATAATTGTTGATATTTGTCCCATTTTTTGCATTATTTTTTTTTTCGTGTAATTTCAATTTGTAAAATAGGAAAAAATATATAAAATATGCAAATCCATAATTCACTTAGCTATATATAATTGTTTGTTGTTTGTTTATATTAATTATAGAAATTATAATAATTGTTGATATTTGTCCCATTTAATAAAAAAATTAGGGTTTTTATTCAAATTTGTGTTATTTAGATATTTATTACTAATGGTTTGGTTATGATGTTACATGTTTATGATGGTTATTTGTTTTGATTGAGAAAAATAAAAATTGTTACGCTTTATTAATATTTACCCATTTTGAGTTATCATTGTTTGGTTATAATTGAGTTATCATTGTTTGGTTATTATTAATTGGTTATCATTGAGTTATCATTATTTAGTTATCATTAATTGGTTATCATTGTTTTGTTATCATTAATTGGTTATCATTGTTTTGTTAGATAATTAAAATAATTGTTTGGTTATCATTAAATGAACTTTAACTAGTTGTTAACATTTTATTGAGCACACCCGTATGCTCCTGTAAACCGTGAGATGGCCGGGCAAGTTCAGGTGGGTTTATAAAGATGCGGGTCCTCTCTCTATACCATCTCATGTAATCCAGTGACGTCCCCGTACCAAATTCGCCGTTAACAAGCCGGTTGTGGCGGTCATTCCACATGGTTATAAACTCTGCAAAAAGTGCAAGCCAATCGTGTTTTTGCACAATCCCATATCTTCTATCATTGCCGTGACCCTGTTTGGGTTTCCAAATATATGTAGGGACCCGCTGAACAAAACCGAACTGTCTCATGAACCTGTCCGCGGGGTGGAACTCAATATTCTCATTACAAATGAGAGACACAGAACAATAACATGGCAGCCCAGAAGAGCTGATCCCCAACTATACTCAGCACATGTGTCAAAATCCTCCAGAAATGGCAGAGGCCAGAGTGAAATCTGATCACTGCTCTTATCTGAAAACACATGTGCCCCCAGTAATAATAACATGGCAGCCCTAGACTGATATAGCAAACGGTACTCACTAGGGTTGAGGGGTAATTCATCAAAGGTGTGGAACATCCAGTCAAGTCTAACTGTCAAACAGTTTGTATCCACTTGATTGTCATCCGGTCTAACATCCAACAAACTCTCTATCATATCTAACCTGCTCGCCCTGTTATCATTCCGCTCCGATCGGGTAACAGCAAGACCATCCATCATCCGACCAAGCATAATCTCTACATCCTGTAAAGATATCCCCAACTCTCCACCGACAAAATGGAACGTGTGCGTCTCATCACGCCACCTATCAACTAAGGCTGTAAGCAAGACTCAGTCTACGCTATAATTACCTATAGTGTGAATACCATAAAAATCAGCCCTAATCATATTTTGAACTACTCTGTCAGGCGTCGGTATCTGCCAACTATAATTATATAGCTAAGTGAATTATGGATTTGCATATTTTATATATTTTTTCCTATTTTATAAATTGAAATTACACGAAAAAAAAAAATAATGCAAAAAATTGGACAAATATCAACAATTATTATAATTTCTATAATTAATATAAACAAACAACAAACAATTATATATAGCTAAGTGAATTATGGATTTGCATATTTTATATATATTTTTTCTATTTTACAAATTGAAATTACACAAAAAAAAAAAATGCAAAAATGGGACAAATATCAACAATTATTATAATTTCTATAATTAATATAAACAAACAACAAACAATTATATATAGCTAAGTGAATTATGGATTTGTATATTTTATATATTTTTTCCTATTTTACAAATTGAAATTACACAAAAAAAATAAATAATGCAAAAAATGGGACAAATATTATAATTTCTATAATTAATATAAACAAACAACAAACAATTATATATAGCTAAGTGAATTATGGATTTGCATATTTTATATATTTTTCCTATTTTACAAATTGAAATTACACAAAAAAAAAAAAAAAAAATTACATGCAAACCATACATTTAATGTACGGTTTGCAAAAATACATGCAAACCGTACATTAAATGTACGGTTTGCATGTATTTTTGCAAACCGTACATTAAATGTACGGTTTTCATGTAATTTCTGTAAACCGTAAAAAAAATTTACGGTTTGTGCGTTTTTTCAGAAAAAGTGTAGTATAAAAATCCGATCTCTATTTATATTCTACGTCTGTATTAATTTTTAATTATTTAGTTTTTTTATCAAAATATTATCATAAAATTCGAAACATAATACATATATTCTATCTTTTTAGAAATCCAAAAATATAGTTTTAAATTAAAAGAAAATTGTGCAAAACCGCAAAAAAATCATAAAAAATAAAAAAAAAAATCACAAAAAATTATATAAAATTAAAACAATCACAAAATTGTATTTTTATAAAAAAAATACGAAAAATGAAAAGAATTATAAAATAAATAAATAAATCATAAAAAATAAATAAAAAATCACAAAATCACAAAATCACAAAAAAAATGTACTTTTCTAAAAAAATTCACAAAAAATGAAAAAGAAAATCATAAAAACTTATAAAAAAATCATAAAAAATCATAAAAAATTAAAAAAAATTCACAGAAAAATTATTAAAATTAAAAAAAATCTCAAAAAAAATATATATTTTTGTCAATAGATTATATTTTATAACAAAAAGGTTGTTTTTCATCAACAACTAGTTTTTCACTAAAAAGTGGCATTTTCATCAAAAAGTGTCTTTTTCATCAAAAAAGGTTTTTTTATTAAAAAAAATGCATATAGTTTAATAAAAGTACATATGGTTAAGTAAAAATTACATATTGTTCACCATAAAGTGCATGTGGTTCAATAAAATGTACATATAGTTTAGTTAAAATTGCATATAGTTTGATATAAATAACATTTAGTTTGGTATTAAAGTGCATATAGTTCAATCGAAAGTGCATACATTTCAAACAAAAATGCATCTAATTCAACACAAATTTCATATAGTTCAATCAAAAGTGCATACAGTTCAGTCAAAAGTGCATCTAGTTCAATACTAAGTGCATTTATTTCAATCAAAAGTGTATATAGATCAGTCAAAATGCATAGTTCAACACAAAGTTCATATTGTTCAATCGAAAATGCATACAATTCAGTCAAAAGTAGATCTAATTCAACACAAAGTGCATTTAGTTAAATCGAAAATGGATACAGTCTGGTCAAAAGGGTATATAGTTCAATACAAATTGCATATAATTCAATTGAAAGTGTATATAGTTCAACACAAATTGCATTTAGGTGTATCAAAAATGCATCCAGTTCGATCATAAGTGTATCTAGTTCAATCGAAAGTGCATATATTTTAGTAAAAAGAGCATATAGTTCAACACAAATTGCATATAATTAAGTCAAAATTGCATTTAGTCGAGTCAAAAGTGCATCAAGTTCAGTCGAAATTGCTTATTGTTTGATATAAACAGCATATAGTTCATCATAAAAAGTTCATATACTTTACTTTAAATTAAAAAAAAAAATTGAATACGGATGGATTTGAACCACCAACTTCTTGAAACTCGATGTTGGTGCAAACGTTCTTACCATTTTTAGCTTACGGATGTATGAAGTCACTAAACAAAATCATACAAATATGTACACCTAAAAATCATCCCGCATGCGCCTAAAAATTAAACAAATATCCAAGTAACAAACCATCCACCTAAAAATCAAGTTACCCCAAAAAAGGACTCAAAGGGACCTAAATTAAGCAGGCATATTTTCAACCCCAAACGGATACTTATACACTATAAAACTCTATAAAATAGATCTTCCTAAAAACACAAACTTGCCCCTGTGAATGACTAATTGAAGAAAAATTCCAGAAAATTGGCTAAATTAGCTGATAATGGGTTTAACTTATTAACTCGACAGCCCTTGTGGATCAACCAAACAAGACTTAGTTATTTAAGCAAAAAAAACTCAGTTTATACCACTACAAAACAACACTCAAACTTAATAGATCACAACTCACAATCAAAACCAAATCTCACAAAAACAGCAAAAAGAGTACAGAATTAAAAAAAAATCTTAAAAAATATACTTCATACCAATTTTTTTACCTTTGTTCTGTTGCACACATTCATCGCAATTTACCAATAGCCATTTGTGATCAACACCACTTCTGACCTTCGAGGGTGCTAGGATGACACATATAGCTTCACCACGCTCATATATTACTTATGAAATAAAAAGAATTAAAATATAAAATTAAGATTAAAAACACCCATTTTTTAGGGTTTAAAATCAATTCGAAAAAATATAAAAAATATTATGTTATTCTCTCTGAAGCCTAATTTTCCCCCGCCTATATAGGTCTATGTGTAGTACATACATACGTATATATACACACAAGCACCCATACATACATACATATATATACAATGTTTTTAATATTGTTAATTGATGATGTGGCAAAAGATCATTAATTTGAACGTGAACTCTATTTCAACTATTACTATTTTAGTTTCTATTTTAGTGGGATTTAGAAAATGACTAATTAATAAGATTTCAATTAATAATTAATTTTAATTAAAATTATATAATTTTGTTAAGTTAATACACTAATGTTAATGTTAAATTTAAATTACACATGTGTTATTTAACATGTAATTAAACGGTGATGTGTCAAAGTTAATATTATTAAAATTAACACAATTATTATAGATGCTCTTAATACTTATTTGTTTTTAAATGTTAGTGTTATTCTCCACTTATTAGGTTGTAAATTGTACAACATCTAGTTGATATGAAAAATATGTGTGTTGCATTTATGTCCTCTAAAAAGACTAAAAGTCTAAATCAATTGAATGCAACTCTTTCTTCTTTAAAAAATTACAACCAAACAAGTATTCGTTTGAAGTGGATAAGAAAATTTCACATGGTTTCAAGGTGATTAGTAGCGGATTGTGGTGAGTCTTATTAGCTCAGTATATATATTATATAGGAGACATAGAGAGAGAGGGAACGGTAGGTCTTTATTAATCAGAATGCATGAATACAAGTGGACCCTAATCTTCTTTATATACTAGAGGTTAGGCTTATACAAGATAGAAAGCCCAACTTAGGCCCACTATGAGTAAGGCACAATAGTCCAATAATATCCTACAACACTCCCCCTTTGGACGTCTTGAATTCTTCGTCTTCATGCAGTCGATCTGAGTCGAGTTCATTCGCAGTGCTAAACACATAAAAACCTTAGGGACGGAAAACCCAGTGTGGGGCAAAACCGGTACCGAGGAGAAACTATGTAGCCGAATGATATAGGCCGAAATATCATGTAAGTAACTAACCACAAAACAGTGTGCCTCATCAAAACCTTGCCAGAGCAAACCCAATGGGAAAATCTCTGATCGAAGGAAAAAGAGTGCAACAGTGGTAGTAGTAGGGGATCAACCACAAAACAGGTGCCTCATCAAAACCTTTCTAGAGTAAACCCAGTGGGAAAAACCTCTAGTCGAAGGATAAAAGAGTACACAGTGGTAAGAAGTATACAACAGGATACTCCCTCTAATTTCGGCAATTTTAAGTGAGGTATGATGGGAACGTGTCTCGCTAAAAACTTTGCCAAGGAAAACCCAGTGGGAAAAAACCTTGGTCTAAGGACAAAAAGAGTACACGAGCATACGACTGGATGCTCCCTCTCACTTGCACACGACAGGGTGCGAAGATTTCGACTAAGTAGTAATTAGTGCAATAAGCATTCACCTGGATGCTCCCCCTCACTTGCACACGACTGGGTGCAAAGATTTCATATTCCAAGAAAGAGTACAAGCATTCGACTGGATGCCTCATTTACTTGCACATGACCGTATGCAAGAAAATATAACGTGGAATAAAACGAGTATTCGACAGGATGCTCTTAAACTTCATATGTGAAGATTTATTTCGACGATAAATGCTAAATAGCATAATGTAGTCATGTCTCTCTTGATCGATAACAACAAGTTGTCTTCTATGACAAGTGTTTTATCTGGATCGTGAGACAGAGCATATGTAATTCAAATATGACTACTACTAGCTCGAAGCCATATACACTCTCTAGTCGTCTCATAGAGCACGAGATCACATTGATTCGTTTGGAGTCATTCCAATACCTCCAAGATATCGCCTTATTCCTAATGGCAAAGACATACCATGTTAGGAATATCGCTTATGCGGGTCTGATAAGTAACCAGCATCGGTATAACCGAAAAAGGGTTTCATTAATTCGAGTACCGAAGGGGGTAGGTACACTCGATGACGCAAAATGGGATAAGACAAGCCCTCATCCACAGTTACCTTAAGGTAATGGGAAAATGTCTTTTATGCCATTTTGATGGCAGCGTGTTAGCGCGATGCTGTGTCGAGCTACACCATTCACAACAGACGAGATGTTCGTCCTAGCACATTAGACCAAGTACAATAATGCACTTATTGTACTTAGATATGAACATCATGGTTCAATATCAATGTCTAGTGATCGAACGATCATGGGAGAATCTGACGACTTAGCGTCATGATGACTAAAACGTCATAACACCTTCTGGGTGTAGTCTGAATCATGGACTTAGATTCAATCTTTACGGGACTCGATCATCAGGCCGAGTCACTACCGTGTCTTTCCAAGATCCTTCATCTCGAAGGCAAATCCAAAAATGGATCGCGTAATAAAACACGCAAGGGCATAATACTTGTTCAAGTATCCCAAGCTAATCAAGTACTCACTTAGGCGGGTATACCACATCCGCTTGGATTATATTAATCCATATAGTGAGCGTCTCATTAAATTGAGATTGTGTTCCGTGGTCAGGAACTACTTGATTCAATCATTATGAAGTCACACAGGGACCTTCATCCACGTCTCTAGTCTAAATCCCCACAGAGATAAGATCGTGACCACAATCACATGCTGCATAATCAGTTTTCCGGAAACTGCTAAACTGATAAAGTAGAGGACCATTATAACGTCCATTACGAGGAAATAAACTATCTCGTAATCAATTGCAAGGTGTGAGAGAAGCCTTGCGCTACTAGGCGAGCATTCTACAATCTCATTATTCTCATCACTCTTCCTTACGAATAACCAAATAAACGAACTCGTTTAACATTGGTGGTGTTGGAGCTACAGGTCCGAACACACTTTCGCTAAGGAGTCTACTTGGATTACAAGTTTCCATTAGTCCAGTCTATTTTCCGTTAACTTCAGGCAACGGTACATGGTTCTTTGTCATAATTTGCTCATATTATCAGTCGTCACTGAATATATGAACAAGTAATCAATGACAGTCTCGTTTCGCTTTAATATCGTCTAAAATATCATGATCGACAGATATTTCAAGATTCTCAGGATGAAGAGGAATTACACATCTCCTAGATCCTTTATAATCTCGTGCGACGAACGAGTTTCAGTTCACCACCTCTGGGGCTGAACGAATTAAGAACCGGTCAACTTCTTCATATCTTGGGAAGGATGATAGACTGACGGCCGACGGCAGCGTCCTTTGCTTGGCGGGTTCGGCCAAAGCAACGTGTTACGACAGGAACACGGCGTCCGACAGGGACGTCTATCCTTGCAAGTATTTTGCAGCAAGTATAAATGATCTCGTGACATCTCATAAAGTCATTAAATGCGTCTGGCATTTAGTTAGACTTGAGGGAGTCTATGCACTTACTTATCACTAAGTGCAGTTTTGGGGATCAAGCTAAGACTGAGTGTGTTATGTCACGTTACTTCACGTCGTTCCTTATCAACGGTAACGTGCAAATCTCCCCCTAACGACGGGAAGAACAGTCTTAGCGATGTCACTTTCGCATATCATGCGATAAAGAGATCGCTTGTCAAGGTTACTCTTTCAAATGATAGGTATGGGATTCATAATCGACTTATGTCCCCTTCAGAGGTCCATATTTTGAACGATATAGCGGCTCAATCAAAATATTAATTAAGCACTCCAAACACGCGTTAATATGAGACTTCTGGCTCATAACCAGTAACGAGCTGGTACGCATATGGTGTCTGAGTGTCTATGGGCCTCATAACGAACCAATGCATCAAAATAGCATAACCCCACACAGAAATATAAATCTTGGTGCGCAAGACCAAGAAGTGCGTGCAATCATTTGCAGTCGCATCATCAAACTTTCCGTGAGTTCATTTGGGTCTGAACATAATCGACAGGATGTTCAGTTTTAATTTCCAAACTCAAGTAATTCAAATCGAAATTTCGATTCTTACTCTTCGGTATTATCAAGTCGACTAGACTTTTTAGAATAATCCGGATCATGAGCCATCAACTTAATGATAAGGCTAAGAGTTTGGAAAGTGCTGCATTTATGTGGACAACAGTAAAATGTGACCATATTGTCGATGCATCAACCATAACCATTTATATTTATGGTCCGTCTTATGATTGGATAAGTCCACAATAACTCCTTCAATTCTTTACAAGAATTCTACGAGTTCATTTCGTGATCTTTACACATACTAGTCTTTCAAAGTGAGCATTAGTGGCATTAATTTCGGATTAATCACGAAATATATCCTCAAAGAGAATCCAAATGCGATGCGATTATAAATCAAGTATCGTCTTTTGACCCGGGAATATCTCATCCGGTCAATGCCACAATATCAAAATGCTTTTATCAATCGACGACAGGCGAATGATAGTATAGACAATCATGTCTTAGCATCTAAATCATTTATCATTTCGACGACAGGCGAAATGATAAGGTAACTTTAAATGCTTTAAAAAATGTGGTAGCAACCACTTGAAAGACATTTCAACTCCTCTAAAATACGCTTTTGGTCGTATTGAATGGAGGCTATGTAAAGAAATTTTAATTTTTTCATGAGCTATTACCAGATAACACTGGCTTTCTCGAATATTTTATAACTCAACAAGGTACGGCAGGACCTACATGAGTATAAGACCTCATATTTGACAAATCAATTTGGTTTCACCAAAGATTTTGATTTGGAACGACATGTCCAGAATCGTTGTCACTGAGTACTATTTTAGGCAAGTAGTTGGTGAAATTATGTGGTACACTGTTACCCACTATTTCCAAAAAAATCAACTACCCCACAAGTATGCGTAAAATTTCATAATTTAAAGTTTGGTCACATTTGTCAAAGGAATTTGCTCAAAACACTTTAAATTATTTCGAGAAATTTCGTAAACAGGCAAACCATAATCCAAAAGTATGTCCAAATGGAAAAATCATAATCCAAATGGAAAACATAATCCAGATGAGCGAAAAAATGGCTCAATGATTTATCAAAATCAATAAAGAAAGGTATCAAACTTATTTGAGCCACAAAATCGGGGGTCTCAAAAGTTTCCTTTCAGTTAGTTTTAACGACATTAGCATCGGGTTTTTCACCTTTATAATAGTTTTAAACTATTTAAGGAGTAACCGTGCATGACCTTTGTCTTTATAGCATAAAGTTGCCTCCTTGAGCATTATCTCTTGCTTTGTGACAACGGGCTATATTGTTCCTTTCAATTACTGTCTTGGAGCCACAGGTTTTCGATTTTGACGATTGTCTAAAATCCCTCTTGGCTAAGTGATTCATCGGGATCGCGACAGTTCCAGACAAATAACACTTGTCTCGGTTCTCGATTCGTGAAAAAAAAAATGTACACGAAGAGCATTAATATCAGGCAAACAATTCGCCATTGACCCAATAGGATTAAAACTACTACCGGGGTAATTTTCTTATCCAATAACAGATGGGCGATAAATGAACATGGTGAATATAAATTCACGATACTGCTTATGGAATACAGTTTCCAAGCTAGTATTTTGGTGAAGGATTGCTCCAATATGTCAATTTTAGACATTTGTTCACCATAGACGTCATCACGTCTTAAATGTGGCGGCGGAATAAAATCAACGCCTTAGCATTCATCCTAAGTGTAACAACAAACTCGTGTTTTACTCATCAAAGATGGCATCCAAAAAAAAATTGGGCATCATATTTTCACACATCAGGGGTGAATAACATGTGGTGACGGAATAACATCAACGTCTAAACAGTCGCAAGTATGTTTTGCGAATTTTCTCATCATAGATGGCATCCAACATGTGTTGGGAGTTCTGGATTATTTTTCATATAAAACGACTGGTTTATATGTTTATGGTTTGAATAAGCACAAACGTTTTTTCGAAACGATAGGTTCGAAAACATTAGTTTTGCTTCTCATATGAATCAGTTCTCATTGATCGAACGACGGGTCGATACTGAAACACCAATTCGGCGAAACATACATCACTATATAAACACACTCGGGGAAATTATTATTTAGTCAACCCCTTTCGGTAGCTCTACTTGAAAAACAACCAGGAAAGACGGTGAGGGTGGAGGGCACGAATGCCACTTAAAACCCGACCTCATTAGGTTATCGACTTCCGCCTATATTTTTCCTAGACATCGTATCCAAATAGGTGAGCCTAGTTGGGGAAGGTTCATAATTTTTTCAACTTAAATGTGAAAATATATGACTTCGCAAATTACCATATTATACACTTGGCAGTGATTAAGTATATTTAGATTGTACCTGCTTGTAGTACATATTAAAACAAGATATTCTAAATCACACTTAGCAATATCTAATACAATCAATCAATCTAAATTTACCAATCAGTACAAAATATATCACAATTATTATTCTAATGGCATATGTGTAAATTTTATTCATGGTAATTACAACATGCAATGGGATGGATTTACATGGAAACACATCAATTTATTCAGTTAACATGCAATTTTTTTTATTCACTTGCTTTTTTAATAAATATATATGCATGTGAGTGGATATTTAGACCGAATATTGACTTTTATAACACATATATACTGTTTTTATACATGTAATATACTACAGGGACTATCCGTGTAATTTCAGCAAACTATATATATATATTTACAGCATTATTACAGCTTCAGTCCATAATTTCAGACAAGTTTCAGTTTAGTCCTTTAGTAATTAACATGCACAGTTAATAGTTTTAGCGAATTACACAACGTCCTACTGTTTTCAGTTTTTTTTACATATTTAATCCCACAGATTAATAAATGTTATACAATTACATGCAGTTCTGAAATAAGAATATACGATTCTAACAGAATCATTGTTAAAAACCAATCAAATCATGCAATTAGAGTTTGTTCTATACAAGAACCGAGTCTAAGATGGGATACACATAGTTAGCTATAAACTGAAAAAATATCACAACATAGCTACGTATTTGGTAACAGTAACCCATCTTATAGATAGTCACACATAGTTAGCTAACATGGGATACATGTATCTATATACACCTTGTTTACAAACGTAACTGTATTCAGTAAGCATGCAATTTTTAGCTATAAATAAATTATCTACCGTACTCCATGTATTTTGTAGAAGATCGAATCAAATCCAATAAAAACCGGATAAACCTCAAGATTTATAGATAACCAATATCCGTGCGTTTACCAAAAATCTCCAATATCCGCGAGCGTATATCCTATTCTCCGCGAGCAAAGTGCCGATAACGTGTTGTGAGTCTTATTAGCTCAGTATATATATTATATAGGAGACATAGAGAGAGATGGAATAGTAGGTCTTTATTAATCAGAATGTATGAATACAAGGGGACCCTAACCTTCTTTATATACTAGAGGTTAGGGTTATATAAGATAGAAAGTCCAACTTAGGCCCACTATGAGTAAAGCTCAATAGTCCAATAATATCCTGCAACACGGATCACTTTTTTAATTTGAAAATGTATGCTACAACACTATATTTGAGAAAGAATTCTTTTTCTCAATCACTAAAAACATTTATCATAATATTATTCAACTAATAATACACTGATGATAAATATAAGTACACTCATTTATTAATACACTAATATTATACAGTTGAGCATTTATATCATTTTTATGCATGGTCTTAAAGTAGCGGCCCTCTGAACTTGTTTTTAAAACGTCAAGAGGTCTCGCAGTAGCACATGAGCATTTCTAGTAAATAGTTGGAAAGATACACATATATCTAATCCATGGACGAATGCATGTAGGCTCGGATTAGATTTTGTTTGTTTCTAAGCTTCGAAGGTTTTAAGACTTGAATCTATCTAAATAGAGACGTTAGTTGCTAAAACTGTTACTTTTGGCTAATCGTTCTCTCCATACGAGATCCAGTGCTAAGAGTTTCTAAAAGACTTTATTTTACAACATTTCCAATTTTAATGTTGTTAATACTAAGCACGTAACTACGTGTGAAGTAGTGGGCAATATAACAAACGAGGCGGTAAGATTGATTAAGTTTAACATGCAACTATAGATCATCTAATTCATATTTAAGGTTTAATGATTGTTTGTTTTACTAAAACTAAGTTACCAACCTAGAAGCAACTAGAATGGAATTTTAGAGAGTTAATATTTAACATTGTACTATAAACCAACTGACTCACGAAACAAAATAACCCAATTAGTAAACTATACTTAGAAGTAAACTAGTTTTTTTTTTTAAAAACAAAATAAACCCAGATTTAAGTTATCTATTTTCTTGGTTTTACTTTAAATTTGACTATCAGTTTGATATATTGAGTTTCACATTCAATCTGAATAAAAACTAGAAGTGTTTGACAATATTATAAATGTCTATATATTTCTTTTACGAATGAGTAGTCATTTGCAAGCCTAACAGAGTTTTAGTTACATTTGGCTCCTACTGAATGAGCCATAATGCTATGTTCAATTCATCAACACACGAAGCACACTAAAAAAAACATGTTAGATCACAGACGGAAATATGGATGAAGTTTACTTTCTAACACCTTAATGATAATATATTTCAATTTTGTGACAAATATCGTTATTTAGTGAAACATTTGTGATAGGTTTGAGCGTCCACGATAAAAAAAAAAAAAAAAAACTATTTTAGCAGTGAAAACAAGAATCAGAACATTAACAAATTGAAACTAATTTCTTTGTGAACTTTTTTGTTCATTTGGACTTTTCTGGTTTAAAATGACCAAATTGAAAGAATTAACATTTTCAATTTAATTATCTATTACGAAACTACGTGTAATTTTAGCCGGTTTATAACTTGTATCAAAATTGTCGAAATAATTTCTTTTTAAATTTAATCATAAAATTTAACATTTGAACTATATGATCAACTTTTAAAAAATTTCATTACAATAATTTTGATATAAGTTCTTGGCTGCTTAAAATTACACGTATTTTCGTAATAGAAAATTAAATAAAAACGGATGGAGGATTTGATATGTGATTCCAAGTACTTATCTCACTCCATTTTACTTATAAGTTAGAAGCAGTTGAGTAACTAACCCCCATATCGAGAAAAAAAATTACACTTTTTCATTTATTTTTTTTTGAAAATTTGTTGATTATATCTAGGGATGGCAATTGGATCGGGTTTCTCGAAACCCGACCCGACCCGACCCGTACATCAATCCGCACATAACCCGACCCGATCCGTTTATACCCGACCCGACCCGTTTGACCCGGAATTTTTTTGATAAGCCAAATAAGTACAAACCATTATTAAGCATCTAACAATAACCATTTAATCAAATTAGAAAAGCCTAAAAATCTTATTTTTTTCAAATTTTTCATATTTACCTGGTAAAAATTTATAATAATCTAAATTATTCTTTACAACAGTATCCAAAAAAATAAAAGAAAAAAAACTGACAAAAAAAAAGAAAATAATAAGCTAAAATAAAATAAGGATATATATATAGAGAGAGAGAAAGCTAGTACACAAGAGAGATGACTAATTAATTTGGTGAATGAGCCTCTTTTACTATTTTATCGTTGAAAGTTCACATTCCTCATAAGTATCACTTTTTAATTATTTAGTTTATTTACTAAATTGTCATACAAACCAAAATATAATATATATATTTTATTTTTCTACAACCCAAAAAAATAGTTTTTTACTTTTTTTGTATTTTTTTTAAAATTTTGTGATTTTTTTTATTTTATTTTCATTTTTTGTGATTTTTTTTCATTTTTTATAATATTTTATGATTTTTTTCATTTTTTTTTATTTTTTTTGAAATTTTTTTTAAATTTTGTGATTATTTGTGATTTTTTCATTTTTTATAATTTTTTTGTGATTTTTTTTATTTCTTTGTGATTTTTTTTTTCATTTTTATGATTTTTTGCATTTTATATAATTTTATGTGTTTTTTTTTCATTTTTTATGAAATATGCGTATGACGTTTTGTTAAATAAAATAAATAGTTAAAAAGTGGTACCTATAGGAAATATGAACTTATTTCTAACTTGCACAAAGTTGCATAAAAGTGCAAAGTAACCCAATCCAACCTGACCCAAATAATCCTGCATTTTTATCCAACCCGTACCGGGTCGGATCGGGTCAAGCCAAAACCCGAAATTCTGTCATCCCTAATTATATATTTTCACCGTCCTCATAATAATAAAAAAAGTAAAACATGCAATTCAGTCTCAACTGCGTTCAAATGCTAATTCCGCGAAGGTTAGAAGGGTGATGTTAGATTACTGAATAATCACTCAAAAAACTATGGATGAACAGTGAAATGAAGAAAAACAAAAAATGGGCAATTGAAGAATGTGAGCATTGGGTAGGAGCCACGTGACAGGTTAAAAACCAAGCAAAAGAGAGAAAACAACAGATAAACAGAGGAAGGCCGACAAACCGACAAAAGCTGATAAGTGGACAGCAGTACCTTCACCTTCTTTGCCGTCCACGTGTCCATTCACGGACGGACCATTATCTATCCACGGATCGTACGGCCTCTTTACTCTCCATTATTAATTAATTAATTCAGATTGACCGAAATATTAATTATTTTCAACTAAAAATATACCAATTATATATCCGTTCCACACTACAATATCGCCTCCTCGTTTGGTTTAATATAACTAAGCAATACATTTGGACCATATGGTGGGCTAGGCTAACAAATAAAAGTGATATTAATAATGCATATATTAAATATCAATGAAATGTTTATTTTATTTTTATTAGTGCTGAACTATTTTACAAATTTACATTTATATCTATAATAAATAAACTTGCAAAATACATATACGTATGATTTTAATATATATATATATATATATATATATATAGCACACTCCCTTTTACTCTAAATACCCTCATTTCTCAATAGCACATCCCTTATTACTCCAAATACTCTAATTTCTCATAATTTCTAATCTCATATTACTAATAGTACCGCCTCCACTTTTTTTATCAAACGCGCTATTTGTGGGTCCGACAGTATTTCTAATACATACTACCATAATCTCACAATAATCTCATCGTACCAAACGATGTCTATAAGTCATAAGAAATCACGCATAACTTTTATCAACAAATAACTTTTATCAAAGTGTAGATATAATTTTTTAAAAAAATTTTATCATATAATTTAACATTTGAATTATATTTTAGAAAAAAATTAAAAAAATTCGTTTCAACAAGATAGCAACAATCATCTCCTGAAGCAATAGAGACCCAGAATTATTATTATGCGCCTACTAATGCAAATAATATTAAATATGTATCTAAATTGTTTTTAAAAATCGATATATAAACAGTTTCATTTTTGTATATCAGATTTGTAACGACCTGTCGATGATATTTCGACTTCACATGAAATTGTAATACTTCAAAAAAAAAACACAATATGCATTTAATGTTCTACATTTGATCCAAGACTTTGGATGACGTCTCACCAGTGGCGGTCCGGTATCACAGAATGTCTAATATTCGAATTTTGTTTGTTACTCGATAAATACAAATCAAAATAAAAACAAAATTAAATTGTAACTAAAGAGTTTCAACTCATGATTTTCTATCTAAAATATCAAACTAATCTAGCATTTGAGCTATTTTAACACATTGTAAACAAATTAATATTTAAAATATTTTAACTATCAATTATATTAAAAATATAGTCGGCTGTTTCCTGTAAAAAAAAATCTTAAACCAACTGTGCAATATACAATACTTACTAGAAACTTGGGTCTGAACTGCCCGATACGTCTCAACCCAAAGATATTACAATACAACGTAAAAGAAATTGTATCTTTTTAACTATTATTCTTTCTATAATATTTAATCAATTATCTAAAATACATATAGGAAAAGTTAGATTTTGACTTTCACAATAACCCACAAGACTAGCTATCGAATCTTTAGCGGAGGCATTCATAATGTTTCCACATACATTTCCAAGATTATGTATGCTTGTTCGCCAGGAAGTACTAAATCCATAATATTATTATTATTTTTAATGGTAAATTACTCGTTTATGAACAAACAAATTTATATAGGATGAGATATATCAGCACTTGTGGTTGAACATATATAAAGAGAAAAATTATATATCCAAATATTATTGAACTTACTAGTTAAGATCAATTTTGCCAACACGGGATCGGGAACATTTCACTCCCGACGAGCATGATAAAAACTTTTACAAGAAGTACGTTCACCTAGAAATTTTATGTCTTTTACGATTTATCCAAGTTCACATAACGACTCATTAAAAAAGCTCAACAGATTAATGACAGACATAAAATGCGACTCAATAGCGAAATTCTTCAACTTTCTAGCAATTGCTAAGTCCATGCTTGCCTTTATTCCGAACAGTTCAGCCGCTTCACAACCTATCGGGAGAGGTAAAAAAACGTCGAAACAGCTACAAAAATTCCTTTGTCGTCGCTCGCAAAAACACCTAAACCACAATACTTTTCCGCCTTATCGATTGCCGCATCGGTGTTTATTTTTATGCAACCAACATTGGGAGGAGTTCTCTTTACTGCTGTTTTTTTCTTCTCTGCTGATGGAATAAAATTAGCTTTTTTATATTACTTCAGAAAATATATATAGTCCACGAGATAACGTCTGTTGAATTCGGAACATTCGCTTTGCGAAGGGCATTATTTCTCACATGTCAAAGCTGCCACGAAATCACCGAAAATAACTCAAAATCATCCATGGTTAAAAGGCTCGATACGTGCATGAGAAAGTCTAAAATACTGTTTTCGAAACGACTATCCAGTAGATATGAAAAGCCACTCAAATTCCATATTTTCTTTTGAAAAACATAGTCCCAAATCGAGTGAAAAGTAGTCTCCGAGTGACCACCACACCGAAACAAAATGTCTCAGTTTTTATCCCTCGATAGCATAAATTTATCTTTGACGGGAGCCAATTTTTTTTAGTCTCCACAAGAAAAACTTCACTTTAGGTGGAATTTTAAGTCTCCAAATAAAACTCCATCACTTTTTAAGTTTGGTCATATTTGACGGCTCGGCCCAATCTTTATTTTTGAGCGCACAACGATACCCACTCTTAACCGTATTCTCCCCATTCTTAGTGAACCGCCAACGAATAACATTATCGTTATTCATAGATCCCACCGGAATAGACAGAACGCGCTGAGCATCATCATCGTCGAATAAGTGTTGGATGAATTCACGGTTCCATTCACCACTTTCGAGCCTAAATCCATAATATTGTTAAACATATAGTTTTAAGCAATATTTGTCATAATATTATCTAAATGTGGATACTTACGCTATGCATAAATAATTACAAACTCGTTTCGAATACGATATGTTAAATTTAGTTTTGTTTACCGTACTGAGAAAAATCTAAAGTTAATCATATAGTGTAATATTTGATATTTATAACTAAACTTTGAAAACTTTAATATTTGCCAAATCCAACTATTAATTTTTTGCAAGAAAAATTTGCACAATGCCCCTATGACATTCCAAATACACCTAATTTGGGTCCCGACCTACATTGCCTGATGGATACCCGAGAAAGGACATAACCGAGTTCGGCAGGCACCCTCTGGGCATAATTTTTTTATTAATTAATCATTAATTAATAGACTTATTTATTTATAATTATTTGTTAATCACAAATAGAGCTAGCCATTAAATCTTTGACTAATTACGAAGTGACCTATTATGGTTTGTATAAGCCTTGATTATACCTCTTTTATTAATTAGACGATAAAAAAACAAAAGTTTGAGAGCTTTTATTATTCCCCGAGTTGTGGATCCTAGTGCGTGAGAGCATGTAAACCCCAAGTTGGTCGTGATGGTGTAGGGTGAATAATCTCGAAGGTGATCGTTTCTATTATTGCCCAACCAAATACGAGTTTTATA